>JAGMUU010000018.1:0-1345405 GCA_020744375.1 Dactylonectria estremocensis | reverse complement strand
GAATTGCTAAAGTTATTAAAATTACTAAATAAATTAAATATAATTTAAATCTATATAGAGGTTAAATATTTTTTAAGAATTATAAGCTACTATAGAATTTAAGTAATAGAATATATTATTATAATCTAACTCTTAATTAGCTTATTAAAGAATAATGTACTATTTATCTAAAGTAAGGCATGCTTTAAAGCTATATAATCACTAAAAGATAAATTACTACTAGCTTTAATTTTAATTTTATTATATTTAATGTTTAATTATAAAGCGGTAACCTTTATATTAAATGCTAGCCTTTTAAGCTAGAGTTATATCTTTATAAGTTAAAGATAGTAAATGCTATTTAATATAGTTTATATTAAAAACCTAATTTTATAATAAATATAGCTATAATGCTATAAAAAGGGAATGCTAGTGTATATTATTTATAATTAAATACTTATATATATATCTATATAGCATTATACTTACTTTAGAAATTAATATCTAAGCTCTAGTTTATTAACTTAATAGTTATAATATAGATATCCTTAAAGTACTTATTAATAGGTAGATTAGCTACTTTCTATTCTTTAACTTTACTATGAGATATATCTTAAAAATTAAGAATATAGTTACTAATAAACTAATTAAGAAAGCTCTAAAACCATTTAAATTAACTAAATTAAGTTATTAAAGAAGATATTAAAGACTTTATTAATAAATAACTAAATGCTATTATAGTTAATACTATAGATATTAAATCCTAATTAATATTAACTTTAATAGCATTAAAGTTTAAATATATAGAAGAACTTAAAAAGCTTAAGCAGTTTCTTTAGATATAATAGTATCGAGATAATATAAGAGATAAAGCATATATCTACCTTTACTTATAAATTAAAAAGTTCTTTCTTTATAAAGGTATATTTTAGTAATATTTATCTTATTTAAATAAGGACTTAAAATTAGTTATTAAAAATAAAAAGATATAGAAGTATTTAATTAAATCTTATTATAAGAATTATAGTTACTAAAGAAGAAAGAAAACTATAAATTTACTAAAAGGGAGATATTTTTAGCTAAACTTATATAAAGATATTAATACTGCTATCTTTATTTATAAACTATATTAAATCTATCATACTTAAGAAATTAGAGAATCTACTATCTTTACTTAATTTAATTACTTTATAATAAGGATCTATATTAATATTTAATATCTTAAGAAATCTAAAGGTAAAAAGTATTCACTTAAAGTTAAATATAATTTCACTAAATAAATAAAAGCTATAATATTATAATTACTTATTATATTATCTATAAAAGCCTTCTTTAAAAAACTTATATTTTAATTTAAAATATTAATTATAGCTATAGTAAATAATAACTTAAAGTATTAAGAAGATTTAATAAATGTATTAAAAGTTTTAAGAGTTTTAATTATATATATTTTAATATATAACTTTAAGGTAAATAAGTTAATTAAATTAAAATATGGTAATATTATATTTTATACTAAGAAGATAAATATATTAAAAATTAATAATTAATCTATTTACGTCTTTATTATATTATTTATTAAGAGTATTGCTATTAAAGCTATATTAGTTATATACCTATAGAATTTTCAAACTACATTCAGCTAATGCTCCCCGCTATACTAAACTTATAATATAAGTAAGAGAACGTAATTAATATCAATTGACATCATATATTATAATAGCTTATAAAGCTAGCTATAAGCCTAGCTATAGCTAAATCATTTTTAAAACGCATCTCTAGAGTTTCTCTAAAAAAAAATAGTATTTATATTAATCTAACTATTATTCCATTAATATAGCTAAAATGATAATAATATCTTTAGTAGATAAAGCTAGTGATGTTACTATAGCACCTCTACCTCTACTTCATCCCCTATTAATTTCTCTTTCCCTTACATTTATATAGGTTTGTAATCTTAGCGTCGATGCTTATAGAGTCTATTAGCTACTTAATATATCAGTAAGCTCGTCTTATAATAAGGTGCGCTATATGCTCAGGTTAAGCCGCTGAGTTGTCTATTGACCTTATGGGGGTTGCTAAGGGATCTATTAGCTTTAAGTTAGCTACTTAGTTATGCTATTGCTTGTAAGTAGGTTTGAGGGTATTATAAGCTTTTTATTTATAGATATTTAAAGTTAGCTGTAAGAGTTAGGCCCTTAGAGGAGCTGTGGGGCCTTATCGCAGATAAGGACAGCACGTGATAGGACCTAGATCAGCCACGCGGCGAGAGCTCGCAGAGCACTCGCCAAGTGAACGCTTACATACACACCAATACCTACCTTCCGGACACTTGTGCAACACCCTGACAGACCAACCCTTACATTAGCTATAAAGGTTTATAATAACATTAGAGTTATACATCTATAGAAATGGCTTTTTAAAGTTCTAAAGGTAAAAGTTAATGGAATTTATATATAATAACTAGGAATTTCTACTAGAGGTTTTTAAAGCTATTAATAAAGTAAAATAACTTCTTTTAATAATAGCTAATTAGCTTATAGCTACTTAAAGATATAATAACTATAAAGAAGCCTATATTTGTATATAAAAGTATTTAAATATAGCTTTATTAGCTTTAGATATAGCTATAAAAGTGAAGGTATTGCTACTTTAATATATTAATATTACTTTATAAGGAGGTTAATAGCAATATAAGAAATTTATATATAAAGGTTATTAAGCTAAGCTCTACTTATATATTTTTACTACTATTTAATTATTATATCTACTGCCTATTAATTATAAAAAATGTATAATTACTACTATATATTTAGAAATGCTTTAAAAAGGGCGTTTTTAAGGCTATTTCCTTATTAATAATAATAATATTAAGTACTTAAATAGTAAAGAAGTAGTAAAAGTTATTTACTTAATTATATAAATACTGAAATCCCTCTCCTTTTTTAATATTAATAAAGCTAAAGCTAAAGTTAGTAATAGACTTCTAGTGTATAATGCTAGTAACTTAAAATAGATATATTTTAAAGTAGCTAATTATACATTTATTATCTATATTAAGAACTTTAAGAAACCTCTTCTATATCTACTTATATTAAAGATAAGTTTAAAAAATAGCCTTAACTTTACTTTCAGTACTATAATATATAAAGTACTTAAAAGTATAATCTTAAAGGGAGCTGATTTATATTAAAATTACTAAGAGATTACTAAGAGATTCCTACTATAGCTTCTAATAGTTATTATAATTAATATTAATAACTTAATAAATCTATTAAATGTTTAACATTTATATTATTAAAGCTATAAGCTCAAATAGGCAGTTAACTTTCCATATACTTAAGTTATAAATACCTATATTTCTACACTTCTAGATCTAATTATGGTTATATATTGACTAAATATAAATTAGCTACTTAATGCTATAAATCTTATAATAATTATTAAGTAACTTTTTTATTAATATAGCACTATAACTATAATAGTAATTTTATAGAAAGTTAAGAAGGTTATTAAAGTGTTAAATTAAAATTAATAGTAGTAGCGATAAGATATAAAAGTCAGAAGGAGGGATGGCAATTCTAACGGGCTTATTAGCATATAATTCAGCCCATTCGATCATCGTAATAACATAATGTAATGTTAGAAGGTCTAAGTTAGCCTAGAAATTACAATCCGATATCGCGGGGAGTTATAAACAAGGGTAGTTATATAGGTGCGTGCGTTTCTAACTGCAGTTAGAGGTTTAAATATTATATAACTAATTTCCCATTTAGGTAAGCGGATTTAAAACATAGCTCCAATAGCAATATTGTACAGCTCTAATAGCAATACTCTTTATAAATAGAGTCGCCTCTAAAGTATTCTATAAATACTTCCCAGCCTATTTACTTTATAGCTATAAGCTGGGTCTTTTAATAAAAGGTAATGCTTCTACTTGAAGATTAATTCCTTAAGATAATATTAAAATATTTAATTAAATATTTATAGTAAAGATTTAAATACTATTCTTTTAAATAAAGATATATAGATTACAAAAAAGAAGGTTAAAGAATTTAAAGATAGATAAATAGAGAATATAGATAAAGCTTTTTCTTATGCCTTAAGAAATACTCTATTAAAAATTAATAATTTAACATTATAAGATAATAAATTAAAAAGAATTAATCTCTTAATATCTACAAAGTTCAAGCTTTAATAGCTTAAATTATATAGAAGTAAAGAAGTATTAAACAAAGAGTGATATTACTTAAAGTTAATAAAAAGGATCCCTTTTAAAATAACTTATTATAAGAAGTATGTTAAGACTGGGTCTTGGAGGGGGAAAATAGTCAGGCAGAGCAAAGGTATATTGGGTTGTAAATACAGGCTGAAGCTTGTCTTTTCTTCAGAAGGGAGTCAAGCTTCCTTATCTAGGGCATCGCCACTGTATCGGGGGTCACGCGATCGTCGCCATCTGCGACCTTGCGTTGCAGCTCGCTGGTTTCGGCGAGGTTGCCACATCGGGCCCGATTCCCTGTAGCTTCGCCGCCCTTACAAAGTATCTTAAAGTATTTTAATAGAATAAGGATAGCTAGTAGAATCTTAATAAAGAAAATAGTTATCCGTTTTACTATAAATAACTCTTTAATAAATGGAATTAGTTAAAAGTATTTAATTAATTAGTTAATAAAGAAGAAATAAGGAATAGAGGAGGTAGAAAGTTATTAAATAAGGAAAATAGTTAATTTACTTTATTAACTATAAAGGAAAAGAAGATTAAAGGCTGAAGATCTATCTTTTATTTAAAGACTAAGCCTAGAGGGATTAATTGAAGTTTTTTTAAATAATAAAAAAAGGAAACGTAATAATAATAAAGTTTAAGGTTGATTTTTTATATTTTTTAAAAGCGGTATATATTATATAAATAATAAAGAAAATAACTACTATTTACTTCTATTTTAAACTATCTTTAATTTTAAACTATATTTACAAAATTTACTTAAACTAATATTAAAATAAATATCTAAATACAAAATCCACTGAATTCATTTACTTTAAAACTACTTAAAAAATTAAAAATTATTAAATTACTATTAAAAGAAGGAAAATAACTTTTATTAATATTAAAGTAAGGATGTTTATATACTTTATATATAGAGAGGAAAATAGTTATAAAATTATTTTGAAAGTTATTATTTAAAGCATTTTAATTAAGAATTACATTATAGGCTTAAATTACTTAAAGTAAATATCTACTATAAAGAGGATCTAATAATCTTAATTAATTAACTAGGTTCTAAATAATTAAATTTAAAAAGGGAAAAATACTATTGTTTAAACTATAGAGAATTCTATTTAATAATTTCACTTCATATTATATTTGGCCGTATAGATCGGAGTATTTTAGTAAGCTTTTAACTTCCAAGTTAGTAGAAATTTATTAATAATTTATGGATAGCTAATATAATTAAAGATACTTATAGCTTAAATAGTAAAGTCCTAAAGGCATTCTTTGCTTAATAGAAGGTTAAAGGATATAATAAATCTAAAATTAAATATAGCCTTTAGTTATATAAAACTTAGATATAGCTCCATAAGGAGTGATTTTAATAACAAGTAATGAACTATAATAATCTAAAGCTATATAGAAGTAAATTTAAATTAAGAAGTACTTCTAATACTATAAAACTATTAAATTAAATGCTTTCTGATAGTAACCTAAACTTATTAAAATAGATTATAGCTTCTAAAGCTTTTTTATAATTAAAGGGGTTTTATATTAATTATTTTAAGTGAAGCTTATATAAAGAAAGAAGTTATTACTTTATAATTCACTATTAAAACCGCAATTTAAAGTATTATTTTAGCATTTCTATATTTCTGCATTATATATTAACTTTATCTAAATATAACAAATAAATCAATCTTATTAAATTAATTATCTTATTACTAACTTACGCCTTTCTAATACCTCAGAATCCCTTCGCTAAACCCTCCGTCATCTATAAGACCTCGCCCTTCGGTTTCTTAACTAACTTAGCACACCTCAACAGCTTTATAGCTAATATAAAAGACAGTCTATTTATATAGCTTAGGAATTAATTAGTTCCTTTATTAATTAAAGTTAAGTAATTAAATTCCTTTAGCTTTTAATATATCAATCCCTTAGCTATTAATTAATAAATATTATATTAGTTATTAATTATATAACCTATACTATTTAATTTATATTATTAATAAATTATTTATATATAAAGGTTATCTCCTTTCTTTATATTTTTAAAATTAAAGCTTTTAAATAGATATATTTTATTATAATTTATTAAGATATTATAATATTAAGTATAACTATTTCATTTATAATAAAATATAGTAATTAAAGACTATTAACTTAATAAGGACTATATTATTAAGTTAATTAATTTTAATAATAAATATATTTCTAAAGTAAGATTCTTTAGTTATAATTTATAGCTTAGGAATAAAGCTATAATCTACTTTAATAAAGGTATATAAATTATATAGTAAATTATTAATATATATTAACTTTAATAAGCTATTACTATATTATAAGCTAATATATAAGATCTTTATATAGGTTATATTATTTAGTTAATTACGGGGTTATTAATTAAGTAGTTATTAATCATGAGGTTATTGTGTAAGTTGTAAATTAGAATTTAAAGAAGTAATTTAGAATATGTAGAGGTTATAGCCCGCGCTGGCTTTTATTCTGTAGGCATTTTGCCTTTATTGATATCTAGCTTTTCTACAATCTAGCTTTTTCAGCTAATTGAGGTATCCTAAGGGGTTATAGTTAAGGCAGTAAAGCTTATAGCTTGATGCTATAAAATCCTTAGTATCTTGAGTTTTGTAGGCTTAGGTATTGGGTTTATTATGCTATTATGCTTACTATTAAATTCTCTTTTTTCTATTTAACCTCTGGTCCCTCTGCTAGATGTGTATACTTAAGGTAAATAAACTTCATATATAAAAAACCTCAGGTTTAATTATATTTAATATTGCTTTAAAAAAACCCTTAATAAACTTTATTATAAATTTACTTTCATTTATTTATAAAGATAAAAAAGTAAATATAAGTTTAATAATAATAAATTATTATATTTAGTATTTATTCTTCTTCTTTATAGCTATAATAATTAATATAGTAAAACTTATTAAATTATTCTATAAAGAGGTAGAACTAATATATATAAACTTTATTTACCTTAGGTATATATATCTAGCGGAAAGACTAGAGGTTAAATAGAAAAACGAGATTTAATAATAGATATAATGGCATAATAGACTCACTATCTAAGCCTATAAAACTTATAATACTAAGGTTTCTAGTACACTAAGCTATAAGCTTTACTACCTTAACTATAAACCATTAAAATACCTTAAGTAGCTAGAAAAGCTAAATTATAAAAAGGCTAGATATTAATAAAGCAAAATACCTATAAAATAAAAGCTAATATAAGCTACTCTATATACTCTAAGCTTTTTAAATATTAACTTATAAGTTATATAATAACTTTATAATTAATAACTACTTAATTAATTAAATAATATAGTCTATATAAAGATCTTATATACTAGCTTATAATATAATAATAGCTTATTAAAGTAAATATATATTAAAAATTTACTATATAATTTATATATCTTTATTAAAGTAGATTATAGCTTTATTCTTAAGCTATAAATTGTAGCTAAAGAATCTAGCCTTAGAGATATATCTATTACTAAAATTAACTAACTTAATAGTGAGACCTTTAATAAGTTAATAGTCTTTAGTTACTATATTTTACTATAAGATAGAATGGTTTTACTTAATATTATAATATCTTAATGCATTATAATGAAATGGGTCTATCTAGAGGCCTTAGTTTAAAGGGTATAAAGGTCGGAGAAAACCTTTATTGATTAATAGTTTATTAATAATATAAACTAAATAGCATAACTTATATAGTTAATAGCTAATATAATGCTTATTAACTAATATCTAAGGGATTAATATATTAGAAGCTGAAGGAATTCAGCTAGTTAGCCTCAGTTAGTAAAGAAATTAGTTAACCTCTGGGTTATATAGATAGACTGTCTTTAATATTAGCTATAAAGGATGGAAGGTTTAGTGAAGGGATTGGATATTAGAAAGATGTAACTTGGTAGTAAAATAATTAACTTCATAAGATTAATGTATCTGCTATACTTACATAAGGTAAATATATAACTGCTATAGGAATATAGAAATGCTAAAGTCATAGTTTAAATGGCGGGTTTAATAGTAAGAATTAATATATAGATCTTTAAAAAGCATTTTAAATAATAAAAGATTAATATTTATTAATAATCTTAAGTGAAAACTTTATTATAACGGTAATATTAAAAGGAGATTATTAACAGCAATCTTATTTTTAAATCAATAAATAAATAAAAAGAGAAATTAAACTTTAAAATATTATATTTAATATAATATTTATAAATATTAACATAATTAGTTATATTACTTTATAACATTTCATTCAGTTATAACAATATAGAGAGTATATTAATAAGCTATATACTTTCTAAATTATTATTACAATATTTCTTTCAGATTTACCTTTAAATTAAAAGTAATATTTTAAAGAAAGGAGTTTTAAAAGTAGAAATTAAAGTTAATTACTTAATAGAATTATATAAAACTTTAAAAGGAAATTAAACGGAAGTTATTAAATTCTGATTTAAGTAATATAACTATGAATATTTCAATAAGTGACTTAAATTAGAGGAATTTATTAACTTGTTAATTAAGAATATCTATTTTAAAAATATTAAATAGTAAATTAATCTTCAAATATACTAAATTACTTTTTTGAAAGTATATAATAAAATATATAATATATTGTATATTAATAACTTAAAGCAATAATATCTTTAAAATAAAAATTATTTAAAATTAACATTGTTTTTATATCTTAAGGATTTCAATTTTAAATAATATATTAAAAAGGCTATAAATTAAAAAAGGTGTAATAAAGAAGTTTACTACCTTATAAAGTAATAAAGATAATTTGCAAAATATAATTAATAAATCTTAAAAGTAAATATAAATGAAATACAGAAAGTAAATAAAGACTATTTAAAATATGAATAATATATAAATAAAACTAAATTAATTTTATAACAGAAGATTAAATATAAAAGTAAAGAAAATTAAGAAAGTATATTTAGTATGTATATTAAAGTAAATAATTGTAAGTATAAAAGTTAAATAACATATTAAGAAACTATTAAAAGATATTTAAGTAAAATTTAATTAATATTTTGAATTATATTTAATAATTACTAAATATTTTATATATTATATCTATTTTTATGTTATGTTTAAATTCATATATTAATCCTTTAATATTTAAATTTTACTTTTAACTTTATAATAGTTAATTTTATAAAAAATAATAGTAAAGAAATTAGGAAATTTATATATAAACTTGATATAAATGGAAGACTCCTCTTTAAGTTTCTTTCGAATTATAGCCTTAGGGTTATCTTTGATTAAACTTAGGAATTATCTCTATATTAAATTCTAATGTAAAATAAATTAAATATAGTAATTTATAATTATATTAGTTAATTATATATTTAACTTAAATATTATTAATAGAAATTAAAATAATATTAAAAGTAAGTTATATTAAAAATATAAATAGACGGAAATACCAGTATGGTAGCTAGTATTAATTTTAATATAATTTTAATAACTTAATTAATATCATTATTAAACAGTTAATATTAATTTCTATATAATTTCTAAATAAAAGGATATATACTTTATAAACTATTGTATTATTAATAATAGTATAAAGAATAGATATATTAATAATAAAGTAAAATGCCTTACGTAAATAAATTATAGCTAAGTTAATAATATATTACATATATTTAAAAAACGAATATATTAATTATGAACAATTAAAATATACCTATTAAAAATATTATATATATATTCATACAAATACATAAGGTCTTTAATATCTCTTTTAAAGAAGATGAAAGGAGTAAATATATTAATAATAAATATATTTATAAAGAAATAGATTTATAAAGAAATAGATTTATATTTAATGGCTGCCTTTATTTATATTATATAATCAATATTATATTCAGTTAAAAATAATAAACTTAATTCTAATAAAAATAGACAAAATTAAAACTTTTTATAATAACTTCATTTTATATAATTATAATTATATTTTAAAAGTAAAGTAATAATAAATTATACATTATATACTTGAAATACTGAAAGGTGTTAAATAAATATTATTATATATTTAATTAACTTATACATTATTAAAAGATTATATATTAAAATTAAAAGAAATAGATATTAAATTATTTTATTAAAATAATATAAAAATCTAATTAATTCAAACAATCTAAAGAGAGTTTAATAAAAAGCTTAAAGCTTAATTACTTAATAAATTGAATAAAAAGAGGCTTTAAAAACTACACTAAATTTATAATAATTAAAAATAACTATAAGGGCAGCAAAGCTATAGGAAATCGGGCCTGATGCAGCAACCTCGCCAAAACCAGCGAGCTACAACGCAAGGTCATAGATAGCGACGATTACATAACCTCCGATATAATAGCAATGCCTTAAATAAGGAAGCTTGGCTCCCTTCTTAAAAGAAGCTAAGCTTCAGCCTATATTTATAACTCAATATGTCTTTACTTTACTTAACAATTTTCCTCCTTTTAGACTTAATCTTAATATTTTAAAGCTTTCCATTAATTACTTAAAGTAATTATATTTTAAGCTATCTATAATACCTAGATCACTTTAAGAAATATAGCAGCTCTTTAATTAAAGCAGTTTTTAAAAGAATGAAATAGGCCTATTTAAAGGAGTTTTAAATAAAAAAGAATATAGATGATAGGCCATATAATATATTCAGTTATTAAAAAGAGTTCGCTTTTAGTTAATAAAAATCTCTTAAGACTTGGAATGATTATAGTTAAAAGGGAAAGAATATATTTAAAAATAGCTTTATTAATCCTTTATTAAAAAGTAATATTATATTTAAAACTTCATGCTTTTAAAAGAAAGAGTAATCTTTTATTCTTAAGGAAATAGAACAAGAAATTATATTATAATATTTACTTATTAAAAAAAGCATAATATAAATCATAAAATGAATAAAGGTTTATAATATTTATAAAATAAAATAAATATCTCATTAAACTTTAAATACAGATAGGATCCCTATTAATTTATTAAATATTATAAAGTCTTTCTTTCAATTATTATTATTAAATTTAAATATATATGAAAATAGGCATTTACTAATTAAAATAAAGAATTAGGCTTTCCAAAAGTTTTTAATAATTATATAAAGTTAAAATACATAATTAAATAATTTAAAATATATTTTATAAGCAGGTATTCGTAAATTTAAATTGAATTAAGACTGTATCTAATTAAATGAAATTTAAAATATTATAAAAGATCTAGGTAATCTTCAGCCTTTATAATTTTTATTATAAGTTCATCTATAGATATTTGAATTTAATAATATTATTAAGCAGTTTATTAAAAAGTAATGTAAAAGGAAGAAGCTTTAGTATATCAAGCTCTTCAAAGCTAAAAGAAGAGTATTTCTTTAGTTATATTAAGCATTTTAAAGGGCTTTACTTTAAAGGTATTATAACCCCTTCTTTCTATTTAATTAGAAGTTAATGTCTTAAAATTTATAATAGTAAAGGTCTTATTTTAATTCTTAAAATAAAGTCGTTTCTATTTAATAATATTTTAATATTAAAAGTTTATTTCTATAAAATTAAAATAAAATATATTAAAATATAAAATAATATCTATTATTAAATCTTTTAAATATTAATTCTTATTAAAGTTTTAAGTAATTATAGAAACTTAAAAAGTTTTATAAAGATATTAAAACTTAATAAATAATAAGTTTAATACTATATATATTTAATACTTTATAACTTTATAATTAAATATAAACTAAAGAAAATTCATTTTATGAATAATTTATTATATTACTTAAAAATTAAAGATAAAGAGGCTTTAAATTTAGAGTTATTAAATTAGTTTCAATATTACTTAATAATGATGTAATTAATTTAAATTTAGTTAGATTTTAATATAATTAGATTTTATATAAATTTAATATTATAATTTCAATATATTTAAAGCTATAATAATTTTAAATAAGTTTAAAATTATACACTTAAGCTAATTCTTAAGAAAATATTAAAGTATTATCTATAAATTCTATAAATAAAAAAGGTTTATAAAATAAATATAAAATAAAATAGAAGTAATTTTATATATTTCTTTTATAAAAATTAAAATTGAAACATAATGAATATAGATCTATAATACTATAGTTTTAAGATTTTTATTTAATTAATTAAAGAACTTTAATAAGTAGACTTAAAGATAATATATTAATTTATCTTCAATATAAGGGAGAAGAAAGCTAAATAAATAACTTAAATAATTATTAATAAATTCCTTTAATTTAAAAATTAAATAGTAGTTCTTAATAAATTGTCTATTTAAAAGATATTTAAATATTCTATTATAAAAACCTATTTATAAAATAATTTAAAATAAAGAAAACACTTAATTTATTTATAAGATACCCTTTTTTAATTTAATATAGAATTAAATATATTAAATTGAATTTCTATATATATTATATATTAAAGAGCTGTAACTTTAAGATATAAGCTATATTGAAAACTCTAATTCTTATTATACTTCATATAACTTTAAAGAAAAGCCTAAATAAACTTTATTATAGCTTTACTTAATTTTATCTATAGAAAGAAGGAAGTAAATATAATTCGAATAATAATAAACTATTATATTAAGTATTTATTATTCTTTTTTATAGCTAGAATAATTAATATAATAGAATTTATAAATTTATTTTATAAAAAGGTAAAATTAATATATAGATCTTTAATAGAAATTATAAATAATAGAAGATTAATTTTATAAATAATCTTTAATTAGAACTATATTATTAAAATAATATTAAAAAGAGGTTATTAATAGTACTTTAATTTTAAATAAATAATGTAAACAGATTAAGTCTTAAAATATTACATCTAATATTATATTAATGAATATTAATATAACTAAGTTATATTACTATATAATATTTAAGTTATTTATATTATTATAAAGAATATAATAATAGACTATATATATTTTAAAGTATTATTAAAATACCTCCTTATAATTTACCTTTAAATTAAAAGTAATATCTTAAAAAAAGAAGTTCTAAAAGTAGAAGTTATAATCTATTACTTAAAGATATTATATAAAACCCTAAAGGTAAATTAAAAGAAAGTACTTAAACTTTAATGTAAATATTATATCTATTAATATCTTAATATAAAGTTTATTTACCTTAAGTATTTATAGCTGGCAAAGGGACTAGAGATTATATAGGTAAAAAAATTTCAATAGTAGATATAATAGCATAATAGACCCAATATTTAAGCCTACGAAACTTAAGATACTAAGGTTTCTACTGCACCAAGCTATAAGCTTTACTACTTTAACTATAACCCCTTAAAATACCTCAATTAACTGAAAAAGCTAGATATTAACAAAGGCAAAATGCCTATAGAATAAAAGCTAGCGCAGGCTCTATATATTCTAAGTCACCTCTTCACATTCCAATCTATAACTTATATAATAACTCTATAATTAGCAACTACTTAACTAATAACCCCTTAATTAATTAAATAATATAGCCTATATAAGGATCTCATATACCAGCCTATAATATAGCAATAGCTTATTAAAGTCAATATATATTAATAATTTACTATATAATCTATATATCCTTCTTAAAGCAGATTATAGCCTTATCTCCAAGCTGCAAATTGTAGCTAAAGAATCTAGCTTTAGATATATATCTATTGCTAAGATTAACTGACCTAGTAGCGAGACCCTTATTAAGTTAATAATCTTTAGCTACTACAATCTACTATAAAATAGAATAGTTTTACTTAATATTGCAATATCTTAATAGATTGCAGTGAAATAGGTCTATTTAAAGGCCTTAGTTTAAAAAGTATAAAGGAAGGAGATAATCTTTATAGATTGATAATTTATTAATAATATAAATTAAATAGTATAGGTTATATAGCTAATGACTGATGTAGTGCTTATTGACTAGTAGCCAAGGGATTGATATATTAGAAGCTAAAGGAATTCAGCTGCTTAGCTTCAGTTAATAAAGGAACTGGTTAATCCCTGGGCTATATAGACAGACTGTCTCTAATATTAGCTGTGAAACTAGATGGAGGGTTTAGTAAAGGGATTTAGAAAGGCGTAAGTTAGTAGTAAGATAATTAACTTAATAAGATCAATTTATCTACTATATTTAGATAAAGTAAATATATAACTGCTATATAAATATAGAAATGCTGAAATACTAGTTTAAATAGCGGTTTTAATAGTAATTAATATCTTAATAAAGTATTTAAATTAAAAGAACTTATTAATTAAAAATATCTACTTTAAAATTAATATTTAAATATATTAAATTACCTTTAATAAAAAATATAATATATTTATATTAATCTTTTAAAGTTATAATACTTTTAAATAATAATTAGCTTTAATTATTTTTATTTTTATTTTTTAATTTTTATTTTTTAATTTTTAATTTTTAATTTTTAATTTTTAATTTTTAATTTTTAATTTTTAATTTTTAATTTTTAATTTTTAATTTTTAATTTTTAATTTTTAATTTTTAATTTTAATTTTAATTTTTAATTTTTAATTTTTAATTTTTAGTTTTTAATTTTTAATTTTTAATTTTAATTTTTAATTTTTAATTTTTAGTTTTTAATTTTTAATAATAACTTAAGGTTATAAATTAAAGAAAGATTAAAAGAGAAAGTCACTACTTAATAAATAATAAAGATAGCCTTTAAAATATAATTAATAAATTTTAAAAGTAAATATAATTAATAAATTTTAAAAGTAAATATAATTTAAATATAAAAAATAATTAAAGACTTTTTAAAACTATTAATAAAAAATAAATGAAAGTAATGTACTTAATAAGTGAGTGCAACACTTTAGGATTTCTTAGTATTTACATTTTAAAATCTAATTTCTTTAAAAATGTCTCTAAAATTTAAAATAAACTTAAAATAGCTGAAACTTTAATATAAGATTTATTATAAATAGAATATTAAATATAAACATTTTATAGATTTTTAAAAAAAGTTCTTTATAAGCTTAATTAAAAAAAACCCTATTCGCACTGTACAATTAGCTATATTTATATAAAGGACCTTTTTTAGAAATCTAAATGAAATACTATATAGTTTTCTTTTTAGTTAAACATATAAAACTAATTTCTTTATATTTTTATAAATTATATAGCCTGTTTTAGAAAATTTAAAGTTTGCTCTTTTAGCTGTACAGTATAAGTGTTGCACTCACTTATTTGTTGCACTCGCTTATTAAGTATGTTAAATGAATTTTATAAAAGAAAATTAAATATGAAAATATAGAAAATTAATGAAATATAATAAATATATATATTAAAGTAAATAACTTTAATAATAAAAGTTAAATAATTTATTAAAAAAGTATTAAAAGATATTTAAATAATATTTAGTTTATATTTTAAATTATATTTAATAACTATTAAATATCTTATATATTATATCTATTTTTATATTACTTTTAAATTAATATTTTAAGTCCGTAATATTTAGATTTTACTTTTAACTTTATAATTATTAACTTTATAAATAATAAAGGTCTAAGAAACTAAGGAATATATATCTAAATTTAATATAATTATAAGACTTCTCTTTAAGTTCTTTTTCAATTATAGCTTTAAAGTTATCTTTAGATAATACCTTAGTAATAACTTATATAATAAATCCTAACTTAAAATAAATTAAATATAGTAATTTATAATTATTTTAGCTAATTATATACGTAAGTAAAATACTATTAATGAAAATGAAAAACACATTAAAAGTAATTTATATTAATAATATAAATAGAAGAAAATAGCTTTATAGTAATTAAAAGCTAATATTAACTATAAATATAATTTCAATAATTTAATTATTATAATTATTAAAAAGTTAATATTAATTTTTGTATAATTTTTATATAAAAGAATATATATGTTATAGATTATAATATTATTAATAATCTTATAAAAGGATATATATATATATTAATAATAAAGTAAAATGCTTCAAGGAAATACATTATAGCTAACTTAATAATATATTAATTATTAAGAATTGAAATATAGCTATTAAACGCTCGATTTATATATTTATAAGATTAAATAAAATCTTTAGTATTTTCTTTAAAGATATTAAAAAGACCAAATATATTAATAATAAATATTTTTATAAAGAAACAGACTGATATTTAATAGCTATCTTTATTCATATTATATTATTAATATTATATTAAATTATAGATAATAAATCTATATTAAATAGAAATAGATATAAAATGTATACCTTTTATAATAATAATATAAAGGCTTAATTAAATTAAATAATCTAAAAAGAGGTTAACTCGAAGTCTAACGCTTAGTAAATGAATAAATTAAATAAAAAGGGATCTTAAGGCCTATAATAGAATTATAATAATTAAGAAATAGTTATAAAGAAATAATATAAAAAAGAAGAAAATATAAAAATCTCCAATATATAAATAAAAATATATAACAATCAGCTATAAATTATAAAATATATAGACACTATTGAAACCGCTATTTAAACTAGTATTTCAGCATTTCTATATTTATATAGCAGTTATATATTTACTTTATCTAAATATAGTAGATAAATTGATCTTATTAAGTTAATTATCTTACTACTAACTTACGCCTTTCTAAATCCCTTTACTAAACCCTCCATCCAGCTTCACAGCTGATATTAGAGACAGTCTATCTATATAGCCCAGGGATTAACTAGTTCCTTTATTAACTGAAGCTAAGTAGCTAAATTCCTTTAGCTTTTAATATATTAATCCCTTAGCTACTAGTTAATAAGCACTATATCAGTTATTAGCTATATAACCTATGCTATTTAATTTATATTATTAATAAATTATTAATCTATAAAGATTATCTCCTTCCTTTATATTCTTTAAACTAAAGCCTTTAAGTAGATCTATTCTACTATTATTTATTAAGATATTATAATATTAAGTGGAATTATTTTATTTTATAGTAAAATGCAGTAGGTAAAGACTATTAACTTAATAAAGGTTATATTATTAAATTAATTAATTTTAATAATAGATATATCCTTAAAGCTAGATTCTTTACTTATAATTTATAGATTAAGGATAAAGTTATAATCTACTTTAATAAATATATATAGATTATATAATAAATTAATTAATATATAAGATCTTTATATAGGCTATATTATTTAATTAAGGGGTTATTAATTAAGTAGTTATTAATTATAGAGTTATTATATAAGTTATAAATTAGAATATAGAGAGCTAAAGATATATAGAGGTTAGACTGCACTAGCCTTTATAGGCATTTTGCCTTTACTAATATCTAGCTTTTCTATAATCTAGCTTTTTTAGCTAATTGAGGTATCATAAGGAGTTATAGTTAAGGTAGTAAAGCGCATGGCTTAATGTAGTAGAAACCTTAGTATCTTAAGTTTTATAGGCTTAGGTATTAGATCTATTATATTATTATATTTACAATTAAATAAAATTTCTATTTAATCTCTAGTCCCTCCACTAGATATATGTATCTAAGGTAAATAACTTTTATATAAAAAATATATACTTAGTTTACTTAAAACTTACTTAAAGAAACTTTATTATGATATTAAATTAATTACTTATACAATAAAAAAAATATAAAAAGAATATTAACTTTATAGTTATATATAAAGATATATTCTAGTTATACATTATAATATTTTTAATATAATATAAATAAGGGACTTTAAAGATAGAGCTTTAGAAAGAGAGATGATATAAAGGCAGGGTTGCGAAATTAGTTAGTATATACTAATTGCAATTAGTATTTAGTTAGTACTGACTTATACTAATACTAACTAATTTAAATTAGTATTTAGTTAGTATATACTAATTTTCTTTAGTATTTAGTTAGTATTTATACTAATTAATATTTTAGTATTTAGTATTTTAAAATACTAAAATAAAATTAATTAAATAATATAATTATTTAAATTTTACTGTATTTATTTATTATTTCCCTATATTAGTTATATCTATTTAAACAATTATATAACTAATAAACAGCTATATACTTAATAAATAATTATATTATATTATAAAAACTAAATTAATAAATAGCTACATAATAATATATAGAATAAATTAATTAATTTATAAATAGGTTTAATAATATAAAAATAAATTAATTTAAATTAAAAAAATAAATCTATTATAACTCAATTTCCTCTTCAATTTCATCTTCAATTTCATCTTCAATTTTTTCTTCCTTTTTTAATTCCTTAAAGTTTCTATATCAGCTTTTTAATAAAATCAGCTGTTTTACTGTATTAGGTAAAAGCCTATTTCTTGACTTAGTAATAATATTATTACTAATAGAAAAAGTACTTTCTATACTAGCTGATGTAGCTGGAATAGCTAAATAACGTCTAGCTAATATAGCTAAATTGGGAAATCTTATAGAATTATTTCTCCAATATTCTAGAATATTAGTCTATTAAATTAAGGTTAGTAATTAAATTAGATATAAGGTAAATAATTAAATATATTAACCTTTTTAGGTAAGACTGCTTCATTTATATAAGTAAGGTATTCCTCTTCTTTAGGAATATTACTTATATAAAATTCATTATCTGACCCTTCATTAGAAGATTCAGCTTCTAATTGGTTATCTTGACCTAATTCATCAAAGGATATATTAGGTCTAATTAAATGCTGAAAATCCCCTCTTTCAATTTTAATTCTATTAAATAATTAGTAATTAGCTTATAATATAAAAAGCTATTTTTTAACTTACTTCTGATAGTCTAATTTAAATAGACCTATAATATCTTGATTAATAGAAGGATAAAAAGCTAATAAGCCTTTATCTTTAAAATGCATTAATTTAAACCTAGGGTCTAAAATAATACTATAAAGATAAGGCTTAAAGCTAGTTATATTTCTATTAGTTAGCTTTTTAGAGAAGTATTTTTTTAGCTTATCTATACCAGCTGCTATAGCTTTTAAAAGGTATAAATAAAAGGAAGCCTAAATAATAAGTTAGTAATATAATTTAATAAATAGTTTTTAATACTTACTAATCGATGTTTTTTATTACTATTAGTAATAAAAGCTTTATATAATATATTTAGCTTATTATAAATTTGATAAATATATAATAAGCCTTTAGGCATAGTAGTATAAAATTGACTTTAATCTTATTGAAGGTTTAATAAAAACCTAAATAAGCTTTAATTTCTATTAAAAAAGCCCATTCAAGATCAGATAAAAAGACCTAAAAATAGCTATTATTATAATATAGATAATAAAAGAGTAAATAAACTAACCTCTTTATATTCCTTATTATTAGTATTTTATAAATATAATATAAAGGGTCTTTTAATTCAATACTAGATTTAAGCATTTTAAATGTTAAATTCTATTTAGTAGAATTATCTATAATTATAATTAGCTTTAAATTATATTTATTAAGCTTAATAAGAATATTAAGCTAAATAAGAAAAATAATCTTATCTAAAGGAATTAGCTTTTATTAGTAAGAAGCTTATTTTCTCTTTTAAATTTAGCTATTCCTTCTTTTAATAGCTATTTAACTTTATTGTATATTTAGTTAAAATAGCTATTCTTTGAATTCGAGTTATAATAGCTAAAAGAAAGTTAGCTTTATAAATTATAAATAGAAATAAGTTTATTACTTACTAGTAAGCTCATTAGAGCTATTAAAAGCTGTATTATCTAAATTAGATAATATAACTTCAGATTCCTTATTTAAAAGGAATTCTTTAAGGATATCTTATGCTATAAGATTAATTATATAAGCTATATAGCGAATATCATTTATTTCCTTATTTAAAGATATATTATCTTTAAATAGAGAAATAAATATATTATTATTTACTGTATTATCTTTAGTAATACTATTATAGATTATTAGTAAATTAATTTGCTTATTTATATAAATAAATAGCTTACTTAAAAATAGTATTATCTTGAATTAAAGGATAAGGAATTAAGCTATTGTTAAATTCCTTATATATATAAAGCCCAGTATGGCTCTCAATAAGCTGATTAAAGCCTATTTAAAAGTTAGTTAATATAATTTAATTACTTAAATTTTAAATAGGGATTTATTAATATATTAATAAATTTAAAATAACATTTACTTACCTATAAGCTTATAAATAAGATTAAAATCCTTATCTATAAAAATAAGGATAATACCTAAATAGGCTATTTGTGTATTTGAGGTCTATATATCAAATGTAAGGGAAAAAGTCCCAAAAGTTAATATATTCTCTTCTAGTTGCTTATTTAATTGTAATAAGCTATTATTAAAGGTATTTAATAAGATACCTTTAATTTTATCCCTATTAATAATAGGACTAGCCCTAAAATATTATTAGTATATATTAGTATATAAATAGCTGAAATAACTTACTTATTATAATAGGTTAGAAGATCTTGAAAGCTATTAGAATTTAAGATATTAAAAGATAGATTATTTTCTATAAGAAAATAAAGAATCTTCTTTAAAGCTTCTTCTTCTTTAAAGCTATTAGATAAATTAAATAGATCTTATCTAGACCTTTTATTCCTAATATTTAGATTAAAAGGACTATTAGGTTTTATAAAAGCTATTTCTAGATTATAAATTAATATTAAGGTTAACTTAATTTAAATATATTTAATATAACTTACTTCTTTTTCTAGTAGATTCAGATTGCTTATTATAAGTAATTTCAGGATGCTTAGCTTTATAGTGTTTTTGAAAATTAGAAGATTGAAATCCTCTAACTTTTTCAATTTTCTTATAATTACACCTATTTAAATATTAGTATATATAATATATAAATAAAATAAGAAAATAAGAAAATAAAAACTTATATAGTGCAGCTAATTTCCATTTCTTCTTCTTTACCTTCTTTTAAAGGTAAAATAGTCTTTTTAAATAAGCTATATTTAAAGATATAAATTTTAGAATTTATATCCTCTATAATAGCTTGGAGGATGAAGACTCTATTTTAAAGTCTAAGCTTAATTAAGTAATACTATCTTCTTAGAAGGAGCTAAAAAGCTAGCTTCTTCTAAAAGAATATTAGTATTAGCTTTAAACTTAGAATAAGGGTTAAAATCGTCATTTAAATCCATTTTAAATAATAATAGCTTATAGCTATAAGCTTAATAAAAAATAGAATAATATAAAGAGTTAGAGAATAAAAAATTAAATTAAAGAAAAATTAAAGATTTATTTATAATTAAATTAATTACTAGAGATATAGATTCTAGAAGATTCTAATTACTAATATTATATTCTATTATAATAGAATTAATAATTTACTATCTAGAATATTCTAATTACTAATATTATATCTTATAGTAATAGAATTAGTAATCTACCTTCTAGAAGCTTCTAATTATTAATATTATACCTTAAAATAGTAAGATTAGTAATTTACCTTCTAGAAGCTTCTAAATATTAATATTATATCTTAATATAATAAAATTAGTAATTTATCTTATAAAGACTTTAAATAAATAATATTATATCTTAATATAATAAATATAATAGATTAGTTAATTATTTATTCTACTACTAATTTAATATTAAAATACTAACTAATTAGTATTTAGTTAGTACTGCCCTATATTAATAATAATACTAAAAAATTAGTATATACTAACTAAATACTAAAATAAAATTAGTTAGTACTGAGCTATATTAATACTAAAAAAATTAGTATTTAGTTAGTATTATACTAACTAATTTTTTAGTATTTAGTTAGTATTTAAAATACTAACTAATTTCGCAACTCTGTATAAAGGCAGTGAAGCTATATAGAATTAGGCCCCAATATAGTAGTAACCTTGCTAAAACTAGCTAACTATAATATAACTTCTGATATAGTAGCGATGCCTTAAATAAGGAAGCTTAAGTCCCTTTTAAAGAGAAATTAAGCTTCAGCCTATATTTATAACTTAATATACCTTTACTTTACCTAACTATTTTCCCCCTTTAAAACTGAGTTTTAATAATAACTATAAAAAATAATATAAAAAAAGAAAAAAAGAAAAAATCTTTAATATATAAATAAAAATGAAATATAAATAAAACCGAAATATATAATAATTAACTATAAATTATATATAATATATATAGAATCACTTCAATTAAAATTTAATTAAATAGATTTTACTATAATAATAAATTAATTATTAATATAATTAAAAAATTAAAATAATTTATTAATTTTATAATTATATATAAAGATATATTATAAATATATATTATAGTATTTTTTAATATAATATAGATAGAGGACTTTAAGCATAGAGTCTTAAAGGGGGGATAATATAAATGTAGCAAGGCTATAGGAAATTAAGCTCAATATAATAACCTCGCTAAAGGCAGCGAGTTATAATATAAGATTGTAGATAGTGGTGATTGTGTAACTCCTGATATAGTAGCGATGCCTTAGATAAGGAAGCTAAGCTCCCTTCTAAAAAAAAAGGCTAAGCTTTAGCTGAAATTTGTAATTCAATTTACCTTTATTTTACTTAACTATGCTTCCTCCTTCCTCTAAGACCCAGTCTTAATAAATACATCTACTTAGAGGACTTAGCTTAAAAAAAGGAAAGAAATAAAATGATTTATATAGATTGTACATTTATTTAGAAATTAAAAGGCTAGAAAGCATAGGTTTTATATTTATTTACTTTTTTTATAAATGAAAGAAAGTAAGTATATTTATAATACAATATATTAAAGCTTTATTTTAAATTTAAATTAAATAAATATAGAAATTTAATTTAATATATTTAATTTCTATTAAATTAAAAAAATGGATCTTTTAAATATATTAAATATTTTCTTTCTTTTAAAATATTTAATAAAAAGATTACTATAATATAATTATATAAATATTTATTAAATAAAGGGTTTATTAAAAATTCTTGTTTAATCTTTAAATTAATATAATATATTTATAACTTTTTAAATTACTTCTTTAGTTTTTTCTTTTAATATATTGAAAGTAAATTAATATATTGTCTTTGAATCCTTTTTTAAAGATATTTAGTTTAACAAATAGTTAACTTTAAGTATTTATTACTATAAATACATTTTAATTATATTTTAATTTTTACTATTATAATATATATATATATAATTACTTCTATTTTATTTTATATATATTCTATAAATCCTTTTTATTTACATAATTTATAGACTAATATTTTAGTATTTTTTAAAAACCTTTAAATTTTACATTTTAAATTTATTTAAAAATATAACAACTTTAAGTTAATTTAAAATTATAAGTTTATTTAAATCTTAATTATCTTTAAATCTATATAAAATGAACTTATGTATTTTATTTTTAATTAATATTCAAATTAATATAATAATTTAAAATTTAAAGCATTTTATTATTAAACCTTATATAATATAATAAACTATATATAAAATTAGGTTTTTTAAATATATATTTACTTATAAATCAATAAAATGTTAAATATATATATTACTAAATTTATTCTATATTAAGTTTTAATATCTTTATAAACCCTTTTAAGTTTTTTTAAGTACTTAAAACTTAAATAAAAATTAATATTTCTTTAAATATAAAGGCGGCGAAGCTATAGAGAATCGGGCCCGATGCAGCAACCTCGCCGAAACCAGCGAGTTATAACGCAAGGTCGCAGATAGCGACAATTACATAACCCCCGATATAGTAGCAATGCCCTAAATAAGGAAGCTTAACTCCCTTCTGAAGAAAAGCTAAGCTTCAGCCTATATTTATAACTTAATATACCTTTACTTACTTAACTATTTTCCCCTCTAAGACCTAGTTTAATATCCTAAAGCTTCCTATTAGTTACTTAGAGCAATTATATCTTAAACTGCCTATAGTACCTAGATGATCTTAAGAAGTATAGTAGCGTTTTATTAAAGGAGTTTTAGAAGAATTAGATAAGCTTACTTAAAGGAGTTCTAAATAAAGTAATACAGGAGATAAGCTATATAATATATCTATAGATATATTAATCTATCTACTTAGTCATTAGGGAGAGTCCCCTCTTAATTAATAAGAATCCCTAAGATTTAGAACTATAGGGGTTAAAAGGGAAGAAGGTATTTAAAAATAGCTTTATTAATCCTCTATTAAAAAGTAGTATTATCTCTAAGATTCTATTAACTTCTAAAGGGAGAGTAGTCTTTATCTTTAAAGAAATTAAAAAAGAAACTATATTATAGTATTTACTTATTAAAGAAAACTTAATATAAATAATAGAAAGAGTGAAAGCTTATAATATTTATTAAATAAAAGAAGTATCTCCTTAAACCTTAATTAAGTAAAAGTAGAATCCCTTTTAATTTATTAGATATTATAAAGTCCTCTTCTTTATTATTATTATTAAATTTAGATATAGGTAGGAAAAGGCATTTAGTAATTAAAATAAAGAATTAAGTCTTTTTAAAGTTTTTAATAATTATATAAGCTTAAGATAAATAACTAAGTAATTTAAAATATATTTTAAGTTAAATAGAAAACATTACTATAAAAAGAATTATATATCCTTTATATTAAATAATATTGCTTTAAAGAGATAAAATTAAGAGTTAAATTACCTTTATAAAATGGATTAAGTAATTTATTATTAACTTAAGAAAGATTAAGTTTACTTTAAGAAATAGATATATTAATTAGTAAAAGATCTAGGAAATTATTAATTTATAAATACTACTAACCTTAAGAAAGTAAAATAAAAGGAAAATCAATTCCTTTATAACTTCTATATCTATTTTAAATTATTAAAAAAGTATAATGCCTCTATTTTAAAAAAGAAATATACTGATTTCTTCTTTATTAAATCCCTTTTTATAATAAAGTTATCATTCTTTATATAAGGGGACCTTCTAAAGATAAAGGAAGAAATAGTTTAAAGAGCTATTTAATAGTAGAAATTAAAAAGATCTCTTATATTAAAAGGTAAAAAAAAAAAACCCTCTAATTCCTAAGGAATTGCTAGTAAAAGCACTTAAGTACTTACTTAATAATAAGCTAATTAAGAAAGACTAGAAGTACCCCCTTTAGAAGTTTAATAAAAAGGAATATAAAAAGTAAAAGAAATATAAAGACTGAAAGGACGATAAATATTTAAAATACCTCTATTTCCTTTATAAAAGCAATTAATACTTTATTAAAGACTATCTTTAGTAAAAGCTAAAAAGTTAAAAAGGAACTATTAAAAAAGAGGAAAAAGACTTATAGTTAATAAAGCAGACTTACTACTAATTAATTTAATTTATATATAAATTACCTCTAATATAATAATACCTATTATAATATAAATATAAGAATTAGTTAAATTATTTAAAGTTCTAGATTTTAATATAGAAATAGATATAATTAGCTAGAAATTAATAATTAAATTAAAATTATATCTATATAAAACCTAAAGCCTATTAATAAAAGCATTAAGTAAATTAAATTATATAACCTATAGAACCTAAAGGGTTTTAATTACTTTTTAAAACTCTTAAGGCTAGAAGAAGTAAATTAAATAATATATAACTGAAATTAATTAAAATTCAACCCTAAAGGCATAACCTCTTATATTCTTAATAACTACATTTAAAGATAAATATATCCTCTTAAATCCCACTAGCTAGCAGTAGCGATACTAGATTATCTAAGATTGGCTTAAAACTATACCAATCTATAAATTCTAATAGCTATATCGCAATGCTATTAAAGTTTATAAAATCCAAGTAGTAGATAAGTCCTTCTAGCTATCTAGCGATAATCCTTTAAATCCCTTAGGTTTTAAGGGAATTTTAATAGAGATTCTAGATTTAAAGGATATCTTTTTTACTAATTCTTTAGATACTCTACTGCCTTATAGCACTATAGACTATGAGATTAAAATCCTTTTAGATTTTAAGCCCTCTTTTAGACTGATTTATCCTCTATTACTAAGGGAATTAAATACCTTAAGGAAGTATCTTAAATAGAACTTAGTAAATAGCTAAATCCGTTTTTCTAGAAGCCTAGTAGAGGTACCTATCCTATTTATACCTAAATTAAATAGATCTCTAAGACTATATATAGATTATTATAATTTAAATGCAGTTATTAAGAAAAATTAATATCTACTATTATTAATTATTAAAATTATAAACTAAGTAGAAGGGATATAATATTTCTTTAAGATTAATATTACTAATATTTATTATTAGATTTATATTTAAAAAGGGGATAAATAGAAGATAGCTTTTTAAACTTACTATAAGCATTTTAAATATATAGTAATGCTATTTAATTTAATTAATAACTTAATGACCTTTTAAAACTATATTTATTAAGCTCTTTAGAAGTTAGTAAATATAATATATATTACTTACTTTAATAATATTTTAATCTACTTTAAAATATAAGAAGACTATATAAAATACCTATAATTAATATTAAAATGCTTAAAAGAAGCCTAGCTCTATATTAAGTTAATTAAGTATTCCTTCTATAAGATTAATATTAAATTTCTAGAATTTTATATATTTTATAAAGAGGTATTAATAGATTTAAATTAAGTTAAAACTATAGCTAATTAAAAGGAACTTAAGATATTTCAGGAGATCTAGATATTTCTAGGCTTCTATAACTTCTATTATAGATTTATCTATAGATATTTAAACCTAATAACGCTACTTAGCAATTTACTAAGGGGTAGCATAAAAGGGAAGAAGCTAGAGTATATTAAGCTCTTTAAAGCTAAAAGAAGAGCATTCTTTTAGCTACATTAAGCATTTTAAAAGGCTCCGCTCTTAAGGCATTATAACCCCCTTCTTTCTATTTAATTAGAAACTAATGCCTCTAAGTTTATAATAGTAGAGATCTTATTTTAACTATTAAAATAGAGTCTTTTCTATCTAATAGCATTTTAATTTCAGAAGTTTATATCTATAGAGTTAAAATATAATATATTAAACTATAAAATAATAGCTATTATTAAATCCTTTAAATACTAGCGATATTACTTTAAAGGGGCATCAATCCTTATTAAAGTCTTAAGTAATTATAAGAACTTAAAAAGTTTTATAAAGTGTAAGGGTTGGGGCAGCATGCCCAAGCCCCACAAAGACCCATTGCCAGTTAAGGCAAAAGATCAAGCGATTCCAAGTAGCTAGCGTTACTTAATCGTGCTGCATATCTAATGATAAAGCTAGTTCCAGCCGAGGTCTCTCCTCGCCGCTAACTCTTATATAAAGACACTAAAGCTTAATAAATAATAAGCCCAGTAATATATATACTTAATGCCCTATAACTTTATAATTAAGTATAGGCTAGGGAAGACTAACTCTATAAATAGTCTATTATATTATCTAGAATTTAAGAGTGAAGAAGCCTTAAATTTAAAGCTATTAAATTAATTTAGATATCAATTAATAATAAAACGATTAGCTTAACTCCAGATATACTTAAAAATAACTAAACTTTAAATAGACTTAAAGTTATAACCTTAAATAGACTTAAAGCTATTATAATCCTAAATAGACTTAGAACTATAAACTTAAGGTAATTCCTAAGGGAATATTAAAATAGTACTTTATAAACTCTATAAATAAGAAAGGTTTATAAAATAGATATAGAATAAAATGAAAGTCATTCTATATATTTCCCTTATAAAAGTAAAAACTAAAGTATAATTAAAATATATTTATAATAGTAAGGTTTCTAAATTAATTATCTAATTAATTAAGTACCTTTAAAAGAGGGACCTAGAGATAATATACTAACTTATACTTAATATAAGGGGAAAGAAGGCTAGAAGAATAACTTAGATAATTATTAATAAGTTACTTCAGTTTAAGAATTAAATAGCGGTCTTTAATAAACTTTCTATTTAATAGATATTACTATAATTATATTATAATAACCTATTTATAGAATATTTTAAAGTAAAGAAAATATTTAATTTACTTAGAAGATGCTTTTTTTAACTTAATATAAAATTAAATATATTAAATTAGATTTATATATATACTATATATTAGGAAGCTTTAACTTTAAGATATAAGCTATATAAAAAACTCTAGTCCTTACTATATTTAATATAACCTTAGGAAAAAGCCTTAATAGACTTTATTATAGATCTGCCCCTTTTATTTATAGAGAAAAGGAGGTAAATGTAATTTTAGTAATAGTAGACTATTATATTAAATATTTATTATTCTTCTCTATAGCTATAATAATTAATATAGTAGAGCTTATAGAATTATTTTATAAAGAGGTAGAATTAGTATATAGGTCTTTAAAAGGGATTATAAATAATAGAGGATTAATCTTTATTAGTAATCTTTAGTTAGAACTTTACTACTAAAGTAATATTAAGAGGAGGTTATTAATAGCATTTTACTTTTAAATTAATAAATAAATAGAAAAGATAAATTAAATTTTAAAATATTATCTTTAATATTATATTAATAAATATTAAAATAACTAAGCTATACTCCTTTATAATACTTAGTTTATTTATAATAATATAAAGAATGTAATAATAAGCTATATACCTTTTAAAATATTATTAAAATACCTCCTTAAAATTTACCTTTAAATTAAAGGCAATACCTTAAAGAAAGGAGTTTTAAAAGTAGAAGTTAAAGTCTACTGCTTAAAGAAATTATATAAAATTTTAAAGGTAAATTAAAAAGAGGTAACTAAATTCTAATCTAAGTATTATAATTGCTAATATCTTAATAAGTTATTTAAATTAAGGGAATTCATTAGCCTATTAATTAAAAATATCTACTTTAAGGAAGAAAAGAAGAAATTAATTCTTAAATATATTAAACCCTTTTAAATCTTTAAATATATTAGTACTTAAATATATTAAATTGCCCTCCTAAAAAATATAATAGGATTTATAATATATTCTATATTAATCTCCTAGAGCTATAGCACCTTTAAAATAAAAACTAACTTAAACTGATATTAATTCTAGACCTTAAGGACTCCGATTTTAAATAGGAAGTTAAAAAAGTTATAAATTAAAGAAAGATTAAAGAAGAAATCTACTACTTTATAAAATAGTAAAGATAGCCTTTAGAATATAATTAATAGATTTTAAAAGTAAATATAGATTAAATATAGAAGATAATTAAGGACTTTCTAAAAGCATTAGTAAAATATAAATAAAAGTAAACTAATTCTATAGAAAAAAACTAAATATAAAAGTGAAGAAGACTAAGAAAGTGTAATTAATATATATATTAAAGTAAATAATCTTAACTATAAAAGTTAAATAGCTTATTAAAAGACTATTAAAAGATATTTAAGTAAAACTTAATTTATACTTTAAACTATATTTAATAGCTATTAAATACCTTATATATTATATTTAATTCTATATTATCTTTAAATTAATATATTAATCTTTAATATCTAAACCTTACTTTTAACTTTATAATAATTAACTTTATAAATAATAAAAGTAAAGAGGCTAAGGAATTTATATATAAATTTAATATAAGTAGAAGACTTCTTCTTAAGTTCTTTTTAAATTATAGCTTTAAGGCTATCTTTAAATAATAACTTAGCGGTTACTTATATTATAAATCCTAACTTAAAATGAATTAAATATAGTAATTTATAATCATTTTAGCTAGCTATATACTTAAGCTAAATACTATTAGTAAAAATTAAAATAAAATTAAAGGTAATTTATATTAGTAATATAAATAGGAGAAAATGGCTCTATAGTAGCTAGTAGCTAGTATTAACTTTTAATATAATCTTAATACTTAGCTAATATAACTATTAAAGAGTTAATATTAATTTCTATATAGTTCTTAAATGAAAAAATACTTATTCTATAAGCTGTAGTATTATTAATAATATTATAAAAGGATATATATATATTAATAATAAAATAAAACGCCTTAAGTAAATAAATTATAACTAAGCTAATAATATATTAAATATACTCTTAAATAATAATATATTAGTTATAAAAGACTAAAGTATAGCTATTAAGAGCGCTGCTTATATACTTATAAAAATAAATAAAGTCTTTAGTATCTCCTTTAAGGAAGGTAAAAGAACTAAATATATTAATAATAAATATATTCATAAGGAAATATATCTATATTTAATAGCTACCCTTATTAATACTATATTATTAATATTATATTAAATTAAAAATAATAAACTTATATTTAATAAAAATAAATATAAAATCTATACCTTTTATAATAGCTTTATTTTATATAATAATATTATAATTAAAAGTAAAGTAATAATAGATTATATATTATATATCTATAATGCTAGAAGCCTTTAAATAAGTATTATTATATATCTAACTAAGTTATATATTATTAGAAGATTGTATACTAGAACTAGAAGAGATAGATATCAGGCTATTTATTAAAGGCGACATAAAGGCTCAGTTAACCTAGACAATCCGGAGGGAGGTCAGTTAAGAGTCTAAGGCCTAGTAAATTGATGAATTAAGTAAAAAGGGCCTTAAGAGCTATAATGAAATTATAGTAATTAAAAAATAGCTATAAAGAAATAATATAAAGAAGGAAGAAAAGAGGAAAATCCCTAATATATAAATAAAAACTAAATATATAAGAATTAGCTATAAATTATATATAAGATATATAGAATTACCTTAATTAAAATTCACCTAAAGGAACTTCATTATAATAATAAATTAGTTATTTATATAATAGGAAAAATAAAAATAATTATTAACCTTATAGTTATATATAAAGATATATTATAGTTATAAATTATAGTATTTTTAGTATAATATAGGTAAAAGACTCTAGAGATAGAGCTTTAGAGGGGGAGATGATATAAGGGCAGTAAAGCTATAGAGAATCGGGCCTGATGTAGCAACCTCGCTGAAACCAGCGAGTTATAATATAAGGTCGCAGATAGCGATGATTGCATGACCCCCGATATAGTGGCGATACCCTAAATAAGGAAGCTTAACTCCCTTCTAAAGAAAAGCCAAGCTTCAGCCTGTATTTATAACTCAATATACCTTTGCTCTGTCTGACTATTTTCCCCTCTAAAACCCAGTCTTAATATTAAAGTAATATTTTTAATATATAAATAACTTAATAATAGCTATTATTTTTTAATTTAATATGATATATTTTAAAGTTATAAAGTAAACTTTTAAAATTATGCTATTCTTAAATGAAAAAGACTTTATTTTAAAAATTTAAATATAATTTCTATTATTTTAAATTTTAAATTTTAAATTTTATATAAATAAATATAAGGGAGTTATTATATTTTAAATATGAAGGTTATTAAAATACTTTATGTAATTAAAGAGGTATTCTTTTTTAACTTTAGAGAATTTAATATATTTTAATTTCTTCCTTTTTATATTACTATTAAATAAATTATTTAATAATATTATTAAACTTAAGTATTTATATATTAATCTATAATAAAAGTTATAAAAGCTGAAAAATGTATAAACTTCTTACAAAGTCTCAAGCTTCTTTAAATTAATTATAATTATAATTTATTTAACTCTCTTTATGAAATTTATAAATTTTAAAAAAATAATATTAATTTTATATAATGTTTATTTACTTTAGATATATATACCTTATAAAGGGACTAGAGATTAAATAAACGAAAATAAATTTAGTAGTAAATATAATAATATAATAAACTCAATACCTAAGCCTATAAAACTTAAAATACTAAGGTCTTTACTATATTAAGCTATAAGCTTTACTACTTTAACTATAATCCTTTATCATATTTTAATTAGCTAGAAAAGCTAAATTATAAAAAAGCTAGATATTAATAAAGGTAAAATGCCTATAGAATAAAAGCTAGCAAAGGCTACTCTATATATTCCAAGCTCTTTATATTTCAATTTATAACTTATATAATAATGCCATAATTAGCAACTACTTAATTAATAACCCCTTAACTAATTAAATAATATAGCTTATATAACGATCTTATATAAAGATCGTATATATTAATTTATAATATAATAATACCTTATTAAAGTAAAAATATATTCATAATTTATTATATAATTTATATATCTTTATTAAGGTAAATTATAGCTTTATCTCTAAGTTATAAATTGTAGCTAAAGAGTCTAGCTTTAGAGATATATCTATTACTAAAATTAATTTAGCTAATAGTAAGATATTTATTAAGTTAATAGTCTTTAGCTACTATATTTTACTATAAAATAGAATAGTATTACTTAATATTATAATATTTTAATAGATTATAATAAAATGGGTCTCCTTAGAGGCCTTAGTTTAAAGAATATAAAAGAAGGAGATAACTTTAATAAATTAATAATTTATTAATATTATAAACTAAATAGCATAGGTTGTATAGTCAATAGTTAACATAGTATTTATTAATTAGTAGCTAAAGAATTAATACATTAAAAGCTAAAGGAACTTAGCTAGATAGAGTAAAGGGATTTTATAGAAAGGCGTAAGTTAATAGTAAGATAATTAACTTAATAAAATCAGTTTATTTACTATATATAAATAAAGTAAATATATAACTACTATAAAAATATAGAAATGCTAAAATAATAGTTTAAATAGAGGTTTTAATAGTAAAATATTAAATTTATATAAGAAATATTTAATTAATTTAATATAAACTTAAACTCCTTTTCAATATTTTAATATTAATTATAGATATTTTATATAATCTTTTTATATTTTAAAATATATTAAAAGATTTTTAAAATATATACTATATATTATATTTAATAACCTTTAAAAAATATAATACATATAACCTTAAAAAGTTATTAAAATATTAATATAAAGTTTATTTACCTTAGCTATATATACCTAGTGGAGGAACTAGAGGTTAAATAGATTAGATTTTTTTCAATAGTAGATATCATAATATAATAGATCTAATACCTAAGCCTATAAAACTTAAGATACTAAGGTTTCTACTATATTAGGCTATAAGCTTTACTACCTTAGCTATAACTACGTAAGATGCCTTAATTAGCTAGAAAAGCTAGATTATAGAAAAGCTAGATATTAATAAAGGCAAAATGCCTATAGAATAAAAGCTAGCGCGAGCTATAACCTCTACATATTTCAAGCTCTCTACATTTTAACTTATAACTTGCGTAATAACTCCATAATTAGTAACTACTTAACTAACAACCCCTTAACCAATCATATAATATAGCCCATATGAGGATCTCACGCACCAGCCTGCAGTATAGCAACAGCTTTATTGAAGTAGATTACAGTCTTATCCCTAAGCTATAAATTGTAGCTAAAGAATCTAGCGTTAGAGATATATCTATTACTAAAATTAACTAACTTCGTAGTAAAACCCTTATTAAATTAATAATCTTTAGTTATTACATTCTACTATAAGATAGAATAGTTCTATTTAATACTATAATATCTTAATGGATTATAATAAAGTAGATCTATTTAGAGGCCTTAGTTTAAAGAATATAAAGAAAGGAGATAACCTTAATAAATTAATAATTTCTTAATAATATAAACTAAATGGCATAAATTATATAGCTAATAACTGATATAATGTTTATTAACTAGTAGCTAAAGGACTGATAACTGCATTAAAAGCTAAAGGAATTCGGTGTCTTTAATATTAGCTATAAAGCTGCTGGGGTGTGCTAGGTTAGTTAAGAAACTGAGGGGCGAGGTCTTATAAATGACGGAGGGTTTAGTAAGGAGATTAGATATTTAAAAGGTGTAAGTTAGTAATAAGATAATTAACTTAATAAGATTAATTTATTTATTATATTTAGATAAAGTAAATATATAACTGCTATAGAAATGTAGAAATGTTAAAATAATAGTTTAAATATCGGTTTTAATAGTAATTAAAATATTAATAAAATTAAATAAAAGCATTATATATTTAAAATCCTTATACTAAATTTAAAAGAAGATGTTTTATATATTTCCTTTTTAAATATAAATTCAATAATAAAAATAATATTATTAATCTTTAAAGAATATTATATTATATTTATTTTATTTATAATTATAATAAATATTTATAACAAATATTAATTCTTTTTAATAAATATATCTAGATTATAATAATTTATATTTAATTTTACAGATCTATTTAATTTAAATATAAATATAAAGAGATACTTTTATTTAATTTTAAAAAAAAAATAGATTTAGCTATTTATTGAGTTATATTTAAGATATCTTTTAAAGGTATTTAATTCCTTTAATAGCATAAGATAACTTAAATTAAAAAGAGGTTTAGAATTTAAAAAGATTATAATTTTATAATATTATGAAGTAATAAAGTATTTAATAAATTAATAAAAAGTATATCCTTTAAATTTAAAATATCTATTAGAATTTATTTAAAATTAATAAAATTTAAAAGATTATTATTAAATAATTAAAACCTTTTAACTTTTATATATTAAATAATTTAAGTTATTAAATATTTCTTTCAATAAAATCTTAATTTTATAGAAATATAATTTAAATTTAAATTTAATTATTAATCTTCAATTAAAATTATGTATTTTTATATTAAAGTTTAAAACTTTAAATAATATATATAATCTCTATACCTACATCATAATAATATTAATATATAAATATAACTTATATATAAATTAAATTAATTAATAATATATTTATTTTATTAACTATAAGGGTTTTTTTTAATAGTATCTTTTTCACTTTTTTACTTTATATTAATAATAATCTATAATAAAGTATTAATGACTTTTATAAAAGAAATAGAAATATTTTAAATATTTATTATCTTCTTAATTTCTATATTTCTTTTATTTTATGTATTCTTTTTATTAAACTTTTAAATGGAATATTTTTAATATTCTTTAATTAATTTATTATTAAATAAATACTTCACTATATTTATTAATAATCCTCTAGTAAATAAAGGGATTTCCTTCTTTTCTTTAAAATTAATTTTAATTTTAATTTCAATTATTCAATAGCTTTTATATTATTTTATATTTTATTTTTACAAGATTTCTTTATATAATAAGTTATAATGTTATTATTGCTATTAAAATTGCTATTTAAACTATTCTTTCTATATTTCTATATTTCTATAGCAGTTATATATTTCCTTTATCTAAGTGCAGTAGATAAATTGATCTTATTAAGTTAATTATCTACTACTAACTTACGCCTTTTCTATTATAGGCTCGAGCTTTGCTCGCGCTTAGTCATAAGCCAAGGCAACAGACCGCGCGTAGACCGCGCGCGGGCCGCGCCCAGTCTGTTGTCTAGGTAACTGTTTATTATTAAAGGGGGAAGTTAGTAAAGGAAGTACCTATCTTCCTTAAGAATATCAATTCAACAATTGACGCTTATTTGCAGTAGCCATAAGGCCAGTCCATTACATTTTCCAAGACCTTAAAATCCCTCTACTAAAACCCTCTATATAATCTTATAATAATATCAAAATATATTAGGATTCCTTTAATCTCTAATATATCAGTTCCTTAGCTGCTAGTTAATAAGCTCTATATCTATAACTAGTTATAACACCTATGCCTTCTAGCCTTTTAATTCTTTAATGAATTTACAATCTATATAAGTTATTTTATTTCTTTATTCTCTTTAAAATAAGTCCTTTAAATAAACCTATTTTATTACAATCTACTACTTTATATTAAAATTATATAGAATGATATTAATATATATCGGGCTATAGAAGCATTTAGTAGCTAAAGACTGCTAACTGAATTAGCATTAAATTACTAAGCCTACTAATTTCGGTTTTTCTAACTTAATTTAAATTAGAAATTTAAATTATATTTTATAGCTTAAAAATATATAGTTTTTACAGTTTTAAAATAAAATTTATATTATAAGTTAATAATATATTATATTTTTAAATTATGATATAAAATAATATCAGTTATATTAATTTAAATATTATTATTAATTGCATAATTTACTTAATAAAGTGATTATAAAGTTATTATATAATTTAAAATATAAATTAAAATATAAAGAGTTAAAAATATATAAAAGTTATAGCTTTTATTAGCTTTTATTTTATAGATATTTTATCTTTATTAATATCTAGCTTTTTTATAATTTAGCTTTTTTAAGTAATTAAGCTATTTTAAAGAGTTATAATTAAAGCAATAAGGTTTTTAGCTTAATATAGTAAAAAAACTTAATATTTTAAGTTTTATATGCTTAGGTATTAGATTTCTTATATTATTTTACTTTATTATTTATTTCTTTTTTTATTTAACTTTTAGTCTCTTTATTAAATATATATATCTAAAGTAAATAGACTTTCTATTATAATATTATAATATTAGAAAAAAAAATCTATTTCATAATAAAATACAATAATTAAAAACTGTTAATTTAATATAGATTTTATTGTTAAATTAATTAACTTTAAAAATAAATGTATTTTTAAAATTAAATTCTTTAAATATAATTTATAATTTAAAAAAGAAGTTATAATTACTTTATTATTAATATATAAATTTTATAATAAATTATTCATATATATTTACCTTAATAAGTTTTATTACATTATAAATTAATATTTAAATTCTTTAGATAATTTAGATAATTTAATAAATTAAAGCTTATTAATTAAGCAATTATTAATTATAAAGTTATTATATAAATTATAAATTAAAATATAAAAAGATAATTTAAAATATAAAGGAGTTATATTTCATATTAGCTTTTGCTTTAGAAGCATTTTACTTTTATTAATATGTAGTATTTTTATAATCTAGCTTTTTAATTAATTAAGATATATTATATAAGGGTTGGTCTATCAGGGTGTTGCACAAGTGTCCGGAAGGTAGGTATTGATATGTATATAAGCGTTCACTTAGCGAGTGCTCTGCGAGCTCTCGCTGCGTGGGTGATCTTGTCAGAAAGCTAGCGTAGCACTTATATGACCTTAATTGTGTATGTATTGTCTGTCCCTTTTTCTAAGCTATTGCGGCGGTGATTAAGGGTTATAGGCTTCTCTAACTGCCTTCCTATTCGGGCTTTACCCAGCAGAGACTGGCTATTACTATATAACCGCCCGATCTGATCCTCTATATATGATCTAATTTAATACGCCCCTTTAGCTTAAGGGCATCGCTATTAAGCTGCATTCTTCATCTTTCCTTAGTTATCTTAATTAATTAAAGAGATCTACTAGCTTAAGCTACTAGGTGAATTTAGTAAATGCCTCTTTTAGTAGGCTCTTTTTTAAGCTATTAGTAAGTAATTATGTTAATAAAATATAGATTACTTTAATCTTTTCTTTTAATATCTTTTATTTAAGTTAGTAGTTATAAATATTAATATATTATAACTTTATTTATAGCTATATAAGCTTTATTATAATAAGTTAAATAGTTTATTTATTATTATATTTAATAATAACTTTTAAAGGTAAAGTAGTTATTTAATAAATAGTTAATAAAGATAAATTAATTTTTAATATTAAAATAAGTCTATTTATAAAGAGAGCTTTCTTAATTATTTAAAATAAAGTAAATAGCTTAGCTTTAATTATTAATATTATAACTATATTTTATTTATTTAGTTTTTATAATATAATTTCTTTAAATAGCTTTATAATAAAGGCTTATAAGCTTTAATAATTTATTAAGTTATTTATAAAACTTATATTAAATGCTATTTATAAGCTATTTTCTTTATATTTAAGGATTATATTATATTTAAAAAAAAGACTATATATTTTAATAAAGTATTATAAAGCTTAATTAACTACTTAATAATATTATAGCTCTAAGTTCTAGTTAAATCTAGCTAGCTAGCTTACTATAAATGCTATATTTAATTAAGTTATTATAGCTAACATACTTAATAAGCAAGTAAGCCAGACAAGCAAGTGAGCCAAAAATCCCTCAACCTATATCATCTCTATTTAATCAATTAATTCTTAACCACCCAGCATGTTACAATCTAATTATAAAGCTAGAATGCTCCTTACCCTTCAGGCCCTTCAAAATAACCTAAACCTACATATCTAACGCGCTGCAGAGATATATACAGTCAATCGTTATACTCTAGGTCGCCAGCAAAAGGGCATCCAGTCTCGACGCAATACCATCTAGAAATCACATAAGCTATCTAATCTAAAAGAACAGATCCTCATTCACTTTATTCTCGACCTAGATTTACGAGGATTCCCCCCTAGGCTACGTAGTATAAAAGATATAGCTAATTAATTGCTTACTAACTACAATACACCACCCATCAGCTAGCATTAGGCTCATAACTTCATAAAGCAGCATCCAGACCTTAAGACGCGTTTTTTTCGTAAATACAACTACCAGAGAGCTAAGTGCGAAGATCTAACTATTATCTGCAATTAGTTTCAGCTTGTGGCGAACATAATTGCGAAGTATAGCATCCGATTAAATGATATCTATAACTTTAATAAAACTGGCTTTCTTATGGGCATGATCGCAAGCGGAATGGTTATCACAGATGCAGAAAGGCATTCAAAGCTAAAGTTAATACAGCCTAGAAACCAGAAATGGATTACAGTTATTTAAGTAATCAATACAAAAGGCCAGGCGATCCAGCCATTTATTATTAGCGCGGACCAATATCACCTCGCCAACTAGTACTGAGAAAGCAACCTCCTGGGCAATTGGGTTATTATAATGACCTAAAATGGCTGGATTGATAATAAAACCGGTCTAGAGTAGCTAAAGCACTTTAACCAATATACAGCTAAGCAATCAAATAGTCGCTATCATCTCTTAATTCTTAATGGCTACAAAAGTCACCACTCCATCGAATTCGAAAGATATTACGAAGAAAAGAAGATTATCTGGCTTTATATACTACCTCATTCCTCCTATTTGCTCCAGCCCCTTAACGTCAGGTACTTTAGCATACTAAAGAAGGCTTATAGTCAGGAAATAGAGCGTCTAATCAGATACTCTATAACCCACGTTTCAAAGACCAAGTTCTTTCCAGCCTTCTACGCCATACATAAGGCCACTATAACGGAAAGAAATATCAAGGGGGCTTTTAAAGGAGCTGGCCTTATTCCTCTTAACCTAGAAACTGTAGTCTTAAAGCTTGATATGTAGCTATAGACTCCAACGCCCGCTAAGGAGGGGGCTAAACCCTCTACCCCTTAGGTCTTAAGGACCCTAAAGACTATACTTAAGGCTAGATCTCAGTCTGAATACCTTAAAAGATGAATTAGAAGGCATTAAAGTAGCTCTCTAGAGTCAATCCTTAAAGCTCTACAGTCCCTTATAAAAGGAACAAAGGCTATTATATATAAGGTTGCCTTATTAACTGCCAAAGTCAAAGATCTTCGAAAGGCAAATGAGATACTAAGCCGGCGCCAGAGGGCAAAAAGGACTAGACTATAGAAAAGAGGGGTTATGACGGTAGAGGAGGGAAGGTAAGTAATTAATTAAATAGATGTAGATGCGCAAGTAGTGGCCAAATCGTCGAGGAGTGGTGGTCGAGGAAGGTCGGTCGGACCGGGTATTCGGCGCTATAGTATATGCAGCAAGCCCGGGCATAATGCAAGGACTTATCAGGTAGTGATTGAGACATCTGGGGAAGAGTATAGTGAGTAATTTAAATTGATTAAATGGTTTATGGTATTTTTATTGTGATTTCTATCTAGAGGGGTAAGGGAAAGTGGCTCACTTGCTTATCTGGCTCACTTACTTATCAAGTACGTTAATATATATAATAAGCGAATGTCCTAAACAAGTGAATGTCTTAAAAATCCCTCAATCTCTCTTTCTTCCATTTAATTAATTAATTCACCACTACTAAACATGGCTCAATTTAATAAAGAGGCTAATATCCTTCTTGCCCTTCTTGCCCTTTAGAATAATCCATCATTAAGCATCTAATGCACTGCATCAATCTACTATATCTATAATAAAAGGCTAGGACGCCGCTAGAAAGGCATGCAGTTTCAATGCAATATTATCCCTAAGTTATATAAGCTATTTAATCTAGAGGAATAAATCATTATTTAATTTATTCTTACCTTAAATTCATAAGGGTTTCCTCTATAACTATATAATATTAAAGACATAGCTAACTAACTACTTACTAACTGCAATACATTATTTATTAATAAGTACTAGACTTTAAACTTTATTAAATAATATTTAGAGCTTAAAATGCATTTTTTTATAAATATAATTATTAAAGAACTAAATATAAAGATTTAACTATTATTTATAATTAGTTCTAGCTTATAAATAATATAATTATAAAATATAATATTAACTTAATTAATATCTATAACTTTAATAAAATTAGCTCTATAATAAATATAATTATAAATAAAATAGTTATTATAGATATAGATAGATATAGAAATCTAAAATTAATCTAGTTTAAAAACTGAAAATAAATTATAATTATTTAAGTAATTAATATAAAAGTTAAGTAATTTAACTATTTATTATAATTATAAATTAATATTACTTTATTAATTAATATTAAAAAAGTAACCTCTTAAGTAATTAAGCTATTATAATAACTTAAAATAGCTAAATTAATAATAAAATAAATTTTAAGTAGCTTAAGTACTTTAATTAATATATAAAGAATTAATTAATTAATTACTATTATCTTCTAATTTTTAATAAATATAAAAGTTATTACTTTATTAACTTTAAGAAATATTATAAAGAAAATAATATTATTATACTTTATATATTACTTTATTTATTTTATTTACTTTAGCTTTTTAATATTAAGTACTGTAAGCTACTTAAAATAGCTTATAATTAAGAAATTATATAATTAATTAAATACTTTATAATCTATATTATAAAGATTAAGTTCTTCTTAGCTTTCTATATTACTTATATAGCTATTATAATAAAGAGTAATATTAAAGAAGGTTTTTAAAAAGCTAGAATTATTCCTTTAAACTTAGAAAATATTATATTAAAGCTTAATATATAGCTATAGACCCTAATATTAATAAAAGAGGAGATCAGCCTCTTTAACCCTTAGGTCTTAAAGACCTTAAAGACTATACTTAAAGCTAGCTCTTAATTTAAATACTTTAAAAATAAATAAAAAAGCATTAAAATAGCTCTCTAATATTAATTCCTAAGGCACTTAAATCACTTTTAAAGGAAATAAAGGTAATAATATATTAAAATGCCTTATTAAAAGCTAAAGTCTAGATCCTTTAATAAATAAATGAGACTTTTAATAAGCAGCGCAGAACTAAAAAAAACCGCTTAAGGAAAGAAGGAAAGATAACTTTAGATAAAGGAAGGGATGAAATAGATTAAAGAGATATTAATGCGTAGATAGTAGCTGAATTATTAAGAAGTAGTAGTTAAGGGAGGTTAGCGATGCTAAAGTAAAGGCGCTATAAAACTTATAGAAAGGCCGGTTATAATATAAGGACCTATTAAGCTATTATTAAGAACTTTAAAGAAGAGTATAGCAATTAGTTTTAATTAATTAATTATATTATTATAGTTTTATTAAGTTTTTAATTTAAGAGGTTAGGATTTTTAAGATATTTGCTTATTTAAGATATTTACTTATTATATATATTATATATATAATTATTTTAACTTTATATTAATAAAGATTAATACTTTTAAAGCTAGTAATCTCTTTATAAAGTAATAGTGAAACGACTGCGAGGGACGGAGAGGATGAAAACAACCCCAAATCGGTAACCTAGGAAATGCAAGGCCCGACCTAGGGAGCTGTATTGGCCCGGGTCGCAAGGAAGGTCTAGCTGGCAAGGCAATAAGAGCGACCCGGGCAGCTGACGGCGAGGTCTCGCGGAGAAGTCGGCACGGACAATAAGGTCAGAGAGGGAAGAATGTCATGTCTATTCGTATATGAAGAAGTCGATGTATCTGTCTGATCAGACAGATCGCGGGCTCTTATACCCTCAGGCTAGGCTAGGCCGGCCGGCGCAGCCGGGCCGGGTTCGACTAGGTCTAGGACCACAGTCCGACCAGGGCCGTTTCAATAGTTCTTTTTATATTATAGAAGTTATTACTTATAGTTTTAATATTTAATTAGTAAGTAGTTAATATATTTTATTAATATAGAAGAATTATAAGAGCTATAGTGAAAAGTTTTTATAGTTTTAAATTACTTTAATCTTTAGAAACTACTATAAAGGCTTGCTTCCTTTTAAGTAATAGGTCTTCTATAGGTCTTCTATTAATAATATTACTTAAAGTTTAACTTACTTTAAAAAGTAGAAGATATAATTATCTATATAGAAGAAGAAAATGATATCTCTATAAAGCTAATAGCAGTCTTTATTAAGCACTTAGTAAAAGCCTACCTATAGTAAGCCTTTCTTAAAGTGCTTTTACTATAGAAGAAGCAATTATTTAAAGCTATAGAAGGCTTTCTATAACTTTAGAATCATTTCTAGCTTCTAATATCCTCTAAGCATTTCTATATAAATCTCTTTATTAAGCTTTATATATATAAAGGCATTAACTATATTATATTATAATATATTATAATTAAAATAGTTAGCTAAAGCTATAAAAGTCCTAAATAATATATTTACTAAAGTTATTATATAGATCTTTTAGCTATTAATTACTTATTAATTACTTATTAATTACTTATTAATTACTATATATTATAAAGCATACTTTAATCTTTAGAAATCTTCTATATTTATTCAGTTTATAACTATAAATTTAATAGTAGCTAAGTACTTAGCAATCTTTTACTATAAATTTAATAACTTTAATCTATAATTATAATTCTATATAACTCTATAGATATACCTTTTTAACTATAAGTATTATATTTTAATATAAATAATTTAATCTCTTTATATATAAGTTAAGAAATAGCTTTAATAGTTACTAATATATATTAATAATAAGCTGCCTTTCCTCTTTAAATATAAAGCTTATTTTATTTCATTAAGCCTTTTACTTTTCTATAATAACTATAGACCTTATTATATTTTATTAAACTTCTTACTTTTCTATATCTAATTTAATTTAAATATAAGTAACACTTCCTCTATTAAATAATCTAATAAAGCTAGCTAGGCTATTATAAACTGCTTAGCAGTTATTTATATAATATTTTAATAATTAAAGTCTTTTAGCTAGAAATGCTATCTTAAAGGAGATTCTGTATTTTACTAGCTATTTACTAACCTTTTTATAACTAATTTTATTATCTACCTCTCCCTCTTTATATCCCTTTATATTAAGACTAGTAGCTAAGGTATAGAAGAATGTAGTAAGTAGTAACTATAGGGAAGTAGAAAGTAACTTAAACTTAGCTATTATATACCCTTTTAATATCTCTTTAAGCTCCTTTTATTTTTAATTACTTATTAAGTATTTAGTAAAGTAACTATCTTTTAATTTATCTTAAATCTCATCTGCTTTATTATCTAGCCGCTATAATACCTACTGCTCTATATATTCTTATATTAATAGCAGCTTCTGGATTTACTTTTAGATAGCCTTAAGGTCTTCTTTTAATAAATTATTTCAAAGGCTCTTTAAGCGCTTATTAAATAGTTACTATTTATTAAATATAATATCTTAAGTAATAAAGACCTCCTTTTATAATGGATTTTATATTTTAAAGAAATTGCTAAATATATAGCTAATTAAGAAGCCAATCTAGGCTTTTAATAACTGCCTTTATAGCTAGTTCCTTTATAGCTATATATTAGCTATAAAGGTAAAGACTTTATAGCTATATACTTAAAGGTATAAGAAATTAAGCTTTATAATTTCCTTTAGCTAAAATTAGCTATAAAATAGCTTATATACGGTCTTTCAGTTTCTATATATTTATAATATATAATTATATAGGTAGATAGCTACCTTTATTAACTTTAGCTATAGGTATTTAAGTAGCTTAGTTTTAGTATATATTATATAGCTCTTTTAAATACTAATAGTAGCTACTTATTCTATATCTCCATTTTATATTTAGATATTAAATATTAAGGGCTTAATAAGTATTTTATAATCCCTTAGCAATTCTATAATTTATAGATATATATCTATAATTTATAGATATATATCTATAATTTTATTATTATATTTAATTACTTTAACTTTAATAAAATATTAAATATTTAATATCTCAAGAAAATAGATAATTACTAAATATAATATAGATATTAATAGCTCTATCTATAAAGATTTAAACTAATATATAATTAATATAGCTTTAAGTTATTAAATAGAAATTAAAAGTAATATAATTACCTAGCTTTACTCTAGCTATTACTTTTTACAGAGCCCATTTAATTATTTAGTAAGCCTTTACTATATTATAGATATTATAATTAATAGTTATAATCCTTTATAATTCCTTAAGCTCTTCTATCTTCAGTTTAATGCCCCTTAAGGCACTTATTAAACACCTAAGGGCATTAGGGCCTAGATGACCTAGCTGTTAATGCTATATAATAGTATCTCTTTAGAGAGGTTATTTATAAGTCTATAATATATACCTTTATCTCTTTTAAAGTTAATTAAAGAGGAGTATTATTAAGCTATTAGTAAGTACTTATTAAGTATTTAATATAATTAATTAGCTCTCCTTCTCTTTAAAGACCTACTATCCCTTCTACTTATTAATAGCTCTAAGGAAGGTTCTATTTAATCTTTTAAAATAGTTATTTCTTAATTTTATATTCTATTAAATATTTAACTTTTTTGTAAGGGTTGGGGCAGCATGCCCAAGCCCCACAAAGACCCATTGCCGGTTGAGGCAAAAGATCAAGCGATTCCGAGTAGCTAGCGTTACTCAATCGTGCTGCACATCTAATGATAAGGCTAGTCCCGGCCGAGGTCTCTCCTCGCCGCTAACTCTTACATTTTTTAACTTTAAGAAGGATATAAAGTTAGTAATAAAAGCTATATATAATATAATATTAGAAACTATAAGCTTCTTTAATAAACTATTAATAGCTATTAAAGTAATAATTCTTTCTTTATATTTATTAATTAAAACTTACTATATACTTAATTAAAAGAAGTCTCCTAAAGAAGCTACTTATAGATTCTTCATTTTTATTATATTATAGAAGATATTTAATATTACTTCTAAATCTAAAAAGATAGAATTTTATAATAAATAGTATTTACTAGCTATTAAAGTAGCATTTATATTTTAGAACTTTACTAATCTAAGTTATATAGACCCTTTTAATTTAATCTTTTTAATTTAATTAACTAAATTATTTTTATTCTTTTTAATTTACTACTTAATATAGTTAGTAATATATTTAATAAGTAGAAATCCTTATAGTATTTTCTTTAGAAAGGTATAGTAATATTATATAAGTAGATAGAAGAGGTAATATATTAAGTATTTAAATTCTTTATTATCTCTAATACTTTAATAAAAACGCTTTTTACCTCTGCCTCTTTATTAAACATTCTTTAAGCAACCTTTATTTTATTCTTTTTAGCTACCTCTACTATAGAAAGTATATAATATAATTCTTACTTTCTTTAAAAGCTCTAGTTAATTACTAATTACTTTATAAATATCTACTATAACTAGCTTAATAATAAAGGTATTAGCTTTAACTTAGAGGATCTAAATTATATTATAAATATTAATTTATAACTTTATTAATATAGATTATAAAGCGCTAGTTAAATTATTAAGCTACTAATTAAGCTCTATTACCTTTTAAAGCTTAATATCTTAAGCTTTATTAATAGCATTTCTTTATTATATAAGCTAATTACTAATTACTTAATAAATTATAATCTTATTTAAATATAATTTAGCTAATATTTTATAATATATTTAATAAGCCTTCTATTTATATTTATCTTTAATAAAGGAGAACTTATTATAAAGTAATTAAATCTATTTAATAAAGGACTTCTTATTTAAATAATAATATTAAAAGTAGATTTTATTAATTATATCTATAATTTAATCTTTAATAGTTTTTATCTTTTTAACTATTTATAAATATAGTATATTATAATACTTATAATTAATTTATAATATATTATATATTTAAAGACCCTTTTTTATTAACTTATTAATATCTTAAGCTTAAATAGCTATATTATTCCCTTTTTAAAAAGTTAAATTATTATTATCTATTTAAGTTATACTTATATTAATACTTTAAGTTAAAATTAATAGAATATTAATAAGCATTTTATAACTACTTAATATATATTTCTTATAGAACTTCTTAATATCTAGAAGAGTTAATACTATAAATATAAGCTCTAGCTTATTAGTCTTTATAGAATTAAGAAAGTCTTAAAAGTCCTCTCTCTTAGCCTTCATCTTAAGTATTTTAAATTAAGTAATTTAATCTTCTTCTATAATAAGTCTAGTAGTTAAATTAATTATTATTATTTTTAGTAAGTATTTAGTAAATGTTTATTTATAATTTATATTTAATTAGGTATTTAATTATATAGTAATATAGTATATAAGACTCTTAATTATTAAAAAGCTAGTATAGCACTTATATAACCTTAATTATATATATATTATCTATCCCTTTTTCTAAGCTATTGTGGCAGTAATTAGGGGTTATAGGCTTCTCTAACTGCCTTCCTATTTAAGCTATACCTAGCAGAGACTGGCTATCACCACGTGACCGGCCGATCTAATCCTCTATATATGATCCAATCTAACAGATCTAGGTTCTATCACGTGCTGTCCTTATATGTAATAAGGCCACACAGCTCCTCTAAGGGCCTAATTCTTATATATTAAGGAGTTATAATTAAAATAATAAAGCTTATAGCTTAATATAATAAGAACTTTAATATTTTAAGTTTTATAAGCTTAAGTATGAAATTTATTATATTACTATACTTATTATTAAATATTTTTTCTATTTAATTTTTAATTTTTTAATTAAATTAATATACTTTAAGTAAATAAACTTTATATAATTAAATTATAATAAATATTCATTAAATATATATTAGCTACTATATTAAATTTATTAATAATTATATAAAACTTATACTTTGAAATATAGCTTAAAAAAGGAGAGGATAATTATAAAAGTTAAGCCTTTAAAAAAGCTATAAAGCTTAACTTATAATAAAGCTAGTATTAAAATAACTAGAGTAAATAAAAATAACTATTCTTTAATTAAATAGCTAGCCCTCTTAAATAATAAAGGTAAATTATAAAGAATGATATTTAACCTACTTTAATAAAGTAAATAGCAATTAGTAATAATATAACTATACTTAAAGTAAATAGTTTAAAAACTTTAAAATAGCTAGAAAAATATTTAATTAAATACTTTATTTAATAAATCTTTAGCTATAGAAGGTAGTAAAACTTAAATATCAAATTATAGCTTAAAAGTATAATAAAGGTTTAAAATAAATAGATATATAATATTAAAAAGAAAAGAAAAAAGGATTTCTATAGCAGTAAGTAAGGAAATAAGGCATTAGAAGAAGATATTACTAAAAAGGGTATTGATATAATATTAAAAGAGAAGGGTATTACCATTACCTCACTAAAAGGTCTCATTCTGTTATAATGTTAATGAAGATTATATCTCTACTGCGTCACCTATTGCGACTAACTTCCGTTTTTGAACTTCCCGGCCCTAGCTCCATAGTTGGATGACAAAGGCAGCTCCCGGCCCCCTTCTTAATCCATCGTCCAACCCAGCCCGCTTCAGTATGTAATAGAATCTAGATTAGCTATATAGCGAGATCTCATAAGGCACTCGCTAAGTAAACGCTTATATATATACTAATACCTACCTTCCGGACACTTATGCAACACCTTAACAGACTAATGAAACGGCCCTGGTCGGACTGTGGTCCTAGACCTAGTCGAACCCAGCCAGGCCGCGCCGGCCGACCTAGCCTAGCCCGAGGGTATAAGAGCCCGCGATCTGTCTGATCAGACAGAGAGACATCGACTCCTTCATACACGAATAGACATGACATTCTTCCCTCTCTGACCTTGTTGTCCGTAACGACATCTCCGCGAAACCTCGCCGTCAGCTGCCCGGGTCGCCCTTATTGCCTTGCCAGCTAGACCTTCCTTGCGACCCGGGCCAATACAGCTCCCTAGGTCGGGCCTTGCATCTCCTAGGTTACCGATTTGGGGTTGTCTTCATCCTCTTCGTCCCTCGCACTCGTTTCACTAACTCTTATAAAAAACTAGTATACTATGTATAGGCCTCAGTAGAGCCACTGGAGATAAAAGATATAGAAGGGTAGTAATACTAAGATAAGGAATAGATTTAAATCAGAGCTATAATAAAGGTCCAATTTAGGTATAATACTAGCCCTGTCTACCCCCCGATCCTTACCGAGAATGGCTGCGCAAGTAGCTAAGGGGCAGGGCTGCTGGAGGCAAATCCAACCTCCTCACTCTAGGGCTCATTCCTTTGCTTTCACCTAGGGCAGGGACTGACATAGACGTCGATTGCCGCGACTTATGTTGGATTTCCGTCTCCTGGGCGTGTGTTACATAGAGGTCCCGCCCTGACTAACAAACTACTTAGAGATACACTGATTACTGCTATTCTCAATGAAGATACCACTGTAGATCAAGCCCTCATCCAGTCCGTTCTCTTGATAGCCAGAATTAACTACGTCGTCAGTGCCGGTGGGCTTCTTAAGGATGCCAATCTGGTATTGTCCTCGACCCGAGTTATCGTTTGAAACAGGCCTAGTTACCGGTCGAAGAGCGGTATTCCCGTGAGAGTACCAAGCTTGAATCGTGCTACGACAGTTAGTTCATGATACTGGGTGCCTAGTACGGTTGGGGAGAGGGTACTTCTTGTCAAAGTCGAGAGTAATGGCAAAATTCTGCCACGAGTCGGCAAGAATAGGTGTCGACCAGATCAGTTTGTTGTTTCGGTCAAGCAGTTTGTAGGTGTCCCGAGGCAGATTCTCTGAACCAATCAAGGTACCTGCCTCGAAGTTGAACTGGTTCGCAGAGTAGTCGGCCGCCTCATGCCAGACATTCTGATGTAATTAATTAACAATGGGTCTGGGCACTCCGGGACGGTGGTTTCATACCAGGTATTCGTGAGTTAGGTTGAGAGGCCGGCTCTTGTCCTGCAGCACACTAAAATGGAGTGTTACAACACCCTCTGAACCGGGACTATCCTCGTTATTGTCCTTGTTGAACTGAAGTCCTGCACGCCTGAAGCCGTTCTGTTTCTGGAAGATGCTAGCATCACTGATGGTCACCTCGACAGGGACAGAACCAGCTGCGGCGTCAAAGCGGGATGGCGAAGCCGGTGTTGGAAGGAGGAGGATGTCAGACCACGCAAGGCCATTTCCCTTTACATATTCTGGATTAAAAGGGTTCCATCCGCCCCCACTCGCCGTGTCGAAGTCGGTCAGGGACGCAGTAGAGGGAACACGGCCGTCGAAAATAATAGCACAAGAGTTGGTCGCTTGGTGGTAGTTGTTGGACCGATGATAGGGAGTAGCGGACGCCAGGGACGTGAAAACGGCTAAAGGAGCTGAGCGACGCATGGCGAACAGTTGTCGAAAACAATAGTTGAATATACAAATGAAGGAATATGAACAATGCGAACCAAAGTGAGATAGGATGAGTGAAGACGAGTCTGAGACGAAGCTCCTGTTAGCGGGAACAGCACCTGATATATACCCATAATGTTCTCCTCGCCTTTCTATATACCATCCCTGCTGGACCAAGCTGTTTTGTCACTACAACAGTGCTCATCAAATCCCCTTCCGACGAAGCCGAATCTGACGCTAAAGGCTCAGGAACTGATTGGAGAGAAAGAGTTTCTCCATGACAAAGTGGCGACGGGGTTAGGGGTCTAAAACAGGGTCCAGGAGGCTAAAGAAACTTAAATTGTTTTCACGAACTGGCAGAGACACAATAGTGTTTAATTACAGGCTTTTTTTCAGGTTGTTAAAACGTCCTATATCGGTATGCCCCACAAGACCGCCCTCGGTGCTCAGAATGCATAATACTTCAAGCACGTTCCCTCGTCGTTTCACATTTACATGTCCCTCCACTGGCCGACTAGGATTTGACATGCCGTGTCTACGTAGTACCGCCGCTCTTTCTTTGCCGTCACCCCCTTTGCCGCTCGCCACGACCGCTTCCTACAACAAGACATGTAGGAATAATGGTCGCGGGCGCGGAGGCCCTCGTCATCGACACAGGGGTTGTGTTTGATTCAAAGACGGAAACTTTTGGCGCAATCGTAATCAGCCTCGAGAGATCTTGGTTCTGATTTGCAAACCTGATAGTTTCTCCATTGCGCACTAACGCCTGAAACACTTGTGAATAGTTTAAAACTCTATTATGATTAGACGAAAACATGAAAACTGGGTGCATGTCTTGGCAGATACACTCTGACTATTATGGGAACGCTTTCTAACTTAACCTTGATATATACCAGGCCTCCCCTATCTGATAATTGGACACTTTGGGATTTAACAAAGAACACAATCGACACTATACTTGCATGCCTAGTGAGTGGCTTGGTCGCCGAAAAGGGCCTGGAGTTGAGTGGGTGAGGGCAGCTGGTTCATGCATCACGCATGTCAGTTTGGATCTTGATGTTTCGCGCCTACCGGCTCTATACAGACTGAAATCGTGACCGGGAAGACCTACTGGCCCCATATCATGTATTTACTATCCCTGATTCAAATGCCTTCTCTCCTTACCCCCGATCTACTCCTAGTACTCCATGCTTAGAGACAGCAGAAGTCTCGGCGTTATCCAGTTTGGGTAGTGTTCCCAACCCGTTCATATTAGTCCGAGGGGCAGTCTGTTATATGAATCCAGACTGAACCAGTCTAATTTCCGCGAGTGTGGTGCGTGAGCAAGGGGGGGGCGACTACCATCGACAACAGTGCTGGAATTCCATCATGCAACAAACAGGTACGCTTCAAGTGCCCATCCTGCATTATCACCTTGCGCCACTTTTTACTATCCATTTGTCCGTCACTTGACATTTTCATGACCTGAGCCCATTCCAGATCCAACTGGGCCCTCCTTTTCTGTAATTCCGCCGTCGTACTCCATGCACTATCGTGTCATGGACCCGTCATCGCATGCCCCAAGACTGAAATATCACACATGAATATAAGTGTTGTTGTGAAAAGAGAGAGATATGGCGAGAGAGGAGGGGAGGGGACACCATGGCATAGATGAATAAAATCCCCCAACCCCCACTTCCTGTAGAAGTATGTGTCGGCAAGTTGTCCTCAGAAACTAGGCAATGGATAGCGGAAAGCCTGCCTGTTACCGAAAGGTGGCTCGGAAGGGGCCTTCAACTTTGACATCCCTGATTCCCTCGGGCATTAGTCGTAGCCACTCGTTCCAGCTATCGACATCGACGTTGTCGTCTATGAGGCGAATGGAAAGATGTAATTGGGGACTGTTCTCATAGGAGAGGCTGCTTCTCATAGGGCTGCTCTGGTATAAGGGTGATAAGAAAATGGATGGGAGCCTCGAGTTGCCCGACATCATCATGTGCAAGGGCGAAGGGTAGCTCGTTACCACTTCTTTTTCCGGGTTCTTCTCCTGAACTATCCTGGGGTAGTGTGCGAACAAATGGGAATGCAACTCAGCAGCTGAGAGTGGACTCAAACGCGTCGCTCTTGTTCGCAGCTGCTCAGCTAGTGCACGGGTGAAGGCGCACCTGTCGAGTGAATAGAAGTGTTCGTCCGACACCGAGGCAGCAATCAGTTCGAGGACACCCTGTTGGCGGACCATTCTTGCCGATGGGTAATATGCGGAATCCATGATAATCAGGGTATCGGCGCAAGCCTCTTCAAGAATTTGCTGGATACCGCCCCACCGAATCGTGGAGGCCCTGTCATGATCTCTTGAGCTGTCGAGGAGTCAGCGTCGGATTTACGTTGGAACAAATGAGGAGATTAGTACCTTGCTAAGATCATCTCCCGGTTGCCATCGAGATACGTGTGTCCAACATAGTAGACAATCTTCAACACATCGCGCTGGTCGCGGTCTTCGGCGAAGTCGTTAAGTTGCCGCGATAACCATCTCCATGAGCTTTTGCAGCTCTCGGAAGACGATGGGATAGCCTGAATCTGGAAAGAGTAATGGTAATACTTGTCAAACACATCGGCAAGCTCCCGGACAGCTGACTGAATATTGGACGTCTCATCGTCGTCCTGCCAGAATAGCAAGAGTGCCTGGACGCTGGTGTATCGGTCACGGCTCGGCGTGGAAAGCATGCGCCCAATGTTTGTCTGCAGGTCATTTTTCAAACTCTCAATGCCTGGGAGGGATAGGGACTTTTCGAGCCGAGGGCCGGAGGGAAGAGGGGTGCGTATACGGGTCTCACTCAGTGGGGGCCGGCCTGGCTGGTGAGGAGCGGGTGTGTTGGAGTCAATATCCATTTCTTGAGGGTCATGTGTGAACATGGACTGGGAATTTCCCAGGGTGGGAGCGGGGCTCAGAGGTCGACCTGCAGCGGCGAGTGAGGGCGCAATGTCCTGGATAGTTGGGCTGTGGGACCGATGGAACTTGTTGACGACATCCTCCCAAGTCATATTATGGTGACTCGGGTGGCACTGTTGGCGGAGAGAAAGAGGGAAGTCTTAGCATGAATCTCAAGTATTGGAAGGCAAAAGGAACCCAGCAAATGTTCTCACGATGGAGGATGCGGGACATTAGAAATTACTTACAGCAACTCTCCGCCTCCGGCAGTCATTGCAGGCACCGAGCTTCCTGATGAGGGCGGCGCGCTCTCTAGACTGCTGGGAAAGGGGTCCGGTACGTCTCCTGCTCGTGCGGCGGTTGTTAGAGACGTCGGAGCCATCCTTTACAGAGAAAATAGACTGGTGCAGGTTAGGAGAGGTTTCGGCACTGTACGATGTGTTGTTGGTCTCCGTGGAGGCCAGAGTGGCGGTAGTGGCCTGGGTCGAGATAGAGGAGCTTGTGTCCTTTCTCATAGGCGGTGATGCCGGGTGTAGGTGGTGGTGAGAGTGTTGATGCTGATGCTGTTGATGTTGTTCGAAGGAGTAATGCGCCGGGGAGTTGGGTGAAGGCTGTCGCAGAGGAGGGAGCTCGTCGGGGTTTGGCGCAAGTGAGTGTGTGGAGGCTGATACGGATAAGACAGCTGAAAGGGACGTAGGAGGAGCGGATGGCGACGAGATCGGCGGTAGGAGGGGCGTTGGCGCGGTCTCGGAGGTTGAAGGAGGTTGTGAAGGGGATGGCGACAGCGGCGGCTGGGGTTGTTGTTGGACATTTTGGTGTTGGTTAATAGGCGAGGGCGCGGTTGCGGGCGCTGGCGGAGGCGCCTCCGCGAGGCTATGGCCGATGGCATTCATTGCTAGAGCAGGAAACGGGCAGGCGTGCTGAGTGTCAACGGCCCATTATCTCGACAAGATTGCGACGGGAGGATTGTTGGAGGAGGGCGATCGAGAGCAGGGTGGATTACGAAGGTCGCAACGGCGCGGGAGGGCGAATTGGTTTTGGGCAAGGTCACGGTTTGCTGCAGTGACGATTACTTGTGTGCGCAAAGGCAAGCCAAGCGTGTGGGCGAATGTGGGCGTATGTAGGTGTGTAAGAAGGCAGTGGAGGTAGGCGTATTGTAGTAATAGGCGTCGGTTCGGGTGTGAGTTGGGTGAGCGGGAAGGCGCGAGTGGGTGTTTGACCCCACCAACAATCTGAGGAAGCTACGTCCCACGTCAAGTCCGAGAGTAATGAGAGTGCGGCGGGGGTTAGGTTAGACTAGCTAGGTACCCGTGACGTAGCGTAGGGCGGCGGGATACAGGGAGCTGATGCGTCGCGAGATTCTTGGTGCGGGAGAGGATACTAGGTCCTAGGTGGGTAAAGCGCGACCTGATGGAAGGGACAGTGAACGCGAGCGTGGGATTGTTGATAAAGAGGGAGAGACAGGAACAGGCAAAGAGAGGCAGTGAGTGAACGAATTGATCCGATGACAAAAACTGGGGGGTCCGACTCGCGGCGGGAGCGACTGGGGAATGTAGAAGGAGGGACGGGGAGCGGTGGACAGGCGGATGACGGATGGAGGGGTTTGCCGTCCCGTCGGACTTGTCTCGCTGTTTCGTTCCGCGCAAAGTCAGCTGCGCTATGCTACCTTTCCTGCTAGCTGCGCTGTGGCACTGTGCTGGCTTTGCGGGCAGCGGATAGAGGACAGTGGGATAGCAGAGTGGCCCCCATGTGCAAATGCACAACACAGGGTGGGATATGCGAGAAGCAGAGTAGAATCAATGCGTCCAAAAGGCGTTGTCCAATTCTGTTGTTCAGATATTGGTTCGCAGAAGCAAGAGCTGGTAATTGGACTGGCTGAGGTGGTGCAGCTTGCGTTGTGGGCCAGAGCACGGGAACGGGGGGAGTTGTTGTATGTACAGGACGTCCAACTGGCGCAGATGCAAGTCGAGGGTTGCGTCTGCTGTTGCTGTCGTCGTCGTTGTTGTCGCCGTTGGTTGCTCTTGGCGCAAAGTTCGATACGGGATAGATAGACAGCAAATCACTCTGTCAAGGTGAGGAATTGAGCCAGTAAAAGGGAAGTTTGTGAGGCCTGGACAAGAGAAGGCACGAATACCTGTCGCAGAACAAGGTAAGAGAAGGTAAGAGAGGTGAGGATGCTGGAGAGGGCGTGTGGGTGTGGGAATGGGTTGGGTGTGGGCACGAGTCGAGTGGACAAAGCGGGTGGAGTTGAGCGGGTAAACGAGAGAACGACGACTATTAACTGGCAAGCTACGGACGAGCACCGAGCCAAGGCAGATAAATGGAGGGACGGGGTTTCAGTGGAGTCACTTGATGTGTGGCGTGTGGCGTGTGGAAGTGGAAAGAGAAATGGAAGCGGAAGCAGAAGGAGAAGGAGAAGCAGGAGCTGAGGCGCGCAGCGAGCAGATGTGCAAGTCGACTTGGAGGTGAATTGGATTTGAAAGTAGAAGTGGGAGTGGGAGTGGGAGTGGGAGTGGAAGTGGAAGTGAAAGTGCGAGACGGGGGGAGTGTGCCGAGCGAGCGGGATAGCAACCATCCACGCTCCATCACCCCGGGTTGCAGACTGTGAACCGGGCCGGGACTTGGGGGCGACGACACTGGCGCTGTAGGCTGGCAAGTTGGCAAGCTGGGACTGCTGGCTGAGGCCTTGCCTCCAGCAGGTGGATACTGGGTGGAAAGGGTCTGATCTGGTGCTCATGCTGGTGCGGCGGTGGACATCAGCCCAAGGCGCAACCAAGGTCAGTCGAGGTCAACGGCCGGCCCACATCCCGGGTTCGGTCGGGATCGCGGGAAATGTATTTACCAACAACGGGTCAGGTGTTGGTGTGGGAATGGTTAAGCCGCGGCACCAGGTTTGCGGTACCAGGTTTGAACGGGAACGGAAAGAATCAATGCCTACCCGGAGTCATCAGCCGAGTCAATCAGTCAACAGACAGACTGGGAGATGAGACATGGGGGAGTACACATAGTTGGACGGTTACAACACAGCGGATGGGATGGTAATTAGTTGAAACTGAACGACGACAGTTGGGTGAGTGCGTGGGCAAAGGGACAATCATGGACAGCAGCGGACACCTAATGACGGGCGCTCATGGGCAGGCAGGCTTTCTAAGGTGAGCCGATTTGGGCTTAGACCGGATGTCCAGATCCCGGCCGAATGCTCCCTGGGAGAGGGGACACAATCACACCCTCTTGCATCCTCTCAAGCATTCATCTGAAAAGCCCAGGGTTACCTCGCAGCAACCCGATCCCTACCTGTCGTTAACCGGCGCACCGGGCGGCGAGCGGCGGCTCTGGCGGCAATCTTGTGAACAAAGTTCTCGGCTGGTTGCGCCAACAAACGCTCTCACAGCTCTAGTTGATGGTGATGCCAGGGAGGAGACCCTTTGCATCCTTCTCCTCTCCTTTCCCTTACGCTGCACCCCGATTCCCTCTCAGCTTCGGTCTTGTCGACTCTGTCTTGTCGGCTGTGGTGTTTGCCAATTCCCTAATTATCCTCCATTCTTCTTCTCAGTCTTTTGTCTTGACTCCCGACTCCCGAGTCCAGAGTGCCATTGTTCCTTTCTTTTTCCTCCGTATTGCTTTTTCTGGTCTTCCGATGCCGACGTCCCACTCTTTCGCACAGACCCGGCTGCGCGCCGTCTTCTTTGCTGCGCGTGCTCGGGGAGGGGGCGGGGAGGTGGCATTGGCCTTGGGGGACGCAGACAACCCACGGCATGAGATGTCCCAGAATGGGGGCTTCCCTGCCGTCCCCCAAATGGTTTCGAGGCCAGCAGTATCTCTTCATCGAATGAGGGGCCGAGGTGGAGCAGGGGTGTGATTCCAGACACCTTGAATCGGACGGTGGCTTTGTTCCATCGGTAGGCATGGTGCAGAGAGCGAGGAGCAAGCGTGGTGCAATGTAGATAATTATGGAGGCACGGCACGCGAATCCCCGTTTCCGCCCCGGAATACCCTTTGGAAGCTCTGAGCTTCCCCAGTCACGACGCACCCATGTCCATACACCCCTAGATAGACCCTCCACGTCACCTCGCCCTTCACAACTTTCCGTCACGTCGATCGAAACTGGCATCCAGTCAGCTTCGGGTCGACCCAGACAGGGACGTTCTCGGCACCCAATTGCGCGATATGCGACATTATGCGACACCTATGTGGACGACGCACTCGGCATCATGTCCTGCGTTGCAGGTGCAGCGCAGGTAGTGGAATAAGTCCGCGTGGGCATGAAATCAATGTACTGTACATTAGGTGGTATTTGCGTCCCGACAGCGCAACGATGTATATATCAAGACCTGGTCCCTGACCAGCGCGTGGCCAGACAAGCACAGAATCAAAGACCGGGCTTTTCCTCTTCAGGGTTGCGCACAGAGAGGCTCGAGAGAGTCCGTTTATTATTAATGAAGTTCAGGACTGTGCCTACTAATCACGCTATCCCTGGAAGTCTAGATATCGTCAATGTGAATCTGGCAGTGACAAAAGCTCGGATGTCCCAGCTGTCATTCTCAACATCCATCTCTCTTTCGATTTTGTAGTTCCTATCGTCGCATCAGCTCATGCTTTTGATCTTCGACCGCCTCATGATTTACCTATGAATCTAACCATGACATGGTTTCTTATGCCTTGCTGTCTCTTCTCTGCACTTCGTCGTCATCACTCTCAGACTGCCTTCCTTTTGATGACCCTCATCTCTCACCCTTCACCAACAGACCGCTGCAGCCAGCCTCACCGTGGCGTGCACCTCCTATAGGTCGAGTTTCGGTGGTTGGTATGCAACCTCTCGGTGCCGCTACCATTGCTCTCACCCTTCATATTTCCCACCTTCACTCATTGTGTGCTTGATTCCAGGCATTTGTGAGTCCTGCGTGCGGGAAAGACCACCATTGGCTGAGAGACTAGCCCAGACCGTCCGAGGTCGTGCATACAGCAGAATAGGTACATGTGCAGCGTCGTTTGGAGTCCCTGCCTTCTCCGCCAGCTTGCTTTTGCCATGGTCACGACCATCACAGTCTGTGCAACAGCGACATGTGAAGTGACACCACTGCTACTATCCTTACAACCTCACACACTCTCACTCTCCCACGCTCACACTTGCTTTCTTTGCGTCCCGTCCCCCCCTGCGAGCTGGCAGCCTTTCACTGATCCTGGGCAAGCACGTGTAGAACATCAGATAGGTATGTCCATACATTCCTACGCACACGTGCACGGAAACATCGATATCGCTGATATCCCATCCCACAAGGCCTCCAGCGCCATGGACTATCAACTAGCAGGACGCACACCTACGAATCGTCAAGTACACACTTTGACACTTTCAACGGCGAACGGAGGCTCCGCTTTCCCAAACTGTCGCCAGTTTTTATCCGCGGCTAAGCAATTGGCTTCCACAGTCTACAGTGTGCAGCTATCCCATCTTTGCTCTAGCTTCAGGACAAGATCCATTGAATCAACCCATGCCCTCCCTCCACGTCCAAGCCCATGCTGTCCTCGAATTCCTTCCAATCCATAGGCGCGCCTCCGGGGTGTGGACGCTATGGCCCATTATCCCCCCTCCTCCCCCCATCCGCCCATCCTAGCTTCGAAAAGAAGGAAAAAAAGACGCCCATGAAAAACCACTCAATGGAGGTAGGTCGTCACAATGAAATGGAGACCTTGACTCGGTGAGAAGGGCGAGGGCCACCGGAAGACTCCAGTCACCTGCCGGGCATCGCCACACCTCGGGACGGGGCAATTGAGCCATGTCGTGCTACTGTGACTAACTGCTATTATTTGTAGTGCTGTGGTGCAGTAGTCCTACTGCAGCAGGTCATTGAAAGGTTCGGTAACATACCGAAATCCCAAATGAGGGGCTGACTGGGCACGGTAAGAACAAAAGCAAAGGCAAGCGACGATGTCAGGCTTCCTTGCAGCGCGTAGCCAGGGAGCGGGACGAACCAGTCAGTGTAGGCAGATGGCATGTCATGCCGTCTAGTTCTCTGGACTCCTTATCCGTCTTCACCACATGTATGATTAAACTGCACTGGAATACAGGACCTTTTCATTCTCGTCCTCCTCTCTCTTCTCCGTTCATCGCAAACTAACACGCCCCCTACCGCTTCCTCTTCCGACCTGGTTTAATCTGGTTTTGTACTCCGTATGCATGACAGACTTGCCCGCCGCAGCCACCACACTCCGAGGCGACTAAACATAACCCTTCTTCCCTGTCTCCTGTTGCTAGTCACCACCAGTGAGTGGGTGATACACACCTACCGAAGTACAGTACAAACGCAGGCATGGACTCGGTACTGGCATGCTGTCAATTACTGTACTTCGTACAATCCGTCAACAACCTCTGCCCCCTGACTCACTGGGAGTGTTCGTTTCGTTGCTCTTTCTGCTCGTGATTGCTATGTCGGTGTGGTCCAACATGTATCTGAAGTCTCAAGACTTTCGGTGTAAGCGAGAGCCGCGACCAAAGACTGGACTCACTAGGACTGGAACTGGAGTGACGTGAAGTGGAATATGACTCGGCAAGGGACGGACCAGACGGCGGACATGTATGTCCATAACATGGGCTCACTGATCACTCGGTCGCTCACCTGCCCCTCACCCCTCACCCCGGAAGGGTCTACGCCAAGCTCAAGCCCAAGCTCAAGCCCGCTCGTCCTCAACGCTTTACTACTTCGTACCTACCCTGCCCCTGGCTCCTCTTTTTCGACTCCGTACCTGGTGTTTCTTCTTGGTACGAAAGAGTCCGCCCCGGCTTCCTCTAAGTTGGTTTCACCGAGGTTAAGACGCGGTGACTCTGCGGTGGTTGCCGTCGCGATCCTCTCCCATCCTGTCATCCTACACATCTCTTCGGCTCCTCTTCATCGTCACATCGCGCACTGCTCGCTCGGAAAAACAGGCCGGACGGTCGATACGATGTCAGGTACCCATCTCCGTGTCCCTCAACCCAGCCGCCACATGGAACTGAGGGAAGAGCCCATGGCACGATGCCCATTCCCCCGCCCTTCCTCCCGCAGCACCATACCCGGCCAAGGCCATGTATGATGCCATTGTCCTGTACGTAGTACCTTTGTCGCATGTCTCTTCTGTCGCATGTCTCTTCTGTCGCATACCCATCCGTCGCAAATCCCTCGCCCAACCAACCACCCCTGGTTTCTTCACCGAGATCCTCACGGGCTAATCAATCGAGCAACCGCCAGGGCCCCCCCCCCCCCCCCCCCCAGACTCAGTATCATAAGATGCCGCCTCAGCCTCGCGCATCTCCACCCCCACTCGCCCACCCATTAACCCCTGCAAATCTCTCGTGCTGTTCAGAGTACACACTCTTCAGTGGACTCTCCTCATCAGCAGGCTCTTCAGTGGACGTGATCGGTTTTGTGCGGGTGCTGACGGTGAAGGGCCAAGGGCTGCCGCGGAAGACGAAGACCGATGTCGCTGGCGTCTCTCTCTCTCCATACCATACATTCCTCGGCTCACCATCCGGTCCGGCTCACCATGACACCTCACTATGGCACCTCACCACTGCACTCGCTCACCTTTTCACGCCCTGGACCCATGGAACCATACCCCAGCTTGAACCTGCATACATATGCGAAATGCTCCAGTAAAAAACTGCTTAATGGCCTCGGCCCGTAGCCATTGTTCCGCCTGTCTTGGCCTCGCCTGGTGCCGTCTGGTCGGTCTCCTTGTGTAGGGCTAGTTCCATCTATCCTATCAACTTGGGCAGTGTACAGTTTACAAACATCCACAACGTACCCCCAACGCCCAATGGCATCTAGGAAATTAGGTAGGCGTCCTCGAGGAACCGTTGGACCGGTATATTCCCCACCGAGCTCATCCCTCATTGCTCTTCTTGTCCCATAGAAATCTACCAATGTCTATCTCAGGTAATACTATCCGTAGGTACGTAGGTAGGCAAGTAAGCACTTAAGGTATGCGCACTCACTCGTGACCATTAATTACACACGCACAAAACCTGTCTAAAACAGGGCCTTTGAGCTTTCTGCAAGTGTCCCTCGTCCTCATGCAATGCAGTGCACTGCACGATGGAAACACCAGTTTCCCCTTCTCACCACCAGAAGTGCCTGCAAGTCTGCACGTTTATGTATCTGTTTGTCTGCTGAGCTGTTTTTTTTTAATAAAAAAAACCTCATTACCCATGTGTGTGCCGACTGACCTACTGCATGTCGTGGCGATGCAAACTCGCTGTAATATTCACGCACCATACCTAGGTAACCACAGGAAAGAACCACTCGGCCGGATATTTCCTTCTTTTTTTCCTTCTTCGGTTTGCAATTTCGCAAGTCTATTCGTTCTTCATGGTCCATGTGGTATTGAGATCTTACCGCAGTCCACCTATGAAAGCCGGTCCGTGTGGGCGATGGATCCCAACACCTAGGGCACAAGTTTGCAAATGGAGGTTCATTTATGTGTTAAGTAGAAACCCACCCTTTTTCAAATGATGCCTTTCCGTCCTACCGAGGCTTTTGTTACTGAGGCGAAATCACCATTCCTGGTTCTGAGTCCAATTATCGCTGAGATAGCCACCCTTGCTGTCTGCCCGGAACCCAATCTCATCCCGCCTCTCATCAACAAGTCTCCCCCACTCGAGGAGCAGCCTGAATAGATACACCTCCATGTCCTTCTCTCCAAGCACTGTTTCCGCCCATGTTTTCCCTTGCAAGGCAATCCACTTGGCGTCATTGGACCGTGCCGACATCTTGATGTCCCGGCCGTTTATTTGAGTTTGTTTTGGTGTTCCCGTGAAATATGAAAAGGTTGTATGTAGTGCCTGATACCGAAGATCAATTGGCACAAAGTGTACCCAAGGCATAAGCCGCTCCGTGTACCAACTCCGGAACATGGTCGCCAGGAAGGGTATGCTCTGGGACCGGAGAGTGCGCAGAAACTCGAGTGGAGGGCCGTCGTCGTCGTCGACGACCAAGACATAGCGGTATTCCAGTGCCTCTTGTACCTCCTGCTCGCCATACAGTTTCCTGACAAGCTCACAGTTCGGACCAGTGCATCTCGAGTAGTTGCTAATCCCCATGCTCGTCGAAATCGCGCTGTTTGCCTCGGAAACCGGGACCTTCTCGTATATGTAATTGTCTGGGCTTCCATCAACTGGTAGCACCATGCTGACCTGGCGTTTTGGGGTAGGGTTGCTCATCATACTGAGAAGTCGGAGCTTCGGGCTCCCACGAAGAGTCTGCTCGTTCATTGAACCGTCTCCTAGTTGGCCCCTCCAGAAGAGGGTATCGTATCGTCGTCGGAATTCCCATTTCAGGTCGGGCACGTCCGTATGTGCCCTTGGAATTGGGATTATGATGTCTTGAAATGGCTCTGTCTTTGATGGCCCGAAAAGGGGGAGCAAAGCTTGGATGGGCTCTGCGTGCGGTGCCGCTAGGGACATGCCATGAAGGTACTTCATGTCGGCCTGTGAGCAGAACTCAAGTGACCTCTCCCAATTTACCAACAACGGGCCTCGTGAGTGTCGCCGGATACATGAGGTGCAGAATTCTCCAATGTTCCAACAGGGACTCGTCCGGGCCCGAGACCCCGGCGGACACGCTGCAATTTGCATTTGTCGATAGTCTGACGCAGTTGTTGATATACCCCCTGACAACTCCGTGGGAGCTGGGACATCACCAGCATCAACTGATTTTTCAGTCCTGTTCAGCTCTTCCAGCGGATGTCGCGAAATCAAGTTAGCAATTGGAGTTAGATCAGTATGTCCATGTCCATTCGCATCTTCCCATGAGGGTAGGATGCGGGGGGTAGAGCCAAGGTTGATGGGTAGAATCATATCTGGCAGCGACTGCGAGAACTTATTGATCATGGCCACAAGAAGCTGCAAGTCTTCTGAGTTCTCGTTGTTTGCTGATGTGGGGATTGACGCCTTGCCGTCCTTGATGTTAATAGTTTGAACACCAGGTAAGCCTGCTGTCTGCGTAATTCTTTTACGCAAGTTCTTCGGCGAAAAGACCTTGAAAGGTCGCATGTCGCTTTCGATCTGATCGAATTGGTCAATCACAATGGTGTCCTGCGCAAGTGCATACCATTCTGAAAAGCCGGGGGGCGGGTCTATCCCATCATGACGCTCTTTGTAAACGTTGACTGCGACTGGGAGACTGCCGCTGAAAGTGGCGTGTGTGAGCCATTTGTCTTGTTTTACACGCGCCTTGTAAATGAAGTCATTGATTGGGTGGCGTTTCTCGAATATCTGTGGCTGCTCGAGGAGGATGAAGACTGTACTTCCGACCGTAAGACCAAATATGAGGGCGGTCAGGAAGAGGCGATGTATGAAGAACACAGAGCGTAGTTCGTGACAGTAAGTAAAAATAACCATTCCACCGCCGATGAAGTAGAGTGGCACCACAGCAGCGGCACGGGTGGGATGGAGCCAATCCCCGAAATGGAATATGTTATCGCACGTCTTCACAGTCCCGACAAGCCAAGTGAGGATGCTAGATGGAGTCAGAGGCGATGTCGCGCAGATCCACGACGTCGCAGATATCATCAGAGTAGCAAATGCAAAACTGTCGACAATGATGTCGAAGCCGTATAGGAAGCCGAATCCCGGGTGCAGAATCTTGGAGCCAGTAAAAAGCCTGTGACCAAGCCAAATTAGGGACATGTATAGGGCGGACAGGACGAGAATGGTCCCAAGCATTCTCAAACGTAGCTTTGCTGTTTTCAACCATGCCAACGTCCGCCAAAGCAGTACAATAACGACGGCATCCAAAAAGAGCCCCAGACATTGCAAAAGAAGCGTCGTCTGGCGACTCTCAGAAGGATCAAAACAAACATAAGTCGACCGCATTCCTTGGCTGAAAGAGTAGAAGGTTCCAATTGTGAACATGAGGGCGCTGGTAACGGCGATTGTTAGGACTACCCGCGGTCCGCTGAACCAGTCGTAAATGTCATCAAAACAACTACGCCAGGGATCATCCGGATCATCGGCGACTGGGAATCCCCATTTTCGACGAGTTACAAAGATCTCATATGCAAGGATAACGATACAGAGAAATGACTGTCAGGTAAGTCAGTATAAGACAAGTCTATGTCCCCGGGCGAGCAGGGCCATCGGAGTTAACATTACCTCGACGCCAGGGGTTGAGCACTGCTGTTGATAATTCACACGGTGGAAAATCTCAAGCCGGAGAACGATGCAGATGACCAGCACCGGAAGGGATAGGCGCCGTGGTCGTTTCGGTGCGTAGTGGTTCTGCCCATTGTGCCATTCATTGCCAGCAACGTCTAGTAGCGGCGCATTGTGGTTACTCCGTGGGGACGTGAACCTTCCATCGGCACCAGGTATCAATTTGGTGAAACAGCTGGCACCGTAGCAAAGGGCGCCGGAAAGTAGAAAGACAAGAAATGATGATAATCGAGGACTATCTGAGGGATTGTCAGCTAAGTTAGTCTCGGTTTTGAGATGGGCGCGCAGATAAGGCGAGACATGGGACATACCAGTGAGCGAGTGTCGTTCAAAAGAATGAACGATGTAGAAGAAAGACAACGCGGTACTACTGATGGATCAGTTTTGCCACAAAAATAAAAAAAATAAACCTTGAAGGTTGGTAGAAGGCACTGTGAATATTACCATATCGAAGTCAATTGGGCGACAAGAATCCGAGCCATGATGACAGCAATGAGGGTGGTATGTCGTCGTCAGTGGCGGAGAGCGGCTGTTGCGGAGCCAATATTTGAGAATTTATATCAGACCGCATCACATGTCGTCAGCAATGGCAGTCTATTAAACTAACCGGAGCAAGGAAATAGGCAAGAAAATCTTCAAGTACAACGTTAAGTGAGCTACCAGTCACCCAAAGTCATGATCAGAATCTTGAAATGCAGTCTTCGATGAGTGTTCGAGGTCAGGGGCGATTGCTCGCGGGATACGCGGCATTACGTAAGCCTACGAAACGTCAATGACGGGTTGTGCCCCGTATTCTAGCTCCGAAGGGGGCGGCTGTGCTAATTACAGCACTTGTACCCCTAGAACTATCCACTAAAACGAATCCACCCTTGTGCGTGCCGTAACACTTGCCAGGCGTCGTGAGATCCATCAGGCCTTGTGGTGCCAGCTGGAAATCTTGCGAACAATCGGCATGTGGCCACCACTGTCTCCTCCAAACAAAAACCACGACCTCGCCGATTCCTTCTCGCTACTGTTATGGCCGGATTCAACGACGTCCCCTTTATCCGGGGACTCGCCGTGCCCTCCGTCTGCGTCCTTATCCTCTTTCTCGGCTACTTCTCCCAGCTGGTATTCCACTTCTCGACCCTCGACCCAGGCCCGCCTTCGCGGCAGGAATCCATCATCTTCAACACCCTCCTCGCTCTCCTCTGGCTCACATATTACCGCGCAATCACGGTCGACCCTGGCCGCTATGTCTTCGACGACCGCGTCCTCGAAGCCAAGGGCCGCTGGTGCAACAAGTGCGCTGCACCGAAGCCTCCGCGCGCCCACCACTGCCGACACTGCGCCCGCTGCATACCCAAGATGGACCACCACTGCCCGTGGACGAGCAACTGCGTCTCCATGACTACCTTCCCGCATTTCCTTCGGTTCCTCACATTCACGAACTTCTCGCTTTGGTATCTCGCTCATCTACTGTGGTTGCGCTTTGCAGTCCTCTGGGAGCACCGCCGACTCCCTGCATACCTCGGACCCAGTCTTGCAGGCCTTAGCTGCTTAGCAATCCTGTCTCTCGTGTGCTCGATAACCTCACTTGCCCTATTAGTCATGCTAGTCACTAGTATGAGGAGCTGGGTGATCAACCAGACTATGATCGAAGGCTGGGAGCAGGAACGTCACGAGACTATCGCCGACCGAGGAGGGAAGGACTGGTGGGACGTTGTCGGATCCGACGGTGAGAAAATACGCTTCGAGAAACTCGAGTTTCCGTACGATGTTGGATTCTTCAGGAATATGGCGCAAGCCATGGGCACGTCCAACGTCGTTCTCTGGTTCTGGCCCCTGGCCAGTAACCCAAAGATAGCCAAGAATGGGCGTGGATCTGGGTGGGAGTGGGAGGAGAACGGGTTCAACCGCATTGAAGGGCTTTGGCCCCCTCTGGATCCGGAGAAAATCCGCCGTTCTAACAAAGGATGGCCCGCTGCGAGAAGAGATTATGCCGAGGAGCTACGAATGGTCAACATGAGCCCTGACGAGACAAAGGCCCAATTCAAGAGACGACAGGTCGAAGATGAGCAGCGAAAGAGGATGCTGCTTGCAGAGTTGGAAGAAGTAGACGATTATGACATGTACAATGACGAGGACGAAGACATGACTGAAGAGGCCTATGATGGGATGCCTGACTGGACAAACTCCGATGGAGACCGACTCCGCGATTTTGGTGTCGACGAGGATTCGGATCCCGCAAGTGGGGACGACGACGAGGACGTGCCCCTTGCCGAACTGATGCGGAGGCGAAAGGTTTTGAGAAAGGACGGGGATGAAGATTAGAATCAAAACAATAGAGTTTCTAATTTGGAGCAATTCAACCTTCTACAAAGGGCCAGGATGATGGTTTAAAACACAAGTGTCTGTTCTCCCCAAGCATCCAGACGTCCTGCCCCATAGGTACGCTTGCCAAGCACCAAGAAAACACAGCCGTCATTCTTCCCACCAAGGCATTCCCAAATTCGGTTGCCCAGTACAGATCTTGTATACAATGGAAAGTCCCTTTTCTCTTGCGCATGTGCTTGTGTTGAAAAAAAAATCGACAAAATCGTCATAAGCTGACTCTCAAGATCATGAAGCGTAATTTCGTGTGAACTACCAGTCATCGTCATCATCTTTCTCCTTCTGCATCGCGTTCTTCCTGGCAAGCAGTGCATCTGCCAAACTACCTGCGAGGCTGGGCGTCGGCGTGTTGCTGCGGCTACCGTCGGATCCGTTCGCCCCATTAAGGCTCATCCCCGAGTCACGCTGTTGCAGTTCAGCCGGCTTACGATATCCCGCGGGGCGTTTGGCCGGAGGTTGTGGAGGCGCCGGCTTGGACTTCGCGGCGGGTGGAGCTGGAGGTGCGCGGGGCGTTGGGGGAGGTGCCTGCTCTTCGACATATGCAGCTGGGACCCAAGCCTGTCCAGGTCCCTTCTTAGCAAGCCACCAGCCTTCAAGAGTGTCAGTACGAGTAGTCTTCAAGCTCGAAGATAATGGGTTTGGGAAGGGGGAAGGATTGTCTGAGCACAGGGGTTGCTAACCGTTGCTTTCTTTCTGAACAATCTCAACTAGCTCGCCGGCTACGATAGAGAGTTCATTCTCCTTCTGACCGGAGAAGTCGTACAGTACCTTGGCCATGATCTTGGGCTTGGCGGCCGGAGGGGCAGCAGGAGGAGGGGGAGGGGGCACACGCGTCCCGCTGGCCCCCGTGCTCCCCTGGTTTTTCGTATGATTCGCGTGGTTCGAAAGGGGCTTATGCGCGGCAGGAGCGATGACGCTGGCCGCCACAGCACGAGGGTTGCTCGGGGGCGTAGGCCTCGAGGTCTGAACAGTCGCGGCAGCCGCAATCGCAGCGGGCGGTTGGGGAACCGATCTGGAACCACCACCAGGCCGGGCTTGAGGTGTTCGACCACCAGTCAGGCGAGCAGGCCGGCCTCCAGGACCACCCGGCTTGATCAACTTACCGCGAGTAATCGGCCGAGGCGGAACTGGCTTGCCTTTGGGAGTGGGCCGCGAAGTAGAGCTGGGGGGCTCGCCGGGCTGCGTATGAACAGCACCGCTCTTATAGAAGTCCACCGGTTGCTGGGAATCTTTCAAGACCTTGACCTGCTGCATTTTGTTGGGCTTCTTGGCGTACTCAATCGTTTCGCCAATTTTGAGGCTGAAGCCGCCCGGCATCACCCGCTGCATCTGAGTGAACATCTCCGTCTTCAACACACAATTCATCAAAGGGTCGGGCTCCTGAGGGGAACCGATGCCGAGGGAGAACCAATCGTCGCGAGAGTTTGATGTACCGATGAACTTGATCGCGCCCAGCGGCACCGACTTTTCGACGCTGATCTGGCGCTGACCGTTGACAAGCATCTGGACAATTACGTAGAACTTGCTGTTCGTGACGATGATGACCCTGGGGACGGGTTTACTGGAGCGACCAAACTTGGCTTCCAGGATCTCGCCTCGACAAGAAAAGATTACCTTCTCAGTCGAGCCGATATTTGCAGCGTTGCGAATCTGAGCACCAGGACCATTGGCAGCATTTATGCCCAGGTAGTCGCCGAGGAACCTTCGCGAGCCGAGCAAACTCATTCGCCGTCTTTCCTTGCGACCTTGTAGCACTCGGTGGCCTTGGTCCCGTAGTTGCAGATACTCAGCACCGGTCCGCTTCTTCCTCCAAAACCGCTGGATTCGAGTGGCAGATTCAGCTCGGTACGCAAGGTAAGCCCTCCACATTCTCTGGATTCGAGTGGCCATATTGTGCCAGTACCTGTCCCTCATGTGTTCAAGAGCAAACAGAGTTTCGGGGGCTTTGATGAAAGCCTTTGTAACACCCATCTGCCACTCCTCCTTGGGGATGCTGGTATCCTTGAGGATCTGACGAACAGCATCCTCGTAAGATCCCTGCCAGGTATACTCGCCAGCGTACGATGTCGCGGGCGACAGAAGGAAGAATCGGTCCACAAATTTGTCAAATGCTTGACGATAAGCAAAACCTGCACGGCGAATCCGCACATTTTCTTGCAGACCCAAGTACTTGATCTGATGCAATACGTTGGGGCTGTTATACTCAGTTGGTGACTTGTTCTCGTTCGGCTTGATGGTACGAATGTAAGAAGGCTGGCACTTCATGAGTGTATCGACCAGAGCATTCGCGGAGGTTCGAATTCGGTCACCCGCGGATGGGGGTTGCTTTCGGTTGTCCTGGTCGACCTGATGAGGGAAAAGGGTATGCACGAATTGATTGCCGCTGTGCTGGAAAAGGTTGAGTAGACCCTTGAGAAGCTGATCTTTGTTCTTGTCCGTGATTCCGTCAACTGTGTAGCTGACCTCGCCGGCATAATGCTTGATGATGAAGTTACCCTGCCGGGGAGTGAGATGAGCATGTGACATGCCGTTTATGCTCTGCATGAAAGTCCGGTCGCAAGCTGCCGGGTCAGCGTGGGCAGTCTTGGTGGCATCCTTCATCGCAGAAAAGACACCCGGAGGTCTGGTCTGTTCAATCAAGTCGCATACAACCTTGTTGTCAAAGTATTTGATGGGTGTCCACTGAATCTGTTCCCTGGTGTACTCTTCTTGCTCAGCCTTCAGAGTGAGCTGAATGAAGATTTGCTGAAGCTTCTCGTTGACGTAGTTGATGCACAGTTGCTCAAAACTGTTCTTCTCAAAAATTTCGAATCCGTAAATGTCCAAGATACCGATGGTGTTGATAGCCGATTGTCTCGACTTGAGAGACTTGTTGATACGCTCCACGATCCAATCGAAAAGATTGCTATAAATGGCCTTGGCTAGAGCGTCTCGGGTGGACGATGCCTGAGACGGGTTGGCGGGCGACTCGATGACCTCGCCATTTCGAGGCGTCAAGATTCGAATGGTGATAGAGTGGATGAGTTGATCCGGGGTGACCTCCATGAGGTAGGCCACAAACTCCACCACGGATCTATCTGTGACTTCGGCGTAGCCCTCCTTGTCTTCTTGGAATTGAATGTTTCCGATCCATAAAATAGCGGCAAGCATTCGGAAGATCTGATCTTGTTCGGGTTGAGTCAAGCCAATGATCTTCATGGCGTTGAGGGTATCTTGGAACTCGGCCACATCGTCGATGCCGTCTACATCAAAACATTTTGATCGGCTCGTGTAGACGTAGGTTTCAGGTTTCTGGAGGCCAAAAGTCTCGCGATATTTCGGAGAAGCGGCCTTGGTAAACTGATAGAAGATGTGGAAATTTCGTTCATTTGCGATCTGACCCACGACCCGGGACTTTTCGAGAAGGTAATTGGTGATGTCGGCACCGATTGGCTCACCGGCTGTGTTGAAGTAGATCTGGAGGTATTTACCGAATCGTGACGAGTTGTTGTTACGTAGGGTTTTGGCGTTTCCAAAGGACTCAAGCAGCGGATTAGTTGCCAGCACCATGTCCTTGATCTCCTTGATGTCGCCTGATTCGCCGCCCGATACATTGGCAATGTATTGCATGATGCGCTTAGCGGCTTCGGTCTTGCCAGCACCCGACTCTCCCGAGATGATAACGCATTGGTTTTCACTGTATGCCTTCATGTTGTAGTACGAGGCCTCGGCGATGGCGAATACGTGCGGGGGCATCTCGAGACGGTTCTTGCCCTTGTAGCTATCCAGGACTTGGTCGGTGTAGATGCCCAAGTCCCGGAAAGGGTTAACGGAAACCAATACATGGCCGATGTAGGTGTAGATCTCGGCGCCCTCGAAGCGCTTCTTGAGATTGTCGTTGATGGCCTCGTTGGACACCTTGCTCAGGAGGGTCAAGTCGGAGACGCCAATCTCCTTCTTCTTGGATGTTTCGAAGGTGGCCTTCTTGGGCTTCGCGCTACCGCTGGCGCCAGATGCACCTGCATTTTGAGCGCCCTTGTTTTTGGGGCGTCTTGATATACCCTGGAAGTCGGAGCCGCTGGTCAGTGGATAGTTCCAGCGCGGAGGGGTCGGCCTGGTTGTCTTACCATGGGGGGCGAGTCGGGGGGAGGGATGAGAGGGTACCAGAGGTGAGGAGGTCGGTGGATCGATCGCTCGTCGAAGCTGAGATTAGACGGGCATGAGGGTTCGGATCCCGTGAGAATTAAAGCGAAAGGCGCCGCTGGAGAGGAGAGGGGGGAGGAGATGCGATGTTTTACGTATGTCCAAGACGTCTTGACAGCTTGGAGTGTGGCTGGTGTCGAGATTGGTGTTCAGTATGATCGGGTGCCTGACGGAGCTGACGAAACGCCGACAATTTTCCGCGACCTGCACAGCCCCCTGCCTACGTATCCAGTGGCGGGTACGGTTTTGATGAGGTGAAATGAAAGGCGTCTATGCGAAGGGCAAGAGAGGGAAATGATAAACTTAGATCATCCAGCGGATTCGCGGTGCACGCTTCTTATCAACGTCGGCTTCTATCCGTTCTTACCTCCTTGGTTTCCTCCTCGGCCATGACAGGGTGTAGCGCCGCACTGTAGCAGAACCATCCATCCCTATCCCCAACTGCCTCCTAGTGTGTCGTCATTGTGCGTGCGCCGTGGCCGGCTGCTCCTGGGAAGGACTAATAATAAACGACTCCACCCATCCTCTGTCGTCTAACGTGTACGAGAGGTTCTGGAACTGGTTTAACAGTCACCACAACAGAATGCTTTAAGCATCGCCGCCGATGTGGTGCGCAGAAAACCGAGTCTTGTTATTTCTAAGTACCCTTCCTACTTCCACCTTATAACGTCACTCGCGTACCGCTCTCAGCTGAGATGCAGCCAGATTCATGCGTCCACGCTTCCCATCTACCAGAGTCCAGCGTGACAGGTTGATCACAAAAAAGTGCAAGGAGAGGTTGTTTGGGTACTGGAAAGCATACTTAACCTGCCAGAATTATATGGTTTCTTCTCTATTCGTATGATCCTCAAACCTAGACCGAGTTTCCAAAATGAGTGGTTTGGCTTCACCTCGCGGGGTTCCTCCACATTTGTCTAGACACTGAAGACTAATATTGGGGTAAGACGGCAAAGGAGCTTAGATTACGCATACTGCAGGATTTCAATCTGTAGAGTAGCCCTTCAAGCCAGGTGTTGACATTAAGATTCCGGGACAGGGTGCAGAGACAAAGACTGAAACTCAGTAGACCAAGTCAGCTCGAACTTCCTGTTTCTGTCTGTGAATGCACTGGACTGCCATCTTCCCAGCGCACTCTGCCCATCCCGCAAGTGACCAACTCCGGAAATCCACACCATCGTCACACCCCGACGACACCTTATCTCATCGGTCAACGCCGATCATCAAAACGCCTTGGCCTGCATCCCGTCTCCGCTAGACAAGCTTCCTTCCTGCAAAAACGGCGTCCCCTGGTTAATTCCCCCCAATCCCGCATCATCCGCAGGTTCTGAATGCCTGAGGCCGCAACGCAATACCCTACTGTGTAGCACGACATGACGAAGGCTGCCATGTCTGGAGTCGGGTGGTACAATCCCTGCTCCTGTGACGCAGGTCACTCCTGGCGTTGCGGGGTAGCCAGCGACAGGTGGCATGCTGATGGCTTAGATGCTTTCTGTGCCGAGCGGGACAATGGTGCGCTCAGCTGACGAGACACAACATAACATGGCAACGGCCCATTGCCATGGGGGAATACATAACACCACCACTGCCGTCATCTACGCCCTCATAAACCGCTGCTCTCTTCCTTTCCCAAAATACTCAGGCTTCAGTACCATTCCACAAACACTGCTTGATCTCTTCCAAGTGTTGACTTAACTAACATACACACCTAACTTGACTCTCACCTCCACCAACATTGACAGTCTCCATCATGGCCGACAACATCGAGGAAAACCCCACCGTGATTGATGAGACCTCCATCTCGCCTATTGTTCCCAACCACGGTCGGAAGAACTCGCTGGAGAACCATCTTATCCACCGACCGGAGCGCGCTGAGCTTGTCGAGAGTGCGCACACCCTCATCCCATCCACGGCCATCTGACACCTCTCGCTGACCTCTCGGCCCCCAAACAGAGAATATTCTCCCAGCTTCCACAGCGGCGCCAGGTCTTCAGGCACACCAGAAGGAGGTGAGTCAAACCGGGCTTCACGCCCGTTAAGCTACGTATCAAGCCACGGCGCTGACGAATGCCGCCACCATCTACAGCTCCAGAAGCACATGCTTGAGGACAAGCTCAACGACAAAATCTCGCACCGTCCTGCGCCAGAGGAATTAATTAAAGAGGGCGTCCTACTCGACGATCCGCGTGCCGCAGAGGAAAAGTGAGGCGACCGTGGACGGGCGACCCAGGGCGTCGAGAGTGGCGCTTGGGCGATGATGTAAGACGGTGACGGTTTATCGTTGCCACAGCGAAGAAGTGCACAACAGGCACATGTAGTGTGGGTGTGGGAAAGCGAGCGCCCGGTTCTCGACGAGGGGCTCCTCCACATTGGGCTGGACATTGATGGAGCGGAGGCAATGGGACTTGGTGCAACTGCAGACAGGGCGCTTATTGGAATTTACAATAAAATTTGGCATTGGATTTGCTTGTATCAAACGGAATATCAACTACGAAAGCATAACCGCGTCCTGAACACGATGTGAAATTTCAAGCAAGCACTGTACCTACACCGCGCAGCGCAGACTGCCTGCATCAAACAGCGAGAGCTTTGATTCCCCTCGCCCAATCGCTGCGGGGACGACCCCGTCACATTAGATGGTGGTGGGCTTGATGGGGCCTCCCACAGACCCTGCAAGTTGGGCTGCTGCAAGGTACCACAGGAGAACCCAATCATTCACTCGATGCTCGCCCAATCCATTGGTTGGTACAATCAAGCACTTTGCAATTTACCAAATTTCCATCAGACAGGGAGTTAGAACTTGGCTCTGAATGAGAAGAACAAGTGAAACAAAAAAAAACAAAAGTTGGAGGGGACTCGGCGCACAAGGCCCTGGCTGCAAGTTGGGAAACAATTTGTAATTGTTTTTGAAGAATATTTCATCCATCGGCTTCGACCGATTGCTCGGAAATTTCATCTCCATCTTGAAGGACCTAGAGATTACCGAAGCATGGTCTTCAGACATCGGGTGCGGACCGTGGGGCCGTGAGGCCCTGACGCTCTGTAAAGAAATGTACATGACAGTAAAGTTGTAAGGAAAAAGACAAAATCCCAATTCCATGCCCCCATATTGAAGGAAACCCCAAAACTCCGTCCCATCATCTGCCGCTTATTGATACATGTTTGCAACCCGCAAAATCCCAGTCATACGTCGAAAACGCCTGTCCGTGCCATCGCCCAATTTCATTACAAGTGACAAATGTCGTCAACGTCGTGCTCACAAACTGATTCATCAGTTTACGGCCGCGAGTAGCCACCTCCATATGGAACATGGGGTGAGTTGGGATCATAGGTGACTTTGCCGTGGTTGATGATGACGTTTCGGCCGGAGCTGGAGACGCGGGAGACGTGCTGGTCGGCTAACCTTGGTGTTAGTGGGGCAGGTCCGGTTGACAGATGCAGGCGAGACTTACAAGCACCGTACTCGCGGTATTCGCCAGGAGAGAGAGAACGAGGAGTTGAGTTACCAGATGAAGCAGAGGAAGCAGAAGAGCGACTGTAAGTGCTTCCGATGGAAGGTTCCTTGGTGTGCTGGTGAATCTGAACTGAGTACGGGGAGCTCATGGTTGCGGCGGGGAGTTTCTTGATAGCACGGGGTGTTCAGCGCAGAGGCGTTGCAAGTCGCGAAACTTATTGTTCAGTGTGGTAAATGTTGAAAAGAGAAGACAATGTTCAGGATTGAGGGTTTCCGAGGACAGAGTGATGGAGGATGAGGAGAGAGGAGCTGGAACGAGGAGATGAGGGCCATATTTGTAGCAGTCCTCACAACCGTGGAGATTCCAGACCACAGTACGTACCAAGCCCTCACCATCGCTGCCCCAACACTGCCTGGAATAGCTGGGATTACCAAGGAAGAAGCACAAGGCAACCTCTGGGCTCGCTAGCCCAGAGATACCAACTGGTGGGTGAGGAGACAAGAGGCAGTGGGCAAGTGAGTCAAGCTGGGGCCACCCAAGGATCTGGGTTCACGCCCTAGCCTTGGTGGAGGAGTGTCAACGACGGGGTCCACGGAGAGAAGACGGGGCGATGCAGAATCATTGGGCAGCAAAGGGGTGAAGGCCTGTCAAGAATGCTTGACAAGGAGCGAAGGGTGTTTTGGGCCGCTGGCCTTTCAAGGCGTTGCGCAATGGGTATGGCTTGTAGGGGTCCGGTGGCGACTTTTTGGCCTCCCGGACGGCATCACTAGACGCAAGTGTACGCAGCGCAGGGCGGTGCTGGGCCAAAAAACACAAGGCGAACGGCCGGGCACACCAGCACTGCGTCGCCCGAACAAGGCAGAGCTAGCCGCCAAGGGGTGTGCGCCACCCAGACGCTCTCATGGTCGGCGCCATGAAGAAAAATATCAGGTCGAAAAAAGAAACTTGACCGTGAATCAAAAGCCCTTGTTGCCTGTCAAACCAGGGGGGGATGCGGTAATGACTGCTGCGGTGTCTCGGTCATCACAAGACAGTCTTTCACGATTACCATTCGGGATACGTGAGAAGGCGCCCCCTACGTATCTGGAGGAAAGCCCCAGGCACCCAGGCACCAACCAAGGCACCAGCACACATCCAACAACACCAGCCCCCTTGAATCATCTTTCATCGGTAGTGTGACGCCGCATTGAGGTTCCCCCCGAGAACTTGACGAGTTTCTGGAACCTCAACTCAACCCGGTTCAGCCCGCCAAGTGATAACTCATTTCACGCTTACTGTGAAGTCCTCGTTGCACGCCCCAGCCCCCATCGCCATGAGGCCTTGAGTCATCGGTGCCCAAGCCAAAGATACGAATTGGTCTATGCTCTACGATTGAGTACCTTGATGCGACGAGGAAAAAGAAAGAGAAAAAGGGGATGGATTACGTCTTTCTGTTTCGGCCGTCTATAATGTGAATTTTGCTACAATAAAACGAAGCTTCGAGGGAGCTTGCCTGGGTCCTTTCACATTGGTGGGGTGCACCACTGCACGCGCGCATGTCTGGCGTTGGCCATCGGATCCATCTTGACTCTGGCTGGACGGGGCCCTGCATCGTCCTGCAGGAACTGGAAGTTGGACATACGCACATCAGTTACATCCTAGACCCTTATTGGGGTTGAATCTGGGTGTTCAACACCATCTGTTGGCGGGATCGTCTTCTGCACAGTCACGGGGCCTCGTGTCAAGTTGGGCGACACCCACTTCCTTCAAGAGGCAAGGTACCATGAGTAATGTTGATTAGTGTAAACACATTTTCAACCTACCTGACGGGTAGGGCTAGGGTGATGACGACTGATGCCGATACTTATGAGCCGTGGCACCGTGACATGACGTCTGCACAATGCCCAAGGTACCTCAATGAATGACTTCGTTGGACACTGGCGAATGCGCAAGTCGCTGGCTATTTTCACCTTGACAACGTATATGTTTGGGTCTCGTGTTTACTTTGCATACAGCGCAGCAAGGGACAACGCGTGTCAGGCGTAATTGCTACGGACCACATGCAAAAGCAAACAAAAAAGCTCGCCCTGTCATTGCTGTCGCCCTGCGAATCTGTGATCGACAATCTGTACCGGGCCATGGATGTGCGCTGTCGCTATCGCTTGAAGCCAACGTGACCTGTGCCAAGGGCTTGTTTCGTTGGCAGAGCGCTGCAGTCGCCCGTCTGTTGTGGGTAGGCGAGTTCCCTGACCTGCCCCTTGAACATGCTGCCGCCCAATTTGGACGAAGACTAGCAGCGATAAGATAACATGGGAGCATTAGGTGACGATCACTAGGCGCTCCCCCGCCCATTGGCCAATCGCCCTAAGCCCACTGCGATCGCTGGTCATGACACAGCGAGACTGGGAAGCTGGGCGGGATGGCCACGTCGCCCGCGATCTCGTCGCTATCCACCGCCTACAACATCTTCACTCCCCTCCAACACCATCACACACGGCTTCCAACGTCACCAGCAGACACTTTTCCGTCTCATTCCGCGATTCGATACCTGTGACGCAGCAACACCACTTGCTCAAATCGCCACCATGAAGGCCGCCCTATTTCTGTCCGCCTTGGCCTCTGTCGCCGTTGGTGTTGTCTCCGCCGCCGAGCTTGAGGTTGATGTTACCGTCCCTGTCAAGTGCGAACGCAAGACCAAGAAGGGAGACAAAGTCTCTATGCACTACCGTGGCACCCTGCAGTCCAACGGCAAGCAGTTTGATGCCAGTACGTTCCGCCTCACCGTGAATCGGTTCACAATGACGATCCGCTGATCACTGACCGCTTTTCAAGGCATCGACCGCGGCGTCCCCTTCTCTTTCAAGCTGGGCACCGGTCAGGTCATCAAGGGGTATGTCGCAGCCTCGTGACGACGGATGCCGACCTGATGATGCTGACATTGGCGATAGATGGGATCAGGGCCTGCTCGACATGTGCATTGGCGAGAAGAGGTTGGTGACAACTGCCGGTCCCGGTGCTTTCAATTTGTTGTATTGACTCCAATCTAGGAAGCTGACAATTCCCCCGGAGTTCGGTTACGGCCAGCGTGGCGTTGGTCCTATCCCCGCTGGATCTACCCTCAGTAGGAACGCCATACCCCCATTATCCCGGGACATACAGCTGACAACACATCTACAGTCTTCGAGACAGAGCTCCTCGGCATCGACGGTGTCGCGAAGCCTGATCCAATTGAATATGTTACGGTCGAGTCCGGGCCTGCTTCCTCTGAGGAGGCTGCTGAGAGCAGCGAGGGTGCTGCTGAGAGCAGCGAGGGCGTTGCTGAGAAGGTTGCGAGCGTCGTGTCCGAGGCTACCGAGGCGGCCAAGACGATCGTTGCCGACACTGACGACCCGGGCCACGAGGAGCTGTAACTCTATACACACATATGCTCACGAAGGCTGCATAGACATGCTAATAAAGAGAATGATGATGACGTTTTAAGGTGATCAAATGTGCTCAATGGCCCAAACAAGACTTGACATCCCACTGGTTGACGAGCCTCGTCATGCCAGCCATTTGTTTCTGTAACGCGGCACGTATGCAATGACGCAGATATGAACAATTAGGAGTAAATTCCATATCCTTCAAAAATATAGACGCTCCATCAAGGGTGGTCACAATATTTAATTATACCATCATCTTGTTTCGGAGAGTCTTTAACGGGATGCACAGCTATGCAAAAATTGGCTTTCACTCCAATAACAACGGATTCGCGGTATGGCAAGGCATGCTTGTCGTGAATGAGAATGACGGTAGACACGGTGCAATCAGCAAGTAGAAGAAATCGTCGTGTGCTAAACGAGGCAGTCGGCTGAATCACACCAGGGGACCAGTGACTTGCTCCCAGCTAGCCATGCATATCAGCAGCAGCTGTTTAAGATGCGCAAGCGCTATTGGCTCGGGCGCGACCTGTTTCAGGCCCTATCCACATGTAAGCACTGTAGACTCACACGTTTGTGCTCCCAGGATGCCCGAGTGGGAGCGTTGAAGCGGTGAACAATTCGATCAGTGCAGGTTTACGCAGAGGGAAGGAGAACGAAAGACCTTGAATTGTCACGGTGCAACAGAAGAGGATAAAACACATGTATCCAAGCACCAAGTTGAACCTCGACTACGTAGTGATGACTTTGCAACGACCATGGTGCCTAATAAAATGAGGCTGACGCGAGGGAGTGTTCCGCCCAGGAACCCCTTCAACCCAGGATGCCGTATTTCCAGTGGCTGCTGAATGTCTTTCAAAGCCGAAACGAGAGTAAACGCGCGGTGATCGTTGCTACTCCAGAGCTGGGTTGGACGACGCGATTGTTAACAAGAGCCGTACACGTCTGAGTGCTGTGGTAGTGGTGACGATAGGACAACGCAGACTGGCGTTTGGTAGGTGGCGATGCTCTCGCATGGATGGTCGTTACTAATAACTCGATTGACTCGAAGCATGGCGGCCGTTGGTACAAACAAGGTTATTGCTACAGCGGTGCCTCCACTGATACCCGCCAGTGTTATTGCCAGCCAGTGGGCGTGCTTACCCACTAATTAAAAGCCCGCGGGCGCCGGGAGCTAAGCGGGCGGCAAGCCAGGGGCGGGAGTGCGCTGGTGGTGTTGGCGATAAGGGGGGAGGGGGAGACCGAATCTTGACGTGACAATCCAACTGCAAATCAGCCGGCAGGCAGTGGATGCATGTAAACGGGACTTTGGTAACTGCCTGGTGCAGTACGACAGACAGCATGATGATGCGACAATCACCCACCAAGCGGAACACTGTGGCCCGATTCCATAGCGAAACGTCGAGGCATACTCTCCTGGACATGTACGAAGCAAGCAGCAATGTGTTGACAAGCGTATTGTCAGACCCGTTCTCCCGTTGCCGGTCTGGCCGAATTGGTTCCCTCTTTGTTGTCGACTGGGCATCCATAGCTACCTCCCTAGGTACCTAGCTCAACCATCAGTGCTCTTCACCTCACCCGCCGTCCCTTATCCACAACGAACGGACGTCCAATGCCAGCGCCAAGTACGTAGTAGTAGCGGCCTCTCTCTTTCTAAGGCCCCTAGTACTAGTATTTTGGCTTAGGGGTAATACTCCAAGGCCTGTCGTAACCGTGGACCGGGCCGCACAGTCAGTAGACAGCAATCTACTATACTCCGTAGGTGGTGAGTAATGATTTGAACTAGGTCGTACCTGACATGACACGCAATGTCGGCTTTTGACCTTGAATTTCATGCCCCCTTCAAACCTCAGACCTTGCTCCCACTGGCTGTCTCGAGACCGGCTCTGCAGTACCTAAGCCATGCGCTGCCAGCTGTCATAGCAGCTTTACCCACAAAGCATCCCTCTCGTACCTGTGCGGCCGTGCCATTTCGTTCGCCTTTCGGTCCCCACGCAATCACGTCCTTCACTCCATCTCACCCTTGCACGTTCTGGGTATACCTTGCTGCTTGGTCCCCTTTCGACCTACTGTTTAATTGTCGCATATCCATCCTCCTTGCACCGAGCATTTTCCTTGACCTTACCTTCGCGATCATCGCTGCTTGATCTTTACGGCTCGCACAGCTACCATCACCATCGTTGATTGCCCTGAATTGACCTTGATTGGCCCATCGCCATGTCCTCGCTTTTCCAATAACCCGATTACGCCCGCCTCTGCAACCTCGACAACACTCTGCATCACACTTTCAGACACTCGCCGCTTGGCGCTTGGCGAACCCTCCCCGTGGCACTTGGTCCTGCATCATGTTCGGCTCGATCAAGGAAAGCTGGAACGACCTGCTCCAGGAGCACCCTCGCCTCGCGTCTCTCACATCGACTGTTGGATCTGTGGTCCCGCCCATCAATTACATCACCCTCCACTACGCCTACTTTATCCTAGGATCTCTACTCTTCTCCGTCATCCTCTGGGGCTCTAGCAATCCGGCTCACAACATTGAGTTCATCGATTGCATGTTCCTTGTCGTGTCCTCCTTCACCAACACGGGTCTCAACTCAGTCGATCTTAGCAAATTGACAACATGGCAGCAGGTTCTGCTTTGGATTCTATTCATCATTGGTAGCGTCATCTGGGTCTCGTTCTGGACTGTCTTGGCCCGCAAGCATGCCTTTGAGAAGCGTTTCGAGGATATTGTGGAGGCAGAACGTGAAAGTCGAAAACGACGCGCTGCTCTCAAACAGACGCCAAGACTCAAGCAACTATTCTTTATTAGAAGGTTCAAGACATCACCTGCCACTGCTGAGGGGGTCTTGCCAGGCCTAGGTACCCGCCAACGCACTTCAGAGAAGACCGAAGAAGCTCTCAGTGACCCCAACGACTTGCTTTCTGTTGGTGTCAATGTTCGCCGCACAGTGTCTTGCCCCGAAGATTCGGCCCCTTCCGACACGGAAGACCACCCTAGTAGGACCACAACACTTGCGTCTGAGGCGGATATCTCTCCACAAGATCATATTCGATTTGCCGAGTCTTTTGGGCGACGGCCACAGCGAATAAACGGTATATCTATCTACCAACACGACACCCCGGGAACTGATGGAGATACTCGACGACCATCAACCGCGGACTCGGTCAACTCAGATCAATCGGAAGACTTTCTTCTACACTGGAAAAGGATCTTGGGACATCACAATGTTAGTCGCAGAGGGCAGTTCTTCGATCTATCCTCAGACGAGCGAGAAGCCTTGGGTGGTTGCGAGTACCGTGCCCTAAAGATTCTCGCCGTCACCGTCCCAATGTACGGCTTCTTGTGGCAGGCTCTGGGTGGTCTCGCCTTGGGGGCTTGGATCGCTGTCAACAACCCAACTGCTGCGAGTGACTACGGTGCCAACCCCTGGTGGTCTGGAATCTTCCTATCCGTCTCCGCTTTCAACAACGCTGGAATGTCAGTCATCGACGCCGGTATGACTGTCTTCCAAGGCTCATACTTTGTTTTGTTCGTCGTGGGCCTTCTTATTCTAGCCGGAAACACGGCGTATCCTCTCTTCCTACGATTCATTCTTTGGTCGATGCTCAAGATCCTTGAATTGACACCATGTTTCTCTTCATATGGGCCCTGGCAAGAGACGGTCGAATTCATTCTCAAGTATCCCCGACGAGTCTATACTACTCTCTTCCCTTCAGGAGCAACCTGGTGGCTCCTTCTCATCCTGCTTTTGATCAACACCATCGACTGGGTGGCGTTCGAGGTCTTAAACATCGGGAACCCAACTGTCGAGGCACTACCAATGGCAGATCGCATCTTCGCTGGATGGTTCCAGGCAATTGGTAAGCACACATCTAGCCTTCATACTGTCGGAATGGCTAACTCTGAACTTCCGCTATTAGCCGTCCGAGCTGCCGGTTTTGCGGTCGTCTCTATGTCCTCGCTCTACCCCGCCGTTCAGCTTTTGTACATGGTCATGATGTACGTTTCTGTGTACCCCGTGTCCATCACAATGCGACACTCCAACGTCTACGAAGAAAGATCCCTTGGCATCTACGACAATGACCCGGCTGTGGCAGAGCAGGCGGAGGGCGGAATTACTACCCTTCCTTCTAATACCAGTGACGACCCTGCCAAAAGACATCTCCGACGAAGGGCTACTGCTGCAGTGATCAGTAAAACGGTCAAAAGATCGATGACGTTTCAGGGTGTCGGTGTTCCCCCGGCCAAGGGCCCCGGGGAAAACTCTCCCGTTTCTTTCATCGGGCAGCAAATCAGAGGCCAACTTGCTCACGATCTATGGTGGCTAGTCGTGCCGCTACTCATCATTATGATTATTGAAACGGATCACTTCCTAGACCAGCCTCTCGCCTACAGCATATTCAACGTGCTGTTCGAGGTGGTCTCTGCGTACGGTTGCGTTGGCCTCTCCATTGGCCTTCCCGGTGCCAACTACAGTTTCTCGGGGGGTATGCACCCTGGCAGCAAGGTCGTACTGTGCATTGTGATGTTGAGAGGGAGGCACCGTGGCCTACCCGTCGCCCTGGACAAAGCGGTGAGACTACCGGGGTTGAAGCTTCACAAGCAAGAAGAAGAGGACTCGCGTTTGAGGCGAACCATGACGATGAACAGAATCACCAGTCGTGATAATTAGAGGCCATGGGATGTCTCTTTACGTTGACCAGATTTTACAAAACTGCAAGCATGGCGTTTGAGATTTTTCAAGGGATCGGAAAGGGGCGCGAAAAATAGACACATCGCGCTGAGACAATAATCGAGGATAGTTATGGCCACTCATAGCAATCGGATTGGCCAACTATCAATGTGTTGGCTCCCAATTTCTCCCAGCGGCCACTTGGTGATGATACATGGGGAGGAAAGTAATGTCTCCGGACCATCCTCCCACAACCCAAGAATGAGTAAAGATGGAGCATAGCAGATGGCGTGTTCTGTATGCGAACTCGGCATTTGCAGATCGCGATTTCGATAACGATTCGGTCGTGTCATGATCTTGCTCATTTAACTACATGATTTCTAGGAGGTACCTAGCGTTGAGATGCTGCTATGCCAAGTGTACTCGTTGTTCGGATCCTCTCTACAGGCCTCCCCTAGCTAGAGCTCGTGGCACTCCCGAGACTGGGATTAATGAGCATACCGTAAGGTATTCTCGTGTCCTATCACAAGCCATCTTTTGTTTTACTTGATTCAGGCCCCTCACTTCCCAGCACTGTCTCCTCTTTTGCTGGATTGCTCACAGGCCATGGCAGGCTGTTTTGCCATTCGCCTACCTTAGCCTCTCGGTTCCCAATCGTATTGCTAGTGCACTCCCCTTTGTCATTTGAGCTCCAGTGGCAAATTTATCGTTGCCTACTGTTGATGTTAGGAGGGTTAAAGGGGCTCTACTTTCGGTTGGCTGCTGAGACTAACATCTTGCCGTCTTCAAGGTCTAGGGTAAGTAACTCCTGTGTTGACAGCGCCGTTTCCCAGCACCCAAAAATTGATTCTGTCGTTCGATTTCATCATGAACACAAACGACCATTCCACTGGAGTATTTGTACATGCATAGGAACCAGTGCCCGGAACTCATTCGCTTTTGTTGCGGAACATTGGGATGTGACTTGCCAACCTTAATTCGTGTCTGCTCATCTTGCCATATTCAGATTTTCCAGCCACTTACTTGTGCAATGGGATGTGGACAACGTTGCTCGTTGCTTCTCTCTATATTAAGTAGATTTTGAGTGATAGTTATCATTCTCCGTCCTGAGAAGTTTAGTTGAAATACAAAAACCTCGCAGCTTGTGACTCGGAGTTGTAAAAACTAGTGGCTTTGTTAGCAGACTTTGCGACGGGCGTATGAGTGAAAGGCAGCATAACAACCCGATAGCACAGGAGGATTATTCTTTTAAGTTCTCAACGGCCTTGTATTAAACAACATACAGCCACACAACAGCCACGAGGCTGACTTCCTCTGAAAATCAGCAAGGTAATCAGAATCCCTACTATTACTGGGTTAGCCCGAGAATTGATGCAGTATTAAGTCCTTGGCGATTTGGCCTGCATTGCCTATTCGACAATGGTGGTTATCGATGTTCAAGTTAAGGCGATGCTCGCGTTACTATGGCTTTGAACGAGATGCGACCCCGTCTGATAGATGAGATCCCCATAATGGACTATAGCTGTTGGATAGCTACGATCACTGCAGATGGATGCCCCAGATGCCAAAGTGAAGAAATTCATAAGCTCATTATTTAGCTTCAAGAACAACATGAATGGGCCATCAGAGAGGGCCTTTATCTTTAGTATCCAAGTCACAGCTGATTCTATCAATGTCATCAACATTCATCATCCTCCAAAGCAGAGCTGCTTCTGTTTCGGATCAAGAGCCCGTGGACGCCCTCTTTTCTTATCCGCCAGCCGAGGCCTTTTGACCTCTGGTTCTTGGGCTGGGGGTATTGACGACCCATCAGCGTGAACTGCCTCACGAATTGTCTGGCGAGATAGACACGAGTCAATATGATCATTAAAGACTCGCTCATCAGTCGCTTGCGGACGACCACAAATGGGGCAATCCCAGAGTGACTCCTCTCGAGGCGGGCTCTTCATCGTGGGATTGGGAGCGATCTCCTTGCCATGTCGTCGAACCGGAGAGAAGTCGCTCGTATCCTCGGGGGTGATAGGCAGGTCACCAGGGGAGTCAAAATCCCGAAACTCATCTTCTGGCCACTGCTCCCACTCACCCTCGTCATCAATGGCCTTCCTCTTGAGACCACTGCTCGACTGCTCCTCAGGCTCGGGTCTATGGCTTTGGAACCCAAAGAACTTCATCGTATCTGGTTTCTTCGTGCTGACAAGGTGCGTGACCCGAAGGCCCATTAGTCGCAGCCTCAAGCCAGGCATCTCTTGCTCTAGCTTCGTGAGAATTGGTAGAGCATAGTCGTACAAGTCGGCTGAGAGATGAATGGCCCGGGGAACAACGACCTGGCGGGTGAAGACCTCGAATGTATGCAGCTTCACCTTGAGGCAGAGGGTGCGACCTTTGCATTCCGCACGCTTCAAATCCTTCTCGAGCTCCTCCGCAATCCAGCGAAGCTTCTCTTTAAGTTTTGCAGGTTCAGACATTTCTCGGAAGGTGCTTTCAGTACCGACGCTCTTACGTTCATACTCGTCCGCAGGCTGGATCCTGGTGCGGCCGAGGCCTAGATAGCACCGGGCCAAGAACGTCGATGTCTTATCACCGAAGAGCGGGTTCAAGAATTGTCGTTGAGCGTAAATGTTGCCGCATGTCTGGATGCCAATTTCCAAAAGCTCTCGTTCAAGGACTCTGCCAATCCCATTCACCTTACGGGTAGGTAGGTCTCTCATGAAGGCCATGATCGCGGCGCGGTCATTGGGCAAGACATACTGCCCATTGGGTTTGTTTATGTTGGAGCAGATCTTCGCTAATTTGGCATTCGCTGCGATACCAGCAGATACTGTGATGTTTGCCTTTTCGTGAACTTCTCTTCTCATCTGCTCCACTGCTTCGGTAGGATCCATAGCCTTTTCTCGACAGTAATCTGTGATGTTGAGATAGGCTTCATCGATACTGGCGCTCTCAAACCGAGGGTCATAGTTAACGAATACTTCTCTCACTTCTTGAGCCTTGGAAGTGTACTTGTCAAAGTTGAGTTTGATGAAAACGAGTTCTGGACACAGTTTCTTGGCTACGAAGGAAGCCATTCCTGATCGACATCCATATTGCCTGGCAACATAGTTGCATGTGGTCAAAACTCCACCCCCGACCGCGAACGGTAGATCTTTCAGCTCTGGACGATCCAGAAGCTCTACGGCGGCATAGAAGGCATCGCAATCAACGTGGACAATGTGTTGAGTCAAGTCTCTCGAAACCTCCAACTCCGCTATCAACCGATCGGCATTGCAGAGTTCCCGGGTCAAATCCTGCGTTTCCAAGCGGGCTTTTCGGGAAATTATTCGCTCGATCTTTTGTGTCAGAACTTTGTCGCGAACTTCTTCGCGGTTGAAGAATTTAGAGCCCTTCGAAGCATTGTAAATAATGTCGGAGACCTAAAGGGTAGCCTGTTAGCAAGAAGGCGCAAACAATCTAAGCTATCAAGTACCTTAGTCTGATCAACTTTCTCTAAGCCAGCCTTGGTAAGTGACGGCCCAAGCAGGTGGTATTTCAGGGTCTTGAGGTTGTCATCCTCGTTCTCCTCCGGGGCAGCGTCTGAGGGTGGCAACTCCTCCGATGGTTGAGCTTCTGAGGATGTCATTGCTGAGAGGTCACGAGATAAGCAGAACGAAGCGAGGTAACGCTTTTGGATGTCGCAGAAACATCATCCATCTGGACCTGGAGCCACTTCAATGGACGTCGCGTCTTGAGGTATGATGAAAGAGCTGAGACGTGACTTTGGCCCTCGAAGGGCTTAACGCGTTTAGGCAGAACACGACATCACGTGATAAAAAGTGAGCCGACCCCACCCACCGAACCAAACCTATTCTCCTCTACAGAATAAGTAGCAACCAAATAATACGACACTAAAAGAGGCAAATTCGACCAACTTAACATATCACATTAATCATCTGTGACGTGGTATCACTCATAAGACAGAGACTAAGTTGATGCTTTGTGGTGTGCTGAAGCCCTCTCGAGCTGGAATTGTCCCCATTGTGATGACGATGTGGGGTTGCGTGGGACAGGTTGATGACACCAAGGGTCTCTCCATCATCATTGGCCAACAAGTTGGTTCCCCCCTCCAACGGCAGCAAGAAACAGGCGTTTAAGCGCCGACATCGACAGCCATTGCAGGGCTACACATGCAATGCCGTCGGCCGTTGGACAGATGCAAATCAGCTTTGTTTCTGCTGCACCGCCAAGTGACGCACGGCTACAAAACCCAAGCTGTCCGCAAGGTCATGGAGCTTGGGTTGCATTCCCCCCTCTCCTCTTCTGTCATGACCTCTGACCTCTGATCTTGTCTCTTCTGGCGACAACGAGTGTCACTAAATTACTCTCTTGGTTCCTGCTGGAACTTGCTTAAAATCGCTATTGGCAGGAATCCCAGCTTCTTAAGCTCGCAAGATGGCTGTGCGACCGGGAGAGGAGAATGTCGCCACCCTGTAAGTCCCCGACACGGGATCATGGAGACCTTCGGATATCGACTCACCTTACCCACAGCTTCGGAGACATCCACTACCTCTACGGACCTCCGGATGTGAAGCCACGACACCACCGGTTCGACAATGGTTCCTATGTATATTTGTTCGAGAACGTAAACGAGAGGCGATGTCGCATTGAAGTCGCCAATAACCCCGGCACCGATGATCAGGATGCCTTTGACGGATGTAAGGAACCACGGCAGAATTGTTGGAATGAAGAGAACTAATGTTCTTGCGCGACCAGTCCTCGACCAGACTCACGTTCGATACTCTTACAAACAGCACTGCAAAGTGTCACTGACCGTGGCCGATAATGTTGACCAAGGGGAATGGCACCTTCCGACATATGACCCCCGAAATGAGAACAAATACCACTATAAGCTCCACTCATTGGACATTTACTTCTGGACGCAACAAGATGCGCTACAGTTTGTTAATGGTGTGAGGAGGGTTGTCCAACCTTCTCAGGTGGAAGTGCTCGACGAACCAGGCCCGCCACCTCAGCCAGCTCCAATGAGCTCGGTGGTTCAGAACCTGGAACACATGGCCATTTCAGATCCCCAGTACGGAGCAGCGAAAGCACCATCGCAGCCCAGCTCACAGAGCTTCGCGCCGCCGCCGACGGCACCACCGCCTTCAACTGTGGCACCCGCGCAAGCAGCGCCAGCTACATTTGCGCCTATGGCATACAACCCCGCAGCTCCTGCTGCACCAGAGGCTATCCAGCATCGGGAGAAAACTCCTCCACCGGATGAGGATCCGCTCAACCCGTTGGCAGTGGCCGTCGCATATGATTATCATAAGCAACCATTCACTCCCGGAATGCCGCCCCCGTCGCAATTCCCGCCCGGAGGATTGGCAAGTCCCGGCTTGCCTCCCCAGTTCGGTGCAGTGCCGCAGCATCCCGGCCTTCACCGGGCCGCAACGATGCCTGTCCATGGCGGTCTTGGAAGTCCGTACGGCTCAACATTCCCTGGCCCGCCAGCCTCACAACCGCCGACGCAACAGGCCGTGGCCCAACCTCCAGGGCAGCCGACACCCCCCGCAGCCAACCCGACAGTCCCTCCGCCGCCGCCGGGTGGTTTCGCACAGTTCTCATACAACCCGCAGCAAGCACAGGCCCCGCCTGGGACCCAGGACTATACCGTCCACCAACAAGTTTACCGACCAACACAGACAGAAATGGCCAATTCAGACTTACACCCTTACCAAAAGGCAGCAGAGCCGAGGGGAAAACTTGAAGAGAACGCAGGAAGACTTGATCGTGGATTAAGTGGGATGCTAAAGAAATTTGAGAAGAAGTTCGGGTAAGCAGCACGTTGGAAGTGGGAGTGGCTGCTCGGGGGCCGGGAGAAGCGGGGAGTTGGAAATTCTTTCCAACCTGATCTCGTAATTGCTTAATTAATTACCTTGAGTGTTTCAATGCGCGTTCATCGTCGTACAGAAAGATGAACGTAAGACGGACCCAGCCAAGCTCACCCTTGCCATAAAGGCGTGGCCTTGTAGTTCGTGCCCACATTGCTGCTGGAAGGCTTGCGCGTTGCTGATGCTTCCTCTATCTACTTTACCCAACACCGATGTTCAGACCATAAGGTCACCGGCTTGTCCCAAGAGGATTTCCACAAGCATTGTCTGAATTGGAGAGCCATCTGTGGGCTTTGACTTCTATGCAGTAGTTGTGGTGGGTTTTGTAATATGTGGTGTCGCCAAGGATCATGGCTCATAGTTCCCTTGTCCCGGTTAGACGTTGGAGAATCGCCAGAACAGGATATCCACTGTCAAGCCACACTTGTTCCGACACGACAAGACACGAAGAATGGCGGTATGATTGTCCTTCGCACGGGGAGTCCGGGTCAGAGTTGCGCATAGTAGGTAGTGAGACGCATCGGGACTTGTCTCCTGATTCGTTGTCTCCCATGCACGAGGCGTCCTGGTTTCTCGCCAAGCAGGCTGACTTTGGCTTCTGAATGCCTGTGGTCAGGCGGCAGTGCTGAAATAGTGCGCTGTCTTGGCCACTGCGCCCCTTGTAGCGACGCCTACGTGTGTCCCCTCGCAGTGATATCGGCAACGCCACGAAGCCACGAAAGCTTTAAAAGTGGTTCTAAATTGCGAGTGGCGCGACAGGTGGTGCGTCCCTTTGAAGAGCGAAAACGGTTTGAGCGGGTGCGTAGTGAGCTACGTCTTCTTTCCTGTGTACCTACGAAGTGAGTGAGTGTTCCGGACATCAGAATGGTTCTATCAACGACGTGTGCTTTGTTCTTATTGGGTACGAGCTGGGGTTGGCCTGGTGAAGAGCAAGGCTATCATGTTGAACAGCTTGCCGAGAGCAAGGGAATGCCGTTGCTGGGGGCTGGCGGCACCAAATCCTGGACTACAAGTCCCGTTCCTCAACGGCGAGGGCGTAAACCATCGTGGATGATTGGTGGTCTGGAGACAACCCCCATGCCCGATATCGTTCTCGGGGGATTCAAGGCCACTTTTTCCTGCAAGAAAGCAATCGTAGTTGACCCTGATTCAATCTCCTCAGGGAGAAGCAATAAGCTACCAGGCCCGAGGGTTTTGGGAGGGAAAGTGCTAAGTAGCAAATGTCGTCAAATGCGTAGAATGTGCTTGGTCAACGTGGCCAAGCCTGTGTGCGTAAGCTTATGTGCATGGGCAATTAAAGACCACTTCCCACATGGTGTGGCTGGTCACCTCTTTAGAAGTCTCGAGCCACGGGAAGTGCCACTACAGTGTGCTACGGGCTCGAGAGAGGCGGCCATTGAGACGTTAATTGGCTCTCAAACGACCATTATATTCGAAGATCAGATGGCTGAGTTTAATAATCCGAAAACTTCACGTGATGGAGGTGAGATGCTGGTCGAAGAAGCCATACTGCCTACCCGCTGAGCGTGGCCAAGGTGCTAAGCCACTCTCCACAAGCAATGCCTCGAGCAGGCAATGCATGCTTAGAGGCACCGAGTGTCCAGCATTGAATGGTGGGCCCTGGAGGAGTTGGGGTGGAGCAGACGCCGGAGGCTACGGATTAGGGCCCGTGGATCTGGGTTGATTGCGTAACTGCGCTGAGTATTTTGAACATCAAGCATCATTACCGGGGCGCGGGACTTGCTACATGCCTGGTGCGACAATTGAGCAAGGCAGCCAAGACTCGAGAGAATTGGGAAGATGCCGGGTCTTGGTGGGCGGTATCAACCGACAGAGTCTGAAGACGGTTTTTTGGGGCTGGTTGCTGGCCCTGCCATACTTCGTAGGTACAGAAGCAGCCATTGCGAAAGGCGCTAGATTCTCAGACAGACGGACGGACAAGGCAAAACACAACACGAGGCATCAATTCATCCGCTCTTGTTGGTGTGCCCGTCTGATCTCATCTTATCTCATCCCATCCCAACCTCCGACATTCCCGATCCACCATACATCCTTTTTCTCATCCCAATCCTTGCGACCGCACCGCTTTCGCTTTGCATTGCCCCCCAAAGCATCGACCACGCACTCACTGCCGACCGTGCAAGACTGCCTTGAAGATGCCCATCCAGTGAAGTAAATTAACACTAGCTGCAGGGGAACACGTCGGTACATGGCACGTACACTGTTTACAGTACTTTGTATTTGTACCTATTACTTGAGGTAGGCACTGTAGCATCCCATCCAGCGACACAGGGCTGCCACCGCCTGATGTCACCCAGCGTCGATCGCTCACTGCGGAGCATCGGTAGCGCCGGGCACCTCTGCTCTGACGACGGCCAGCCCGGCCCACCCACTCACTTTGCTGGCAACGCCTGTGACGGGGTTGGTTCCCCTCGCATGACGGAGCACCTTGGCTGGCACTCTGTCCTGGCACCTTGATCTTGTGTCTCACTTGTTCGCCTCTTCGTGGTGTCTCATTCGCCTTTCGCTTGTGTCTCTGAACGGGCCTCGCGTTCGTCTCTGCACCAGTACCAGCCCCAGATCACCACCCAGTAGTGAGCACCGCCAGAGCTTCTGCCTTCAACGTCAGCCCTACATAGTACTACAAAGCAGCAAGGGAAAACAAGCGAAAGGACAGGAATCAAAGCCCCAAGTGGAAGTCACAACCAGAAGCGGGCCTGGACTACGACCCCAGTCGATCCAACCCAGTCGATCCAACCCAGTCGATCCAACCCAGCCAAGCCCAGCCCACCAGCCAACCAACCTCGCGACCGAAACGGCGGCTGTGCCTGGAAAAAGGTCCCTCGCCCGACGCGGAGACACCCAGAACACAGACCCAGAACCAAAGGCACTCAAGCCGGATACCCCGTGCCTCGCTTCGACTTCATCTCGTTCTCTACTCCAGAGTACCTAAACAAACTGTCATTGCTTTCTCGCGACATCGCCTTTTCGACCAATAACCCCGCTGCTGACGCTCCCAATCGACGACTGCCCCGACCTGCCCCGATCTGGCGTCTGGCTCTTCATGGTCCAGCCGAGTCCAAGATGCACTTGAGCGCTGCGGAACCCCATGCGTGGGAGGCTCGCGATGGCCCTCGACAGACGGCATCAGCCAACGAAAAGAACTCCGGCGCAGATAGCTCGACGACAACAATCGTTCTTGTTGTAAGTTAGCATGCGATTGCATCGCATTTCATCCCAGCCGGGAGTGGAACTAACATGTGGGCATTGCCTCAGGTTGTTGCCGGCGTCGTCTTTATTCTTCTCGTGTCTGTAGTCTGGGTCTGCCGATCTCGAAAGGGCCGGAAATCGAACCACCTTGAACAGACCGACGACCCAAAGAAAAAGGGCTTCTTCGGACGAATAACTGGTCGCCTCCGCGGGGGTCGATACGAGCAAACATCGAGCAACGATACTGATCAGTCGCATCAGCTCAACTCGACTAGGAGCCGACGCAATGGCGATGTTGAGAACTCCGCCGCGAATCGAGGCAGTTCGACCACGGCGGCGGTGGGCCGGAACACATCTGTCAGGTCCATCATGACGCTGCCGGCATACCGCCCCATGGCTGCGACCACTGAGCAAGTTCTCGGCCGGGAGGGCGAACGTGACGGTGTCGACGTCATCGTAGATCTCCCGAACCAGGAGGAGGAAGAGGAGCTACGGGATCGGGAGATGGAGACCATGTACCAGATTCGGACCACGAGGCGACAGCTCCTAGCAGAGCGGGAGGAGAGGAGGGAACAACGTACCGAGGCACGAAGACGCAACGATGCAACCGCACTCGAGGACATCCGCGCTCGAACACGAGCGGCCAACCAGGACACCACCATTGCCGATCTCCGACAGACTGTGGACCAAATCAAGGAGAACCGTAACAGATCAGTATCGAGCGTGTCTTACGCAGATGTAGGAATCGCCCGTCATGACGGAACAAGGATTCGAGCCAACAGCACTGAGAGCGAACGAGTGGGGTTGCTTTCCGACGCTGGCAGCATCAGCCTTGGACATAATCGGGGACGCAGCGCAAGCTCTGCGGCGAGCGCTGAGACTGACTTCATGTCTCTTACCCCGACCCACACTCGGGGAGACTCACAGTCAGGAGGACCTTGGGTGCCGAACGGAGACGCAAGAACAGGCCCGAGCATCGATCTTGCTGAACCTGACCTGGGTGACACGGCAATGCCCCCGCCAGAGTACCACGACGTGCGTCTGTCGGAGGAGGGCCGATCAACTACGCCGCTGCATGAACCACCGCCAGACTACCCGGGCCCGTACCGATCCGCTTCCCAGAGGACGCAACGGAGCCTGACCAACGGGGCGCGGCCAAACGGAGAGGTGGAGCCGGAGCCAGAGACTCGCGCACAATCTACGGGCCGCGGGGTAGGTGGTGTACCTCAGCTCCCTAGCCTGAGGATCTCCCGACTCCCCGAAATTGTCATCGAGCCGTCGAGCGCTCACCCAAGAGATGGCCGCCAGGAAACTTTATCATGAGCACATTGCTCATTGTGAAGTTTGTTTGGATTTTTACCCTTTTCTTCTTCCCTTTTTGTGGACGACTTATTTTATTCACGGAAGCACGGAGTTTGGGTATGGGGATAATGAAGGTTACGTGTACGTTTTACAGGGAGACTTCGCACCCTTTTACGAAACAAGTCAGTACAGCAGCATGAGGCACGTAGGGATATTCCGGATTTTACGCTTGCATATATGTGACGCAAGGTTCGGCAAAGAAGTTGGGTAATAGATGGGCACATATAGGATAGCGGCAGTAGGCCCGGCGGTTTCGCCGTGGTCGTTGTACATGAGATGCCGACCTGTATCTGGAATTTACTGGATGAATCTTCTTGCTTTGCATCCCCCGAGAGTATGGGCCAAGTGCTTTACCAATTATGTGTTGTGTTGCTGTTGTGGGGTTGCTTTGGCTGTGATGATCTTGGGCTTCGCGGAGTAGGTCAGTTGCATACAACAGCCTGCATACGAGAGTGGCGTGGTTTGCAACTTTTGATTAGCTGCAGGACTGGAGGTCGCGACTAGCAGGTTAGCTCGATCGATAAGGGGTGGCTGGCAAGTATAACGAGAGAACTAGAAGCGTTTCATACACCGCGGAGCTTGCATGCAGTGGGCGATATGGCGTGCTCTTGTTCGAAGTGAAGACTAAGCCATGCCAGGGGCGGCGAGACACGTGGTTGAAGGGAAGAACTTTGGACTTGGCGATCCACTATGGCTAGAATTAGTTCAAAGAAGTTTCCTGTTCAGAGGGGGCCGGGCCGTCGCTGAGGGCTTGTTGATGCTCGACCTGTTGGAAGATGGCAGGTTCAAGTGAACAGGCTAGTTGAGTGTTCGCCAAGGGACAGAGAGAGAGAAGAGTAGTAAGAAGACGAGAGGACTATTACAGAAATTTCAGATCTGTTCATAAATCAGCATAGACTGGAATTGGATACTGATGACCAATCGGGACGGAAGTCGCAACAGCAGCGTCTTGCGGATGATAATGCACCTTGGATCTCGGATATGTGGCAGTGTGGGGGTTTTGTCGATGGCTCGGGAGGGGAGGGGGCTGGGAGTACTGGCTGTCTGGCTTGTTGGCGGGGAAATCAAGTCTGCCGGGCTAATCCTTACCACGTTGCGTTGGCCTGTGGTACGTGGTAGACAGCATCGAAAATAGCTTTTCAAGTCTCGGTCTCGACAGCATCTAGCAAGCTTATTCAAGCGTTAGCTAATCTTGACTCTGAGCCGCGCGCGAGCTGGATTGCCAAGCAGGGTAGAATTGAACTGCGGGGGTTTGTCAGGATCATGTAATAGGCTACTGGTGGGCATATTTTAGTGCGCTGCCCCGCCAGAAGTGGGGAGCTTTGGCCGATAAATCTGCAAAGCTATGTAATCTTGACCAAGCAATGTGCCTTCATCAGCCTTGACTCAGCACCCAGCATTCAGCGTTCAGCAGCAAAGACGGTAACTAGGACACAACGGGACGAGGCCCCTTGCGAGAGGGAGTGTCGAGAGGAGGGGCAAGGGGAGGGGGAACGGTGGGGAAGAAATGGGACGAGGAGGGTGTTCTTGTTGCTCTCTCTCTTTTAGTCTTTTGCTCGAGAGACGCCCCGGGAAAGGCCTGCGCCAGGGAGTGCTACGCTGGTGACTGTTGGTGTCAGCGACAGTGATAGGCGCAGCTAAATCACTTGATAACTGGCTGCAAGACGCCGTTATGCAATTGATGCAGATGCAGACTGTGGGCACCTCAATCCGGCCTGATGGAGCGAGTGTAACTTGGCCTGATAGAACTGCAGCTCGGCCATTTCGGCGGCGGGCCAGGACCCCAACTCCAACCTAGCTTCCAAGCACTCTCTGGCTGGTACGTTCGAGTCTCACACGCACACGTCAGAGAGCAATATTAGAGTTGCTTAGAAATGGATTGATCAAGACAGAGAGGGGGCGCCGAGAAAGGCCCACGCCATGTGTTTGTAACGCACGCCCCCCGAGGCCAGCCAGCCCGTCCATGAGTAGGAGATGGCCATGCTTTTTCGTACGAGGCGATCTAGCTCGCAACGGGTTGCGTGAGATTCGGGGCTAGAGGCACAAGGGAGGGTGTGTGACAACGGGACCAATGACCTCATGCCATTGCTATTGCTGCGAACACACGGATCCGTCAAAGTTGGGGTGTGGGAATGCAATGCATCGGAGCTGTAGCCGAGCGGCGGGAGACGTGAGAGGACCAAGGTATAAGACTGTTTGGAGCTCCCCTCTCTCCATCCGCTTCTCCTCCCACTCATCACCCACACGCTCTTGACCTTTCGACTCAATCTTCCCTCTCAAACGCATTCCTGGCAAAAGCTAAGCAAAATGGCTCCCAAGATCGCCATCGTTTACGTATGTGGTTGAACCCCCTCCAACCCCGCTGCCCATCATCATGCCTCTCCGCCATGTTCGCTCCAATGCCCTCAATTGCTTGTCACATGGCCGCTATCCAGCTGCCGTGTTATTACAGCTGTCACACAGCCTCACAAACCACCAATGCGCTAACAATCTCTCCTCATAGTACTCGATGTACGGCCACATCAAGCAGTTGGCCGAGGCTGAGAAGGCTGGCATCGAAAAGGCTGGCGGCACTGCCGACATCTTCCAGATCCCCGAGACCCTTCCCGAGGAGGTCCTCGCCAAGATGCACGCTCCCCCCAAGCCCACCGACGTGGCCGTCCTCAGCGACCCCTCCACCCTCGAGAGCTACGATGCCTTCCTCCTGGGTATCCCCACCCGATACGGAAACTTCCCCGGCCAGTGGAAGGTATGATTCTGCCGCTCTTGAACCCGTGTAAGCCGAGAATGAGAACTGACATATTCGCGACGACAGGCCTTCTGGGACCAGACCGGCAAGCAGTGGTCCACTGGTGGCTTCTGGGGCAAGATGGCTGGTGTCTTCATCTCCACCGGCACCCTCGGCGGCGGCCAAGAGTCGACTGCCATTGCTGCCATGTCCACCTTCGCCCACCACGGAATCATCTACGTCCCCTTCGGCTACGCCAAGGCCTTCCCCCTGATGGCCGACCTCAGCGAGGTCCACGGCGGCAGCCCCTGGGGCGCCGGCACCTTCGCCGGTGCTGATGGCTCCCGTCAGCCCACCCCCCGCGAGCTCGAGATCGCCACCGTCCAGGGCGAGGAGTTCTTCAAGACCGTTGCCAAGTACTCTGGTTGACTGCATGGCAGCGACGCCAAGCAGGCAGAGCCCGTCAGCGATTCCGCCCCGGTGGAGAAACCAGTCGAGGCGAAAAAGCAACAGAATGGATCTGGCCCGAAGGAGCAAAAGGAGGTCAAGGAGGGTCCCTGTGGTCTTCCTGCGAAATGTACTGTTCAATGAATCAGCGAGCTTATACCTAATGAATACCAAACATACAATGATGAATTATTATAGCTGAGCCTTGCTGCAACTATGAACAGCATGTGAGATGCGATTGAATGTGATAGGTCAGTTGTTGGGTGCTGTACACTAAAGGTGCAATAAAATTGTTGAACTGGTGCAACTGTGCCTGTCAGCTGTAAGTAGCGCTCTTCTTGATGACTTGATTATCCTATTCTACCTTTTCTAAAAACTCCGTTGGTGTGCAAACAACCGGGTATTGGTCAAATGGCACGCTCATTAACATCCCTCATCTAAATTCAGATTTTCATGCTCTCCATGTACATTATACGTGAACCTCCAATCATTGGTCCATTCCGTGTAGGCATTTCTCCGAGCTTGAGAATCGAACATCATTTCTTAACGAGCTCCGTCCGTGACCCTTGCGGGTTGTCCTGCAACTCTCCGTCGTAGACTCGCCTTTGTCTATCCTCAACAGGAGGGGCGACTTTGATTTCGCCACGGTAAATCTCAACGACCGATACCAGTGGCATGATGAGAAGCAGCATAGACAGGAGCTGTCCGAAACCCCAGGATGTCTCACCCGCGTCGCTAAGCTCAACCGACGGGTTACCAAAGGCCTGCGATAGCAAGATAATTCGAATGGCGGCACCAATGGCAATCGCCGTCATCAGCACCATGCCGACAATCTGGATGAGCTTATAGAACTTTTGGCTGCGGTTGTGGAGATACCAAGTGGCAAGGCCGAAGATGACGACGTTACCAGCGATGACAGCAATAGTCCCAGCGAAGGATAACCCGGCAGTTGAAGGCGCCCCATTTCCCTCCACCTCCCATACACAAGCGATCGGCAACGTCTTGTCATCCAAACCCTTGGACACAGCCTCAAGCACGAAGATACCGGAGACGCATGAGAGCGCCAGGTTGACAAACATGAGAAACTGGCGCATCCATCGGAGCACCCAGTCGCGTCGGTAGTCGTGGACGAGAGCCAGCAGGGTGGCGTTGTGCGTGGCCATGGACAGGAGGGAGAGCATCCAGATGAGGAAGAAGTGGTATGGCACGAGGGTGTTCATCTTTGCGAGTCCGACACCTATCATAAACGTTAGCTCTTATCGAATGCGACAGCTTGATAGGTTTAACCAACTCTGGATACCGATACCCTGCATGATCTGGGAGTCGCTGTAGCTGTTGAGAAGCTTCCGCCGGATGACGGAGTCCTTGCCGCGGAATTCGCCGAAGATGACGCTGCTCGAGAGAACAATGGCCAAGAGGGCAGTGATCATGAAGGATAGCAAGATCTGTCGCCATGGGTCAGCATGCACTTCGATTCGTTGAGCAAGGTCTCGTCGGGTATGCGCAGACGCCAGCGCAGATGCAGACGCAGGCGTAAACGCAACAACAAACGGCATTCACAAGCACTTACACCAGTGCCAGCAACGCCGGCGTCGCTGGGAGTAGGGGCATCGCCATTCGATGTGCAGTTGGCCGGGTCGATGAAGGCCATGATGGGTAAAGTATAGTTGACAAAGGAAAGAGAAGGGAGCGGGAGCGGAAGGTGAGCAAGGAGAAACAAGCGGAGCAAACGGGATCTACGCGGCGGGATGTTGTATGAACGACGGGGTGTTTGAGAGCATCTGCATTCCGGGCGGACGCTGAAGCGGGTCGTGACCGGGTATTTACCATGACGTTGTGCTAACTTGTGCTGCGAAGAACAGTAAGCGCGGACCCCTGGCCCTGAAACAGGTCCTTTGTCGGGATCTGCGCCGTGGCGACGGAGCCACTGGGCGACAGCGCAAGTTGGCATTGGAGGCTGTGTTACGGATCAGGGTGCTGGAATCTTACATAGCTAGCCAGCGCATAAATAAGAAATGGGGCCCGTCCTTGGTAGTCAACCCGCAAAATTCACCAGGATCGCCTGTCAGCAACAGTCTGTGTTGGGTACTAGTCTGTCGCTTTGTCGCCCTTGTTCTTGTTCCCTTGTTACCCGTGTTGCCATTTTTGGATTCTCTCCGTCACGCCCAATCAGTTGCAGTGGTTCACCTCTGGTGTGTTCACTCTAGCACCAAGAGTAGGTACATACAATACAGTACACGGCACCTAAAGCTGGAAAAGCTTAGGTACTTTTACGCCCACTGACAGTACCACGTACGTAGTAGTACTCAAACTCGCCCAGCGTGAGATCATCACTTTGCGACCATGTCGTGTTTTTTGACAACAAAGGGCTAAGCGTGCTTCGCTGGACCCTTGCGAGTTGCAGATAGAAGGAGTTCGGTTGTTGCATGGGGGGGCAATGCGACTGCTCTCTGTTTCGGATTAACCCGGGCACCGATACAAAGATAGCAACAGGCCGTCACAGGGCTCAATCCAAAACCCAATGGCATCCTTGGCAAGTGGCCGATAAGATAACGAGTCAAATTTTACCCCTCCATCCGTATCAGACATCCACAGCCGTATCTCTGTGACTCAACTGAGCAACGACAAAAAGGCCCCGCATCCACCACAGCTCTCGATTACAATCACAACTAAACTGCTACGCTCACGGCCGACCCAAGCTCCCCAAGCATGGCGACCATTTACATCGACGAGGACGTCGGAAAGGACGAGACTACCCAGCTTGGCACCGAGGTATCACCCTATAAGACGCTTCAATTCGCCTACCTTCAGCACCCCGCCGAGGGTCAATACCTTACCCGCAAGTCTGAAAATGCAGACGACCAGGCCGCTAAAGAGTGGAAGCCCGCCGCCAAGTCGGCCCTGAAGAAGGCCGTCAACCTTTTCGAGCAGCACAAGAAGAAGGCTGCTCGTGAACAGGAACTCGCTATCCGCCGTAAGAAGGAAGAGGAGGTGCGACAAAAGGTGCTAGAGGAGGCCAAGGCTATCGTGCTCGAGGAGGATACCAGCCTCCCCGCGCCTATCAAGATCAAGCTGGGCGACGTCGGAGACCACATCAAGCTGCGCAACACCCAGGACTCCGAAAGCAAGGGTACCCGAGTGCGCGTCGTCGGTCGTGTGCATCGCGAGCGCAAGCAAAAGGATGTTCTGTTCGTCACTCTCAGGGACGGATACGGTCAAATGCAGGTTGTTATTTCCGGCAAGCTGGCAAAGACCTACGATGCCCTCACCCTCACCCGTGAGACCTCCATGGAGATCTTCGGCGAGATGCGCGAGGTTCCTCCCGGCGCCCGAGCCCCCCTCAACCGTGAGCTCCACGCCGACTTTTACAAGATCCCTAACCACTGGAAGGCTGCTGGTGGCGACGATGCCATCACCAACAGGGTCCAGGCAGATGCCGAGCATGCCATGTTGCTAGACATGCGTCATCTTACACTCCGTGGTGACGTCGCCTCGTCCGTCATGCTCGTGCGTGACGCTGTCGAGTTTGCCTTCAACCAGGCCTACCGGGAGTTCAAGATCCGCAAGGTCAGCCCTCCTGCCCTCGTCCAGACTCAGGTCGAAGGCGGCGCGACGCTATTCAAGTTTGACTACTACCGCGAGGAGGCCTTCCTTACCCAGTCCTCGCAGCTCTACCTTGAGACCTGTCTGCCCTCGATGGGCGATGTGTACTGTATCGAAAAGTCCTTCCGCGCAGAGAAGTCGCTGACCCGACGTCACTTGTCCGAGTTCACCCACATTGAGGCCGAGCTGGACTTTATCTCGTTTGAGGACCTCCTGGAGCACATCGAGCAAATCATGTGCCGTGTGCTTGAGCTTGTCATGGCCGACCCATTTGTTGCTGAAAAGGTCAAGGACATGAACCCCGATTTCAAGATGCCAGAGCGTCCCTTTATGCGCATGAAGTACTCTGATGCCATTGTGTGGCTGCAGGAGCATAACATTCTCAACGAGGAGGGCAAGGCTCATGAGTTCGGTGACGACATTGCCGAGGCTGCTGAGCGCCAGATGACGGATATCATCAACAAGCCCATCTTCCTGACTCACTTTCCTACGGCAATCAAGGCCTTCTACATGCAGAAGGATAAGGACGATGCTCGCGTCACGGAGAGCGTGGACTGCCTGATGCCTGGTGTTGGTGAGATTGTCGGTGGTTCAATGAGAATGGACAACTATGACGACCTCATGGCCGCCTTCCAGCGCGAGGGCATTGCCCCTGAGGCCTATTACTGGTACACCGACCAGAGGAAGTAAGCAATAGGAGACCCATATTCGAAGCAACTTCCTTGACGCTAACATGATGATTTAGATACGGAAGCTCCCCTCACGGTGGCTATGGCCTCGGATTCGAGCGTTTCCTTGCTTGGCTGTGCAAACAGCACACAGTCCGCGATTGTTGCCTGTATCCCCGCTACTTCGGCCGCTGCAAGCCTTGAGCGGATTCTAACTAAATTATCAATGCTACGGGGCATAGGGGCGCTATGGATAGTATCTGGAGTCACATGGAGCCAATGAGCCGGTTCTGTACTCAAAAGGGGTGTGAGCATGGAGACCACTTGTGCCGATACAGGGAGATGCAATAGAGATCAATGAGCGCAGCTCGCGCCATGGGTCGCTCAGTAGATCCATGCCAAAAATGTTTGGGTGGCAACAAATAGCCGTCTAATGCAAAGATTCCAAATCCCCGCCGTTTACAGGTGTGTCATACATCACAACAACCAACAACCCATTCCCGAGTTTCGGGACAAGCCACAGCTTGATAACGCATGAGTAATACGAGCTGTCGGTGTTGGTAATGATCACATCTCACAATAAGACAAACATCTTGGAGTCCCATTTCTCTACGTACACTTTGTTGGCTCTTGTTCATTTTCAAAAGGCCACATGACGCCAACAAGGAAGAGAGGGATGAAGGCCAGAGGTTTGAGGGTCATGGAGAGGGGGGGTTAACTTGACCTGCCTGATAGGGATGCTTATCTGTCTGGGTGACAAACTAATTGGCTGTCAGGGTCATGAAAGGCAAAAGAAAGCAACAAGAAGGAAAAAGGAAAGAAAGAAAGCCGCATGAGGATGCGTTTGCTTGGAAGCACATGAGGCTCCAGTTCAGCTGCATCAGCGTGACACTAGTGGACGCCTCCATGCCATCGGTTGAGGTTGGCTTTGCATCTTTGATCCTGTTTCAAGTTCTCAATCCTGTTGCAACCTGAGTGGCTTCAACCACGTGGCGAGAGAGACATGGCCGAACTTTGCATCGAGTACGAAGTAGAGCGTGCGGTCGGCGTTTGTTGACCGAAACCGAGACAATGTCTAGGGTTTAGGATGAAGAGTGACTGACTCGACTCGGATGAGACGGGAAACTCTGCTGATTGACTCTCTGCTGGACTTTGAGTCGGTTGGAGGAGTGACAGAGTTGAAGTCAAATGGGACATATGGACGATCCTTCGCAGTGACAAGTAACGTTGAGGACTTTGGTCACGCGCTAGGCGTGTCCCTACGGTGCACAGATGCTACGAATAGGATGCTACGCTGCAAGCTCCGGGGCTAAGGTCGGCATTGGAGAGAGCGATGCGGGCAATGCGGGCAATGCGGGCAATGCGCACGATGGCTGATGGGCGCGATGGAGGCATCAGGCATCCCTGCAGACTCGCAGAGGGTCTGCAGAGGGACGAAGCAAGAGCCGGACAGACGGGCGTATTATGGGGAAAGGGGGCATGGCATTGCGATCTGTCATAGGAAACACCCGAAACATAGACAGGGTCGGTAACACAGAGACTAGGTGTGGTGGCTAGTGACGACGACGTCGACGCATGAGTCGAGAGGAGTCGAGAGGAGTCTTGACGAACGCGTGAAGAGTTAAGATCGACGCGTTTTTGGAAGTTTCGACGCCTGACAGCGCCCAAGAAGCAACTGCCGGCGCGAAGCAGAGCTGGAGAGGCGAACAAGACGAGCAAAGGCCCCCTGGACAGCCCTGGACAGCCCTGGACGGCCCTGGACAGCGTAGGTTTGCTAGTCGTTAGCTCCGGTAGAAGGCCCACGAGACCCAACCGGAGATGCCGTTGTTGAAGGGTGAGATTGAGAGAATGCTGATCGTCGTTTCCTGCGGGACCGAAACAAGTGGGGTGGTGGTGTTTCTTACCCTTGGCTCTCTCCATCATCCATGACACGAGAGGCTCTCAGATGGGGCCTCTCAGATGGAGCCCTTGTATTCTACGCTTCTGGAAATGGATTGATAGACGGAGCAGCGGGGCGCCGGATTCGTAAACTTGGGAAGATGGCAACCCGGCGAAACACGCAGGGCGTTGAAATTGCAGCATGCGAGGAGATGAAATGAGAAGAAAACTGGCGATTTGGAATTTTGGAGATGGAGACAGCCTGTTGGTGTGTCGAACTCGCCCGCGACTGAACAGGGCTGGAGTAGGTGGTGGTTCTGGTGACCTGAAGCGCGGCGACCCGAGGGAACGGTTCATCACAATGACTCGGCAACGCCCACAGCAGCCTCCCATTCGCATCAGCATCACATGACAAAAAGCTGGCTGACGGGGAGGCTTTCCGGGGTGAGATGGAAGAAAAGCTACCGCTGAGGGAAGGGGAGGGGGGGGGGGAAGGCGTGACTGATTCGACCCAACCTGCATTACAGGCTGCAAGCACCACCGCATTGGAATCCATGTTGATGGATGAGGGACCAACAAAATATGAGTCCCCGGCCCGGCCGGCCACGATGTTTGCTGCTTGGGGGAGGAGACTGTCCGGAGTACGGGGGAGTGCTTTGCTCTTTTCGGTTTCGGCAGAGGGCCCGCGCCGGCGACCTAAGCCAGGGCTGCAGCATCGAAGCCGGGGGATATCATGATGCCAGGGGATTGCCTGAGCCAGGGATGAACCAGTGCAGGGGGGGAGGTGATCGAATGGAGTAGGTAAAGGGATTCACGGGAAAGAGGAACGGTCTAGTCACCCAAACACGCTTCGTCCGGACATGGCAGAGAGACCAGTTGAGTGATGATGAGTCGCCTGCTGTTGGTTCCATCCGTTATCCCAGCACTGCATCCATGTCCAGCTCCACGCCCAACGGCCAACGGCCATGCCAAACAGACGACGGAAACGATACCCCGGGGCACCGGCTACTCCATAATCATAATTACCACGAGCGAGAGAAAATGAGAAACAGAGTGAGGAAAGACGACGCAGAAGGAGACCAAAAAAAAAGAAAGGAAATCATGCTGCACCCGTGAGGCGTCGAATCAAACCCACAAGCCGTCGCCAGTCGGCGTTACATTTCGTAGTGCCAACGGCCGACCCAGAACGAAACCCAATCGCTTGGTGCGGCTTGGCACGGGTGCGGATCCAACAATAGGTGGTTGTTTTGCACCACCCCCCTCCCCCGGCAAGTTCGCCAATTCACTCACTCGTCTTTTCTGCGAATGCATCCATCCTCCATAATGCTCACGACCAACAACGTCAGTTGGGCCTGCAGTGCGGCCCACCATCGCCAACAACCCCGATCCGAGGACCCAACAGCCCACAGGCCGCAAACTGCCTGCAGGATACACCACAGTCAAGCGAGAGAGAAAAATAAAGGTGGAAATCCTAGACCTGCCTGTCTCAGCCAGCCCCCCCCCGAAACAGACCCAACGACTCGTCTCTCTCACTCTGTCACTCTCTCATGTCCCCTCCACCCTCCCCCATGTCCTATTCCAAGCCCCATGTTCCCCCATGTCCCCCATGTCCCCATTTCCGTCTTTAGAGGGAGACAACACGGCGTTACTGCAATGCGATCCATCCGCATGTGCGGCTTGCACACGCAATCTAGACTACCACCTTGTGTCCCTTGTTTGTCAACGTCCTAATGCTTGCTCACTTGCCCACTTGTTCGCAAGCCCCGTCCTTTATCAAGTCATGCTTTGTTCCCGGTCCGTCTTCCCCTTGAACCTTATAGAGCCCACATTGTTCTCGCATGAGATGATCGAGATCGCCATACCCCTCCCCCTTTCTTCACTTTAACTCCATCGTCTGCTGCCTTCTCTTTGTTGTTCTTGTCAAGTTTTCAACTGTTCATCTTGACGTCTTGTCTTGTCGCCATCTTGTCGTCTCGCCGTCTGATCGTCCTGGCTTCTCGCCATCTCCTCTACTTGTTGACTGGTTACTCAACCATCTCGTCCTCTGTTCTCTGATATCCTCCACCATGATCGTCCTTCCGCGCCAACCCCCGGGTCTAGACCTCAAGCTTCCTCCCATATATTCCACCCCCGTCTCCTCGCCAGCCCGGCCAGCTGCCCCCTCTCTCCCTCTCTCAAGGCAACCCAAACCCTCTATGGCGTCCCCGATTGAGCGCCTGCCCGAGGAGCTCCAGCGGCTCGTCATTTCTCGCCTAGACTACCAGTCCCTCATCCTTCTCTCCACCGTGAATCGACACTTTCACCGGACCGTCAACCCCCAGGCATTGGCCAGCCAGTTGGACAAACTCGAGTTTGTTATGAGGGCAGCCAAGGACTTCCCGCAACACCGACCCAGCGAGAAGGGCCAAGATCACCAGCCAGGCAACTTCGAGTGCTACATCTGCTTCCGCGTGCGGATGCCCGAGCACTTCGACACCCTCCAACCGCACTCGGCCTATTTCGACCTTTATGGACGAGTCGTTTCAGGCCGCGCCCCGTGCCCCAAGGACCGACTTACTCCGCTACGGCGGTTCTGCATCGAGTGTGGGGTCAAGTACGGCCTTCATGCCCCTTCTGACTGCCTGACGACAAAGACGGGTCAGGATCTCTGGGTGTGCCGTTGCAGAAAGGTCTGGCAGAAGCCGGGATGCCTAAGGTGCCCAGACTGTGGAGGAAGCTGTCCACTCCGACCCAAGCGGAAGTGGTGACCGAGCGACACGATCGATTTATACTTGAGGAGATGAGAGGACGCCAACCATTACCAAGTTCACGGCGCCATTGGTTTGCTTGTGATTTTGCATGCAGGATGGCTGGCAGCACGAGCGAGTCAAGAGGCTGGGAGAAGAAGGCCTCCAAGACGACGAAACACAAGACAAAAGGATCCGGACCTCACTCACCCTGTCAAAAAGCCGCGCCGGGGAAGCTCCGCCGGGGAAGCTCACAGAACCCGTCGAAGCGGCACGCTACGGCGCGGCATTGACGTTTCGAGATCCGGGGCCAGATTCACATTGATATGACAGAGCCTATAGGCCGGGCATTGTTGCTATAGGCCGGAACGCTATAGCTCTACTACTACGTGGCCCGTCCCGCGGGGCGAGCGGAAGCGGTTTCGAAGCAACCCCGGGGCGCTTCAGGGGTCCGGGATGGTGGAAATTCGTGACAGGGCGTTTATATGGGAAAATCGGGAATTGGGATATCGGCAACCAGGAATAATTTTCGTGGATGGCTCTGGGTGGGGTGGGAAGGGGACATTTGACTTTCGTAATTTGGCGCGCTCGAATGTATAGAAAGAACTTAAAGACTCACAGTTCTAGGCTTCACAGTCCTAGATGTGGTCGGCCTCGGTAATGAATTCATGATCTTCAGCAAGGGACATGCAAAGTCAGCACACTGCAACCCTGCACGGCAGCTTGGAAGGTGTGGAGAGTACGTACATGACTGCCTGCCCATGATGCATTTCAACAAGACAAAGAGACCATCAAAAAAGAAAGGAAGAAAAAAGAAAAGGAATGGAAGAGCCGGGAAGATCAAGACAGAACGTGCGCACTTCCACAGCTCGATCCGGTCCCGGGAGGCGGCAAGGCATGGCTATCACCTGACCTCACGCGGTTCCTGGTGACCATCGTGCTACGTGGTGCCGACGGCCAGCTTTCTATTTGGCCACCGCGACTCCATTGTTCTCTTTCCGCGCTTTTTGATCCGTCACATGGCCCATCCTTGCCGGCAAATCGCATTCCAGGCCAAGTGAAAAGTCTTGCAGGGGGGAGGGCCGTCGAATTGGGGAAGAAGGAAGTCGTCGACGGCAGAGACGAAGCCCAAAGGCTACCTCTTCTATACCTGACCTGGCTCACCCTTTCACGCTGGCAGTGCCGGCGCATGCATACTCCCGTCTTTTCTTTCTTTACATGGAGTGGCGGAAATGCGTGATGCGTGGTGCGTGATGTGTGAGTGATGTATGATTGCGTTGCCGGTCTGTCATCCCTTTGTTATCCTTTGCTATCCTTTGCTATCCATCTTCTTTGCTACACCGCACATACATTGTAATAACATGGGCCCGAACTTTTTTCTTCTTCTTTTCTTTTTTTCTTCTTTTTTTCCTTTTTGCTTCCATTTCTCTTGTCATAGCCCAGAATCTCGCCTTGCTTCGTATTGATTATTCCGGGCCCTTGTTCGGTTCGTCTCCCTTAAACCTCCATCTTACTTCCTCATCCCTGCAATTGGCCCATATCGAGCGAGATTGACCACTATCAACTTGACCTGTGCACTCTCTTACTCACCGACCTGATCACGGTCCATCATTCACTGCTTCTCCCTATCACCCTCGCATATTTACCCACCCTAAACTAATTTTAAAGGCTGATTAGTTACGAAGAAAACGAGCAGGTTTTGCCTGCCAACTCCTTGCCTTCGCTCACCTTACTCACCTTGGCTACCTCACTCTACCCAACAAACACACGACCATAAACCAAAACCACTTGTGGCCTTGTGCTTACACACATTTCCGCACCCAAATAAGCAGCCAACTTACCGCTGTCAATCATTCCAACATGAACCCCCAACTGGAGGATCCGATGAGCAGTCACTTGGAGACAATAACCAAATCAGAGACCGATACTGTCACCGACAACCAAGAGGTGTGTTCAATGCTGTACATCTCACTGCACCCTTTACGGCCTCACCCATTGCCTCGTCTATCTTCACTTCTTGTCCACAATCTCTATTTTGTGTCACCAACATCCGCTAATTAGACCAGAAAATCCTGACATGTGATATCAACCCCCCTACAGCCTCACACACTGAGAAACCTTTGCTTTGCAAAGATGTGCTACATATGCTCCACTACTGGTCCTCATCCGACAGCATTGCTGTAGAGGATATTTGCACCTCTGAGTCTGAGGATGCCCTCACTTCAGAGTCAGACGCTTGGTCTGACGACGACGATGACACCAACAGCGACGAGTTGGTTTCACCTGACAGTAACGTATAAACATTGCTAATCGGTACTCAGATCTGTCCTATGTCTCACGAGCCGAGGCCCTCGTCCTCTGGATTCGAGTGACAGCTTGTGCCCGCCGCTGCCAAGGCGTCTGTCGTTTAAACCGCTAGAGACGGAGGAGAAAAAAAGTGACGAGGACGCCACCAGTAAAACCCCTGATGCCCGTTTTGAGAAAAGAGACATCATCCAGCACCCAGTCATCACAAGCCTGGACTGGCCCCAAAACGTTATCTTCCAAAACCAATACTTCTCTGTCGCTGAGTCAAAGATTGCTGGATGGGGCGCCTTCGCCATCAGAGACCTCAAATACGGTGACACAATTCTGATGGAGAAGCCACTGTTTACAGCTGACTCTTCAACTTTGTTTCACGAATTCGACAAGCTGGATCAAGAAAAGCGAGAGATTGCCCTTGCGCTCCACGCGAACGACATGTGCAAGCCCGGCACGCCGAAGGTCCAAGCCATCTGGACAACCAACTGGTACGTATCCATTCTCATTTTCACTTCGTGTTGTTCGACTGTATCTACAGTGGGTGACTTTTTCTTGGTCTCCGGCCACAAGCGGGGATATCAGCTGTGCTCAGAAGCCATGTCTTACGCTCATGGCATCCGGAGCTTCCGCCACAACCCACTGTGACATGATTTCACATGGATAATTTCGGCAAGCGAGTCGAATCAGAATAACCTTTACTGACATGTGTCCCAGCTTTGCGACGGGGCTGAGGGACAAGGCAGGGCTCTTCCCCATCGCGTCTCGCTTCAACCACTCTTGTCACCCGAAAGACAACGTCGAGTACACCTTCGACCGCCATCAAAATTATCTCGAAATGATTGTCAAAGCCGATACCATCGCGGCCGGCGAAGAGCTGACCATTTCATACGGAAACGAACGCGCCCCGATTGACCTCTTCCTGCGGTACGGCTTCCGTTGTCGCTGTGGCGCATGTCCTGGGTTGATCGACTCTACCCACATCATCGAATGGTAAACTGCTTCCTTCAAATATTTGAAGGAGCTTAACAGTGAGACAAGAAAAGACTACTGCTTAACGTGTTAGAACCACACAGGAAAAATTGCACTGGTGGATTTCTGAACTCTCAAAATTGGGCATCGGAGCAACGAAGTACGCAGACACACTTTTGGGGACTGATCACCGGCGATGAGCAAATACAAAAAGTAAAACAGCGATGTTTTGGGTTTCGGCGTTTGAGTTTAATTTGGGCTGGGCATGGATATTTGACCGGGACAGTTTGATTCGAAAATGATGCCCTGCGTTGGTTGGAGATGTGGCCCCTGAAAGTGTACGAGATGCCACAACTGCTGTCATTTATTCTGCAAGACATTGGGTTTTGGGAAATTTCTCGACATCAGTGGATGGTCGAACTGGAAACCGCTCTCTATACCTGATTATAGCCTAGTATCTGACTCGGGAAGGGACCTATCAAGCATATCACTTTCTAAAAACAGGGGATGATATTGGCGTAAGGGAAATACAGGTATAGATGCATATAATATCTCCTCTAAAGGCCTACATCATGGCTTCGCCTACGTCGCCCTCCTTGAGCGCTCCTAGCAGCATACGTGCGACATCTCTATCCGCTTTGTCATCCGTGTTACCCATCTCATCCCACAAGGTCTCTATCCACTCCGCGGAAACATCGGGCATTGGACCATCTAGATACATGCCCTCAAACTCGCTCGTGCCGCTTGGCGACTCTTCTTCCATTTGGAACACTCCATTGGGGTCCAGACCATCAATTCCTTCCGAGGGGGGGACATTTGTATTAGCTGGTCCATCCGTTACCATTTGAGATCTGATTTGGTCCCTGATGGCCTCTATGGCGGTAGCATCTTCCGTGTTAGACATGTTAGAATCAGTTTGTGAGAGTGGCGATTGTGAGTCAAAGTCAGAATGAACTGATTGGATGATCACTTCCTCTCTCATGGGGACATTTGGACCAGAACCAAAGCCGTTGGACATGTTGTTCGTTCGGTTGGCTTCGATGAGAGCCTTCAAGGGACTAAAGCCACCCACAAAGAGACCCCGGAGGCTCACAGGAAAGTCTCCATCCTCCGGCAAGCGTCCTTTACTGAGGCTGACGTCTAGAGCCAATGCCAGACGCAGGTACGAACTAGGTTGCAAGGCAAGGATGTCGGTCCAGTCGGTAATGTTGGAGTTTTGGCGCCCTTCGGTGTTTGTGTTGTCCACCTGAGCAAGGTTGACGACATGTCGCACAATCTCACTGACCCAGTCCACGCCGTCATACTGGGGCTGGTAGGTCCTCATTGCCTCAATAAGGATGTTGAGTCGGTGCTGCTTTAGGGCCGACGCGGCGTTTGAGTCGAGACTGGGGTCCTTTGCTGACGCCGAGAGCTTGACGTCGAGGATGTTGAGCACCAGAGGAAGGGCGGTGCAGGCCACCGCGGAGATGGGAAGCCAGCGAGCGAGCTTCAAGTGAACAAGCTCTTTGAGGCATTCGGTCACGCCAGAGGCAGCATCCTGGAGCTCGTGGCGATTTTCAGCGATTGTTGATAAGCCTCTCGTTGATGTCACCATGTTGGGACTGTCGCCATTGAGCATCGCCTGGAGTATGGCCAGGTGGAGGATTTCGTGATGAGATAGCACAACCCTCGAAGAGTGATAGTACATGTACATGAGATTTGTGTATAGAATAACAGAGTCGTGCTGGAACTCCTTTCTGTTATCGCTGCCGCCTCGGGAGAGGGGGCTGCCCCCGAACAGAGGGAATCGTGACGTAGCAGATCTATACCACCGTCTCAGAGATGTTTTGCATTCTCGAATCTTTCCCTCATCTTCCGGCTTCAGCTGTCGTCCCCAACCTGGAGCATCGTCCAGTGGAAAAACCAGCATGAGAATGTCGGTCAAAACCACGTAGAGCTCGACCACCTGGGCCAAGATCTCCGCTAGAGTCTTTTTCGTTCCAGGATTGTACACTCGCGATCTTTCAAACTCGTTCTCGAGATCCGCAAACCCCAAAACGGGGTTGGAATCGAAATCGAAGTGCCCTTTTGTTATTTGGATGGGTCGTCTCATCAAAAGACCCAGTGTGCGGTCTCGGATGACGCAACACCACCAGACCTTCTTGAGGATGTTCTGTTTGCGGTGTTGCATCGGGTGCGTGATTGCAGAGAATACGGGCATGGCGGCATAGTGATGGGCTTCGGCGCTCTTTGCATGTTGGATCGCCAGGCTAAGCCAGGACGTGTTGGGATTCCGTGTCGATGACGGGGCCCAGAAGGACAGGAGGAGCGCAGCCTGGGCGATGGAGAGGGACGATGACTCGGACTCAAAATCGTAGAGAAGTTTCGCGCGTCGGTAAAAAGCAGCTCTCGCGGCACGAATGCTAGGATATCCAAGAGCCTTGATGGTAGTGCGAGACACAAAATTGCATGAAGCAAACAAAATGGCTTGAAATAGCAGCAGCGACATACGCTCTGTAGGCATCCCGGAGCTAGTACTATGGCAGTAAAGATCCCAAAAGTCGCCCTCGTTTATGAGCGGCAGTAGCGGATGAACGTGAAGGAAGTATTGCTGGAGGAACTCATCAAGCATGGTTCGAGTGGGCACGCGCAGACAACCTTGGAGCTCAAGAAAGTTGACGTCTTGAGGCGGAATGTTTGGGAGGTTACCAATTGTGAGGAAGGGATAGTAGGAATAGACAACGTCGGATGTCAAGCCGATTTGGGGTTCGCTGGACCATGAATTGTTGTTATTATTGGAGAACTGGGTCATCGACATCGAGGAGTTGTTGTGGGTTGTGTTCTGTGAAGCTGGATTCAAAATGAGTCGGCGTCTCTTTTGAGGGTCATAGCATGAACATGGTTACTCACCTCGACGTTGTTGGGGTGGTTGTAGGAAAGTTGGAGGCGGTTGGTTGACTATTTCAGTCAGGACGCTATCTCTTCGCTCGTCATTCTGAGAGGCGCCGCTGACGGACTCGGCTTGGTCCTGCTGCATGACATTGTCCCTGTTGTCTAGCTGAGTCGATTGCTCTGGTAGCCCATTGAGCCTGGACTTGACTACAGCTTCAGCCGAGTGCGATGCGCACGCATGCGGCTCGGTAGCAGGCGTGTAGGGAGGGTGAGAAGCTTGCACAGCATTCTCGCCAGCTTCCCGCTGAGTTCGGCGGCTGAGAAAGGGATATGCGTGAGTTTATGCTGGGCTCGACGGTTGAGACTGGGTGACAACATACAATCTGGATGCTCTTCCCGTGACGACACATGCCTCACTGTCGAGATAGCAGTTCATACACGGGCGTCCACGCTGAGATACGTCACAGCGGACTTTCCGAGCGCGACATGAGAGGCAAGCCTTGGGGGCTCGCTTGCGAACCTTGGCCGGAGCCTTTGGAGCATGGCTCATGGGCTGGGTTTCGGTTGAAGTCATTGTCATAGCCATTGCTGCAGTCTTCAAGGCGTCGTCTTAGCAAATCAAGATTGAGGAATCGCCCATAGCAATACTTGAAAGATGGAGGAAGATGTCAAGGGGAAAAAAGGTTGGAGGGGGAGAGGTGGTTTGGGAAAAGTTGGAGTAAGATGGGTGCGCATGTGTGTGGGTTGTGAGAGTGGGCAGACACCCTTGTCAAGGAAGGCGCGAGGGGATCCGACACATCCTAGGAAGTCATTTCTAAGCACCGCAGTACAACGTCTTCACTACTTACCTAGATAGATAGCATCTACCTATTTACAGGTAAACTCGTCCTGTCGAGGCCATTGTTAAGTGAGAGAGTCCTGGAAGAATGCGGGGGGTGTGGAGCTGTGGGGAGTGATTCCAAGTGTGGGGTATGGGGTAATCCGTCTCCGCCGAAGCCCATTCACAGGCATCGCTGACAGGTATCATAGCTCCTGGCCTTCACCGGAAGAGCTCAACCCAAGCGAGGACGTGTCATGAGGGCCATTTCCTGGCGCTGATCGTCCTGCTTCCTCGCGCCCCTAGAAGGCTTGGGGACTGGAAATGAGCCAGGAAAGGCCGGGGAGAGTCAGGCAGAGTCAGGAAATGAGCGCCGCCCGCAGCCACCTGAGTCAAGCGCCGTGCGGGGAGCTCCACGCCCTGCACTATCACCCCCCTGATCGGCTATCTTTTACCGCCAAAGAAGCTAAAGCCGCACTCATTGACTCTCCCTCGAACGCCTCAATCAGCGGGGTCTGGGGCTTGACCCGAGGCTTCTGAGTCATTAGCGTCTTCCTCTTTCCCATCATATCTGTTCCTATGACCCTGCTCCGTCTGACACTACCGACAGGTAAAATAATGACTAGGCATGCAGATGCAGAGTCGATGCAGAGCAGAAGCAGGTTACCATGAGCCGTTGAGGCCATCCCATGCTTGTCTTCCAATCCATGACACCCGCCAGTCGGGAGTACCATTTGCGTATTTTCCTGGTTCTGCGGAACCAACCTTCATTATCTGCCCTCAAATGACTCCTCGCTCCTCATCGTAGGATAGTCTAGGGTAGTTTCGGACACCAGAGGACGACTGGTAGACTCCCATCTCATGCCATGAATCTGGGAATGAAAAGCGAGAGAAGCTGAAAACAATCATTATCCATAAACAGTTTTCTCGCTTTCTTTTGAATGGAGTAAGTAGTGTGGTTGTATCTAGTTGATCGTGTGTGACCGGCTTATGAGAACAAGGTCAACAACAATAGTACCTTCTGCTTATATCTCTTGACTGAGTTTCACGCTCCAGTCACTTACGAATACCCTTCAACTAAAAAAAACTCTCCAAAGCAGGCTCGTCTGCGAGGTACGAGAAAGACGCCTAGCTGCGGCAGTATCAACAATCACGAACACGACTTTCGAGGACCCTCAAAGCCCACGTGGATTGACACCGATGAGACTTAAACAAGTCAATCAGAGTTTTGGTCGTACCTCAAGCGGCTCACTTGTACAGTCTTAAATAAATGTCTTTATTGGCAGAGCACCGTGGCATTTGATAATATGAAGTAGGAAAGGAGTCGAGAAAGGCGGTCGTGACAGTGGTACCGCTCGATTTCTGGCGTGCCGCAGCAGGGCGAGGGCAGGTTGTGATCGAAACCACTAGCGCAACCTCGGACGACAGAGAGTATGGCGCAGGTAAGCTGATGAGCATGCATACGACATGGCATGACAGAAGTGGGGGTGTAGTGGCGGCGATAGCGGATATTGTTAGGACGGGGACAAAGATGGTGGCCCTATTAGCAAGAAGGGGTGGCATGAGTCAATAGGATGCACCATCATGACAAGTCAATAATTGGGGTTTCTCAAGCCTACGCCAAGCAAGGAAGTATGAGTTTGTAGTAATCTGCATTTCATGTGTAGATGTTCTCCATCTTTTGAATCCTATTCCCAAACGCCATGCCATGCTTCATCTCCTGTGCCCAGAAGTTCTAAATAATCCAGTGTATTAATCCCAGTACCTGATTTCACCATCCATGCCCGCCGTCACCACCTTGCTGGTTTCTTGTGGGTTCCACTTGACGCAGGTGATGGCCTGGTTCCCAGCCTTCAGCTTGTGGTACATTTTGCAAGTCTTCCAGTCCCAGAAGCACACGTAGCCAGCTGAGTCACCCGAAGCCAGGAATTGGCCATCTGGACTGCAGTCTAGGTCAATAGCCAAGCCCGCATTGTGGTGGCCGCGATAGCTCTTCTTTCGGTTCTGACGGAACTTGTCGTTGGCGCCGTATACCAGGATTTGGTTATCGGAGCTTTGGTAGGCAACATATTTGCCGCTTGGGTGGGGAGCGGCGCGAGTCATGGGATACATGTCCGGCTCAGCAATATACTTGATGGGGACAGGAATATTGTAATCCCAAGCTCGGAGCGACTTGTCGTCGGATGTGGTTATGAATCGGCGGTTGTCGTCGACGAAGGTGATGGTGTTGATGGCAGCCAGGTGGTGGTCATACTCCTGCACCACCTCACCGGGAGTTCGGATATCGAACTGGACAATCTTCTTGTCCGACATGCCAGCCAGAAACTCGTTGGAGTGCTCTGGGTCTGGGTTGAACTTGATAACGTGTGGCGTTTTGCCAGTGGTGAATTTGTTGATGCACACACCCTTCTCAGTGTCCCAAAGCTTCATCATGCGATCATATGAGGAAGACAGGAATTGAGTGCCGGACGCGTTAAAACAAATATCGGATACAGCCTTGGAGTGGCCAGAGTAAGTGCGCAGCAGGTCTCGATCGTGGAAGACATCAAAGATTTTGATAGTGGTATCGGCGCTGGCTGAGAGGAGCAGGTGAGCGGAGTTGGGGAAGAAGCGCAGTGCGGTGACGGCCTTTGTGTGGTTCTTCCAGGAGTGGATCTGCTTCTTGGGGATGTAGTTGGTGACGCTGCCAGGCTCCTTGCGCAGATCGATGTCCAAGTCTTGAGGGACATGCATGTACGTCCTGCCTTGGTAATCGTACTCGGCGGAACCGTGGAATGTGGTTGTTTCGTCGCCCATCTCCTCGACCTCCTTCCGACGCGCCAGAGCTCTAGCTGGAGCCTGAACAACTGTTCCGCTCTCGACGACATCGTCCTCTTCTTCCTCTACGACCTCGTATTCTTCATCGCTGGCGAGCTCCTCATCCGAGGCCACCGTTTCGTACTCGGGGCGTTTGTATCTGGCCCAAGGCCCAACGTAACTCCCGGCGCCTTCAGCAATGGTTGCGTCGCCCTTCTTCTCCCTCCCGGCACGTATCCGTGCAGCTTCTGCCTTGTTCTCCAAGCTTGTTTGATGCTGTCTTTCAGGACCTCCTCGTCTCTCGATGGCTCGGTGCTTGCTTCGGAAGGTGTGCTCGCTGACGAAGGTCTCCTCTGCGTGACCAGTCAGGATATTTTTGCGCTTCAGCGCATTTGATCCGTCCTTGAAGGGGTTCAGAGGGCCAAGTTGGGGACGCGACAGGTCTTCGGCTGTGTAGGGTACCACGTCGTGGTTGGGTCCTTCTTGCTCTCGAACGATGAGCGCATCTTGGGGCGCCATGTTGGGCGGGTACTCGCCAAAGTCGGCCATTGTGATTAATGATGGTTGAAAATTCACGTTGTGTTGAGCGCGCGTCACAGGGCAAAAGGTAGTTCAGCGAGAGCAGTCAGGCGCGCGAACTTGGAAAAAAGAGCGGTCACGTGATGCGAAAGTCCTCGAAATGCGCTGAGAGGGATGTTGGAGAGAGTCGAAGTCCAGTTTGTTTGAGCACGACGGGGCAGGTTGGCGAGGTATATAGTAATCCAGCGGCAGTAATCAAGGTGCGCAAAGCCTGAACAACGTGTGACCACGTGATAGTAGAATCTCAAGATGCGCTGCGATCTGAGAGAAATGACGAAGAGGGATGAGGTTGGTATTCTCGACCACTATGGGGAAAGTCGTCGGTTTATATACCAACTCGGTGGCCGCAATCAGGGTGCGCAAGGCTTAAATATCGGCAACCATATGATACCGAAGTATGGTACTCACGATGCGCCAAAAACCTGGACGGACAGAGACCTTGATCGATGAACCGAGGTCTGGATAGACCTTGACCTGGAGACTTGGATGAACCGGCCAGAAATGCAAACGGGCCTCTGCCAGACACCAACTTGGGATTCGACAACTTGTATTGAGTATTATCGCATGTAGTTTCTGGATTTGATCATTGCTCAATCATCATGCCAGGACGTTGACCGAAGAAATGACGGGCAGGTAAACTAAGGGTCCTAGCTCGCACAAACCAGTTCGTAGAAACAACGCCGCCGTCAGGGAATAATCAACCACAGCGCCATCCGGCATGATAGCACATTATATACGCCAAGCCCGCCTCTTTAAGAATGTCATCAATCTATGCCATCTTCCACTCATCGTGTACTGCACTAGCAGACTCCTCTCCTCGTCGCGCGCGACTTGCCCAGTCGGCGCTGCTCGAGCTTAATTTGCACGCTAAAGGCACTCCTAATCCGCCCTGTCGCCTGCCGGCCACAGATGAGCTCTGGTGCGTGTCAGGTACCGGTTCGAGATTCGGTCGCCGGTGCTTAGGAGGACTCGTCCCGGATAAGGGCGACAATCATGCTGTAGAGGTAGAAGAAGAACATGATGAGGTGGAAGCCCAGCTTGAAGAAGGACTCCTGTCATGGTGTTAGAACGGCGCGGAGCTGCACGGAGTAGCGGGGTAAGCACGGCGTACCTTCTTGTGAACGTTGAGCTTGCGGAAGATCTCGGTGGCGTCGAGAAGGTGAGTGTTGTCGACAATCCTGATGTCATGTTAGTCCAGCAAAGAGCACAGCAAACGGATCGCAACCTACTTCTTGACGTTCCAGGCGAGGAGAGGCAGGTTGAGAATCAGAGGGACCCAGTATCCGTTGATGAGGAAGAGGAAGGTCAGGAAACCATGAACAGCGGCCTCGGGGATGATGTATGTGTTGAGTCGGTTGCAGAGATCAATGGGGTTGATGTAATCGCTGTAGAAGACATGGTCAGCTCTCAAATTCCATCGAGTCGAAGCTTTGCCGAGTCGTCGACATGGAGGTGCGCATCCAACCGCTGGGCGCAGAATTTGGCGCCGGGGCAGTAGGGCAGGTTTGTGACGTACCACTCGAGATCGCTGTACATGATGGTGAAGAAAACCTGCAAGAAGAGGTTGACGGCGTTGATCAACACCGACAACAGGAACAACCATGCTTCTCCGGACATCATGATGGCGGTATTTGTGGTGGAGGAGAGCGGTAAAGCTGCGAAGGTCGGGCTATCTCGGTCGAGGACAGCTGTTCGGGGAGCTCAGTGACAAGCTCCTATGTGCGGCGCGGGCAAGGGCAAACGGGGGCAGCTGGATGGCAGAAAAAGGCGGCAAGAGGTGCAGATGTGAGAGATGAAGATGTGTCCTTGCTGCTAGATCACGGGCGAGTGCGTGGTGTCGAGTGGTGGTGTCCTGAGGCGGGAGGTCGAGGGTGGGGAGAAGTGAGAATTGTGGTGGCGGGCAACGGATGGTGTGGTAACGTAGGTGGTGGTGGTGAGTTTTGGTGCAGGACCGGACCAGGACCGCAAAGTGGAGACTGGGGACTGGAGAGAGGCAGAAGGTGGAGGAAGCAGTAGGCTGTAGGCTGGGCTGGTAATGGTCGTGGCCTTGCTTGGATGGCAGCGCTAGCGGCGATGATGGAAGAGGCTCCTTCAGTCGCTGCCCGGGTATTGTCTTTCTCGCCTCTCGAGCTTTTGCCCCGGCAAGCCTCGTTGGTCAAAACCGTTCCTTGCTGCAGCAGTCTGCGTGGCTCGGCGTCTTGATGGCGTGTGGCGGGTGGCGCATCTCCCCTGGACACTGCTGCATCCGGCTTGGGACCAGGCACCGCAAGTGTGGCCGGGGCTGTCTCTGCAACAACTCCCTCAGTAGATATGCACATGGGTCTCATTTGTTTTCTATTTTCTTTCCGCCTGAGTGCATCTCAGACATGGATTCAGTTTGCGCCATTTGCGTCACACGACAAGGCTGCATTCGGAGCCCCACGCCCTGGCATTGCCATGGGCCACAGCTGGCCAAGCAGGTTCTTCAAAGTGTCAGTTTCGATGGTTGAGGAATAGACTCGCAGCCGAGACACGAGAAAGGAGGGGATTGAGCTATTTGCCAAAATCTCAGCAAGGTTACTAACGCGCTGTGTTCTGTCTACCTACTCGTGAAGTGTGAAGAGAATCGAGCTTCTAGAAGCATGGGGGATGCCTTCGTAGTATAGGTCTATCTTCATCGGTTGCTGCCTAAACTACAGAGTAATGCATTCAAAGAGGGCTTTACGAATATAAGTTCAAACAGGATTCTCTTATTCATTAATCGCATATTGATTAAACGAACAATTCTGAATCTTTTTCATTTTTGGACTTGCATCTTGGCTTCATGTGTCACGTCTAGAATAAGACCAAATAGCATTAGCACAACCCAATGCGATCCGATCCACTCCAACAGTCTAGTACTTGTCTAGAGCTGACCGCCGTGCTTGTGAAAATTGCCATGTCTACATTTGTTGCACAACTCCTGTCCGCTGATGTGTCCTTCATGCACCCGCCACCAATCATCCGCATCCCAATAGTTCAGCGCATACCTCCCATGACACCATGCATTTATCACTCATGCCCCTCGCTAGCCCCAGACTCCCCTCATTTCGCAACCATCCAATGTGAGATTATAGCTTGTTAGTCAAGTTTACTTCGCTGCCTCAGTCTCGGTACCAGGCCGCGGGATTGGACCTCCGGGAGAGTTCTCCAGTCTCGCCGTCAGGACTTCCACGCCATCTTCGGTGACTAGCAGAGTGTGCTCTGTACAGATGTTAGCATGCGTTCGCCTTCCATGTTTCCCCTAGTATCTCCTTACCAAATTGAGCCGTCATTTTGCCGTCAATGGTCGTACTCGTCCAGTTGTCGGGCCATGTAATATCTCGGTACTTTCCTAGCGCAATCATAGGCTCAATCGTAAAGGTCATGCCGGGCTTGCATTCTCCGACGGTCTTGTTCTTGGCGTAGTGGGGGACGTTCGGGGGAGCGTGGAATAGCTTTCCGACACCATGACCGCAGTACGTTCGAATGACACTGCAGTTTTGCTTCTTGGAGTGTTTCTCAATAATGTTTCCAAACTCTCGGATCAAAACACCAGGCTTCACAGCCTTGATAGACTCCTCCAAGCATTCTCGGGCTGTCTCGACGACACGAACGGTGTCGGGATCGGCCTTAGCTTTGTCGCCAATGTAATAGGTCTCGTTTAAATCGGCATGGTATCCCTCGTGGTAGAGAGACACGTCAATGTTGAGAATATCGCCATCGACAAGGACACGCTGATCCGGAATGCCGTGGCAAATGACCTCGTTTACAGACGTACAGCATGATTTGGGAAAGTTGTTGTAGTTCAGGGGTGAAGGGTAAGACTACACCTTGTGTTAGTTGCCAATTTCTAGGCACCTCGTATGCCCAAGTGCTGCAGACCGGGGTAGAGAGCACGACTCACGTTTCGCTCGATACAGGCGTTGTGGACAATCTCGTCAATTTGTTCGGTCGTAACACCAGGCTTGGCAGCCGCGGCCGCAAGGTCCAGCACCTCTCGCGCAAGGCGACAGCTCTTGCGCATGGCATCCTGGCCCTCTTTGTCGAGAATGTCGATCTTGTTGCGGTTGGTAAGCGAGCGGCTGTACCTGGGGTTGCCGTCCTGCCACCAGACGGGGTGAGGAATCGACTTGGGGAGCGTGCGGTGGGGAGACAGAGGATAGACGGGTCGCAGCGTTCCGCTGTAGGGGTAGTTCGGGTACGGGTTGTAGAGGCCGGTAGCTGGATCTGGTGAGATGGCTTTCGGAGGGAGAAAATGGTGGAGGATATTACTTTGCGACTTGTGCATGGTCTTGTGGATGCCCTGTAAAACAGGTCAGAAAGTAAGTCTCAGGGTAGGAAGTTTTTGCGACATACCCAGTTTCTCTTGAAGCACTCCTGGGAACAGAAAAAGCTGTCCTTGAGTCCGATCTTTAGGCAGGTCGGGCACTGCAGAGTTCCGGCATCATTGTCGCAGTCCGAGCCCATACACTTCTTCTTCTCAGGCGGTTCGGTGGCAGCCATCGTGTCGATGGTCGTGGGTAGAGGAGGGGTTGAGCCGTCCAAGAAAAACGTAGGAGACAAGTGCCACAGGGTTTTTGGGGGAAAGAGTATTATGAAGGGAGAGAGGAGTTGTTATCCAGCACGAGTTGGCTATCCGTTTCTAAAGGTTTGTCTTCGTCGAGTCGCCGTATGTCTATTGGTGAGCTTCGAAGCTTTGTCGTGCAACTTTTGGGAACAAAAGATCGTCTCTCCGCCGCCGTGGTGGGGCCGCCACGACCGACTTAGCCGGAGGCAGACATGCATTAAACGGGGCGCAATGGGAGCCGTGGAGGGGCGGTTCTTATCTTATCGGAGCCCTAGCCGCCCCAATCCAAGTCGGTCCAAGTCGGTCTCGACCATGTCGCAAGCGTAAAAGTGACAGTTCGTTTCGAAAGGTTTGTTTCCGTTCGTCCTTGAAAACATCCGATCAACCATGGGGAAGCCTCAGAAAATTGTTGTCGTCGGGGCGGGACCTGTCGGATCGCTGGCGGCTTTGTATGCTGCTCAGAGAGGTCATGACGTTGAGGTCTATGAGTTGCGACCTGGTAAGTCTATGCTTCCTGGTTCCTACTGGCTCGGAGTCAACGAACTTACCTGCGAATCCCTCTACTCATCGCGATTTACTCAATCAACACCGGAGCTAGTGCCCCAGGCTGGAGAATGGCTTAATAGCTAGAATCCATGCTTCGTGCTTCATTTCAGACATTTTCGACCTTGATTGGAGTGAGAATTAGTTCAGTCACTAATGGATTGAAGACCTCCGGGATCCCGGGACTATCCCCCTCAACTTCACTCGATCTATCAACCTCGCGATTTCAGAGCGCGGAATCAACGCCATGCGCCATGCTGGCCAACCAGGCCTCTTGGAGCATGTCATGGCAAGCACTATCCCGATGAGAGGACGTATGATTCACGGCAGACGACCAAATGGATCCTTGTTCGAACAGTCCCAAGACTATGACGCCAAAGGCAGAGTATGAATAATTACCTCAATAATTTTGCGGTGGCGGCAATGCTGACGCAGCCCACCTAGGCTATTCATGCCATCGACAGAGCAGGCCTCAACAAGCGAGTCCTTGACATTCTGGACGACATGCCCAATGTCAAGTTGTTCTTCAGCCACAAGCTCACAGGAGCCGACTATCGCACGTGCAGGGCGTGGTTCGAAGTCCAGGACTCCAACTCAGACAACTCCCGTGCCAAGGAGATTGACATTGGGTTCGATCTAATGATTGGGGCTGACGGCGCTCATTCTGCTGTCCGCTATCATCTGATGAAGTTCACACGAATGAACTACCAACAGGAATACATTGACACGCTATGGTGCGAATTCCAGCTTAAACCCGTCCCCACAACCGAATCCGCCGATCCCATGTCTAAGTTCAGAATATCTCCCAATCACTTACACATCTGGCCCGGCAAGGATTTCATGTTTATCGCAATTCCGAGTGATGTAAGACGCGACTTATTCTCATTTCAACCTCCATTGCTAACGCTCCCACAAGGACGGCTCATTTACCTGCACACTTTTCATGCCCAGCAAGGAGTTTTCGGATCTTGAGAGCAACCCATCCAACCTGCCCGCATTTTTCGATTCGCATTTCCCAGGAGTCACCAACCTGATTGCAGCCGAGGAGCTCATTCAATCCTTCAACTTAAACCCCCACCTCCCACTCGTCAGCCTAAAGTGCAAGCCATATCACTATGGCTCCTCTTGCGTCGTTGTCGGAGATGCGGCTCACGCCATGGTCCCCTTTTACGGGCAAGGTATGAATGCGGGCATGGAAGATGTGCGGATCCTATTCTCTATCCTCGACAAGCATGCGCAGATGGATGAAACAAACAACCCGGCCAGCGAGGCGACCACCTCGACGACGCCAGCCTTCCAGCGGTCACTCGCGCTCGCCGAGTATTCCGCTCTGCGCCCGGATGACGCCCACGCCATCAACGACCTCGCCTTGCAGAATTACGTGGAGATGCGATCTTCCGTTCTTTCCACCCGGTATCGATTGCGGAAATTCCTTGAAGAGTTTATGAGTGTTCACCTGCCACGCCTCGGCTGGCAGACCAAGTACTCCAGAGTCAGCTTCAGCAACGAGGGATACTTGGACGTCATTAGAAAGAGTGACGCCCAGGGCAGGACTCTTTTACAGAGCTTCTTTGCACTCGTTGCTAGTCCGTTTGTAGTCACGGCTGCTCTGCTCGGTTACAAATACCGGCGATCACTGGGAAATGTCATTCACGCCCTGCGAACGTTGGGTGAGGGCCCCCCGTAATTGGAAGAAATCAAGGTTTCGCTGTTCATTCATCATACACTGCGTTGAAGGATTCGAGTTGCATCTTGCTCAACTTCAACAGCTATACTAGCCTCCCCACACCAGTCACATTGTACGATAGGAAACAAAAAACTGCGCTCTAGTAGCCGCCTTTGGGTAAACGGAACGAAAATCATGCCCCGGATAGAATAAAAACCGTCGCCATTGATAGCAACAAGTGTTGGGATTCTACCACACCCAATTTGTTTTGATGATTGCAGGATGACTTCGGCTAGCACACAGTCTAATGTTTCTGTTCTGTTTATGACAACTTTTGGCTACAAGCAATGGCTCTGGTGGCTACCCAACCACTAATTACAGTCGGTGAGTAATAAATTACACCAATTTATTAGTTACGCTAGACATCATATGACAAACTTCAAATAATGAACGTAAAAGCAGTCCAGGAGAGTGAGTGTTCATGGTGAGGAACAGATAGGTGTATGCATCAAAGCACTATTAGTGCTTTATCAGGTAGTTGCCCGTACCGCTTAGTCACGCACCCCCGAAACCTCTGAAATTTTGGCGACGGCTTCGACGTACCACGCAATTGACGACCCCCCCCCCGTTGCGATATATCACAGGCGATTCGCACCGCGTCAACACTCCCTGCAAGGCCAAAGCCCTGCCACTGACCAATTGACCACATATCAGGCTGAAGGCTTTGGGGGTGGCTTGTAGGACACACACAAAGGTGGGTGAACTTATCCTCATGCGAGAGAGCTCTCGTGATGCCCTCCAAGTAGACGATCTGTTAACACGACGTCTCGATTAGTCCGACTCAAACGAATTACGTATGCCCTCGAATCGGGCTCCCTAACGCTCCCGCGCATACTTTCTCACCTACCCGCAATCGAAGACAGCCTCCTGGAAAACCCACCGCACCGCCCACCATGCCGTCCATCCTCAACGTCGCGAACATGTGTTCGCACTTGCAAAACGCCTCCAAGGCGCGCCTCGGCATCACCTCGATCAAGAACTGCAAGTTCAACCTGCACCTAGCCCTCGCGTTACACCGTTCCGGCTTCTTCTCCTCCGTCTACCGCGCGGGGCCCAAGCCCCCGACCCCAGAGCAGATGGTCTCGGCCGTGCCCGAGGTCGTCACCAACGCAAACGTCGCCAACATGCGCCTGTGGCTCGGCCTCAAGTACTGGGAGGGCAAGCCCGTCCTTTCCAAGGCCAGGGCCATCAGCACCCCCAAGCGTGTCTTGACCGCCGACATCCAGGAGCTCGGCCGGCTGACGAGGGGCTTCCCGACCAAGCTCAAGGGCGGTGTAGTTCCCGGGTTGAATTTGGGCGAGTGCATGTTCGTGGCTACCTCACGAGGTGTCATGGAGGCCCGGGAAGCCGTGTCCCGGAAAACTGGTGGTGTCTTGATGTGCCGTGTGTCATGAACAAGGAGATGAATAGAATGCTTCAGCGTAACATGATGCTATTGGAGCCTGTACAACTAGGAGAACCGCCCTAGCAAGGGTGTTTGTGTATTAAAAAAAATCTAAACATGAAAGTTGTTGGTCACCAAATTGCAGCACTTGATGTGATTTTCGGGTTTCCAGTCTAAGGTTGTTAAATTCACCATTCGCCTTCGCTTTAGCAGGTATCTTATACAATAACTTGAAAATCTCCACCGACTCAATGGTCTTGTTAGTTTGGTCAATTTGTCACAAATCTATCATGCAGTCGAGATCTCCTTAGAGATGCTCTCAGCATCCTACTTTTCATCACCCTCGGGAGGTCCCCTTACCACAACATCCATCTCTTTTCCAGCCTCAGGGACCAGTTCGTCGTTGACAGCGTCAACCTCTGCCTTGGTTTCGGATTCTTCATTGGCAGTCTCGGTGACTGCGGGAGCCTCCTCTACCGTAACAGGCTGGTCTTCTAACACAGGAATCTCTTTGAGTGTCTCTAGTTCTTGGGCAGTGGCCTCTGGCTCCGCAACTGTAATTGGCTCTTCAGACTTTGGGTCAATGATATCTTCGGCTGAAACTTCGGGCTCGATAACAGCTTCAGCCTCAGTAAGTTGCGCAGCCTCGTCCACAGACTCCGGCTTCATGAGTGCGAGTTCATCCTTTTCGGTTTCTAGTGCAGGTTCAACAACCTCTTGTTGCACAGGCTTCACGATTTCACTGGCAGTTGCTTCCATAACCTCTTGGGCGGGTGAAGCATCCTCGACAGCCTCCTTCGGCTCCGCAGTCGCTTTGTGATCGGCCACCTGGGGTAACTCAAAAGCTTTCTCAGCGACATCTGAGTTGAGGGGTTTGGAAACCGGCTCGGGGACCGACTTCGCAGCAGTTTCCGTGAAAACATCCTCAACAGGCTCAGGCACAGCCACGACGGACGCCTTGAGGACCGGCGACGGGCTCAACTCCTTTGACGGAGCATAATCCGATGGCACAGATGACTCGGCTTGTCTCCTCGACTTCTTCGTGCTTCCTGACCTGGAATGGGCCTCCCGCTGATGGTCGGATCCCGAGAGAGATGGGCGGTTCGTCGACTTTCGTGGTGGAGTAATTGGGACTTTATCGGTCGTCTTGGATGAGGATGACTGCGTTGGTCGCATCATGCGCGCCAAGAAACTTTCGTCAACAGGCACATCCTTCTTGGGGACAGTGCCATCGGCGTTCTTCTTTGGAGGCGGTCCCAGGCTAGGCCTTGATCGGCCGATGGTCGAGTTCTTTCGCTTGACAGTCTTGCCGCCTGTGCTCGTTGTGGTCGAGACGCTTGCCCTGCTGGGGGAGCGTGCCGGCACATTGAGGTTACCCACGCTCCCTGACTGCCGTAATTGGGTTTGCCGTGAGGACGATCCCTTGGAAACCGAGGACGCAGTGGGGGCCATGAGAGAGGCTGGTAGATGTACGGGCTTTGTGGGTGACTTTGGTTTGGGCTTGACGAAGCCAGTTTCGGTGGCCGAGGCCTTCAATGGTTGCGGCTTCTTGGCAGTATTGGTCGTTGTAGGTCGGGTAACAGAATGGCTAGTCCTGGAGGGTGCCCTGGGTTCCCTCTTTGCGATAGGCTTGGCCTGGGCTTTGGGAGTCGTATTAGAGCCAGGCCTCGATGTGGCGCTGGTGGGTGTCTTGGCGATAGAAGGAGACTTGGCTGGTGGTCTAGTGGAGGATGGCTTTGTCAAGATTGCGGTCGGGCGAGTCGTGGTCTTCTTGACAACAGGTGTCTTTGCTGGGGTGGTTGAGGAGGCTTCTTTGGGCTTTTCGGCCTTCGCTTTCCCATTCACATGTGCGGGAGCCACTGCCAGCTTCGGTGCCTTTGTTGGCGACTTCGGGGCGGGTTCAACGGGCGAGGACGCGACGGGAGCCACAGGTGCCTTCGAAGCAACAGGGGCCGCGGGAGCAACAAGTGTGGGCGCCACCGGAGCAACGGGAGCCGCGGGAGCGGCTTCAGGAGCGGCCACCGGAGCAGCGACAGGAGCGGCCACGGGAACGGCCGCAGGAGCAGCTACTGGCATGACCACCGGCTTGACTTGCTCGACCTTCTTGACTGGACTGACGCTTCGCGACCTGGAGACTGGGCCAGTGTTCTTAGCTTTAGTCTCGGTATCTGGCGGTTGACGAGGCGATTCTGGAATTGTTTCGTGGACGAGAAGCTTGGGTGGTTTTGCCATCTCGTCTGAAGTTACCGAGGACCGCTCAGGGCCGCTCGTAATGGAATCGGCGTCCGTCTCGGTGCTTAATCTCCGCCTCGAGACCGTGGACTCGTAGCTGGGATCTCGTTGTAGGCCTATCCTGCCGTCCTTTTCAATGGCAACAAAATTGGTGCGGACTTTGGAGAGGGGTCTCGGGGACTCGCTTCCGTTGGCGCCTGTGCAGAAGAAAGGTTGTCAGGTTAGCATTTGAGGAATAGGGCGTAGAGCAAGGAGAGAGCTAGAGAGCCGGACACGGTGTGCGCCCCCCTTGCAGCAAGCACGAGATCATGGGACGGCAAGAGCATCGGCGGCGCACGCGTCGCGAGAAGCGTCGAAGAATGGCTCTCAGAGAGGATTGGTCGTACCTGGAGTGGGAGTTGTCGCGCCAGACGAACGGCCTCTGCCCTCAGGAGGGCTGGTGTCGCCTTTGTTCTCAAACATGGCACGTAGGTTCCTGACTTGACTCATGGTGGCTGATGGTCCAGGAACGACAGCTGGAAAATGAGGAGGGGGGAAGGTTCAGTCCAAGGGAGGGACCTGGAGGCTGGCGGCCGTGGGATCCGCAAGAGGTCGCGCCCAGCAGCGAAACAAGAGAGCGAGGGCAAGATCGGTGTGAATGGTGATGGTGAAGGGATTGAGATGGGTTGAGACGGCCTGGTTAATTATGAGCTTCAGGCGGCGGCGGGCGGACGGTCACAGGAGGCACATGCCGCCGTGGAGTCGTGGGATAAGGCCAGCCGGTCCGTCAGTGAGCGCCAGGCCCCAGGGTTACCAGGGGTCCAGGTACCTGACGTCCACGGGGTACTTTGCAATGGGAGGTGGAGGGGCCCTGAAGGCGCTGTGGTGCACGCCCAGCACTGCTCTGAACTTCAGGTGATGTGGTCAAGGACCACCAAAGGGAACCTGCTGCACTGTAGTGCTGTTCCAGAAAAAATAAGGGGGCCCCTAGGGGTGATGAGCGTGTAGGGGGTGTGGAGGGGAGCTTTGGGCTTCTGGCGGGTACCCCAGGTACCTGGTGGACCCGTGCGACCTGGTGCGGACTGCGGAGCGAACAGCAAAGAAAGTTGGGTGCAGGGGGGACACGCACGGGACGAAATGGCAATGGAAGTCAACAATGCCACGTATCGTGCTCGATGAGACGAGATGCGCCCAGGACGCCGTTTATAGACGGCACTGCTGACGAGGGCGGCGATTCATTCAGCATTTTACTGGCTGCCATGTAGCGAGAACGTCTGCACGAGTTGCGCAGCTCTCTCGTCTCTTTCACGACACCATGTACTTACACAGGCTCCTCCTTTACGTACTTCGTACAAGCCATATCCAAGGGGGCTGGGCTGGATGGGATTGACCAAAAAGTAACATACAAGTGTACACGGTACTCGGGCTGGACTCGGGACGCCAGAGTAATGATGGGCAGCAGCCCAGCCAACCCAGGTAAATGAGATGCTCCCATTCTCCGGGGCCTATTGCACCCAAAAGAGGCAAGGCATTATTACGGTTCGGTACGCGTTGGCCTCGATTCCGAGGCAGGCGACGGCGCGGACCAGGGACGGGTACTTCGAGTCCAGGCGTGACGATCCGGCAACGGCCAAGTACCTCGTCGACGATGCCCTCGACAAAAGCCCTCGACCAACCTGGGTCATGTAATGACGATGGGACGGGGCCAGAGGGGCCACCGGTATGCAATAATTCCAGCGCCGTGCAAGCCATGGCCCATTGGCTCGAGTTGCTCTGGGTTGCTCTGAGCAAGCCCATTCGAAATGAGGCCCCCGAATGGATCCCGCCCCGTCCAACAGGTTCTGGCCAGTCCATCGCCATGAGGAAATCGCACCAGCGATGGGCGTTCGGTTAACGTACGAATAATCGGGGGGCAACTACCAGGCAACGCGGACGAACGAGCGGAAACACGTCCAAACCGTCACAAATCAAGATGCTGAGACTGAGACGCCTCCGCACCCCTCGATGGTTGGCTGTCCGGCCGCCTGTCTGACTGACGCCTCAACCTGAAGCGATGTGGACCAAACGTCAAAGTCCATCCCGAAGCACTCGGCACGTTTGAGGACCAAGAGCAAGCCCCCCCTCCCCTTTGGAAGGATCATGCATGATGCATGTCCAAAATAAGGACCCCAAAACTAACGGCCGGGACCCTCATCTGCATTGGGCCTCGGGCCCTCCAGACCTGGACTCGACTATGGACGAAACTACGCCCTGGACGATCAAATCGACCTAGATGCCGTCCATGACATCAAAGTGGCCAGGAACGTTTTCACTTCCATCTACCTACGACGTACCTCCTCGTGTACATGCTTAGTATCATCAAGCATGGAAGTACACGAGCGCACTCCATATGACCTTGTGCTCTACGAGATCAAGGAAATGGGGCTGGTTCATCCGCCCTGGGCTCCCAGATCCTCTCATCTCCAGCAAGCGTCACCCGGTTAATTAACCCCCCCTTTTCCCCATCCATGCTTCATAATGAGTGTGAACACCTACCGCCAGTCGCGAAGGGTTTCTCCAGCAAGCTAACAGCAGCTCGTTTTCGGAGTTCATCGCCCACCATTCATTCACTTATGAGACAAGGGTTTCGATCTCTCGATTCTGGAAGCTCTGAGTCAGTCAAGCACAAGTGGGTATTTCAACACCATCACCACAACGTTTCCAGTGTTTGTCTCGTAAGGCGCATCCACACTAGTATAACCTCAGCTGTGTCGCACTATGTAGCGTGCCAGATCAACTCGAATACGACTTGGGTGATCCTTCAACACCATTCCGAGTCCCATCCAGCCCCGAACCCAGTTCCACACAACATGACACGTGCGAGTGCAGCGTACTCGCTTGCGTCAGATATGTTTGGCAGACAATGTTTTGTTTGTTTGAGCCCATCTGGTCATCACCATGCGGCCACGATGGTCAAGACCCGATCTGCTCGCCTCTGGATCTGGGTTCGTGGATGCAACCGCGCGGGAGCATGGGTAACAGGGCGGCCAAAGTGCTTGTTCTGGATCCGTCACGCGCGTGAGAAACAGATGAACACGAACAAATGCTGATTGGGACAAGTTTCGCGGGCAATAAAGACCAGGCGAGAGCCAAGTCGTGAACTATCGACCACTAACGAAATTACATGACCTGACAGCGCCAGCATGATGGCCGAAACGAGGTTTGCTTAATGTGCCCAGCTACGGTGTACCGCTTTCTTAAGAAAGCAGGTGAAAGGTGATGTCACGAACCCGCGATTCCGGATTCGGGCGTGGGAAACAGGAAGTGAGAACTGAGAGCTGAGAGCTGAGCAGTGATGTGAGGTGAAGCTCGACTTGCACGGAACTTGTGTCGACTGTGACGTGCAAGGTAGGTAGGTAGTTCGGTTCAAATGAGCTTCGAGCATGGGTCGTGAGACTACCTGTAATACCAGTCATGGTAGCTCTAAAGATGAGCTCCATACCACACATGCCTCACACTCCACTGAAGCTCTCATGAATACTCAAAACTCAACACCGAAGCTTGATCCTCTGGTCCGCCGACATTCACACAAGTGGCCCAGTTGAGTTAGCGACAACCTTTTTCCCTCTCACATTTTTTTCTGGGGCCAACCCCGGAAATATGCACCACCCGCCCGACGACGCACGACTCCGAAGCTGAGCTCCGATCCTCGGCTCACAGCAAAACTTCTGCAACCACAATCATCAATTGCGTGCCACCATGTCTCTCCGAACCCTCAGAATCGGTACGCAGTCTCGCCCCGTCTGCACAACATTGAGCTGACATCATCCCCTCTAGGCCTCATCCCCGGCGACGGCATCGGCAAGGAGGTCATCCCCGCCGGACGCCGCATCCTCGAGGCGCTTCCGGCCTCGTTCAACCTCAAGTTCGACTTTGTCGACCTCAAGGCCGGCTTCGAGACGTTTGAGCAGACGGGCGCCGCGCTGCCGGACAAGACGGTCGAGGTGCTCAAGAACGAGTGCGATGGCGCCCTCTTCGGCGCCGTCAGCTCGCCCACCAGCGCCGTCAAGGGCTACTCGTCGCCCATCGTCGCCCTGCGCAAGAAGCTCGACCTCTACGCCAACGTGCGGCCCGTCAAGTCCGTCATGACGGCCGCCAAGCCCATCGACATGGTCATCGTGCGCGAAAACACCGAGGACCTGTACGTCAAGGAGGAGACGACCCGCGACACCGCCGACGGCAAGGTGGCCGAGGCCATCAAGCGCATCTCGGAGAAGGCCTCGTTCCGCATCGCCGCCATGGCCGGCGACATTGCCCTGCGCCGCCAGAAGATCCGCGAGGCCGGCGGCGCCAGCATCCACCAGTCGCCCCTCGTCACCATCACCCACAAGTCCAACGTCCTGTCCCAGACCGACGGCCTCTTCCGCGCCACCTCCAAGCGCGCCCTCGCCGACCCCAAGTACGCCTCCATCACCATCGAGGAGCAGATCGTCGACTCCATGGTCTATAAGCTCTTCCGCCAGCCCGAGGACTACGACGTCATCGTCGCCCCCAACCTGTACGGCGACATCCTGTCCGACGGCGCCGCCGCCCTCGTCGGCAGCCTGGGCCTCGTCCCCAGCGCCAACGTCGGCGAGGGCTTCGCCATCGGTGAGCCCTGCCACGGCAGCGCCCCTGACATCCAGGGCCAGAATATTGCCAACCCCATCGCCACCCTCCGAAGCACCGCCCTGATGCTAGAGTTCCTTAACGAGGAGGCTGCCGCTGCCAAGATCTACGCCGCTGTCGATGCTAACCTCGAGGAGGGCAAGCTGCTGAGCCCCGACCTGGGCGGCACTGCCACCACTGAGCAGGTTGTCGAGGACATCCTCCGAAGACTGTAAATTTGTTCCCAGATGATTGATTGGGTCCAAACTGCTTTGTAGGGGGAGAACAGGGAAGGAAAAACAACGGATCAAAAAAAGTTGGAAATTGATTCTAGAGGAGATTGTATATTTTATACACTTCAGATTTCTTCGTCCGTATCTTTTTCTTGTGCCATCATTACCGGGCGTTCTGGTTTTTCTCCAGTCCTACCCGTCTATTGTGTCGTAAAAATCCTGATGCCACAGTCTAATGTCTAGCGACTAGTCTGGCAATATGGTACAAGGTCGTACATCCATACATGTCGTACGTATTTTACAACATAACGCCGTAAGTAGAGTGCCTCTTTTCAACTTCGCACCACCGAGTGCGAGAGGCCGTTTCCCTTCTACTCATTCCACACCTTACTTGGTTCGCTTGGCCTCGAGCTCAGCTTGGTACTTGGCAACCAGCTCCTTCCTGTGGCACTGGTCAATTATATGGCTTCGATTAGAGGTTTAGGGGGGGACATACTGCAGGTGAGGAGGGGCAGGGGCATAGTGGCTGAATTCCATGCTGAACTCGCCCTTGCCCTGGGTGGCGGCACGGAGCTGCGAGCTGAAGCCAAACATGGCATTCAGACTGCAGTCGCAGATAAGAGTGAAATCCTCAGGACCGACATCCGTGTCGTGGATGGTGGCGTTTCGCTTGTTCATGAGCATTAGGATGTTGCCCTGGAACTCGTTGGGAGCGGTGATAGTGGTCTTCATGAGGGGCTCCAGGACCTGACCACCGGCTTCGGGGAAAGCCTTGCGGAAGGCCATCTGCGTAGCCAGGTTGAAGGAGTAATCGGAAGAATCGGTAACGTGAGTAGCACCGTCGTTGACAATCATCTTGGCGCCAATAACTCGGTGGCCCAGAAGAGGACCCTTCTCGGTGACAGCATCGAAACCCTTAGCACAGGCAGTGAGGAACTTGTCGGGGATATGGCCACCGACAACTTGGCTCTCGTAGTGGTTCTCCTCGGGCTTCTCGTTGGGCTCGATCCAGCCAGCAACACGAGCGAAATCACCAGGGCCACCGCTCTGTCGCTTGAAGAGGAAGTCGTAGTCAGCACGGCGGGAGATGGTCTCACGGTAGGCAACACGGGGTTGGCCAGTGACACACTCCGTCTTGTACTCTCGCTTCAGACGCTCGACATAGACCTCAAGATGCAATTCACCCATGCCGGAAATGATGGTCTCCTCACTCTCAGCGTCAACGTGGACACGGAATGTGGGATCCTCGCGCTGGAATCGGTTCATGGCCTTACTGAAGTTGTCGGCATCGCCGCTTCGCTTGGGCTGGATGGAAAGCGACATGACGGCATCAGGAACGAACATGGAAGACATGGTGTAGGGGAGACCACCGTCAGTGAAGGTATCGCCGGAAGCGCAGTCGACGCCAAAGACGGCGCAGATCTCGCCAGCTCCAACCTCAGCAACGTCCTCCATCTCGTTGGAGTGCATGCGGACGATGCGGGGAATTCGGACCTTCTTGTCGGTGCGTGAGTTGAACAGGTAGCTTCCCTTGGTCAGCTTGCCCTGGTACACTCGAATGTATGTGAGCTGTCCATAGTTGTTCTCTTCGAGCTTGAACGCAAGTCCGACGAAGGGTAGAGAGTTGTAGGGAACCAGCTGTACGGGCGCTTCATCCTTGGACTTGTCGAGGGCCATGTTTTCGATATGCGAGGGGTTCGGGAGATAGTCGCAAACAGCGTCGAGCATCGGCTGCACGCCTTTGTCAGCGAGGGCAGAGCCCATCATGACGGCGGTGAACTTTCGAGCCACGGTAGAGCGGCGAATGGCATCCTTGATCTGTTGCTTGGTGGGCTCCTGTTCTTCCAGGAAGAGCTCGGCCATCTCATCGTCGACATCGGCAAGTTTCTCAATCAGTTCCTGTCGCTTCTCCTTGGCGAATTCCTGGAGGGGGCCGGGGATCTGGTCGGAAACGCGAACTTTGGTACCACGAGGACCCTCGAAGTACAGGGACTGCATGTTGACCAGGTCAACGACACCTTGGAACTCGTCCTCGGCACCAATAGGAATTTGAATAGCGGCGGCAGGGAACTTGAGCTTGGTGTTGATCTGCTCAACAGCCTTCCAGGGGTTGGCGCCCATTCGGTCCATCTTGTTCACAAAGGAGAGTCGCGGGACGTTGTATCGCTTCATCTGTCGGTCGACGGTGATAGTCTGAGACTGCACACCGCTAACGGCGCACAAAATCATGACAGCACCATCGAGAACTCGCAAAGCTCGCTCGACCTCAATGGTAAAGTCAATGTGACCAGGCGTGTCAATCAAGTTGAAGTGGTAGGTCTCCTCTTTGCCGTCTTCCACCTTTTTCCAGTCGCAGAAAGTCGCAGCGGACTGGATGGTGATGCCCTTTTCCCTTTCAAGTTCCATAGAATCCATCTTGGCTCCGACCGCATCCTTGCCTCGGACCTCGTGGATCGCATTGATTCGGCCGGTGTAGAAGAGGACTCGCTCACTGACAGTTGTCTTGCCACTGTCAATGTGTGCCTGTCAGGCCCGGTGTCAGTAGGTGGCGGTTGTGAGTGGTTTGAGGGGTCGTCATACAGCAATTCCGATGTTGCGGACACGGGACAGGCGCTTGGCCTCCTCGGGATCCATGTTGGCAGCAACATATTCAGCAGTCAATCCAGCGGCATCCTCCTGGGCCTTCTTCAAGCTATCGAGGGCCAAGTTAGCATCAATGCCGTGTCGGGTCGAGGGAATTGGGTTTCCCTTACGCTTCCTGCGCAGCGCTAGCGGGACGCAACAGGGTTTGGCTGAAGGCTCGGCGGGATTCCCAGGCGGGAGCAGCGATAGGGACATTGGCATGGCGGCTACCACAGCTGATCTGCTGGGTGCCTGATAGCAGGCGGCAATTGAGCCACCTGGCGACCCCAGATGCCCTCATTGTGCAGTATTGGGCTCCGACAAGGACGATGTGCGGGTTGGTTGCTAATTCTCTGTGGCCGATTGGGAAACTTTTTTCTTCGGGATTGGCAGGAATCGCGCCAGCACGTGCATCCGCGTCCACTGAAAGCGCTGGGCGTCAGCCCAATTAATCCCTCCAACGTCCCCTCCATCCATCCATCTATCCGTTCACCCATTGGTCTTGTGCCCCTGTCACTCACTGAAAGGACGATTCAGTTCAGTATGAGGTGAAGCATGCAGTAATGCAGTTCTTGATCGTATTGATAAAGTTCCCAGCACGGTCTCGTGTGAGTGTCAATTGTTCATAGGTATCTAACTCCGGTCCTCTAAGAAACAGGCTGTGTCTATCTCATCTCATCATCATTGGTATTTTCACGAACCATCACAACTCATGGCCGCTTTTTTGCAAACGCCCCAATCACCCATGCGCCCGCCAAAAGATCAGCCCATGTCGACCACTGTCAAACGCCAAATGCTCCCGCTTCATGACTTAACACAAAAATGATACAATGAATCTTCCAAAGCCTTTACGCCAAATTGCTCGAAAAGGCACCGCCTCCCACGAACATGAATGCTATCGTGATGCCCGCGACCATCAGGCTCGAACCACAGGCGGTTAGAGTGGACGCAGCGGACGAATCGTCGTCATTCTCGTCTTGGAATCCGTCGGCGGCCGATAGGTTGGTGCTTGTGGCTTCAGAGCCCTCGATGGTTTGATTTTGATTAGGTGCTGCCGTAGATGACGGGATAACGGCACCCTTGCTTTTGAATGCAACAACGTTGCTCTCGGTGGCGTTGAAATCCGTCTGCGCCAAGCCAATCTCGTTGTTCACCAAGTCGTACACGACATAGGCGGAGCGAAGAAAGCTGTTGCCCAGAAGATATATGGAGCTTGTGTAGTTCTGGATCCCAAACTCGCAGACGAGCTCGCCCTTGTATTCTCCCGATGAGAATTCCGGCTGGTTTCCGTTGGTGAGGTCAATCACCAACTCATCCATAGCCACCACGATTTCAGGGCCATCCGAACCACCGAACCCAAAGGTGAAGGTACCCTCGTGCGTCGCATAGGAGCAGGGCAATACTGCCAGTCCGTAGTTGCTGTCGTAGTAGGCTCCAACCTCGTTCCACACCTGCGATGCCATATCATCGGGGAGGTAGCTTAACGTCGTTCCAGAGTCAAGAACAACACCGATAGGGAGTTCGTCAGACGTGAGTGTATCCGTACCGCTTGAGCTAGAGGCGACTAGGGATGTCATGGTGACGGTGAAATGGGTGTAGACGCCGTCATCGGGTTGTATTTCGAGGCGAGTCAAGTTGCCCGTGTATTTTTTCGTGTCGATTCCGCCAAAGAGGATGCTTCCGGCATTGGCGCTCAGGTCGTTGAGCCAGAGGCTGAAGGCAACGGTGTTGGTATAACCTGCTTCGTAAAGGGCGATGGGCAAATTAGGGTAAGTTTCGTCGACGGTCTCCACGGATGCCTCGTTGACTCGATATCCAATACCAATCAGGCCGAACGCAATATTCGTCTTCAGGCCCAAGCCCATGGTCAGGTTGTTGACTGTGGCTCCTCCCATTGTGAAATCATCTTCAAAATAATCGCCCTTGGCGTAGCTGTCGTCGACATAGCTAATGGCGAACAGGCCGGGGCCTACATCTTCGAACGAGCTGGACTCGTTGGGATCGACTTGACAAAGATTAGTACAATGTGAAGAGGTAACGGGATGTGGGGGCTTGCGCACAGCTCCCGAGAGTGCATCCCGAGTTTTTGCAGGTCGAAGCGTTCGAATACGGGACCCAGATGTCACTACTTCCGGTGTCCAATAACAGAGTCAAATTTTGAGCTGGAGTGCCAACTTCGACGGATGCAAAGTAGCCGCCCTTCCTTCTCTTATTTGCAATGACCTCTTCCAAAGTCGGAGAACGTCGTACCAGATCTGTATCGACATGACGGTGTTCAATGTCCCATTGGATTACCTGTGCTTGCGCCACGGGCCTGATCGAGACCAATAAAGCGCTGAGAAACCAAGCCCTCATGACACCGAACTAGTGGCCAGCGTTGCTAGGCCTCAGCTCAACTCAAGAGGTGAGTGCGAGACAAGCCAAAGAAAATGAATAGTCGAGTAAGTTAAAACCGCCCTAGGTTTGCCATAAAACAAAATGTAATAAGCCAAAAGAACCACCAACTGATAGTTAAAGGTCGGCGGTTGGCGGTTTACCAGTTGTGAGGCCTGGAACAACTGGGTATCTGGAGTGAGGCTGGCGCAGTTGGTGCAGTACTAGGTCGTGTTTCTAGAGGCTGTCTCAGAACGGGACAGGGAAGTGGGAGGCGTGGGATAGAAAACCCAGCGGCAAGACGACGGTGGAGCATGGGAGAGGATTGGAAGGAATACGTAAGGAGGAGTAGTACAAGGGAATCGGGGATGCAGGATAGAAAAGCACGGAATTAGCAGGCCGCAGGGGAAGGCAAAACGGTTCGACGAGAAAACCGAGAACAGGAGATGATGGGATGGGCTGGGATGGGAAGGATGGAAGGGCCGCGCAAGCCAGTTCCCGCTGGTGACGACAGGACGCAGCGCGCCAGAGGGTACGTACGCACTACTCAAAGAGAGCGCCAGTGGAGTGGGAGTGGTCCATTCTCATTCCCCCATCCATCTGGGGGTCCATCCCGTCTGGTTTAAGAGTGCCCACCTAGCCACCTGTGCGACCTAACAAACAACCATCGAGCCAACAAGGGCACGCTGCTAACTTTCTGATCTGTCCTGCTAGCGCCCAAGTCGAGAGTCGAGAGTCCGCGCGTGGGCCCCTGGAAAGCGGAGGGGTTGCGCTGCGTCGTCATCGCCGGTGCCGAAGCCGGGGCGAGTCGGGCGTTGAGTAGGGGTCGATTTCCGCGCCAGTTTGTATCTAATCCTTAATGCAGTCGACTGCAGCTGAGTGTGTTCCCGAGACCCTTGGACAGGCCGTGGATTTCGGCTAGATTGGGATATGGTTGTACGAAGCAGCGGCTGCACTTCTTCGGGGAGTACCACCACTACCCGTTGGTGGTTGAAAGGAAGAAAACGACTGGCGCCAGAACTGTTGACGTGGTGCTGTTCCATCGCCACATCCCCTCCAGCGCTTGATCACATCGAGTTCAAACATCCGGGGCGCATTGCCCGGTACATACTTTCCACCTCTAACTTACGTAGTAGAAAAGCCTCGGTCAATCGGGGAGAGGACGCCGCCAGCAGGACCTTGCCACTGCTAGAGATGTTTGTTGGTGTCATGGGCGATGTGCAAGTGGAGGTTTGGTTGCGCATCCCATTCGTTGTCAAGAGGATCCTTCAGCATCTCGGCAGTTTAGTTAGTGGGAAGCATGCCTTACCCAGCCATGCCCCCCATGCCCCGCCTGATATGATATCTTTCTCTCTACTACATACCATGCATGCACTCGCACCTGACTACTAGTTAATTACGGTCGGCCACAGCTCCCCTTCTTTCATCGAGCAAACTCAAGAGTCGCCAAGAAATGATGCTCAAAGCGAGAGCGTCAGATTGGGTGGTCCCAGTCAGCCCAGCTACCCAGGCCTGTCACCATGGGCCACTCACAAGCCCGTCACAAGCCCGTCACAAGCAAGAGGGCAACGTTAATTGCGCCACGTTCCTGGGTCTCGACCCAATAATTTGATTCGGCCTCCACCAGGCTGACGACGCCTCGGCCGAGTACTTCTACGCTTGCGGCTTGGTCCTGCAGATCCACCATGTTCCACGACGCTCCGCATCCATCCAAATTTCTTTGACGCGCTGCCAATGTTTCATGTGAGACAATGCACTGCCTTTGGGTCTCTCGAGTTCTTGGCTGTGTAGTTGCCGTTTCCAGTCCCTGTTTCCAATTCATGATAGATATCTCTCGACGTATCCCTCGAGCTTCAAAAGCCCTGCCTCCAACACCTCCGTTTCGCATACATATCCCATCCGCACGTAGCCCGCAAAGTCCTCGCCCTCACCAAAGCAGTGCGACCCAGGGCAGACGAACACCTTGGTCTTCTCCAGGAGATCCATGCAGAACTCGACGTCGTTGACGGGCTGCCCGCTTTTGCTCTTGAACTGAATAAATGCCGTCGTCCCGGCCTTGGGCTCCACCCACGAACACACGGAGCCGTGGCCGTCCACAAACCGCTTGAGCAGCTTCGCATTGGTCCTAGCCAGTGCCATGTTCCGCGTAACCAGGGGCTCGCGCACCGCCGGAGACAGGGCATAACTCGCAATCTGGTCGTCCATCTGGGACACGCTGATAGTGTTGTAGTCACGGGCCGAAGCCATGGCCGACAAGATGGCCTCATCTCTGGTTGCCGCCCACCCGACGCGTATGCCAGCTAGAGCAAACCCTTTCGACATCGACCCCGTGACGACTGTTCTATCATACCCGAAAGTCGTTGCCGGTGCCGGTATTTCACACTGCCCTGCGGCTCCGCCATGGAAAAGCGGACGGTAGACTTCGTCTGAGAAGAGAATGATATCGTGAGCCTCAGCCACCTGCACAATCTGCCGCAGGATGCTGTCTGGGATGGGAGCCCCTGTAGGATTATTGGGGTTGTTGATAATAATCATCTGCCGAACGTCTTGTAAGCTCGAGTTCGCTGCCACTAGTCTATCATGTACCCTTAGCATCAGACTTACCTTAGTGTTCTCTTTGATCAGGCTCTTCAAGGCATCCACCTGCGGCACGAAGCCGTCCTCCGCTTGCAGCCTCCACAGCGAGACCTCGGCGCCCAGGCTTTTAGGGACCTCGTAGAGCTGCTGGTAAGTCGGATACACGCAGACCACGTGGTCCCCGGGCCCTATCAGAGCGTACAGGGCCAGGAAGTTTGCTCCAATGGCTCCTTGGGTGATGATGACATTGTCAGCCGAGACCTGCTCTCCGTCCGAACTGCAATGCGCAGCGGCCCGCTCTCGCAGTGCTTGCGATCCCAGAATCGGTCCATATGTCAGCTTGACGCTGGTGTTGAGCGGGCCTGGTGCCGTGGGGTCCTTGCACATGCGGACCAGGTCGTCGACCGAAACAGATGCAGCGCAGGTCTCAGCAATGTTCAAAACGCCCGGCGTGGTCTCGTACTCGTCCATCCATTGTTCGACCTTGAACGGCTTGATATGCACCATAGTTCCTATCGTCGCTTGAGTGTTCCACTTTGCGAGTGTTTTTGCCCAATCTGATCACGACTTCCAGCACTAATACAATCTCCCTATGAGCGAGGCTAGATGCATACAACGTGAGTTATATGGTACGGTAGCAATGGCCGAGTTACATATCGAGATGAGGTGCATCCTTATAGATACCAAGGATCAAACTTACCCCACACTCTAACTCCATTGAGGTGCCGCCAAACAAAGCGTAGCGGCAGAAGAAGAACCCGTGGTAGCGAAACTATCAGAGCCTACCCCATAGATACATTGATGCACGGGGAGTCCAACCTGACCTTGTCAATCCCAGGTCTTCAGGTCTGTATTAACACTCTTGGTGAGTTATCTTCATCCGGTCAAGGACAGATAACTTGACGACTTAGATTTGGCACATTGAACGCATTCGTAAGCAGACGATCCATCTTCATCGAAAACGAATCCAGTGTCATTTTCCAACATCCCTGAGAGTCTATGTGACCCCTCACTAAAGTTTCTCTTAGAATGATATCAGAGGCGGCTTCGTTCCTCGAGTGGACCATCCGTCCCCAAGCCAGCAAGCACATGAACCAGTGTTTCAGGCCCATATATTACAGTGCTTTCATCTCTGTCTCCACTGTCTGCAATCGTGAATGAGTCGCGTTTTATCTACAGAAACTTGTCAATGCGGTCATGCGTTTGTTTCCATCAAAATGCTCATATCGAAAACGAAATAGATACCCAGACATCATCATGCCAAACACCTCTACATTTCAACACGGGCATGAATGAATTGCCAGTATCACTCTATATACATCCTTGGCGCTACGAGCACAGTACCGTTACAGTTCCGAGCCTTATGCGGGTGTCCTTGATGGTGCAGAGTAGCACTCGGCAAAGATCCCATCCCACAGTTTAAGTGACATCCATCGCAACCGAAGAGACCTGTTGCTCATCTCTGAGCCCGAATTTGACACATGGAAGGTAATGCGGAGTAATATTGTACCCGGACTGATCAGGTGGAATAATAGTTTCGGCGGGAAACAATGTCAAGCACAACAATCTGATTTTGGCAATCTTGTTTTCAGCACCCACATTTCCAACAACTCCGTCGACTGTTACAAGCAAATTTCAAGAGCCATAATTAAATTGACGAAGGCGTCTAGTTGCAAGTGAAATTGACGTGATACTACCAAATTAGCGAAGCATCCCAGGGACCTGCTGTTTGGTCAATTGAAAGAACACTTTCTTAGGCGCAAGCTTGCCCAAGACAGTTGTGACTGCGTTCGGGTTTTACGCAATATTTGCATCAGCGATGGTCATTTGCCTCGTGACATTTTTTCGCTAACGTATAAATGCAACAGAAATACGATTTTGTATTATGTGCACGATTTTTTGCTTAGATGTTGAGATGTTGACTAGCGCACGGAGTACTCTCACGTCTGTTCAATTGTGTGCTCTAGGGTAGCTGAAATCAGTCTCGGGTTAAAGTATTGGAAATCCAATAAGGGAAATGGACGCTGGCGCATCCAATGGATAGGTTTCTTTTGGTGGATGTTGCGTAAAATCATCGATGCATGTGTCACTCATTCGCTGGTGGCAGTAATTCCAGTCTTGACTTTCAATATGGTGACAGTTGTGATGGGACTGAGATAAGCCTATGCTCTTATTATCTGTTCGTCGTGAGCCTCGGTACAAATTATTACGGGATCCGAAGCGTACGAGACAATTGACGAGCTCAACATGCATAGCACCAGCCACAAGTTGGCCGTTTTAGTCCGCCAATGGAGAACGAGATGCAATCTGGCTGGTTCACGGGTTCACGGCGAGTCAGGTGTCCAATCGCTCGCTGGGTGGTTGGGGTCGTTCGGGCGGGCAAATGGCTCCATCTCCAAGTCATGGGACCCACTACCCCCAGTGGCTGTGCCAACCAGTTTCATCCGGTTGCAGCCAGTGGGAGTCTGTCCCGCATCGACGGAAGGCGAGACCGTGGAGGTACCTGCCTAAGGTGCCTAGCTCTCTGCGCGCTCGCTGCGGGGCGCCACACGGACCGAGCAGCTTATCCTGGTCGCAACCCGTCAACTCGTCATTCAACGACATCGCTCTCTCCTCTTCACATCAACATCGTTTCATCAACACCCTGCGCCTATTGCCGCCGCGTTTGCTTCTGCATCTGTATCCGCATCGCCGCAGCCATGGCTCCTCCTGGCTTGAGGAGTATCCTCGTCGGGGTGGTAGCCGCCTTGCCCGCCCTCGTCATGGGCTTCAACGCCAGCTACTCACCATCAGACATGATGCGGTCTCAGGCGGCTGCCTTCGACCTCCGTCCCGAGGGATGCCCTCCGTGGTATGCAATCTATCTGCAGTACCCCCCAAAGGCTCTACGGCGCCTATTCTGACCTCTCTACAGCTTCAACTGTCTCCTTCCGGCCCACACCTGCACCCAGTACTCTAGCTGCAACGAGTTTAACGGCAAATGCGATTGTCCCGAGGGATTTGGTGGCGATGACTGTCTCCAACCACGTGCGAATCAACACCCTCCACAACATTGCTTAATAACTGTCGCTAACTGCCCCTACAGTATGCGGATCTCTCGCTCGTGGCAAAGACCGTCCAATGCGAGGCAAAAGCAATTGTGCCTGTGACGAAGGCTGGGACGGAATCAACTGCAACGTTTGCACCGAAAACAAAGCCTGTGATGCATTGATGGAAGCCGGCGAAGGTGGCGTTTGCTACCAGAATGGAGAGGTCGTCAACCACAACTACCAGATCTGCGATGTCACCAACGAGAAGATCACCTCGCTGCTTGGAAAGCAGCGTCCCGAGGTGACTTTCAACTGCAAGAAGGAAGATTCCACGTGCGACTTCCAATGTACGACACCTCTTCCCGAACTTACAAGAAACTGTAGTTACTAACTTATCTCAGTTTGGGTCGATGCCGCCGAGTCGTTCTACTGTCATTTGTCCGAGTGCGAATCAGGCGCCGAGTTCCAGGAATCAAAGAACACCACCTCGTACAAGTGCAATAAGATCGAGTGTAGCTGCATACCTGAACGCATGCTGTGCGGAAAGGACGGATCCATTGACTTGACCGACTTTCTCGACCAAGCCATCAAAGGCCCCGGCCGTTTCGAGTGCACTCAGAAACATGGTGGTGCTCACGACTGCGCCTTCAGAGAGCCAGAGATGGACGCTCTCATCCTTGCCTTGATCGGCGACTCAAGCATTTTCCTTGATTGCCGCGCAGGCGAATGTCTCTATAAGACGGAAGTCCCAGGATACCACCGCCCTGTGAAGAAGATCAACACACCACTGATTGCCGGCGTTATTGGTGGCTGTTCTCTCTTCCTCGTGGCAGTTATCGTCCTGACTTGGTACCTGTCTCGACGTAAGCTGGGCTACGGCGCGATCCATTTGGACGAGTCCGACGACGAGAGCACAAAGCTCATGGTCGACCACAAGCCCGCGGGGCTTTACTTCGAAAACGTCGCGTATTCACTCAATGGCAAGCAGATTTTGACGGGCATTCAAGGCATCTCCAATCCTGGAGAGGTGACCGCCATTATGGGTGCCTCCGGTGCCGGCAAGACTACCTTCCTCGATATTCTGGCCCGAAAGAACAAGCGTGGACAAGTCAGTGGTGATTTCTATGTCAATGGCGAGAGGGTCGCCGATTCCGACTACAAGAATGTTGTTGGTTTTGTTGATCAAGAGGATACCATGCTGCCAACGTTGACTGTTCACGAGACAATTCTTAACAGCGCCCTGCTGCGACTTCCCCGAGATATGGGCCGCGCTGCAAAGGAACAGCGAGTTTTCGAGGTCGAGAAAGAGCTAGGCATTCATCACATCCGGGATTCACTGATTGGCTCCGAAGAAGGCAAGGGCCGTGGTATCTCTGGGGGAGAGAAACGACGTGTAGGAATTGCCTGCGAACTCGTGACCAGCCCCTCTATTCTGTTTCTGGACGAGCCGACCAGTGGTCTGGACGCCTACAATGCTTACAACGTCATTGAGTGCCTAGTGACACTCGCCAAGAACTACCAGCGAACAGTCATCTTTACCATCCACCAGCCGAGATCGAACATTGTTGCCCTCTTTGATAGACTGATCCTCCTGGCCCAAGGAAGAACCGTCTACTCTGGCCCCTTCAACCAATGCCAAGCATACTTTGACCAGATCGGTTATGAGTGCCCTCCTGGATTCAACATTGCGGACTATCTCGTTGATCTCACCATGCATGCCGGAAGTACCCAGTCCGTCGACGATGGCACAATTGCACCCGACAATAGCAGTGTTGGCCCGAGTAGCACCAGGGCAATCAAGTCGATTGCAAGCATATCCGGTACTAGCACAGGAGAAGACAGCGAGGCAGCATCATCAGGCCGCCCCCGAACCTGGCGACGGGACTCGGTCAAGATTCGACAGGACCGTGAACTCTTTACGCGGAGGAAGAACACTGCGGACACGTCTGTCATGTCGGATGCTGGTGGCGAGGACCCCAGCTCGTACCCCCTTCAGTCAAACCCCGCTGACTCCCTGGCCACTCCCCTTCTTGAGGACCCTCACGACCTTCCGCCGGCGGCTCCCACGGGAACTGACTTGGATATCATGACACGCTCTTTTGCTCAGTCAGACATCGCAGTATCAACTCGTGAAGAGATCAAGCAAGTTATTGCCACTGCAGAAAATGCCAATGGTCCGAACTCGAATGGCTACGGTGATGGAAACATCAGTATTAGCGCTGTTGGTAAAGGTTATGCTCGTGTTGGTTACCTGCGCCAGTTTATCATCCTGTCTCAGAGAACTTGGAAGAACCTTTATCGAAACCCGATGTTGATGCTCACACACTATGCCATCGCAATCGTCCTGGCTGTGTTTTCGGGATACCTCTTCTACGGACTCACGGACGACATCCCGGGCTTCCAGAACCGCCTTGGTCTATTCTTCTTCCTCCTCGCTCTGTTCGGTTTCAGCACCCTCACCAGTCTCACTGTCTTCGCCACCGAGCGCCTTCTATTCGTTCGGGAGCGTGCCAATGGATACTACTCGCCTGCCACCTACTTCGCCGCTAAGGTTTTGTTTGACATTGTCCCTCTTCGAATTATCCCACCCATTCTGATGGGCTCCATCATCTACCCCATGACTGGACTCGTGGCCGATTCAACGCACTTCTTCAACTTCATCACAGTCCTCGTTCTATTCAACATGGCTGCCGCTGCTGTGTGCCTGTTTATTGGTATTGTTTGCAAGGACGGCGGTGTTGCAAACCTGATCGGAAGCTTGGTGATGCTTTTCAGTCTGTTGTTTGCTGGATTTCTTCTCAACCACGATGCCACACCAAAGGGCGCTCTATGGCTCCAAACGTTGTCGATTTTCCACTATGGCTTCGAGTCACTTATTGTGAACGAGGTACTACAGCTTACCCTCGTCGACAGCAAGTACGGGCTCGACATCACGGTTCCCGGCGCAGCTATCTTGAGCTCTTTCGGGTTCAACAATGACGCTCTTTGGTCTGATATCCGAAACCTGGGAGTTTTTGCTGCCGTTTTCATCGTCTTGTCTTACGCGGCTATGCACATTTTGCTCATCGAGAAGCGATAGACTTTGGGACAAGGCGCTCGAAGTGCCACTGCAAATAGACGGACAAAGAGATGCGGCGTACAGGCATCCTGGTATATTTTTATCCGAACGCACTGTACCAAGGGATTCTCTGATTTCGATATTCATTATGGGCGTTGGGCATGATTGATTTGTGTATGTGAGTATGTCTTATACATTTCTTGGATTGTTGAGGTTGAGCATAGGACATTACAAGAATATTCTACTACATTCCGAGTCCCTGGTAAGAGCACGATATGTGAGAGCAGTTGGCTGGCGAATATGTATTGTCATGGATATGACAGCGGGGTTGAGTTGTTAATTGTTGCTAGAGGCGCAACAATGCATTGATACACGTAGGGGAAGACACTGTTTTACAAGTTTGGGCAACACCAACCCTACTCCATCTTTCCGCCCGTAAACTCTTCAGCAATCCGCTTCTGTCGCTTGACGGAGCGGTCATATTCCGACTCGTACAAGTCCATGATCTTGGTGGATGCTCCTGTCGTGGTCTCGAGCATGCTGCCGATGGTTGGTGGCTTGCCCCAAACATCCCAGGTGTTCTCTGCGTGGCCATAGCGGCCCATTGCTTGGCCTGATTTCTTGAAATAGTCTTCAGCGAAAATAGTGTCAATCTCGGCTTTGAGCTCGGCTTCGTTGAGAATGAAGTTGGAGGCGTTGATATAGAGTTCCATGAGAGCATCGCGGCGGGCCTCGCGCTTGGACTCCTCGAGGGCCAAGATTCTGCTCTTGCTTCGCTGGTTCTTGGAGAAGCGCTTGGGGTCGGGGTAGACGGTGGTATCCATCAGTGAATCCAGCACGGTACTGCGAGTGAGACGGTCATCCTCCCTCTCCGGGGCAGAGGCTGCGGCATTGTGCTCCTCGAACTTCTTGCTCACACGAGTGTTGCGCCGGGAGTCGAGCTGCTTTCGGCGGTTCCAAAGCACTTTCAAACCAACACCCAAGTTGTGACGACGGTTGGCGGCCATTTTCCTCTTCCATATGTCGGCCTGGCTCTTCGTGGGTCCATAATTCTCTGGCTTTCGCATCGGCGCCGTTTCCTGGATGTATCTTGGCTGCACCTTGCGCTTGCCCTCCTCGCGCGGGAAGACCTCGCGAGGCACGGGAAGGTGACCACGGACTCGAGGGAGCTTCTTTTCTTCGGATTGAGGAGGCGTAGGAAGGCGGATGTAGGCTGGTGACTCTGGGGGGACTTGGTTGAGAGCAGAGTGCGTGGTGGAGAAGCTGCGTGAGATGAAGGAGAGCTCACGAGCAGCGGCCCTGGGGCAGGCCGTGCCAAGAAGGAACGCCATTGTGTAGAGAGCCGGCGCCAATTGCAGCGCAGTGAAGGCTCGTGAGGGGTCGCAGGATCGCAATGGTAGTCAACACCGGACCTGAGCTGTTCGTTCGATGTCTCGTGGGACGGTCAAAGAAAATCGACGCCGGATCATTTTTGTCGGATTAACATGCTCCGATAGGACCCCTGCAATTTTGTCCGCTGGTCGCACTAGCGGCCCCCGCCACCAACCACCGCCAGTCTTGGTGGGGCCTTCTGTCTCGTCGCAAGAAAAAAAAAGTTGAAGGATAAATTTCTTGGGACCGCCATCTTCCCTCTACCATTTCCTCACACTCAGTCACCCATCCTACTTTTCAACATGGGTACTGGGAAGAAGGAGGCCAGTCGGCGCACGCGCCAGGGTAAAACCGGCGATGGTCTCAACAATGTCCGGACCAAGGGCGAGAACTTCTATCGGTAAGTCGAGCCAGCTGCGCAGCATTCCTTTACCTGCCGGATGCGCGTTGCTAACCATTCTACGATAGTGATGCGAAGAAGGTCAAGGCTCTGGGCATGTACAAGGAGGGCAGGGCAAAGAGGAACGCCAATGGAGACATCACTGTGGCTGCGACCTACCAGTCGAGGGAGATTCCCAACGCCCGCATCGAGCCGAACCGCAAGTGGTTTACCAACACCCGAGTGGTCTCCCAGGACACCCTCAAGGCGTTCCGCGAGGCTATGGACGAGAAGGCCAAGGACCCCTATCAGGTGCTTCTCAAGTCCAACAAGCTGCCCATGAGTTTGATTCGGGATGGTGGCAAGGACACTCAGAACGGCGTCAAGCAGCACCAGGCCAAGATGACTGTCGAGACGGCACCTTTCTCCGACGTCTTTGGCCCCAAAGCACAGCGCAAGCGCGTCAAGCTGGGTGTCAGCAGTCTGATGGATCTGGCTGACGATACTGAAAAGAGCATGGACACCTACCAGGAGCGTCTGGAGCAGGCCAAACTACTGAGTGGCACTTCTGGTGATGCCGAGGACGCTGATAAGCCCCTCACCATGGCCATCGAGCCCGTCTTCGATAAGGGCCAAAGCAAGAGAATCTGGAACGAGCTCTATAAGGTTATGGACTCTTCTGACGTCGTCATCCACGTGCTGGATGCCCGAGACCCTCTGGGTACTAGATGTCTGAGTGTCGAGAAGTACTTGAAGGAGGAAGCCCCCCACAAGCACTTGATCTTTGTTCTGAACAAGTGTGATTTGGTTCCCACCAGCGTCGCAGTAAGTCTTGAACCTATTCCTTGTCTGTTCTCTCTTCCGCCCTCCCATCGACCCCAATGTTCTTAGTCAGGATCTCGTCTTTTTTCTTCCAGTGACGTCGGTCTGTTATAACATTGGGAGAATGACTGCCATTCTCGACTGTTGACAACCTTGGTTGTCAGCTGATGTGTTCCGTTTTGGTTACCATCATGAGATAGGCTTCGTGTCCAATTTGAGTTGAAGCATACCTATGCCATTAAATGGGGCATCGATTGTATACTTCTTAGTTATGACACATACATGCCCTTGACACTTGCATTTTGCATTATGAATTATATGATGAATCGCAATACTAATTCATCATAGGCTTCTTGGGTTCGTCGCCTCTCAAAGGAGTACCCCACGTTGGCATTCCACGCCAGCATCAACAACTCGTTCGGAAAGGGCTCCCTCATCCAACTCCTTCGTCAATTCTCCTCCCTGCACTCGGATCGCAAGCAGATCTCTGTTGGCCTAATCGGCGGTCCCAACACCGGCAAGTCGTCCATCATCAACACTCTCCTCAAGAAGAAGGTCTGCACTGTGGCCCCTATTCCTGGCGAGACCAAGGTGTGGCAATACGTCAGCTTGATGAAGCGCATCTACCTCATTGACTGCCCTGGTGTCGTCCCGCCATCCAGCACGGATACCCCAACTGATCTGGTTCTCCGAGGTGTGGTGCGAGTGGAGAAGGTTGAGAATCCTGAGCAATACATCACAGCCCTCCTGGGCAAGGTGAAGCAACGCCACATAGAGAAGACCTATGAGTTGACGGGGTGGACCAACTCAACCGAATTCTTGGAGCTCCTCGCTCGAAAGGGTGGCCGTCTTCTTAAAGGCGGTGAGCCTGATCTTGACGGTGTGGCCAAGATGGTTCTGAACGACTTCATGAGGGGAAAGATCCCATGGTTCACCCCCACCCCAGTCCTGGAAGGCGAAGACGAAGATGATAAGAAGGTTGGCGGCCGTGAAGGCAGACTCGGAGAGATGCCCAGAAAGCGAAAGACTGAGGAGACCGCCGAAGACCCAGATGTTGCAGCTGAGGCGCAACTTCAAATGGAGGCGAGCGCTGCTTCACTGAAGGGTGACGATGAGGAGTCAGATGAGGAGTCAGAGGAAGAGTTCGAAGGCTTTGGCAGTGACACCGAAGAGGGAAGATCAAGGAAACCGTCTTTTGGCGCGACCATTGACGGTGGAAGTGACGCTGAGAGCAATGCCGACGATGTCATCTCAATCGGTGGTTCCGAAGTGGAGGAGCCTGAGGCACAACCTGAAGTCTCAGAACCCAAATCTGACCACGAGGAAGATGAGGGTCGCAAGGCCGACCGACCCAACAAGCGACGAAGGATTTCAATGGACTGAAGTCGGTCGAGTGCGCCTTGATCCATGTTGTTGCCGTGTAAACTCAACAACAACCGATGCCCATACTCACTCTCGATCCCGCCCTTCCTATGCCACACCCGTGCTATAGGCTGGGCTAGATGCAAGCTGCCATTATGACATCTGGCAGTAATCCTTCGCTCTCATGTCGCTGGCCTTGATGTGGTCGGATGATGGCGGCCGCCTGTGTAACGGCCAACTCGCTCTTGGCCGCGACGTGAGGAGACGGGATGGAGCTTGGGGATTGGGTAACACTGTGGCTGATTGTCTGGAAACAGAGTAGTATCCAGACCACAGGGAAGAGCTTGGGGAGCTGGCTTGCCGATCACTGGTGATCAATCCCTTCGGCTAGCTTGAACGTATGTCGTTTCTCGTCAGCCTTTGGTTTGGTCAGTTTGGATGGTGCTTGGAGTAAAGCCAAATGCGACTTCCACCACTTCCAGTTGGTAGCAACCGGCTCACTCTCGACGAGGCAGGACACAGCCTCTGAGATGAACTTGATGGATTGGACTGTTCCACACCCGTGTCGTGTCCCAGACCTGATCGCCGACGACGACTTGTCCCTTTTGGACAATGGGTTGATAAAGGCGCTCTGCTGGATTTAAGCAACCGGAGTAACCCAACCCTTCACCCAGCCATATATGCACTAGAGGCACGCGTGAACGAAACGATGTTAATGACCTAATCGAACATACCCATCGAACCCAATGCTCATGTCTCTTACATCGTTATTGTGAAGTCTAGCGTTGTCCATGTACCGAATTGATGCAATGCTGAAGTACCTTTGAGGGTAGAAACCAGCCAGGTTCTGACAATGTCTAGTTTGTTTTGTACTATGGTCCCACTAAATACTCTGAAAGTGATTCACATAGCTTACCACAGCCCAGCTCGTTGAGTACTATCTAATAATAATGTCTACTCTGTACACTCTAATGGAAGCTGAGAGGACCTGGAAGAGACTTGGGGTTGCTGCCGCATTGTTCAACGCCGTGACGTTCCTTTCTGCTGGACAAAGGGCGCCCATCTATCCATCTGGTTCCTCCATAACAAGGCAAAGCAAAGCATAACAGTGACATAGCCAACTGAGGGGGATCGGCTCGATTGGGAAGAGAGTTCGGGTTCTCTTTCAGAGGCCAAATATTAGCAAGGGGCGAAGGGTAGTTGTTCTCTGGGCTGTATTGAGCAGCGTTGAAATGTGCTGGTCGGCTGGAAGAGATTTATCATCTCGTAGTTAGAAAGCTGCCCAAGGAACGGAAGATTTAGGTTAATATGAGCACGAGTGTTAGAATAGCCTCACTTTGTTACCATGGTAACTATTAGTTTCGACCCATCTCATCTGTGTCGTTGTTCGTGAAATATGCTTAGGGCTGCTGGTCGGTGGCTGGTCTGAGTTCACAACACAAGAATAGGACAAGGAATTGCACAGTCCAGGCCAGAAACACATAGAAGGGTTTTATTGGCTTTTCAACTGTACGTCTAGAAATACCAACTGAGCTCTGTTTGGCAGGGCAGATTCTCCCCTTGCTCTGGGTGGTCAATGACGTGAACGCAGGCAGCACTCGTTTCTGTTGTTTTGTGTGGCGGTGCTGAAGCTGGTACGTTTCTGTGGCTAGGTACTCGAAAGGCGAATGAACGAGAGGGGAAAAAAGGTCGTCCCCAACCGTACTTTTCCACTTTCTTCCTCAGAAACCATTCCATTTCACCCTTCCCACCTTTCGCCCTCATAACGAAAAAGGTCCCAAAAACCACAACACCACCAAGACGCACTTTTGGCTTCCATTTGGGATTCAAAAAGACGAGAAAAGACGCAGCTAGTAGCTGAACCACCTGCAACTATGGCCAAGACCCGGTCGACCGCTCGCAAGGCACTGCCTCCCGCCGCTGCGGGAAGTGGAAGCAGCGCATCAGTTCCTCGCAATCGGGCTCCCGTCCAGACCCCCGAACTGGTGAGGCATCCTCGCGATCCATCTATTCATTTGAGCTTGACTGACAATAGCTTCAAGGATGCCAACGTTGTGAACGCTTTCAACCCCGCTTCCAACCCAATTTCCCACCCAGGAACCGCTGCTCCATAGAGTAAGTGCTCCATCACCAACTGAATTTTGTAACCATGAGAAGCTTACACGAGCAATAGATGGTGCTTCGACCTTGCCAACCCCGGCTGTGTCCACCAAGGACTCTCCTTCAGCCTCTGGTGCTCAGCCCGCCTATCCATCTGTCCCAGCGAGACTTCCGACGCCCACATACCCGGGCCCATCTCGCTATGACTACCTGCTTTGCGACCAGCCGGCCAGAACGAGGGCGTCGAACACTTCTCGAGCTGTTCGCAAGTCGCATCACCCCACCAAGGCTCAGCCTCAGTCCCAGTTCTCCGGAAGCTTCAACCGACGATCTGATCGACGAGCTATGTTCAGAAAGGAGTTCGCCAAGCGCGTCGCCAACCGACTGGCTCCTCACCAGCCCTCCAAGGTCACGAAGGCTCAGCGACCCAAACCCTTTCCCAACACCAGCTCCCTTGAAGACGTGGTTAAGGTTGACGCGGCTGAATATTCCTCTCGCAAGAAGAAGCAGGAAGAGCAGCTAAAAATTCCCATCGGACCGGTCGACTGGGACAAGGCGTTCATCACTCCGGGTCCCCCACCCGCCAGCGCCATCATCGCGGGCAACAACATGGAAAGCATCCGGTGGCAGGTTGAAAATGCACGGCATCTATTCATCAATGGCATCGTCGGGCCATTTGAGATTGGCGGGTTCCTCTGCAATGTCGAAGACGGAACAGGCAACCTTGGCAAGGTGGCCCAACGCATCAAAGACGCAAATGGGAACTGGTACTAGGAGGACATGTTCACCATGCAACCCTACAAGCACAATGCCACCAATACCAAGACGCAGACCAACAATACCGCCAAGGTAGAGGTCGACTACACCGAGCTGCTACGCGTCTTGGGCGAAGTCAGTTACACCGAGGTCAACGTCGCCGAGCCACAGGCCAACAACGCCGAAGCGCAGGTCAACAACACAGGGGTAGAAATGCCCTTCAACGATCTACTACGCCTCTTGGACGACGACAACGCCACCGAGGCGCAGCCCATGTACGGCCCGCCAGTAGCCGGCCCTGACGGAGAGTTTCTGGGCTTCGCCGACGATAATGGCGACATGACCCCGCCCCAGACCCAACTCCCTGCTGCAGATAGAGAGGCGACGTTGAATCCCGAGTCAGAGGTTCAGCCGGTTCTGAAGAACGCATTTGACCCCTCTTGGTTCTAGAACGATGCACTTTTGCGACCGTCTCAGACCATTACCAAACGAGTATCGAGACGAGTACCAATCAAGAATCAGAGACGACCACCAAGCGGGCATCGGAGACGACTACCCAGTGAATATTGGGCAATGAGAGAAAGTTGTCCACCAAATTGATACACGCATTGTGGTTGAGAAATTTCACGCCACCTACTTCTGTATAGTCATGACTCTTGGGCTTGGTAATGTCTCTTGCATAGTGGTTGTTTTAGTGGCTTGGACGTTGATTATATAGAGATAGCAATGGAACAAGGGTACACCAGATTTGCTATTGAGCTCGAGGTAGATGGAAGTAGAGATGATTGAAAATAAAGATTTGTGATCTTTGGCCTAGATGTTCCGTTGCATAAAACCCATGAAGCGGTTGACGGGAAGGTGAGCCGAGACTTAAAAACACATGCAGAAGCCGCAATTCCATACTTCTAGATTGATGATTGAAGTGGATTGATTGTCGAAAGCCGGAAGAATCGACGTGAGGTTAAACTCGTAGGTTCGTGACGTTGATACGGGAGCGCGGCCCGATAACAACGGCGATGCTGCCGGTTTACATATCCGGCAATGGAAACCTGGACATTGACAGGCCTATTCGAGTCGTCAATATCAAGATTAAATTACTAGCATTGCACCATAGAGTCTGCTCGCTGCGCAGGTTCCCCGCTGCAGATTTTGCGAAATCGCGGGACCTCACGTTCCGAGCTTCTTGTGTGAGCTGATCGTGGGGCATGCATCACGACTTTGCATTGGCCGATAGTCCGAACGAGAAGGCGGAGCTGCCCTCCCAGCCCGAAAGGCGACCCGGCTTGTATTTGATCAGATGGTCGAGGATACTCGGGATAGTTACCGTTGGCCTTGTTCGAACAAAAGGCAATGTCCGCATCGCAGGTGCCGCTTTGCCACTCCGTCGTGTCCGATTGATGGGGTTTTCCCAAACCGATCGACACAGCGTGGAATGCGGATCACCATGTTCCGTGTCTACCTATTGAGAACGTATATACCATGGTTATAAAACACCTTTAATAAGCTCTGAAATGATTGCTGCAACCAGTATCCAACCATTCTGCATTGTCTGATAGTCACTAAGATGAAGTTGACTACTGCGGCGCTCGCTTCCTTCGTCCACTCGGCATTGGCACAGTCGCCTTTGTACGGTCAATGCGGTGGAAAGGGATGGACTGGTGCCACTACCTGCGTCAGTGGCTCGCACTGCCAGTACTCGAATGATTGGTACTCTCAGTGTGTTCCTGGTAAGTTGTTTTGGGATATATATCGAAATGATATGTGGTGTTCTTCTACTCATACAAACTTGTAGGTGCGGATTCCTCTTCATCGACAATAACCACCAAGACGACAACTTCTGCTACTGCTACGGTCACAAAGACTCCAGTAGGAACTGGCGTTCCAACGACGAGTGGAACTAAATTCACCATCGACGGCGTCACAAAGTACTTTGCCGGCACCAACTGTTACTGGTGCAGCTTCCTCCCTCTCAAGAGCGATGCCGAGACGGTCATGTCCCACCTGGAGGCGTCGGGCCTGAAGATCCTCCGCATCTGGGGCTTCAACGACGTCAACACCAAGCCGAGCGACAGCACGGTGTGGTTCCAGTATCTCTCGTCGTCCGGCTCAGAGATCAACACGGGCGCCAACGGACTGCAGCGCCTGGACTGGATCGTTGAGGCCGCCGAGAACCACGGCATCAAGCTCATCATCAACTTCGTCAACAACTGGGACGACTACGGCGGTATGAAGGCTTACACCAACGCCTTCGGAGGCGACCACGTCGGCTGGTACACCAACGCGGCGGCGCAGGCGCAGTATCGCAAGTACGTCGCGGCCATCATCAGCCGGTATAGCGACTCGAGCGCCATCTTCGCGTGGGAGCTGGCCAACGAGCCCCGCTGCAACGGGTGTAACACCGACATCATCTACGAATGGGGGACGGAGATCTCGCAGTATATCAAGGCCCTTGATCCCAAGCATCTGGTGACGCTCGGAGACGAGGGCTTCGGCCTGCCGGGCGACGGTAGCTATCCGTATACATACGGGGAGGGCGTCGACTGGGAGAAGATGCTCACCATCGACACGCTCGACTTTGCCACTTTCCACCTGTATCCCACTTCTTGTGAGTTATGCCTCTTGGACTCTGCGCAACTCTGAGACTTGCCACTGACGATAAATCAACTAAATAGGGGGTGTGTCGACCGACTGGGGCAACGCCTGGGTTAAAGCCCACGCCAAGCTCTGTGTCGAGGCTGGAGTCCCGTGCTTCTTCGAAGAATGTGAGTTTCTTCTATCATGAGACACAAAGAGATCAGAGACTGACATGTCGGAACCAGACGGAATGACCTACGACCAGTGCAGCATTGAGAAGGGGTGGCAAGCTACGTCCTTGGCAACAGCCGGAATGGCCGGCGATGCATTCTGGCAGTTTGGCGACACCATCAGTACTGGACAGAGCCACAACGATGGAAACACAATCTACTACGGCAGCGATACTTGGACCTGCCTGGTCACAAACCACGTTGCGGCGATTCCCTGAAAACGGGAACTCAGCCTAGATGTTTAGTAGTGAGCGTGGTGTCTGCACAAAGTTGGGAGAGAAGAAGAGGTGAAGAGAGAATTGATGGTCCCAGGAGCCAGGAGAATACGGGAAATAGCTCAAGTATCAAATAAGAAACTTAAGCAAAGGAACCGTGTGATTTCGTATTGTGTGATGTTCAGTAGTGCCTGTTCATTGTTCAAGTCTAGGGTGGTTAACAGCGGTGCTGCCATCTCGGAAGATTAGCGCTCCGACTTCCAAAAAAAAGATGGTCGTCATCGCAAAGGCCGCTTTAGATCGCCATTCTTAGATCTTCACTACGAAACCTCAAACTCAAGCATCTCCACACTGCGCATTGCCTTTCCTGACATCTTACTATACTGCAAATCACCTGCAATCCATATAGTCTCCCGCAATGGGCTCGTCGTCGTCCAAGGTCGCCCGAGGCGCCACCAGGAAGTATCCAACTCGCGCCCCTGGAGCAGCGGTCCCAGCTGCGGCGCCGCGACGTCAACCGATCACGAAGACGAAAGCTGATCCATTGGGAGGAGGCTCAAAGGAAGACGGTAAGATGATTTGATACCATCTCCTTCATTCATCACGGAGCCCTCACACTGACTCTAATCCCCAGCTATGCGGGCCGACTCCGAGGAACCTGATTTCGTGACGGGCGACTTCTCTCGCCGCCTGCACCAGATGGGCATTGCAGATCCGAACCCGACCTACTCTCCCTCGTCCACCGCTGCGTCGAATCTCGGACCTCAGCAACACGCGGGACCTGCGTTCCCCCCAAGCAGGAGCAACCCAACGCTCTCGGCGCTCGAGGCTCGACAGCGGCTGCAGCAAGAAGCCGAGGATGACTTTGAGTCCATGGGGCGCGCAAACTCGCAGGGCAGGCGCTTCCTCGACATGCGCACAGTGGTGGACGCTATTAAGCTGCGCGGCCATGGCGTCGCGGATAAGGATATCGAGGCCAGGCTCAGGATCCGCCCGGGACTGTTAGACAAGCTCGGCCACCAGAGCGTCCTCTCACATGTGACGGTTCCCAATTGAAGACAATACGAAATTACAAAAACGAAACAAGTCAAAAATCGTTTGCTCTACCTATTATGAAAGCGGACGGAGTGACGATGCAAGCATTTCGACTTGTGCAAAACCGTGCTCCTCGCTCCTAGAATGATTACAAGACGCCGGTATTTAAAACAGCCGGGTTCAACCTGGCCGGCACCCACCGTTTGCGGCAGACAAGGCCAGGACACAGCATTTTATTCTCTAATTTTCCCTCGCCAACGTCCATCTACCTACCACGCCGTGTGGCCTCCGTCAATGATTAGATCGCTGCCCGTCATGAAGCTGCTGGCATCGCTGAGGAGGAAGACGGCCGCGCCACGGAACTCCTTAGGGCTACTGATGCGGCCGAGCATGTTCTCGCCCGCCCACAGAGTCTGACGCTCGGGGGACTCGTCGAAGAGGTTTTGCAGCATCTGGGTTAGGATGTAGCCGGGCGAGAGGGTGTTGACTCGGATTCCGTACTTGCCCCATTCGGAAGCCAAGCTGCGGCCCAGTTGGACGACGGCGGCCTTGGAGGGGTTGTAAACCCTGGCTTGCGTGTTAGTGGCGATGCAAATCGTGGATGAGAATGAGGAGGGAGGGGAACGCCTGGGAGTGGACGTCTAGGAGGGGATGTCTGGCAGACGACTACGTACGGGGCGATCATGCCCTTGTTGGCAATTGAACCGCTCATGCTGGCGATCAAACAGATGCTGCCAGGTTTCTTGAGGCGAACCATCTGACGCGCTGCCGCCTGGGCAGTCATGAAGCAGCCGGTAAAGTTGATGCTCATCATCCGATCGGCGTCCTCGGCCGTGTACTCGAGGGCCGGCGTTTCCTGGTTGATGCCTGCGGCGGCGATCAAGCCATCCAGACGACCGGTCTGATCGGCGACGTCCTCAAAGATCTTGTTCAGCTGCGCAGAATCTCGCACGTCGACTTGACGATACGCCAAGGAGGAGCCGAGCTCCTCGCGAGCCCGTCTGGCAATCCTGGAAAACTCCGAGTTCGGGTCGGATTCTGGAGACTCGAGTCGATCGATGGCCCAGACTGGTGTAGATGAGTGTCAGCAGAGTTGCCGAGTTGGGACACCTCTTTGCACTGTTGGAGAAGAATCTCACCTTGGGCGCCGGCCTCGAGCAGGGCCTCGATCTGGACCAAGCCCAGACCTCGCGCGCCGCCGGAGACGACGATGACCTTGTCCTTGAGGCTGAACTCGGGCAGCAGATGGCGCTGGTTTACGGAGGCATTGTCGGCAGCAGACGTGGTTTGCAGCGTGTGGACGGGAGCGGTGACTGGCTGAGCTGCTACCTTGACGGTAGGCAGGTCCTGCGTGAGCGTCTCAAGTGCGGAGTTTGTCTGTGACATGGTGTAGATGGGTGGCGACGAGAGTGATGGTTTGCGAGAGATGGTTCTGGCACACAACTCCTCGACCTCTCAAGACGAGGAGGAAGCTTTCTTATACATGGAGCTTGCGGGTGGCAGCAGGCACAAGCCTGGACTCTCTTTGTGGTAGGGGCGGATCATGGCCGGGATGGAGAAAGTCAACGACAAGACGCAACTCAATTCAACCGGCGTCACGAGCTCAGTCGGAGAGAGACATATGTGGCAGACGGACGAGGTTGCAACGCAAAGCTAGCACTAGGACGATATCGACGATGCCGGGCGGAGGCTCGGATTTCCCGCAACAGTTAAACTCAGGGCCGTCGACGGGGGGTGTGAGGATCGACGTCAGACCCCCCTCCCTCCCTTTTGCGGGCTTGACCCAACTGGAGCAAGGCATCTACAGAGCTTTAATTAGCCCTCAGAGACTCTCGCTTGCCTGCTCTCGCCTGTGGTGGGGAGAGCTTTGCCAGGGCGTCATCCCATGACCTCGGATGAGCTCCTTCGGCATCAATCCCGTTCGGTGAGGCCATCGTCGCTTCACGACTTTGGGTTGTGGAGAAGTGGGAGGGGGAGAGAGGGGACAGAAAGGACCAGGATCTTGCTGCATTCATTCCATCCCCCCAGCTTCCCACCCCCCAGCTCTGGATTGGGAATGGCCGGCATGTGGAGTTTGGGGTCGTGGCGTCCTTTTATTTCTTAGCGTCGAAGCCAAGGTTGGTTGCTTGGGTCGACTGACACAGATGAGCCCAAAGAGTGTGGAAGAGGCCTAGAGGACAATGGTTGGAGGTGGCATTGTCACGATACGACCTTTGCAGAGAAGGGAAAGGCTGGAATTGTGAGCGCCATCAAGAATAGAACCAGATCCGGGGATGGGAATGGCTAGATGGGTCTTCGGGACATTGATCTTGACGAACGAAGCCGACTCGAACCCGCTCCATCCATCTGTTTTTGATACAGCGTCCATGTCAAGGCGGCTCCGACTGCCCTGCCCAAGGATGAAGAAACGCTTGGGACTTCCTAGGACGAGACCCGTCTAAGTAGGAGCCATGCGGCCAGAGAAGAGGGGTCTAAACATGCAGCTTGGAGGGTTACTATCGGGAGGGGTAGGAGTCGAGATGAGAGTTGCGACGGCCATTTATGAGATGAATGCATCAGAAAGGGAAGAACGCGCCGTGAGATGATGTGCTGCGCGGGCGGCGAGTCCCGGCGACGAACTGCATTCACATGAGCCTTTGGAGATGCATCTTGCCGGCGCGGCAACCTGGTGCGAAGAAGTTTCCCCCAGTCTCATGGTGCACTGCATTATTGGTGTACTACACATATCACGTCGTTGGATCTTCGGGAGCAAGGATCCAGAACCTCCATTCTATCTTTTCTCCTTGCTTCCCCCTTGCACGACACTCGCTGGGATGTCTTTGTGGTTTCCCGGCGTGCTGGGAGATGGGCAGTCAACGATGGGCACCGCCGGGCTTTTGTTGCTGGATGCCCCTCCCTCTGTCTTGGCTCCCTTTCCAAGGTCCGAGATGCAGCGACACCCATTGCCGTCTGCCGAATGGGCACATGGCATATCCTGAAATGCAGACACAGTAGACACTCTGGTTTCTTTATTTTCCTTGCCTTTTTCTGTCTGCCCGCAGCTCGCTCTCGGGGCCGACGGACGGCTGCGCATGCATGAGAGGCACGCAGGTGGGCCATTAGCTGGGGCCTAGATTTCGGTAAGTGCACTCCTGTCTAGTCCGGTTTAGGAAATCCCGGCCTGGTCGTCGAGGTTCAGCGGCTCAGTGGGTTCACAGGCCGCCTGGAGTTTTGGTTCCGCCGGATATCTCCTTTGGTGCTTGCTTGCTTCTCTCTCTTCTTGCTTGAGCAGCAGGAATCTTGTTGAAACAATCAAAACCCTGCCGCAGAGTCTCCACCCCCAACTTTTCTTTCTTTCTTGCTTCTTTGCTCTGTCTCTGCCCTCTTTTTTCGCCACGCTGCTGGAGGTTCCGCTGGCTTCCTCATCTCACGATACCAGTCAAGACCCACAGCCAGCCGCCCAGATGACCGGCCCCTGCAAATGTCAGTCACAAGCCGCTTGCACTCAACATCAAAAGATCGAGTCAGGGGCAGGTGGGAATCCCGCAATGCGACGACGAGCTGCACACGGCTTAATTGGGGCCGACGACTCTCGGCCAGTTTCCACGTGGACCTCACATTAGGCCCAAAGCCGTATGCCGCTGTGGCCAGGGTCCATTCAGTCTCCCCGTCTCGGGCTTCTGCAATGAGATGCGCATCTTGATCTGTTCGCGGGCCCAGATCCTAGGGCCGCAGAGACTTGAGTGCAGTCAGTATGTATGCTGTTCAATTGACAAGAAAACTCCTACGAGACAAAACCAAATACGCCGACCTCTTTAACTCTTCCCCCCTTCTCCCTGTTCTTTGTGTACCCTAGTTGCCCAGGTAGGCATGGACGTGGCGGCGTGATTCTCACGTCACTTATCCTGAACCCACTGAGACGCCGTGACCATGGTTGTGTACACCATGCCAACGAGGCCAACAACCATGAGCGCAATGTCTAACACTTTGACCCATGTCTTTTCCGCCGCGCCCTTGTAATGTAGATATGCCGGATATATATAGACCAGTGGAACACAGGCAAAACTCCCAATCAATGCAACAAACTTGTCCAGATCGCTAGCACCGACCATGCTGATGGCCGTGCAGACCCCCACGATGGCCGTCCTAAGCGCATTCTTCTTCCACTTGATGGCCGAGCTCTTCTTGCCCGTCGCCAGCTCGCCAAAGATGGACGTCTCGATGATACGGGCCGCCGGGAATAGCTGCACAGGGTCTCCTGCGAGGACGGCCATCGAGTAGAGGAACTGCACCGCGTTGACGACGGGCGACTCTTGCGGGAAGTTGGACAGGATCTGGATCTTGGTGCCCTCGCCAAACGTGGCGTAGCACAACGCTCCCACCGACGTGAAGATGATGGTGATGAGGAACATGACAAAGTACAAGAGGTTGGGAAAGTGCTCCGGCTTCTTCATGCTCGATTGGATGGGTAGGATCAGCCCGATACCTTCAAAGGTGAAGATGGCCGAGCCGATGGTCAACGTGTAGTCCGAGGGATTGAAAAGCCTGACAGAAGGCTCCATGCCCTCCTTGGCCAGAGCCCAGATGTCAAAGTACCAAATGTAGGAGAGCCCAATCAGGATGAAGGCATCAGCCAGCAGGGCCACGGGGCCCAGCTTGGAAATGTTCCGGATCAAGGCCAGCGGCACCAGCAGGATGAGCTGGACGGCGATGAGGGCGGGGACCCCCACCCCGAAGCTGCCATCGCCTTGCGTCACCGCATCGAGGAACGCCTTCAAGTTTTCAGCGCTAAAGATGAGCCCCGCACAAACAAAGCCGAGCTGGGAGATGGCAATGGAGGCCAGGATCAGGCTGCGGAAGCGAGGGCCGACGATGGTGGCGCCCAGCTCGCCGTAGCCGCCGCCGTACCGCTCGCGGCAGTCCAGCAGCAGGCGGAAGCAGAGGCAGTTGACGAGGGAGAGCACGATGAGGGCCACCGACGAGAAGAGGATGCCGCCGTTGCGGAAGGCCTTGGGCAGCAGCAGGATGCCGGTTCCGATGAAAGCCTTGATGAGCGTGAAGAAGGTCTTGAGCGTCGAAGCGTCGCCCTCTCTCCGCGGTCGTCGGGTGCTGCTCCTGGAGTGGCCCAGGAGAGGCCTGAGCTCGGGTACTTGTTCCGGGTCGACGCTGTCGTCGTAGTCGTCGACGGCGGACTCGTCCTCGCTCGAATCGTCGTCGTCGAGGTCCTCGCCGGCAAAGCTGCCGTAGAGGTCGAGGAAGTCGACAAAGTTCCTCGTCACGGCCGTATAGCTGCTGACGGGCCTCTGGCGCGCGCGGCGGCGCACGTGGTGGCGTCGAAAGCCTCCGGGCTCGCGCTGCTCGGGGTAGCTCAGGTCACTCGGGTGGCCCAGGCGCGGGGACGGCTGGTGGGAAAAGGTCGCGGAGCGGCGTATGGAGTTGGCGCGGGCCTTGATCTTGAACATGTCGCGGTGCATGTCGCCGCCCTGGAGGCGGAGCGACGACTCGACCGAGTCGGCGTTGGAGGCCTGGTCGAGGCTCAGCCCGGAGGCAGACGGGCCCAGGATCGAGGCATGGCCGAGAAGACTCGCGTCGGGCTCGGCAGAGTAGCCCTCGGGGAGGTGGCGATCGAGGATTTCGGCTTGACGCCTGTTACTGTGCTGGCTCCCGGGGCTCCCAGCGAGGTCGGGTATGTAGGACGACATGATTGTCAGGGTCTCTCGCGGCGGCAGGTTCTTGCGCGGGCTCTTTCGTACGGCGTAGGTTAGGGATCCCAAGTTCCATCAAGTTCCACCACAGTCAGCTGCGGAGCGCAAGGAGCCATTCGTTAACGGGACGAGGTGGGTTGATGAAGAAATACGAAGGCAGCTCAGGCAGGGGCAGCCACAGGCTTTCAAGTGTCGGAAACGGCGCTTTGTCTCCTCCGGAACCGTGGGCTCGGTGAAAAGTGGGACATTGTGGCGGCGGGGCGCGAAGGACCCAGTGAGAAAAAAAATGCAGCTTGTTTTGACCAATTTGTTACGTTACAAGCTTCCGTGAGCAGACAGATGCTGCTCTTCAAGCAATTTTTTCCATGACTATGTGGGCCAGGAGGCTGATGGCGAGTTCTTATGTTTGCTCGGACATGCACGAACGCGGCCTTGGCCTCTGTTTCTATTGGCGTCGCCGTCGTCACCTCCTTCGCGGGGTGCGGAGCCTCTGTCTGCCTTCGCCTGTCCAACTATTGCTGCTGAACGAGACGCCAACCGTCATAGCCGATCCACATTTTTTGTCCCCATCACAGCCTGGAGACTCGCTCTTGGTCTTCTCGTTTCACAACCAGGGTTTCTCGGTTGCTGCAAAGTCTCGTAGAACGAATTGAGTCCGAGACTACCATCTTAACCAGGATGGCCCTCCCGCCAGGACCCGATGGACAATTGCTCGACAAGAATCATGTCGTCACCTTTCTAAGTATGTGCTCTTGCGGCAGCCAATCAAAACTGTTCTTGGGTAGGACCAGCACATCCCCAACGAACCGGGGCTTTGAAGCTCAATCAGCTCGTTCATCTACGGCCTTGGGAAAGACAAACGATCCAGTGGGCTCACAGCCTCCTTAAAGGTAGTGCCCTCTCCTGGTTGCCTGGCTGGGTCGACTTTGTCGCGATGCACTTTTGCTATCCATTTTGAAACAAGCTGGTGTGGAAAAACGTCGGCGACGATCTCATCAAAGTGGCCCCGAACGTAGATATCAAGGTTGGTGCCTGTGAATTACGAGTTCAGACGTCGTGACTCTGGTTCAGTGTCGGGTTCGGAATTTTGTGCACTTGGAGGCTGGCCTTGAGGGAGGACGTGAGGGAGGACGCTGGCTGTGGCAATGTTGTGCAAACTTCCAACCCAGCTCAGACAGGGGTGTGGGAATACGAGGGCCTCGACAAAAGTGTACAAAATTCTGGTACGAGAAATGACCGAAAACGACAAACATCAACGCGATTGCTACCAGCAAAGTAGGCCTCTGAGCAGTTTTGGGGCCGCAAATTATAATCTACTCAACTTTGAACTACATGCAACGCGTGACGAAGGGGAGGTCTTGCAGAGTCGGTGCTTGGCCCACGTCGGAAGCATGCAGTAGCAGAGTACTTGGTGTCAGTCAGCATATTTCGAATACAAGAATCACTTTGGTTCGTTTCAGATGCCATGATTAGTCCGTTGTGAGCAGATTAGCGTCAGTTCCCACCCATTGACGTTTGACATTCCGGACACGGGCAAAAATGACTGGCTATTGTGCTCTGTCGTCTGATATCCCTCACTGTTCCTGAAAGCATGGGGTCTTATACGTAGTTGGAAGAGATTTGGAATTCAGAGGATCAAGACTTGCAAGCAATACTCGTGAGGTATCTGCACATCCAACCACAAAACGTGCGCGGGTCGTCTTTTGGTTGATTGTCTCACAGTTCGCCGAGACCCGTACTAGAAGATTGAGGAGAGACATTTAGACAGGAAGTCTGCTCCGTATGCCATGAGCAGAACGTGAAGCTCACCAATGCATAGCGAATTGAACAGTTTAGTCCCAAACCATAAGAAGCGGGTGGACTGACCATGTCATCTTCAGGGTCATGATGGGAAGGCATCGAGTTAATGTCCAGCGTGGGGGAAGACCCCTTCCAGACTTGTCGAATATCGGATTCTGGGTGCTCATAGTCTACACGCCATGTGCACGATGTTAGTATCTCCATCCTCGAAACCTTTCAGAGAAGCAGTTCGAGCCATAGATTACGTTCAAGGTTGATAACCGAGGCGATACATGACATTGAAATCTCATGGTGGATGCCCTGAATCTGACAGACACTCGTAGACACTCGTAGACACTTGTAATCCACTTTTCGCGGAAGAGGAAAATCAAATATGTACTTATGTTAAACAATAGGTATCGAGTTCTACCGACAATGGTTTTGCAAAGCTTCGTTCGATCCAGGCGGGACTCAGTTGGTGTCATCACGTCAGATGCCATTCTACCTAGGTTCAGACTGAGTCTCAAATCCTCGACCAAGTTGTTACGATCCTCATAGGTTCAAGACGTCCCGTTGTGGTGGGGAAAAGATGAACCATGTCCTGCACAATATCAAAGCAGAATTGGAAAGGGTGTAGGTGCTGGCATATGTAGGATCTAGGGTCTTGGCCAGGGACGTTTTCCACCTGGAGAATTGTAGCCTTGCGTCCAATCACCACCAGTGCAGCGCTACGTGTCATGCTACCGCGAAAATAAAAATAGCTACTTGCATCATGTTTAGAACAACATAATAGTGTCCTCGTTTCTATCTATCGCCTGGAGTCGATGTCTGGGAGGTGTTCGTCTCCTTGTTCAAGATTTATGGAAGCACGGGGGAATGCCGCGTACCTCACCCTGGTTTCTGTGGCGCACTGTTGCAAGGCAGGATCACCTGTGCGTCCAGATTTCAGCGAGGGGCGAATCTCACGCCACGGTGAGTGCGGCTCAGTGGTGAGACGTTTCTTCAGGGGCGACATCAGTGAGGGTGCTTAGGTGGCCTTGGTGCAGGAGAGCGATGATGCGAGCGATGCGAGACGGCGCGAAAGCTAGCAGATTAGGTTCGAGATGGATTGCACTTTGACTTGTGCGGTAGGTACCTAGGTAGGTAGTGTCGGTATGATGATGAGTGTGCGTGTGCGGTCAAATGGTTCTGAGCGGCCACGACTTTGCATTCCGAGGCGGGGTAAGTGAGATCACGCGACAAAGTGGTTTGGTGACGCTGAGGAATGAACATTGCCGTTGATCCGTTGATACGGAGTAGAAAATGGAAGATACAGAAAGAAAATCGCGGAAGGCGTTGGGAAGTTGGAATGAGCTGCCCATGGGTTCATCATCAACCTGGTCTGCTATTGCTGGGCCTTGTCACCTTGTGTGCTTCAAGCGAACGTGACTGACTGACTGGCGACTGGCAGTGCAACCTACACCCGGGCGATGATTGTCAAGCAATCAACAAGGGACGCCTTAGTGGTTCGTGGCCTGGAGCCTCAGGCCCTCAGCGCCCGCTCAGTGGACTTCGCACTCGTCTCAGTGGCCGTCGAGGGCCGGAGGCAGTGGGGCACTGGGGCGGTATGGGGAATCCGGATGGGCCACTATGGGGCGCCGGTTTTAGTGCCCCAAGTGCCGTCTGGGGTAGTGGGTCGTCCAGTGAAGAGTGGGTACTCAGGGGGGGTCCGGGGCGGGCAACGACAGCGCAAGTTGCACAGAACAGCGTTCGCAGGCGAGCCACCTGGACGTCTTGAGGCCATGGTGCTTTGAAATTCAAATCTGTCCCAGGCGTCTTCGCGACAATCCCTCGTCGCCCGACCCTGCGACCGCGTCGAACGAGGGCAATTGAGCAGTTCCCGCCTCTGCTGCAACCTCGTTCAGGGCACTGCTACGGTACGACACGGGCGGGTGGGTTTTTATTTGCTGATTGAAATGCTTGCCTTTCTCCCTGTCGTCGACGTCGACACCACGCCACCGAGGGCATCTGCCGGCGGGACCTGCCGGGTTGTCGCGACGCTGCGAGTGCGAAACCAGTCGAGGACTCGGATGATTTGCGTGAGATGAGATGCAGAGACGGGGTGATGGATAGAAGGGCGAGAGGGAGAGAGGGAGGAGATGATGCATATTCCCACTCACACAAATGCCTGGTTGGATGTGAAAGCAGTGGGGGGCCGGTTGATCAATCAATGACTTGTCCTCTCTCCCTCTCCCTCTCCCTCTCCCTCTCCTCTCTTCGCACCGCCCAGCCCGCCGCTGTGTTGTTTGCGCCCCATTTCGCACCGTGTCTCGTGTGCCACCGTACCGCAGCGTCGCATTTGGCACTGTCAACAATGTCTTGCCTCGTTCCCCGGGATGACACCAACCCCCAATCCCAATTGGAGGGAACGCGGGCCGTGGGCGAATCAGCGCGTCGGCGGGCGGGCGCAGGAGACTTTGAGATTGGGCAAGCCTCGACAAGCCTGCGCAAGCCCCCCTTGCGTGCCGCATGCGGGCATCCCCTCGCCTTGACTCGCCGTCGCCTCCCACGCTTGGGCAGAACGGGTTGCTGTACTGTGCGTGCGGTACCCGGGCTGCACAGTGTATCTGGGGGACGGGATACTACCTTACGCCGAATGTCTCTCCTCTGCCTGGACCTCGACGCAACCACTTGCTCACGCGCCCACACGCCCATTTACCCCGCTCGATGGCTGTAAGAGCCTAAGACTCTAAGAGGCTGGACGGCACACACGGGGGCGAGGCGAGGAGGGAGGAAGGTATATAAACATATCCTCTCGTACCCTTTTTGGCGTTGCAACTTGTGTGTGTCACTTTCCTCCTCTTGTCATCATCAAACCAATCGTCCTCAAATCATCCACCCATCACCTCCCATCTCCCACCCTTCATCTCGCGTCACCCGTCCATCCATCCATTCACCCTCCTCTTCACCTCTACATACTTCGACCATCGACCATCGACCATCCTCCAATCCCCTCCCCCCATTTCTCATCATCCTCACCGTCGAATCGAGTCGCTGCTCTTTCGATTAGTCAACAACTGTGAGTACCACCTCTCTTCCTGAACTCGTCATTTCCCCTCTTTCCCATCACTGTCTTGTTGCCTCTTCTCTCTTCTCTCCTCAAGGACTTCGTCAACACACAAACCCGCTGACACGCCATCTAGACAACACTCATCAATCCCTTTCCTCCTACCAACAGACATCATGCCCGTCCGCATCCCTCGTCTACCTCAGGCCAAGCGCTCAGAGATTGCCATCTTTGGCGCCGCCGGTGTTGGTGTCCTGACACCTCTCTACATGGTCATGCCCGGTGCAGAGGAGCGCCTCTCCAACCAGACCAACAAGTGGGCACCTCGATGGGAGCGCAACATCAACTACTTTGCCTCTCCCGTCGAGCGTGGTGTCCAACGTATCGAGCCTCCTGTCTCCAAGATGGTGCAGCGTGTCGAGGAACGACTACCTCTTGAGAGGATGGCCAAATCAATGGAGAAGGGCATCCGCAAGGGCATCGACAAGATGACGCCAGAAGCCAAATGATAACATACTCTTTCCTTTATTTGGTCATGCCCGGGCTCCTGTTGAGTCCCTTCTGTACATTACGGTAGAGCTACCGGGTCAGTCAAAGCTGTTCATTCTCGTTCCAATATACAAATATACATAAATTCGTATACCACGTGTTAAATTATGTACATTCATCCTTCCGACGTCCACACGTACTAGGTGGCGGGCACCTGTTGAATCACTTGCACAAGTAGACACCCGCCATGTCATATTCCATAGCGGCTAGGATGACCATTGGCCGGATTGGTAAATCACATGCTAATCCACATTTCCAGCTGTTCGCATGATCAGTCTCCCCCAGCTTGAAGCTTCACGATCGCTCCTCCATGACCCACAAGACCAACAATTATGTCCACTCTGCTTACCACGCCAAAACACCCCACATACTATCCACGCTCATCATCATGTCCTTCTCTTAACTATTATCATCAAACCCCAACCGGCGCACTCGTTCTCGCACGCACACGCTCCACCCCGACCGACTTCCCCACATCATGTCAAGCAAGCGCGGTCAGTCAAGTGGAGGAGAAGGCTCGTGACGGGAGGCAGGTGCCGAGCACATGCATGTGCGAACATAGTTCTGATTCATCCAGAGCGGATTTTTGTTTCATCTGTCTCTCGGCTGGCTTATAACTCAAAAACGGCAAACGATCTAGCGCACGTATGCATTCATCAGACAGCTGAAGCCCCGTAATCTCGCCGATCTTATCTGAGCGATAAATCAGATCGAGAAGATAAGATTACCGAGGAGTGGCGACATGGCCTGTTTCGTCTTGAACAGCTGCCAGCGAGCTGGAGTGGCCTTTGACTGTCCAGTACCGAGGGATGGAACAGGAAGAAAAAAACACGATGTCAAATGCACTCGAAGGGCTCTGGGATAGCGATGTGTGGCCGCTTGGGTGTCCGCGCTTTGCAGTTGTCGCAGCTGCGATAGCTTCAAACTGAGCTTGCTCAGGTCTGAAGACACAAAGTCCACCATAAAACGTTTTTTGATTTTCGTGTTGGATTCCGTGCTCCAGGAAATACGCTGAGGAGGTGAATCTCTTGGGCCCGACAGTATTGTCAACGCAAGCTTAGTATGTCTAGTGTTCATCTCACATATCGTCTTCATAGTTGATGCATCTTCCACCCACTCATCTCGGCTTTGGGTATCGGAACGACCACACGGAACTGAGAAGGCCTGAGCAGAACAAACGTCACCAGGAACAGTCCGTTTTCAATTGCAGGGACGGTGTTATCGAGCAGCATCCCGCGATCCAACCCCCAAGACGAGGCGCCTTCTTAGCCAATGGGGCTCACTCGTCTCGATAGGTCGCAGCCCGGAAAGTTGGAACGCTTCTCGCAGCATTGCCCAACACCCGGATACCGTCCCCCGTTCACAACTCCCAGCCCAAGAAAATTGAGGCTTAAACCACGAACCCCGTTCAAGTGGATCACGCCAGTTCCTCGTTAGACGCGCCGTCCGAGCCCCGGCCACTGGTGGAGACGCAGTTGGAACAAGCGGCTAAGCGACGAAGGCACTCGTAACGTTATCCTGGCATGGGCTGATGCACTTCCGGGGGTAGGTATGCGTGTTTCGTCTTAAGGACCAACAGAATCAGCTTCTGCATTCTCCTTTTTTTTTTCTCCCTTCATTTCTCTGTCTCGCCCAGCACTTCGTCCGACGATCATGACGTCCCTCCTCCGAGGATCTGCCTTTATCACCGGCGCCGCGTCCGGTACGTCTCGGCCATCGTGTTCCGTGTTCCCCTCTCCCCGTCCTCCGTGTGTGTGCCCCGCGGAGTAAATCTTCGGGGCCCCGCGTTTCCTCTCCCCGTCCCGCCCCCTTTCCCACTCTTTTTTCTTTCTTCGTGTTTTCTCCACCAGCTAATCAGTTTTGTCCATCAGGCATCGGATATCAAACGGCCGTGGCCTTTGCCTCGCACGGCGTCACTAAGCTGGCCCTGGCCGACGTCAATCTCAAGGCCCTGGAAGCGTCGTGCGCGACGTTGCGGGAGCGCTTCCCGGAGGTGCACATCATCGCGCTGCATGTCGACGTGCGCAACGCTGCCCAGGTCAAGGAAGGCGTCGCAAAGGCTGCTGCTGAGTTTGGCCGCCTCGACATTGCCGTCAACAACGCCGGTATCGGGGGCAGCGGCCGCCAGACGCACGAGATTGAGGACGAAGAGTGGATTCGCATTGTGGATGTGAACCTGCAAGGCGTGTATCGTTGCCAGAAGGAGGAGTTGGGCATCATGGTCAAGCAAGAGTATGACCAGGACCACCAACTCCCTGCACTTTTGCTGATATCTGCACAGAGATCTTGGCCCAAGAGAAGGTCGCGGTAGAATCATCAACGTGGCAAGCATGCTAGGAATAGTCTCCCCCTGCAACACCATGCACCACACGGCCTACTCCACCTCAAAACATGGTACGATACAAAGGCCGCAAGCTTGAATACCTATAGAGAGACAAGAGGGCTGACGAAAAACCTGCAAACAGGAGTCATTGGGCTGACAAAGTCGGACGCCAACTCGTACGGCAGCCTCGGCATCCGAATCAACGCAATCTGCCCCGGCTACGTCGCCACCCCCTTGCTGGTCGAGCGCATGTCCCAGGACCCGGACGCGCCCCTTGCCAAGGACGTCGCCCGCACGCCGCTGGGCCGCCTGGCAGAGCTCGACGAGATTGCCGACAGCATCGTTCTCTTGGCCTCCCCCATGAGCAGCTACATGCAGGGTGCGAGCTTGATCGTCGACGGAGGCTTCACTACTAACTGAGGACCCCCTTCTACCCCTTCTACCCCCTGGTTCAGCATGCGTTTACGTGGCGCTCGCATGGTTGCCCTGAGAGTTTTAACTTGTACATTGCATCTGTGCATAACGACCAAGACATCTACCGGGTTTCATGCGAGACAGACGAGGCTTTGATAGTAACACAAAGTCGCTTCGTATGTTGGTTGCGGTACCAGTCCATAATAATGACAAACCTCACTTATCCTTTCGAAATCAAACGCTTTGAACCAACATTCGATGTCAAGAAAGGGGAAAGAAAATGGCATAAGCTAGTGAATTTTGTTATTGACATTTACTATCTCTTCAGAGGGGGCATTTACTCTTTTCGCAATGACTTTCATTTAATCCAAGGTATGAAATCAGACCTTACTCCTCGGCTCGTTTTACTCGCGAGTTTTGGATAAATTCCTAGACGTTTTGGCCTCGACCATCGATACCTAACACATGGAATAAAAGTTTTCATAACTGTCCGAGGAGATTGAGTTGGAGGAGAGATGTATGTTCATGAAATACTATGCCAAAGGCTAGGTAACACCTTCATTCATTCTCAACACATGCCCTTCCACTCTAAGACCCATTTCGATGAGCACCCCCACTATAGAAATCCAACGTGTATATATGTGCCAACTCATGAGAAGCTGAAAAAATCTAACGAGTGGTTTCTGTTCCCTCCTGTTGATCCGTCATCCCCGTTGGACACCTTTTCTGAGCCCTGTACAAAGCCGTTCAAGCTCGCAGGACTAATGGCCCCAATATTAGAACCATCCTCCATCCATTCCTCTCCGTCCATTTTTATCTTGGAGGGATTCGTTGAGTCCTTCCCATCCGTAGTGCTGCCGAGAGTCTTGTTGTCGAGGTCACCAGTGTGCTTGCCCATACCAAAGTTAGGCGCACCCGACATGATACCAGAGGAAATTGCAGCGCTTTGGCCAAGCACTGAACTCGCACTGAGGCCTGCAGGGCCCGACGTCCAGTCAATTGTTGGGGGATCAAAAGGTCCCGGCCCATTGAGGTGATGATCATGGACGCCATCCAGACCCCACGTTTCGGATGAAGGGATGGCTAGGTCCATGTCGTCCATCCTCCCCATTACACCCTCATGGGTGTCCCCAGGTTGATCCATGTCGATGGTTGTGCCACCCAAGAAGTCCATGTTGAGCTGTCCAGATGTGTCTCCAACTCCCATTGAAAACAGAAACGAGTCGAGCGGAGAGTGGTTCTGTGCGTTCAGGCTGTTGCCAAGCTGGCTCTTGCGCGAGCTGGGAGGTGTGGGATGAGCCTGGGCACTAAAGAAATGTGGCCTTGGACGAGTGAACTCGGACGCCCGCCGACTTCCCTCTGGCCGCCTTTTCTTGAATGGCTGTACGAACTCCGGATCAGCAGCCTCGCGCCTGAGGGGAATCATGGACGCAGCGCTATCGCTGTTGAGTGAGACTGCACTTAGTGCACTCCCAGCATGTCCATTGAATGCAAACCCATGGTGGCTAGTGCTGCCACTGCGAGGCCGAGGGGGCTCTCCCATGCTGTTGCGGATCTGCTCCAGCACAGCCTTGAGCAAATCATCCATTCGACTTGCGGGGTGGTAGGTATGGCTCATATCACCGACCGCATCGGACAGGATCTCGAGGTATCCGACGTAGGTTCGTCGATCAGCCTCACTTCGCTGGTATGCCAGAGCTGCGATCAAGGCGAGGGAGGCTGTCCCGGCATGCTGGATGCCAGTAACGAAGATTTTGCGTCCGTCATACCTCTGTCGGTGCTGCCAGAAGATGCGGGCCACGCGGATCGCCTGTTGGGTGCAGATACTGCGAGAGAGTGAAGTCCGGCTGTCGTGGACAGCGATGTGCGGATCTCCCATGCCTAGTGAGTGGCTTTCAGTTGCCAACATCGCATGTTGCGATGTAGCGTCCGGCGCAATGGACATGTGATTTCCCTCTGGGCTGGGATGTGATCCAGTACTGGCGCCGTCTCCCGTGATGGAGCCGTACTTGGCCCAGGGCCGATGCAAAAGTATCATGGTGACATGATACTGCTGGTGCAAAAGGAAGAAGCTGTAAGGTGCCATTTTGATATTACTGGGCTTCCATGCGAGGTGGACAGGCAGCCGTCGGTACCAGTTCTGAAGTTGTCTGTCTAGGTTGATGACATGCAAGTAAGCGTTGTCTTCCGCTTCAGCACTGGCGAACAGGTTGTACTGCTCAGAGGCGTTATTGGACACGGTATTGTCTCGTGTTTCCACGATCCGGCCGGCCAGTTCCATTAGTTCAGTGAGCTGTTCGTAAATTTCAGAACACAGGTCACGTTTTGGAGTCTCAAAGGTAGTCCAGTTGAGGTGCGACAGGCGGTTCGACAACAAGTCTACGTCCTGGCTCTTGATTGCTAGGGGTCGTCCAAGGAAGAGGCCCCAGTACTTGTCGTAGATGATGCAAGCCCTCATGGCCATGTTTCGAATCCGGCACTCTTGCTCTGGCATCTCATTGCTTCTGCAATCCAGATGAAGGCCGATGTCGAAGGCGAGACGGTTTGCCATGCCTGTACAAAATCAAATCATGTCAGTGCCAAATCGTCTGATTTTGGGTCATCATTTTCGCTCACCAGAGTACATCCAACCAGTGTTGTCACGGCCAACTCCACACTCGAGATCTCCCAAAAGGAGCAGTGCTTGGACACTTGGTATTCCACCCGGGCGTTCAAGCTCGATGTCTAGCATGTACTTGGCTTCCTGATGAAGCGTGCTCTCTCTGGGAGCTAGTGTTATCTTGCGCATGTCATCCCGGTCCATGTCGGCCACACGGTAGCCCATGGCGAGGATGGTGATGTGTAGAAATGAAGAGTAGAACTTGGGAGAATTGTCTTGCGCCTCGCGATCGGCCTCAAAGGCAGAGCGGTCAATCACTTGCAACACTGAGTTGTAAAAGGCAAAGAACTGATTGATGAGGTAGTCGTGGGTTTCGATACTGAAAGAGCGGATAATTCTCTCAGCACGACGAACTTGCTCGGGTGGTTCTCTGGTATCGAACTGATCAGAAGTCTCGGCGTAGACGTGGCTGTTGGCAGTAGGGCCAAAGAACCTAAGACGTCCAGACAGCTGGTCAAACGAGAGATTGCCCTTGGTGGAGAGAAGACGGTGGATGATGTCTTCTTGCTTGGGATCAAGCATTCGGAAAGGCGACTCTTCTTTGGCCAAGGGCTGAAGCACCTGGCTGCTAGTCATGTTGGGATCGCCGTGTTCACTCTCAGGAATGGCAAAGTCATCATTGCGCGAGTCTGGTGGGGAAGGTTCATCGCAAGTGGGGGATACGCCGTCGGTATTTTGCGGCTTTGGGTGGCTCGAAACGGATTCAGCATCTGCGGTTGGTTTTGACTGGCCATCATGCCTGGTCTTGGGTGGGTGGGCAGCCGGGGGTGGCACAACGCCTTTGTCTAGGAGCATGCCTTCGAGCATTGAGATTCGGTCAGAAAGGGAGGACATGTAAGCTTTTGAGATGGGCCTGTGCAGGGAATCTGTTAGAGCCATTTGTCAATCGGAACTCTGGTGACGATGATGCGTACCGTCTGCGCTCGTCGTCGTTCTTAATGATGCAATCTGCACCTGTCCGTTGGCAAGCTGTGCAAGTGGCGTGGTTCTTGGGTACGACACATCGGATTCGTCGGTCGCGACATGAAGCGCAAGCGACGGAAGCTCGATGGCGGACTTGTTGTTTGCTGGATTGGCGACCGGTCTGGGCTTTGGGAGAGACGTTCTCCTGGTTGACAATGTCGGCTGAGGCTGCAACGACGACTTCTTTGGAGTCGACGGACGGTGCCATGGTAGAGTGTGTTGTTGGAGTGGTGGAAGCGTGCCGGTAGTAAGGCGGGTACTTTCAAGGGACTCGGTATCAGATTCAGTATGTCAGTTGGTTCACTCGCTCGCTCTCATCAATTCTTGTTCAAGCCTCACGGGCAAAATTCTCAGGACACAACAGGCAAGCTTAGATGATGGAAGCAGGTTTGAGATTTGTGAGAGAGGGAGGACGGAGCGGAGAAGCAAAGCTGGGGCCATGGCTTCCCCACGGGGTGACAGGGCGTACAACTGCGGACTGTCCGGGGAAGGAACCAGCGACGGAGGGTCGGAGAACTTGCTTGGGTCCTTCCTCCCTACTCCTACCTTACTACGTCGAGGTACCTATCGTGACGGGTCCAGTCCAATGCAATGTGGCTGCATCGACTCCACCAGTAGCCACCACCCTCGAAGCCCAGGGTTGGGACATGGGATTGGGAAGCAAGCGAAGTCTGGCGAGGGTCCCATTATCGCTGCCTCGCTAGCCCGCCAGACTGGACGAAGAACTAATAAATTAGTCGACGACTTAAGCTGCCCTCAATCACAGGGGGCGAGCCGTGGCGTTTTGGGTAACCCGGCAAAGCGATTTCTCGGTTTTGGGGGGAGTGGGTGCCATCAAGCTGGGGTCCATTGCCTTGTTCGGCTAGCGACTGTACCATTTGCTGTTCCAGCATTGTCATGTCGCCTCCGGGATCTCAACGCTATCCGAACATTGCCCCGGCAAATTCGCATTCAAATGATGCGGGGTCACCAGCCCCGCACGCTGGTTCTCCCTGTGAAGATGTAATACATGGTCTTTATTAGGGGTCTTGATAAGGGTGGCATGTACTGTCCCTGTTGGGTCGGTCCCTGGAGAGCAGTCCGTGGCGACATCGGGCCTCTCCCCTCCGATGAAGCCGAGATATCGCCCATGATGGCCCGGAACCGATGGGGCGGCTTATGGGGGTCATGGGTTTGTTGGGTGTGGCACTCAGCACTTGCATCTTTGAAGCCGAAAAGACAAAGACGATTCTTGTATCTTCTCCCTCCATGTACCGGCCCTACCTTGAACATCACGAGCTTCCGGTTGCAGGAATTCACCAGAGCCCTATTTCCAGTCCCCCTCGGCTTTAAGATGATCAATAGTTGGATTGAATAAAGACATGTATCTAATTCCCAACTTGGAATATTTGTAATGTTCCTGTTGTGTTTAGAGGCGACCACTGACCACTGGACGCCTCGTAAACCGGGGGCTAGAAACGGTCGTTTTAGCCAGAGCCTAAACCACAGCCCGCGGCAGAATTGCCACTATCTGAGCCATATCATACAAATTTCTGAGTTTAATACCCAGCTATTTCCCGCGTCCTCGACCAAGCGTGCGACTTGTTCCTGTCGCAATGGGTCAATGCCGATTTGCACTCCACTGTGAATAGGTACAAGTTTCCGTTGACAGCCCCACCATGCAATGGCGACCCCATCGGATATTGTGTCCGACAGAGTCCACTTGGTCACTGGCCGGCCCCAGCATCAAGGTGCCTGCCTGTATCTAAGATGGCCGTCATCACCGCTGTGATCGGGAGGTTTGCGATTATCAGCTATTTGGTGCGTGCCCCTATTGTGTACCCCGGAAAGTTACGAAGTAATTACGTAGCAACTCAACCGATTCTTCGGGAGCTCTGTCACTCAACAAGGGACTCGTTGTTGGCCTAGAAAAGACCCATCAGGCCGGTAACTCGGGTGAAAGGGGGTTTCGCCGCTGCTGTGCATGTGCAATGCCTCTGGAGGCTTGGACACATGAGCTCCCGGTGTGCAAGGTTTCCCGCGCGATGGCTTGGTCGATGTGCATTTTGTCCCTTCAAGAGAGCTCTCGTCATTTGACGGGGTTTTCCTGAACCATGGAGTGTGCCACCCCCAGAATGAACGACTCCCCAGCATGGAGCAAACTGGGTTAGACAGGACGCCAATGAGCATCTTGCCCGGCTACCCCGCATCGCACCTGAATCAGATTATCAGGCTTCCCAGGCCGACTGACTCATGAAGGAGGCTAGGAATGTGCCCAAGAGCAAAAGGAGCACCCTAGCAGACTCGGGCCCAGCTAGCAGAGTTCCGCGCAGCCAGGGCATTCCTTGCAATCTCTCCACATCCGAGTACCAGGCTTGAGCTAACACGACGCCATCGCCCTTCCCCCCGACGCGTGGCCATGGTTTCCATTGGTTTGCATCACAGGGGAGGCCAGAAGCGAGGTCACGGCTGATAATGCCCAGAGTGCCCAGAGTGCCCAGAGTGCCCAGAATGCGGCTTGAAAGGATCTGGTAAGACTTGGTTTTTCTATGGATAATTCGCAGCAAACACGGAAAGGTCCGCCATCCCGGATCATGTGGGATGGCCTGTGTGGTATACCAGCTTGTCTTGTAAAATAGCCCCCCTTGTCCTCCGGCACCCCGGCACTTTGGCGCCTTGTCGCCGGCAACTCGACCTGCAGATAGAGATGTCATCACTCTTCCGCCTCCCCCCGCCGCTCCTCCGCTCTATTTCCGCCTCATATCCAGCCCCTCAGTCGACGTTCCAGTCGTGGTCGCCGTTTCGGACGTACGTACTCAGCCCCTCGACGTTCTGTGTCGTGTTGGCCTTCACCTGACCGTTGCCAAGGAAGGCAAATCGGTTGTTGAAGCGATATCTAATGTCGTAATCCTCGAAACGGGGCTCCTTGATTGTCTTGAGGAAATGGATTGTCTGTGAAAAACGTTAGCATGTGCACCAGTCACCGCAGGAAATGGATACTCACGCAGCCCGGCCAGAGATAGATGCGGTTCTTCTGCTTTCCGTCCTTGAACCAACTGCGGCATTCCTCTTGGAATACGGTCTTCTTGTGGAACTCGTCAAAGTGGGCATAGATGTCATCGAGAGCATCCTGCTTCACGCTGATTGAGCGAATGTTTTCGTGCTGGATCTTCTTCATCACTTTGATCGAGTATTCAATGGTCGTCTCAATTGACGGCAGGAGAGTTCCTGATGACCAAGTTGCTCCAGGGCCCTATCGAATACAGTTAGCAAACCTATTGTAAAACCTCCTAAAGGCAAACAACTTACCACAATAGTAAAGTAATTAGGAAATCGCGGCGCTGATACACCGAGATACAGGTTGACTGAGTCTCCCCAATCCTCATCTAGGGACTTTCCGCTGCCATTGATAAGCTTGAACGCGGGGCGGAAGGCCACCTTGAAACCGGTCGCACACACGAGGGTGTCGATCTTGTGCGTCTTGCCATCCTCGGTGACAATACCCTCGGGAACAATCTTCTTGATTCCTCCAAAGACGGGCTCGACGTTGGGCTTCACGAGAGCCTCCAAGTAGCCATCGCCAGGCGAGATGCGTCGGCAGCCTGGCGCCCACTTGGGAATGATGAACTTCTTGAGCTCCTCGTTGCCCGGACCCATGCGGCGATGCATCTCCTCGGTGATGGACTTGCGGAACATCTCCGACGTCTCCGAGCCCTGGAAGAACATGGCGAAGAGCGAGTTGATCTCCGCCTCGATGCCCTTTCGGAACCTGAGGTGGTACTCGGGGTCGTCTTTGAACTTTTGCTTCTCCTCTTCGGAAAACGTGTACTGGCGCTTTCCGGGCTGATCAGTGGGGTTGTCCTTGAGCGACTCGAGCGTACCGTTTCCAAAGGGAGGCGAGATCCAGGTGGATGACCGCATAAACACCTTCATGTGCTTGGCCTCGGGCTGCAGGGCTGGGACAATCTGCACGCTGGTCGAGCCGGTGCCAATGACGCCAATGGACTTGTCCTTGAAGTCGACTGAGTGATCCCAGGACGCTGAGTGCATCTTGGGCCCAGCAAAGTCATGGATACCTTCAATTTCGGGCCACACCCAGTTGTTGAGGATTCCAGCACCGTTGACCAAGACATGGCACCAGTCCTGCCACGTGCCCTTAGTGACCTGGTCCTCCAGAGTCAGGCACCAGAAGCCCTTCTCTTCGTCCCACCGAGCCTCTACAACCTTGGTGTTAAGCTTCATGTACTTTTTCAAATCGTTCTTCTCGGCAAATTCTTCAAAATATCGTTGGATTTCGTCGCCGTAGGCAAAGTAGTTGGCCCAGTCGGGCTTCGGGTCCCAACTAAAGGTGTAGAGGTGAGAGGGGATCTAATTACGATATATTAGCCAAGCCGTCGAGTAATGGAGCCGGGAGACGTACATCGCAAGCAACACCGGGATATGTGTTCTCCAACCAAGTACCGCCAAAGTGGTGGTTCTTCTCAAACATGGTCAACTCCCAGCTGTCCGGTACCATCTGCTTGCCCATCTTGTACCCAAGGCACAGGCCTGAAGCGCCGGCTCCAATGCATGCTACCCGTAGCTTGGTGGGCTTGGAGTGGTATTGTTGGAGGACTTCGTAGGTGGCTTCTGGGGAGATGACTGGAGGATAGTAGAAATCGTGTACAGGGCCCTTGAACTCCCTTTGCACGGGCTTGCCGTTGGTCACCCCGTTGGTCACCCCGTTGGTCGCCCCGTTGGTCACCACCTTGGTGGTGGTGATATCCGGGGAGATTTCTTCAGCTGCATGCGGCGCCATTGTGATACACCGTCGATCTTGACTGGAAGGCGAGGCGTGGAGGGAGTCACAGAGATAGAGATTAGAGAATGCTTAAGACAAGACCGTCTCTTGGGATAGTCGGACGGCGTTGGTACATATAGACATCACAGAGACACCAACTCGCCCGCCCACCTAGGCTTAGACGAGCTAAGGCGGGAGCGGGAGTCGGAAACAGAGCAATGGCATGATGAATGGCCAGTCTCGGAACTGCATCGACAGACTACGGCCAGCTAGCGATAGGTCCTGGAGCAAGAGAGCATGTTGGTACCCGAGAAGGTCTGAATCTCGGCTCGTGTGCGCTCTGGGACATGTTTGGAGTGGGATACACATTTCCTGGGTCCCCTTCCCCGTAAACGCCTAGAAGGGCGTCGGTGGAGACGCTACAGGGCCATTGTGCGGGGGAGAACGTATGGGGGTGGCTTTAAACGTCGCCCAAAGCCTCTGCCAGCTCGATCCGGGTAACATTTACCGACTTGCCAAGTTGTCCAAGAGACGGGTTGCTCGAGACTGCCGGCGATGATTCAGTCTGGGTGGCAATGGAAATATCTGCCCACACCGGCCCGTTCATCATGGACGCCGCCGAGGCACGAGGTATTCAGACGGACGGCTAGCATTGGGGCGCAGACAGATTCTATCCTCGCTTTGGCATCCTTGCCGAGATTCATAGAAACCCAGAACTGCCTTCCAAATACGCAATTTTCGGTAAAATAGCAACTCATGTACGAAAATGAGCCAGTGGCAGGTTTCACCCAGCTTGTGCCAGTGCAGGTACAAGCGTGGTGTCCCTTGCTTCACCACTCCGAAGGTCACAGGCTCATCCTGTGGGACTGTGGTTGAGGGGATCAACACCCTCCCAACCTCCTCTCACCCACCACCTTTCATTTCGCTTTGAAACGATCATCAGGTCGATACCCAGCGACATCTGTATTTAGAGGTATATAAGCATTGACTCGTAGTCATCCCCCTCAGCCATTAAATCATCGTCACTGTTCTCCTAATCAGTAGTATTGCTAATCCTTTGACGCATCCTCTTCAAGTTTTCTCCATCACGAGGGATCCTTCTCTTACTCCGCATCTTAAAATACGGTGCCCTCACAATTTGATTCATGCGGGGAAGTGAACTTCACACCGACCACCTGCCTGTCTTGGTCGGATGATGACTGATGAGCATCTCCATCACCTGGGCCCCATGTCTGCCCGACACAAGTCAGCTACTCCTCAAGCCGCCTTCAGTTAACCGTTTTAAAAAGAAGATCAATTTTCACATGGAGGTATATCGTGAAGGACGCTCGCCACCGCTTCAGAAGAATAAAAAAAGTCGTCAAGATGGTGGGTACAGGGTTGTAATCCGCCGTACAGCAATTGCTTGTGATGAGGCTCCTGTCGTTATACTCCTAGGGCTACTTACCCCAACGTTTGTCATCATTGACAAAATGTTCACATGGCACCAAAAGCCAGGTTGTAACAAGAAACATGAGTCATCAATTTATATTGCAAATTTGTAAAGTACGATTAAACGGTGGGATCTTCTTTAGTATGCGCAGCCCCATGTCCCCGAGAGCACTCAGACGCCTCTCAACATGGCATCTTGCCGGTACCTTGGATGGCTCTGCTGCGGGCAACGGGTTCCTGGTTGGCCACGGCATCGGTTCCCCTTTTCCTGCTCGCCATCATGGCTGGATGGTCATCCGCGTGGGGCTTTGTGGGGTAGCTCAAGCTTGGTGGCTAGGTTGATGGTGTCGAGACTGATTAGGCCAAGCTCCATCAACCCCAATTGTTCCATCCACACATCCCTCGACTGTTGCCGTACTGAGCCAGACTCGAAATAAACCAAGACGGCGGCATCTTACTCAGCTTAAATTTCCTCCAAGGCTGTGAAGTCACAGGTCTAGACCTCGGGACTCTAACCATGTTCGGTCGGTCGACAGGGTACCCCGTCACAAGGCTTTGGTCTCACAGAAGCTAGGTACCTGCCTCTATAAGCCCAACTGCTTGCCGCCTCTCGGCTGTGCCTCTCCAGCTTGATGATACCCGTGATTATTGAGTAGGCATATAGAGCTAGCCATGGACCCCTGAGAAGCTAGTAATGCGGGGTTCAGGCTCCTCATGGCAATACTAATGACTCGTCTCTCACCCATCTGCATCACGTAGATACCCCGCCATCCTCATATTCCATCTCTTTGCGATCCTGTCTCAACACCTGCAACTTTGCGCCGAGATAACACATTGCCATCATGTCTTCTAACCACGCATTAGTATTTGGTATGTATCTAACCTTGCACTTCTAGATTTTATCCAGATTCATCACTCAGACTAACATCATCTCAGGCGCCAGCGGCATCACTGGATGGGCCATCACCAACCTCATTCTCAACGGATATCCAGCTCCAGACGCCTTTGAATCCGTCACAGCACTCACCAACCGACCCCTTACAGCCGAAGCAGCACAATGGCCTACGTCTCCGAAACTCCAAGTCGTCAGTGGTATCGATATTCTGACGCAAAAGGGACAATCGGGGTTGGAAGAGGAACTCAAGTCAAGGGTGACGCACATGCGCCAAGTCACCCATGTCTACTTCTTTGGTATGCGGCAGTTACCCGTTCTTCACGAATGAATCACTCACCAGATGGCAGCCTACATAATGGACGCAGATCCAGCCAAGGAAATCTCCATCAACGTCGATCTTTTGTCCAGAGCCATCCACGCGGTGGAGGCGCTGGCGCCGAACCTCAAATTCGTTGTTCTCCCGACCGGCACGAAAGCATACGGCGTACATCTCATCGACGAATTCCCGTTCAAGAACGATCTCCCCTTGAAGGAGTCGCTGCCGAGAATTCCTGAGCCCCATGCGTCCCAGATGTTCTACTATAACCAGTGCGATGAGTTGGCCGCGCTGTCGAAGGGCAAGGCATGGACGTGGTGTGACGTGATCCCCGATGTGATTGTTGGCTTTGTCCCCAACAACAACATCTACTGCCTAGCGCAGGCTCTTGGTCTATACCTTTCGCTCTATGCTGAAATCAACGGCAAGGGCAGTGAGGTCCAATTCCCAGGCACTGAGGAATCTTGGAAAATCCTTAGCAACGACAGCAGCCAAGACATTGTGGCAAAGATTGCAATCCACGCGTCTCTGCACCCGGACAAATCCAGCGGGCAGCGATACAACGCCGCAGACAACTCCAAGGCCTCTTCATGGAGCGCCAAATGGCCCATCATCTGCGAATATTTCGGCCTCAAAGGTGTCGCACCTCCTGCAGGCGGGTCTGGCCCGCAACCGACGCAATATCTCGCGGACCACACTGAGGAGTGGAAGGCCGTCGAGAAGAAGCACGGACTGGTGACGGGCCGCGTTGGCAACGAGCGAAGCTTTGGTGGATTTCCGTACTTTATCATGACCATGTTCAACTTTGACAGGCACCTGGACATGTCGCAGACGCACGAGATGTGGGGAGATGCGAAGGAGGAGGTGGACACCAAGGCAGCGTGGTGGACGGCGTTTGATCGGTTCCGCAAGGCCAAGATTATTCCCTAGACGAGCGAGATTACTTGAATGGCTTGGTTTGTAATTATCCATGTGATTCCCTAAATAATTTACCTGACAAATTGCCCACGACTCTACCAATGGTTGGTTTGATCACATTGTGTTGAATCCAGTCCCCCCGCGTGGGATGTACCGACCAACGAGCGCCAGTCATATCGTAATCCGACGATGTTTGGCTATCCGAATCAGTGGAAGCCGTTATATAGACGATTCCCCTACAATGATTCAAGCTGGTGCACGTAACGTAATACTACACGAAAGGTGATGAAGCTCCTCTTCAAGCTGCTGTTGTGACGCCCCGCATCTACCGAAGACAGCTTCCCCCGCAAAAATTGCCCCAACTTTGCCCCGGCTAATTCTTTCCATTCTTCACCGAAGCAGCGCCTGTAGCCTCGGCGCCAGCAGCGCCTGGCCCGGGGCATTTGAGTGCTCCCAGCCCGCTAAAAGAAAAATGCCATGGCCCCTGGATACCCTTAACCTCTTCTCCATTTCATCTCGTCTGCTCTTCTTCCACTGCTGATTGTATTGTTGGTCTCACAATCACGGCAAAAGTCTTGCATAACCGACTTTACCTTTCAATTTTTTACCTGTTCTACCCTGTTCTACGATATTAGAAAGTTCGAACTCAGCCGACAGGATTACGCTTCACAGGCTTACGCGACCCATCCCCATCCCATCATGTCGCCCAGCTCCAGTACCGACCATCCCGCCTTCGATGGCCCTGCTTTCAGCCATCTACCTCAATGGGTGAAGGCCAAGCTTCGACCCATTGCCATTGAGAAGATCCAGGCTGTTTATGACTGGGTGGAAAATGAGTGCATTCCGCGGGAGCCAGTCATGGCTGCCCAAGTAGACGCCAAGCGATGGGCAACACCTCCACTGATGGAAGAGCTGCGAGAGCGGGCCAAAGAACGCGGTCTCTTCAACCTCTTCTTGCCCAACCACTTCGAGGAGAGCCCCGGACTTACAAATCTCGAATATTCCTGCTGTGCTGAGATTATGGGTCGATGCTACTGGGCCCCTCAGGTAAGTTGCTTATTCTTTCCCCAAAAAAATGTCCAACTGCTAATTATTCCAAGACGATGAACTGCCACGCTCCCGAGACTGGAAACATCGAGTTGCTGGCCAAATACTGCAGCCCCGAGCAGAAGAAGAAGTGGCTCAGTCCCCTCATGAAAGGCACTGCATCATCCGCTTACAGCATGACCGAGCCCGATGTTGCCGCCTCTGATGCTACAAACATCGGAATCCGCATTACCCGTGATGGTGACGAGTACGTCATCAACGGCCGAAAGCTTTATGCAAACTGCCTTTGGAACAAGGACCTCACCTTTTACATCCTGATGGGCCTCAGTGACCCCGACGACCCTAACAAGTGGAACCGTCATACCATGATCATAGTTCCATGTGACACGCCTGGCATCACCCAGGTCCGCAACTTGTCAATCATGGGATATGACTGGGCTCCAGAAGGCCATGGCGAGTATGTCTACGAAAATTGTCGAGTTCCCGCCGAGAATGTCATCGTTTCCCCTGGAAAGGCCTTCATGATTGCCCAAGGAAGACTCGGTGGCGGAAGAATCCATCATTGCATGCGGTATGTTGTGTTCAGCCGCAGCTTACTCAAGGACCCTCTAACACTCATGTAGGTTGATTGGACAGGCGGAGAGAGCGTATGAGCTTGCCCTCATGAGATGCAACGACCCCAAGAAGAAGCCCAGAGGAAAGCTAATTGGCGAATTCGACTCAAACATCGAGAGAATTGCGCAAATGCGTCTTGAAATAGACTCGATGCGCCTCATTGTTTGTAGCGCTGCCGACACTATGGACAAGGTCGGCAACAAGGAAGGCAAGCGATGCATCGCCATGTGCAAGGTTCTGGTCCCTCACAAGGTCACCGAGATCATCGACGAGGTGATGCAAATATGGGCCGGACAGGGACTCACCCAGCACACGCCGCTCCCCCAGCTATGGACGTACGCCAGATTCGTGCGTGTTGCTGACGGGCCAGGTAAGCGCCTACTCTGATCTTTGAGGCATAGTTCCATTCATACTGACTGATATTTACAGACGCTGCTCACAAGCACCAAGTCGGACGAGAGGAGATGAAGAAGGGCAAGGAGATCACAGAGAGGCATCAGGAGTACAACCGGAAGGCCAAGAAGTTTGCAGAGCTCAGTGGCGAGAAGTTCCGGATGATGCCAGAAGATACTCTTTGATTTGTAACTATTACTTGTGACTGTATGGGACGAGTAGGAACGATTTGGCCGCCTGCCTTCATTTTCAAAATAGCCTTCATCCAATTCCCGAAATCCCCGATTTCAATTTCTAAATAATCACCTTTTCAAGTTAGAGTAAATTCGAAAAAATCGCAATAGGGTGATGACGTGTAAGAAAAGCAGACCTAACGCCACATGTCCAAAAACACGGAGAGGATCAGGGCACCGATCTCAAATTAGCACACACTTTGTGCATAGGTGACATTGTTAACTAGTCGTCTTATCGGAGATGGAATCCTCTCAGCGATCTCGATGATCTTCGTAATTTGTGGTTGGTGAGTGAATTTCAAGTTGAGTCTTCCCCATATGTTGACTCATCTGCTAACCATGCTCTGAGTACAACTCTGGCTTGCTGTCAGATCAACGAGACCAATGTGGTTGGGATAAGCCCTCACTGAGCGAGGTGAAAAACCAGTGGGTCAACACCAGACGAGACGCGGCTTGAGTCATTGCTATCAGTTTTTACTTTTTGTTGCTTTCTTCATGATTGTATCTACATGAACTATTCTCAAGTGTTGACTTAAATTGCTGTACATCCTGTGCAATCAAAGTTTCGCCATGTTGACCATGATCGTCTTCCTCTCCGTGTAAGCGCGCATGGCCTCGACGCCATTCTCCCGCCCGATTCCAGAGCTCTTCGAGCCGCCAAACGGAACTGTGAGGAAACACAAGCTGATGCAGTTGACGCCCACCATTCCCGATTCGAAGTCGGCAGCGACTCGGAGGGCCTTGTTGATGTCTTGGGTGAAGACGCCAGCCATCAGGCCGAACTCGGTGTCGTTGGCCCTGGCGACAATCTCCTCCTCGGTCTTGAACTTGTTCAGGACTGCGACGGGGCCGAAGATTTCGTTGCGGGATATCTCGGCGTCCGCCTCGACGCCCTCGAAGACGGTGGGTTGGATGAAGAAGCCCTAGTAAAGAGTCAGTGGCTGAACATGCGGTACTGCTGAAGAAAAATGGCATACCTCTTCACCGATGCGTCCGCCGCCGGTTAGCAAGTTGCCTTGACTCCTGCCACGCTCAATAAATCCCTTCACCCGCTCATATTGAGACTTGTCAACCAGAGGACCAAGAGTCGTGGCCTCTGCATCGGGATCTCCAGCGCCCTTTGCCTTCTCTTCCATGGCAGCCTTGTATGCGGCCACAAACTTGTCGTAGATACCCTCTTGAACGTACACTCTGCTAGCTGCAAAGCACACCTGGCCAGTGTTGGCGGTGATGGCATTGGCGCACCAAGCCACGGCGTTCTCAAAGTCGCAGTCGTCGAAGACGACGGCCGGGCTCTTGCCTCCGAGCTCCAGCGTTACGCGCTTGAGGTTGCTCTTTGCGGACATCTCTTGGATCTTGCGCCCTGTGGTCGTTGACCCGGTGAAGCTGACCTTGTTGACCTTCATGTGGCTGGCAAGAAGAGCTCCGGTGCTGCCGTCGCCGGATAAGATTTGGAAGACGCCAGGAGGGAAGCCGGCTTCTTTGATGAGAGTTCCAAGTGCCAGAGCAGCTAGAGGCGTCTTCTCGGAAGGCTTCAGAATGAAAGTGTTTCCCGTCGCGAGAGCAGGCCCAGCCTTCATACCTGGAATGTGTTAGCCATTTTCGCTTCGAACTGGAAGAACTCGTTTGCCAGTGTTTCGGGCTGGCAGAAAAGAAACGGACTGCAACTTACCAACATTTCCTAAGGGCCCGTTCCAAGGCACGATGCCACAGGTGACACCAAGAGGCTCGTTGGTCACAATCTTGAGAAATCCATCATCCGCCGGAAATGTCTCTCCAGGGAATTTATCTGCGTAGCCAGCAAAATACCGGAATCCTTCGCCTTTGTTCGACCTGTTAGCTGTCGATCGTTTTGGTCTCAGAACGTTTTCGGCCCAACTTACATGCCAGGTTGATCTCAAAAGACCCAAACGATCCAAAAGGCGCGCCCAAAGTAATCCGGGTCAACTCAGCCAAGGCAGTTCCGTTTGCCTCGATCAAATCGGCCAGCTTGACCATGCAGTCGCGACGCGTCTTGGCGGGCGTATTTCGCCACGTTTTGAAGGCCTCGGCCGCGGCAGCAACGGCAATGTCGACGTCTTCCTCTCCTGCGAGGGCGACATCGTTTGCTACTAGGCTGTCGTCCCTGGGGTTGTGCACTTCGAGCTTCTTGCCGCTCTTTGACTCGACATACTGTGTAGTACAATGTTAGACACGGATTTTTTAGAAGGCTGGGGCGTGATGTACCTCGTTATTGATGAAGAGCAGCTTGGGTAGGTTGTCCCGGCTGTGGGGAATCTTCAGTGCTTCTGACGCAGGCTTCGCCGATAGATTAGCGCCAAGTGAAGTCATTTTGAAAAACTTATGTCAAGGGTTCGGACGGATATGCAAATGTCCCAGCAAGGAGGAAACTGACGTGCTGCTACCGAGCCTTATAGAGCCGCAGACTCGTTCCTCAAGTGCAGCGGGGCATCAGCATCCGTCAGGCTTCAAGCAGCACTGGTAAACAACTAGCCATGGCTTTCATGCTTGCCATCGGATGTAGGGTATTCATATCCGCACGAGTCGTGGAGTGACGCAGGGGTCTCCAAGCTTGACTCGGATGCCCTCAAGCGAGTTTGAGTAGCGTGGGTGTGTGTGGGTTTGCGGGGGAGTGGATTGTTTCCCCGCAACAGGAACCTGTGACAGGTATTATTCCAGGAAGTGGACATCCGTAGCCTCGGGTAGTTGGAGGACGAGTTTGCTGGTTGAGGATACGCGCCTTGGAGGTCTTGGAGTGTGTACGTATCACAGGGCGAGGAGGGTTGAAGTGTGGTGATAAAATACATGAGCGTTCCACGCAAGCCTCGACCCCAATATCTGTACTACCTTCTAGACAATCAGCCCTGTCCAAATACGCATCATTCGATATGACTGCCACTTCTACTAGTAACCTGCCGTCCACCATGCAGGCTGGCCAGTGGGATGTTGTATGTTCCATCCAACGCAAAAGAGGTTGCTGAGCGTCGACTTACACTCGCAATTTAGGATCAACAAAAAGTTGTCATCAATACAATTCCAGTCCCAGAGCCCGGCCCCAATGAGTTCCTTGTCAAGATCCGGTCAGCATCGCTCTGCCATAGCGACATCATGGCCATCAACGACAACAAGGAGACTGTTACTCTTGGCCATGAGGGCCTTGGACACATCGTGTCCCTGCACCCCTCGGCCGAAGGCAAGGGATTCCAGATTGGGGACGCCGTTGGCTTTCTCTACATCCTAGGCTGTTGCTTTGAATGTGATGGCTGTAAGATCCATAACCTCTTCTGCGAGACCGGCAAGCAGAAGCTTCAGGGCTTCGCAGTCAACGGCTTCTTCCAGGAGTACGCCGTCGTCGACTACCACAGCGCAGCCAAGCTAGACGAGAAGCTGTGGGACATGGATGCAGGCTGTGCCATCTTCTGCGCCGGAATCACGGCGTTTCACTCCATCGATAGCTGTGAGCTCCAGCCCGGAGACTGGTTTGGAGTCGTTGGCTGCGGCGGACTCGGACAGATTGCGACTCAGTACGCCAAAGCCATGGGCCTGCGTGTTGTCGGTATCGACATCCAGGACGGCAACCTCGAGGAGACGCGGAAGCAAGGCGCAGACGCCGTCTTCAACTCAAAGGACAACCCAAACTACGTCGAAGAGATCCAAAAGCTCACAGGAGGAGGGTGCCACGCCGTCGCCGTGTACACCAACAGCCACAGGGCATACCAAGCAGCGCCCTCCATCATCAAGCTGGGCGGGACGCTGATGATCATCGGGATCCCCAAGGAGCAGCTCACCGTCAGTTACATGGACATTGTGATGAAGCGGTTCAAGATCAAGTCGGACAACACGAGCATTCCTCAGAGGATGGGCAAGGCGGTCGACTTCACAGAGAAGCACGGCATCATGCCCGTCGTCGAAGTGAGAGGCGGGCTTGAAGCCCTTCCAGAAATGGTGAAGGAGATGCAGGAGGGGAGAAACCGTACCCGCACAGGTATTGTGTTTAAATAGATATATCCCTTTTAGTGAGATCTAGTTTGGGTAATTAGCACCGGGTTCCAAATTCAATCCCTTACCAAGTGGCCGATTAAATGCCTTCATGTGAGTTGCCGATATTGTACTACGGATAAAAAAAAAGAATCGTGAAACCATGTGAGCACTATCACAGCATCTCTTGGATGTGGTCAGAGCACTAAGTTGAAGGTTATTTATGGAAGATGGAAGTCCAGCCACGTCTCTGAAAATGCCAGGCGTAATTGTATCGGTTCTAGTTATACTACAGTCGCGCTCTTGTTATGCCACCGCCGTTCTCAATCTCAGCCGCATCCCTCTTTGCCCAGTCTTTCATGACTTTACGTTGAATCTTTCCACTCGCTAGTTTGGGCACGCAGTCAATGAAGACTACACCTCCCACCAACCGTTTGTGCTTGGCAACCCGCTTGGAGATCCAGTCCTGGATATCCTGGGGTGTCACCTTGCCCATGGAAGATTCCTGGATGACGACGTAGGCTCGCGGCCATTCTTCTCCCTTGCTGTTCAATGGGTTAGTAAAACAATGTTCTAGTAAAAAGAGAGCCGAGAAGGCTGGTGTCTTACAGGGTGATCCCAACAACTGCTGCATCGGCAATGTCCTCGTTCTCTAGAAGAGTCGCCTCCAGCTCCGCAGGGGCGACCTGGAGCGCGTTGACCTTGATGAGTTCCTGCGATAATTAGTATCGAGTATACGAGTCATTATCAGATTGACCAACCTTCTTGCGATCCACGATCCAAAAGAAACCTTCTTCATTTCGAACAGCGATATCGCCTGTTTTTAGGTAGCCATCGCTGTCAAAGCTCTCCGCCGTTGCCTCGTCGTTCTTCCAGTATTTCATACAGACATTGGGCCCTCTGATGAACATCTCTCCCGGTTGCCCAACAGCAACTTCTTTCCCGTCATCATCAAGGAGCTTGCATTCACAGTTGGGATCAAGCTTGCCTACCGACCCTGTATCGTCTTGGATGCCTCCGGGAACGTGCAAGGCACCGCATGTAACCTCGGTCATGCCCCAGCCCTGGTTGATTTGCATCTGGAAGCGTCTTTGACATTCATTCTGGAGCTCCCGGGACAGCGGAGCTGCTCCACACAGCACGTCTTTAACGCTGGAGATATCGTACCTCGCGGTCTCTGGCCGCTTGGAAAGCATGACGAGGATGGGTGGCGCGATTTGAAGGCTGGTGATTCGGTATTTCCCAATAACGAATAGGAAGTCTTCGTATCGGAACTCGGTCATGATGTAGATGGGAACGTTGAGTTTGATGGCCATCAGAATGGTGTACATCTGGCCATACGCATGGTACAGGGGCAAGAACCCGATCCAGCGCTCTTTTGGTCGGGATTCAAATTTGTACGGTTTGTGGGCGTAACGCATGAAGACGGTCTGCTCGACATTGGCGATGAGGTTGTAGTGAGAGACGCAGACACCTTTGGGAAGACCGGTCGTCCCAGAGCTGTAATTGATCGTTGCAATAGTGCCAGCAGAATCTCGCGGGCTCATTTCAGGCCAGTTCCAGGTGTTTCCTTGTTCTGGGGTTCCAATCATAGCTCGCCAGTCGGAAACACCGTGTCGGACAGGTGCCTCAGAGTCCGTGAACTGGAATATGCGGTCTTTCGAGAGACCAGCCTGTGACGCAGCTTCTAGCATGGGCTCAAGCATCTTCGGATGGACTAGAACCGCCTTGGCAGTTGTGTTGTTCAGTTGGTGGACAAGTTCTGGGGACTTGGTTAGCCACTTCTAGGTAAGTTCCAGGGAGTAAACAGACATGCCTGGAATAGTGTAGGCCGGGTTGGCGCCACTGAAAACGAAACCTGCGCCAACGATTCCGAGAAACGCAACTGGAACATAGATGGAGTTGGGGGAACAAATCATGACAACGTCGCCCCTCTCGATGCCCAGCTGCTCAAGGCCAAAGCCGAGTCGTCTCACCCAGTGAAGGAGCTGCTTGGGAGAGAGATTCTTCTCGGGAGTCTTGCTGTCGAGCCACAATGGCTCCTCCGACACCGGCCCATCTCCAAACAGGTAGCTGAGGACGTTTTTCTGGGGAATGTCGAGAACGGGATACGGGGACGCGACAGGCATGGTGGCGGTCGAGGGGGGCAGCGAATGCGTTTCGGACAGCAGAAGCAGAGGCGTCGCTGAACAGCAATTGGAATATAGCAGCAGAATATAAAATCAGTAAAAAGGCGACAGCTGAGCTTGCTTCTTGATAATGCTCTGAGCTAGGTGGTCTCGCTTCGCTGAGGAGAGCGTTGAGGTCCTGGCTCTAGTCCTGGCCGTGACGACCCGAGGCCCCGAGGGAGCTCTCGGCAGTATGCTAACTCAACGCACTAGAATGCACCACAGGCCACTAAACTGTGCGAGACATGCCCTGGCACAGCGAGCTACAGGCCTATTCTGATCCAGCCATAGGTACTGCTCCCAGGTAGAGGCCGCTAATCGACAAGGGTCGCCCAGCCGGGGGCGGGGTAAAACGGGATTCCCGCATCGGTTCCAGCTTCCCCGGCGCATGCCCCGCAGAATGCGCCGGACCCGCGGCTAGATCTGGCTGCGAATGAACTAGCCACGGCTAGAAGTTCATGTTTGACGTCGCCTGAAGATGAGCTCTGGATGCTCAGTATAACGTCGATATATCATTTGATGACGGGATTGTTTTCCATAACAGGATCGTCTTGATCGGGTGATTGAACAGCTACAATCCAATCAGCCCCATTTCTCACTCTCACTCCCACCCATCAAAACACCAAAATTCGCCATGTCAGAACTCAACAACTTCGACTCCCTCTTCTCCCTCGAGGGCAAAACGGCCCTCGTGACAGGCGGCTCCAGGGGTCTCGGGCTGCACATGGCCACCGCATTCCTGCGTTCTGGCTGCTCACTGGTCATCGTCACAGCTCGGAAGCGAGAGGGAGAGCAGGGCATCGACCAGGCAGTAGACAGGCTCAACAAACTACCAGGTATCAAAGGCAAGGCCGTAGGTATTGCGGCCAATGTTGCAAGCTCCGAGGACATTATTCGTCTCACTGGCGAGGTGAAAACTCTGGTTGGAAACAAGGGCCTCAGTATTCTGGTCTGCAATGCGGGAGCGGCCTGGGGATCACCATTTCTCGACGCGCCGTCTTCGAGCAGCATCAAAATTCTCGACCTCAACGTCCGTGGTGTTTTCGAGCTTGTCCAAAAGTAAATTACAAACCCAATCGCAATCACCAGACTCAACTGACGAATGTGATATCCTACAGGTCTGTGCCACTCATGGAAGCTTCAGCGTCCAAGCAAGACCCTGCAAGGGTCTTAATCATCAGCTCAACAGCTGCCACCAATGTGCCCCACGTAGGCGAGCACGGAACCATCATGTACTCGACCTCAAAGGCTGCTGCAAATGTGAGCGAACATGCCGAAACCACTACCTAAGCTAACCAACATCCTTAGCACCTGGGCCGCAACCTAGCAGTTGAGCTTGGCCCGCGCAACATCACGACCAATATTATCGCGCCGGGCTTTTTCCCTTCAAAGCTGGCTCAAGGCCTTATCAAGAATCTGGGCGGTATCGACGAACTGAGCAAGGATAACCCAGTGGGCCGTCTGGGTGAGCCGGAAGACATCGCTGGAGTGGCAGTATTTCTCTGCTCCCGAGCGGGGGGTTATGTGTAAGTCGACGACAATCTCAAGTCAACATGTCTTTGCTAACTTAATCCTGTAGAAACGGCGTCGACATCGCAGTTGACGGTGCGGCGAGGTTATCCGCGGGACGATTGTCTCGGCTCTAAGAAGTGTGAGAATGACAACGGAATATCAAAATCTTCAGATCAAGCAATCAGATCACTGCAGGCTAAGCCGAAAACGAGATACATAGTAATTACAGTCATAGGGTAGGTTTGCGTCATTTTACATCAAGCTTAGTTTTTTATTGAGATTGATTCATTGGTACCGTCGAACAAATGTTCCTCCTATCCCGAATCAACGGCATGTCATGACTAATTCATTATAAGAATATCGCCACCCCTAGGCTCTCTGTGCATTTAATACAAACTCGAACATAAGAGACCTTGGTGAGAATATTTCTACATACCTCCTTTAATTTTATTTTGAACGACGAATTCCAGATTTGTACTTAGGAGGATCAAAGATCAAAAGCTTACAAAAACGTCTAAGAGGGTGTATTGAATGTCGGGTGGCTCCAAGGGACTGTACGAACGTCTGTCGAGTTCAGCTGCATTAGTCCATACTGCGACTTCATCGAACATACTGTAATCTTGTAAATTACGTGTCCTCCCCAAGAGTTTTGCAGAGAGCTGTCTGATGTGGTGAACTTAACTTGGTGCTAGGTGACATGTGAATTCGTTGACAAAGTACACAACGTAGCACATGGTCATCGGTGTCCAAGGTGCTTCAATTACTATCAACTTAAGATGAAAAATGTCAAGGACTTGCTTTAAGTATCAGAGCGGCGGGCTGACCTTCACGGGTGATATCGAATTGAGACTTGAGACTTACGGAATTCAGATTCCATTCGCGTGTTGGCCCATCCTTACGAGATAAGACTAACCGCGTATTAGCTTTGTCCTAGCGACACTGAGTCTTGTCACGCCCATAGTCAAATTGCACGTGGCCGTCACAGATCGATCGACCTGATGCATGCGGTCCGATGTATGCAGTAGCTATGTGGAGCCGTGTGCTTCAACAGAGGTCACTAGCCAGGGCACGATAAATCAAGCGGAGAGGACAAAGCTCATGGTTCTTAGGTTTATCTATTTACGACATCTCAAACGGAGGGAGAGGACAGCAGGAAGAAGTTTTGGCCGTTGGGCAATGATTGTGACTTGACAAACCCGCCACATGTGCATGTCACGGTGCATGTCACGCATGTGTCAAGATGGCCACCTGAACACATTTTGCAGTATTTCAAGGGGACGTCTCAACCTATATGCACTCCTCCTAGACCTAAAGCGGCGTGGTGCTGCGAATTGTGCTGGAAGAGCTGGACCACGTTGGAATCAAACAACTGTAGAGCCCGTCGACGAAACGTGAACAGATATGCACTGTGGCTATCCATGAGATGGAAACACGTCTACGGAAGTTTTATGTTGAGTTTAGAGAGTTTACATAGTGTCCATTGCAGACACAGGTGAATCACGTCCATGGCCGTTCAGCACTTGTTAGATTTTGGCTCCGGACAACCCATAGAAGTAACTCGCAAACCACCCCAGCCCTCACTGTTAGCTCTCGTGATTAACATTTCCAGCAAGTTTCTAGTGAACTCCCATCTCCTATCACGCCTCGCATTGCGATTAATGGCTCCTGGAATTACGACATTACCATTGTGTGCTTGGCCCTCGAACTGCTGACTACCTAAGTCCCGGGAGAGATACTGACACACGAGCCCAGACAACTCCGCGTCCTGGAAACCTCTGCGGTTACAAATTAAAATTATGAAGAAGAAAAAAACCGAAAGCACCAGGGTACGTTGGGCTCACAAACCATTCATTTTGTGTCCCCAAAGAGCATCCCAATGGGCCGACGTCTCAATTCTCGGGACTGGAACTACCCGAAAACGTCGAGCGGGAAATTTCACCCAGGACAACTCCTACTTAGACCCCTGCTTGTTTACCAGTTTTGTTTCGAACATCACGCTCGGGGGTGGAAATATCTCGAATCGTGCTAGCCCAGGCTCAGGAATGAGGATACCGACTAGGCGGCTGAGGTTTCCCGAATACCCCTTGTTAGTCGAATCCTTTTCCCCGCGTTCAGACCCCCACAACCTCCACCCTTTCTCCAACATCATTAGCTTCGAAACGACTCGGGTCCAGTTTGTCACGAGGAGAAACATGACAGAACCAGGCTACGGTGAGCTCCAGATCCGTTGCCGTCGTGCCACTCCGAGTCATGGGCACCCTCCCTGTCGACCAGCTCCTGACTCGCTGCCCAGCTTCTCCGCCCCCGAAGCGAGAAGAAACATGAACGAGACTGCATCGCTGAATCACCGCCAGGGATAGCTTTAGCTCTGACGTAGCCTCAACTAACCGCACAGAAGTTAGCCGTGGGTTTTCCCCGGCTCTGCAGCGAATGCTTGTCTGCAAGGTGGGAGCTCTTTGCCTGATGGAAGACGTATTCCCGACTGCTCGAACCATGTGCCTGGCTAGGTCCAGAACCAGTGGCTTTAATAAGAGATGATTTATCCCACTAAATCCTGTGTTTCTCCCTTTCTACCTCCAAGCTCATCATCATAAGCCCGCCTCGTCCAAAACACTCTCCAGGGTTTTACTCTTCTCAGATTAGACCCTCATTCTACCCTTGAGCTTGATCACAATGTCACAGTCACTCTCTGGCGCTGCCAACCCCGGCGAGGTTGATGCTAGCCGGCGACTTAACCAACCCATCCACGCTGAAAGACATGTGCGCGTTATCTGCGTTGGCGCTGGTGCCTCGGGTCTCTTGATGGCGTACAAGCTCCAGAAGCATTTTGAAAACTACAGTCTTCAGATGTACGAGAAGAACCCCGAGGTTTCCGGGACATGGTACGAGAACAAGTACCCAGGGTAAGTCTACGGTTTCAGTATCATTGTCTTGCTGTCTTCAATCTAACAATCCAAAGTTGCGCTTGCGACGTCCCTTCACACAACTACACCTGGAGCTTCGAGCCGAAGCTAGACTGGTCTGCCGTTTACCCTCCTGCGAAGGAAATCTTCGAATACTTTGACGGTTTCGCAAACAAGTACGATCTGAAGCGTTTCATCAAGACCCAGCACCAGGTTGTCGGCGCCTACTGGAACAACAGCAAAGGAGGCTACGATGTCAAGGTCAAGGATCTCGTCACTGGCACCGTCACAAGCGATCACTGCGACATCTTGGTCAATGCCAGCGGCATCCTCAACAACTGGAAGTGGCCTGCCATTCCTGGCCTGGACAACTACAAGGGCACGCTACTTCACACGGCGAATTGGGATGACTCAGTGTCCTTGGAAGGAAAACACGTTGGTCTCATTGGCAATGGGTAAGTCTTACTCGCCGTCTCCAGTGCTACAATCCATGCTAACTCCTCCAAGATCTTCCGGCATCCAGGTTCTTCCAGCCATCCGCGACAAGTGCGCCAAGGTAACGACCTTCATCCGAGAACCGACCTGGGTCTCTCCCGTACAGGGCCTGGAACAGCACCAGTTTACGCCAGAGGAGCGCGATGAGTTCGTCAATAAGCCTGGTGCCCTTACTTCCTACCGCAAGGGCATCGAGACCGGCCTCAATGCGCAATTCGGCATCTTCCTCAAGGAAAACACAGTCAACAAGAGCACTCACACCTACATGTTGCAGCAAATGAAGGAAAAGCTGGGCAACACATACCTAGAGGACAAGTTGATCCCTGCGTGGAGCGTAGGATGCCGCAGACTGACTCCTGGAGTCAACTACCTCGAGTCTCTGACCAAGCCAAACGTCGAGGTTGTCTACGGCGAAATCAACTCAGTCACAGAGAGAGGCCCCCTATGTGACAATGGACAAGAGTATCCCGTCGATGTTTTGATCTGCGCTACCGGATTTGACACCACGTTCAAGCCCAGATTCCCTGTCGTCAACCCTGAAGGCGATAACTTGCAAGACAAGTGGTCTGGAGACCCCGAGTCGTACTTTGGTGTCAGTGCTGCGGACTTCCCCAACTACTTGATCTTCCTTGGCCCCAACTGCCCGATTGGAAACGGCCCTGTCCTGTCCGCCATCGAGGCTCAGGCCGACTGGATGTGCAAGCTCATCGACCGCTTCCAGACCACCAATATTGCCCAGTTCGCGCCCAAGAAGGAGGCCGTCAAAGACTTCATCCAGTACAAGGACTGGTTCATGAAACAGACTGTATGGGCTGACTCGTGCCGGTCCTGGTACAAGGGTCGCGCTGACGGACCAATCCTGGCTCTCTGGCCTGGCTCAACTCTTCACTACATCGAGTGCCTGCGCGACGTCCGCTATGATGACTTGGAGATCAAATACGCCGGGAACCGGTTCTCATGGCTGGGCAACGGATACTCAAGGACAGAACTCGACAATACTGCTGACTTGGCGTACTACATTCGAGAACAAGATGACGATGCGCCGTTGAGCACTGCCGGGCGTCGCAAGCTGCTCAGCAAGAGCGGTTCAACGGCTGCTGGAGAGAGAGAGGTGGTGGACTGGTCTGGTCAATCAAAAGAGGCGCCACGGCCAAATGAATTCAGGCTGTAGTGAGGTCATCTGGGGCAGTAGAGGGAGGGACGAAGCGAAATTAATGTCCATAGAATTTGAGTATTTTCACAAGTGTGAAAAAGCCGTCACACAGAATCTTGACCATAACCAATAAATTCCCCGGTTTTTCGAAGAAAATGAGCCCAAATTCGGTTTTCGGCTTTCATTGAGGCGCTCGGGCTACTGTTCTTTATGTAAAGTGAAAGTTGTAGGTTGAGGGTTGTAGGATTTTTGGAACGAAGCGGCCAAAATCGCCATTCGAACCTTCAGGAACTCCTAGGGTGTCAGAAAATACGCTTGAGGCGTCTGCGCATAGGACAGGCATGTTGCCGAGTAAACCTTGAGCAAGTAGCATATGGTCGTAGTGGCCGCTCAATCTTTCCCTCAAAGACTATTTTCCAAAGACAAATTAGTGATGGTAGCTGTTTGTTCCGGGCTTGCCCGCCTACCTTTACTTGGTTCTCTGTTGCAAAACCAGTGTAGCCCATATGAGCTGCGCCTCCGGGAGACAGGGTATCATCTCCTCGACGGATAGAGGCCTTTGCAATGTCACGGAACTTTGAGCACCCAGATAAAACTTCCTCTATCTCACACCCTTCCTTTACCCTTAGTTTCTCCAAGAACTGGACGAAATCCGCGAGCAGCCTGGTATCAACCTTAGCGTAGGGACCAGTAGGGTCCGCAAGCACCTCGTCAAGCAGTGTGATGGAAGCAGCGACTGGGTAGCAGATGATGCGCCTGGATACGTGAGTTGGATTTTAGTGTAGGTGGGAGTAGGCATATTACCAGATTAATGTGAGCGCATGCGTACCCAAGGAGCATGTTTGACGGATAGTGGCACGAGCTGCTGCCCCACAGACTCCTGGAAGGAAGATTGCCCTTGGACGATTCTGCGAGTCATCCAAGAAATCAAACTGTGGGTTGCCATCTCGCAAACGCCTCGCAATAGCCCCAAATTTCCCGACGCAGTGGTAGTAGGCAAGGTGGATTTGAACGAGTCGGAGTTCCAACTGTGCGTGTCGTGTCTTGTTGACGGACGGTTGAAGCTCCACAGGTAAACTTGTCCTCCAAGCTTCCAACTCGTTACTTCGTTCTATCACGGCTCTGGAAAGTGTTGCGGTATCATGCTGGAGAAACGCTTCGGAGCACAACTGCCTCTGCATTTTCGATTGGATGGTGGCAAGTTCTGCTCTGCATCTGGTTGCATTTATCTTTCTGCTCGTCCCAGGCACGTACACGGCAACAAATTCCTCCGAGACTTGCTCACTTGGGAGCGGGAGACTAACGTCATGGTGGTCGATAGAGGGAGGCAGTCCAGACTTTATAGCTTCGTTAGCATCCAGGATGTAAATATTCCAAAACGTTTGCATGTATTCAGCCTTCCGAGAACGTTCGACTTTGTCGTGCAGAGCCCTTCGATTCAAGCCAACCATGTACGAAAGTCGAGCTGTGGCCGAAAGCAGCTGAGAGGCGGTTCGCATGGCCCCGGTCCCTTGCAGAAACATTGTCATGAACAATAGCCCTTGGCATGCTAGGATGTCTCTGCCTCGTATAATCAGTTCAGGGAAAACAGAGAATGAGTTCTTGAAAAACGCCCACATGAGAGGCATAAATTCATCGTGGGAAGTCTCGGCCATTTTCCATTGCGTAATCATGGCAATGGCTACATTCATGACAGCCCACGTGCCTGGATCCTGTGCAGAACTTTTGACGCCAGACGCGAAATGCTGGCTGAACAGTTCCAACAGTGAATTTTGGGTTAACACGGGATAGAGTTGGTTGATAGCTTCAAACGCATCTGCAACAATCCTGGGGGCCAACTCCTCTGGAAAGAGCTCAACGAATCTGACGATTGGGAATCCTTCGTGATTGATGTTTTTTCTCAATTCATTCACAACCTCCATAAGCTTGGTCATTTCTGAGAAGAAAAGCAGGTGGAGTCGGGATGAGACGCTCTGAGCGGGAGTCACTGTCTGCTCGACGACCGGTTCCAGGGTATCCATTTCCAGAAGAGGAGCTGGGCTTGGGGCTGCTGAAGCGTGTTGAGAAGGAGCATGGCCTTCTTCTGAAACCTCTGGAGGCGCTGGTTCGTCTAGGCTTGCTGCCAGAAGCGGGGAATCTGTTGAAATATCTGGAGTTGACAGCACACTTGAAGACTCCGCAGGTTCGCCAGCATCACTGGACGGAAGTGCTGACTCCAGTCTTTGGAGCCTTACTTCTAGATTTCTCATGTATTCCTTACTGTCGGGAAGCTTTAGTTTGAGGCAGAAAAAGACCAGGGGGCTCAGCCGTGGGCCGTGGCTCACTTTCTTCCCGGACCACGCATTTTCCGAGTGGTATACTGACATGTAACCTTTCGATTCTCGCAATTCAAACAAGCCGGTTTGTCTCCATCGCATCGAATCTTTCGCTTCTGGCAAGGGAGGCAAGCCTGCTCCCATCAGTCGGCGCTCCGTCGATGACCCTGAGTGTAAGGGCCGTCGTACGATCGGGGTGAAGCGCTTACACTAAAAATGCGTCCGTCAGAAGCTGTGGCCTTCGGCATCTTGAACAATGATCGGACAGAACGATCCAAATGATGCAAATGGTCTAGATAGCTTCTATGTATTATTGTTGAAGCTTCACTAGCTTGAGCCTGCCCGCGCTGTGGGCACTAAAAAGGAGCAGCCCACTTAAAATTAATAATCAAGCGAATGGAGGCTAAGATTGCAGCCACTGACAGGCCAGTGTGATAGCTCCAGCTATGACACCTGCTTCAGTCAGTCAGTCAGTGTGGCCGTTGTAGGCTGCTATTACTAGCACAAAAATACACCCAGCGATTGTGGCCGCTGTTACAAGCTACAGCAAGAGGCTTCAGTTTATTGCAATAAACACAGCGATTACAGCTACTCTTGCAGGATGCTTGACCTGGCGATAAGATAAGCATATACACAGCCACTACAGCCACAACGTCACAGACGCATGAACAGCTATGATGTATTTACAAAAAGTTTCACAGTTTAGTTTACCTATGTTAGTATTTTTGAAAGTACTTAAAGCATCAATGGTTGAGATTTCGCAGAGGTCTCTTCCATATCTTACGTCTCCTCAGGTATGACATAGACTGCCATGCTCGACTACTCACATCCTAAAGTCATCATTACTTAGTTTCTTTCATCAAGATCAAAATCAAATATGTAACTAATAGAGGGTACAGTAAACTTAGTGTTAATATTCTTAGCAATACTAAAGTAACGAAACTGCTACTCGCTGATGGGCAATTAGGGGGACTAAACAGTGGATTGACTTGATAGCCTATCTTGGCTGTGCAAGGATGCAAATTGTATCCGCCTTTCCACCTTGAAGGCCCCGCGCCATCTACACTCGCTTCATATAAACCGTCATTGACACAGGCCTACACCAGACCCCGTTTCGATACCAAATTGGTATGACTCGGTCCATCAGTGGGCTTCTCGATCAGCAGCTGACATAGCGTACAAAACCCCAGTGGAAGCTCATGCAGATCTTTGACTAGCTGAGCAACGGAAAAGTTATAGATAGTCATACTCAAGGAGCGTCTTTTGACTCAGAGTTGAAAGTCCATCTTCCCACTGCTCATCCAGGCCAGGGCATTTCTCCGAAGTAGCAGACGTGATCTCTGTATACGGGTGTGGATCCGTCCAGATGACATCGAACCTGTCAACGGGGTACTTACCCACAGCATCCGCGCCTAGATCCTCGGCAATGTTGCGCAGACGTTTGTGTTCCCAGCTAAACCAACGTTTAACTTCAAGTACAATCAATTCAGACTCTTGAACGTACCAAATGAGAATGTTCCCACTTCCAGTGTATTCTCTCACGGCTTTTGCAACGCACTCGCTATCATCCCGTCCACAGGGTGTGTTGATCGTCAAGCCAAGGTCAGCGGCAAGGGGCGAGACAGTATCGTAAGATCGTCTCCCCGACCCATCTATGTTCATTAGGCACAGCGGGGGCGTACCCGTGGGGTCGGCTCACCAGACTCGTATTTCGGGACTATGATGCACCCGATGTTGCACAAAGATCTTGCGCCAAATACACTTCGAAGACACTGCGCTCGCTGCTTTCCTTCGGCGCTCAGCCCGATAGCAAATTCTCCAGGCGGCTTCTCGCCGTGGCGAAGCAAGTAGGCAGTTTGTGAGCAAAGTGCAGTCGCAGCAGAAATAAGCAGTGTGGCGGGCTTCATTTTGGACGGAGGCCGCGAGGAGGCTGGTGAAAAGGATTTGTTCTTTGACACTTCAGGTTACGGGTCGGGATTGGGCTGCTTTATAGAAAACCGACTGCGTGGAATCTTGTATCTCGGGTACGACGGCGTGGCACAATGTAACGAGGTACGATGCGCCATGTTTCCGCACCAGCGCAAGATAGCTGACGCCATGCAATACGCTCTACTTTATGATGCAATATGCCTCACTCTAACTTATTGAGTCGATAATATGCGGAAGTTTAGTCTCGTTGCATCATTCTGACACACATGCAATCTTATTGCACAATGACTTGCTCGAGCATATCACAACAGCCCGTATACCTATAGATATCCAGACACCGAGAACAGATGCGCGGAATAAGCATAGTTAGGCATAGGACGCAACTACCCTTGACATGAGGGTAGTTCTTTGTACACATTGTTGTGGAAATCGAGTGGCACCCGACCTGTAGGGTTTCCTGAAGAACAGTCCAATCCCAAGCGAGCTCCCAGAACATACTGGTTGCCACTTTTTTTCGACCAGTGTCATTGCTTGATTGACTGCTATTTTGTTTTAGCATTGGTAGCTTATGGGACCTAGGCTGTCAATGCAGTCAATGCAGGCCTTTCGTGGATGATGAGCTGGTAAGACGCGCTTCTTTGTGAGTGTTATTGGTAGGCAGTAATAACTGCGCATTCAATATCATATTAACCACCGTCGAGGAAGTTTCTCATTTTAGCGGTGTAGCATTGCCACTTGGTGAACGTAAATTGAACCAGCAGCGGATTTGTCGCGACATTAAGCCCGTCGTGCTAGAACGGACCTACTTAGACAATGAAAGAACCCCTCGTGCCCTCCAACGCTACTTGCCGCGAATTAAACGTCACTTCGACGATAGACGCGATCCTGGAACTCCAGAGCTCCCCTCCTCCACTCTATCGTTTGCGTCGTGATGGAGGGTAACAGGCCTCATTAATAATGCTGACTCGCCGGGGGATTTCTAAAACCAACACCAGTGCCGAGAAAGTGGAGAGTGCTTTGAATCTGAATCAACCAACAAACTCAGCCAGGACCCCAGCCAAGCCACAGCGGCCGACTGGATGCGGGACCAAAGGGAAGAAAAAAAACAAGCTAAGAGAAAACCTTAGAGATTAAGCATGATGACAATCGACACTTGCTCCGAGTCGGCCTGCGTAGATGATTGCCTGAATCGGCAGCGGAAGCAGAAGAATAATCCTCCCGGAGCTCAGCGTTCAAGGGTCCCCCCTAGAGCCCCCTACGTAATCTAGATGGTGGCCCCTCCGATTAGCTTCTCCATAGCGGGTTGCAGGGCGGCTCGAGGCGCGTCTCCAGCCATCTAGATCCGGCATGGATTGGCCAGAGATGGCATTTCCTCGCTTACTCGTATCGACATAAGGGAAACCCCATCAATTGGTAATGCCCAGTCAGCCACCAGTGCCAGCATAGCTCAGCAAACTAGAGCTAGAGGTGGGAACTCAACTAGAGCTAGAGGGGGGATGGACTCAAGCTAAGGCTGGTGGAAATGCAAAAACAATGGCATCCAATTCCGTTTAATAATAAGACCAACCTCGCCAACGAGTTCAAATGCTGCTCTCCCCTTCCCTTTCCCCTCGCCAAGTTCGCCAAGTTCGCGCTTGCATCTCTCTCAGGGTCGGCCAAGCCCATTGCCAAGTGTTGTGCGCAATTCGCCAGAGAACAGTCCCGTCTGAGATTGATCTCGGCCTTGCGCAGCCAAGACCGTCGCGATCAACATGAACTGCAACGAGCTCCAGGAAGGCGCCAAGGCCGCCTGCTACGTCGTCAAAAAGCCCCGGGCGCTTCAATGGTTTTACAAAGACCAGCTCTGCAAGGAGAATGAAGAGGAGCGTCAGGCCGGTCGATTCGAGCTGTTTCTCGATCTTCTCTGTGAGTCAATCCATTCGTAGGGACCAGACCGGTGTTTCTAGCATCACAACTAACCCCACCACCCACAGACGTTGCCATCGTCGCCAACTTCAGTGATGAGCTCGCCGAACACCCCGACGGGGACCATCTTCTCAAGTACCTGCTCATTTTTGCGCCAGCATGGCACATCTGGGCCGACCTGCGCGAGATCATGAACTCGTACTATACCGACGACCTGCTCCAGCGTCTCGTCATCCTCTGGGTCATGGCCCTCCTCGTGCTGTACGCCAACAATGCCAACGCGGCCGATGAGGACATCGAAGCGCTCCGCACTGCCGCCGGCGCCTACGTTGTCGCCAGATTCACCACAATGTGCACATTCCTTGTCACATCCATCACCGCGTACCAGCACCGCGCCCAGGCCCGCATCATGGCTGGCTTCATGTTCATCGGACTACTGATTACCATTCCTCTGTTCTTTGAGAACGTCAGCATCCGCGCCAAAATTGCCGTCGTCGCCATCGCCATTTTCTACCAGGAAATTACCTGGGCTGTGACACTCAGTCCATGGATTAAACAGAAACTCAAGCTCACCTACAGCACAGCCGTCGATATCGCCCACGAAGTCGATCGCATGGCTGCCTTCTTCATTATCATCCTGGGCGAGTTTGTGTACAGTATCATTGTCGGCAAGAAGACGGGCATCGGCCTGACGGACGGCTACGTCAAGGCGGTGTGCACCCTCATCATTGCCTTTAGTCTCAATTGGATCTATGCCAGCGGTGATGGCAGTATCCAGGCCACTCACCCCATTCGGCGATCCGCATGGACCGCGTTCGGCTTCTTCTTGCTGCACCTACCGCTTTCTGCGTCCTTCCTGATCGGCGGCCACATTGCGGCTGTGGCTACGGGAGAGCATCAGCTTGAAGATGGACAGCGATGGCTTCTCGGCGGAGGTCTGGGAGTGGGCATGTTTTGCCTGTGGGTGTACGGCATGCTGTACCGGGTTGAAGGCGAGAATGGCTTGATCCTAGCCCAGGCACCGAGGATTGGGATGCGGTTGGTAATTGCTATTATCCTCATTGTCCTCCCACAGACCCATGACCACCTCAACTCGGAGCAGCTCATGCTTGTCATCATGGGCCTCTTTGCCTTTCTGTTGATTTGGGAGACCGTGGGTGGACTGTCTAAAACGTCGACGGTGTTTGAGCCTTGGAGTCACCGTGATCCCCCGCCCGAGAGTGATACGGAGGCTCCTCTACAAGACTGAGGCGAAGGCCCAGAACGCCCCCAAGGCATGGTCGTCTCGGGCATGTGGAAGTCCGACATTAATTGGTAAGTGGGCAAGGTCGGGTTGCTGGACAAATACCATTTGCATTTCAGGTCGGAAAAATTGTATAATGACTGCTTTGGGTGAATTGTCTTGGTGCACAGAGAAGCTGAAATGACCATGGCTGGTACCGCCAGCCCAGTTTCTGGAGGCTAGCTTTGGCTCCTCTGGAAGGGGCATTATTAATGTTAAAGGGCACTGGGACCGAGTTGGCCGTTGCCAAGATTGATTAAACACCTTGCCAAGCTGGATTGTCGCATGTGATCCAATAGCGTCGCTAATTCTGCATGGTGAACCAAAAGTGCGTGCATCATGATCTTCTTTCTTCAACTTCCAGCGTCGATGGACGACGTGTTGTGTCGGTCCCAGAGTCATCAGGGTGCACCGCCACAACAGACGAGCAGGTACTGGTTAGAAGTGAGGATGGAATCATCGCAACTCGATTCCGCCGTCGGCACATCTGAATTGCCGCCTATCGCATTCGCGTCTAGTGTGGCGCATGAACCCCTCCATCAAGTCTAACGGAGTCTAGGAGTCACTTGGTTTCGGCGCGGCTCGTCCGGCTTCCGTGTGGCGATGGAGAATGACAAGGAGGATACCTGAGACAGAACGTGAGGCAGCCAACTGATCAAACCCGTCTCCTAAGCAGGCATCGCACCATGGGAGTACATGGGGCTCGTTTTCGCAAGGGTATTCGCCTTTTAAGCCGACGTAGCTTCAATGGCTATTCCCAATCGCGGGGTCGACCAGGTCTCGGTGTTCATCCAAGTCTCCTGGGTTCGTTGGGCGGTGCAGGCTGCTTCCTGCAAATAGGGTCGTACAGGTACATGCAAGGACTAGCTTAGCATTGCCAGACCCCAACCGAAGAGTGACTGTCGAGAGTGCGAGTCGGCGGCAACAAGGTAATAACCATCGTGATTAACGTGCCCATGCAGCGAGACAGGGAGCAATGGATGAGCTTGGCATCATGAGAAGAGGGGCAAAGTGGGTTGCGTATGGGGCTGTGCTTTGCAGCGTGCCACTTCATCCCCTTCAGTGAGTCCAGTGGAGGTGTTCTTGCCAGAACTGCTCAGTGGTCTGGGGAGGGGCAACCGAACGCATCGGAGGGACCTCCTTCCCGGAGCACTGTTCCCGATGGGATGGCGAGGCAGGCCGCCAAGTGACACTGCCCGACTGACGACGCTTCCAGGGCCCCCCCCCCCCTAGAAGATTCCTAGGAGGCCCTTAGAAAATAAATAACTTAAACTCGCGGGACAAGCGGCGTCTGGTCTTCTTCGTCACTCCTCATTCTCCACAACCCCTCTTTCATCTCAACAACTGTCAAGTCGTCTTGCGTCATTCGTAGACCTCTCTCTTCATACACACTCAACTCTCGTTATCGCTGCGACGCTTCGACTCGTCTCGACTCGCCGCGCCCGTATCCAACATCCCCCACACCAAATCCTCTATCCGTCGCGACCCCTCATTGATGGACGATTTCGCTCCCCCCAGCGGCCCGCCGCCTCCCAAGGCCCCCGTGGTTCCTGAGGGATGGACCGCTCGATGGAATGATCAGTACAAGGAATGGTAAGTTTTGCCTCTGTCTCCTCTCCTTCACCTAATTCCTCGCACCCCGCTCCCACCTGATTTGCGCTTCATTGTATTGCAAGTCACACAACATCGTGTCGCATCTCATTGCATCGTATTGTGTCGCTAATATATTTGGCCCCTCTAGGTTCTACGTCAACATTCACACCAAACAGTCGCAATGGGACAAGCCTACTGCTCCTGTTTACCCTGATGGCGGGAGCGCCCCAGACGGTCCTCCTCCCGGATACGAGCCCGGCAACGGTCCCGCGCCGTCCGATGTCAAGAAGAACCCCTACGATGACCAGGCCAACAGATCCGGCGGCCCCTCTGGTGCCGAGGATGAGGATGCCAAACTCGCCGCCAAGCTCCAGGCCGAAGAAGACGCCCGCGCCCGCGCTGGTCCCGGCGGACCCCAAGTCCCTCCTGGTTACGGTTCAAGTAGCCCCGCTCAAAGCTCCTATCCCACCGAGCTTCCTCCCCGTGACAGAGGCAAGAGCGGTGGTGGCTTCCTCGGCAAGCTGCTTGGCAAGGGAAAGCAGGCGGCCGCATCGTACCAAGGTGGCTCACATGGTGGCCACGGCGGTTACCAACAACAACCGCAATACTATCAGCAGCAGCAGCACGGCTATCCCGGACAGGGTCCCCCGATGGGCTACGGTGGTCAGCCTCATTATGGTCAGCCACAATATGGTCAACAACAGTATGGCCAACCTCAATACGGTCACCAGCAATACGGCGGCTATGGCCAACAGCAATACGGCAGGCCGCAGAAGAGTGGTGGCGGAATGGGCATGGCTGGTGGTGCTGCCCTCGGTGTGGGTGCCGGTGTCATTGGTGGTGTCCTGATCGCAGATGCCATGAACGACAACGAACAGGAAGCATACCAGGAAGGTTACGGTAAGCCAATTTGCCCATTTTATCATTGTTGCGACTTTTCACTAACCCCTTAACTAGATGATGGCGGTGGTGGTGACTTTGACGGCGGTGACTTCTAAGCTTCCTGGAAAATTGTGGAGAGCCAGCATGAGGGTTTGACATCGTCAACCACAGTATATACTTTGAGGAAGACTTCTGGGTTTTGGAAAGTTGGATTTCATTCTACATTCCGGCTGATGAGTAATGTAACCGGTATCCGGTGGTTCTGAAATTGGAGAGGCAGCGCACAGGGTACTTGGATATTGAGTGCCGAGGGCAATGACACGTTGGTGTTCGTAGAAGAGATTGGATGAGTCGCTCCTCGTCCAATCGTAAAGAGTAAGGTCCATTTCAATATACTCCTATGAGGGTGGCTCGCCAAAGCCCACCCAAAAAGCTCAACAGCATCTACATACGACGACGCTCTGTCAAGCTTGCAACCCTATGCATGCATGTACACCTCGCATCCCACACAAATCCTCGAGCACCTTGATCTTCCTCATGACACCTGTATTCATCGTTTTCCACCCTGGCCCTTTCCGGAGCTGGCACTCCCACTCCCACTTCCGCTGTCCTTCTTGCCCGACCCGGCGAGGTAAGCGGCCATGTCGAAGTTGCCGAGCGGGTTGTCTCCGCCGCCCTGGCCGCCGCTCATGACAGCGTTCATTGGGCTCTGCTTCTGGTGGTTTTCGAATTCAGCGCGCAGCTCGGGGTCCACTGGCCATAGTTAGCTTGTCTGCGGGAAAGGAGACGTGGAGGGGCAGACGCACTGTTCTCCATAAGGTAGGGCATGCCGATGAAGATGCCCATGCTGACGAGACCCATGAGGATCATGGGGTTCTTGAGGATGGTGAGTACGGAGACTGGTGTGCGGTCAGTACACCTCTTCAAGCAATTCGAGTCGAGGGGCTATGGTTGTCGCATTGACGCAACATGCGAATGCGTCATCGCCCAAAACCCCCTCTTCAGTTCACAAACTCACAAGTCGGTCTCTCCATAAAGTACGTCTTGCCCCCGAGAGCGCGCACCTCGACGCCCCGGCCGGCACTACCCTCGCGCACCGGCACAGCCTCGCCCTTGTTACCCCAGTCATTCCCACGAAACGTCTCCCAAGCCTGAACGGGCACCTTTGCGTCGTCGGCGGCGATGTCGATGCGCAGCGGGTGGTACGCGTCGGTCTGGCAGTGGACGTCGGCGAGGTATGAGCCCGGGGTGACGTTGTGGAAGACGAAGGAGTTTGCGGCCGACAGCGGTGCCGACAAGTGGGATCCCAGTGCGCTCAGCGTCGCGTGCGTCGTGGACGGCAGCGCAAAGGGGTTTGGCTTCGCGGGAAGGTACAGCGTCAGTGAGGCGGCCGAGGCGGCGGCCGGGAGGAGGAGCAGCGCGAGCAGGCCCAGCAGGGCGTCGGTGGGGGCGGAGACGACGCGCATCGTGATGGTGAGGGTTTGGCGGAGGAGAATGGCGAGGGGAGGGGTGGAGGAGAAAGGTTTGGAGGAGAAAGGTTTGGAGGCGGGTTCGGCGGATGGTCGTTCGGTGTGGCTTGAAGCGATGTGGTGATGTTGCAACAGCCCGTGGTGGAGTATTTCGCAGGAGACCAAGTGGACCAATCAAAATGGCTTTGCGGACGTGGCTGGAGCGCCAGGTTCTGAACCTCTTCAGCCTCATCTAGGTCCCCATGGAGCAATCGGACCCACATTCACATGCATTATCAGATTGGAATTCGTAGGCAACGAACAACTCAGATTGTCAGCTTCCATACGACTGCAGAATGTACTAATCATTTCTACCACAGACTCCTACGGCATAGGTGGGTTATCTCGAAACAAACACGCTTTCAATTGCACTACAACTGTGTCATCCCAGTGGGGTATTCATTCATCAAGAGAATTCGGTCACTCCTCTCCGTCTCGCCGACGTCTTGCTGCCGTGCCGCACTTAAGCGGCGACAACCTCCTGCTCCTCGGTGGAGCCGCTCGCAGCCTTGAATGACTGCTCAAAGTCGGCAATGATGTCGTCGATGTGCTCAATACCAACCGAGATTCGGATGAGGTCCTACCGAAGCAAAAATTAGCGTGGTTCTCGGGATTAATATGCGACAAAATCTAGTCAGCTTACCTCAGTCACACCCGAGTTGAGCTTCTCCTCGTCAGACAACTGCTCGTGGGTGGTGGACCAGGGGCTATAGCAGGTTAGCATCCACGAAAAATATCGTCCATGAGTGGCAACTCACTGGATAGCCAGGGTCTTGGCGTCGCCGACGTTGGCAAGGTTGGAGATAAGCTTGAAGCCGTCGACAACGGTGCTACCGGCAGCGGCATCGCCCTTGACACCGAAACTGAGAACACCACCGAAACCGCGCTTCAGGTACTTCTTCGCGTTCTCGTGGTAGGGGTGGCTCTCCAGGCCAGGATAGGAGACCCAGCTGACGTGGGAGCTGTTCTCGAGCCACTTAGCCAGGGCAAGGGCATTCTGGGCATGGCGCTCAGCGCGCAGGCTCAGGGTCTCGGTACCGAGGAGGAGCTGTTGAGCAGCGAAAGGGTTGAGAGCGGCACCCAGATCACGAAGGATCTCGACACGGGCACGGATGATGAATGTGATAGGGCCGAAGGTGTCCCAGAACTTGAGGCCGTGATAGCCGTCGGAGGGGTCGTTCATCTGGGGGAACCGGGCGGCGTTCTTGCCCCAGTCGAACTTGCCAGAGTCGACGATGACACCGCCAATAGTGGTGCCGTGGCCGCCAATCCACTTGGTGGCGGAGTGAACGACGATGTCAGCACCGTGATCAATGGGTCGGATGAAGTAGCCACCAGCGCCAAAGGTGTTGTCGACCTAATATGCCAAGTGGTTAGTTTAGACTCGCACTGACGTGAGGGATGTGGAATCATGGAAGGCTGAGCTGGCTCGACTTACAACTAGAGGGACACCCTTGTCATGGGCAACCTTGGCAATTGCCTCGAGGTCAGGGATGTTGTACTTGGGGTTGCCAATGCTCTCAACGTAGACAGCCTTGGTCTTGTCGTCAATGGCAGCAGCAATGTCCTCGGGCTTGTCGCCGCTGACAAACTTGGTCTCGATGCCCAGGCGGGGCAGGAAGACCTTGAACTGGTTGTAGGTGCCACCGTAGAGGTTGGTGGTGGAGACAATGTTGTCGCCAGCGTGGGCAAGCGAATTGATGGCGATGAACTGGGCAGCCTGGCCGGAGGCGGTGGCGAGGGCAGCAACACCGCCTTCCAGGGCTGCTATCCGCTTCTCGAAGACATCGACGGTAGGCTGGGAGAAGGAGGTGTAAGTCGGCCGACAGGTTCGTGGGTGGGTGGGGGTCGCAAACTCACGTTCATAATTCGGCTGTAGATGTTGCCGAACTCCTTGAGGCCAAAGAGCCTGGCGCCGTGAGCCGAATCATTGAAGGTGTAGGACTAATTGTCAGGGTTTATTGTCAGCTCGTGAACTGTTGTGTAGGAGATGACCCGAGCGAGAGTGGGGGGTTGTCAATGGGTGACAGGACGGACGTACGGTGGTGGCGTAAATTGGTACAGCTCGCGAGTTTGTGGTAGGATCGGGTTGAGCTCTGCAGAAGATAAATTGTCAGCTTTGAATTCGAGAGTCTTGTTCCTCAATTTGCGAAGCGACGATGGTTGGAAAACAAGATGGTGATGTCTTGCTACCCCGCCATGAAGCGGTGGTGGGCAGCAACGTACCCCGCGTGGAGCTGCAACGTCTCGAAGTTTGTGCTACTGTCGGCCATGATGGAAGAGATGAAGGGACGAGGACAACAGAATGCAGCGGTCTGATTTACTTCAACACGAAAATCCGAGTGAGCAGAGAAGAGGGGAGGAAGAGGAGGAATGGAAGACCCGCAAGCAGCTCGACGGATCGTGCCATTGACCACTTTATACTTTTTTTCCCCTTGTTCGTCCATGTTCTTCAAGGCAGGCGCACCTCACCCATCACTCACACACACCACGGCACAGCAGTCAGACAGCCCAACGACGGCACAGAACAGCGCAGTCATCAGCTACAAACGACACTAATTCCATCATTCCCACCCCCGCGCACACTGGCGGGGGGCTTGTTCAGGTGGCATCACTGCCCCACGAAAGCAAGCCGTCCCAAGCCCCATCTGGCAAGCCCTGTGGGGAAGGTCGCAGAGCACGCCATCGACGAACAACTCACGCCGCGATGAGCTCTCCTCTTCTTTACACAGCGACAACGGGGAAATGGCTTGATCCCTTGGTTCGTTTTCTCTTGAGGGAGCTCCGGTTGCCGGTGGTGCTGCTCCCCCCTAAATGCCTCGTCGGCTACCGGGGCGCCGAGGTCCGGATGTCGTGCTCTCTGCGTTATTCGTTGTACGTACATAGTACATGCCGCAATTAGTCTTGGACTCGTGCCGTCCCGCGAGCCCGGGTCCAACAGGAAGCCAGAATCGGGGGCGGCGGGGCAAAACGCAACGCAACGCAACGAAAGAGAACATCTAAAGAGAGGCTCTGGTTGCCCACAGCTGCGGGGCATAAACAAGACAACTGACAGCGCGCTTTTTCTCTGCTCCATCAAGTGAGCGGGCGAGGTATGAAGGGGGACCGAAGACGGAAGGACGGATGTCATTGTCAACGCCAACATGATGAAGGGGGGGTGGAAATGGAAGTCTTTACGCGAAAACTAGTCATCACGGCGAACCACGAACCACGGCTTCGAGCTTTATCGAGCTCGGGCCAGGGGTGGAAGAGATAGGTCGGAAAGAATGAATGGGGGGATAGCATGGGATGGCCCCAGCAGTTCGTTCTCGACTTGCGATGTGGCATTGCCCAATGACCAGGCGCAATGGTGCAATTGGTTTTGCTGGCACATCTCCTCCTAGGAACCGAAGAGGTCACTACGTAGCCTCACTCGATACGTTGGCTGATTGGCGATGGGGGCTAGGTGCAGTCACAGCTGAAGGGAAGCTGAGCTGCCGCATGGCACGACCCCTATGACGCCAGGCGAGGAGAGAGGGGTTGTGCACATGCTCTCGTACGACATGGCTGCTCGCGATGACCTCTTTCGATTCGTGCGCGCTAAAGTTTTGCATCGGACGGTCGCCCGGTTTCGTCGTTGTTGAGGTATAAGCCCACTTTCTTGAGGTCATTTTTGACCTCCGACCTGTCGAGCTACTTCGTTGCCGCTCCCTCATGATCCCTAAACATCAAACCCAGAATCAAAACGCCCGGTTCCAAATGATGTTCGTTCCAAATCCAAAAGCCGAGGGTTGACGTTGAAGCTCCCATCACCTAGATGAGTCTTGTCTCGAATCGTCAACCCCTCCGGAACGCCGTCATTGTATCCTTTCCTCTTGCCCATCCCAGCATGTCCTGTCCTCACCGGGACTACCCGCCCAACCAAATAACCAGCCCGTGGTTCCGATCCCGAATATACTTCCAGCCCAGTAGCCAAGACACGTTCCCAGTCTCGCGTCCAGACTCGTCTGTCGTCCTTTATGCTTCCGACGTCTCGTTGTTAAAGGTCTTGGGGGGCTTGCTGCTCTTCACAAACAGATCCTTGACGGTGAGTATAGTCGACGCGATCCAGACGGTAAACTGCGCGGCAGCAAAGACGGCGACGGCACGGCTTGCGGAGCAGACGGCGCCGCGGCAAAAGGTGAGGCCGGTCATGTACACGGCCAGTACGATGAATCCAGCAAAGTAGAAGATGGTGTTAGTCATGTCCACGGCTATGGAGGCATAGGGATGCGAGGCCCGCGGTGCGAAACGAGGCACCACCACGAGGTAGAGGAGCGAGAGGAGAGAGAAGACGGAGGTAAAGGTGATGAACATGAAGGGCGTTGGCGACGCTGTTCGGCTTCCTCTCATGAAATAATTGACAACTGCAGATCCCAAAGTTAGTATGATGAACGCCAATCCAACCAGGTAGTACCATCGTCCGACAATTCTCACCAGCACTTCCAAAGCATGAAAGCCAGGGTCAAGCAGGACATCAAGATGAGGGTTTGCACAACGCACCTTTTGCGCTGAGGCCAAGACTCGTCAAAGCCATAGCGAGCTGCAGCCCGCGAAGGATAGGAATGGCGGCAAACTTGGCCATGGTGGGCGAATTGGCAGACTGCACGGGATCTTGAGAAGGACTTGATGAGACCTGAAGAATGTGGGAAAAAGTGTGAGTTTCTGGCGGAATCAACTTTCAACCCAGAAAGAGAAAAAGGACTTTGAGAGAAACGAAACGTGGAAATATGTATGAAATCATCAAGGCCAGCAGACAAGACACCTCGTGGGCGATGTGGGGGTGCACTGTTCTTGTAGTCTCATGGGCAGGCAAGCTAAACAGGCACAGGATGGACGAGCACATCGAAAGGGGAAATAGAGCCAACCAACAAGGAGACCAGGGAGCAAAAAATGATGCTGTTTTTAGGACCAGAGCAACGTCGATCATGGATGGGCATGGACGGGCCGGTTCAAACCTCAAGGCAGGGGGCCGGGCATGACGATTTGGCCTCTTGATTTTCCCTTGATTTTCCCTTGATTTTCCCTAGGGCCAGTTTTGGGGCGACATTAATCTGACGAGTGCCGGCGTATCGTGTCTCGACTTTGGACGCCCGTCGATGCCCGCCTGAGACGGGCTCCTCAAAGTGAAACGGCTTGGTTCCAGGGGCGGGCGTCGCTGTCAATGCGCGGGCCTTTTTCTTGCATGTTCGTGTGGGATTCGAATTTCGAGGTGGGATTCCAGGTGGGCTCTCGGGCGGGTAGGTGCTTGCGCAGGACGAATGCCAGCCAACAGGCACCCTGTGTAGATAAGTACAATGGGATTTCTCCGACTGAGCCCATGTTGCAGCTGCAAGGCACCGGCACAGTTGAACGAGGCTATTAGGTTATGGGTGCGGCTTGCGGGAGTGTAGTCGTACAGTGACGCCGGTCGCCAACGGGCCGCATAATCACCACAGATGCAACAACTAGCCAGCCAAGGAATTGATGGATTCTCAGAATTGTTGAATATTTCAGGATGCGCATCCAATTGCCCAGTGCACGGAGCACGAGCGGGTAAATGGTGGAGCGCGTGATTAGCATCACAAACGAGTAATCGGAATCCTGACGAGGGCATCCCCGTTTCTCACCCGCAAGCCGTCGCCCAGAGTTGGTTGGGTTGCGAACCCAACTGGGTAACGAACCCAACTCTTGATCGTGAGCCATTGAGCGTCATTAGCCATTGGTTTTGGATCTGAGCTGTGACCCCTCCCTCCCGCGGACCCGCCCTGATGGATCCATCGATCCATTTTAGGATCCAATCCTTGTGCAATGGCGAGCGCCAGGAGATTGATGGGGGCTCGGGAGGACCAGCCGGAATGCGATTGCAACAGGACGTGGAGCAGCCAGGATTTGCTCGGTGGGTGGTCAACACAGTTGAAAAACATAGCTCCTCAGCCAACAATGTTTCACGTACCGTCGGTTTTAAAAGACCGTCATGCATTAGCATGTTGAGAGCGACAAGCGCAAAACAGACTCACCTCAAGTGGTGCTCGGTGCCTGATGTGTTAGTTTCTTCTGCTATCAAAATGATTATCCTTCTGCTCAGCCTCCCATGGTAATCTCGCGGTGATCTACGTTCTAGCTCTTAGCCCCCGAACAGGTACGCTATGGAAGAGACAGATGTCTGGTTTCTGGACAACTACTGGCTTACCAGAGAGCCACCTGTGATTTGATGACCAATAATGTGTGACTCGAGAAGACAGGTGACTCGCTCAAACAAGGAGCGCTCGCAGTTTCCTGGTGTTCACTTGCAAGTCACCTATTTTTGTCCGTCCCGTTTCGTTGCGAAACCTTACTCTTATCCACGAGAGGGCGGCTGCATCGCATCGCATTCCGCAAGCAGGGTCAAGAAGAGGTAGTCCTCAGCGAAGAAGAAATTCAGATGTTGCACGAAGACAATATGCCGACATTCAACCTGCGACTGTATTGATTTCATACATGTATGTACGTATGCACCGCAAAGCGACGGCGCAACCTAGCGTCGATGCATGGTGAGAAGCGCAGGAAATAGCCCGGCACGAAATGAAAGTGTATCAGTCAGCAGGCAGGGGGTCGTGTCTAATCAATGGCAGTGCGACATCGACAAAGGAGCAACAGAAAGAAGCCAGGTTATGGAGATGGAAAAGCAGGAGGTTGAAGAGGGGACAATCATATACGGAATAGTAGAATGCCGTGATCACCAAAGTCCAAGTGCCGAGGAGCACGATGTGTGGAAAGAGGGAGTGTTGGGAAATCATGGGAGCGAAAGCCCACACGGATAGTGAAGGCGATGATGCTCATGGTGTTTTAGGAAGGGATGGAAACGTGGCGAGTTGACACAACATGGAAGAATTCCTATTTTGGAATATGCATGGATGTGGTATGTTGGTGATGGCCGGGCAAAAGGGTCAGGAGTCAATCAATCCGAGCGTGCCCTGTGGTCAGCTGGTGCCAGAGATGATACGGCACGACAACTACGTACTACCAAGAGCCGTTGAGTGAAGGTAAGCGTCTGGGCAGTACACAAGCAGCGAAGAAAATAAAATAGGTAGCAAACCGATGCGCCACCTTCACATGCAACCGAAAGGCACCCGAAGACCATGACGGAGCAGCGGCGGGCGCGTGTGATCCCATGGATGGGGAACAAGCCGGGCAAAACGCTGAAGAAGGGTTGGTTCAAATCGTGGACAATCGAATTTGGCGGGATGGGATTGGGGCACAGCAGACATCTGGGGGAGCCCAACTCCACTCTGGGGGTGCTGCAGCCACTAGCGCTCAGCGCTTGTGTGGCCGGACGGCGGAGCAGAGGCAAACCCCGTGCAGGAGACGGCATGCACATGGAAATCAGAGCTGGGAAATGCTTGTTGATCATTTGTGACATGCGGTTATATCCTTGCTTGTGTTGTATTGTTTGGTGAAGAAGGGACAAAATATCTCGATGTGCGATGCCGACGACAAGAACAGGTGATGGTACAAAGTACTCGATCCCCATGGACCTAGCTGATGCTTCAACCCAGCACTGAAGCAACCGAGCCGAGATCAAGAGGCCTGGGGAAAGAGACGGGCAGGGGCCGACCCCGCATCCATATCTCCCATGATCTTGGCTTGCAGCTTTCTCACCTCACAACGACAAATGTATGGACGCCTGGGCTCTTGGAAGCAGCACACCTCTCGGGTTCGTTCTCAGCTCTCGCATTTTGGGGTGAATCAATGGTCCGCCACGGCCTATCTAGCCCCACCGTGAGTCCATGACCCTGTGCAGCCAAGGACACAAAAAAGCTACTTTAGTCAACGTTGGGAGTACCAAGGTCAGGTAGGGAGGGAGTAGAGTTGGGTCAGGGAGCACCGCCAGAGGGATTCCCCCACAAGTCGTCAACTTCCAAGCCCCTGGGTGCGTCCTCGGCCCATCACTTCCTACCTAGGCTTCGGAGAAGAGGCAGCTTCAGATGATGATCCCCGACTTGCAACGGCCACGCCTAGCCCCAGCGGCCATCCCAACTTCCCTCCATGGCATCATGGCCTCGGCTGCCTCCACTGAAAAGGGGCGCCATCCCGCTCCCCAGCACGCCCGTGGCCAATCCGCGGCGTTCCATCTGGGCCAAAAGCTACCCATGTGGCGACCCCAGAAGGTGCGGCAGTGACGCTACGGACGCTACGGACGCCAAATAATCTGGGGCTGCCGAGGCCCAGGGCCGCCTCGGTCCTGGTGTTGTTGCGCCGCCCATGCCAACAGTCGCAAGCCTCCCTACCTCTCAAGGCTGAAGCAGAGTCAAAAGCTAGTCCATTCGCCGCCTCTTTTTCACTTGCGCCGTCTTCAACAATCTTCCCGCTGTTCTTCATCCCTCATCAGCGCCGCCCCCCTCCGTCACTCCTTCCCTGACCTGCTGCAGCTCCTTCACCCTTCAGCAACCATCCCAAAGGAAGGCGCGAGACCGGAGGCTACTTTGCTGTGCATCCGTCTCCTTCTATTCCTACCACTAAAGACCCTTCTTATTTCTTCCTCACCAGATCGCCCACGTGTAATCTGTGTCTCCCCTGCCAGCTCCGCGTCCACTCCAGCGAATCGGGACTCCAAGCGACCTTCCCCCACGTCCTGTCTGACCCAACTGTATCATCGCCATCCTTCCTCAACCCGACCACACCCATATCGCGCCCATCATGGCAATCCAACGAGACCCCGTAGCTTACTACAAGAAACTGTCTACTCCACCTCCGCCTGGCGTTCCTTACGGCGTGCCCATCCCCGCCTCAGAGCGTCCCAATCGCACCGCCGTCTACCGCCACTGGGCCGTTCGCGATGAGCCTCTGTTGACCTCGCTCGACCCCGAGACCCAGACCACCCATGACCTCTTTGACAAAAGCTCCCAAAAGTGGCCCAATGCCAGATGCCTCGGAACCCGTCATTGGAATCCCACCACACAGTCTTGGGAGGACAAGTACGACTGGCTAAACTACGCCCAAGTCGACACTCGGAGGAAGAACTTTGGCGCTGGCATCGTGGAAATTCACCAGCGCATCAATTACCCGGCTGACAAGTATGGCGTTGGGCTGTGGTCCCCGAACCGCGCCGAATGGCAAATCACCGGTATGTCAACCACTTGGTGGGAGCAACGGGCATACATAACCTAATTATCACCATCTACAGATCTTGGTCTAGCTTCTCAAGCTCTCTACTCAGTCTCGCTCTACGAAACCCTGGGCCCCGATACCACCGAATACATCATCAACCATGCCGAAGTTGCCTGTGTCGTCTGCTCCTTGCCACACATCCCGGTCCTCCTCAAAATGTCACCTCGCCTACCGAGCCTCAAGCTCATCGTCTCCGTTGACCCCCTCGACCACGGCGAGCTGGCGTCTCACACCAAAGCTTCCGTCCTGAACGAAATCGCCTCTAATCATGGCATCCAAATTTACTCCATGGCTCAGGTTGAGGAGATTGGTGCGAGGTCAGGACGCGCCCCGAGGGCTCCAAACGCCGACGACGTGACCACCATCAACTACACGTCTGGTACCACGGGAAATCCAAAGGGTGTCCTCATCACACATCGAAACGCAGTCGCTGCTATTTCGGCCGGCCGAGTTAACGGCAATGTCGGCCCTAAGGATGTCCACATCTCCTATCTCCCGCTGGCCCACATCTACGGCCGTCTGATCGACCAAATTGCTCTAACCGAGGGTGCTGCCATTGGCTTCTTTCGGGGTGACATCCTTGGTTTGGTTGATGACATGAAGATCCTCCGACCCACCGGCTTCATCTCCGTCCCTCGCCTCTTCAACCGCTTCAGTTCGGCGATTCAAACCGCCACCGTCAAGGCGGATGGTACACGAGGCGCTCTGTCCAGGCACATCATCAACACCAAGAAGACCAACATGCGAGCCGCACCGGGCAAGGCCTCCAACACTCACTTCTTTTACGACAGAATCTGGACACCCAAGGTCAAGGCTGCTGTAGGTCTTGAACGGGCCCACAGCATGGTCAGCGGAAGCGCTCAGCTTGACCCAGATGTCCAGGACTTCCTACGCGCTGCCTTTGCCAACCACTTCGCCCAGGGTTTTGGTATGACTGAGACATATGCCGTCGGAACCATCCAGGCGCGCGGTGACTTCAGCCTCGGCAACATTGGTCCTCCAATGGCTTGTATGGAGGTTTGCCTCGAGTCGGTCCCCGAGTTCGAATACACGGTGGATGACAAGCCCAATCCCCGTGGTGAATTGTTGCTCCGTGGTCCCGCCGTGTTCCGCGAGTATTACAAGAACGACGAGGAGACCAAGAAGTCACTCGACGCCGACGGATGGTTCCACAGCGGCGATATCGCTGAGGTTGACAAGATGGGTCGCTTCAAGATTATCGATCGTAAGAAGAACGTTCTTAAGCTGTCCCAGGGCGAGTACATTTCTCCTGAGCGCATTGAGAATGTCTTCTTGGGAGCTACCAACCTTGTGAACATGGCATATGTGCATGGCGACGGTACCCAATCGAGTCTGGTGGGCATTTTTGGCATCGATGTGGAGCACTTTGCTCCCTTTGCCAGTAAGATTTTGCAAGAGAGCTTCATGCCCAGTGACGTGTCCGCCGTCAAGGCGGCGGCAAACCATCCCAAGGTTAAGGAGAAGTTCCTGAAGCACCTAGACACCATCGCTCGCAAGCACAAGTTTAACAGCTTTGAGAAGGTGCGGAATGTCCACCTTGATGTGGATCCTTTCAGCATTGACAACGGGCTTTTTACACCTACGTACGTATCACCATTTAGTGTTTCAAAGCGGATCATGGACTAACAGCACAACTAGGCTCAAGCTTAAGCGACCACAGGCAGCTAAGGCGTTCCGAGGGCATATTGATCGCATGTATGAGGAACTTACTGCTGAAGAGACCAGCAAGGCCAAACTGTAATATTTAGAATAAGAAGCCTTTGTTAAAGAGGACGGCATGTTGATATAGGAGTTGGAGTCATGCGTGGTGTGTGAGGTATGTCTCTTCACATATAAAAGAAACCCACATGATGTTTGCAAACTGTAGCATGGCAATGATATATGCAGATTATTTGTTCTTTAACTGCTGACTTCATGTGTCAAGAGAGGATTCAAATGTGTTAATTGATTTCCCATCCTTTAATGAGATACCAAGTCTTATAGCAGCTTCTAGATTGTTATAAACATTGAAGCTAGCAGTTAAATAGTTATTTTAAGCTTAGTCAGCAGTAAGCTGGAGTTTACCTAGCTTTATTTTCAATAAGCTACCTTCCTTTTTTTTAAATTAACAAAAATAAAAATTAAAACAATTTATACACTTATGTATAAAGGCCCAATTTAGCTACAAGCAGCTATACTGGCCTAAATTATGTTTTTTCCGGGGTTTAGACTTAGTAGCGTCTTCTTAACCCTTTTTTAAACATATGACCACCCAAAACATGATTCAACAAGGCAATGTGGTAAGCTATACGTCCATCTGATACCTCCCTTTCCAAGCGCAAGCTCTCTCAGGTTCTATGTCGCATTTATCCTGTCGATGTCGTCGCTCCCATGAGTTTTGGGCTTACCGAGACTGCGACCAGGACGCATATCGACCACACGGGTGATGCGCCTCACCCTGCTACAACCCCGTTCCCTCACGCGCCGATCCAACTACTACCCGTCCAGCACGAGGAGCCTCCGCTCAAGCGGAGACGCGTCGAAAATGCCGACACGCTTCGGCGTAGCCTCAAGGAGTGTCTTCAGGAGCAGGTCCTCCCACACGTCAGCCAGGTGGTGAGGACGCTGCCAGAGGGTACTTACCACGTCGACAAGATCGCCGTTCAGGTATGGAGAAGTACTATTAAAGAATTGGACGCGGAAAGGCTAACGCAGATGATTTAACGCAGGCTGTAACCACACTTGCTAGAAGCGCGAGATTCCGGACGCGACTTGACGAGACTAACGGCTATCTGACGCCTGAGGACGAGGCTGTTGTCGTGGAACGGATACGAGATGAAATCACGAGGCTCGCGAAGCTGCCTGTACGTGCCACCAGATCCGAAACACATCCTATAAGCTAATTTTGAGAAGGAAAATCGGATACACGTCGATTCACACTCGGTAAAGTTATTACCAGATGCCATAAACCCCTTAGGGCTGGGATCGGAACCCGCGCGTAAACAACTACCTAAGGCTGCCTGGATCTCGCATTTAACGATCAACGAAAACCTGTACGATATACGCGACTTCGAACGCCTCCCATATAGACACCGAGTCAAGCGAACCGAGCCGCAATCTAATAACCCATTCTTCCGCCTCAACGAACGACCATATCGATCCGCGGCAGACCGCAATGCCATTGCCAAGGGCACTTTTGGACCCTTTCCATCACGCCGCATACCCTCGCAACCTACAGTCTATCACGTCGACTTTACACCAGACGAGATCTCCGAGATCGCCAAGTGCGTCTCCGAATACGAGCAGCATGAGGTTCCTGCCACTTTGGAGGCCCTCGCCAAGCGATGTCACATCTATGATATTCCCAGGTCAGCCATAGGCAGGCTAAAGGGACGGACGGTCGAGGATGTGCGGAACTTCTGCACGGACTTGCTCGCGGGGCAAGTGACGCCGGTTTCTGACATCCGCGTGCTATCCATGAGCCAGGATACCGACAACGAACGAGCTCAGTTGGAGCGATCAAGCCGGGTCACTTCATTGCTGCTTGCTCGCGAGATGGAGGGCAACATTGGCTTCGGACGGACGAGACAGCTCGTCAACTTTCAAACCGAATTTAAAAGGGCTCGTGAAGACAGCATGCGGGTCGTGGCCGAGTTCACCAACTGCGCCGGAGACATCACGACTGGATCCTGGGTCTCGAACGAGGGCATGATATTGGGCACCACGGCACACTCCGACACCCATAATCAACAATACAACAAACCTGGCAACTTGCTTCTTTGTTCTACGACAGACGGCACGCTTCGGGCTTTTGAAGACCACCGAATACCCAGGCCCATGGTAGAAACGGGCGAAAACTCAACGGATGCTATGCGTCACAGCCAGGACCCATGGCTCTACTCGTCGGTGGTATCATCCGACTACGACGACATCTTGAAGCTCGTTTACACGTCCAGCTTCGATAATACGGTCAAGGTTTGGAAGGTCGACCTACATAGCCGGGGCATGGTGTGTATAGCCACATGGAAACACAAGAGCAGGGTCAACTTTGTCGTCGCGTCCAAAGACGGGTCGGGCCGCGTCGCCACGGCCGCCGACTCGCCAACCGAAGCCATACGCATCTACCAAGTCACTCCAGGCGACGTTATGGGCGTTCGCGACAGCCCTTACCAGAGCCTCTCATGTTCACGCCTTGACGCCGATGGCTCCGACAAGTGGGCATATTTCCCGGCCACCATGCAATGGGGTATTGGAACCAGTACAGAACGTTTGCTCCTGGTTGGGTATTCTCCCCGGAGCCTAAGTGGTGATGATCTGGATATCCCAGAGGACAAGCGGAACTCGGGCGAGATTACTCTGTGGGACGCCGAAATAGGACGGCGGCTTCCCGTCACGACGGCTTCGACGGCCAACGTCTTTGAGGTTGCGTGGCACCCGGTGCTGCCATGCTTCATCATTGCGACTACGCCCTGCAGCTTTTCGATTGACCATAACGTCAGGACCCAGATCCATATATTCCGGCAAGACTTCGAGCGCCCAGACCCAGATGTGGCCTACATCCAGTTCCAGTCTCTCGATTGCTACGGATCGGATATCAACGAGCTGACGTTTCAGCACAACTCGATCCGTTATGCGTACATTACGGCGGCGTGTACCGACGGCAATACTTACGTCTGGGACACGGCGCAGGGCGACAAGCCGATCCACATCTTGAAGCACGGGTACCCCCTGGAGGAGTTCTACGAGGACCGCGAGAGAGAGGACACGGGGGTCAAGTTCACGGCCTGGGGGAAGTCACCGGATCGCTTCTACACGGGGTCCAGCGACGGCAAGGTCAAGGTCTGGAATGTGCGCCACAAAGGCCAGCCGTTTGTGCGTACCCTGCTCGAGGCCCCAGGGCCCATCTCGTTTGGCGCATTCTCTCCGGACATGACGAAGCTGGCCGTCGGCGATGCCACCGGCCGCGTTTTCATCTTGTCCGTGGATGAGAGGGATGAACACGAGTCTCACTTCGTCACGTTGCCTGGGTCTAAACGACGAGTCCGGCGGCCCATGCCTTTCATACCGCACCGTGAGCCCGCTCATCCAAATGCCACTTTCGCCAACTCATATGGCGAGATGGTCGCGATTCCCCCAGAAAAGGACAACTCGGAATCCGATATTGTCTCCTACTCTCGGAACACGTACCTCGACTCCCAGCAGCTCGTCCTCAACCGCAACCCGGTCATCGGCACCGTCCAAGGCCCACAGTACGCGGAGACGGGCCTCTTCCGGCGAGAGGCCCACCTCAACGACGACCCGTCGCGGCCCCTCCTGGCCGACTTTGAGCGCCACCAGCAGGCCAGCGCCGCCGCGAGCCGCGGCCTTCGGTGCCGCTCCGTGCGCCGCCTCAAGATGCCCGGCCCCGCCGACGCCGAGCTCCGCGACGCCCATGGGGCCAACCGCGCCCGCGACCTGCACATCGCCGACCTGCCCAAGTCCGAGGCATGGGGGCTGCACGCGGATGGTGCTCTGCTAGACCCCGAGGAGGATTGGGGGTTCGACTATGAGGACATGCCCGTGGGGTCGCCTTCCGCGACGTCTTCCCCCTGAGCGTGCGTGTGTGTATATCATATGTCATCGGAACATTTGCGTCGTTGGGTACCGGCCCGCTGTTGCCTACCTACACTACATTACATGGTCCCCCCTAGCCAGGCAGCGTCCGGGGAAAACTCGTGGAATAACGTGGGGAAACCATTAATACATCAGTCCATGTGCCCATGTAGCTCTTTGTCTTCGTCTTGTCCCCGGTCCCAAAACCCCCAAACCTCCCCCGTGCCGCCATGCATATGCCCATCTGCATGTCCCGCACTTCACAACACACCTTGACAGAAAAGTCGAGAGCAAGTACCGCTATGAAAGCCCCAAACGTGTGATGAACCGGGCGAGATAGCACCACGCCTCGCACCACGTCTAGAACCCAGTCCGTCGTCCCTCAAACCCTACACACCGTCTATGGTCTCTCTGATCTCTTTCTCTCTCGTTCAATTCCTTCTATAAGCTTGGATTCAGAACCAAGAAGGTGTAGGGTAGCTCACCCGGCAACCACACACTCGGCCTCGGCTCCGCTGCCCGTTCCTCTCCGGCCCGCCCCGGGGTCTATTCCGAGGGATATACAGTGTTTAGTAAAAGGCCTCAAAACAACGGCAGCTCGGCCGAAGCCTCGAGGCACGGTGCTCTTGTCGGCGACCGAGCTTCTCGGACAATTATTTGCGACGGAAAGGAATGGGGATTTCGGAGGTTGGTGATGGCTGCGACCGGGGGGAGCGTGGAACGATATGTCGCGGACATGTGTGTCCGGGTTCGTGATGATGGTCCAGAGTCGGATAGAATCAATCTAGGAAGCGCCCTACCTCGAGAACGCATTACTAGGTTCACTAGACTACGGAGGATGGCCCGATGGATATCATAACCCGCGAAACCAACCCACAGGTATTTGCAAACCACGTGGTTAGGTCAAACAGTGTAAGGACGACATGCACAAGCGCAAAGAAACGACATCAATGAGACAAAGTGATAGTTTCCGTCTATTTCGTAAAAGCCCGTTCCCTCGCAGGCTCGGATACATGTCTACAACAGATTATGTCAAACCGGAAAAAAACACAAACATAAGGCGGCGAGCGCATCCCTGACCAGATCATATCCACGAGTTCCCGTGGTACCCATCGGAGAGAAACCCCAAGTCATCCAAGAAATAGATAAACACATCGGGTATTGACCCTTGAGCGATTATATTCGCCGCTTCCCATGAACGCCGCTTAATGCTTCGCAGTGACGGCATCGCCAGTCACCTTTTCGACATAGGCCTTGGCCCTGTAGTTGTGAATTATGGTTAGCAAATGTTCCGCGGTCCGAGGTCACCGGGGGGGGGGGCAAAAACTCACATGTCACCAAATGCAACCATGCAAACCGTCTGCCAAATTCCCAAACTGATACGGGGAGTAATACCACGGTAAAGTCCCTTGAGGCCGTTGGAATCGTAAATGTACTTGAAGGTGTTGCCGACCGTCATCTTCTTGGGACGGTTAGGGTCCTCCTTCTTGCTCTGCATCTCGACGCGGATAACCTCGATGGGCTGGTTCCACGCGCTGAGACCACCACCGACACCACTGGCGAGGATCTTCTCCCAGACGCTGAGCTTCTCGCCCTCCTTCTTGCCGGTGGCGGTGCGGATCCAGCCCTCAGCGAGACGGCTGAGACCGAAGCGGCTACCCCAGTTGGTCATCTGTCGAATGGCAACGGCGTTGACGCCCTTGTTGATGCCGCGGATGCCCTCCTTGTTGTAGATGCCCATGAAGGTCTGGAAGGTGGACGGGGGCTTGACGCCGGTGGAGGCGACCTTGCGCTGAGTGATCTCGACCGTCTTCATGCAGGTGCAGAAGCCCATGGTGGCGTAGGCCTGAGCGACACCGCCGGTGATGCCACCGATGATGCCGCCGCCAAACTCGGAGGCGCCGTAGCTGCGGGCGTAGAACTCGGCCTCGGAGGCGACGAAGAGGAGAACGGCGCCTTTGGTGGAGGCTTCAATCCAGGCCCAGGGGATGAGACCTTGGTAGACTGCGCGATGAGGGGGGGCATGTCAGCAACGGTGTGCACTTGGGCCAATTGCGATAACGCGGTGACACGACAGAGATGGGAGGTACGGAATACTCACAACCAAGGGGGCCACCTCGAGCCCAGACGCGTCCAAGAGCCGTGGTGAAGCCATCGCCACGGTTGGCAGCCATGGTGGTCTTGACGACCTCGAGGGGCTGTCCGAGGGTCGTCACCTCAAACAAGTTCAAGCTGGCGCCCAGGAGCAAGTTGGAGAACTTGACGGGCTTCTTCTCCAGCGTGTTGCCCGCGGCGGGGCCGGAAGCAGCGGTGGTGGCAGCCATAGCTATGAAGATGTTGCAGAGAAAGGGGTCCTGACCAAGGGAAGAGGGTGCTTCGTCGCGAAGGGAGGGGATGAGAGGAGTAAGTACCGAGTAGCAAGAAGGAAAAAAGTACCGAGTAGGCGCTGGGAGCTTCTAGGATTGCAACGAGCAAGGGTGGGCGAGTTCAGAAGGGGAAGCGTTGGTTGGTGGGGGACAGAGGGAGCTTGTGCTGAGTCAGAGACAGTCAGAACGAGCTGAGGCTGAGGATTTGCTTGGAGCGGTTTTTACTGTTGGGGAGGGAATGCCGAGGTTGAGGGAGAGCGTGTCGTCCCGGGGGGAAGCCCGTTAGCTGGAGCAAGCCGGGCTTTTGTCTTCTCTTGCTGCTGGAAGGGGGTTCCGTTATTAGCACGTGTCTCTGGGCACTTTTACCGTAGGTGCAAGGTGCTGTACCTACCCAGGGAGCTTGGGCTACCGTAGTGTAACAGGGAGTTTGTATTGCTTTTGCCTTGCTTTTAGCCTGGACCAGTTTCTGGCGAGGCTTCGTAATTTGGTGTGTATGCTTATTACCTGTTATAAACATCTTTTCTGTTGAAACTACTGTTGGGACCTATTTCCGTACAGTCACGTGTTTTTATCAACGGCGACAGAGCACTTATCTTCCACCACCTATCAAGGAGAAGCGATGCGCCAATCCAAACTGTGATACGCTTCTGACCGCTCTTCTCCCTTTTTTACATTGCTTGAGACCGAACGCAGCGTTGAGACAGACGTTCAAAAAAAAAAAAAAAAAACCCCGGAGACCGACGACAAAAACGAAGGCTGGTGTACGAATATGGTTGATAAACCGCAAGGTATGTACAGCAAAAGTCCCTCTACAAGGAACCCAAAAATAGAACCAACCAAAAGGCTTTTATCAAAAGAACATCCGAACCAACTCCCGTGGAGAACAAACCCATCTATTCTAGCTGACGCCTTTACATAGTGGGAATGCCCTCAAACTCCGCGTAACCAAGCGCGAGATTCATGTTCTCTAATCAAACTCATCAGCAATCCGATGGATACCTTGATCGGGGGGGGACTTACGCAAACACTGAGTACTGGCTCCCTTGTTAAGATTGTCTATCGTGGCGCAGCTTCGCATAATTAGCATGGTTGGTCCCTTCAGAGGTCGTCGATCACTTACACAATGACGCGCTTGCCGCTGCTGTCAACGGCGAACCCTCCGATCTCAACGCCATGCCGCTTGTGGATCGATTTGACCACAGGTGCTTCGCCCACAACCTTGATAAGTTTCTCACCAGCATAGCGGTCCTGGTACAGCTGACGAATATCGCGAGAATTCCATGTCTCTTTAAGTGGGATGTTAATAGTTAAGCTGATGCCCCTAAACCAGCTTGCCACATGCGGGGTAAAGGCCACAGGAGCACCAAGGTGGTGGCTGATCTCACTTTCATGAATGTGACCTGTTAGCGAGTACGGGAGAAAATTATCCCTTAGGTTGTCCAAATCGTTCTTGGGACTTGGCTTCGTACCAGCCCCAGAGTATCCTGACACGCCAAACACAACTGGCACGCCTCCAAGGTGTTCAAGTAGAGGAGCAATGGCAAGCTGAGCACCAGTAGCATAACAGCCAGGGTTGGAGATTCGGGTAGCCTGTGTAATCTCAGAACGCTTGGTAAGCTCGGGGAGACCATACGCCCATGAGTTATCAAATCGATAGTCGGCAGAGAGATCGACGATGACGCTCTTAGATTCGTTGCCCAGGGCTTCAATATAGGGCTTGCAAACACCGTTGGGGAGAGCCATAATCCAGCAGTCAACCTTGTTGTCCTTGTCCAGCTCAGCAACATCCTCGGGGGACAAGTTTTCGTAGATGATCTTGCGCTTGGTATATCCCTCAAGCTCTTGGCCAGCGAGCTCTCGTGAAGACACATGCTGAAGGTCCATAAGTGGGTGCCCATTAAGGAGTTCTATGAGTTGCTGGCCAGTATATCCTCGAGCTCCGATTAACGCGATTCGGCTTGGCACAGCGTTTGACTGATTCTTATTCCCCAGGGGTGGGTTAGGGTTTGTCGTGGCGTAACCCCGTCGTTGCTGAACCTCGCGCTTGCCACCAATGCTTGCCACAGCACGAGTACGATCGCGAGCGGGCGAAGCCACCAGGCTCCTCGTAGATGAGAGGCATCGGGCGTTGCTGAAGTTGTGGAGTCGGCCGAGGAGACATTGGTTCGAGCTCGGAGCAGGGGCAATTGACGTGGAGGGTCGAACAAATCGGCGCGCGCCGGCGCGCGCGGCCGCGGAGGTGGCAGAGAGCATGATTCCGGGTGCTTCCCAGCCCAATTGACTCGGTGGCGAGAGTAGGTAGATGTTGAGGTAGTGTTAAGAGTGAAATCTGAAAGTGCCCTAGACCAGCGGTGACTCTGGTTTGGTGTGAGTTTTGTGAGTCGAGAGCGGCGTTCAGAGGTGGGGAAGGGCATCAGAGTTTCTTTTTTTGCTGCGGCCGAAATCGCTGCACCGCACCTCACCCACCCACGCTTCAGGTTAAAGCGGTAGCGGGGTAGCTTTGCCTTCCCATTTTCAATGAGTCAATCGAACGACCAATCATTTTTGAGACGCTTTGAAGCCTAAGGCATCAGGATCATACCTCCCATCCAGCTAACACGTGATGAGACGCGGTGGCATGACCGTCCACCCCCTTACCATACCTCACCTCACCGACTGCGCCCCAGACGCTGGTTGGACGGCCCATCATTTTTTACAGTTTGATAAGCCGAGCCAGATAAAGATGCCGCCGCCCAGAGACCAAACACGCCCAGCCAAGTCCCATGTGAATGTCCGCGGGGGCAGCTCGACGTGTTCGCTCCGTGGGGCCACGGACGAGCCCCGCGAAGCCCAAACCCCCCACTGCCGAAACTCGGCTTGAGCGGTGACCACAATCCAGCTCCCCCGTAAGCCTGTGAAAACTGAGACAACTCGGCCAGCTATGTATCCTGTTGGCATTGGCGTTGGCGCTGGCACTGGCGTTGCCGAGCTGTCGACGGCCCAAAAGAGCCAAACCAAATCAAAAACAAAATTCAGATTGAACCACACAACAAAAACGATCCCGGTAATCTCCATCGCCCCCCGATGTACTCCTCCGTCTAAATCCGGCCCAGCACGGGGCGGCGATCCAACGTCCCCTGGACATCAAAGTCCACAACGCAACCGTCCAGGTCCAATTGAATTCGGTACGTAGCACACGTCAGCTTTCTATTATTAAGGTACAGCTTAATTACATTCCTATACACTCTGTATCTGTACAAGCTCCGTCTCAAAATCCTCGTGTCTCTCACCTCTCACTCTCCGTCAATTCATTCAAGATCTTCAAGCCAAGTTCCCCCAGTCCAGCCACTCACAGCTCGCATCTGCCCCTGTGGCGCCAAATTAGGGGCCGCCCTTCTTTTTTTTTCCTGCTCTCAACGCACGTCTCAACTCCCAACGCCAATTGTTGAGCCCCCTTTGAGCCCCCTTCCCTGGAAACGCAGTCGTCTCTCACCCAAAAGAAGCTCCCTGGTCACAGCCCGCTCCAGAGCTCCTTGTGGCGCCTCGCCCTCGAGCTTTGGCCTGAGCTGAAGTCCTAGACCCTTGTTGCCATGACACACTTCGGTGCAAGGGTATTTTCTTTGGGGTCAACGCCCGCTTTTTCAAGGGAAAAAGCGTCAGATCGACGCTTACACATGCCGGCATTCGAAGTGCTGGTCTCCGATATCGACGTCAGCATCGACATTCGTGAAACCCACGCACAGCTCATCACCATCAGTACGATATGGAAAATATCAACTCGCGCAACACAGGACACGCATTGCACGCAGGTCAAGTAAAAGAAAAATTGTAAAGAAAAAAAAGTGTATTTCATTCGGGTCCGCTACGCGACGACCCGTGTGGCTCATTACCAAACGAAAATTGTCCCGTTGTATTGTACAAACGCCATGGCGGCCGGCAAATCCTTGCTTCCTATCCGCATAGCCACCCTCCTCGTAGTGAACAACTCATTGTTCTCGTTGCGTCATCTGTCCATTTTCTTTCATCTTCATCCACTGCCTCATAGTCTCCCGTTTACAGCTTCTTGGTGATCTCGATCCACTTCTCGGTGGAGAAAGACTTGGGGCGCTCAATGGGAGCACCGAAAGCGCGGTCGATGATGAGCTGGGGAAGAACACCAATGGCTCGCGAAACACCGAACAGGACGGTGTAGTAGCTAGCCTCCTTCAGGCCATAGTACTGGAGAAGGACACCAGAGTGGGCATCGACGTTGGGGAAGGGGTTCTTGGTCTTTCCGTGCTCAGTCAGGACACCAGGGGCGATCTTGTAGACCTGGCTGACAAGCTTGAACATGGGGTCATCGGGCATGTTGGCTGTGTATTCATTAGCATCATGGATGGGCATAGAAATTGCCTTGTGCGACCGGGTTCTACATACCTTGGGCAAAGGTGCGCTGGGCGGTGTAACGGGGGTCAGTCTTGCGGAGGACGGCGTGGCCGTAACCGGGGACGACACGACCGGCGTTGAGGGTGGACCAGAGGTAGTCGGTGATAGCCTTGTCGCTAAGATCATCGCCAACGACCTTCTTCATCTCGGTGAGCCAGTTGAGCACCTCCTGGTTGGCCAGACCGTGCAGGGGACCGGCCAGACCGTTGAGACCAGCGGCGAGAGACAGGAAGGGGGAGCTGAGGGCGCTGCCGACCAGGTGGGTGGTGTGGGCGCTGACGTTGCCACCCTCGTGGTCAGTGTGGATGGTCAGGTACAGACGCATGAGCTCAACGAAGTCCTTGTTGTCACCAAATCCGAGCTGGTTGGCAAAATTGAAGGAGTAATCCTTGTCCTTCTGGATGGGGGCAACCTTGCCGCCCTTGAAGACGTTTTGGTAGATGCGCGAGGCAATGTTGGGGAGCTTGGCAATGAGGTCCATGGAGTCCTCAAAGGTGTAGCCCCAGTACTCCTTCTTGTTGATGCCCTTGGCGTAGGCCTTGGCGAAAGACGAGGTGTGTTCGAGAGCAGTGACGGCCAGGGAGAACTGGGCCATGGGGTGGAGGTCGGTTGGGCAGTGGTCGATGAGCTCCTCGACGAACTTGGGGAGATCGGATCGGGCAGCCCACTCGGCAGAGAGGTCACGGACCTGCTGCTCGGTAGGGACCTCGCCGGTCAGGAGAAGCCAGAAGAGACCTGTGAGAGCGGGGGTCAGCACATGCCGCAGAGTGCACACCCACGAACAATGCGCGCGGGGTCGCGAATCGTCGAATTCTGTCACTTACCCTCAGGGAGGGGCTCCTTGCCACCGGGGGCCTTGGGGAGAAGCTCCTGGCACTCGGGGATGGTCTTGCCACGGAATCGGATACCCTCCTCGGAATCGAGGACGGAACCCTCCCAGACGAGGGCCTTGATGCCACGGGCACCGCCATAGACCTGGTCAAGGGTGACGGTGTCGATGACCTTGGAGCCATGCTCCCTGCCATTGAGCGTCAGTATGTATTTCCAGGGGGCAGCAAATTGTAGATTATCAATGGCCAATGCCCGCAGGACGACAAGTGAGCGTCGACTGGAGCGTTGGCCATCGATGGGGAAGTGCGACTGACTTGCGCAGGGCCTTGATCTGCTCAATCTTCTCAGGCAGCAGCTCGGCGAATCGCTCCTTGAGAGTCTGTATATCGGGTTAGTGTTGTTGAACTACACGACCATAGCCGAGGAATTGGGGTTCGGTCAGAAGCTGTCATTGCCATGTACATACCTGAGTCTTGGCCGAGTAGCATCGGACGGCGTTGAAGGCGGAGCCGTTGACGGAGGTGCGGAGCGAAGCCCGCAGGGCAGCGTTGCTGAGACGGGTGACAGAGGCCATTGTGAAGACGGTGACGAGGGAGCAGAGACGGGACGATGCAGGAGGAAGATGGGACAGAATGGCGGAGAAGCCGGAGAGGGACGAGAGGATGAGAAAGAGAAATAGTTTAAGTAAAAAAGGCGCAGGTAGAAAAAATAGCCCGGCCGTGACCTGGACCTCGGGGACGGGGACGGAGACGGGGGGCGTGGGACAGTGGAGCTGGGGAGGCAGTGGCCACCTACGACATGCCTCCAGCTCCAGAAGGTACAGCACAATACATGCTCCGTACGTCGGTTGTTGCAGCGTCGCAGTGTTGCAGCGCCAAGCTACGGGGCACATTTGCAGGGGGGTCTTCTGTCTCTGGTTGCAGGGCTTTACAGGGGGTTCTGCGCACCCTCTGGGGACCTGGGGGCGCTGCTGGGGACGCCTCTGGGGGGTCCAGGTCGCCCGGTAACCTGTGAGGGACTGCGGTACAACCCCCAACCTGCAAGCCCCAAGGAAGAAAAAAAAAAACCCTCCATCATCGCCCAGCACCCTTGTCGAGCCCTCCGATGCAACCTCCAATTCGACGCTGCGCTTACGGTCTGGGCCCCCAACAGCTGGCCCGCCACCGTGCCTACAGCCGTCTGGGGTTGCTTGGCCTCTCCCGGGGACAAGGCAAAAGAAAGGAGGAGGGCTTGCAGCCAGTGGAGGAGCAGTTCGTGCCGCCACGGCAGCCATTCAGCGTCAATTATGGTACCCAGGTTTTGCTCGACATGTGTGTGTGCGTTTGTTTGTGGGCGTGTGTGTGATCAAAATGATTGAGCGGGAGAGTGTGAGTCCCAATCCCAACCAGTCAGTTCGCTTCGACCCAATCCAGGCTTCACCGAACAACTGGCCGGCACGTCGAATGGGGGGCATCGTCTTGGAGTCGGAAGCAGGTTATGGACGGACGGGAGGCCCGGAAATACAACTTTGTTGTTCCGTCGCTCGTCATTCTTGCGGAGCACGAGGGAGGGACCTGGGAGTGACATCGCCATCCCCCCAACCAAGTCCCTCCCACCATCTGCCCTCCCCTCCTCCACTCTCACCCATTGCTGGCACAGCTCCAGTGCTAAAGTGTGTCACCTAAGCCATCCAGCCCAATTGCACAGCTTCGGGCTACGGCTAGCTGCATTGCTCGACGAATGCTGTCCCGATTACGTCCCAGTTGCCCGGGGGTACACAGCTCAGAGGTGAGGAGCGACGTGTCGTGTCCCAATCGACGCCGCTCATCCACAGCTCGAAATGCGGCAGGGCTCCTTACACGGCCCAACAGCCCCGACACCAACAGTGCTAGACAGCCTTGAGATTGAGTCCTTGACTGCTTTGGAACCCACTGCACAACGCTTCTTTGGGAGCCAGATGCTGCCAAACAGTGGAGGCGCTCGCGTTTGGTTTGCTCGGGGGACTTCGGCCACAAGCTGGCCTCCCGGGCATCCTTGACGTCAGATGGGTTCCTGCTAACGTAGGATTAGTGCCCCTCCCATGCCCTCCCAGTAGGTAGCCTGGATCTGGCCTGCCTGTTCTCGCTCTAGCTCCGGATGAGATGCTCTCACAAGGGGCCCCAGGCCTACTCCAGGGTGGGCGCCCGGATCTCCCGTGCCCCATTGCCGCCATCACCGGCGGTCCCAGCCCTTCCCTGCGGCGCATGCTCGGACTGCCGAAGCCCCCCTCCATCCGGCGAGAGTTGAGAGGTGCTCTGAGCTGGTCGGAGTGTCCTCGTGAGGAGTTGTGAGGAGAAGAACGCCCCTCACCCCTCCTCTCCGAATCTCTTACAGATACGAAATTCATAAGTACCCGCCAGGTCTTCCTCCAATCCGGCCTTCGAGTAGAGTTATTATTCTCCCAGAGCCTCCGATCGTCCGACCAGCTCGGCTCTGTCACGGGCTTGGGACAGCTACATCGGCTAGGCCAACCTCCGTTGTTCCCATGATACCTCCAGACCTAACCTCCAGGGTAGCTGGCAGTCTCTTGGCCATCACCAAGGAAAAAAGTTCGCCTGCATTGCCCTGCCCTGTAGACCTCGGGACCTGAGCCCTTGGCAAGTCCAGCGTTATTAATGCCGCCACATCACCAGCCGTGTACATTTCACGGTGCGCTATGTGGCCCTGGTCATCCTGGATCTTCGTTTTGTTCCTGACCGACCGCCGATGACGGGGACGCCTCAAAACAACGCAAATGCGAGAGCCACTCATATCTGAGAAACTGGGATCGCTTCCCATCCCTCCCACGGCCAGCCTCACCGAGCCTGATCCGAACACGCAACCAATCACTGCAGTGCTTGGTGTGGTAGAAGAATCCTCTCCATCAAATGACGTATATCACGTGTCTGTTCACATGACACATATCTGGCTGCCCAAGTTGGGTCCACATGAAAGTTTTTCACGGTTGGTCATCTCTCCTACCGCGTAAATACCGGCTAAATGCCCAACGCCTTCTTTCGCGTTTCGCATTCCCTGTGACCCAAAGCAGACTCCACCAGGCACCCTTCTCGCTTCCCTCTTTTCCCTCATTCACATCACTCCATCGTCATCCAACGACGACCATCTCGACCATCACCATCGCGCCCATCCAGACGACACGGGCTGTCACTCTCATACAGCTTCTTGTACTTTTCTCGACACCCTGTAGTGTCGACGAACCCGTTTGGCGCTTTGCCGCAGCTGCTACAAGCCTCTCGTGACGTCGAACTCTCGAGACCACAGTAGAAGGAAGAGCGTTTCTGGCGCAGTCGTACCATACCTACCGTACTCCTGAGGCCTGCCTACTTTGTATTCGCGACCTAGCGACCCTGAGTCTTCGTATACACCGTCAGTCGCGACTGCGTAATCAGGCCCCGGCCTTCGTACCTGACAGACGCGGCCAAAAAGAATCCGCACCTTAGGAAATTTCAGTTTCCTCTTTTCTCGCGCGTGCTTCAGACCTTCGCCCGACGTTTGACATTTCGCGGCCCCGTCCGTTCTGGGGCATCGTCTTATCCAGGATTGTTCTTTCGCGACATCCCGTGTAGTCTGAGGATCCTATCCGTGCGGCGTCATGGCTTCCGCAGTAGCAGACCTAGAAGCTGGTCTCCAGGCCATGCTGAACTTGAAGCCCCCAGGAGTTTCCGGATCTCGCATCACCAGTCTCACATCGCTCTGTGTGTCCAACATCCAGGTATGCCTTTTTCGGACATTTATCATCTCCATGTTCTCCCGCACCTACTGATTCATACCCTCGCTAGTCCGAGTCTGTCCTCATCCAGAAGATCTACACCCATTTCAAAAAGGCCCCAGGAACACACAAGTTGGGAGTACTCTACGTCGTAGACTCTGTAACCCGGAAATGGCTGGAGCAAGCAAAAGCTCAGGCACAGACAATAAACAGCTCTGCCCAGGATGGAACCTACGCTGCTGGCGTCCACAGAGTGACGGAACTCATGCCCGTTTTGATGAATGATATTCTGCAAACTGCCCCAGAGGAGCAAAAGGTACGCACATTTGTACTCGCAATATTTCCCTTGTGTAGCTGTCCGCATGGGCTGTGTGCTATGACGCTTCACCGACACAGGTCGGCGCCGCGACCTGCTAAGACCCATGGTTCTACTCTTCGTCACCATCTCGTATCGTTTGGACTGTAACTCACAAAACCTCCACGTGCAGGAAAAGATTAAGAAGCTTCTTGACATCTGGGAGAAGGGCCAGACGTTCCCCACGCCGATGATCGAGTCCTTCAAGGAGAAGCTCAGTGCCCCGCCGCCGCCAAGTATGTCGTCCTCGAACAAGACCTAACACGTTGGGGTGATATCCCAGCCCTGGCGGAACTCATATTCTAACCAGTGTATCGCAGCAACCTCCACAACACCCCCTGGTAGTCCTCCACCTAACCTGATGGCTTCGCTCCAGGGCAAGGCGGCCGCACCAGCAGCCCTTCCTGCCCCCAACGGCTCCTCCATCTTGGAGGCCCTCGCCAACATTGCGCGACAAAACACCAGTGCCCCCCCGGCCCCGTCAGTTCTCCCGGCCCCGACTGCGTCGTATAATTTGCCTGCCATGGGAATGCCGCAACCGGTGTCGTCAGCTTTGCCACAGGCTCAGTTGCCCGTATCCTACCCCCCGACCTCGCAGACTGTAAATGTGCCGTCTCTACCCTTTGCTATGCCTCAGATGCCGGGCCAGAATGCTCTTCCAAGTGGCATGCCGAACAACCCGAGTAATACGCCCAACCCTTTCCCAGTCGCGCTTCCCGGCGCCGGGGCAGGAGGAAATGGGCTAGATCCGAACGTCCAACAGCAGATCCTGCTGATCAAGGCACTTGCCGACCAAGGCGTCCCATTTGATAAGATTCCAGCTCTGATCCAAGGCATGGGCACTGGAGGAGCGGGGGTTGGACCGGCCCTTCAAGCTCCGGTGCCGGTGCCGCAGAATCCATATGCGGCTGGTCAACCAACATGGGGAGGCCCTATGATGCAGCCCGGTGAATCACGTGACAGGGACTACCAAGACCGTGTAAGAAGTCCTCCAGGATATCATGACCGATCGCGATCACGATCTCCTGATCGCGGTTGGGGAGCCCGTGGCTCGCCCCGAAATGGACGTGACCGGGTGGATCATGGCCGTAACTCGCCGAATCGCGGACGTCACGACGACCGTCGCGGAGGTGACTATCGTCAACGTAGCCCACCCGGACGTCGTGGCCGAAGCCCAAGCCCACCTAGTGAGCCTCAGCAGCACGAGAAGTGGATTGAATTCGATCACAACCTCCCCCCTGGCTCCATCAAGGTCCTGAGCCGAACCCTCTTCGTAGGAGGAGTAACGTGAGTACAGCCTGATCTCCAACTGTGACCCCAATTTTATCCAGCCTGGCGATGCTAACCCCGATTCAGATGCTCCGAGAGTGAGCTGCGTAGCATTTTCAGCCGCTTCGGTACTGTGCAAACTTGCATCGTCAACAAGGATAAACGACATGCCTTTGTCAAGATGCTCACTCGCAAGGATGCCATGTGCGCCAAGGATGGCACCGAGGACGGTCGAACCCTAGAAGTACCCCTCCGTGTAAGTTTTCCATCGTCTGTCCCTTCTTTTAGCAGTCAAGCTGACCAGTATAAAGACTCGCTGGGGTGTTGGTTTCGGTCCCAGAGACTGCAGTGACTACTCGACTGGCATTAGCATCATCCCAATCCACAAGCTCACCGAGGCTGATCGCAAGTGGATGCTGACAGCCCCCTTTGGTGGCAGTGGCGGTCGTTCCATCGAGCCGGGAATGTGCGTTGAAGAGCCCGATATTGAGATTGGTGCCGGAGTTTCCTCCAAGGCCATCAGCCGACGGATGCAGACCGACAAGGGCGGCAGCAACGGACCCAAGTCGACGCGTAACCGCGAGGAGGATCTCTCTCGCTGGCGACGAGGTGGCCGAGAGAACAACAACGGCAACGGCGGTAACCATCATCGCCGAGGCGAAGACCACCGTGACGATCGCCGCGACGACATTAAGATGGGCGTCCAGCAGCAACAGAACATGATGGGCGGGTTCCCCTTTGGAATCGGTACCCTGCCCAACGGCATGCCCAACTTCCCCGCGGGCTTTTCGTTCCCTGACCCAAGCCCAGGAGGCATTTAAGGAGTGAGGAGACCTGGGAGAGACGCACACAGCTGATGATACCCGAACGGAATGGATAGGCGGCCTTTCTGCTTTTTTTGTTCACTTTTGCTTTGATCGAAAGGCGTTGGCGGCACAATTCGCATCTTCTCGTGCTATAAAAGTTGGGGGGAGTGGCTGGATCTCCGAGCGTCGTGGATCCGGGCCATTGAGGCGTCTACAACTACGGCCTCGATGGATACAATATGTGGTATTCGCTTGAACTGGAATGAAAAAGGAAACTGTTAGAGAAGATGATTAAATCGATCATTACTTCGACATCGGGCTTGTTTGACGTTGTGTGAAGTTCGCTGGACGATAAATGTGAGGAGTACGTTGCTCAATGTCGTGACAGTCCGCATTCCAAGTTGTGATGATGTGTCTACCAAGTTGGAGTCGTGCAGTTCTAAAACGTAGCAACCCCACCGATAACCATTGACCACTTGTGCTCGAACACCTGATACTGTAGGCCATTGTGATACCGACAGATAGCTTTACGCGGCCTTGAATGTGTAGATATTGAACTGAAGCGGTGATGGTCTTGAGGTCGTTCACTCACTCGTGGCATCATGGACAAGTGTGCTACCCTATAGCTAGTCGCCGATGATGTTTGGATGGCCTCGATTCATCATTGTTGCTAACAGACTCGAAAGAAGAAGAAGGAAAAAAACACACACAGGTCTGTTTGAATGTGCCAATTCTCCATGTCTGGTTCATATATGGTGTTGTTGAGGCGTGCACAGCGAGCACACAATAGAAATATGCCGTCTCATTCATCGAACATGCCCATGAGTCTACAACTTTTCTCACCACTCGAAAAATCGTCACGACATCTTCTACTTACCTGGAAATGCAGCCACGGGGAGTGCAACCACATCGCGCAATCGGCAATTGACAAATTCAATGGTGAGGCGCACACGCAGCATGACAGCAACCTATCCTACGAGACATGCACCCTGTAGTCGCAGGAATGCCCCCGACGACACTGTACGCTGAATAACATAGGTTTCTAATGGAGAACCGTGTCGGATAATCTTGAATTGTCACGAGGCATAGCAACAAGGCATCGTTTCCGTCTCGACCCGAAAGCTGAAACATCACGAAGTCGTCCTCTCATCAAGAGCGAGAGGTAAAAAAAAAACAAAAAACAAAAAAACAAGGACGCTCCGGTCTCTTCCATCTGCAGCACACACACGCGCGGCTGACCATCTTCCTTCGCCAAGAAGGCCTAGAAGAAACACTTTGAAACGGGTATCCTGCGGGAAGGCCAGGCAAAAGGCACCAGTAAGACCATCTGGGACGACAGCGTCCGGAGCCCGCCGATTCAGCTCATCCACACAACTGGAAAAACAAAGAAGACACGCAACGAGCAGCCAGCCAGCCAGCCAGACATAATTACTCTGTACGGGCACAATTTCCCGTCGGATTGGGGCGAGCCAATGCGGAATGAAAAGACAGCTGCGGGCCCAAAGGCGGAAAAGTGGACTGATGACTGCTGGGTCTGGAGTGGTTGAATGAGAACAGCTGGCAGCGCAGCGCAGCGTCGTGCAGGGCGGACGAAACGCAGACGCAAGAGAATGGACCCAATAACCCACCGGGGTATTACCGTGTGCATACAATACAATACAATACACGCATACCGTAATAGTATGTAGGTATGCCTACGTACCCTGTGTGAAGAGATCAATTGAGAGACTGAGAGTGTGTGTGTGGGTGGGCTGCTGGGACGACCTGGTGAGCGAGAACCACTCAATCCTGCAGGATGCCCTCCATCTGTCTGTCTGCCTGTCCGTTTGTCTTCTTTGCTCCGGCAACGCGAGCACGGAGCATGGAGCGCGTAGCAAACAAAAACCGCATACCAGATGAAATTATACCGTACCCAGGGGGCGGCCGATGGATGGGTGGATGGCCTGTAATGGATAGATCAAACGTCCACGGACGGGGACCAAAGTATTGCCAAGGCGCGTGCAACGTGGGAGACAAGACGGAACCCTAGGATGCAGACCATCAGGAGGTCCCGTATTGGAGACGAGATTGGCTCTCCTCCGTCGCCAAGGTGCATTTGAGAGGCAATTGGCGACGGCAGCATAGTTGGTGTAAGTCTGATGTTTGTGCCGCGTCCAACAAATGACACAGAGTAGACTCGCCTTCGCAATCCGTCTCGTGAAATCCAGTTTTCGTAACACGCCTTGCCATATGCACAGACCGATCACAGACGATTAAAGTAGCTAGGTAGGCCGAAACAGACGGCAGGGAAGCTGTGACCTGCCGCGCACTGCAACAGGAGAGGGGCTGAGACGTTGAATCCGGGGACTGTTACATTGTATCGCGCAACACAAACACAAGCTCTGAATCGACGTTTCGCAGATTACGCTCCCAGGAGACACACAATCGCGAGCTTGCCATGCAGAGTTCGGTCGTCGATGAACCCGCTCCGAAAGGAACGAGACAAAACACGGCAAAGACATCAAAGCAACGGTGAGGCAAGGCAGATCCCCGGGCATGGCAAGGGGAAGAAGCTGGGGCGCATTGCGTCCTCCACAGCTGTTCTAATCCAAAACGAGCTGTCCCATACTCCCAGCCGCCTTGGACATCAGCGAGCTTGCCACTTGGTGTCTTTAATCCGGTTGGAAGTGAGACCAGATGAGGCAAAAAATACCATTCGCTCACCCAACCCGCGTGCGCTACAGGACGGTAACCCCACGCGACGATAGGCGGCCCGCCGGTCGTCCGGCAGGTCGCACACGACCTCTTATGCAGCAAGCTTGGGGTCGCGCCTCGTGGCATGACGCCCGCAGGCTGCATTGACTGGGTGGTGATGCTGGCTCATGTCGCTCGCTGCACGTTGAAGGCGAGGGTGGCTTGTGTGTCTGTTCATGACCGAGGCAAAGGTATTTCAACAACCAGTCGTTCCTCGCTTCCAGGCTCTTGGCATGCTCGGAGCGATGGAAGCCAAGACCGCCCTCTCACGGCCACACAATCGCACGTAGTCCCTGCCCGAGAATTGGCGTGGCGGGCGTTGAGAGCTTACGAGCATGTGTCTTGGACACTCTTGGTCATCTCCATGATTCTCCATCTGGGGGCAGGGGATAGCTCTGTGGCCAAGACCTGGGGTAGGACAGGAAAGCCGACGAGGGTCGATGTGTACGGGCTTGATACCATGAAAGCAGCTGGGTCAGGGTGCATTTTCCATACGTAAACTGGCGTTTTTCTCCATCAAAACCAGTCTCATGACGGTCAATGACTGACCCGATTTATCACCACCGTCATGCCTTCAAGGGGTTGACCGCTTGAGGCGTCTACTGGCACCCTGATACCGAGATAGCCGACCCAGCACAGTGAAGGAGCTGACCGCCACAGCGGCTGGACGGCCTGGATGAGTGAGGCCTTTGAGAGCCAGGTAACCAGGTACCGTGGACAGCTGGACACAGGTACCTACATTTAGCTCAGCGGGGAGACCTGCCCAGCCGCCAATCCATTGAACCCACTGTTCACCAGCCCCGTCAGCGCTGTCCTTTGTATGAGTGAATTACCAGTTTAGATGCAGGGTCCTCTTACACGGCGCCGGAGGTCCCATGTCCGGGACCCAATTTTTGCACCCGGCCAAGGGTCCAACCGTCCAACGTGTTGGGAGCTTGGCTGTCAAGGCTGCTCTCTAGAGCCTTCCAAACCCGTAACATAACTGACCGCCAAAGGCCCGCCGTGTCAGTGATCCGCGTACTTCGTACACAGTACCTCTTACCTTCCAAGTCGAGAAACGCCGTCGTCCAATTCCGGGACGTGGCGCCCAACCACTCGAGTCAGGATTGTCGTAGGTAGCCGAATAACACCTCAGTAAAAGTGTGATGGACGGCGAGAAAGCCCGCTCCCCGTAGAAAAATCGCTAGCCTTGGTTATGGCATGCCTGCCTCCCCTTTTGCCGGTCGAAACAGAAACAGACGACAGAGCTGAGAGGACAGAGAGGGACCATGGAAATGAGACGAGCGCAGAGCTGTGGACCCAAATCTGTAAAAGCGCGCACGGCCCAAATAGGAAATCATAGTTGACGATATCAGCAATATCGAGGACCCAGACTGACAACTATCAATCGCCCTGGTGCCCACGGTGCCGAACCCGATGCACTTGTTTCAGGTACGGGCATAAGGTGCCGATGTCACGGCAGCCAACTCTGTTCAATTGAACGCCTCAGGCGCTAACCAACCCACTCCGGTTGTGACATCATCTTCCCTGTGGATTGGAGCGAGAAAAACTGTGTGTTTCGGGAATGACGGCACGGATAGATAGGCTGTCGATGGAGAATGAGCATCTGAAGAGAGCCTCATTACCGGCTCGCATATGGATCATGGTAATGCGACTAATGTTAAGCGACCAAGCCCAAGGAGACGGTTTGATTGACAAGTGATAACGGGTGGGTTGTAATCACAATCCAATGGACACGTAAAAGAAAACAAAAGGCGCGTCTAGGTCTGGGGTCGGGATATTGCCTGGGTGATTGTAATGTCCGGGAAGCGACACGATGGGGCGCGGGTCCTCCTGGACCGAGGCCTGGACGATGGTGGGAACTTCGATCGTTGCGACCACCAGCAGGGACCGGCCAGCGGCGGCAAGTTCGTGAGCTAGAAAAAAAAGAAAAAAAAAGTCTCGAAACTGAAGTGGGCATCAGAACTGGAGCCTGTGTTTGTTTCGCCGAGCGACGAGACGACGGCCGTCCCATCGTGTGGCCAGAGCGTCAGTTCACGCGAAGGGAACAACTGACGGCTCTAATTGCTCAATAGCACGAGCAGTGCTATGAGCATGCATGCATGCATGTCCGGCGATGTCGCCCCAAATCCTTAAAGCGGACAGCAGCATCAGCATCAGCAGCAGCGGCAATATCCCTCCAAAGGTGTCATTGGAGGGTCATTGGAGGGCTATCCTCGCGGCTCCGCCTGGAGTTTTCGAGTGGATTTGGCGAAGGGCCCCAAGCAAGCAGGAGCATGAGAATCCATGAGTGCCGAGTGGTCGTGTGCGAGCCAAATCGCTCAGATCGGTGCTAGCGGGGCGCTGTGCTGGTGGTTGCAAATCCTTGCAATTCGATTTGCGCCTGGTTGGAGGCATTTGGGGTTGGAGTTGGAGTTTTGGAGATGGAGTGAGAGAATAACGGCCGGCTTCCATTTCATGTGTTGCCACATTGCCACACGTACGGCAATTAACCAGCAACATGGCAAGTGTTGTGAGCATCAATGCGTATTCATAGGTCTGTACGGAGTAGGATGAAGCAAGACAACCCTTGCCGGATGACGTTGCCCTCGTTCGCTTACTCGGTGATCCGTCTGCTGCGGTCATGGTGGTTCGTGGCCCTCCATGCCCACAGCCTCAACACTTGGCTCATATTACTTTGTATGCTCCTCCGCGTGATACGAAGTATATCGACCGCACTTGTCGCCGGCGACGCCAAGACCACAGCGATGGCGAAGCTTTCATGGCGCAGTGGGCGAGAACTGCCCAGACTCTTGGAGAGTCGTTTATTAGACAAGCGAAGGGCTGTGGGAGGATGGATCGACCAGGGGCACAGGGTCAAGGAGGAAAAGCCAAGTCTCTTGGGGATCCCTACCAGTCATGACAACCCCCCGCAGTGACAATCCAATCGCTCACCTAATGCCAAGAAAGTCTGGAGTGCAATCGTCGCGAAGGTAGCGCAGTTTGGCAGTTCGAGTTGGAGACGGCGAGACGGTAAAATTGGGATGTGTGATGGACAGACAGCATGCTCCATAACGCTAGGTGGGTAGGTGCAGATCTCAGGAAGTGAAGACTCGTGGAGCGGCTTACCCAACAAGGAAGATATTGATCGGAAAGGCAGACGCGGCGTCAAGCATCGAGCAGACGGGAGACATGATGGCAGGTGCAAGGCGCCGCTGCGACTGTACGTACTTTGTAGTGACCCCCTCCTCCCCCCGCAACGACGCTCGGGCAACGGCAAGAGGACAAACTCACCCATGTCAGTTGGATGCATGCTTGACTCTCAACGATGCTAGTTGAAGATGCGATACGTGCATGTTGCATCAGAGCCAGACTGCCGCCAATTCCCGCACCTCAACCGTCCAATCCCGAGTGCCAATTCAAATTCCACAACCAGTGCGTCCCCGGCTCTTAGCACCAGCGCCTCCCGGGCGACCCCGGATCCGCCGCCGGGTTATTGATGGGGAAGAGGCAACGCAAGAGCTGAAGAAATGCCTCGCTTCACGACACTATGCCGCATGTCGAGGGTGGTGCTGCTGTCTCCACGACATGGCAGCGGCAGCATGAATGTGCTAATGCTCTCCAGGCAAGACAATGTAGACTACTGGCAGGGCCATCCACCGTTGGGAACGGCAGCCGTGTGAGGTGGATACAGGACCAGCGCCGTGCAGAAACTGGGGTGAGAGGCTCTATGATACACCTGATATTGGTGCATGAAGCAAATATCCCACAGCTTTAGATGACCCGGTTCTGTCGGTCAAAGAGTGGACACGATAGATTGCGAGTCCTTCCCCCTTGTTACGCTCCCTTTCCAATTGCCATCTGTCCTCAGGGGCGGCAAGTGAAAACTGGTCCCGAATACCGCTGTTCGGCCGCGGCGAGGTTCGGATTCGTGAAGATGAGCAAATGGTGAGTGAATAGCGGGATGGGTGTGAGTGTAAGTAAGCGCAGGCGTAGGCGTAGGTGCTGGCGTTGTGTCCACAGCCAGTGACCACTCACCACCTCTACAGTACGTGGGTAGCACAGCAGTAAGAGTGCGGGATTGGTTTGGGGACATGGGCATGGGCTTGAAGAATTGCGGGATGGGGCTTTGGATTTGGGGCACAGGCGTGCTTGGCTTGACAGGTAACTGAACGACAGGCGCGGCAAAAAAAGGACCAACGAAAAAGTCCAACGGGTGAGACAGATCCGCGGACTTCACTTTTGCCGGTCACCGGTCGCCGTCGCCGGTTACTGTCGCCGGTCGTCGCGATGCGCGAAGTCCGTCTTAGGCGCGAGCCAGCGACTCAGTCACTCTGCCTCTACGTACCATCGACGGCGTGAACTAGAACCCGGTGGTTCGGAGAGAAAGAAAAAAAAACACTAAATCTAACCAGGCCTTTCCCCTTGTGACGTCTTGACACACCGAAGTACGAAGTACAAGCGGGAGAACCAAACCACGAATCGGTGTCACTCGCCATCGGTCACTCGCCTCCGCGGACTAAGAAAAGCTCTTCACCTCTCGAGCTCAGACCGAGCACGCCCCCCACGGCCAGCCCGATGCGACACGGAGGCGAGCTGGACGAGGGCCAGTTGGCGAGGCGGATCGGACGGCTAAGCACCGTCATTGGCCCATGTCTCAGTTTGGGCGCTCCGGCCTTTCTGCTGGGAGGATTGTGGTGGCCATCCAAAATGACGTAGTGCGGACATGGTACTGTTGGTGCTCATCGCCAGTGACTCTGGGGCACGACAGGGTTGTCCTGGACCGCCTTCGAGCTCGTCAAGCTGTACGACTGGGGGCCTGGAGCGTCTTGGTCATGATTGGAGGCGACAATTGCCATCGTGATGCCGCCATCGGGGACCTACAGAAGGGAAAGACGGGGAATTTGGAGTGGCCGCCTTGGCCGCAGACGGAGCATCTGCAATGGGATGCGATGGATGCGACGGGATGCGACGCGAGGCAAGGCGACTTTGTCCGGGCGGGCTTCCAGAAGAATTCCAAGTCGTCTCCCCGTATCACTGGCGACTAATTACTTGTCCGTATTGGCCCAGTAGCGCCCACATGCTCCATCCACACATGCACCTCATGGAGCTTGCGCCACTGGGGGCACAGAGTAGGCCTTGAACCTGGCGTCGCACCTGGGGTTTGGGGTCGATTCTGATACGGTTGAGTAAGAACTGGACTACCGTCTGGTCCGTCTTTGAGAAAGCCGTAATACTTAGTAAGGGAAAGGCGAGGCCGGGTGCTGGCGCTGGCGTTGGTGCTGGCGCCGCCAACCGGGGGTTTGTTGATGCCTCCAACCGTCCGCATTCTCCCGCAGGTTGAATCGAGTGTGCTAGCGTCGCGCCTCTTACGCCAGGAGTTGGATGGCCACCTGGAGTTCCCTCGGCCGGTGTCACCTTAGCAGCCCCAAGGCACCAAGGGCCCCCCGAAGCCCCCAAACAAGCCAAGACGGTCGAGGCCAGGCCACGCCCGGTCAGAGATCAAGGGAACGAGGCAAATTCATGACTGCAACATCGCTGGAGGGCGCGGTTACACTGTGTGCCACACGGTACTCTGGCTGCCAAGGCTGCCATGGTTTAACAGCTGCCGATAAGGCGATTGGACAGGCCCAGCAGAGCACCTTTCAGAGCCAGTCAACGTCCAGAATCTGCATCCGGTCAAGGCTTCGCAGGGACAGGCTGGAGAGGTACCGATGAGACCCTTTGACCCTCTGGTCCCCCCGACAATCCCTTCGTCATAACAGGCCATTTGGCGAGGGAGAGCCAGGTAGCGAGCGAGGGATAAAACACGCTGGCGAAGAAAACGGCTGCTACGGCGGTAGAAATGACGATATCCGCGGCATTGAGACACGGCTGACCGAGTATCGTCGTGCCCAGACATGGATAACCTACCTCAAATTAACCTTAGAGTTGTTGTACCTAGCACGTACCCAATTGACCTGTCTGATCGTCGTACTCGCACGCAGCTGACACCAAGGCGCTGGTTGAAAGTCGAATTTGTATCGTCATCAGCTACTGTAAGAGCTGAAGCTATCACTATCGGCTCGGACCTTCCTGGGCCCGTGGGGGAAATTGATTCAGGTAGGCTGCCGATCCTAGGTGCCTCATTAACGATTCCATGTCTCGGTCCGAAATAGCTCGCATTGTTAACGAAAACAGCGCGCCCGTCGAATCTCTGTAGTCTGTACGTACTTTCTTTCCGCACGTACAGTCTGCTCTACGGTTGGGATAGGTGGGGAGCGGCGTCCAGACCGCGTCGATGCCAATGCCGAGCCTATGCTACGTTTCGATGCCAAGTACGGAGACGCATCTAGCCTTTACCCCAAGGACAGCCGTAATTGACTTACCTCCAGCTTCAACCTCGTCCTTGTATGTACTGGCTTTGTTCCCTCTACCGTCTGCGCGACTGTCCCGCAAAGCCAACCAGCCAGCCAGTCGCAATTCTGCTGACCGCCCGGGCTGGGCGCCCAGTGTCGTCATCCTATCGCCCGTCGCGACCATCCTGCCAGAGATAGAAGCACATGGGTTGGTTGGGGTGGGAGCTCAGGAGGGGGCGCCATGGCCGAAAATCCCTCAGCGTTGCGATGAGGGCCCTTGTAAGTTGTACCAACAGCACTGACGTACAGCAGTGTGCCAGGGTTACTCCGTACTTTGTACAGGGCATGGGAACAGTGGATGCGCTGTTTGGCAGGCGGACAGAGCACGTAGTCGGAGCACGCAGTCAGAGAACAAGGCTCCCAGCAGGACCGAGCTCTTTGGTTTACAAGGGTGGGAAACGACGACGGGATTCGGGAGATGCACAGTGTGGTACGGCCATGGACGAATGGCGATTGCCTGTATTGACCCAGTTGAATCCATCAGGGCTGTCTTGTGTATCAGCAATAGGGTAGCGGGTTTGAGGTGACGACGAAGCTAAGTCAGCGAGGTATCACCGACCGGCGGGTGAAGGAGAATGCGAAGGCCAGGGCGAATGTTTTTCTTTGTTTCCCCAATCCGGTCTTGGCATTGCGTTAAGCAATCGTCGTAATGGCAAGGGTGGTACTGATCGTTTCTCAGAGAGCTCTCGAGACAGTGAGAGTGACGACAAGTTCGCAAGCCATCGGCCACCTCGGCGAAGGGAGTCTGTTCGTGGTACGCCGTCGTGAATGGCATCTTCCATCGGCCGACGTGGTGGAGTCAGGGTTCTCACGAATGGGTCCTGCGAGCTGTGAGTATTGGACGTTGCTTTTCCGCTCTTCACTGTTGCCGGCATCGACGGACTGCACCCATTCACCAAGTCGCTGGTCTACTGGTCTGTTGGTGTGTTTACTCCGTACCGGCTGCGAGATTACCGTCTTGTTTCCATTCCCCACGCTGGACGGCGCCACGCACTGTGCATTTTGCGCTTGCACCTGCATGGAAGGACCTGGCCGAGGGAAAGTGTGGGTACGGGTGGGCATGGAGGACATGGGGCAAGGGCGATTGAATGGGTCGTCAACCTGGCCGAGTCGACCAGTGCAGATGCAGCGACCGATGGCTCTCTCCTAAGTGCACGCCATGCCCACCTTTTGCTGCCACACCCTGCGCCCATGCCGATTGCTCACAGGCCACAGCACCCGTGCGTGGACCGTGGTCCAGCCGACGCTACTTGGTTGCGTGGGTGCGGGTAGGTGGTAGCAGATATTGCCGTTGGATGCGGCGTTGTGTTTTTATTTGTTGTTTTGGTGAACACCGTCGTCGAGGCGCCCATGGTCGTTGCGGCTACTTGCGGTAGTGTCGCCACCAGTGCAGCATCGCCGGCGCCTTCCTTGGGGATTTTAGGGGACCAGGACGTGTGCTATAGGGTACTTTGTACATTGGCTGCTTTTATTGTACGTGGAGAATCCCGTTTCTGAATGTGTCTCAATGGGGTAGGCAGGCTTCTTAGATAAAGGGTAAATCAACATTGACTTGACCTGGATTGGCCTTAATTGTCCAAAGTACCGAAAATTTTCATCTGGTGTACGGCTGCACTCCTCCAACGCTGGATGTACCTTGAGAGCGTGTCTATCTCAGTCAGATATGTTGTTTGGTTTTTTGTTGGCTGTGAGAGGTGGTGTTGATGGGGGTGCTGGACGGACAGGAGGGGGGGCGTATCTGGATTGGTCGTCAAGGCAGGTGCGGTGTTTGTTGTACAGTGCTGATGTCGGCAATGGCCAAGATTGCACTCGACTAAGACCGGGAGCAAAGAGCGCGAAAGCGAGAGAGAGAGAGACTAGGAGAGGGAAGAGGGAGAGGCCGGCCAGGGCTTGGGAGGCGAGGAGCATGGGCGGCGTAGGAGCAAGAGACGGAATGGGTGATGACGGAGTGAGTAAGCGATTGAGCGAGTGAGCGATTGAGCGAGAGACTTGCTCGCAGCCGGCAGGGCCGTGGGGACCCTTCCCAATTCGTACCGTAGCCGCACTCGTACACATTCGTACCTCGACGCTTCCCGGCCGTACCTTGGGACAATTCGCACAAGATGGGACCTGGGACCTGGGGGGGCATGGGGACAAACGGGTCCCACGGAGGCTCCACTTGAAAGGGCGGGCTTCCCACGAGCCCCATGAGTCCTGAAAAGTGAAGTGAGAGAGTGATGGGCGAGTGAGCGAGTGAGAGAGTGAAGCGGGTTGCGCGAGTGGGTCAGTCACTGACCGCGCAGGACCCGCTCGTCCTGCAATGGCCCCAAGAGGGTTTGCACAGGGCATGTCCGGCAAGGTGGCCGGCCAGGTAGGTAGTAGGCATCGAGGTGCGCCATTGAAATATAAGCTCTCTCCCATCCCAAGAACTTCTTTCTTCTTTCCTTTCTCCTCACCCACGAATGCTTCACTGATAAGCGTCCTAACTTCGTGCGGTGCTCGACACTTCTCCCCTCTCCACTCAACCTCAAGCCTTGTCCTTTCTTCTCTTTTTGCAGCACCACCACCATATAATCTACTGCTGCATCGGCCGCGGTCCCCTAAAGACTTCGTCTCCTTTACCTACATCGCCTTTGCGCCACCTACCTCTCCAACCCACCAACAATGGCGGAAGAGAAGGTTTCCGGCGCCCCGGCGCTGAACACCAACATTGAGACTGGCGGCTTCGACGAGAAGCGAGGACAGGTTCCTCCCCCAGCCGTCTCCAAGGGCCCCGCCCCCGCCGACGACGATGATGAAGAGGATATTGATGCCCTGATCGAGGACCTCGAGTCCGAGGATGGTCACCTTGAGGAGGAGGAAGAGGAGGTTCAGCCCGGCGGTGGCCGTGTTGTCCCCGAGGACATGCTCCAGACCGACAGCCGCGTTGGTCTGACCGAGTCCGAGGTTATTGCCCGTCGCCGCAAGTACGGTCTCAACCAGATGAAGGAGGAGAAGGAGAACATGATTCTCAAGTTCCTCGGTTTCTTCATCGGTCCTATCCAGTTCGTCATGGAGGTAAGTCGCTACGGCTACGTGTTTGCAGCCCCCCAGTTCCCTTTACCCAAACCCCATTCCCACCGCATCAATCATAGCCCAACTTTGCCCGAACTTGCGTCAATGGCATTCCGCACTGGCAAGGCTATCAATGGCTCGGTATCGCGTACTCCATCTGGGGCTTACACGGCACCTTGTTTTGATTGCCTGCTCAGCACCGGCATTCTCATTGCACAATTTTCTTCTGCGCGTTTTTGGCGCAGATTGGCAGCCCCACTAGTGTTCCACACAAGCTTGGGGTGTGCGCTAGGGTGTGCATGGCTCCACCTACCAATTCTCGCACCCCAGAGCCCTTGTTGTTTCCATCCCAGCTCGTCCTCATCATCCACGCGCAATCGATGACGGTCGGCACCGCACCGCTTCCGCGCCTGCGCTGTCGCACTGGCATCCTGCCCTGTGGATACGAGGGTGGCGATCAGTCGGCTCAAGTCATACCGACCCACTGTTTCGAAACCCTGGCTCTCCATCGCGTCCCATCGCCGCAAACCTTGCAAACCTACCCACCCTCGCTGCCATGTACCGGAAATTGTATCTCGTTTTCGGACTGATAGACTAACTCGCTTGTGTCATAGGGTGCTGCCGTCCTGGCTGCCGGTCTCGAGGATTGGGTTGATTTCGGTGTCATCTGCGCTCTGCTTCTGCTCAACGCCTGTGTCGGTTTCATCCAGGAATACCAAGCTGGTTCCATCGTCGAGGAACTCAAGAAGACTCTTGCTCTCAAGGCTGTTGTTCTCCGTGACGGTACACTGAAGGAGGTCGAGGCCCCTGAAGTCGTTCCCGGTGATATCCTCCAGGTCGATGAGGGTACCATTATCCCCGCTGATGGTCGCATCGTCACTGAGGATGCCTTCCTCCAGGTTGATCAGTCCGCCATCACTGGTGAGTCCCTTGCTGTCGACAAGCACAAGGGCGACAACTGCTACGCTTCTTCCGCTGTCAAGCGTGGTGAGGCCTTCGTCGTCGTTACCTCCACCGGTGACAACACCTTCGTCGGTCGCGCTGCTGCCCTCGTCTCCCAGTCCGCTGGTGGCACTGGTCACTTCACTGAGGTTCTCAACGGTATTGGTACGATTCTGCTCGTCCTCGTCATTGCCACCCTCCTGATTGTCTGGATCTCTTCTTTCTACCGCTCCAACGGCATCGTCGAAATCCTCCGCTTCACCTTGGCCATCACTATCGTCGGTGTCCCCGTCGGTCTTCCCGCTGTCGTCACCACCACCATGGCTGTCGGTGCCGCCTACCTCGCCAAGAAGCAGGCCATTGTCCAGAAGCTCTCCGCTATCGAGTCCCTTGCTGGTGTCGAGATTCTCTGCTCCGACAAGACCGGTACCCTGACCAAGAACAAGTTGTCCCTCGCTGAGCCCTACACTGTCGCCGGTGTTGAGCCCGATGACCTGATGCTCACTGCCTGCTTGGCCGCTTCCCGCAACAAGAAGGGTATTGACGCCATCGACAAGGCTTTCCTCAAGTCCCTCAAGTTCTACCCCCGCGCCAAGTCTGTCCTATCCAAGTACAAGGTCATCGACTTCCAGCCTTTCGACCCCGTCTCCAAGAAGGTCCAGGCCCTCGTTGAGTCCCCCCAGGGCGAGCGCATCACCTGTGTTAAGGGTGCCCCTCTCTTTGTTCTCAAGACTGTCGAGGAGGACCACCCCATTCCTGAGGATGTTGACCGTGACTACAAGAACTGTGTCGCTGAGTTCGCCACCCGTGGTTTCCGATCTCTCGGTGTTGCCCGCAAGCGTGGCGAAGGAGCTTGGGAAATTCTTGGAATCATGCCCTGCTCTGACCCCCCTCGTCACGATACTGCCCGAACCATCAACGAAGCCAAGACTCTCGGTCTGTCCATCAAGATGCTTACTGGTGATGCCGTCGGCATTGCCCGTGAAACCTCCCGCCAACTCGGTCTCGGTACCAACGTCTACAACGCTGAGCGCCTTGGTCTTGGTGGTGGCGGTGATATGCCCGGCTCTGAGGTCTACGATTTCGTTGAGGCTGCCGATGGTTTCGCCGAGGTCTTCCCCCAGCACAAGTACAATGTCGTCGAGATTCTCCAACAGCGCGGTTACCTCGTTGCCATGACCGGTGACGGTGTCAACGATGCCCCTTCCCTGAAGAAGTCTGATACTGGTATTGCCGTTGAGGGTGCCTCCGATGCCGCCCGCTCCGCCGCCGATATCGTCTTCCTTGCCCCTGGTCTTGGTGCCATCATTGATGCTCTTAAGACTTCTCGCCAGATCTTCCACCGCATGTACGCGTACGTTGTGTACCGAATCGCTCTTTCTCTTCACATGGAGATCTTCCTCGGCCTTTGGATCGCCATTCTTAACCGCAGCTTGAACATTGAGTTGGTTGTCTTCATTGCCATCTTTGCCGATGTTGCTACCCTTGCCATTGCCTATGATAACGCCCCCTACTCGCAAACCCCCGTCAAGTGGAACCTTCCTAAGCTCTGGGGAATGTCCGTTCTTCTCGGTGTCGTCCTGGCCGTCGGTACCTGGATCGCTCTTACCACCATGTACGTCGGTGGTGAGGACGGTGGTATTGTCCAGAACTTCGGTAACATCGATGAGGTCATCTTCCTCGAGATCTCTCTCACTGAGAACTGGCTGATCTTCATCACCCGTGCCAATGGTCCTTTCTGGTCTTCCATCCCCTCGTGGCAGTTGACTGGTGCCATCCTGCTGGTTGACATTTTGGCCACCTTCTTCTGCTTGTTTGGTTGGTTCATTCACGGTAACCCCCACACCAGCATCGTTGCCGTTGTCCGTATCTGGATCTTCTCCTTCGGTATCTTCTCTATCATGGGTGGTCTTTACTACTTCATGCAGGGAAGCACCGGCTTCGACAACCTCATGCACGGCAAGTCCCCCAAGAAGGACCAGAAGCAGCGATCCCTCGAGGACTTCGGTAAGTCATACAATCCCTGATATCATTTTGTGCAATCCACTAACATAGTCTGTAGTTGTCTCTCTCCAACGCGTCTCCACCCAGCACGAGAAGTCTCAGTAAATACAGATGGTATATATCCGGATACCATCTGCCGGGCTTTTCACATTCGCTTGTTCTAAATTTGCTGCTCATACCCGCGTACCGACACATCTCGAGTGGTTGAGGAGGAAGCTTTTCATACCCCTAGATATTGTCTTCTAGACTAATGAATAAAGTAAAACAAAATCCACTGGATCATTCTGCCTCGTGACCGTGTTTTGTGAAATCTCTGTACCTCGAAATGATTTAAAGTCTTCAGCATTTGGTCTGGTGAGATTGTTTTGTAAGACGTGTGAGTAGACGGAGTGGCGAATTCGCCCGTTTTGCACGGCAAAGTTAATTTAAGGTTAGAGTTGCGTCACGTGCTCTCACCTAATTTCGATTTCATACTCAAATGACCGGCACCAACATTTCACACGGATCTTGCCTGGGTACCTGAACAGAAAGGTTCATGGGAAGCAAAGACTAATTATTTACATAGTACCCGAGGCCCCTGGCTGGTTGCTTACTCAATACTGGTCATTGGTTCCCAGTGGGGAGTTCCTACAATTGCACAATGAATCCTGAGATCCCAGGGTATTATTTCGGTATGCTTCCTGACTCGGTATCTGATGGGTGATCTAACACCAGACGAAAGACCCGGAGAAGAAGAAGTACTTCAAGATCCAAAAGTCACATGCAGCCCCCACCGATGCGGCGTACTCGTCAGATGCCGTCAAGAGGCGCAGGGTCAACGACCGAACCGTCCTGGCGGCGAAGAAGCGAGCACACGCCGTGAGGAACCACATCAGGCGGCATCCTATGAATCAAGATGCCATGTTTGGCGGCATTCTCGCCCGGGAGTTTGGACTAGCCCGTGTGGCGGAATGCGGACGAGGCCGAGTCGAGGATGGAGACGTCGCCGCCATGGCATGGGCTCACGGCGCGGTGGACAAAGGCAGCGTGCCGTTTGCGCCGAGTTTTGCTAGAGGCCAGTGTCCTAACATGCCTTGCCTTTATGTCAATGGCGAAGATACAAAGACCGGGTTGGGGATGGCATATGCAAGTGAGTGTGATTGATACTGCCACACCGACAACGAGGTGGACTGGTGCTGATGGACCTGATTTGCGTTTAGCCTTGGACGAGGAGACCCTGGTGGCAAGCTACATCCCCACGGATCAAAACGAAACGTACGTCTGCCATTCCATGTGGATGTCTAATGAGGAACGGGCTAATTCTTCCAAGAGTCAGCTTCTCTCGTGATGCTGCCTTGAGGTTCGGGAGAACCCTGTGTTTCCGCTCCGAGATGATTCGGTGCTCGCAGGTGTCCTCCATCAAGTACCACAGCCCCTCACACAAGATGCTCGTGACATCTCGCGAGCCTGGCGAGGGTTGCGGGCTTACTTTCTTCTCGCCGCCACTTACACAAGCCGCGGACCCAACCAGGCCCAGCTGGTTGCTGGGCGAGAGTATGTTGCGATTGAGAGCACGTGCGTGCCAGATATGCGCCGCTAACCCTTCGAAGCAGACCATTATCAGAGAATTACTATGCGCCAAGGACAGGGCGTTCATTGGGTTGTCAACGGCAGCACGCCTGCCCCCGCATCGTCGGATCTGATCTGCGTCATCGGTACTAATAGGGGCGTCCTAAAGGTACAGTCCAACGAGACCATGTCTTTGATGGCGCAATCCAACCCTCTCAGGAGGCTGCAGCAGCCGAAGGAGATATTCGCGCAGGACTTCCAGGACGGAAACCACAATATCCTGCTGGCCGGCGGGCGCCAACCGCGGCTTTGGATGTCCGATGTCCGCGCCCCGGAATCGCAGTGGTCGTTCAGCAAGCACGCCAGCTCCATTTCCCACATCCGCAGCGTCAACCCGAACCAGGTCCTCGTCGCCGGCCTGCAGAACTCGATGGCTCTGTACGATATCCGGTTCCTCCACTGCCGACGCGACGGCGCGCGGCCGCTGCTTGAGTTCCCCGACTACTGCAACGAGGCGCACTTGCAAATCGGCTGGGACGTCGATACCCGCCTTGGGGTCGTAGCCGCCGCCCAGGACAACGGCACCGTCCGGCTCTTCTCCCTCCGCTCTGGCCGCCGGCTGCGGAGCCCGGCCACGGACGCCCTGCGCTCGGACTCGCCCTTCAAGGCCCTCATGTTCCAGACCATGCCGCGCGAGCGCCTGCCGAGCCTGTTCGTCGGCGACGGGTCGTGCGTGCGCAAGTTTTCCTTTGGCACTACCGACCTTGAGGAGGAGGCTTGAGCTGGTGCGAGGCCCCTGACAAAGGGCGTTGAGACGTATTGGAGCCAGTGATAGGGTTAGATGAGTTAGATACCCCAACAAAAATAGACAGAGCACCGGGTTTGGTAACGAAAACGCCCCGGGCAATCACGCGGGTGTAATGACACATATGAGAAACTTCCGGTGTCAAGAACAATGCTTGGCTTACACATATGTGCATCTAATGACGTGTAGTCGGCGACTCTGCTATTACATTGCATTGAACCCACGGGGCAAGATACAAAAAAATATGACCATCCATTTATGAGTGATAGCCAGTCTCATGTGAGACTCCATACTGAGTAAGATACATACCATACAGTCCTGATTTGGTTTAAAGAACAATGATGCAGCAAACCGGCCGCAACCCCTTTTCAACGCCCGGTTATCCATGTGACGCCGATGATGTATTTCCATCCCCTCTCTTGTTTGTTTCCCTCGGGGCTTGAATCCATTGAAGTTGAAAGGTCCCGGCGAGCCTTGTGTGTATAAACGATCGTAAGGAGAACGAAAAGCAGAGCCACGTCCTACCGGCTGCCCACCGATCCCGGCGCGGGAACTGGGGACCGAGAATCCAAGTTGAAGGTGTCGGCTAGCGTGGGGAAGGCCTTGGCGAAGGCGTTGCCGAGCTTCCAGTTGTCCAGGTTGCGCAGGTGGCGCTCGAAGACGGGGTTGATCATGAGCTCGTCGCCGTCTGGGTTCTGCAGCAGCGTGTCCGTGTCCTCGTACGGCCACGACAGGGACAAGGTGGTGGTGAAGGGGATGAAGAAGTTTTCAAAGGCGTACAGCACCGGCGTGTAGTCGCGGCAGAGGCGGTCGCGCATGGGAGGGAACGGGATGTGGTCGACCCAAGCCGGATGGGGGGTCGTGAGCTGCTCGGGAGTCGGCGCGATCCACTCGGGCAGGCGCTCGTAGTTGTCTTGGGTGGGCGCGATCTGCCAGCGCATGAGGAGGAACATGATGTACAGGACCGCGACGCGCTCGGGCAAGTTGGAAATGTCCGGAAAGGTAGAGAGGATGTCGGTGAAGACTTTGGAGAGCGGGTGGCTGAATGCGCTCTGAGCAGGGTTGAGGAGCGAGGACACGGAGGGATAGCGCGGGCCGACGACCTCGTGAGCGGAGAGGCCATCGGCGGCACGCTGGCGGCGCTCACTGAGGAAGTCGAGCAGGAGCGAGTCGAGAGGGCACGTCGGCGGGCAATTCTTGATCTCGGCCACGCCGTGGTCGGACCGGGGCGGCATGGGACCGGGAGTGGATATCGGCCCCGGAGTGCAGACGCTGGGACCGGGGCTGGGGCCGGAGCACACGCTGTCGGGGCCGGGAGGGACTGCGTGTTGCTGATGCTGGGCGTACTGGTGCTGTTGCGATTGTAGTTGCTGCTGCTGATGGCTTTGGTGCTGGTGGTGCTCGAGCCCTTGCTGACTAGGCTTCCCTTGAGAACCCCAGCTCGTGGACCGGTTGTGCAGAGCGCGTTCGGACGAGACGCCCGTCCAGTCATGCTTCATGGGCATGTGGTGGAACGACGGCGTGTCTTGAGCACTGTTGAGTCCGTTCTGGATCCTATTCACGCGCTGCGTGGGGTCAAGCAGAAAGTCGAGCCCCAGACGTTCTGGGCCAAGTTCGAGCCCGTGGCGAAGATCGTTGCGTTGCTGGACCAGCTGCGTGTTGACCTGGGCATCACCGCCTACGCCGTTGCCGGCGCTGGTGGGCTGTTGCTGCCAGTGTTGCTGGTGGTGTGGGTGAGCCGAGGAGGAGTGATCAAGGCCAGGGGGCGAGGGGACGCTGTCGGGGGTGGACGCAGCGTTGTTGTGGCTGTGGTTATGATGGTGACTGTTGTGGACGCTGAGGGCGCCCTGATTATTATGTACTGGAGGAGCGTATGTTTGGGCGGGTGAGATGTACGCCTGCTCAACGGCAGCTATCGCCCCTTGGTTAGCTTAGACAAGTCCGGGACAGGGGAGCAGAGATGGAAGAGTTACCTTGTCCTATGAGGGGCTGAAGCATGGCGACGATGCCGGCAAGGCGGCGTTTGATGTCGGCATTTTCTTGCTCGACGGCCTCCTTGGCGCGGATGATGGCCTGGAGTTCCTGATAGGGCTGCTGGCTCGTTAGATCCTGGATGCGACGCTCGAGGGTCTCGATCTGGTTCTTGGTGCGCTCGCGAATGGCACGCTGGGCCTCGCGATCTGATCGGCGGTGTTAGTGAGGAGTTGTCATGTAGTCTCAGAGGTAGTTGCCATGTTGTGTAGGCTGCTGGGGGGCAGATTGGGCAGATATCCAAGACGCATCGTATAAGCAGAGACAGAGTAGACAAGGGCAGGTTGTTACAATGATCAAGTTTAAAGAAAGGAAACGCGAGATGGGGCAGATGCACCAAGTAGGACAAGTTCATCAGTCAAGCCGTAAGGAGAAGTAACAAGGCTTAGAGGATAGGCCAAGCAGGTATGGCTGTCTCACAGAGGAGTAGGCTCTCGCAAGGGAGTGAGTGGGCTCTCGCAGGGAATTAAGCTCTCACCAAAGGAGTGAGCTCTCACAAAAGGAGTAGGTGTTGTTGACATATCACCGAAACAATCCCCACCGTGACACCCCATGTCACTCATGCATGATACAAGATGTGACAGGAAACATGAAGAAGACGCTTGAGGTCAGATAACACAGGACGGGGTGCAGCAAACGCAAAAACAAAATAAAGAAACACTCATCAACATACCATTGGCGCGCTTCTTAGCAAGCTGCTCGGGGGTCAAGTTGGCGACGCCGCGGCTGCCAGGCCCCATCTTCTTCTTCTTGCGGGCTCCTCCGCTGGCCGAGTCGTCGCCCGGGGTGAGGGCGTCGTCGACGGCCTCGCGCTTGGAGCCAGCCCGCGAGAAGGAGTCGTCGCCGGCTCCCGGACCGGGCGTGGGCGGAGCAGGGCTGTCGATCCCGAAGGCGGCCGCCCCGGGGGAGTCGGCTCCGGTGCTCATCGAGGAGAGAGACCGGGGGGAAGGAGAGCCTGAAAGGGCTGGCCGGGAGGGCCGCAGGTGCGTGGGTGGAGAGGATGTGGGTGAGAGGAGTCGCGTCTTGTCTGTTGGTTTGAGTGGGCCTCTCTCGCCTGTTCTGGTGTGTGTGCTGCCGCTCTGGTGCGTGGTGTTGTGCTCTAGGCTCTGTTATAGTGGGCCTCTAGCTCCCCTATCCCTCTTCCTTCTCCTCACCTCCCAGGGCACCTCAGCTCGTCCAGTTCCTCCTCCTCCTCCTCCTCCTTGCCCGCTGTGCTGCCGGAGGACGAGTGGGAAGGTGTCAGCGTCAGCGTCGACGCTCCTTGGCGATAAGAGGTCGTACCAAAAAAAAGACGGTAAAAATCCCACCCAGAGGGCTAAGCCGGGTCACTCTGCTGCCAAAAGGACTCGGCGGAAATCCAGGATGATTTGGCGAAAAGTGGACGTGGCAGGGTCGAGCCTATGGGAGGGGGGTCGTTGACTCATAAAGCCCGCTGTCGCCAGGCCGTGACCGAGTCATGGAGCTGCCTTTAGCTGCCTTTCCTGCCCTGTCCAGTTGGCTCGCTTTTGTGGAGACTGAAAACGCGCTTCTCCCATCCCGTCTAGGCTTTTTCCTTCCCTCTGGTTGCCTCGGGCAGAACGCGCCAGCCATGGCCGTGGGGTGACATCGCGAAGCAGGGGCACTCGCAAATCCAGTCAGGTGATCTCAATGCTCTCCTTGAGCCAGTAACCTGGGACATGCGTTATGGATGTCGCCATCCTGCTGCAGGTACCGATGGCAATCTACCTCATGCCATGTTCAATAATGAGGCCATGTGTTACAATATTCGAAATGCATCGAGTCAATCGTCTACAGGCTTTCTGTTCTAAAAATGCTCGCCTACTCCACAATGGCCGTCTTTGGCCGTCTTTGGCCGACTTCCGAGACAACAGAAGCCACCATCAACATTCCATCTTTCGCCCAGCAAGCCAAAAGCAGAATACGGGGGAAAAAATCACAGTAGCCCTACGTAGATATGCCATGGATTATCAACGCCACAATGCCTGTGCATGTCTCGCCGTCACTTGTTGTCTTATCGCTTGTCTCGATTCTTCATCCGGCCTCAATGGTTGTTTCTCATTTTGTTCGAGAAGCAATTATAGTAAATCCACTCGCGTAATTCCATTCTTGGCACATCATATTCCTCCCAATTGCGGACTCCAATACAATAACCCAGTCCCCCCTTCGCTCTTCCTCCCTGCGTGGCCTGCCCACCTCCGGCTTCTCCCATGTCATTTCTATACTTGTCCTGTCTCTCAACTCTATGACATCTGGAAGCTTCTGGGTCCACCAGGTCAGCTCGTAGAAATCCTGACTAACGTGTAGACAAGATCACATTTCGTCCCCCAATCTAAACTTCCGCCACAGCTTATTCCGCCGAAGCCCTCGCTAGCGCCTCGTGCAGGTGCGGCGGGAACCGGTACCGCAACTGACTCGTGTACGTCGTCAAGTCTAGAGTCATTTGCTTCAGCTGCTCTACCATCATACGCCTCGTACCCTCGTTACCGCTGAACTGTCCGTTCGTGAGCTGCTCCTTTTGTCGCACGCAGCAGATAATCGTCCACATGAGCAGGTTCGGCACATTGATGGACACAGGCTGTGACAGCCCAGAGAACTTGGATGCGCACGACCTAATAATGCTGGCATCGCCCGTGGCATCCAGGGGCAGAATCTCTAGACCGCGGATTTTCTAATCATTAGCTGTTAGCAAACTACACCTGTACAACTGAATCCGATCGGAGTCATCACTTACATCAAGGCATTGCGCCCATTGTCCAACCTCTACCAGGCTCTTGATAGTGCTCATCTCCAATAGCACTCGGCAAGCCACCTGGTTCTGGTCTTGGATCCGCTTGTAGAACATGGCGTCCCGCTCGTACATGGTCATCATTGTCTTGGCCAGCTCCACTGGGTCGTCAATGGCTGCCAGGCTGAGGCTGCTACCCGCCTCAGCTTCCTGTCCGCCTGCTCTTGGCTTGACTGGCATCAAACGCATCGGGTCCTCTCCAATCTCTAGCGAGATGGCCTCGCTCAGAGCTCGGCTGACAATAGACACAACCGTGTCGTACTCACCCGCCAAGTGGTACAAAAGCACCGAGTCCGTCGTCCGCCCGTTTTCGTCCGCAAAGCTGGCGGCCTGGAGAGTAACAGTGTTGACAAAGTCATCCTCAGCATCGAGACCAATGAGAGGACCGCGCTCCTCAACAATGCCGCGGATTCGTCGCCCGTCCGGTCGGATATCGCCGATGAGCTTGCTAAACTCTCTCGTTTCCAGCACCAGTTCCCGCAGTGCTTCGTGGCAGAGGCTGCCGTGTCGCTGGCCCGCCTCCCCTCCCAGGTCCTGGTTCAGGCAGATCAGGGTCAGGTAATCAACCGCCGATACCACATCTGCGGCTCGGAAATCCCGAGTGTAATATCCAATCATGCGACCAAAGTTGATCTGAGGTAGGTTCTTGGTGCTGTAGCTGCGCAGGTCGTTGGACGGCGATATGGCATCACTAGGCCGGAGAAGACCGTAGAAGGCCAGCGCAAGGCCGAAATGCACGGCGTCGACGTAGGAGAAGGGGTACAGGTAGGCGATGGCATCCTCAAACATTCCCGAGAGAATCTGAAGGTAGAAGAACATGCCGAAGCTGCCATTGGAGTCCTCCGAGTTGGCCTTGGGAAAGTGCTTCAGACCAATCTCCCGAATGCTCGATTGCAGCTCGGCCAGGCCGTATGATTCGCCGGCCATCTCGATCGTCTTATCACCCTCTCTTGCCAGGTTGAACTGAAACCAAATCCAGTCATTGATGTCTGTGTTCAGTCCCTCCAGGTTTCGGTTGCTTAGCTCAATCCGTCCAATCACCTTGTAGCAAGCCATACGGAAGGGATCAATGGTGTTGTCAGGGGCGTTTCGTGATCGCTGAATGTATTCGTTTGTGCATCGGTCCAGAAGCTTCCTGTTGGTGATTCGCCGGTCTTCGCTGGCTGCGTAGTTGTTGAGGTATGTGGAAAAGGTGCGATCGATGCTCTTGAACGGTTGATGGTTGTCGTTGACATATTTGGCCGCCTCACTGACATGTCCAGACCGGAGTAGGTAGAAGACAATGGCCCATACGTACTCGCCTGAAATCTGCTGCAGCTCCGTGTTGTCAGGCACCAAGTCCTTGCGCGCAGATCGCAACCGAATATAGGCCTTGACCTTGCTGACGATGTCGGGGAGACCGCCCAGCTTTGCTTCGTGTGGGTGCTTGGCGATGAGTGACTCAACCTCGCGAAGGAACTGTTTCTCGAGGAATGTGTTTGCGCCCGTGAGGATTCGCTTTCTCATCTCCACAGATTTGGCCGAGTTGGGATTCTCGTCCAGGTACATGTTGGCAAACTCGCGCTCCTTGGCTGTCGCATTGTTGAGCGTCGTTTCGGCCGTAGGATCCTCGCCCACAATCTCCATCACCGCCAAGTACGCCTCTACAACATGGGGAGCATGGGGGTCGTGGGATTTCTTCTCTACGGCTGCCAGCTCAGAGAGGATGGGATAGGGTCGCTTGAACAGACGGGCGGTGTTGAGAGTGCGAATCTTCTCTGACAACCGTCCCTGTCTCTCGCGAAGGACCCGATCATCAGAAGAGACACGGCCGTCCAGCTTTCCGTTTGAATCAGAGGAGCGGTCGACATCCGAAAAGTCAGACTGATGCGCACCGATTCGAGTAGGGGCGCCAATGACAGAGCGCTGCATCGTCGACTTGCCCAATACGCTGGCCTTACCGGCACGCAGCCCAGAGCCCTGGGATTTGCTCCTCTTTGAGCGGCCAAACGCGCTCTGAGCCTCGCGGCCGGGGGCTGTCGTCTCCTCACGGGGCTTGATGCCGAAGTGCTGGTAAATACGCTTTCGTTGCGCCTCCCACTCCATCGTCACATTATCCTCGAGGAAGTTGTCAAAGTCACGAACTGATCGCTCAAGCCCGTCAGCAATCATGCTGAGTGTCGTCTTCGTTTGGAGGTTCGAGAGGTAGGTCTCGACGTCGACCTCACTCGGGGCGTAGCCTCGGGTTGCTTGTTCAACACGTCCACCCTGGACATCGAGCATCCCGAGATCCTTGGCAGCAAGCCCTGGATCAACTCCTGAAGCGGCCAGCAAGTAATGCGCCTTGCCGTCCAAGGGCTTCTCGCTGGGCTTAGACTGCAGCTTCCTCAGCCTGTGGCGCAAATCACCCAGGCCAAGCTCCAGGCTTGGGAGATCCTCCGTGTGTGTCTTGCCCTCCGCCTTCTGACTCTTGGCAAACAGACTGTCGAAGTAAGCGCCCGCAGGTTGGGACTGGGTCTGCGGCTGGTTATTGGGGCCCTGGCTGGCGAACAGACTCCCTCCCATGAGGCCTGGGGCCTGGCTTGCGAATAAGCTGCCGCCAGGGGCCATAGTGTTTCCTCCCAGACCCGAATTCATAGTCTGCTGAGGCTGCTGCATGGTGTTCGTCGCGCCGAATAGAGAGGGCTTCGCGGCTGAAAAGCCGGTCGAAGTAGGTTGGGTGATGGACGCGCCGAAGAGTGATGGTTTTTGTTGTTGCTGCTGTTGTTGCTGCTGTTGCTGCTGCTGGTTCGCGAACAAGCCACCCATCGCTGGCGCTGGAGTATTCTGAGCGGGCTGGCCGAAGAGCCCCGTTCCCGTAGTCGCCGCGGGTTGTTGCGCTGTTGACTGTCCGAATAACGAGCTCGGTGTTGTACCACTTTGAGGCTGGGTCTGCTGCTGTTGCTGGCCAAAGAGCCCACCCGTGGCGGGTTTGTTCGCGCCCAGTCCACCAAAGAGCCCGCCCGCAGTACCGGTCTGCTGGTTCTGTGCCGCAGGCTGGCCAAAGAGACCTCCTCCTGTAGCGCCAGCTTGTTGATTCTGCGTCGTTCCGCCTCCGAACAGCGAGCCCCCCAGCGTGCTACCAGTCGTCTGGCCGAAGAGAGACATGATGAGAGCGTGTGATTGCGCGTAGAGGCCGCGGATCCAAGCGAGCGAAGCGCGAGAGATCGAATTGCAGCACAGACGATGTCCTGACTGCTCGCGCGAGAGAGGGAGAGGATTGTCGATGGGCGAGATCGATGGTCGCAGTGCTTTGTCTAGAATTTTGGGACACTTGCAAGGCTGGGATGTTTGGGTTGGGAGCTTGGGCCAATCAGCGTCGCGAAAGGCTGCCAGGCAACGCCAGGCACAAGTCCAGGCTCTCCACCATGCTGGAAACGAGCTCTCATCAATCGGGCTCAATCCGAAAGCAAGCAGCATTAATTAATGAATAATGGCAATCGTGGAAAAAAACTTCTAAATTTAACGACGCGCTTATTTCATGCACATGCACTCATTATGATTATATACCGTGACCTGGCTCCAACTCCCTTGCCCCTTGTTCCATCCCAGCTGTTGAGAACCCGCTCAAGCCCCAAATTCAGCTCCCCAAGTAGCAATCGCCTTGTCTACCTTGCTTCTGTACTGCTGTTGCGTCACGCACATATCTAGGAATACCTCATACTTGGCATCTAGCAGTGCCTTCTCACCGGCGTCACTGTTCGGCTCAACCAAACGACCTCGCTTGCTCATCCGGTCCATAATGTTCCACAGCGTCTCAGGTTCACTGCCATCTTCCTTGTGGTGGCTGGCCGCTTTGGCACCGAGCATGGCGGCACCATGAACAACAGCGGCGTTGACATAGCGCGGGATGAGAACTGGCATGCCGCAGCTAGTAGCCAGGAGAGACATGAGGACGGGGTTCTGGCATTGGGAACCAGACATGAAGATGGTCGAAATTTCGTGACCGGCCTTGTTCATCTGCTCAATGATCTGGCGCGTCTGCATGGCAATAAACTCCATGGTAGCATAATACCAAAGGGCCATGTTGTCGGTACTCTTATCACTGTCAAGTCCGATCATGCTTCCCTTCATGTTGGCATCAGCAACAGGAGAGCGGTTGCCCCACAAGTCGCCATAGAAAAAAAGGTGACGACCCAGGTACGAAATGGAGGGCGCATTGTTGGTATCTGCCATATTCTCCAGATGAGCATTGAGGAAGTCGTATATGTGCTTGTCTTCAGCCTTGGCCAGAGCACAAGTCTCGGTGTAGGCAGGGTGGATGTCAAGCATGTGCCTCAACAACTCCCCGGTAGCTGACTGGCCGCCCTCAGCCATCCAGTATTCGGGCAATAGCACATCTCGGTAGGGGCCCCATACGCCAGGAACGAAGACGGGTTCCTTAGACAGAGCCAAGTGACAGGTGGAGGTGCCAGCAACGGCTGCCAGACGAGTGAAGGCCTGGGACAAATCATTGTGAGGCACATTGGCGTTGAGCTCATCATCACCGAGATCGACCTTAGCTCCCACGGTTCCGATCCAGCCTGCATATGCATCAATGACGCCGCTTCCCACAGGAATACCCATGGGTAGACCGAGTTGATACGCAGCCTGTCTGCTCAGGGTGCCGACGGGCTCGCCAGCACTGACATAGGTTCCATTCTGGATGAATTTGACTGTTAGCTTCAAGATTCCAAGCCAACGCGCATAGGGAAGCAGGAAGTGCGCAATGAGAGAGAAGGAAATAGGCTCACCACCCCGTCGACACCACCCATGCGCTGGAAGTCATCCTTCCTCAAGTCGTTGAGGCCAATTTCGTCGTAGAAGTCGTCCTGCCAGCCCTTGACGCTACCGTCAACACCAACAGGGACGTAGCCCTGTTTACAGACGACACTGCAGTAGCTTCGGGTTTCGTTTCCAGTTGCCAGGTGGGTCAACGCATCAGCAAGATCATAGAACTTGCATCGATCAAAGACCTCGGGAGGCATGTTATTTTTAAGCCAGAGAACCTTAGGGATCTCCATCTCAATGCTCATCTTGCCACCGACGTACTTGAGCAGCTTGTGCTCCGTGGCGTTGATTTTATTGGTCTCCTGAACTGGTCGGTGATCCAGCCATAGGATGACATTGCGGTCGTTGCCATCATTTTTAAAATCGGGACCAGTCACAGGCATGGGCTCGTCGGTATCGTGGGTGAAGACAGCAAGGGAGCATGTTGCATCGAAACCAATGCCCTTGATACTCTTGGGGTCGACGGCAGACTCGCTGACCACGCGACGAACACATTCGCAGATGCATTGCCAGATATCCGTGGTTGATTGCTCCTATTGAGGGATTGTTAACAATTGCAATAGGGCGCGGGAGTTTGGGGACGTACATAGTAGCCATTTTCAGGCTGCCACAACTTGATGTTCTCCGAGGCCAAGGCCTTAATATCACCCGTCTCGTCGATGATACAAGCGCGAGCAGAACCGGTGCCAACATCGACACCAATGTAGTGGTTCTAAATGAGAGTAAGGTCAGTCAAAGTAAGGTTTCCGGCTGTCGCCCTGCCCCCACCAAGCTTCCAAAGGCAATCGGGAGCTCGAGAATTGGTTGGAGTAGAAGGGTTGGGGATTTCGAACATACCGAAACGTTCAAGGGCCTGTCCATTGCAAGAAAAACGACTTGTCAGCTGCTTTCTAACGGAGTAGACGGACGGAACAGGAGGTGTGAAAAAGGAGGCACGAGGTAGAGAATGAAGGGGAGGGCTCACTCAATGGCCTTGATGGGCTTGTTGTATAAATACATGACAGCAGAGCTGGTGGCGTCCAGGGCAGTCGTTGCTTTTTTGTTGCCGAAACTCTGTGCCTGAGGCGCGTCGAACCGAAATAGGTAGGAAGAGGAGTAAGAGAAGGGTGTAACCCCGCGATGGTGGGAGGTCTCAGGTGTGGGAGGGTGTGCGAGGCGTTTCCGTATGCGTCAAAGAGTGATGATGGTGGGGGAGTGTTGCCGTGTAGGTAGAGGTGGCTAGACCTCAAGAGGTGGGAAGTATGTGAGGGGGCAGGAGAGAAGAGAAAAAAGGTCAAGATGTACAGATATTAAGAGATAGAAGGCCTTGGCCGAGACAGTTGCATGCACCCGCCGCGGCCAAGTTTAGTATCGCCATGGTAGAGAGAACTACCAAAGTCCATGCAAAAGCTTAGCAGATGCCGTTTGCCATTGCATGCGACCCCCACCAATTCCACCACTTTTTGGCGGGGCATAGCTGGGGGTTACAGGGCACGGGGCTTAAAAGCAGGACAGCTAATACAGCTAAGACAGGGGAGGGGGGCGTGCTGTTAAGGGTGTTGAGCATCGCCAGAGCTGGTGACCGGCGCGATGAAGCTCTCGAAGCCTGTGATGAAGATGGAGGGGTGGCGAGGATATGCTCGTCGCGGACGCTAGGAATCACCCCTAGACCCACTGAGGCGGGCGTTTTTTAGCGGCTCATGGGGGCTCTGCCGGCTCTGAGAGCTCGTCTCCAGGGATCCCGGATAGATTTTGTTGTTGCTGATGTTACATCCAAGCCTCCGCATCTCCCACATGGGGACTTGGGATTGACTATGTCTTTCCCCACCGCTATGGTCCAAGACTCGGCCAAGTCGGCGTCAGGCGATGCCGCTTGGCTTGAACCGGTGTCTTTTTATCCTGCTGCCTGGCGCATGTGGAGGAGGCGAATCGTCTCCATCCGACGCAGGGATAGCAGGACTATCAGAGCCCGATGAAGCTAGGGAGTTGATGGACAAGCACTTTCTAAGCTCGGGGACCGCCATTATCTGCCATGATCTCCCAACCCATGGAGGTATGGAGTTGTGGATTTGCTGTGATAGCTGAGCATTGGGAATGTATTGTCGTTGAGGGTTGAGTTTCGAGAGACACAGAGAGTGTGCGTAGACAATACGAGAGCAGCGGCCTTCACCGAAGGCGGCATGAGCGACATGTTGTTAGAAGGGGCAAGTGCAACTAACAGATGACCTCCCACCCGCCTTGTCGGCAAAACACACAAAACAGGCAAGCAGCAACGCCAATCACGGGGCTCCCAGAAACAGAGAAGCAAGACCGGGAAAGAGGAAAAGAAACCGAGACTCTGGGCTCGTCTCTATTTCCTCTCCGGATTACGGAGAGCGGAGAACGGAGAGCGGAGATCCTCCTCTCTGCCCCATCCACCCCATCTTTCCTCCCGAATTGACAACCACCACCACATTCTTCTCACCATTGTCTCCCATCCTTTCAACCCGACTTGTTGAGTTGCAGCGCCCATCGCGCAACTCCTGGCGGGCTAATCAAGAACGCTTACAGGCTGCAGCTCTGCGATGCGCACGACTCACGACTAGTATCACAATTCACACTGATCGGCCACTACCACGAAAAAGCACTCGCACCACCACCACAGTGACCACAATGCATCGTAGGGCTCCGCCAGTCGTCGGCTCTCCACAATTGCTTGTCAGGGCCACCCCTCACCGCTGTCGCTCCCCTCACCTCTGGGTCTCCTTTCATCAATCCATCCACGTCTATCGTGTCTGCAACCATCGTGACATAAGACGAGGTGGCGTTGCGTCGTTGTCGTCGCCCCTGCCTTGCCTTGCGCGCAGCGGCGGGTACACCAAATTCGCTGTTGTTCAGATGACCTCGAAAAAATAAATAATTAGCAGGGGGTTAGCTGTTTTGTCTCGATATCCATCCCGCGCCCAATGGTTGTCCATTTGCCGCTTGACGAAGGCGTGAGATGGGGGCTAGTGGTTGCCGCAAGGTTTCCTCAACAAACTTCTGCATACGACTCTCTTGCAATCCCACTCTCCGGTTTCTAACCCGTCTTTCTTGTCTTTGTCTTTTTCAATGCTGTAGACGTCCAGCATCTGGGGGAGTCAACAGAGTAGATGCGGCACAGATCCCTGATAGTGGGCCGGAGGCTGCATCCCGGCGTGGTCGTGTCCCAGAGCTTCGGCTTCGGGCTTCCAAATCCGGGCCATCCGTGTCCATTCAACGTCGATTTCTCTGTAAGCAATTGACCAGTAACAATGTGGCTGACCTTTCACCTGAGTGCCCACCGAGAAACGCCGTCTCTCGTTCGTGGTGGGAAGAATCTGGACACCCGTCGCATGTCGCATCGAGACCCGAGGCAGCAACACAAAACTCCTCGCTTCTCGGAATGCGGACTGCATGTGAGAAGTGGCATATGGCGACAGTCGTAACCCAATGCAACAGCTCTACCACTAACAAAGCCATTTTTCCTCACAGCTGTTCCATTGCGAGATTCTTCCATCCTCATGACTAGTTCAGCTCCGTTGGATTGGTCTTGGGTGGCCTTGGCTTGAGCTCAACCTGACACCAACATGCTTTCTTTTGCCGGCTCCACAACCGTATGCCGACCCAAGCGATCGAACATTCTACAGCCACCAGCGTATTACCTCGCCCTTGATGGCACGTATTTCCCTATTTTTGGTCTCGTTGACAGCCATGTTTTGGTGTCATTATGGCTGGCTTACGTACACATGCTTGCCATGTCCTAGTCAGATCAAGCTTGTCATGGCAGCGTCCTCATGATTTCGTGAAATCATGTGGGAGAATGACCAGCAAGATGAATAAGTTGGCAAGGACCATGAGTCGCTTTATAAGGGAGTTTATAAATTGCCTTTCCAAAGACCGAAGTTAATGTCATCATAGAGTGGACACCTTAAGTTCATAGTGTGTGATGCGTCGGACTTCACAGGCGATTTGCCTGAATAATGAAACAGATGGTATTTTATGCTATGTGAGCACTCTCAAATTGTTTCATTTCTTTACAAGTTTCTTCAGATGTCCGATTTTCAAACCCAACTTTCATAGAAACTCGAATGCCGTGAGGCCCTGCCCGAGTTTATTATATTCGGTGTTTGTTCCTAGCGAAATGCGTCAACTCTGAACTTCATGTAGAGTAGGACGGTTGTTGTGAACTGTGCGTGCGGCAACATTCCGCGCTGGCTTGCGATAAGGTGTCTTATCTTATCGCGCTACGACTTTTTTCCAAAATTTCTTCCTCACCAGCCCCCACCACCCAGTCGCTGAGGAAGAACACCTACTAGCATAGCCATATCGATTGCAGCATCTGCGACGTCGCCATGGTTAAACGCAAGGTTGCCGCCCTCGAGAAGCTGGATGCTGACTTGTGGGTTCCTCTTGTGTCAATTTAGTGGCTTGGAAGCATTGACTGACATGTGCACAGCGCGAGTCTCCAGCAGAAAATCCGTCGCGACCCCAGGTTTGTCGCCATGCTCGCTACGCACGGAAAGCTTCGCTGACCCGGTCTAGATCTTACAAGGAAGAGTTCTTAAAGCAGTGGGAGCAGTATGAGTCCCAACGCGAGATCTTTTTGGTTTCTCCGTCGACCGCCACCGCCGACTCGATCGAGTCCTTCCACAACATCATCGACCTGATCGCCCACGTTGCCGAATGTTACAAGGAAGAGACACAATCGTTCGCGAACGATCTCAGCACCATCCTAACGCAGCACCATGCCGTTCTTCATCCTGAGCTGCGGGAAAAGATTGCGGCGAGCATAATGCTGCTGAGGCGCAAGGAGATCATCGATTCGACTACGGCTCTGACCACCCTCTTCCCGATTCTTGTATCGTCACCCAGCAAATCCATGCGAGCGACTCTGTTCCAGAAGATCCTGAGCGACATGCGAAACTCCAACACAAAGACTATCAATCACCCCCTCAACCGTACTGTCCAAACCGTTCTCTTCAACCTCGTCACCGCCGACCGCACATCGCCCCGGGCTATCTGGGCCATCAAGTTGACTCGTGAGATGTGGAAGCGCCAGCTGTGGACCGACTCAAAGCCCGTCGATGTCATGAAGGAGGCTTGTCTATCCGATAACGAGAAAGTCATCATCGGAGCGGTCCGCTTCTTTCTCGGTGGAGACCAAGAGCGAGAGGACCTAGAGGATGAGAGCAGTGACGAGGAGGTCGATCTCAGCAAGGTCAAGCATCAAATTGGCATCAACAAGAAGACGAACAAACAGAAGAAGGCCTATGAAAAGGCTGTCGAGAAGGTCAAGCGACAAGAGCGCAAGAAGAACAAGCCGCATCCGCTCAACTTTTCTGCTCTTCACCTACTGCACGACCCCCAGGACTTTGCGGAGCAGCTGTTTTCGAAGCATCTGCAAAACACCAAGGCCAAGCTGTCTCTTGATTCGAAGCTACTAGTACTTCAGCTAGTCACCCGCCTGGTCGGCCTGCATAAGCTGACGATTGTTCCGCTCTACTCGTGGTTCATCAAATTCCTCACTCCCCGCCAACAAAACGTCACATCATTCTTGGCTTCTCTGGCTCAGGCCGTCCACAACCTGGTTCCCCCGGATGTCCTGGAACCTTTGGTCCAGAAAATCGCCAACGAGTTTGTCTCCGAAGCCTCAGCGTCCGAGGTTGCTTCTGCCGGTCTCAACTCTATTCGCGAGATCTGCGCCCGACAGCCTCTGACCATGACTGATACTCTTCTACAAGATTTGGTTCAATACCGAAAGAGTAAGGACAAGGGCGTCATGATGGCCGCAAAGGGTCTGCTGTCCTTGTACAGGGAGGTTGGCGCAGAGCTGTTGAAGAAACGAGATCGTGGAAAGAATGCTACGATCAACCTAAAGAGCGGTCTCCAGCATCAACGCAAGTTCGGTGAGGAGGACGAAGGAGGAATCGAGGGCTTAGAGCTTCTAGCAAGATGGAAAGAGGAGGAGAGGAAGAAGAAACGGCTCGCCCAAGGCCTGCCGGAGAATGCTGGCAGTGATGAGGAAGAAGACGACGGTTACAAATCTGATGAATGGGAACTAGACTCTGATGACAGCAGCGATTCCGGTGACTGGATCAACGTTGACCATTCTGACGATGAGGACGAGCCTTCATCGAAGAAACAAAAGACTGGAAATGAAGAGGATGGTGAAGACGATGCGGCAGCATTGGCGGCAGCAGAGGCAGCAGAGGCAGCAGAGGCAGCAGAAGAGCTTGAGCGCATCTCCAAGCTTGCTACCACCACCATCCTGACCCCAGCAGATCTGGCCAAGCTCCAAGAGTTACGAATGTCTTCTACCATTGAGAAGAAATTGGGTACACATCGCAGGCGCCAGAAGGAGCTGGAGGACCGACACCGCGACGACGGCCTAACGGCAGAGCAGATCGAGGCCCCATCACGCCTACGAAAACTCACCAAGGAGGAGAGAGTGGAGCTGGCCAAGGAGGGACGGCCGGATCGTCACGAACACAAGAGTACACAGGCAATCAACAAGTCCAAGCTCCAGGCCTCGGGCAAGAGCACCAGCAACCGAGAGAAGCAGCGCAATAAGAACTTCCTCATGACGCTCGGCAAGGCTAAGAGCAAGCAGAAGAGAAGTCTGGTGGAGACGAGAAAGGTTTTGAGGGGCCACGTCGAGAGAAGTACACGTGGAGGACGACGGAGGAACGGCACTTAATGATTGTTTTGCGCATCAAAAAGGGTGGAGTTTGAAGACTCATATGCATGTATCGAAGCGAATAGATGAAGAGATACCAAAAAGATTAATGCCCTGGTTTGCCAGCTGTTGTTATCAAGCCTCTTCCTTTCTTCTTTTGTGTATACCCTGGCACTTACATGCATGTACGACCAGACTGAGAAACAGAAGGTGAGAATTGGGGGGAAACACAACGCCATGCATTCGCCTATCGCTCAACGACCCGGCCACTGCCTCACCGGTTACCACACTGACAGTGATAGCCGACAGTGTTCCAGTCCTGCCACCGACAAGTCTAACCACGTCGTTGGGCTCTCTCGTCTTATCGCCAATGCTACGTATTTCATGCTTCATTCCACCAGCTCTCGAGATTTGCCAGAGTGCACAGAGGCCCGTCATGGTTGAGCTATTTGACAGCGTCGACATCAATCAACAGTCCCTGAACAGTGCTTCAGACGAGGCATTTGGTCACCATGGCACGGGACCGACTTCGTCGCTCGCCCTCAGATCCATGGCTGTTGACATAGCCGTCGGCTTGCTCATATGCCTGTTCTAATACTTGCTTGGGCTTTTGTCCGGCTTCATCGCCATCATGAGTCTACCGTCGACCATTATGGGATTCGCCTTCTTTAGGATGTTCCAAGATTGGCTGCGCATTCCCTTCACACCCGCCGAACATGCCACCCTGGTTGTCATTGCGAGCTCCTTGGGGTTGATGCCTTTTACAATTGGAGCTATTGGAGTATTGCCCGCCATGGAGTTTCTCACCAAAGAGTCGGAGAACTGTCCGTTTCGTCTCAGTTGGGTCCGGCTCGTTTGGTCAGTTGGCGTTAGCATCCTTGGGGTAAGTTGTCACTCTGCCATTGAGAAGAAGATTCTTCATTCACGAACCGCTGGCGTTCCCCTTTGGCACATCCCCAATGACATGATAGGATCGCTGCATCGAGACGAAACTATTGCAACCCGAATTGCTCAAGCTCAAAGTGAAGTGAGCAGCAACCACAACAAGCGAGATGACGCCGGGAATTTCCAAAGCAACGATGAGGATGTCGACGATACACTAAGCCATCATGATTGAGGCCGCAACAACAAGCTCATACTGATTTCGTTCTCTATGGCCGCACTATATAGAAGTCATTTCCACCCAAAGCACTATTGCTACGCCTCTTACCTCAAATGCAGTCGATTTTTCCTACTTTGTTCCTCAAATCCGCAATCTACCAATTTTCGGAACCTACCTAGCTCGCGAGTGTTTATTCTCTCTCTCCTTCCACGTCTCCAGGTTACGTCTCCATTGGCTTGATCGTGCCTCCTACAACGACCTTCTTTATTGTCGTTAGGTGCCTCATAGAATAGGGGACCCTTTCACCGATAGCCAAAGTCCAAGGATAGGCGCCCGGACCCATGGAAGACTGTAAGAAAGGTGCAAGAATTTGTGTCATGTGGGTTGCGGTTGCGGTTGCATTGATCTTGGGAGACGCAGCTGTCATCATATTCACGATGCTGCTCTGTTCTTTTGAGGTCCACGTCTACCCATCTCTCATTCACTTTTTGGACTCTTTTGATAATTCCTTCGTTCGTCAACCCCGACCATCACGGCACGGTGGTCAGGGCGAAACAGAGCCACTTCTCGACGGCTCAGAATCACCTCCGGCATCACCTAAAGTTGGTTCCATTTCTCATCGAAAGGACGGATGGTCTACCAGAACCTATCTAGTCTGGTTGGCCTTGGTTTTGGTACTGTGATTTAGCTCCGTGGTTACCCTCATTTGGCTGTCTGTTTCGTTCATGGCCCTCACACTGGCCGTGCTTGTCATTCTGTCACTGAGTATCGTTAGCATTCGTTGCTACGGAGAGTCAGAAATGGGGGGACTGCCTCAACAAATAAATTCTCACTCGCAACCGCGTGTCTACTTGACGTCTTAGGCAAAATCCCACCAAAAAAAATTTGCTCTTTTGATATACTCGAACCCAAATGCTATCCTTCCCAGCTTGGCCGTGGCCAGCGTCTGGCAAGCAGCAGAGACGATGGACGAGTTCAAAATGGGGTCACCTTGTCGACGCCCCGCCTCGATCACTCTTTTACGGCCAACTCATTCGGTCAGTTGTAGGGTCTCTGATCTCCATACTGGTCTATCAGCTTCATACCACCGTCTTTGACTTTCCCAGCGATGCCTTTTCTAATGCCGTCGGCCTATATTTGGATCTCGACGGCGCGGCTTGTCCACGGCAGTGGCCTGCCACCTGCACCTCTGCCATTTGAAATTGGTGCTTCACTGCTCGGTGCTTCGTTTAAAATCCTTGGGATTACAAAGGCCACACAAGGCTAGTCGCATTGGGTCCCCTCCAGTGTTGTATTAGCTGCAGGTTAGCCCCAAAGCTGTGACCGATACCCAGTCCTTCGTTGCTGACCATAAAAGGACTGTACATTTTGCCAGATATCATCATGACACAGGCTATTGGTGGCCTGGTTCACTATTCTGCTCTGAGGCGGTGGGAAGCGCAAGGGAATCGCGATTGATCTCGATTGCAACCGGCTTCATTTTTGGGTAAGATCTCTTCAGCCTGATCACCATGCTCATGCAGAGCTTCGCCACAAAATAGAAGAGAGCTCAGGACATCCCCCGCCGTTTCAAAGAAAATAGAGCGAAAATAAGGACATTCCCCCTGACCTCAATGCTGGTCGTCAACTGATGTCACAAATGTAGGCTGGCAGTTACAGCGGGTCAGAAAATGGTGTCAAGAATCGCCCCTATTGCACAAGTCAACGACTTGACGAAAGTCTGATGGCTGCTTAGCCAGACTATTGGACATGATACTCCATCTAGTAAAGAAACTGGCTTACCATGAACATAAAGTGCAATTATATCCCCCCCTTGATTCATATCTGTCTCGAGAAGGTGTAACACAAGTTAAGCTGACCTGACCAAGACACCCCCCGATGATTGTCCCTCGCCCTGTGATGGAAATCGGCAAGCCCCGCGCCTAAAACAGGGGATCGGGCATCGAATAAGAGGGAAAGGAGGGCTGTATTTTCAACATGAGCCCAATATGATGGTTCAGTTGTGGCATTATATATGTATATAGCCTGTCCGTTTCACATTACCTCGTTTTCATGTCTTGTAGAAGGCCAATGTCCCACATCCTTGTTTCACCCCGTTTATCATTTTGGCGCGTGTGACTTGTTTCCCTCGCAAAACCCCTCGGGTCTCATTTGGCCCATTCCTGCGATGGGTGTACAAACAGAGCCTCAGTCCTCTCCGCCCAGGAGAGATACTGGTCATTCAAGCCACGACGGCCAAATGACACGGTAATCAACGCACAAGCCAGACAGCTATGATTCATGTTAGTGAATCTCCCTACTTCTCGGAAATTCTAAAGTGTGGATTTTGCAAAGCCAATACCTTTCAACAATAGTGACCCCGGAGGAATACGCAGTCTATTATCGAGCAGGACGAAATTAAACATCCTTCTAGCAGTCAGAGCTAGATTTCACACTTTGATGTCGATGGTATGCACGACGCACAAGAAGTGCGGGCCCTTCGACAATCGCGTTTGGCCTATGCTTAGTCGTGTTAATCGCTGAATGAACCAACCACCGGCTCACATGGTACAGCACGAGGAAGAGATGAGAGTGTCGATAGTGATGGCGCGATAGGCTTAGCGAAAGCCCGCGAGTCTGATGAAATACGCGTCAGGTGGCACGCCTTTGGCACAGCGCATGTCGGCTTTCACATTTCGTAGAAAAATCTACACAACCAGCGCTATCGCTTCTGTCAATCTGCCAACCGACACACCAATCCACTGTGTGTGAACACGTAGTGGTCCCAAATGTGACGCGTCGCGAAGGCGCGATATTGAGTGCACGTTCATAGAAAGGCGATGGCTGGGATATCCACCCTCACACACGGCCCTACCCTAGACAAGCATCAATTATTGAATGTCTCGGTCAACTTCCGTGTGTTACCTTCTTGGTTCGTCCAATATTATCACGAGATAAATAGTCACCGCTGGATTGATCAGTTGATGTAGTACGGAGTAAGCTCAAGCGAGAAAGCTGTGTTCCTCTTAGGACCCTTGTTCGTAGCATCCTCGTCTTTTTTACGGACCTCTCCTGGGAAATTCGATTTGACGACAGCCTAGTCTATCAGGACCCAACGAACAGTGTCATACGTAAAATATATTTTCTTCAAAATAGTACACACTTTGTAAGTTTAACCTTATTTGAGTGTCAACAAAGTATCAACAAAGCCAGCATTGAAAGCCCAGAAAACACTTGCTAATCCACCCCACATATCATGAATTACTGGACCAAGTCGAATTGACGAAACCCGCAATACCCCAGTGTCCCACCCTACCCTGGACCTCTACCGAAGGCTTGTCGCCCAACTCCCCTTTTATCTGCAAGGACAAGCCAGACCTGCCCAATCGCGAAAAGGGGGTAGTGAAGTCCCATACACGAAAAACTCCACCTCGTTTAAGTGTGCTATCTTCATGCTCAACATCATGCCCCGACATTGCTGCACACGTTTTTCGACAAAGTTCCCACTTCCCCTTATCTACCTGGGCACGGTAGGGCTGGATCCACCATCACCAGATTACCGTTGCGCGGAATGGCCGAAAACATCGGTGAGGGCACCACTGACATTTGAGAAATCACGGGACTCACCTCCAAGGTCGACTCACTGAGTTATCACGGTCCATGGCGGTGACATGCTACTCGTCCGCGGCAAGGTGTAAGGTTGATGCGTGGTCTCGCCACCGCTCTGATCTAGACCTTGACCCGAGTTCATGGATTGTAACGGCAGGGTTTACTTCGTCTACGGGACTTTCGAGAAGTATCGTCTTGACATGAATACCTGTACCAGAGTCAAGCTACTTTCACCAACGGGATTCAGCCAAGTATAAACCGAGTGCCTGCAACCGAGGAGCTGTAATTATAAATGATTTCAATAGCCATGACCATTTCCTGCTGCCTGTTTATACAGCCAAGACAGGCGGTTCAGGGCATCTTGAGATACGTAGTGCCAGGAGCAGTGGAGTCCAAGCAGCTTTGACCTGTCGTCCACCATGCGGCTCTTGGGCCACAGAGCATGTAAAACAAGCACGTTCCAGAAGCACGGGAGAATCCTGGGCATGTTCCGGTTCATTTTCGCAGCCCAACCGTTCCCGACATTTCCCGACAGCCAGAGGTCAGACAAAGGGTCGACAACCCACCAATGCCATCAAACCCCCACGAACTCACCGAGGGCCTCTTGGTACGGTGACGTTATCTCACCTTGATAATTCCCACGTCGGTGGAGTCGCGTCGGCTGTCCTGAACGACGCAGTCGGGCGTTCTGCCGGGCTGTGGTCCCACATGGCGTGTTGTAAGGTGAGCGATGATAGAAGGACAGACCGAAGATGGGAACGGGTGGAGATAAGGAGTGGCTCATCAGTGTTGCGAGCGGGAGGCCGGGACGGTGCCGGTTGGGCATCATTCGTAGAGCAAGCTGGGAGGTCTGTAATATCGTGAAGCATCGTGGGTTGGCAAAGGTCAGTGGCCTGTTTTGAGCTGGGATTGAGACGGCATGGACATGGAAACTGTGATATAAAGCAAGTCCAAGTCCACGGAAGAAGTCTGTTCTATCATCAGCTGGATATCACAATATTCACAAGAGCAACATCATCTCAACACGTCCTGATTATAAACAGAGAACGGTATACATACCTCCACATCCACCAACATGAGTACCGACTACACCTTCGAGGGCTGGATGGGCGAAGACCCGTCAGCGGCAGAGGGAAACATGGTCTGGAAAGAGTACGAACCCAAGCCGTGGGAAGAGACGGACATTGACATCAGAATTACACACTCGGGCATCTGTGGCTCTGACATCCACACCCTAAGAGCAGGATGGGTACGTAACTCGACATCGGAGGCATCTTCGGACACGAATGAAACACAACTGACACTTGACAGGGCCCAACCGACTTCCCATGCGTTGTCGGCCACGAGATTGTAGGCATCGCGGTCCGGGTCGGATCAGAGGCGGAGGGAGATATCAAGGTCGGAGACAGGGTGGGAGTCGGCGCGCAAACAGACTCATGTCGGTCAAGAGACGGTCCTTGCGACGCCTGCGAGCACGACGAGGAGAACTACTGCTCCGACATGCACCTGACATACAATACGACATACCGCAACGGCGGCAAGGCATACGGAGGCTACGCCGTCTACCACCGCAGCCCGTCACACTTCGTCATCCGGATCCCGGACGGCCTGGCGTCAGAACATGCGGCCCCGATGCTCTGCGGGGGCGTCACCGTCTACTCGCCGCTCAAGGTCTTCGGCACTGAGGGGAAGCGGATCGGTGTTGTTGGAGTCGGCGGCCTGGGCCACTTCGCCGTGCTCATTGCCAAGGCCATGGGCGCTGAGCGCGTTGTAGCCATCTCGCGGAGGGCATATAAGAGAGACGAGGCGCTGCAGCTAGGCGCCGACGAGTATGTTGCAACTGAGGACGACGAGGACTGGGCAAAGAAGCACGCCAGTACGCTCGATCTCATCATCTGCACTGTGTCATCACCCAAGGTACGTCTGAACTCTTTCACTCATATCAAACCCTTCCACTCAGGTCCGAACCCTCCCACGCACCCAGGCGCCCGCATGCAGCCATGAGTAATTCATGAGTGATACTGCCTTTGTTCCTGCATATCCGTGCCAGTGGCGTTTTTGGGTCGCATCCCGATATGCGCCGTGCTTACGCTGTCGGATGCGGCGCTTTCAGTTGCCGAGTGTACAGCCCCATTCCCCTATTACTTGCCCATCACGTCTTACACGCCATCACCATCCACTGCCCTATCACCCGCTGCCATCACTCCACCGCCCTCGTGTTGTGCTCCCCGAGACCGCCGTGGCTGATTATCGTTCCCCCCTCTAATACTGGCTTGCAGATGCCCTTGCAGGAGTACTTCGACATGCTGGCCCTCAACGGCACGCTCGTGCAGGTGGGCATCCCCGAGGAGCCTATCCCGCTGAGCGCTTGGGCGCTGGTCCCTCAGCGGCGGCGGCTGGTCGGTTCCCTCGTCGGCAGCCCCAAGGAGATCGAGGAACTGTTCCAGCTGGCGGCCGACAAGCAAATCGTGCCGTGGGTTGAGATGAGGCCCATGACCGAGGCCAACCAGGCCATCGTAGATATGGAGGCGGGGAAGCCCCGGTTCCGTTACGTCTTGGTCAACGAGTGAATAAGCCGGTGTAATGCTGGTCCGTGAAAGGGCCTCTGTTTCTTGCATGATCCGTCCGGGCTGTTCCTGGTCCCTGAAAGTCCTAGAGCTGGTCCTTCACTCTTCAGTACATTTTGCTTCTCGCCAAGCCGCACACCATCACCGGCAACCAAAGTACAATTCAGACAAGGGGCTCAATTGCAGAGACCCGAAAATAGACGACGATTTGAATGAAAGCATGGGGTCAGAGGCAATTCTGTTAGATGCGAATGTCTAGGAACTGAGCAGGGGAGCATTATTATGTAGTTTTGATTTTTTAGCATTCTTGGTGTAGATCACCTTTCATCGTTGTGATCCGTCGTTTCCGTGAACTACAGTGACATCTCGTCACTCTCGGTGTCAAGAGCCCAAGCCAGACGACCGTGAATGCGAGAATCGATAGTCTAACAGCACTCGGAGACCCATTGATACCAGCAGGCACTAGAGAAGACTATTGCCATTCGACTCCGTGGTGTACCCTGCTGGCTTGGCTCGATAGACCCAGCTAGGCTGGCCAGATAGTTTGGCCCGATTGACCTAGATAGTTTGGTCTAAGAGACCCAGATAACATGGCCCACCAGGTCAAGGCCCTTGCCGTCAGCTTGGCTGAGGCAGGACAAGGATCGATGACGAACGGGGGAGACTTGGACGCTATTCATGCCAGAGTGGAAGATAGTGCGCTCTGGCGCAGTTGGGCGGCTCCCCTGTAATGAGCAATGACCCCTGTCGCTCGCTCGTGGCCTCGCCAGCTCCCGTGCAGGGGCATATTCTCATCGAGCCGGGGACCATCCAACCCGCTGCGGCTGAAGGGCTGGCCGAGAGGTCGAGCCTGAGCTCATTGGCGAGGTTGGCGAAGCCTTGGCGAGATGGACCGGGGCCAGCCCACCAGGCATGGCAAGGCCGCGACCATGCGAGGGAACCAGGGGGAAGAGAAGGACTCATAACATGCTTACTCCTGCCATGTACCTACGTAATTCACGCCAAGATGGGACTTTGGATGGGGTTTTGCGCGTCTTCGCCATGTCGAACCTCGCCGAGCGCACTGGCCGAATTACAGGGCATGGCATGGCCTGATGAGTGGATGGAGGCATGATTCGAGGCTCCCCCACGGGGGGCAAGGGGCACTCCCTGCGATTTGCTGCTTAAGATTGCCCGGTATCTCGCCCGGCAGTGGAGGCCACTGCATGGAACGGCACGGAATACGACGAGGTATTAATCTGGCTTTTGAGGGCTGAGGAGGGTCGAATCGAGGGCTACGGTGTTTTTGTGCATGCCCATTGATACGAGTAGGATTATGACTATGTTCAAGAATATGCGGATATATGGTTGCGCGCGACAATCAATTGGTGCAAAGCGTCGCAGAAATCTCTTCACTTCTTTTCAACGTCCAAGTCATCAAATGTCTTGCTTGAACCGTCAGCCTTTTGCGACGGGATTCTTCAACCAGATGAGACGAGACACTGCACAAACGAGACACTGTACAAATGAGACACTGCACAAACCACGACACAAGACATGGGATGCAGGCCGGAAGTGCGGATCCCGAGACGCCTGGGAGCGTGAAACATTTCTGATCGTCGGCCTGCAGGACAGGGGTACAGCTCGCGTAAGATACCTAGGTAGCTACCTAGCCCCCCTGATCCATGAGCCGAGAGCCCCCGTTTGATGAATAAGCTGGCCAGATAAACAGAAGGAAACAAAAATATTCAGCTTCTAGGGGTGGGTTCAGATGACATGCTGGACGCGTTGCCGCCGCGTAGCAGTCAGTGCACTCTGCCTTTCGGACACTGGGGCGGGCTTGGGCTTGGGCTTGGGCTTGGGCTTTTTAATATGTCCTGGCAATCTAGGGGGCAGCGGCGCCTTGCGCTAAAGAGTCCGGCGGCGGTGGACAGTCGAAATGGGGAAATGACATTCAAGAGCCCGGCGCATCACTAGCTCCTGCTCGTCCGTAGGAGTGAGAAGAAAAAAAACTGCCTCTGTTTGTTGTTGTTTTCTCGGCCCATTTCTCAGGGTTTCCCACTCTGAGATGAGAACTTCGGCATCGGAGCCAATTTTTGCTCGTTCGTCAAAGTGCGCCTCTTGTGGGCCGGTATCCCCGAAGCCACGCCGCGCTGAGCACAGGTCTCAGACACACCGGACCTTTATGATTGTTTCATCTCAGAGCGGGAGAGGCTCGGACAGACTCAGACATGATGTGGGTAGTTCTTCTCACGTATGTAAGTGCCGCATTGCGTGACGGCTCAGCAATGCCTGCCCGGTGTTCTCGACCTGTTCAACCCGCAAGCACAGACAGGCTTGGCTTCAGCACTTTTTCAGCCCAAGACGGTCTGTCAATGGGCCTCCAAGGATTTCGCTGCCGTAACCCTTGGTTGGCAGGGAAGACGGCATGCAGGCGCAGGGAAGATGGCTGGATAAGATGGGATGAGGGCGACCTTGGTAGCCAATCGGAAGTGACGTGCACTGCCAAAAAGGGGATTGCATCAGGCACGCCCTGGACACATCTCGCGAGCCCGCTGACTGGATCTGGTCCGCACGCTCGAAAAATCCTTCCTGTTCTGCTGTCATTGTTTGGCATAGATGGATCATGGATGGGTGCTTGCTCTCGGCAGATGGCTGGTAGTATTGCCATGGGGGTTTGATATTATAATCGTATCTGCGGCTGTAGGGCTGTGCCTACTTTTCCAATTACGATCCCAAGCTGAACCACTACCACCCACCCAGACGATACCACATAAGCTGCTGTGAGAGTTCGGAGGCTGCTAGCTCGTCCCTGTTATGCACGTCACAAATTACACAACCTCACTAGAGGCCGTGCATAGCGTTGAGCAGCTGCTGATGGTCGCCAGCCGCCCGTTGTGTGATTAACTGAAAGGGTGGCGGTGGCGGCGGGTTCTCAAGCCGTTGCTGGTCCCCGCCAACAACGCCAACAACGCCAACAAGCGCCATCACCCCACCTTGCCCACCTCGCTTATCCCCTGAGCCAGAGTAGGTCCATCTTCAGGGCATCTCGGTGTTTTCCCTTTCCATGGGTTGGTCGGATATCGCCAGCGGCAAGGGTTTGAGCTCGGATTGGGCTGACTGCCCTGTGCGGCATGCTTCCAGGCTTCCTTTTGTCTTTTTGCCATGGCAAATGCCAAGTCAGCCTCGGAAAGTCCCACGAGGTTGCAACGGGCGGCTGGATTCACACCGGCATTTGATAAACATCTCACTTTACGGGGTAGCACGACGAAAGATCCGGATGGACCTCGACATTGGGTCGGTAGGAAAAGATGCCGTGACCGCCTTGCAAAGTGGCTGAGACAGGAATGAATTCAGAGACACGGTGTAGAAGGTGTGTAAGACATATCTGGATTCAGAGACACGGTGCACACGGTGTATGAGTTGATCGGACATCTGCACCAACCGAAGTGGACCACGACGAAGAAAATCCAAGCCCGCACGGTGCTCGTATGGAAGCATAGAATGCAATGGGTTTTCACAACCGGATATTGAGTGGACACGGAGAGGACGATCTGACGTCGAGAAACTCGTTTGTGTGTGAAAATTCGAGACCCAGTGCCGGGCTCCGACCGATGACAGTTAGAGTTGGAGATTGTGTATGCCTTTGGGGCTGCACCAACAATGATCTACGAGTTCCTGGCGTCATGACTCCATTCTCGGCGTGCTCTTTTCGGCATCATTCTTCTCAGAGCAAGCTCCGCCCCAAATGGTGTAAGCAGAGGCTAACCATGCGCCCATCTCACCTTTCATCTCCCGCGGTCCCCGTTATCACAAACCCTCCGACCAAGCCCTAAAAATAACGGCAGAATGCGAAAACAGCCCGGCGCCAGGGGGAGGGGGGTTGTTATCTTTGGGGGGGCTGAAAGGCAAGTGGGAGATGAACAGACACATGAGGGTGTTGAGGCTTTCGGCGGGCGCATGCCAGAGGAGAGCCGCGGACGGCGGATGTAACACTGCGTCACCGATAAGGCAAACCGGGCGAAGACGAAAGAACCGCTAGAAACTCACGACAATACGGTACGTACCTGGGAGTGTCAGTGGACGGAGTGCTTGAGCGACCTGCAGGAGAGGGCTGGCAATGAGTTACGAGAGAAGATTCCCCTTTCGTTGGTGGTCAACAGGCTCGTCAGCAGCCTCGCAGCCTCTGCACCTCCTAGCAGCTTCTGCCTGGTACTGGGCACAACAACAAGCTACGGCTGTGTACTTCGTAGCTGGCGGCCGCATTGCTCCGCCGTGAAGTTCCTCTCGATTGCGATTGGAACAAGGCATCTCAATGCCCCCCGCCTGTGCCTGGCAGCCGTCCTACTGCGCTTGCTAGGGCTGCCAAAGACATGCCCCAATGCGGCGACAGCGGCAACGGGTCCCTGTTGTTAGTCAGGGGTCGTAGCAGGGGGGAATCCAAGATCACACAGCGGCGCAAGCCACATCTGCGCTAAGGGCGTGGTCTGCCCAATAGCGTCGACCCACTTACCCGCTTCAACCCACGTCCCAACTGCCCAAGGCTTGCATAGCTCTTTCGCAACCAACCTCATCTCACCCTCCGTCAACATGTACTCTCTCCGCCATGAAGCAACCGCCCCCACCACATACCGCGCTGCAAACCCGGCCTCACGGCACCGGCGACTTGTTTACGCTTGCTCGTAATGTCCCGATCCGGGCTAGACCCTCCATCTTGACCCCCCCAGTCTTTCCAGTACGCCTTCTTTGCTTTCCTTCATAGCGGCCCAGACTAATGCCCTCACAGGTCCTAGTCCACGGCAAGGCTTCTTCACTGGCTGACGGCGAATGCTTGGGCCACGGCGGATAGGAGAAATGTCCACGCCGTTCCATGCAATAATCGGTAGTCCTATGCGAGTGCTGGGCTCGAGATTCCATTTAAGGATGGATGTCCGGCTCCCTACTCCAGACCCTCTTTCTGATTCTCTCTCACCCACTCACTAATATACATTCTTTCCCTCGCGGTGTATCAGTCTCTCAGTCACTGAGTTTCGACCCGCAGTCCATTCGTTATTGTTCCTTTTACGACAGTCAAGATGAAGAGCGTTTTCGTCCTCGGCGCTTTCGCCGCCGCGGGAGTTTCGGCCTACGGCCAGATCGATGTGTGTGCCGACAACGCCTGCCAAGAATACATCCGCGACTTCGCATCCGCCACCTTCTGCGAAAACTGGGGTACTGAGCGATGCCTCCCGAATGAGGAGCGGCAAGTCCTCGACTACTGCAATGATAGTCGCGACAACGTTGCGACTGCTTGTCAATGCTTGGAGGACTGCGATTACACTCCCATCGAGACTCCCCCGGTCAACACCCCCACAGACACTCCTGTCAACACTCCCACGGACACTCCCACTGCTCCGGTAGATACTCCCACGGACACTCCCACTGCTCCGGTAGATACTCCCACGGACACTCCCACTGCTCCGGTAGATACTCCCACGGACAGTCCCACCGCTCCGGTTGATACTCCTACGGACACTCCCACTGCTCCGGTTGATACTCCCACGGACACTCCTACCGGACCCGTGGACACTCCCACTGCTCCGGTTGATACTCCCACGGACACTCCTACCGGACCCGTGGATACTCCCACGGACACTCCTACCGGTCCTGTTGAGACTCCCACCGAGACTCCCACCGGCCCCGTTGACACTCCCACCGGTCCTGTTGAGACTCCCACCGACACTCCCACCGGCCCCGTTGACACTCCTACCGGTCCTGTTGAGACTCCCACCGACACTCCCACTGGTCCCGTTGACACCCCCACCGGTCCCGTTGAGACTCCCACCGACACTCCCACTGGTCCCGTTGACACCCCCACTGGTCCCGTTGACACCCCCACCGGTCCTGTTGAGACTCCCACCGACACTCCCACTGGTCCCGTTGACACCCCCACCGGTCCCGTTGAGACTCCCACCGAGACTCCCACCGGCCCCGTTGAGACTCCCACCGACACTCCCACCGGTCCCGTTGACACCCCCACCGGCCCCGTTGAGACTCCCACCGAGACTCCTACCGGTCCCGTTGACACCCCCACCGGTCCCGTTGAGACTCCCACCGAGACTCCTACCGGTCCCGTTGACACCCCCACCGGTCCCGTTGAGACTCCCACCGAGACTCCCACCGGTCCTGTGGACACTCCCACTGAGACTCCTACCGGCCCCGTCGAGACTCCCACCGAGACCCCCACTGGTCCTACTGGCACAGATACCACTGCCACTGACACCACTGGCACCGACACCACTGGCACTCCCACTGAGACTCCCACTGGTCCTACTGGCACTGACACCACTGCCACTGAGACTACTGGTACTGATACCACTGGTACTCCCACTGAGACTCCCACCGGTCCCACTGGAACTGATACCACTGTCACCGATACCACCGGTACCGATACCACTGGCACTCCCACTGAGACTCCCACTGAGACTCCCACTGGCCCTACTGGCACTGATACCACCGCCACTGAGACTACCGGTACTGAGACTACTGGCACTCCTACCGAGACCCCTACCGGCCCCACTGGCACCGACACCACGGCCACTGAGACCACTACCGGTGACAACTCCGGTTCTACTACCACCGGCACTGAGACCACTGGTACCGAGACCACTGGTACCGAGACAACCGGTACCGAGACCACTGGTACCGAGACAACCGGTACTGAGACCACTGGTACCGAGACAACCGGTACTGAGACCACTGGTACCGAGACAACCGGTACTGAGACCACTGGTACCGAGACAACCGGTACTGAGACCACTGGTACCGAGACTACTGGTACTGAGACCACTGCTACCGAGACCACCGGTACTGAGACCACTGCTACCGAGACCACTGCTACTGAGACCACCACTGGCGACAACTCTGGCTCTACCACCACTGGCGAGAGCGGCTCCACCACCACTTGCACTGAGACTACCACCGGCGACAACTCTGGACACACTACTATCACCACCACTGATGATCTGACCACTTCCACCTTCTACGAGACAACTACCCGCACTATTACCAAGTGCCCTCCCTACGTGAAGAACTGCCCTGTCGGCTCCGTGACCACCGAGACCGTGGCCATTTCGACCACCGTCTGCCCCGTCACCCAGAAGTACACGACCTCTACTGTCTATGCTACCAAGACATACACCATCACCAAGTGCCCTGCTTACGTTACCGACTGCCCTTACGGATCAGTTACCACCCAGACCGTGGCCGTTTCCACCACTATCTGCCCCGTCACCGAGGGTGAGCCCAAGCCCACCTACCACGCTGAAGGCGGTGAGAAGTACACCACTTCTACCATCTACGAGACCAAGACCTACACGATTACCAAGTGTCCCTCGTATGTCACTGACTGCCCCGTTGGTTCGCTCACCACCGAGACCATCGCCGTCTCCACCACTGTGTGCCCCGTTACCGAGGGTGGCTCCAAGCCTACTCAGTCAGCCTTCGTTCCTGAGGGCCACCTGACCTCCACCCTCTACACTACGCAGACTTACACCGTCACCGCGTGTGCTCCTGGCGTCCACAACTGCCCCTACGGCAGTGTCACCACCACCGTCTACCCCACCGGTACGACGTACGTCCCCAAGCACTCCACTGTCGTGGTTAACACTGTCAACACTGATGAGTACGAGGCTCCTTCTGCTTCTGTCGCTCACACTGTTGCCGTCACCACCACCGCTGGCTCGGAGGGCGCGACTGGCTCTGCCGCGCCCACCTATGTCACTGGCGCCGCTCCCCGCATGGTTGGCGGCTTCGAGATGGCTGCTGCTGCCGCTGGTCTCGTCGCCTTCCTGCTGTAAATGGACCTGGATATTCCCTTACATTGCTCTTTAAACATATAATACGCTTCACTATGTACATAGTATGAATTAGACGACTTTGGCTTGGCCAGGAGGAGAATGGTTATGAGTTTTTGGAGAGACTTGCGTGGCTCGTGATATATCCGAAGTGTCCTATATGAATGCGCTTAATTTGTTTTGATAACTCAAACCGTTCCCCCATCCATCCGGTCTCTTTGCAATGGTGAAATCGTGACGAATCCTGGTTCTGTTCTGTAGTTTCAAGTGCAACTTGAAGTGTGGATAAAAGTGCAGTAAAGCTCGATAGACCCCGTGAAGCGCTAGTCCAAACCACTCTCTTGATTCTGGGTTCTGTTTGTCAATCATCCCGTTCTACCTATGGCTAAGTACTATTCTATAAGTACTCGTACGGCAAAAATAGCTGCCTTGCCCTTCCATTTGGGCAATCTGTCAACAAGCATCTAATAGTTGATGTGATTAAATTCTCCTTAAATGGGATTGTATTGTCATGAAAACCTATAACGTTGGTGGTTTGACAATCGACGTTGAGTGATGACATAATCTGAGTACAGGTGGCGTCCATGTTCAGCCACGGCCCGTTTCCGTTCGCTGCTGTTGACGTCGGATAGGTACCTTATGGTATGTACTTGTGTCGAAATCATGCCTGGGGCCTGGGCCCTTCAAAGTGCAACAAACGGAGAATTCGCCTTTGCGCTTGCCTCCCACTTCGGCATGACATTGAGGCGATGCCCCCAGCTGAGGCTTCTCAAATGGAAATAGTCTGGTTTCACATTCTATCAACTGGCTGACCAGGGTTGGCATTGTGAGTGGGGACACTATTGTTCCGGACTTGGACTATCGATTTCGCGCGTACGCAGTTGGTTCTAGCTACGGACATGATGTTTATTTCCATTATCAATCGCGACACCTGGAGATTTCGATGTACCGTGTACGACCGATCGGGGATCGCATACGTCAGTTGTGTTCGTATCTTGTCCCTTCGGCCCTGAGGCGGCAGCTTGAGCGCAGAATACGGGTGGGATCTGACACAACACGGAGCGGGCAACTGGTGGTGGAGTAAATGACGAGCTGGATGATGCTAGGTGCTGGATGCCGTGAGAGCTGGATGGATGGCGGGCGGATGTAAAGTGTGGTGGAGTGGTGATGTGCTGTGGTGGAAGAGGTGGGAGCAGAGACTGCCTGGTTGGACGCCTTGCGTGGCTGTGCAAATAGCTGGCCGATTGCAACTGGAGCCAGGCTGCGATGCGCCACACAACGGTACAGCCACGCGCGGGGATATCCTGCGCCTCTGTTTTCTCGTTCCTGGCCATTCGTTTGAGAGCTGTTGGTGAAAACGGAGAGGCCACCCATTTCGACGATGTCAACGATGTCATGGGAAGATGATTTCATGGAGGAGGATCAGTTGAACTCATCAATTGTTTAGTTTGACGTAAGTGGGTGTGCGTGCGGCCCGAGCCTTTTCCTTTCAATTCTTCATACACTCTGCGTGTCACGAGATCCGCCTGTGACAGACAGGTCTGGCGCTTACCGTGCAGGTCATGGCGTCCCGAGGTGCAGCATTCTCTGCAGCCGCCGACGAACGGCATCACTGACCTCGGAATGCAGCTATCAACCTGTAAAATAAAATGTTCCGAATGGGGGCCCGGAATTGGATCTATTCGCTATGCCAGCTCAATGCGCTGGTATTAGAGCTCCGGGACGCACGGCAGAGCATAAACGAGGCAAAGAGGGCGGGGGATAAGATGTGGCGAACATCTGGTGAGGCAAAACGGCACAGCCAGGCGACAACCCCATCGCAATCCCGGAGTGGTGGCGCAGCAGCGTTTTCCGAGCGGGCTTTGTGGATATGCAAACAAACAGAAAAAGGGGACAAAGAAGAGACACGCGAGACTCGGGAGCCCTGGAGCGGGATCGTGTGGGCGCATTGTGCATTCGACGGCAAGGTTCATAGGGCCGTTGGGGATGATTGGGGTCTGGCGTCGGGCCTGGCCGAGCGGGTTCGGGTTTCCCTGGAAGCAAAAGGGAGCACCCAAACGCTTGGAGGGAAGGAGGCCGTTCCATATTCCGGGGATGCACCTCGCTAATCCCGCTGTAGGCGCCCGTTGTGCGCGTGAGGGTTGCTGCTCAAGGTGCACTCAGTCGATGCCCTCTGGGCGTCTGTCAACTGGTTCCCTCTGGAACTGGCGCCGACCGCTGCAGGCACAGGAGGCCCCTTCAGGCGGCTGAAGCCCGGGATGCAGCTCGTTAAGGGAAAGCAATTGGGGGCCGTCGCCTTGCAGGTGTCATGAGGGCCGTTCCAGCAGCGTCATAGGCTGCACCTAGCAGATCGTCACAGAGGTCTGTCTCACACCCACCACCCACCTGTCTCACTCGTCCCCCTTCTCACCAGCGGCCACTCAGTCTTGCTTGAGGGCTTGAAGGCTTGTAGGCGTGGAGGCTCACTGCCTCGATGCGACCATGGTCCGCGGCCAGCCTGTCTTGTCTGATGTGGATTATCTGCTCCCTTGCGGTCCCTTGCTCTTCCCTCCTGGCGCAATCGCACCTTCCCACCCTCCATCCCACCACCGTCTCACCTGCCAACCCCGCGCCCAGACGCCTTATAACCTGCCCAGCCCCCGTCGCCCACTCCCGTTCGTGATGGCGCTTATCCTGCATCTATCCATCTTCAATTCGTAGATCGGACGATGCATCTATTTGATTAACCAATCGCCACCACCTCGAACCTTCGCGTTTGACTCGCGTTTGCCACCATCACCGACTTGCGACTGGTCTCTTTCTCGTTGCGCAGCATGAACGGCGCCGGCTCTTCCTCGCCCTCGGCCTCGAGGCTTCCCTTCTCGTCGGCCTCGCCTTCGGGCTCCAACAATACCGCTACTGGTCGCCCACCGCTGTGGAACACCTCGTCGCAGCGCAAGGTCTCGCGCCTCTACCTCTACACCACGCTTCCCCTCCAGAAGATCATCGAGGTTGTCCACGTCAAGTCTCCCGACTCCGCTCCTGGGTATGTGCCCCTCACTGTCCCGTCGCAGTTGATTGCTGCCCCTCGCTCCTCCAAGTAGGCGCTTCAGCTGACCCGTGCTCCGCGCCTTAGAAAAGAATCGGCCAACAAGAAGATCAACGGCCTCCTCGATAAAGAGCCCCGATGGCTGCACCCCCGAAGCGAAAGCGACATGGGCCGTCGACTGAACGAGCTCGCCCTTTCACCCACCCGATCCCTATCCAGCCGCGGGTCAACGTCCGCACGGCCCCACGCCGCCTCCGATCCGACGCCGCTCCTTAACCCGGACCCGAACCCGTTGATGAAGCGAGAGGCCGGCACAAGCCCCATTACTCTCGAAGTTCCGCCATTTAACCAATTCCCCACTCGCCAGCCTGCCCCGGCCCTGGTCCTCCCTGCCGCGTCCCAGAGACAGACCCGTCGACAAAACCGCGGACCGATGGACCAAGACAACAATAGCCCACTGCACCGGTTCCTCCGCAAGACGTCTATCATGACGTCGTCGACGCAGGGGACGCAGGGAACGACGGCATCCCTCCAACGCGTGCTGGCGGGCTACTCGGAACCCTACATTCGGACGGTGAAGCTACTTGTCAAAAGATTTACGGCCCCAATCAACCATCGCGGGGACAGTCTGTCACCCATTTCCGATATTGGGACACCATATGGCTCATGGCTCAGCGACGATGATGCCCCCCCGACTCTCCCAAATAAACCGTATTTCTTGCCTGGGGACTTCTTACTTCTTGATTTCCTAGTTATGGACCAAGCCCCGTGCTTCCCAGAGACGGAGCAACACCGCAAACGATCGTGCTTGTGCTTCGCCCAGGCCGAGATATTGGAATCTCACTTTGTCACTGCTAGAGGCTTGACTCCTGCTGCGCAGCGACTTCTCATTCAAGGCGCTGATGGCTTCGATTTAAGCATTGTGGATGGGTTCGGCAACTCAGTCCTTCATTTCCTAGCCGCCCGCGGCGCAACCCGCCTCCTTATCCAACTTGTGGCTTCTGACCGATGCAAACCGATCCTCAATGGAAGGAACGCAGCCGGCCAAACATTTATTCATGTGCTGCATCGCTCTTGTTTCCAGGAACCAACAATACTCTTCGAGCTGCTTACCCTCATGGGCCTGAAGAAAGAAGACATCAACACGCGCGACCACTACGGACGAACCCTATTTCACCTCTTACTTGCAGATGACGTCCCTCGCAATACTTTCAACGTCATCGCGGCGAATTATGACCTAGCAACATGCATGAAACGTGATGCTTTTAACGTGACGCCTGAGAATCAAACAGAGCCGTCCATGGGCGTGAACCGAATTTACACTCAGAGGATGGACCTTGACCCGCCACCACCCGAGTCACAATTCACCCCTGTGCCAGAAGTCTACCCTGACGCTCTTGTCGCGAAGGAGGCTCGTCTGGTTGAGTTTATTAACTCCGCCACCGACATACCCAACGCGGAATATTCAGACGGACGCAACGGCCTACACTGTCTTGCTGCGGCAACTCTCAGTGTCTCTAGCATATTGAGGAAGTACGGGTATGATAACGACCAGAAGCGCAAGAAAAGCCAGGAGCCTCGGGATCTGGACTCATCAACTGAAAAGCTAAATCTTCGGATGGCACTCCTCGATGGCCTTCTTCAGGCGGGTGTTGATCCTAATCACTACGACAGCGACGGCAACACCCCGCTCATGGCGTTTGCTGCACAGCTTCCCGAGGACGACGATTACAAGATCGGACCGGAGATTTTGTACCGGCTGATTTCCGCGGGTGCCGAAGTCAACGCGCGCAACCGCGCGGGAGAGACGGCGCTGCACATTGCAGTGCGCTGCGGTCGCAAGTTGGCGATGCGGACGCTCGTGCGGAACGGCGCAAACGTACACGCGCGAGACGGCGCAGGGCGGAGCATGCTTGAGGTGACTGACGTCAAGATGCGCGGATCGCGGGGCTACAACCCCAAGGAGTATGCGCACTTTGAGGCATGCCGTGCCTGGTTGAGCGGCAAAGGCATGGCGGTGCAATCACCGAGTGTGATGCAGGAGTGGGGGCCGGTGGCAAAGGTCAATGGCTGATGACGATGCGATGAGCATGGCTGGGATACGAGAGTTGTATGAGCGACGATTCTATGCGAACGTGATTTACGGCGTCTGGGAATGGGAAAAGCCTCCACAGGCAATTGGTCTTGCTTGGTATATATGGGCACAATAGAGGCGTTGGAACGAGCGTCCTGGGACAATGGTGTTGTTGGGTTGGGCTATCTATTTCGCCACAGCTCTCTCCTTGCATATAGATATGACTAGGCCAACAGCCAAATGATTCAGTTCTGGCAGGGGTTTCACAAATATACATGTTGAACTGTGAGCATTGTACTCTGAATCTCACGAATGTTGAATTATGGTTAGGTTCTATTCTTCCAATGCCACACCCCCTGCTTGAGGTCCATCAGCGTAACGTTGTCCCCGGCTTGCCCCATGCAACTTATTTCTATTTTGAGAGCAGAGCTCTGCAGAATTAATGTTTTAGACTCCAGATGCTCGAGTGGAACCCGAGTTGTGACCGTCCTGCCGTTGAATTCAGTGTGTTGAAATGTAGTCCTGAAAAGGCCGCCAATCAACTTACACCGTGAATCGACAAAGCCTTCGTGTGGAGAAGAGACTAGATAATCGTTGTACAATGTAGTGAGGATGACTTGCTCCTGGTGATTTCTCACCGCACTCACTGGAAGTTTACAAGATCAATACTTGAACTCCTGGCTGACGAGTTTCTCGCTCAGCGTCCACAGTTTGTCGGCTTCGATGGGGCTCGTGGCCCAAGGCTTGACCGTGTCGATATATGGGTTGCCGACTCGGCATTTTATCAGATAGGCGCCGTTGTGCTCCGCGATGCTGGGATCAAACGCAGCAAATGCGTGCGTCGCGATGCCAACCTCCACAGGCACCACGTCGAATCCGTCTCCGAAGCCTTCGCTGTTGCCGAGGAGCCGATCGGTCTCGACTGGAGAGACTTAGACTCTGTGGGTAGTGGAAAATCGAGAGACACTTACCGAGGGACTTGAAGTCATCGTCAATGTGGTTTCCTAGGCTGGTTGTCAAGATGACTCCTGGATGAAGGCTAAAGGCTTCGAGGCCTCGCTTGCCAAGCTTTTCGGCGAGGGAGAGGGCGAACAGCATGTTCGCAGTCTTGGCTTGGCCGTATGCGTACCATCTGTTGTACGTTTCGCCGTTCTAAAGGACGGTCGGTTAGCTTTCTTTCTCGAAAGCCATTGAGGGTTGGGCATTACGGAAAAGTGAGGATCGGCCCAGCGGATGTCGCTCATGCGGTGGCCGTCGCTGGACACGTTGACGACGCGGGGCGACTTGGACGCCAGGATCTTGTCCATGATGAGGTTGGTGAGCAGGAAGTGGCCGACGTGGCTCGCGGCAAACTGCGTCTCGAAGCCGTCGGGCGTGAGGGCGTAGTCGACGCCCATGACGCCCGCATTGTTGACCACCACGTCGATGCTGGGCACGTCGGCCCACGCGTTGACCTCCGCGGCCGCCTTGCGCACCGAGGCCAGCAAGCACAGGTCGACGACGAGGTTTCGCGTCTGCGCGTTTGGGTGCGCGGCGGTGATGGCGTCGGCTGTTTGCTGGAGTTTGGTTGCGTTTCGGCCGGCCAGGATGAGCAGTGCCGGCGAGGCGGCCGCGATAGCTGAGACGAAAGAGTGACCGAGGCTGTCGGGTGTCACGCCGGTGGTGAGGATGACTTTGCCCTCGATGATGGGGGCGTAGTCGGAGACGAGCTCGTGGACGGTGGTTTTGGCGTTATACTTGGACATGGTCGCGGGGGTCATGAAGAGTGAGATTAGATGATGTTTGTATGAAGCAATTGAGGGGCCGAGTTTTGGTTATATAGTTGAATTGAGATGTTGAAAATGAATATACTCCATACAGTTCCCGTCTCGCTGCCACGCTCTGATCCCGATGCCAATCACTTACACGCCGGCCGGGGATAGCTATAAGTCCGATATTGTGGAGTCGAAACGGAGCTCTTGGCGGGACGATCTTCGGCGTTAGACATGGGGGGGTTGCCTGATGATGATGGGGATCAGCGGGGACACGCTGATAAGTTCACTGAGCTGGTTAGTATCGCCGAACGATGTTGTGCTTTAGTATGATTATGCGATCTGGGGCGAGGCGTAGAAGTGTTTGGAAATGGAAGGGGGACTGGTGTGGGTGGAAGAGATGGTGATGCTCGATGATGGGAGGCTGGCTGATTTCATGTGTTGGCGCTCGTGTGTGCAACAACGCTGGGCATTTGACAACATGGACAGAAAATCCTGAAATGGTTTTCGGTTGCCTCGCCACTGCCAGTATTCTCCGAAACCTAGGAGTTGTCGATGACAAAGAGTTGGCATGGGCGGAACGATAGCAATTGAGCCGCTTCGCCTCGCCTGCTTCACGCATGGCGAGGCATCGGTCCCCATTTAGAGCCCTAGACTAGACTACCTATAATTAAACTTGCCCAGCTTGTGGAGTAATGTCGCAGAGCGGCCTGGCTTACAGCTTGTGCATCGGCACCAGGGCACTTCGTTCAGAGAGCCAGGAATGAGTGTGGCGAGGGCCGAGCTTCGATGCCACAGGCCTGTCTCTTGAGGTGCAAGGCGCGTCGACGACCTTGTTTAGCCGGCCATCCATGGTCCTTGTGGAGGACTGAGAACCGTCCCCCCGTGGTCGCTCCGCTCTCAAGCTGGAATTCCTCTGTAGTATCCGCACGCAACACACAGACAGCTAAAACCGGGCCCCTTGGGTCCGTGTAAGAGAATGCATCATTTCTTGCAGTCTGTGACAACAGCCAAGGCCCAAGCCACACCAAGGAGAGGGGGGCACTCGGGGTTACGTCGCATGCCCGCGACTATATAAGTCAAAGCTCTCGGCAGATTCTGGATACTACCATACGAGACGACATCGGGGCCTGCATTGCCAGCATTAGGTAGCCTCCGGCCTCGCGTTGCACAAATCAGGTTGATGCCGCCCCAGGACGGATTGGGAAATTCGATGCGAATGCGACAATGCGGCTCAAAGGTCCCTCTCAATGACAAGGAGGGAGAGGTGAGGCCAAGTTTTTCAACTGCCGATAGAAGCCAAGAGATGGCACACTGCGCTTCACGGAGGCACTCGGCGGCTGTCCATGACCGCCTCAGATATATAAGAGCAAAGACGTAGCTGTGCCATTTCTCCAACAGAGGAGTAACTCATCCAGCATTCCTACGACCAAGACCTTCATTCACAATCACAGCTGGCGGAACGTCGTTTTCCGCAATGTTCCAGGCTTCCAATTCTCATGGACACAACGTTCGCCATGCGGCAATCCTTTTTGGCGCTCTGGCAATACACTTGGTCACTCTTGCCCACGGCCTTCCCACAACCACAACCACTGGCAGCGAACGTATGGTCGAGGAGTGGGGAGAAAACACCAGCTCGTTTGCTCTTAGCCCTCGACAAGACGTGCCGGAAGGGCTAGCCCAATTCCCAGCAGGGCCGCTGAACCAGTTCCTCAAGATGATCAGCGCTCTGCCGAAAGGTGAAAGGGCACTGGACGTCGTGGGCAAGATCTTGACCCCCCTGCAACAAGGCCTGGCCAACTCGGCCGGCATCGACACCACCAGAGAAGACCTGGCGGAAGACGCTCCATGCGCCGATGTCACCGTCATATTCGCACGGGGAACGACCGAACCGGGCTCCGTTGGGCTGGTCGCGGGACCGCCATTCTTCGACGCTCTGAGCGAGCAACTGGGAGCCAAGTCCCTCGCCGTCCAGGGGGTCGCGTATCCCGCGACATTCGCCGGATTCAACAGAAATGGCACAGACGGCGTGCCCAGTATGTGAGTGGCTCTGTTGTTCCACCTCCCTCAGTATCTAGAGACTGCGTAGCTGTAGCTGTAGCTGTAGCTGTAGCTGTAGCTGTAGTAGGCAGTAAGACCATGGCGTTACAGATGCTGACTCGACTTGTCCAGGACCAACTTCATCAACCAGGCCGCGGCCGACTGCCCCAACACCAAAATCGTCATGTCTGGATACTCTCAGGGAGCTCTTGTTGTTCGCAGTACTGCAGACACTCTACCTGCCGACACAATGGCCAAGATCAACTCGGTCTTGACCTTTGGAGACCCGAGAAACCCGGATCCCATCACCGGCGCAGACGGCAAGACCATGATAATTTGCCAAGAAAACGACAGTGTCTGTAGCGGTGGCTTCATCAACGTTGCCCACCTGACCTACGGCGCGAATGCTACTGTGGCTGCCCAATTTGTCGTACAGAGAGCTAGCAGTGAGTGAGAGCATACCGGATTCCCGCCCATCTTCACCGCGCCAACCTGCGATGCCAAGGCGGCATCCAGCTACGCAGCGACATACGTACTACGTGCGCTCTCTACTGGGTCTGGGAATGACCTTCCAAACCAGGTGGCGTAGAGAAGCCCGCTGACATCCACGCGAGCTGTATGGACAATGAAGTTCTTCAGGCATTCAATAGGGCAAGGGCTCTTGTGTCGATAGGTAGGATTTGGATTGGGCCGGGGTCAAGGAGCAGATGTTGGCTGGTTAACAACGTGGCGGAGTATGGCTGTTAACAAGATATCTTCGTTATCCTACTATTAAAAGCAGGCTTCCTTCCCCAGTTTCACGGGATTTCCTCTACCGAGAAACCACTCGTGTCCATGTTCAAGCACACAAAATCGGCTGAAAGGGTTAGGCAGCAACTCAAAAGAACGGAATGGCTGAGAAATGAGTGTTGTTCAGCTCCTTGCCCGCGCCCGGCCCTTCGATGCCACAGTTTCATGTTTCAAATGGAACAGTTCCCGACGAAACAGCTGGGCATGTCAAGTGTAGGCCGGTCCCTGTCACATCCCGTTGGGTTGACGAGGCCCGGTGCTATTGATCGAGACGGGCTAACCCAACGGATCTCTTACTAGTAAAAATCGTATTCCAGTTGCCACAGAATGAGGGACAGTAGTGTCATCGACTTGTGGCTTCCAACACAGCACGTTGCTTGCAAAAGCTCTCCTACAATCATCTACGTTACTTACACCTCCACCTAAGGTAAAGTAGGCAGGTAGACAGACCAGGACTCATCTACCCGCACGGGCGAGCATGTTCAGGGCGTCTCTGTAAACAGCATGCAGCATAAACGAATTCGTGACAACGTCTCTCCCCATCGTCTGATCATCTTTTTGTTTTCTCAGTGTGCTCCAACAAGTTCCCTTCCATATTGGGCCAATAGTGTCGACTGAATCGAGTTGCACCTCGAGTTCAAATCGGGCGGGGTGCCGAGGCAACCAACTCGCGAACTGGTTGGACTTTTTATTATGCATGATGGGATAGCACAATCAAAGTCGAGGCTTTTGGTTCGTTACCAAGATCATTGCTGGTTCGTTCCGATAGCGGTTGCCTCGACCCAAGTGTGCAATCAGTCTTGCATGATCATATCACTGGGACAGCAATGTGCTTGATCATGCATGCCGTTTGTTGATCGAGACGCCATGTCGATGTCAAATTATAGTGCAACAAGTCGTATAAAAATGAACAAGAAAATTGGAAAGCATAATCTGCCTCGTATTCCCTCTTGGTGCGATTCCCCATAGTTGCCTTCTTTCATTCCTGATGAGACGGGGCAGATCAGGTTGTTTGCACCCATTGCGCTTATATCATAGGTAATTATCTATTCAGGAAGGTCACAAGCTAGGTAGACTCCGTGTCATGTCCAAACTTGCACCCCTTAACGCCATTCGGCTGCCTCATTTTCTTTCACACCTCACGGTTGGTACATCTCGATTGCCTCATCCTGGTACAACGAAGGCAACCGGATTACAACCCTAACCTCCGCATGTGCTCCAGCTCCAGCGCCAGCTCCGGCGCTAGCCCCGTCACCAGCCCCTGCTCCGTCTCCTTCTCCTCTCCCTTTCTTTCATAAGCTATGTACACTCACTTTTTCTGGTCTAAATAACCCGTTTACCTTGTTTGATGAAGGCCAGGTGACTAACCTTGTGGAGGTGTTACATACAGATGGTGATAGGCATGAATCATTTATAACAAAGGGACAAGGGATGTGGTGTGGGGGAATGTGCTAGATTAGCAGATAATGCACTATAAGTTAGGTAGTGGATGTCATTCTTTAGAATCCAGTGCACTAAAAATTCCGGATTTCAATCAATTGTTTGTAATATTTGATAGAAAAGTCTAAGAATAGAACACGGGGTATTATCTGAAGAAGCGTTGCTCTACAATGAGTTCCAAGAAGTTGTCAGTTGCACTACAATCACGTTGTACCTAGCAGTTAACAGGCTGATATTGACCGTGAATACTACCATCTTGTTCGAGATACCCGACCACTGATGTATTTCCCCTGCCAAACTTAAGCTTGGAATAAGTGGTAATGTTGATTAACAATGACGCAGTATAATGATATGGATTGTAAAAATCCGATCATCCTGTTTATCCCGTTGATGGGGAGCAGCTGGTGCAACGAAGCCGTCTATTGAAATCGGGGAGACGGTAAATGAAGAGGCAAGCAGGGAGAGCGGGGCGATGCACATGCAAAGTCTATTGGGAAGATCAAACCATTCTTCCAGTCACACATTAGTCTACTGAAATCATCTCGACCTGCAACCCATACAACACGCCAAAGCGATGCCCGGGTACGATGGTCTGGATATAAATGTCAGTTGGTCATGGAACAAGCATTGTGTAAAAAGATTGACAGACTCACCCATTAAGCTCCCTCGAGGCGACAGTCCGCTTCGGCAATGTATTCATGTGGAAGGGGACTGGAGCTGGCTCTCGATGGCACCGAGAAGCTCATGCAGGCGTCGTCTGCTGTCTCGCCGGGTCTGTGGCGGTGCAAACCCCGGAGGAGCACGGAGGTGAAGCTCGGGATGGCCCGGGGCTAGATGGTCGCCGGGCCGGGCGTAGCGACCGATGCTGTACTGGCGATCTACAGGCACCGACACGAGGACAGGGTTGGGGTTGTCAGAGGCGGGGTTGCGAGGCTGGGCTTGGGTGTCCGCACCAAATTCAGCTCTGAATACGGGCAGACCATCACTAGATTAGTTCTCGACTTCTCCCACGATGCACTCAAATGGGGAATTTGTTTATTGTTTCAGCGATTGGGCGAAGACGAACCCAGTGCACGGGGGTTAAGCGCATACTGGCCTGGCCCTCATCGCTAGAACAAGTAACAGGGGGGTTGGGGGAATGTGGTGAGCTCGCACTCAGAAAGATTTATGGAGCGCACAGCGCGGGTGGAGGATCTTGTATCCATGAAGCCGGATTCATCAGGGTGCCGGCCGCAGCGAGTTTCGATGAGGGGATCGCGTTGGTGGAGAAGACGCGGGTTTGGTGGAGAAGGGCGGGTAGAAGACGGGGGACGACGCTTGCGGCTGAAAGCCAAGGTCGCTAATCTAGTAGGGCTGTTAGCGGATGAGTTCCCCGGAACAGTGCGCTGAAGCCTGAAGGGTCCTCTGAGATGAGGGACAGCCAGAACCACAGCATCGGGAATTGCATCAGTGGGGTTGGCCGCGCCAGACCCGACTGGATCGCCTTACATTGAGCTCCTGCACCAACGACACCACCTCGTGGCAGGATGGACGACGGAATAGCCGACCCTGGAAGGCCAGGCACAACAGCTGCAAGTTGATTTCGACTTTGATTGCAATGGTGAAACGACAGAACGCAGATCGAGCATGTAAATGTGGGAACAAGCAGGTTTTTATGTGTGTTATGCCATCCCGTTGCCCCCTCCTCCCCACCGTTGACCAGGGTTAACTGAGAACGTCGCCCCCCTCAGCAGACGGCAACGCATCGGCAACCGCTCAATTTCGGAGGGACAGGTGAATGGATCGAGGCAAACCGGGCCAACCCGTTTCCCACGGCGATTTGAGGAGACATGATGACAGTCGGTGGGGCTCTGGGGGGGGGGGGGGGGGGGGGTCTCGGCTTTGAACTGACAGCCATCGCCGATGACCTCAGGGTCTGCGCATGGCCTGGAGTGGCCATGCGCATGGCAGTGCTCCACCGCAGTGGCACCAACCTTCGATTCCCAGTCTCCCTTTACGGGGACGCGACCGTGGCTTGTGGTTCGCGGCTCAACTGTTCTGATTTCCCGAGGTTGCGATTCGACCGTTTTACTCGCAGAACCTAGTCTGTCAGGTACTTCGGCTGACTTTCTGAACCCTTGTTCGGCGTGAGGCAACTAGGACCACTTCACCACGCTCACCGCGAGGCAGACCATTGAGGGCGTTGGAGACATGTCGATCCCATGGGGCGAATGCCGATCATTGTGCCACTTAGTGAGGCCGAGCGAGATGATTGAGTTGAGTTATTTTTTTCTCGCCGGTGGGATGGGGTCGTAGTGAGAGAGCAAGCATGACGAAGAGGCAACGAAACTTCATCAGCTCACAGCTCACAACTCACAACCTACCGCTCACAGTTTGCACTGATGTGACGCGGCGGAGTATCATTCTCCTGATGAATTCGATGACTGACACCCATCATCAACGATGGATTCAAGAGGCAACCCATGATACCTACGTAGCAAGCCGGAATGCGAAAGATTTCCTGCCAAAGATAGCTGTCGCAACGTGGTTGCGGACCCAGGGGACCCTCCTGACCGGGGAAGCATCCTTGAGAGCTTTATCGATTACGTGCCCCACATGATGTCATAAGGGTCCATCCTTCCCCCGCCTCCTCGTGCATTTGAAATGGGGTTGCCAACGAAAGAATGAAAGACCCGTTCTAGGCCTCGACACGACCACAACATGACACCATTTTGCGAACCCGTGTTGCCATTCTTCTTGCTGTCTCGATTTTTACATATCAGAGAAGGGGCCAAATGACGTCTTGCCGGGCCTAGGTGTTCATGCAAACAACCATTGTTGCCTCTTGTCTCCCGTCCCGTTCGCCCCCCCCTGGAACTCCCCTCTTTTGGGGGGAGGGGGGGCTTTTAGATTTTAGCCTCTACTACGTAGAGGCATAACTCGATTCGCCCCGACGACCGGTACCAGCCAGCGGAGCTGCCACGAGCCCAGATGAGATTTGCAAAAATGTGTCTCGGAGAGGGATAAAGGTCTAGGACTTTGTTGACCACCCGCACCCGGCAGGTGGGATTAGACGGGCACGTGGAGCGAGGACGTCAGAATCGACTCATGATCATCGTCGCTGTTTTGTTGCCTGAAGGAAAAGGCGAGCCCGGTATTCACGATGGCATCATGGCATCGACCAGCTCTGGCTGCCTTTTCGTCTCTGGAGAAGTCTCGGAGGAGACCCTCCTCATCCACAATGCTCCGGTACGGGTTAGGGACAAGCAACGTGGCATGGGAAACCCAGGTTTGTCCCGTTTTCAACCAAATGACGGCGATGGCGGCGGCGTCTCGTGCTCAGCCCTTTCAGGTGTGACGGCAGCTCAAAAAGGGTGACGGGTTTTGCTGCCATTGCGGCATGGAACACGAGGCTTGATCCAAGCACCAACGATAGCGCGATAGAGAGACAACTCACAGCGGCGACCTATCTTAAGAAGACGGAATATTCCGATTGGGTTTTAGGCGCTGAAATGCAGTTCGAGATCTTGATTGCCTTGGTGGGGGAGGCTCCCTGGAGTTGGACACTAATACACGGCTGCGCCATCGACGCTTGGTGCCTGTCAGCCCCGTAGGCTGACACCGACGTCAGGTTTGATGAGCTGGGGCTTGATGAGCTGGGGCGGTGTGTCAAGTTCACATCACGTCGCACAAAGCTACACTTTTCTGCTATGCAGGGAATTCATTTCCCCAACACTATCGTGTTGCAGAGGTTGGGATGGTTTCCGACTATCGGTATTGCGTGAACTGAGCACCAATCGGGTGGGTGGTCACCCCGAGCGCAAGGCAGCAACACCAAAAAACCCTTAGGGCATGGATGGTCTGGAGGAAGGGGACAGGAGCGATTGTTTGACTGCACCTGGCGCACAACCACCGGTATTTCACCTGAAATCTACCGAGGCCAGCAGAACAGAAGCCATTCAAATTAGTCCAGGAGTACTGATGCCGGGGCAGCCACGATTAGCTCTGCACGGTTGGACAGCGTTGGTGTTCGCTAAATAACGGCGTGACTGAACCGTGAATTTGGTAGGTGGTGCCTGCCCACTGGCCGCAGGTACCCCACCTCAGCTGCCTGAACTTGTCCTCGTGATGCGGCTCTCCTTCTCAACCCTTTTATTTTATCACAACTTCACCACCGCCAAGACTCTGAATCCTCACACTCTTTTCTCCCTGAGTCTCGGGTCTCAGGTTTGTCCCTGGTCTTTCTCTGCCTGCGTCCTGGTCCCGAGCTGCCAGTTCGCCTTAGACACGGCATATTAAACATGGACCGCTTCGACCCGACTGTCGTAGCCCAAACGGCCGCCATGCCCAAGCTCTTCGCTCCCAGCGCGGAGCTCGACATTCGTTTGAAACCGAACATGGAGCCGGGAATCAAGTTCGAGATCCCGACCGACTGCCGCGATTTCTCGCCCTTTGCCCGCCTGCCCGCGGAGATCCGCCATCAGATTTGGGAATCCACTCTCTCGACACCTGGTATGCACTTCCTCAAGATACAGTCTGCGGAAACCAGCGGGAGGTGGTGGACCAGGAACATGGAGCCTCATGCGAGCTCGACCTCCGACGACAGTTCCGATGAGGATAAGGAAGACGACGAGATTGCCCTCGAGGTTAAGCGTGAAGTACGCCCAACCGGATCCCACCGCGCAGACCTGGTGCCCTTGTACCCGAGCCCGGAAGCCGACATTTCATATTACACGACTCTCAACCAGGAGATCACCAAGCTGTCTGTTACCTGCAACGAAGCGTCGAATGTCGTCAAGCGCATGATGGCTCGACCAACCACTCTCAAGCTGGGTGGGGGCCGAATGATCAGTCTTGATATCTCCTCGGACATTGTCTCTCTGGAGTACGTTCCTCAGGACGTTTTCGAAGACGGTTTTCGATTCACCAAGGATATCCAATGCGCGGGGCTTGAGAGGATCCGCAAGGTTGCCGTTCGCTACTGTCACAAGTGGCACGAACAGCATTCGCCTACGCGTTGCTCTGTCTGCGGACAGATTCACAGCACTCCTGATAGAATCGCGTTTCCGAATCACTTGTACCAGTTTCTCGCACGCTACTTGCCCAATCTCGAGCAATTCTACTTTGTCGACTACCTGATTCTGCGGAAGTCCGCGAGTGGACATGAAGAAACGGCCGCATGTGCAGGACCAGCGGTCACAACGGAGGACAATGGTTTGTAGCGTTCACTTTGCAAGTCCCGCGCAATCAAGCTAACTTGAAAAGCAGACAAGGGATCGCAAGCTAGATTCGAAGGTGGAAACAGAACCTACTATGAAGTCGACAGCCAAGACTGGACCGTCAAATCCAAGGTTTTCGAGACACTGTCGTGGCTTCAGGATCGATACGTTAAGTATTCGACAACCAGCAGCATGAGTCTTCAGAAGCGCCCTGACGAGGTCAAGTTTGGAGTACTGGCGTGCGAGTGGACTGTGGGACGTCGTGCAGAGATGAAGAAGGCGCCGACCACGCCAATCAAGAAGGGCCGCAACAAGCGAGCCTTTTGCGAAGAACATCCCACCTGGAGAAGTCGACGTTCTCCACAAATAGCACCGGCCCTGGCTGGGGAACATCCTCCTGCCGAGCTGAGGGCAGCCTTTCCGTTTGTATTTGGTGTTTCAGGAGGCAATGAGTTTGAGTTTACCTTTACGTCAACCCTGTGATGGATCAGGTTGTGTTCTGGATTTTCTGATTGGAGTTTGGGAATGGGTTCGGGAGCTTGTACAACACAATACGATGAAACGGCCAGACGGAATTTCTTTGGTACGGGTGATGGGGCTTGGTGAAATTGTCGTTGATGGATTTTAGAATGCTTTTGAGTAGAGTTATTCTTCAACGCCCTAAATTGACTCGGCGTTCGTTTTTATACTTGGTTCTTGCTTCGCCGAAGCTTGGATCTATAATCTCAAGAATTCCTTACTTGCAGTTCTTACGAGGGTCCTTCTTAATGAGGTGTAATGCTTGGAGTGCGATTTACCATCGGTGTGGTTTACTTTTCTTCTTCTGAAACCCACGACTGAAGATCATACAAATATCAGTGACTACCTGACGTCATGGTGTCACTCTCTGTTTCCGCAGGAACCTTGAACCATGAAGCAAGAGAAAAGAGTGATGACTTATTCACACAGCGGCTTTAGATCACGAATCAAGTCCCAACATGGAAAGCTCCACAAAGATTTCCTTGCACTTCTTCGTCTTCTCCAATAACCTCGCTGGGCGCGTTGTCCAGGCGCCCTCGACAGAACCCAGCTCTGCATTTAACAGGTTCCGATACCGCTGATGGCGCAGCAGGCCCGTCCAGGCACTGCGACCAGACCACGGACTAGGGAGGCCGAGGACAAGGTTCACCTGGGCGATGACGTGCGTGATTAGCTCGCAGAAGAGGATGAACTGGGTCGAGACGTTGATGACGGGCACGTCGGCGTAGGACATGGGGGCGCCGACGACGTATTCTTCCACCGGGTTGCTGACGGAGTCGTAGACGATCTTGAGGGCCGTTTCGATGTGTTTGATAAGCTGGACGTAGCATGATATGACGAGGAGTAGGGTTGGTGTGTCGTGCGTTGCGGAGAGTTCGCCCGGTGATGAAGGGGTTCCCGGCCCGATTACGGAAGGATCGAGAGCCAGCTTGAACGGGTCTGGAGAAGGACAATTGGCCTGCGTCGACGTGATGCGGGTGCCCAGCTGCCGGTGGAGGGCTTTGACGATGCCGAGGAACTGCTGGGCGTGCGTCATGAGCATCTGGGCGTTCTTGTAGCCGTCCATGCCGTCGTGGGTGGCGCAGATGAAGAAGGAAAAGGTCGGCTGCACCTTGTACCGCTCGACGTGCTCTAGCCCCTTGCGGATGTCGACGTTGAGCCGCGACAGCGCCTCGAAGTGGCCGATGGACGGTGTCACAACCTGGCAGGACGGCTCCAGCACCGGCGGCAGTTCCATGTCTTGGATCCGGGGCCACGGCTCCAGCGGGATAGTCTCGGGACCTCCGAGGCCGAACTGCGTGTCGAAGACGACGGCCCAATCGCCGCCTGGCGCGGCGTCGTCTAGGAGCGAGTCGAGGAACGGCATGTCGTCGACGCTAGGGCCCGGGCCGGAGGCTTTCACCAGCGCCGCGTCCCTCCTCGCCGGCCGGCCGATGCGGCGCTGCGGGCCGGGCTCGCACGACAAGCCGAGCCGGCTGCACCGCGCGCATGACGACGAAGACGATGATGATGAAGCTGTAGGAGCGGATAGGCGCACGCAGCGTAGTTTCTGGCCCCGGCAGCGCTGGCACGCCGACCGGACTTGGTTCGGATGCGGCATGGGGGATGGGGAGTGCATTTGTTTCTGAGGGGATTTACTACGAGGGGAGACAGAATAACCATGACAGAGGGAGATCAAGTTGCGCAGTTGCTGATGCCTCCGCGATGGATCATGGGTGAGACAATCTGACCGAGCTGGGGTGAAGTGGGGCCGGACACGTTCGGAGGCTTTTATGGGGCCCTTTCGGAGGCTTCTCTGAGGGCCGACTTGCTGGTAGAATCTTGGGATTGCAATCCATGTACTGGTGAAAACGAACTGTAATTAGGAAATTTATGCTTCCAATGCGGCCATTCTAATAATACAGTGTCCCTATTCTATGCAGAGCCTCAAATGACGATGACCAACTACACCTCCTCCTTGCTCTTGTCGTTGTCCTTCTTCTCCTCTAGCCCGTACTGCGTGTCGAGCTCCTTGCGCAGCGGGATGTCCTTTTCAAAGATACCTAGGATGAAAGCCGCGCCGCCAAAAGCCGCCGAAATGGCGTACACCCTGCGCAGCGCGAGCATGAAGACGTGGCGGATCTGGTCCTGCGCAGGTTGCTCGAACTGCAACACGAAGTTCCTGGTGGCGCTGGCGTAGGCATCGCCTGATGACAGGTGCTCCCGCGCCAGGGGGTCGTCGATCTGGTGTGCGTATCGCTTCGTGTACGTGTTGAAGATTGTGCCTGCGACGGCGACGCCCCAGACCATGCCGAAGGTGCGCACAAAGGACCACGTCCCCGTGGCCGCGGCCTGGTCAATCTCCTCGGTCGAGGCTTGAAATGCCGGTAAGAGAGTGCTAAGTAGGAACCCGGAGCCGATGGCCGGGAGGATCTGAATCAGAATCCAGGCTACGTCTGGGCTGTCTTCCTTGAGCAGGGCGAGCATGCCGCCGCCCAGGCTGAGCAGGAAGAATCCCGTCATGTGCAGCAGCTTGTACTTGCCCCAGCGCGAGAGCATGAGCGACGACACGGCGGCACCGGGGATGGCAATGAGGGCCACGGGGAGCATCTGCACGCCGGACCGCGACGGCGTCGACAGCATGACGCCCTGAAAGTACAGCGGGAGGAAGTAGTAGCACCACATGATGAGCACCGAGTTGAGGAACGTCTGGAAGTAGATGATGCGTGCGGTGCGGTGCGGGAACAGCCGGACCGGCATGACGGGCTCGACGGGGATCCCGGACCCTTCGTAGACGACGAACCCGGCCAGCCCGGCGACGCCGAGGAACAGCGGGACCAGGATCCGGGCGTCGGACCACGGATACACGGGGCCGGCCCACGTCAGCGCGATGAGGATGGACACGCTCGCCGCGAAGAGGATGGCGTTGCCGCCGTAGTCGATGCGCCGCAGCTTGGCCATGGTGGACTCTTCGCGGTCCCATTGGAGGTTGAGGAACATGTAGGCGATGACCATGCCGACGCCTCCAAGTGGGAGGTTGAGGTAGAAGATCTATGTCGACGTCAGCACATCCTTTTTCTTGTTGGGCCGTCGCCTTACCCATCTCCACGTCGTCTTCTCAACAATGACGCCCCCGATAAACGGACCAACCGCAAACCCAACCGTGGCTACGACGAGCAGAATAGCAATGTAGTTACCCCTGTACCGCAGCGGGACGAGGTCCGAAACGATGACATCGCCGGCCACAGCAACGCCGCCGGCCCCGATGCCCTGGATGGCGCGGCCGGCGATGAGCATGGCCGCGCTGTTGGATCCGCCGCAGATGCCGCTCCCCAGCGTGTACGTGCCGAAGATGAAGACCATGACGTGTCGTCGCCCAAAGAGGTTGCAGAGCTGGCCGAACAGGGGCTGCAGGCATGCGCTGTAGACCTGTGTTAGAGGCTATGTTTAACCAAGAGCTGCGTAGACTGTTCTCACCTTGTCAGGAAGTATACATTAGTAATCCAAATATAGTCGCTTCCGATCTTCAGATCGCCTACAATGGTAGGGAGCGACGTTATGACGACGGTGGACTCGAGGGAGGAGAGCAGCGTCGAGATGACGAGCGTAAGCATAATCATCCAAAAGCGCCAGTCTCTGTTGAACGCGGGAGGAGCTTTTTTCTGCTCCGTCGACGGACTGTCCGTTTCGTTTTCTTCAAGATTCTCCTTGAGAGGGCCGTCGGAGACGACAACGGTGCTGGGACTCATGGCCCCCAGCGTCTCCTTGTAAGCCGGAGAGCCGTCATCCTGCTGCATTACGGCCATCAGCGAGAAGTTGTCAAGACGGGTTCGAATAATGTGTCAAATAGATACAAAGTAGCAATGTCCCATTCTCTCGTTCAACGGTGAGGATGCGACGGAATATAACAGATCGAGAAATCAGGACAAGGATCACGGTGACGAGCTCATTAGGTATGGCTTGCTGACGACTCGGAAGCTTTTTTGCGGGTGCGTCAGCTAGGTGCCTTGAGAACCCTGAACCGCACGGAGGATTTCTCCAACACAGGGGAAAACGGGCCCCATGGACTCGTTCTCCCATGTCCTGTTGGCTCATTGAGAGGGTTTTGTTTGTTAGATGGACCAAGAGCCCAAAGGAGTCGGACATGACGACCTGTGGGTCAAGTCCGAATGCCGTCACGCCCAATCAACACAACCTCACAGGGATTGTTTTTTTTATCTTCCGGTGGCTCAAAAGAAAACCCACCGACGATTGTCGATGGTCGGATCCAGGTCGGATTCGCGGCGCAACGAATTGCCCCGCGGATGCGTTCCCAGGGTGGCATTCGGAGGGACATTCCACCAACTTCACAGGCTTTTAGGTAACTCAGTGGCCGGGATGCACCAGAAACAAAAAAACATAAGATGTTGGTTGGTGGATGTTGGTGACTGTGGTGGAGGAGACGGAGTGAAATGCCTCTTCATCGTCGTTTGCTCCCATCTTTCGCGATAGCTGGTATACTCTTGCCTCAGCTACTTCCCTGGGATTGGTTGAGGAACGAGATGAGGGACTTCCTGGCCAAGTCCTCATCTCGTTCCTCAACCAATCCAGTCAAGTGGGCTCATTCCCTCTCTTGCTCACCTCGGCCGACATGGCTGTTCGCACAACGTTGCAAGTGTGAAACCTGTCACACAACAACAAAAACTCCATATGGTACCAGAGACCATGTGAAATGTTTCTCTCATGGGTGGGGGTATTTCACGGCTTATACACCGCATCACATTGACAGGTTTGTTGTAACTTCTATTGACAAAATTTATACAAAATCTCGGACAGCTTCCCAAAACGCCTGGGGATCTTCGCACATGGGCAAATGGCCAGCGTTGGGGACAATCTTGAGCTCCGCGCCGTTGCTGCCCAGCAAGCCCTTGAATCCGTCCATAGCCTTCACAAGGGCTCCCTTAGCATCCGAATCTCCAACAACTAGTAGTGCCGGCACCGCGACGCCGCCCATCTTGGGCTTCAGGTCGTAGTCCCAGAGCGCAGTGCAGCTGTACTTGAACCCTTCCACGCTGTTCGTAGCGACCTGTCCGGTGATCCAGTTGACAATCTCGGGCTTCTCCATGGTGCCAGGGTGGAACCAGCGCGGGACCGTTTGCTCGGCGAGTTTGGCGATGCCCTTGCCGCCGTCTTCTTCGGCAATTGCCGTACGCTCTTTCCACGCCTGCGTGTTCGCAGGGCTGGACGTTGTGTTGAAATCGCAGGCGATGAACTTCTCCAGACGCTCCGGGTAGTTGATGGCAAAGTTTAGGGTGGTTGCGCCACCCATCGACACTCCGATCAAGGCGTGCAGCTTGGTGATGCGCAGGGCATCGAGAATCTCTCGGAGATCCGCAGCGAGGGTATCAAGGGTGGCTGCAACGGGAGGTTGAGGTACGGCGTGACGTCCGCGGGTGTCATATCGCAGGATCCGCAGATCAGGGCGTTCCCGCTTGAGGATTTCCACAAACGGGTCCCACATGTTGAGAGACGTCAAGAGGGAGTTGCTGAAAGCCACGGTGGGTGCGCCGGGTTCGGAGTTCCCTTCCAGACGGTAGGGGATCTCGAGAGAATCCGCCGTTGTGACATAGGAGTTGACTGCAGCGTCGGAACCGGGGATGGTGGTGTTCTTGGAGTCGGCAGAGGTGAATCCTGCGGCAGAAGGCAGCTTGGACAGAGACGAGAGCTCTCGAGGTGCGGGTCCAAAGACATAGAAGAGGGAGTATGTCCGTCGACCCTTGCTGGCGACATACTTGTCGAAAACCTTGGTGCGCCAAGGAGTGTCCATGGACGCCTTGTGCTCTGGTCCGCCTTGGCCATTCTCTTTGGCATAATCGTGGAACGCATAGTAAGCCGTCTTGGCGGTGCCCTCGAGGTACGACGTCTTAAAGACGCGTGAGCGCAGCCAGCCGGGGACTTTGGCAAGCATCGGAATGTGTTCCTCGACAAGCCACTTCTGGTACTGCTCTGCGGCACCCTCGACGTCTTTGAGCTCGATATTGACAAAGGTGGTCTGGATGCCCTCGGCCTCGGCGTCCGTCAACTTCTCGAGCGGGACGAACTGCGCCGCCTCCTTGGTGTGGACGAGGTCGAAGAAGAAGCGCTTCACGTCGACCTGGCCAATTGTCTCGGCCTCTCTGGGGGAGCGGTTCGCGCGCAGAGTCAGGTAGGTCTCGGTGTCGAGGTGCGACATGGACGTGACGTCGTAGGCAGCGAGAAAGGTCGGCTCCTGGCCGTCGGTGGCCTTGAATCGGAGACCGTTGGTGAAGATCTGGGGCAGGCGCAGACGGGTCGGGCCGTGCTCGTTGTTGTACCATTCGTGAAACTGGTCCAGAGACAGCCCAGTCTTGGGCTGCATGGTCACGGCCAGCATTCCAGGCGTCGACATGATGATGTAACCGGGATTGGTATTGATGGCGGGGTAAAGATGGGAGTATCTTGCAGGAACAAGGAAAGAAAAGAGCTCGCCTTTAAGATGGACAAATGAACGACTAGAAACTTCAACGCCGAGGGCGCTGCCGGAAGAGAGATTTACATAGTAGCGGGTGGAACCGTCAATGCCATCGACGTGATTCGGTTCGGCAGATGTTATCGGGATGTGGATGGAGAAGTGTTTAAACATTTACCCCGCAGCTCACCGAGCCTCACCTCAAGTGGCCCACGCTCACCCCGACGTTCCGCTGGCCTCACCGAGCGGATCCAGCACATGGGCAGCTGAAACAGTAATGTCTTAACCATCAATTTGATGTACTAGAGTCTCCAAACCGATGCACAGATTCCCACCAAAGACTTGATGTTCATACCGTATGCCGCATCAGATGTCTCTTCCGGCTTGTAAATGTCCGCTTGCGAGTATAGATGGACCCCAACACCTTCAACGTATTCCAACTCTGTGAGACCCGACACGAACCGCTCTCGTGTTCCCATCATCGCGCTCATCCAGTCATATTCTCGCATACACGAGTGGTTTAGATTCGCCCAAAATGTTGTATTTTGAAAGCGACTACTGCCGGAGGTCAGCGTCCAGATCATGTGATTATGCGCGGCGTCCTCCGTACTTATCGGCATCTGAAACTGCGTCTAACTGATGTCCCATCATCTTCACATCCCATTCCCTAGAACGCGAAACACCATCATCCATCACCACAGCGCCATTTAATCTACATGGCGTACTGTTTAAGCTTCTTGTCGCAACAAACCGTCCTGCAAAATGGAGGTGGTATTGAGGAATGTGCCCCAAGACATGCTCGACCACATGCTGGAAGATGAGCTTCGTACCTTCATGAACGCCCTCGGGATCCACGACTGGGTATGTGAAAAACCACGCAGAAAGAAGCTTGCCTGGGTGAATTTCCTTCAACCCGCCGATGGGCAAAAATTCCTACGCCAACATGAAAAGGTTAGGCCGACATCGCAGCAACTCGACGACACTTCCATCCCAACTAGGCGGCCCAAGTCTCAAGCAAAGAGCAGAGATACCCCCCGGTTGTACATCCTCAAGGTGCCAGTATTTGTTGAAAAGAGCAACCGTCCAATCGATAAAGTGAGGATGTCCCACTTAAGACACAATCGTGAGAAGCAGGCGCAGCCATCGAAAACTCACCCGCAAGAGCCGACCCCATCATTCCAGGCCGTGAGCATCGCCTGTGGTTGCAACGTCTTCGATGACACCAATGAGACATTGACATTCGTGGAACATACCAGTACAACTGAAGTTCTCTACGCGAGCGCAAAGTTCAACTCGAGGCTTTTTTCAGTCCTCATCACCCAGAAGCAGCAAAGGACCGCCCGGATAGAGTTCTACAACCATACGATTCAGGACCTGATCGCGACGATAGGGAGCTTTTCTATGACCCTTGTTCTAACCGAGCCACCGAGGATTTTCATGGCCACCCCCTTCCAAAATGATTTCGTAAAGTGGGAAAGGGTTCTAAGCTTGCCAGGCTGGAATTCCCACAAGGCGCACGTAGCAACCAGTCTGGTCTATCGAATCACCTTTCCTGACACAGAAATTGTCAAAAACATTATCAACTTTCTCCGACGCCGGCAATTCTTGGAAGTCACCCACCATCACCTTCCCATGACGCCGAGTCACTTGGTTCCATACCGCTGGGATGAGTTCAAGTTCAGGCTCAAGCAGCTAAAGGCTGCAAAGAATCTCTCATATCCCCTTCTCTTTCAAGTCGAGGCTCTGGTGTTTAATAACTACTTGCAACCATCGAGTGGGATTCATCTTCTTGATCTCATGGAGCGCGTGGCTTTGGACTCCTTGGAAAAGAAAGTCGCATTCCCAGTCACTACTGATGCCATCAAACAACTTCTGCAGAGGATCCCTTTCCCTTGCCCTGGAGTCGACCCTATCGAGCTTGACGTTGTCGAGCTGATGAAACGAGTCGTGGAATCCGAATATGGCGCCCGCGTTGACAATCCTGAACGAGACCGAATATACGGAACCCAGTTGCCAAACCACCAAGTGTGGGTGTTCAAGGCCACAGTTACTCCGACTAGAATTCTCCTCAGCGGTCCCGATGCAGAAAGTCGGAACAGAGTCTTGCGGATGTTTCCAAACCACAACGACTTCTTCCTGCGTGTCATGTTCTGCGACGAAGATGGGCAGAACCTGGCTTTCAATCCACAGGTTTCGAACGAAGAAATCCTCCAACGATACAGAGATGTTTTGCGTTATGGGATTAGAGTCGTGGATAGACACTTTTCGTTCTTGGGATTTTCCCACTCGTCACTTCGTGCCCATTCTGTCTGGTTCGTAGCCCCCTTTTTCGACGCAGCCACTTCCAGGCGGCAAACCTGCGCCACGATTCTATCGTCCCTGGGCGACTTCAGCAACATTAGGGTGCCGGCAAAATGTGCTGCTCGCATTGGACAGGCATTCTCAGAAACTCCATATGAAATATCTCTTACCCAGAGTGGTATTGTGATTATCGACATTCCAGACGTCAAGTCAGCCGACGGTTCTCGAGTATTCAGCGATGGGGTGGGGACGATTTCGTCTGAAGCTCTGGCCGAGGTTTGGCTCGCTCTCCCCATACAATGTAGATTAGCCACCTGCCTCCAAATTCGTCTCGGTGGATACAAGGGAATGCTGTCTCTGGATACCAGGCTGGAGGGCAAAGTCATCTGCCTACGCAAGGAGTCCATGATGAAGTTCCCGAGCAACGACCTGACGGAGCTAGGAATTTGTGACACGTCCGCCAAGCCTCTTCAACTTGTTCTCAATCGCCAGATGATCAAGATTCTGGAGGACATGGGGGTCCAGAAGAGTTGGTTCTTCAGAATGCAGAAGAAAGCCTTGGATGTGTTTCGTGCCGTCACAGCCACCGCAGAACACACTGGCAAGTTCTTGCAGCGCCAGTCAATCGGGGTCAACATGGGATTGGACAGGCTTGTGAGGCAACTGGGCCGGATGGGTGTCGATTATCGCCGCGACAAGTTCATGGCATCAGCCGTTGAAAACGTTGTCCTTCGAGAGCTGCGGTTGCTGAAACATAAAGCTCGAATACCGGTTGATAAAGGCGTGACACTATTTGGCGTCATGGACGAGACTGGACTTCTTCAAGAGGGCCAAGTCTACGTCACATTTGACAAGACTTGGGGGATGTCTAGCAGATCCCTCAAGCGTGGCTTAGTCGTCGTTACTCGCTCGCCAGCCCTGCATCCGGGAGACATACAAATCGTGGAAATGGTGCACCCTCCCGACGGGCACCCTCTTCGAGATCTTCAGAACTGCGTCGTCTTCAGCCAAAGGGGGGCTCGAGATCTCCCGAGCCAGCTAAGTGGAGGAGATCTCGACGGCGATCTATACAACATCCTTTGGGATGAAGAGGCGATACCGCATTCCTATTTTGCGCCCGCAGACTATCCGCGGGTTTCCCCAACGTCACTCAACCGAACAGTGACGCGTACTGATATTGCTGACTTCTTCATCGACTTTATGAAAACCGACATTCTAGGTGTGATTGCGATGCGACATGTGATTCTGGCTGATATGAAGGATGACGGAACGACAGACATGGACTGTGTCAGCTTAGCGGGCATGCATTCCACCGCAGTGGACTTTTCAAAGACTGGAATCCCAGTGGAGCTTTCCAAGCTACCCCGAGCTCCTCGATTTCGTCCTGACTTGTGAGTTGCGACGCTGCAATAACTGTAAGACGATACTAACAAACCTGCCAAGTCTTGCCACGGCACCAACTGTGGAGCTCTACGACCGTGGTCAGATTCGCTACACCAAAGATGCGGAGGACGACAATCAAGGTGAGGATGGCGACGTCATGGCAGCGGCGAAGCACAAGTACTACAAGTCCGAAAGGATACTAGGCGAGCTATTTCGAGAGATAGATGAACAGAAGATTTGGTCCGAGGACATTCACCGAAATGTCAACACTGCTGGTCCATCGGTGTGGGATCAGCTACTCGGGTTGGTGGAAGCGGAGCTTCGCCAGCACGGCATCGAAGTAGACTGGAAGAGCAGGTCTGAGGAGGCGTGGAAGATTCGCAACTAGTGAGTCACCGAAACGGCGTTTTTACTCCCCTCTCACCCAAGTACAGCTACGACTCCTCGATAAGTAATCTCATGTTTGACTACTCGGAACATCCCCGATCGGCCCTCACCGAAGTTGAAACTTTTTGTGGATTTATCCTGAACAAGAGGGGCGGACAGACTCGAAGGCAGCATGACTCATCGAAAAAGCTAAAGGAGGAAACCGACCGAGTGACGGCCTGGATTGTCGAGCTGATCAGAGGTCGTGGGACGGGCAATGACGATGAGACGATTGCCTCTCGCGTCCTCGGAGGAAGCGAGGCTGCCCTCGAGCTATGCTACGCATGCGTGGCGGTCGGCTGTATCAAGGATGCCGGTGCGTCGTCACCTCTGTACCATGGGACCTGTGAGCTTCAGAGTTTTAGCGTGGTGGCAGCGTGCTGTCTGGTCAAAGAGCTGAACATGCTCATTGAAGGTTTGGGAGTGACCTCTGCTGGTTATGTTGGAGTGGGCCGAGGGGATGTTAGGACGATGAGGTTGCCGATGAGATGAGAGATGAGTGAGTCTGTGATGAATGAAATGAAGCTGGTGAGAATTCACACATGATGCCCATGAAATGAAACATGTGTCTTGATAAAGTGGCCTGCCCACATTTAGTCAGAATCTACGGGAAGAACCTACTTTCTCAACTCTGATCAACAAGGGATTGAGTTTGAATGTGGGTGTCATCGTCATTCCACGTCATAGCATTGGTGCAGCTACCCTATACCTCCAAGATGCTGAGTCTAGCGGGGACGCCTCACACAGACCAGTCTAGACCCTTCGTGCATCTCACCGCACTAGCATCATGCCTCACTCGGGCACACCGGTCGTCTCTTATCAAACATAATTCAAATCTCTCGGCTTCATCTGTCAATTTGCCACTATTTTATTCCACGTTGTTTTTCGCCTCAATCGTCAATTTGATCCTTAGCTAGGTAGGTACGGAACAGGCGACGTGGTGCGCTACGTCACGTTTACCTCGACTTTCACATGATCCTTGGCGGGGCATTTCTGGGCCACTGTTATCAGCGCTAGCCTCCTAAGCTCCTTGTTCGTCCCAGCGTCTGATCATTAGTATGGCAGCTTCAGCCTCATTGGATGCCATTTCATCAGCTCATCGTCTGACTGTGTCCCAGCCATCGCCATCACCGACTATTACCCCAGCCGCGACCGGTTGTCTTGCGATTTTCTCACCGCTCAATATCTTTTAGAGAACTCGTTTCCTAAAGCCTCGTTGCCTGGATTCTGGTTCCTGGGCCCCGCGCATGACCTCCCAGTGAAGCCGCTGCTGAAGATGCCTGCGGGCGGGCGACATTGAGCTCGGAGGCCATCCACGGCTGGTCCTAGATCGCAAAGTGAAATAAAGCTCAGTCGAGATTTTAAACGGGTGGGATGGAGAATATGGCGATGAGCAGGATGAGACGCTTGGTGCAGCAGCGGGTCTTCAGTCAATCACCAGACGAGGATGAAATCACAGTTGCTCCTCCCGTCGAGCTTCGCGATGTCGATGCGCAGCCTCACATCAACGATGCGAAGCAGCAGCCCTGTACCGAGGAATGCAGCGTCCAAGGGCTGACCACCCTCATCGCGCTCTCGAGCCGGCACGACCGGTTCGGAAACACCAAGAATGCCCTCGGCCGCATCCTTGAGCTGCCCCCGGAGCTGCAGTTCATGATCCTCCGGTTCCTCAACTTCGGCGACCTCGAGCGCCTGCGCCGGTCGTGCCACTTCTTCCGCGACAACATCACCACGCAGATGGTCCGCGAGCTCTTCCCCAGCCTCAAGTACGAGCTGCTGTCGACCTGCTACCAGTGCCTCGTCTACGACTCGCTCCGCGGCCACTTGGTACGTCCCGACGAGACGCACGTGCGGTACCCCTTCGCCAGCGAGTGCTTCGACTGCGTCGCTAAGGGGAGCGGCTTCATGGTGGGACGCAAAATCACCCTGGGCGACTTTACCTATGTGTGGGTGTGTCGATGGTGCGGGTACCCGATTTCGTATGACGGAGCTTGGAACCAGCCCGAGTTTCATCACCATTGCTATAGGAGGTTTCACAAGATCCTGTTCTACTTTTTCCTCGTGGGATGCGCCCAGTGGATGGTGACCATCGTGGGGTCGGCCTTGTGCTTCAGCTTTTATCACAAGAACACGGTGGTGCTCGCACCGACGATTGTAAGACTCTCTGTTTTCGTTTGCAGACCGAGGAGGAACAACGGCTAACTTGTGTCAGGTTAACTTCTTCATGGCCATTTGGATATTTATCTTGACGTTGATTAGAAACGAGGTTCTGAGAACTTACCACATTACACTGTTTCTCGAGGTGTGCATTCAGCTTGTTTGGATTCCTCCGCTGTACACCATTGTCAAAGACGTACAAGCATCAGGGAACTTCTCAAAACCAGTCGTTGCGACGTTGTCATTCGTTGTTCTAAACATGTTAGTCTCTTCCCCGTTACCTCGACACGCTGTGTATTAACTCGAGTAGGTGGTTTCGAGTCTTCAACATCCTGGGCAACGTGATCCTTTTTTTCGAGTATAAAATCTGGCGTCGCAACCGACCTGGTTTAACTCTGGGTCAGCGGATCTTGCACAAAATCATCGCGGTCCTCGTCTTCTGGACGTATCCGCAAAGCGTAGAGCAAATGTACCCGGGGACGTTTCGATTTCGGCGGATGCGAAACCGCCCGCCCTGGGAAGTGTGACGTGCAATAACAGCAGAGTGGAGTATGACTGAGGTTATCCCTTTCAAGTAAAAAGGGGGGTTGGGTTGGGTCGACAAGAGATCCGCAGGCGCACTACTGCACTCCACGACGGACAACGGGACTGAATCCTGGGGTGCCGCGCCGGAAACATGGAAGCCTCTCTCCACCATCAGGAGAGGCAAACACGGTATGAACACATACAGATACACATACACACACGCACGCGCAGAAAAGGATTGGCGAGTCGGGTTTTGCGCAATCATTTCGCAATATTTCTTTGAGTTTGGCGTTTTAGTGCGCATACACCGGCACCATGGGCCTAGCCACTCGACACATTGGACACAGAAGCTAGAAGAATGCCGTGACCTCGCCAACATGCTTCATTCGAGCCTGATCCATCCTGGCACCCGGACGGGAAATTGATCTCCATCCCTGGCGAAGAAGAGCATCGCCGGTAGATGGCTAGTGTCAAGCGAGTCCCTTCACGACAACGGACTAGTTCGAGATAGCTGAACAGAGGTCCACGCCAACCTGGCGTTTGCTTTGTTGTGGCTCACGGGGATGACTTATTTCAGGATCCCTGGGCAGGGAGATTATGTTGAACATGCCAATCGAGGCCCATGGGCTGAAAACTCTTCGTCCGAGACGAGGCATCCAGGCGTCCAGTTCCTGGTTGTTGGTGATATGAGCTGAAACGCCCCCCTCAGGTCACCTCGCTGGGCGTCTTTGGTGTGGTACTAGCAGGACTGGTATTGCGAGGACCCCTGAATCTGACGAACAGCAAGGTCGGAGAAAGGTACTCTTGCTCAGCTGACCAAGCGTGTCCGAGATAGCCTTGGGCGCAGTCTTGCTGTCCAGCTCGACACTCAGCGCTGAACAAGGTATTCAACCAGTGCCGTGGATGTCCACGCATACGGGGTTGAGACTGACCACGCTCGGGAGATGATTGTTCCTCCAGAGTGTAGTCGCCATTGTCGGCACTCTCGTATGTCCTCGTATACTGGCTTCTCGGTCATGCAGTGCCGGTGAGGCCGTTCCAGGGACGCGGCACAACTCAAGGCCGCGGACGTTGCACCAGACTCCGTAGTGTTGCTCCATCGGGCAGCCCGGAGGACTACAGTCTCCGCGCCAAAGCTCCCCTTGGTTGTTGTCTTGCGCTCTGGATTCGCGCTTCACAAGCACGGAGCTGTTCGACCTGCAGGGGGAGCGGACGGCGACGTTTCCATTCTGATGGCCGAGATCTTCGTTATACTTTTCCTGTGCACTGTAATGATAGATATTGAGAATATTGTCGCCAAGGGTGCTTCTTGAGTTGAGAGAGGCGGTATTCAAGAGGAGGGACTGGCACATGGCTTGGTAGTGTTGGATGCAATCTCGAGGTAACTGCGTAATAAGTACCAAATACCTATTGTTTAGATATACAAACACTGTTAAACGAGTTCATACGATTGCTCTATGTGTGATAGAGTGACTAGACAATGTGTTGATAGAATAATGAGTAAGACAGTCAGCCCATTCTTCACATATTGATAGCATGAACTCGGGCCGATGTAAGTCGTCTCAACGCGGTCAACACCGAAGATGGTGGATCCAAACGACGGAATGGCCATACGTAATGAACAGGGGCCAAGCTCGTGCCCATGTAGCATGACTGGGCAAATCAAAACTAGATTGGATCGATAGATGGTGCAAAAGAAGATGCTCAGACCCGGGCTTAAGGCCCTTCCGTCCTGATCATGGTGGTGGAGGGAGCTGAGAAAGGTACGTACCCCTGATACGACGGGATTGGGTGGAACGCTTCAGTCAGCGGGTGTCCGAGTCCACGTGATAGACCAGGATGGGCTCGGATTTAACTTATCCCGAATACCCTCGCAATTCGATGTGACCACCCTGGCTCAGAAAAAACAAGTACCGAAGTAATGGTTCGATTTGCTTGGTCTGATTGGACGGTCAATGCACCCGGGCGTACAGGGGCCTAGAGTGCGGAGCCGCGATTTGGCGGATGCTACCCCCGCAAGCAAAGGCACCTAGCAAATTAGCGGCTGCTTCGGAGCCGCAGTCACGACGTCTGCCCGTCGTTTCGTTCCCCTCATTCTCTTTTGTTGCTCTTTCTATTGGCCCCTGGCCGGTTACAATTGGTTGAGAAGCCCTTTTTTTGTTGTATTTTTCGGGGATCTTTTAAGGGGTCTCAGGTCCCGCGGGCTCTGGATCTGGATCTGGGCGGTATGGAGTACAGTGGGCTAGCAGCAACCAGCATCCAATGATCCAATGGGTTGGAGCAATGATTACCACCGGAAGCGGGTAGGGTGTGAATGAGGGGAAGCTGCTGGTCGCTTGCGACGATGATGGTCATGGGACACAGTCAAGCTGCATCATCAGGCATCAATCCAGCACGGAATGTACGAGGAATGGAGATGTGCGTCCTGTAAAATAGCCAGCCAAACGCGAACTGAGCGGGGAGACAAGAACTGCCAAAGTGTAACCATATAACCCAGCCCATCGAGCGCTGTGATACGTTCTGCCAAGAGTCAAGAGAAAAGAAGGGTGTGGGAGAGAGACCCTAGGCATGGAGCTAGTCGTTGATGGTCGAGTTGGAGAAGCCCGGTAAGTGAATGAATGACTGCTTGACTCCGTCGTATTTCCTGCTGGCCACACGCATGTCTGAACCGAACGCATTCACCCGTCCAATGCCCCGTTGGTTGACGTTTGGCACCTTTTGCTGCACTCCCACCCCATGGCCACACACCTATCCAACGCGCGCAGAAGAGGGTTTCTCTGGGCGCAGGTATTTCGCGTGCTGCCACGTCGCTGCGCGGTGTGTTTGACGAGTCCGTCCATAGACCATCTCTCTCGGCCCCCGCCTCGCCGTACACCAGAAGCGGATCCGAAGGTCTGCGTTGCCTCTGGCCCTCTTCATGTGTGGAGGTTATTGTGACGGGGTACGGGGTACGGGGTACGGGGAGTTGAATCGAGTCCGTCCCTTCAAGCCGCCTTCTGATCCTTTTCCCCAGATGGTTCCTCCCATGTTCATCCCAAACCCACGTTTGCAGAATGGATGATGATGATGGTGGTGACCTGGCGGTGCTGGAGCTGCTCGTCCGCCACCACGCTTCCCAGATTGGGCATTGCGTTTGTTCTACCAGTGTTCCAAACTTCCGTTGCCCATCGTCCATCGATTCTCCGGCCAACCGGGCAGTCCCACCAGTCCGCGCACCTTGCCGCCTTGAGCGCGACCCTGCCTGCTTTGGGCGCCCCCTTGACGATCCGTGTGTTTGGTATCCGTGACGACGACCCCCAAAAGAATCCCCAACAACGCCTATTCCTGGGGGTGGTCGCATGGCTCCAATTAGAGTTGCCTGTCCGTCCTGTATGTGCTGTGTGGACTTGAACCATGGAAGTCAACGCACCGTCCGCAGGGGCCCGTATCGCCGTCTCCGCACCCACTGCGACGGGACGGCCAGGCCATTTTCTCATTAGATGTCCGCCTTTTCCGTAATCAACTGCTCGCCATCGATCGTCGCTCTTTCAATCTGCCTTTTCGCAATCGCTTTGCCTCTCCCCCCGGGCGAAGGGATAGTGTGGAGATTTTTCATTTTCTGGGGGACTCCAACTAGCGAGTTCATCCCCCGCAACATGACGACGGGGAAAGCCCAGACTAGTGCTCTGACTGCAGGGGGGTGGACCCGGCCGCAGGCGATAGGTGCATTCACTGTGTCTTGTGTGTACTGTAGGTGAGTAAGGAGTAAAGGCTGGTGGCATTGGTGGCATTGTGTTGGTTGAGGTTGAGTGGTACAGGCTGAGTGATCAGGTTGAGTGGTGGTTGGTGGTGGAGCGTCCTCAGGCCCTTTCCAATGTCCAGCTGCGCTGCCTTAGGTTCCAGGTTGTTAGTGACTGTTACCCCATCCCATCCCATCCACTCCACGCTTGCACGCTTCCTTGGCCCTAGTTAAACGCCCTCGATGAATCCTAGTTTTGATCAATCCTGGTTGATGAATCTTAGACCCCTCAAGCCTCTCCACTGCTGCCTCCAGCGCCCTGACTCGTTACGGACGGACCGCACCAAAATGCACGCCCCCCCTCCCCTACGGACAGGCGGCCGGGCGCTGGGACGATCGTTCTCCTCCTCCGCCTCCTCCTCCTACATCTCCACCCCAGACTTTTTCTCCTCCCCTTGCCCTAGTGGTGGAGATCTCGCCTGCGGTCTGGGGAAAAGCCGTCTCTCTGGATCCAGAAAAACTGCGGAGAGTCAGCAAACAAGGGAGAAAGCTGCATGGGGCCGGAGCAAAGGGTGGCGCCTACTTCCGGTCCTGGGGGGAGGCAGAGTGGCAGAGTGGCAGACCAAAGCTAGCCCCAAAGAAAGCTCACGATGAGCAATGGGCTGATATAAGTCTGTCCCCCGTCCGGATCTTGTTTCGAGCTGGGTTTTGCATTGGCTGGTTATTCCTACAAGCACCCAAAGATATACCCCGATCTCGTTGGCAAAGCGCCCCTTCATCTTTTCCATCTCTTGCCGGCTTTCATTCCTTGCCTTCCATCCTCCTCGTTAACCACACACTCTCACACTTCGCCCGTCCCTCTTGGCGAATACCACGTCGCGTCTCCTCCCTCCCACCAAATCTTCACCTCGTCTTCCACGTGTAGCTCTTCGCAATGGCCACCTCTGAGCACTCCGAGCTTCACACCAAGCAGAATGGTGTCGGCAACGGCAATGGCAACATCAATTACGACCCCGAGTCCAACCGCATGGAGGCTCTTAAGCAGTTCCGCTCTGCTGCTAGCGTGTCCATGAGCCCAGAGCTCTTCGAGAAGCTTTACTTGTCTCCTATGAACGAGGTCAAGGGCGACTTGCGAAAGACATTTGGCAACCCGACGCCCATGTACGTTGCCCCTGGGATGAACATCTTCTCAAACACGCGTCTTCCTCTCGCATTAACGTGATGACTAACATTCAATCCGATAGTGCCCTTGTCGGATTCCTCCTCGCCTTCACTCCTTTGTCCTGCGACTTGATGGGATGGCGCGGCGCTGGCGGTAGCGGTGCTGCCTCCAAGTATGTCTCACAACCTATTTCATCCCGACTACCTTGCGATCGATACTGACATTAGCTCCTCAGTGGTGCTTACATCTTCATGGGTGGTCTTCTCATGCTCATCGGCGGTATTCTCGAGTGGGTTCTCGGCAACAGCTTCCCCGCCGTTGTCTTCTGCACCTTTGGCGGCTTCTGGTTCTCCTACGGCGCCACTCTCATCCCTGCCTTTGCCTCCTACGCTTCCTATGCTCCTGCGGATGCCGAATCTGCTGCCGAGGGCCTGGCCACGACTGGATTCAATGCTAGCTTTGGTAAGATCCCAGAACGACGACATGTGGATAATATGACTTGGAACCTCGTGCTAACCGTCTCCAAGGTTTCTGGCTTCTCTTTATGGGCGTCTTAACCACCATCTTCCTCGTCTGCTCCCTCCGAACCAACGTCGCCTTCGTCGTCATCTTCTTCAGCTTGATGATTTGCTTCTACCTGCTCACTGCTGGTTTCTGGGCTCTCGCCCGTGACGCAGTTGGTAACGCTGCTCTCGCCAACAAGCTCATCATTGTACGTCTTTGCTCCAAATACTCGAATGAAAATGTGTCTAATGATTCAAAACAGGGTGGTGGTGCTTGCGGATTTGTCTGCTGTCTCTCTGGATGGTACATTCTCCTCGCCATCATGCTCGCCATTGTCGATTTCCCCATCCAGATCCCCGTCGGCGACCTCTCAAGCGTTATCAAGGGCAAGAGCGACAAGGCTCGCCGGGACTAAATCAAGATTGTTTAGCAGGAGAGAGGCCCGAGCAGTGTAGTTTCCACCGTCAGGATAGTTTCCATCGGAGTTGGTGAAGGCGTTGTACCAGTCAACGGTTGGGTCTGGTGGCTTTGTCAGAATCTCGAAGGAGAAGAGCAGGGCCAGAGGTTATTTTTTGATATTCGGCCAGTAGTTGATGGCTAATGTAGGATTTACACATGGTGAACAAAATGGAATACATATCTGGAACCCCCCAAGTCTATGCTGGTGTATCTGTGACACCATCGTCTTTGAAATTATTCATATGCACAACCGCTCATGTCACAAGCCGGGCCTTGCTGGCATGGAAACCCGACACACGGAGAGTTTGAGATGTGGGATGGGCGATGTATGTATAACATGCTGATCATGGACATCTGTCTACCCCGTACTGTCGAGTCTAGTAAAACAGGCATAGGCCGGGTTCCCAACACGTGTTGTTGGATCTGTGCTGCTGGCAAGATCTGTGCCTTGCATGGATTGAAGCTCAGAATGGCGCACAGATTCGAGCCAACACCGACACGTTCCATCTTGTGAACCGGCCCGGGTCTGGTGGCATTCGACGTCAGAATAGTGACACCCAGATCTCAATGTGAGCATCACGCTGCCATCCGCTGCGCCTCTCCCACGACTTTGTGCGTGTGTCAAGACAGCACCGTGCCTGGGCACTTGTAAGTTCCGCATCTCCGGATATTCGCTGAGCACCCAGATCGTGTTACCTCCGTATTGAACTAGCAAAAGAGCCCAACAGATCAGCTAAACTGGCCATTTCCCCGCACGATCTCACGCCGGACCCGCCGGCCTCGACCGTTTGGAAATCCGACCAAGTCAGAGAGAGGTCCGGGGCAGTGCCCATATTTAAAAAACGGCCCAGGTTTATCCCCGTCGACTACGGATCCGCAGCTGCAAAGTCGCCCCCCGCCCCTGTGCTCTATTTGTTGCGGGGTATGGAGAGATAGGCCGAGGATGGATGTTAAAATCCCCAGATCTGGTCCATCATGACATTTCAACGTCATGGCAAGAATGATAAGAACAAATGGTGGTTGTAGGAGAGATAAGCGAGATGGCGCCAATCTGTACTTGTGTAAGTTAGATATAGCAAGGCTTTCCCCGCAGCGCTCACATTGGGGAAGCTCACCACCTATGTAACCGCAAGCTGTAGTGCGTGTCGCCGCGGAAATGCTTGTCTCCGACGATGGGTAAGAGGCGTTTTAACCACAGGAACAAGATTTAAGCTTGTTTCTTTGTGTGACCTGACCTAAGAAAATATGACACCCCTTCTGACCAAGGCTTCTGGTTGGCTTCTGCATTGTTGGACTGGATGCAGGTGCAAATACCTTGGCTGGGGTGATTAACCAAACTCGGGGCTGAGCCAAATTATTGAAGTATAGGAACCAGATCAGGGGGGTTGCTAAGACAGGTACAGTATGTTGCGCCGATAAGCGCGCCATACACCCGGCGACGAGAAAGCGCCAGAGTGGGATGTACACAAAGCTGACGCGGACCAAACGAATATCGGCTTCAATCTACGATTTACGCCATAAAAACCGTAGCTCGACATGTAAACTCGAGCCTGTTGTGATATGGCGAGTGATGCTCTTGTGGTGGTCAGACGGCAAGTTGGGACTTGTGTCTCTCAGAGATGCCACGAATAGTAAGGCAAGTGAGATCACAATGTATTGAATGGAATAATATATGATATAAAACGCAACGAGATTGTTACAATCCCAATGCAAGTTCACGATGAGCATAGCAACTCTCAAGCATGGCGTTCTTGTGGAACCGGAACCTGCACACACAAGCACAGACACCAGGGTGAGTGACTTGACGCCAGCAACAAGTTACAAACAAATCTCTTCATAAACAAGAGAAGCTCATATTTATTACGCGTACATAGCCATTTATCCCTCATTGCAATCATGACAACGATCACTTGGCAGAGTTCTTTGCGAGTTGCATGGAACATCCACAGACTTACCGCACACGACTGCACGGCGCGGGTGGCAAATTAGTGGTAAATGACACTCTTAAGCGGAATCGCAGTACATGTGTTGCCATGTTGATATTTTTGTTTGTATGTAAGTGTTGGATGCGATGTTGGGTGGTTCGCATCGTGTTCGACCTGTCAAGTGAGATCCGCATCGGCACCACCCAAGTCGGGGCTATTCACAGGCAAAACAACTGCAGCACTCTCTCACTAAATGTTGACTTTTGTTTGTATCTCCTAAGCAGTTTCTTTCCTCTTCATCACCTCGCCAAAATCCCATCCTACTCCTGATAGGTGTAGATCACTCCTCCACTCTTGTCATCTACCCTTGGCCACCGCAAGTGAAACTTAATGAGTTAAGCATTCCTCCACATTCATACTCTGTTAGGGCTACTAACTATCTAAAGGGAGATTATAGAACTCTATTCGTTCCTTATAGCTCAATCGAAAACATCTCAGCGACCGAGATTCGAATAAGGGGGAGCAAAGAATAAACCAGATTGACACTACACTATAGACTGAACTAATGCGAAGAGAATTACTACGTGAGCACAGCAAGAAATGAGAGGGTTTCACACCAAACGTTTCTTAGATAAAAATTTGTTTAAATGCGAGCTTCCGCTTTTTCCTGTGCCTCATTCACGAAACATAAAACGGGACATTGGGGCGTACTAGATTATCCAGAGTTGTCACTTTCATGTCAGGACATCTATTCGAAGAGGGATAAACTCAATGAATGATTGATGATAGTTTGTTACCAGAGGAGGTTTGGAAGTCTCAGCGCATTGCCAATTATTTACCCAAGGACGTCGACAAAGTCCCTGCGTCTCTGTTGTCCTCACCTGCCCGACATCAAAAAGAGCCACCTTTCGTCTGGAGCCTGATCATTTTCACACAGGAATAAGAGAACTATATTTGTGTCGCTTCAGTCATAGATCGTCATATGTTGGTCTTGAACTTCACCTCTCAACTAACAAGAATAAAGTGACCCAGTTGACCAGTTCTCGTCGCAATCCAGATGACTTTCTTTCGACAAGAGTCCACAAACAGAACTGGGTTCGACTCTGTAGCTCTAAGCACGGACTGTTATAAAGCAGACATAAAATGCCAGTTTGGAGTTTCGAATGATGCAGAGATGAAGAGATGGTAGGGACTCCAATCCTAATTTCCCAGCTGCTCACAAAGCGGTAGGACCCTTGCCAAACCCATTACCAGGTTTTCGCCCTGGAACTTGACATGATCAATGATAACGGTCAGGCTCATATAAGTCAAATTAGTCGCATAAAACAAGCCCGCGTGATTGATACGGTAGAAGATGGCATATCTTTTCTTTGCTATATATATTGGAACATGGAATTCAGTTTCGGACATAATTTCTGACCACAACTCATTGACCTGCATTATGAAACCTTTAATGATTGCACTGGCTATCAATTCAATTGACTCAAGCCTCAGACTTGAGTAATTGATAGGCCGAAATATATAACCGGTCACCTATTATGCCTGGGTATTGGGCCAGAGGTGTCACTCCATGTTCAAGTAGTGTAAAGACTGCGAAGGCTACGGTTCACCTAATAACCCTCGAAAACGACAGACATCGACTCATTGCGCTGTAAAGGAAATAACAGCGCCTCTTTTGTGATGTGCTCGCTGTCAGATGCTGTATTGTGAATTTCCACTTCGATTGGTTCGAGTCATGAGGAATAAGAAGTTTGAACATATACTTGAGTGCTATAAAGCTCAAGATCTCAACTGAACAAGTCAACCTTGGCTTGTGGCTTTTCTTCTCACAAGATAAACTGTAACAGAAGAGAGACGACTAAACATAATTGAGAGTTCCTTTGATGTTCGGGCGGGGACTCGAGTTTCACACACTCGTCCTGTATTCCCCTCGATCTGGAGTCACTGTGGAGCAAAAGACGCACCGCAACCGTGGCGAATGCCATCAGCCATGTCTCCGCCGCCAAGAGTTGGTGTTCCCCCAGCGTTCCCCCAGCATAGTTCGCTTCAGCTGTTGCAACTTCAGCTCCCCACATCGGGCATATTTGACATACACCCCATGGACTCCAATAGTGCGAAAGAGGCAGAGACATGTCAAAACTCTCTGACGGCACCACTTCCCAAAGCTCAGGCCCCATTTCTCATCACAGACCTCTCTTTTCTGCCGCTCTATTTCACAGCCACCCGACGTTGCCTCCATTCCAACTTCAACCAGCTCCTCCAGACGCAACCTAGGTGCAGCAAGACTCCTTAGGCGGAGCACGAGAAAGACAAGGGCCTTGGGGCCGGGATTCCTCCCTCGCATTCCAGGAACAGGAGACAAGGTGGCGTGACTAAAGGGTCTCACATTATATAAGGCCCCAATGCAGGTCTCTAACCCCTCCGCTCACCGTTGACACAAGACATGGCCTTTCTCATTGTGTAGCAAGGAGACGGAATCCGGCTCCGCGAAGCCGAGGAGCTTTCTCTCCTGATCGGCAGCTTCACACGTGTCGACTTGGGAAAAAGGAGAGGTTGTACGGTGCGACTTGACTGATGATAGTCTCATGCGTGGCGGAGCCGCAGTCAAGACGGCCAAGAGACGTGGAATGTTGGCTGAGTCGGTGGAGCAGCCGCAAGTTGATCAGACACTATCAATGCGTTCGTCTTACCGGCCACAATGAGGAACAGAGGCGTAAATGAGATGTGACAGTTATCCGCGGAATAGGCTATGTGTGTAGGTGCCTATAGATGTCTTGATTCTTGGTCCATCTTCTCCACCACGAGCGCGGGGTCCTTATCACTGTGGAATCGCGGCCTGAATAGCCTTGCTTGAAGCACTCCAAGACTAGACATAGTAACCATGGTATACTCCGTACACCCTTGTCAATAGTGGCAAATCGGGGACTGAGACAAACTCGGTCAGGATCCAGTCGGGGGAGGCGGAAGAAAAGCAGACAAGTTAGATGGTGTGCCCTGTGACACTACCAGCGACGTGTCTCTTCTTGGGGCTCCATGTGAACTATCACTGGTGAGACTGAGTCCAAGGTCCCGGATCCCGCCAAGATCTGGCTCCCGTCATTGTTGAGGGCCGTCTTAGAGCCATTTTTGGCCCCTTCTTGACGAATGCATTGGTTATCCTTGCGTTGCTGAAGCCCGAGGTCTTGGTGTTAGCGGCCCCCATTGGTGATTGGTGAGACCCGTCGTCTTCAACCCCGTTGGCTGCATCTTGTCTGCGGAGAGACGTCTCAAGTTGAGAAGTGACAGGTCATTTATACCAAGTTTTCCCACTGCTGTATAGCGGAGATTACCAGCGGCGCCCAGTTGCAGTCCAGACCAGCCAGTTGCACTCTAGAGTCTAGACCAGCAATCTAGTGGCCCAGCCGCCGCTATCTTCTTTAGCAGTGTTGGGTCTTCGGCTCAAACGCCTCCTACTCCAGAGACGATTGGAAGATGGTGGCTGTTGGAAAACTGGGCCGTTCTGTTGAAAAATTAGAGCCTCGATTAGACCCCGCAGTTCCGTATGTCTAAATTTCCTAGCCCTGCTGCAACTTGCCTCCCCCCATCTGTCGCTTTGAAGCTATCCCGAAAAGGTAGCGGGAGAGCTGCACACGCCCACCACTAATCGGTCTCTGCAGGTTTCTTTTTCCCTTTTATTTCTTCTTTCTCTTTTCTCTTTTTCCATGTGTATGCTCCAGCATCGGTAACCTCGAGACGAGCTTGGGAAGAGGGGACAGGCATCCAAGCAGCAAGAGAATGGGCGTGTATCGGGCTGGCCGTCGTGAGACATGCGACTCCATCAGATCTTGCAGGTGTCGAGACCTGGGATACCCCTACTCCCTTGTGGAACATGCCATTTCTTTGCTCGCGTGCAAAAGCCAATCGGCAAGCCGAAAGGGGCATCCATATGCCTCTTGGAAGCATGTACGCCCAAGTAGCGTGCTGTCAATCTCCCATGCACACAGTACAGTAGGAGGTATGCAGAGAGACAACAGCCAGGAAGGGCGTGCAGCGACCCACGAGGAAACCGCATGCTCAAGCTACGCGACAAACACATGGCCAGAATCACTGTTGCCGTGGGGTTTAAGTTCGCCGCAGGAGACTTGGCTCGCATGAGACCACGGCACGGGCAACAGTTTGCAGCCCGTCTCTGCCAAACGCGTGGTTTATCGGTTCTTGCGTTCCTCCGCATAGACCCCAGCAAGGCCTGAACTGACAGGATGCAGTAGTCTCGACTCAACACGCGTTGAGCTCGCAGGCCCAATAATTTGTCGTCTTGGCGTATGCTCTGACAGACGAGCTGACTCGGACTCTGCGTGATTGCGCAGGAGTCTTGGCTGCGGGCTGAACATGTGCAATTTGTCTTGTTCCAGATCCACTCAAGACAGCCATAGTCGCTTGCAGATGTGCTTCGTCGCTTAAGATCGCCATCGGAGTTTGCAGCTTGAGGGATGGCTCACCAACGTCCTATTTCCTTCCAAGTCCAGCCACCAGTGTGATTGTTGCCTTCTGATCTTAGTTTGTTTGTCGGCGACAATTAAAATCAAGTCAATTCTCCCCAGTCAAGTTGAGAGACCATATGTCAACCTTATCCGAGCAGACCCTGACGTCGATGTTGGAACGAACGAGTTAGCTGTCATCACTGGCATTCCATCGCGGTAGACCAGGCACAAGTCAATACCAAACGACGAAGAAGAGGAGGGAATAGAAACGTGCCCAGATACTCACAGTAGCGTCGATCCTTTCTCCATAACCGGCAGTTGCTTCGCTCCCATCACACTGCCTTATAACTTGTGAGGCGTCTATCAGAAAACAGAGACCGGAAGAACAGCCCTCAGCTTGATGATCACTCAAGTAAGCAAACGCGCCCGTGGCGAAGTATGGATCCTGTAGACTGCCTCATCCAAAACTAGTACGTCAACAGCAACCAGATCATGAAGAGTGCCGGAGCTGGCACAGAGCCATTCACAGACAATCGACACTGTCTGCATGACCACGCTGGCAACTCTCTCGAGAACCTTCTGGTGTATTTATATTCTGATATGTTCATGTAATACCGTATCGCTGTTATTACCGCTGTTATTGAAGAGGAACAAGAATGCCATCCATACAGTGATTCACCTCCGACGCTGTCAGTTTCTGCGATGAGGCCTGTGCTTCTATACACAAATCTGCAGACTTCCCATCCAGAAAAAGTGTGGTTCGCCGGGAGGGACTTCAGTCCCTTCAGTTGTTTTCTGCTTGATATCCATGTACTTGGCCTTTCCTGCGAGCCGGAAACGTTTAATCTCCTCTCGCACATCCTTCATGCCCGCCAACTCATCCCTTGTGGGGAGTGGAAGCTCCCTGGGCATTATTGCCATATTCCAGGCCGTGTGGAAGATGAACGACCTCTCTGGCGCTCCAGCCATCACTTGACCTGGCGTCACCGGACCGACCCCGTCTAAGAGATCGAGGATCATCACTAACCTCCGATATTCTTTGATGACGGGATTTGTGTTCCTCTTCTGGTGTCCGATCCATACGGGCACCGCAAAGGATTTGCCGTGCCATTCTCCACGGTAGGTCAGATATTCGCCATCTTCATTGTGGTGCATAGAGGCAGACGCGGTAACATGTGTCGGGTCAGGGAGCCAAGTTGACGCCCGCAATGTGCGACTCGACGTCGCGCGTTCGCCATTGAAGAAACTGAATCCTACATCCCCGGTGCTCATCAATTCTCCCGCATCCAGATCCTCTGCCAGATTGAGATTTTCATCTGCACTGGAAGTATCGAACTGGAGCCGAAGATGTCTGATGCCTTCTAATTTACCAGGCGCCCGTCTTGATGACCATACTGTCCTCGTATCGTGAATCATCCGTTCTTGAATCGATAACAGTTTGAGAAACTGTACTAGATTGGCGATCAGTGGGCCAGATGAGCGTTGCGGGATGCGCGTGAGGGTCAACGACGTCAATCGTGGGTTCATGTCTGGGACAAAAGGTTGAGCATACGCCTGCTCTACTCGGGAGAGAATCAAGGTTTCGGCGATATAAGATCGCCTCAATTTTGACAGACCTTCAATTTCCAGTGTGGGGATCTGAGTCACGACGGAGTGGTGCAGCCGAAGGGTACGGAGATTAGAAGAGAAGACAGGACGTAGAAAATAAGCTGCGTTGGGCATCCCATGCAACCATGCCGATTTAGGCCACACTCGTGAATGAGACTTTGGAGGAATCACCAAGGGCATAGAGTCACAGGATAGTTCCTCCAGATGACCATAAGCGCTTCTCACTAGCTTCTCGAGGCCAACAGCTGAGATTCTGTTGTGGGCCAGGTGTAGGTGAGTCAGGCCCTGGGAGTGGCGATAACCCACCGTCGACAGACGGCGATCCTGACCGCAAAATGCTCGCTGCACGTCGTGGATAGAGTCGGACTTGATTCGCTCTTGCCCATCAGCCCTCAGTGCATGGTCCTCTTGTGGTCCCCAATCTGGCTTGACCGTGTATATTGGGGAGTCGATGAGATGCCGCTCCGGGTTGGAGAAAGAACCGCTCCACTCGGATTCTTCCACAAACAGAAAGCTTCCGTATTCAGGGGTTCCCTCTCCAGTCAAGCCGATCGCACCATCAATTCGAAAGTTGGCATAAGACCATAGATTGGGCTGCCACCTGCAGTCTGCGGCTAGTCTGTCAATGATGGCATCCGTCGCTCTGTTCCCATTGATATTTAGGCTCCAGAGCTGACTGGCGAAACGTCCGGTCAAGGCGCTGAGCGCTTCGTCGTCAAGCCTTCGGTTGCGAATCTTGAGGATGCGTAGTTCCGGCAACAATAAGGGCTGAAGCATGGGCCAGATGGCACCGGGGATGTCAGAAACGTCCAGGCAGACTACGCCTGCTAGACTCGGAGACCTGAAGAATGTCGAAGGCACGGGAGATTGACAACCTGCCATGCTCAACAAGAGAAGCCGGTGATCTTTTGTGCCTGTGCCGTCACCACTAAGTAAAGCCCCTGGGTCCAGATCCGAGTGGGCATCAAGGAGAACGCAAGTCAGATTAGGTAGGAGCGAAAGGGCTCTCTTGAAGCTCTGACTCAGTGATCGCTCGTCTGAAGCAAAGTGATACGAATCCTTTGCAAACTCTCTCGCGTCGAGAACGCGGACTAAGGACCGAGTGTTGGGAGACACTTGGTGAAGCCGACGGAACACAAAGTCAAACCACCACGCTACGTCTTTTTAGAATAGATGTGTGTCAGCTTCGAAAAGAGACAGGCCATTAGCACGGGCTGGTGTAGCTGAACTCACCATCTCCTGATTGTAGGCCAGCATGCCGAACAGCCAGCAAGAGGTCGAACCAAAGACGTGGGGCAAAAACATGCCAGAATCGGCCATTAACCAGGCAAAGGGCAGGATAGTCTCGAGACGCTACAAAGGGCGCCACCAGATGAAGCCAATCTAGGCGTGTAGTGGCCTCGTGATAGGATGGGAGGTTTTCCATCATGTGAATCGCATCCTAGCTGCTTTCGTGGGGCTCGTGCTTGGCCCGTCCGGGCGATATCGAGGGGTGTAAGGACACTGGGAGGGGTGTGAGACGCAGAAGCGGGATATAAGGTAATGATAGCCGATCTCCACAAAGCAAACGAGAGATGAGATATCCGTGATCGACGCCAGTGGATGTGAGTGGACTACCCAGATCGGGGATCTAAGAGATGAAAGAGGGCGGACGAATGATCCCAAGACGTGAATCTCGGAGACGCGGCTGATAGGTAGGCAATGCGTAGGCAATAGTTGCGAAGCGACGATGGCGGAGGGGCAGATGGGGCAGGCAGATGCGGAGGGGCTCAGCTGCAGTTGCGCACTGTCCTCTTTCAGACAGTTCCTGTCTTCTTTAGTGACAGAATGGACTACAGACGGCAAGCGGAGGAAAGAGGCTGTACCTAGTGATTGTACGTCGTACAAACTATCCGAGGTAGGTGGAGTCGAACTGACGCCTGGGTGCTTGTGGAGAAGCTGTCGCCTTTGTGCTCGGCTCTCTCTCTCTCTCTCTCTTTCTCAAAGGAGCACAGTGCGCTTTGCTTCTTCTGCGCCAAGAGACAAAGGCGGCAGTGCAAACTGGCGCGGATGCCACGATTAACCGGGTCAATTCGTGGTGACACAAGCGACAAGCGGAGGAATGAGCGATGACGTCTTGGCCCAAATGGCGCCTGGCCAACAGCAATCGGACTGGAGGGCTGAAGGAGGGAGACCAAACGACCGAAGGATGCAAGAGAACAGAGCTAACGGATGCCGCAAAGTCCGGGCTACTGCGTGTGTTCCTCAAACGGGCTCGAGGCTTCTCGCCGTTTTGAGCCTCTGGCAGGGCGCCGGCTCAACGCCCAGATGGGATGGTGGAGAATCTGGGACACTGGCTGGAACTGGTGACATTTCTCAACTGGGTGCTGGGCACAGGGATACGTCTGAGTGGTCGACGTCGAGTCGTGCAGGGCTGACCTGTCACATTTCTGGCGAGATGGGACGGGCAAGACGGCTGAGGGCTGTACGATAGTACTACGTAGTACTGTCTCTTTGACTGCGGAAATGCTGGTGGGGCTGCCTGGGACAAATCGGGGTTGAGCTGATACACAATCCAGTTAGCAGATACCTCATCTATAGCCGAGCTGTCTATGAGCAGATCAGTACCAGTCAAACCCGGGGAAGTTTTGAGCTGCCCCACTAGCATTTCCGCAGTTAAAGAGGTAGACTGCCAACCGCAGAGACAGGACGATACATGATGTGAGCAAAATTACCGGACGTACGTACAGACCGCCAACTTTGGTGGCGTCAATTGGTGACCACCCGTTGACGGAAGGAATTGGCGGGGTTCGTGGGTCGGCGATGATGATGATGATGAAGAGAGAAGAAGCAAGTTGTGGGGTTCCCTGAAGGCCAGGCCTCACCCAACTGGAGGAGAGCGAGGTCTGACATGACTAATTTAGGGATACCTAAGTTAAATCAACAGCAGTCGACCTCCCACTACAGCACTGTTCTGCCCTCAGTTTGTACGCTCAGCCCACTAGTAGAATCCCCCCCCCCCCCCTAGACAAACCTGTTCATCCACACCCCCCGATGCCGTACTGCGAGCCCTACGGCGCAAACCCCCAGCGGCGGCTTTCTAGCCTGCGGGCGGCTCTCTGCCCCGAGTGCCCGCTGGAAAGGGGCCGGTGCTTGCGCTAACGCGGGACGAGAAACGGCGCTCCCGCACTGTCAGCCGCATCGTGGGTCCTGTCACTGGGAGGGGCGAGAAAAGAATGAATGAACGAAATAGATGCATTGATAGGCCGTTTATTTAGCTCCGGATGAGGTTGAAAGAGACAAGTCAAGTTGCCACCGCCGCGTCAAATGATCCGTCTGGAGATGTCACCCCGAACACCACTAATGAACAAAGGTTGCTCGGGTGGCGGTCATGCATTCATGAAAGGGTGTGGCTTTTCTCACTGAGCAAGCCGAGTTTCCCAGGTATTCAGCTGGGGGGGCTGCCGTCGCAAATCCAACCCCCGGCAACAGGTAGCGACCGCCTATCTCCCTAGAAAAACCGTGACTGATGTTTTTTTTCTTTTTTTTTCTCTTTCCTCAATTGCCACCATCGGTTTGACCATAGGCGCGGCAGGCTGTATCGAAGTCTCACAAATACCCCGTGTTTTGACAAATTCCTTTTTCGTTCCGCCACCACCGTCAGGATCAACGAAACGGCCGTGCTTTGGGAAACTAATCCCAACTTCACACGAACCCCGGGTTTCTCTCTGAGTCTGACTCGCATTTATTGCGTACAGTGATCGGCGCAGCAGCAGGGTCTGCCGCATCAGATCGATCACCCCGCAAGAAATCCATCGTTCCGATCGTGATCGTAATCGTGATGGCGATAGCGATGGCGATGCTCCCGAAACCCTCACCCAGCAGGCCCCCCTGTCTGGTCCTTTTTTCTCCTTTCTTTGTTTCTTTTTTCATCCCACAAGATTCATATGCAATCTGCCCCGTGTCTGCTCCACCTTCTAGATCCCCTTCTTTTCCACCAACCGGCCACAACTGTACGGATAGGGAGGGGGGAAACACACGTACACACACAGCCCCAAGCGGTCAGCACATCTGGCAAGCCGTATGTCTACACCTTTTGGGCGGAATATCAGCCATGTCCCACCTCGTGGCACCGCCAGTAGATCCAGATCGAAGTGAGGCGTCCTTTAGGGCTAGCGGGTGACAGATCCCCCCCATTCCAACCCCTGGCGCCTGGTGGAAATAATCCAGACGCCAGCCGTTCGCTTTGCCTAGTTCTCTCAAACGGCTTGACCCCGTCTCTCTTCCAGCCACCGGTTCCACCATGCAAGATCCGCAACTAACACGCACATGGGTAGTTCCAGCACGGCAACCGGTGGCCGCAAAAGAAATAACACTCGCCATGGCGTCATTTTGGCCGAGGGATTCCTCTAGATAGACTGGCTGACGGGGCTGCTCCGACGAGGCCTGCTGGAGGCCGCAATCGTAGCGGAGGCGCGCCGTGATCCAAGACGAGCCAAGGCCCTAAATCACACGCTAAGCGAGCGCCTCAATCTCAACTCACATGGGACGTCGACAGCCACTGTCGCATTGCATTCTTCACAATATCTGGTCTATTTTCATGTGTTATTCAATGATTTTCTCTTCTCAAATGTGTGCATTGATAACGGCCTACCCATTGCTCTTCCAGGTACAGCCAAGTCACACAATTGTACTAATTACCTAGATTACAAGTTTGATACTACGTACGATACAATAAGGTACTACTATTTATTAGTGTCATCTGAATGCTCATCATCCCCGTCTCCTTTCCCCAGCCGCCTCCCCGGTCCCCACCTTACATGTACCCACTCTCCACCACCGGTGCCATGCCTGATTGCCTGCCGTAGTACTGCCCACACCCGGGTCAACATCCTTCGTCCTTCATCAAAGAAAAGTATAGGTTCAATGTGATAATTGATACTGCCGAAGACAAGGTAATTGCGGAAAATCGACTCGCGGCTCCCATCCCGTGGATATCAAATGAGTTTTGAGTGCTGCTCCTATCCAAGAAGCATGCGTATGAGGGAGCGAACAGTGAAGAAAACAAGTGAAACCATGAGACACCATGCATAAAAAATAAAAAGCCACAGAAACTCCGTTAACCCCGTTGAAAATGGATTCAAATGTGTGCAGCGAGAGAACGCAACAAGAATCGGTCAGAAGTCAGCTTCTGCCGCCTCGCCCAACCAGGAGCCGCCACCCGCCCCCATATCCGCGACGCTCACTCGTCCTTGGGAAGTTGGGTGTTCCCGATGGGGACGCCTGCTTCAGACTTGTAGCTGTGCTGATCAATGGCATCCACAGGTGGCGCATTAGCTTGCATCTCTTCCTATCTCTCTGGCTCTCTCTTTTCTTTTTCCTTCTTCCCACCCCGCTCCCGTCTGAGTTGTCGTGTATGTAATGTATGGGCTTGTGTGTGTCCAGACGGCAGACGGGTGGTGCCGGCGGTATCCTTCTTGTCTCATCCGCTTCCCCACCCGCTTCACCTCCTCTTTCATTCTGTGAGCGTCTCGGTTGGGGAGAGATTCCTTCAAGCAAGGTACCCGGGAATCTTGTCATATGTCGTTTCTTTTAGTACTCCGAGCCCCGCTTGTCGGCTGACTTGGCCTTGGGGGGTGCTCGTCGCTTCCGGCTACGCTCCTCTTGCTCGATGACGGGCACAGCGGCAGGAATGAACTCAACACCACGGTTGCGGCTGTTGGGTCTGGCGTGCAACTTGCGGTGGTTGTTTAGGTTGTCCTGGCGGTTGAACTGGTCCTTGCCGCAGAACTCGCAGCAGAAACGGTTAGGCCCCTCGCCGTGGAAACTGTGATTTGTTGTCAGTGTCATCATCTCGTGGGAATTGCGGTGAGGCAATGAATGCCGGAGATTGGGTACTCACGTTTGCTTGTGACGCTTGAGATGCTCGTTTCGGCGAAACGCCTTGTGGCAACCAGGGTAGTCGCACTTGCACATGGCTCGTCGAACCACATCCACGGGTGCGGGCTCAGGCTTGACGGACCGCCTCCTTGATGTGCGGATCTGGGCACGCTGCAGCTCATTGGTCTTGCGTTGAATCTCATGCACCATCATCTTTCGCTCCGCTCGCATCCGGTTGGGCGAGGTAGGGTCGTGAAAGTGATAGGGCGAGATGGAGTGTCGGTCAAGATCTAGAGCGTCCAGCTCGTTGGGCAGTTGTTGCTTGTTGGGAAAGAATGAAATTGGGCTGTCGTTTGCGCACGACCATGATGAAGACGTATCCGCAGCCTCAGAGCCCGAGAGGCTCTGTGTGGGAGTCATCATGAACGAAGTCGCACCGATGGCAGCGTCGGGGGAGATGGCATACATGCCGAAGGAGTTGGATGGAGTCAAAGAGCTCATTGAAGCATTTTGGGCCATGTTAAGCTCGAGCATCTGCTCGTAGTCGAAGCCCAGTGGCTCTCGTTTCATTGGGGTACCAGGTAGACCTTCAGAATAGGGCATCTGATCAAGCTCCGTCTTGATGGGACCGAACATGAACTTTCCCATCGTGGCCGGAGGAGTCAGTTCGACTCTGTGGGCACCATGGTTGTATGTTCCATCGAAGTCAAGTGTAGCCAGTTCATGAGGCGTTGATCGTCGAGACGTAGGAGTAAAAGGGTCGTATGTTGATGAGGCGGAAGAGAAGCTGGTCGAGGTAGAAGGGCATGTCATGGACGGAGCGCACAGGTTGAAACTGTCGTCCATGTCGAAGCGGTATTCCGGTTCGTACTGCATTGTGAATGAAGGGAAGGAGAATCTTGAAAATCAAGGAGATGTGAGGGAGTGTGTGTTTGTGTGTTTGTGTGTGTGCTTGTGTGTGTGTGTGTGTGTGTGTGTGTGTGTGTGTGTGTGTGTGTGTAGGGTGTAGGTGTGTCGATGTTGAAAGATGTAAAGGAGTAAATGTGCTGGCTGAGTATGCAGTGTTCCCGAATGCCTCGAGTAAGGAGAGTGAAAGTGTTCAAGATCCGTTCCACAAGCTGTGAGAAGGTCAAGCAAGGAGCATTAAGGTCGAGTATGGAGAGGGTCCTAGAAGTTTGAGAGACGTTGTCGGGAATGCTTTTTATTTCACAAGGACGGACGCCCTTTGAAGATGTACGGCGGAGGTGGAATGAGCTGTGCGGCAGGATGCCGGCGGGCCCTGAGACATCCAAGTTGCGTATGAACCCCCCCTCCGACTGATCTCGAGTATGGTGGTGCTATTGGAAATGGACGGGGAAACAAATTGTCGCCCAGGTTGAGAATGGAATGGGGTTGGCCTATCGTGACGGGGTCAGATCAAGCAGGGCGGGAGAGGCGCAATCTCCACTGTGGACTAATATGGCTCGCATAGAGGAAAATCGGGTGCTTCAAGTGAGCTAGTAGATATCAAGAGGGAGACTCTGGAAGTTTCGCTGGCCCCTCGACACCATCCGATTGCTCAAGACATGGCTAGTTTATACAATATTTCGAAGAGTTGCGAGTCGAGAGCCGATAGCGGGGCCACAAAATACACACCGACGTTCGCCAGGTGCGGTCAGAAAAAGAACAGATAGCTGCAGCAGCACTGTGTACTGGGTTCCCTGTCCTGCGTTGGATACAGGCTTTGGCAACATCCATGTGGAGGACGAACGGAACTGGGGTGTGGCATCTCCATATCCAAGTGTATGCAGCCACACCTCACGGCCACTTCTGCGGCCATGGTGTGTGGACTCGGGAGTCGATAATGGAGGGGCGTGGTCGGAAGAGATGGTGAATGGCGCACGCCAATGCAAGATGCTGGATCGGGGCATCGGGTGCCTGCATGAACGAACGTCGAGGGGTGGCCTGCCGAGCCTGATCTGAGCAGCGGATAGCTACTCACCACTCACCTAAGACACCTCGGCGACCTCACAGGCTCACACCTCAATGATCTCACACCTCTGGCCAACGAGCTAGTATTCGCTCTCATCAATGGCCAAGGGCTCGCGTCCACACCCTCGCTCCGCAACCTGTCAGGGACCAGGGGCCCCATGGAACGCCGCGGGGGACCTGGCTTCGGGTGAGCGCCAGATCGCCTGGGCCCTGCTAGTATTTTCGCCCCCAGCTGCAATGGGCCCAAGGAATGGGACGGGGCTTGGAATGAGGTCAGTGACAAATCTCCGCCGAAAGGTCCGTCGTGACTGAGACATAGCTATCTAGCCGATAGGATCCGAGAGAGAGCAGTGTGCGGAAGCGTTGAGTAGGTGAGTGCGTGTGTGTGTGCTTCATGGGTTGAGTTTGGGGTTTGGTGAGCCATCGGATGACAATCATCACAAGTGACAATACCAACGGGCGGCATAATGGCGCGATGGTGGTGTTTGTGTGTGTGTTGGGTGTGTGTCTGTGTCTGCGTAGTGTCTGTGATCTATTGTGAGCGCCATGTTGTCACTCCTCCTCTCCTCAACCAAAACCATATCTCCCACCATACCACTTCCTGCTCCCACTCCGAAGAAGGGCTGGGAAGGACCGTACTGAGTGAAATGGACTGGGCGAGGTTGAGCTAGGTCAGTTGATGTGAAGGGCATCGCCCTCGCAACAGGTGAAGATGTGGATCTGTATGAGCGAGCGAGCCTGCCAAAGGGCACACAGTAGCATCTAGCCGTGAGTGAGAAAAGCAACCACAAGGTTTTTGGGCCTTCGTGCAGGTCTCACCCAACGCGAGAGCCGAGCGTGGCACCCGTCGTTTCTCGATCCGTTTCTCGAGCCGTTGTCTGCACGCGAAAAGAGAAAGGGAGCTGTGCAGCTCACCTGCGTCACTGGTGGTACATCCTAGTTGGGACGACACGCGTACTTCAAAAAGGATTTGACCATTGTCTCGCAAAGGTGGTGTTAATGATGGTCGCACGTAACACTGTAGTCGTTTCTAAACGGCTGAACGACGTGGAAACGACGTGGTCACTGGACTCGCTGGTGCCTTCCCCAGATTTTACGGTTCAACGGGCCAGGTTGTAGCAGGCGCGGCGTTCGTTTCGGACCCGGGTTCGGCACTTCCAGTCGCCAAATGTCTATTTCCTCACCCGGCGCAGTAGCACAAAGGCCATCGTCAGCCATTCATGCAGCAAATGAGTACTCTTGAAATGGGTTACAATAGAGTACAAAAGGTTTGCGCATTTTGATGTGCAGTCATTGAACGACACTACCAAGCGCTATCAAGCGCTACCAAAGCCACCGCGAACCAACAGCTCAACACTCGGAGAGAAAGGGGCGCGCATGATCGGGCCCGGGTCGCCCAGGGGTGCGAGAGGCAGATCCCGGCTTCAAGAACAATGGCTCGTCCGTCCTATTGAGGAGTGCCCTAGGAATTGCCACCCCAATTTAGACCATTTAGAGCCTCACCAAGGTACGCACGGCATCGGCCTTCAGCTAGCCTCAGCGCCTGGTGGACCTCGATTCCGATTCGATTACGCCTGCACAGCTTCCTCTGTCGACCGTGCGCGATGCCATCTCCTGGAGCATGCAGTTATAGTACAGTCTCACAGTACACTGACGTCGCACAGGACCTGTCACATTATGCAGGCATTAAGGCGCTGAACTTAGCCTCTCGTGGCTAAGGCTGAACTGTTAGCGTTGGTCTATCGGGATAACAAGCCTGGAGCGCTGGGATGGGCTGGGATCGTTCTGCGGGTTGCCTCACTGCCTCAGCTGCGACAGCCCCAGAGCCCGGACCCATCCAGTCCAGTCTTTCTTAACAAAGGCGAGGCCGGACCAACTCCACTGGGCCCGGTCCAGGTAGGCGAGATCAAGGCCAAGGCCGCCAAACGAGAGTAGCTGGCGGGGCCGGACGGTTGAGGGCCTTGAGCCGTGACGTGAAGCTGGCCTGGACTTTGGCGCGTCGGATCCCAGTCGTTGATCCTGTGTGGCTTGCTGCATCGGCCGTGATCCATCGGCCGCGGGTCAAAGATCTCGACCATAGCCTTGGAGAATCAAAGGGAATTGAGCCTCAGAGTCGCATTGCCACTAATATGTACATATTGTACGGGGCAGCTAGCTTGACGTAGGCACAGCATGCGCATTGAGCCAATGGCTGCTGTCTCTCTGCGTCCTGTCGTCCCTCTTCCCATCCCTGTGGGGAAGGGTAAGTAGCTCAATTGCCGGGAACCGCAGCCTGCCCTTTAACACGCTCACGAAAAAGACAGGTTAATGAGGTTTAAACGGCCTCTCTACCAGCTCCGCGCGTGTGCTTCTGCTCCAGGAAGACGACCAACGCGAACCGTTGCGTCAAAGAGACACGGCGGCAAATTACCTAGACAAGGCTCCGAGTGCTGAGTCGTGAGACCGTGAGTCGTGAGTCGTGGGACGGCGTCATCCCCGCGCAAGTTCGTGACACGGTGACAAAGAACGCCAGTCCCGGGCGATCTGGGGAGACTGTGGACCGTACCCACAGACTATGCTCGTACAGAAGGACAACAGGGGGGGTGGAGTTGGTGTGCCTCGTCCAGTTATCCAGGGTCTCCCCTCCCTCTTTGTTCTCCACGGTTTGCACGCCCCCCTCCCCTCGGTTGAGACAGGCGATGGGACAAGACAAGAACAAGATCCCATTCACTGAGTATATACGAGGACAGAGTAAGCTACAGGTCAAGGCAACACCGCGGATGCCGGATGGCCTTGGCTCTCTGCACGTTACAACATTATTCCGCAGTACCACGGAACCAAACTTATTGGCACGTTCCTAGCATCATTATTTGTCGTGTCTGCGCAGAGCAGGCAGTGAGATAAATGTGATTCCTGACAGAACGAGTTCAGCCCAGCCCAGGAACTGCCCCAGCCTCTGCCTCCACTGCGGGCATCTCTCAACCCGCGTACCGTAGATCACCATATTGGAAAAATACAGTACCCAAAACCGAGCTGGCTGGATCGCGTCCCACGCATCCCTCCCCGGCTGTGTCCTCTATCCGCCGCGACACGCCCGAGAATCGCAGCGAGTCCGGTGCGCTATCCGTCGGGAGGCCCTCTCTTGGCAGCCCGCAATTTTGCCCTCCCGTTAAATCCACTTCCCGTCAGCCGTACAAGGCTTCGCATGCCTCTAGATCCCGCAAGTGTCGGGCTCGCCAGCCAGTTCAGATATCATGATAGACAGCTTGTTTCTTTTTCAGAGTTTTCTCTCGTCCTAGTCCAGCCAGGGCGAGAAATCCGTGGCTAGTCCGCGGGTGCGGGACCGACCTCCGTCAGCTCCGCCGCAGCTCCGGAAGCCCTCCTCCGTCCGGCAGGAAGACCATCCGGCAAGCGCCCGAAGGGTCGGCGGCAGCCAAAGCGGTCAGATCCGCTTCCGAAATAACGCCTCTGTATAAGTGTCTCGCCTACCTCAGATCGGCAAACCATGACCTGATTATCTTCGCTCGCGTCGTGTTTCTTCGGCGCCCTCACAATGTCGTGATGTGATGGATCTACTTTTCTCTACCGAGTCTCAACCCGCGTCGCCCTCTCCGGGCCTTTCTCCCTCCGCCCCCTCCTCCATCTCCAGAGTGACGAGTAGATGCGCAATCGGGTTACCAGAACTAGTATGGGTAGAGGTAGCCGACCCTTTGAGGTGATCTGTCACATCACACTAGTAACCTCTCCCATCCCGAGTTGAGGACCTAATCAGACAAGGTGTGTCCAGCTGTGCGCGCCATCCATGCCTGGTTTGCTTCTTTCCACCCATCGCCCGGCTACGCTAACGCTCTCTGATGGACAGGGGTTTGCCCAGGGTTTCAGACGCTGCGGATCCGTCCCGCTGAAAGGCTTCCTCTCAGTCCTCCGTCCTCCATCCTCGCCCACAGCCCGGCGAGAGGAACAGGCGATGCACTCTCTCTTCTCTCTGTTCCGTAAACTCTCTTCAGAGCACCGTGATATTGAGAAAGTTTAATCTCTGTCCAAGTCTCCTTCAGCTTCTTCGGAACACACAGTTTCTTCTGTGCTCGGAAGACAACATCCCTGGCTAATCCCTCCAGACCGGAAGAGTTCTCAATCAAAGACTATTGCTTTTGGGCTCCCCTCGGTTCACCCGTTGTGGTCTTCTCCCTCTGCCTCTCCCTCTTCCTCTCACGTGCCTCCTCCGGTAGTCTCTTCTCTCTCCCTCTCCCTACTCCTCACGCTCTCTTTCTCTTCTCTCTCTTTCTCGCCCTCGCTCTACTCATACTTCCTATTCCATCCTTCTACATGACAGCCTAGATGACACTGTGCCTGATCCGTCCCAAAAACCTACCGGGCCACTGTAGCGTTCTCTTCAAGTAGAAGACCGGTACGCATCTCGCCAGCTTAGTTCGCGTTCTGCAGGATCGCCCCTCCGTTCGTCCCCCCTGCAACGTGGCCAGATCCCTTCCGCCCGCTCGTGAATGTGACTATCGTCGTTCAGCTTGCAGCGCCCACATATTGAGATATGACGAATTGCTCCCCTATCCCCTAGGTCCTACTCACGAGTGCCGCCGGCAATGCCGCTCCTCACCAGCCAGCCAAGCCTATCTTGGCAGATGAGTGCGGAATTCAGAACTGACGTGCTAGACTCGGAGCTAAAGTGCCACGGCACTACCCGTACCGACTACAGTCGACTAGTTGTTAGTTACCTCTGGTATGCGCTTGTTGTGTTCCGATCCACTTAGCCCGGGTCGGTCCAACAGCCGAGTCGCCGGTCTGTTATACCGGCTATTCCAATATGTGTAGCCACTCCGTGCTTCATCCGGAGTACTTCGTCCGTACTCCACGTCATCATATGGCTTTTCCCGCCACTCTGGTGCGTGAACACCAGGTGCCGAAAGAGCTAATGGACAATAGTTGCTCTGGTTCGAAGGGAGTGTTTTAATTGCCGGATCTCGTACTGTAAAGGGACCTCCGTGGTTATTGGTGGTCACCAGCAACACTTCTCATTATCAACTAGTCAGACTCCAACGGTCCCCTGAATCCGTATACCACTATTCATGCACCATTGGCAACACGGAATGCTTGAAATGGATGGTACGGGGAATATCATCTCTCACTCTTGCCACCCGCGCCTCTGAGTCAGGGTTTTGAAGGAACCCATTCCAATGATATACATTGTGTGACCTGTCACTTATCTCGACGCAATCTCCGTCACATGAGATTCTGCAATATGTGCAGGCTGTCGCATCAGTGATGACCAGCAAGCACTGATGTTGTATTGACACAACCACTTGAACAAATCGGCTGAGCCTCTCCATGGAGAGTGCGGCCTCGTTCCGGCGAATTTTACTCACGGATTTTGTCAGGGCTTACATAGTAGCTGATCACCCGATCCTCAATCAACGACTTGTCACTCGCGGTCGAATGAGATGCAGTCCGTTGTTCTATAGGGTAGCTAAAACAAAATGTTCCAAGATCAAATTGTATTCTCGTCATTGCCACGTGTGTATTCGCCATGCAGTGACAATTAGTACTCAATCGTGCCATTTATTTGCGCCTCCAACCACTTTGAGCGCCGGGATAACTTACACCGTGGGTTTTGCTGTCGAAGATTGGGTGATGCCACACGTCTCATAACCATAATTGTGTCACACACTTGCCCAAAGTCGAGGTTTTGCCCGTGAAGAACCTCTAGGACATTTTCCGCCAGCCCCGGTCATGAAACGAACATCCTAATTAAGGAAAGACACGATGAATGTGCATGAGAGCATGTGATGTCAGTGACGGGTGTTGTCTGCCAATCCCTCTTTCAGAGGTGAAAAATCACTTAGTTCTCCAAAGGTGCTGAGCTAAGAACTCTCAGGCGTCAGCTAGTTATGGATTACAGACGGCGTAAGCCCTCGTACTGAATATTAGCCTTCATGATTAGCATAACTCGGCGTACCACTGCGGAGGTGCCAGAAGCCGAACATATAAATTGAACCACGTGGACGCTCGGGGTTGTTGCTTCTATACCCGTTTGATAACGAGAATACTAACTCAACTATACGTGGTTTCGTAACTTCCACCTATAACAGGTGCACATACTACAAAATTAACTACCAGTGGAAGGACGGACCACGTAGAGTACCACACTGCTTGCGATCGCGGCGCCGACTGCCCGGTCAAGATGGGACATATTGAGGCACATTCACGCGAGCAATGGAAAGTATGCTATAAGGACAGTCACAAGACCTTTGATCAAGACCTTCCAATGTCTGATCAACCTTGAGCAGAATTCGTTCTTCTTGGGGCTGATCTTTGCTGGCCGGTGAAGAAAGGTTGGGTACCAGGGCAACACCGGGACCTTGGGGCAACCCTGGGAACTGATGTGCCTCCTCTCTCGCCGTGACTTGACACGCTCGCTTACCACGTTCAGTGTTTCACAATTATCCCATATAAAGGTTGGATAGGTAAGATTGTGGGCGTGTATTTGCATATGAAGACTGTCATCATGGAGGGTGAATTCCTGCATATTTTCATAGGTTCCGAATATCTGGACTCCACTTCGGTTTCTATGGGTCGAGATAATACATCGCCCTAAATGCGTCAACATCAGAAATTCACTTGATGAACCAATTCCCTAATTTTTACTGCTTTACTCTGAATGAGCTTTTCACACGATTTGCTTTTCGAATACCGTATCCTGATGGACTTTTAGGAGACCCAGGCCATCAATGTCTGTGCATGGGGCATCGATGCCAACTACCAACCGTGATAGGCAGTCATGAGAAAACCTGCACCTCGCTAGACCTCTTCATATTGCATACCAATGTCACCTCAAGTTGGAAACAACGCCCACAAGGAACGCCTAATGCGTTGACGTATCTTACCGACTACGTGGTCGATCTCTAGTTCATAGGCTCAGGGGAATCAAGGAGGCTATGGGATAGTAGATGGGGCCAACGTGCATGATGCTGTTTCTCAAAACGTGCAAATGCATCATAACGAACAATACATACGCATCAAGCTCAACTCTTATGAAGTAGAAGCGCAGGTCAAATTCGCCCTGTCCCGGTCCCGTGAGTGCAAGATCCCTGCCAAGGCAGCAATGTGGTGTAATGTGATAGGCTGTCAGTGTGATACGGCGTCAGATCGCTACCCAAAGGCTGCCCGTATGAGCTTAAAGCGACAGCTGCCATAGGTGGCTAGGGAAGAGAAGACTGCAACGCTCCTAGAGTAATTTTGGAGACAACTGGCTTGATTGCTCGATGATCTACTCAATGTCTAGCATTAATCCATGACTGCTTCTTCGGTTTCGTTGTCTAGGTCCTGGAGCACCTCGTCCATCTCCGCCTCTGTAGCCTCCAAGCCTTCGGAGCTCATAAGTTTGTTGTCTTTGTCCTCGGCTGCGGAGATGCTAGTTAGCAAGATGCTTGTTCAAATATAAGGATGATACGTACTGTGGGCTTCGACAAGGAGGTTCTCTTGAACTTCACAGTCCGTCAAGACGGAGTTATCGCCGATAACGCATCTCTTCCCCAAAATACAGCGGGTTAGCTTGCAGCCCTTGCCAATGGTGACGCCTTCCATCAAGAGACACTGGAATAACTTGGCGCCCTCATGGATCTGGGAGTTGGCTCCCACAACACTCTCCTTGATAGAAGTCTTCTCCTCCACGGTAACATTCTCAGCAACGAGGCTGTCTTGCTTCGTGATGGTCGTCCGAGGTTTTACGCCCTCTGGATAAGCAACCTTCCGAGCATGAGCGAATGGCGATGCTCCCTCGCTACCAGTCTCCTCAAGAGATGGTAATTTCGCGAGTTGCAGTGAGATAGCAAGTAATAGCTGCGCCGTATCCACGCGGCGGATGAGTGGCCCCGTAGCTTCGCCTGAATGGATGTAGGCAACGATCGGCGGCACTTCAAACTGTGATGAGTCCGTAGGCGACGCTTTGTTCTCCTCTGATCCGTCTGACTCTGTGTTCTCGTTCACGTTGGCGCTGGACAGGCCCTTGGCTGAGGGCTGAGTTCTGGGCTCCCCAGGCGATGCAGTCCCGTCTAGTGGGCTTTCCGTCTCACCTTCCACCCGACCATTTCCGCAGACCGTTCTCAAGTGGAGTTTCTCAGCTAGCCCCGATTGCCAACCAGCCTTCGCCCACCACCCGATCACGTCTTCACCAATGCTTTCGAGGCGCTCATTCTCCTTGACAAAATCCAAGACCCATCTCGGGAAAATATAGATGTGTGCGTCCCGGTGGTTGGTGAACATTTTGATACGAGAGTGTGCTCTGAGGAGTCCGTGCCTGAGAGGGAGGCCTTTCCGGTCTTCCGTGAGGTCGTTCAGGGAGTCCGTGGGTATGGAGTAGACTACCTTGGACAGGTTCTGGAAGAGTGAACCCTTTGGGGGTGTGACGGGAGATGACGGCAAGGGCGTTGTTGCAATGAAGTCGGTGTTCTCCTTCTTCACGGGTGTGGACGCTTTGGAGTTGTACCACACTCCAAGTGCTCCGCTGTGCAGGGATCGATGTCCGTTGGACAGCCTAGCAGTACCCAGTAAGTCGGTGAGGCTGGCAGATTTGACCATCCAGGACTGTAGGAGCTTCTCTCCCCCGAGTTCACAGACCAGATCGCAAGGGAGAATGATGAAATCGCCCTCAATGAGCTCTCTAACTTCTAGCAGCCGCAGGATATCAGCAGTGCCCGTATTCTGGTCAAGGCCCTTAGGCGCGAGAATATCGGGCCGCGGTAAAGGCAGTCCAGTCAAGAAAGGGTTGGTGTTGAGTGCGGTTGTGATAGCTTCTGATGCTGTCGGAGGACAAATCAGGGTGATACCTATTCAGGGTCAGCTCACGATGTCCAGTCGCCGGGTTTACAAAAAGCCTCGTATGTGAAAATTAAAGTATTGACATCCATCAATAGAATTACGAAGGCTATGATGGCAGGAGTGCGGCTCGGAGGATGTGAACCAAGACCGGGCAGATATTCCCAGCATGTGGTCTAGGGTACTTGAAGATTGACTCACTCGTAACTCCCATTCGGTAACAAAAGTCGATAGGATACCATACCATGGGGCGATTGGCAATGGGTAGGAGCGCCTTGGGGTTCTCATCAGGATTGGACGTGAAGGTCGGGAAAGAAGACCCTGGCCCGCAAAGGATAAGGGCTTGAAGCCCAGTTGAGGGCATCGACACAGAGTGGGGCATGGCGATGAGTGAACCGCGATTCTGGATAATGTAGAGAGACCCTTGCGGGTTAGACGCCCCTAGAAGTTCCCTAGAACACACGAAACGAGCGTTGCGGTGAGAACAACGGACGGGCTTTGATGCAGGGCTTGCGAGCGCTCTTGAGTCGTTTTCAAAAGTAGACTTCGATGAGAAGAGTCACCAGAAATCGCCCGCCAAGACGTGGGAAAAGAAAGATGTCCCCCCACATGTGGCTGAAGGATCACTAGCCACAGCACGACCCACTCCCATCCGCCATTCACGTGCGACTGGTGGACATCCACCTCGGCACGGATCTTCTATACTCCACCCCGCCCTTGGCAGCCAGCCCCTGAGCTGACATCGGACCTCGGGTGCTGACTGGGTTGCTGGGGGGGATCCTCAGCTCCACCTTGTTATTGATGTTGGTGATACCAGCCACCGCGACTCGACGACTCGACGACAAGCCGAATCTAGCCACAGGAACCTCTTCTCAACATACAGACGAAGCCTGTTTCGGATATCCAGGCGCAATCCAAGACCCAACGACTCTTACTACTTCGACGACTTGACGAGGCTATTTTCGGCAACCGCCGCCCGCTGCCGCCGGCGCCAATCTCGCCACAGAGCAATGCGACAGCGCGTTGCGTAAATGTCGCCCGATCACGGATCGTCGCGTTCGCGACGAGGAGTCTGGAGTCACTGGGTGCCGCTTGCCGTTACCCTCACGGTTGCGACCGTGGGCGTCGCGGCTTGGGTATGGAGCCAGCGAAAGGATGAGGATGAAGAAGCCGAACATATGTCGGGACTGGACTACGCCAACGCGGACTACGCCGGGGATCATCAAGCTCACAACTCGAGAGATATCGGGGCCCCAGAGAAGCCGCCGCGGCCAGATGAGCAAACCCAAGGAATAGCGCCGGGAGACGAGGAGGCTGCCGGAACTGGATGGGGCCTTCGAGGCGCACTGCGAAGAACCCCTAGTCCGCAGCAATTCTTTGATTCGACAGGCAAGACGGTTGCTGCGGGCGTCGCAGCAGCCAGCGCAGCTATGGGCAAGGCCTTGGCTTCAATTCGCGAAGAGGATAAGAGCCCGTACAGTGGCGAGAGCAACCCTTGGTCTGAGGAAGCGGATGCCAAACAGGTGCAGGAGCGCGAGGTGCCGGAGCGCGAGGTGCCGGAGCGCGAGGTGCCGACGCCCGCATCCCCATCTGCTATTATTGGTGGAAAGAAGCGCAAGACTGTCGCCATTGTCGTGTCTGCTGATGCCCAATCCTCCTTTGGGGACGACGATGGGTTCCACGAGCACGCGGTAAGCTTGACTGATCTGCCACTTGTGGTTCTCACTAACTCGATCACACAGTCTATCCTATCGCACATTCCCCGCCACAATGATTTCACTCAGATCAAGTTGTTTGTTTTGATTTATGCTCCAGGTTTGAAGGATACGACAACGGATACTGCTACAAGTAACCTACCGCCTCCTTCGCTGAGCTCTTCATTTTCTAACATTGGCCACGATCAAGTCACACCCGGCGAGGAGTCCAAGAACCCACTGTAAGTGCCTCTGACCATGCAAATTAGGATGTCTGCTAACATTTCTCAGCACATCGTCGAGCACTGCGTTCAACTCCATTTACTCTGAAGCCTTGGGACTTGTGGAGAAGGAGACCATGGTTCTTCCCTTCACTACTCTCAACGGCCATGTGCACATCCTTCGCCATCTCCAGCCTGAGGTAATCTACCTCCAGGAATCGCTCTCTGGCGATGATGGCAGTGTCATCACGAGCCTTCAGACCTGGCTTCGCCATGACGTCATTCTTGTTGTTGGAGCCGACGGCGGCTCTGGAGGTCTCGCAGATAGCGAGTCGGAAGCTGAGAGGGCAACCAAGTCTGATTTATGGTGGCAGCGAACAGAAAGAGTCGGTCGAGGCCGAGGGATTATTGTTGTGGATGGAATGCGAGTGAATGACGATTGGACGCGTCGTGTTCAGGGTCAGGAGTGAATGCCGATGCTGCTTTGACAAATCTGGCGGAAGATACCATGAAGCTTGATATTTCGTATATGAGTAGCACAGTTGGAAATACGGGATAGGTGCCTGCCTGAGTTGTTTCTTTACTCAATCGCTCAGAGTACCTTGCTGGTGGTACGAACTCCTTGCTGCTCGTGTGGATGAGAGCGTCACTGTCAAACTACAACATAACCTGGGCCTTGAATCGGCCACTATAGTGACCGTCCCCGACTTCAACCCCAATGCGCGTAAGGATCTGAGATTGCTTGTCAATCGAAGCTGATATATGTCATTTGCGACGTCTCTGTCACACATGGATTACCTCGGGTAAGAAGTGGGTAAAGCGGTTGTGATTTACTCACACATTGGCTGTATCAGTCATCGATATGAGCACTTAAAGTAGAGAACACGAAATTCACGTTTTCGAACTAGCCTCAGCGTTTTTCCCAATCCCTTATGGCAAATCGTGCGGGAGCCCAAAGGGTGCTTCCACGCGTTGGAACCTTGATGCGATCACGTGACCCTGACCAAGCGTCAGCCAGCACTCTGGCCAGGAGCCGCACTCGTGATGCGGCGACAACCTACAGCAGCATCTACCGACGTCCAACTCTCCGCCTATCGCGCGATCCTCACATCACGCAGGGTGTTTCCTTTCGCTTCATTTCGATATTGTCCATTTATTATTTTTATAACTCTCAGACCCGCGCTGCGGTGCACCACCCGCGACCCCGACCGCGATCCGACGCCCCTCGGCCATCTCCGCATTATCCATTCGGGTGACGTGCAACGAAACCCAGCTCACGTTCATCTGATCCGACCCTTACCCCCCCGCGTCGCGTCATTGCGAAGTCGATATCGATGTGCGTGCCCTAAGGTGGCGGTTCGAGCGATATCGAGTGGATAGAGAAAGGTCCAAGGAAGCATTCACAGTTGCTGCGCCATCCGCGCAGCGCGACGCCAACACCATGGCGCCGGTTGGACCTGTTGTCCATCATGGTGCTACCACCAAAATGAAGCGCCCTACCCCCCCTGGGATCCAGACGAATGGGGTGGTACCCTCAGCAAAGAATTCGCCCTCTCCCTTGATGTCGGCTAAGAAGCCACCACTGAGTGCGAAGCAACCCCCCCATTCCGCTAGTGAGCGAGCCATTACCGCGTCGACCGTCCGACCTGTCAATCGAGCACGCCGAGAAACTTCCTCCCAAGTCCTCGGTAGGAACTCGAGGAATAGCGCTGGACTACGCTCAGCATCTCTCGCCGCCGACATGTCATTGCATGATAGGGAGCCCCAACCATATAGTATTGCTCTCCGATCCATGTGCCGTGATAGGCAATCAGTCTAATATTTCGCAGTTGTCACCGATTCATATATTCTAAGGAAATTCGCCGGCCGCCCTCCCTCTCTCATTGTGCACATGCATGCCACCCACTTTCGCTTCGACAAACAAGACGGCATGTTCCCATACAAGTCGCCAATGAGACTCTTCCTTGATCATTTGAGGAGTCGCACCGTGCCGCATGATCTTCTTGAACACTTTATGGAGGGTGGAGTGCCATTCTATGATGGGTGCCTTATTGTTCAAGTCCACGATCACAAATCCGCTGCCGAGAAAAAGGACACACGGCCGACCACAAAGACAAGCTCGGTGGTAGCTTCGTCGATTCACAACTACAACCAGTACTTGACTCCTTCTCCTTACGTCCCATTCCCCAAAGAATGTTTGACAAACGCGGACGGTTCTGCAAAGGCAGAAGAGGAAACAAAGGATCCAAGCGCGGTAGAGAAGGATATAGAAAACTCACCAGCACCGCCAGTCATTTCTGATGGTCACAAAAGCAAAGGCTCTACTACCCCCAAGATCTTTACCGTTGTCCTGCATCCAACTCCCGAAAGCCTCCACAAGGACCTCATCATCAAGGCATCGACTCCAAGAGGAGCAAACGACGCTCTGGGCCTAGTGCCACCTTCGACTCCGATATCTCTCGTACCACCGACTCCGACTACTGCGAACATGCCCCCGCCAGCGAAGCGTCAAAAGCGAGAGAGGATGGAAGTAGATGGTAGCAATATTCGCGAAGTAGAAGGCCAGATCCTTTTGGCTACGAATGCGCCCCTCATGCTTGAGCCAACAAAGAACCCAGAAGAAACGATTGCACTTCTGGAGGCAATGTCCCATCCCAAGCACTCTGAAATGCCACCGCAACCCAAGACTCGCAAGAGGACTGTTGCGGAGGTGGCAGCTGACGAGGCGGCGGCGGCAGAACAAGAGCGATACATGCTTGTTCTGGACGAACGCCTACCATCAAGCTCAGTGGGCGCTCAAAGTGGTGGGGCACCTGATGGAGATGCCCAGACTGGCGCGGCAACGTTTGAGCCTAGATTCGAGCGCTTCAAGGTTATCGCGGACATCAAACGCGAGCATGCCGAGAAGAAGGAGCAAGAGAAGATCAAGCAGCAGGAAAATGACCGAAGGCTCCAACAGCAGAGACAGCAACAACAGCAAGAAGCAGTCCTCGCGGCCCAAAGACAACAGGCAGCAGATCAGGAACGAGCCAGGCGAGAGGCAGTCGCAGCAAGGGAGGCTGCCCAGCGACAAGCCGAAGCACAACGGCTGGCTCGCGCGGCCGCAGCGACGCCAAGCACCCAGAATGCTCAGAGACCAAACATGACCCAGCCACAGCATGGCCATCCCACTCAGAATGGGATGGTCAACAACATGGCAAATGGGACAAGTGGCACGCCTACACCAGTCACCAACGGCATGCCTGTTCAGGCACAACCACGCTTCCAGGCTCAAATCTCTCAGCCTCCGGCATCTTCACCGGTGGCTAGACAAGGCACGCCTCAGAACATGTCCTCTCCTATGGTTGGCAGTGTTCCCATGCAGCAAACGAACTCGGGAGTAGCAGCCAGCCCTCCTCGACCTTCTTCGGTGGTTCAGAACCACCCTATGTCCGTCCCCATGGCTCATAACATGTCGTCCCGTGGAAGTCAGCAAAGCCATCCTTCTGGAACACCGCGCATACCCCATTCTACTCCCAATATCCCCCATGGCACTCCCATTAATCGTGCGATGGCAGGAACTCCTCGCATGACCCAGGCTAGCCCGCCCCCTAATATGATGGCGCAGAATTCGCAGATGGGACAAGCACAGGCTATCATGATGAGCAACCAGGCTATGAACCAGACGAACCCGCAAGTTATTGCCCAAATGGCAGCCCAACAACGAGCTATTGCGCAACAGCAGCAACAACAGCAAATGGCCGCGATGCAGAATGGTGTTGCTAATGGCAATCTGAACGGTCAAGCTATGTCACCTCAGCAGCAACAGCAGATGATGCAGATGATGCAACGGCAGATGATGCTACAGCAGCAAGCACAACAGCAGCAGCAGCAGCAGCAGCAACAGCAGCAGCAGCAACAGCAAGCACAGCAGCAGCAGCAGCAACAGCAACAGCAACAGCAGCAGCAGCAACATCAGCAGCAGCAGCAGCAACAGCAACAGGGTGGCATGATGAACCAGCAACAACAGCTTGCGCAGCAGTATGCTCAGCAACTCCAGAGCATGCAGGGAAGTCAAATGCGCCAGATGACACCCCAGATGCAAGCTCAGCTTCAGCAACAAATGGCGGCGCGAATGAATCAAATGAGCGGCCAGATGGGCAACCCCATGCAACGTCAAGTTAGCGGTCAAATGTTGAATGGTAATAACATCAACATCCAGGCACTTGCGGCAATGCAGCAGCAACAACAACAGCAGCAGCAACAGCAGCAGCAAGTACAACAACAACAGCCTCAGCAACCGCAACAACAACCCCAGAATACCGTGCAAGTCCAGATCCATAACCAGGCTCGTGTCTTGTATCAAAAGATGCTACAAACACTTGCGGCTAAACATGGAGGGCTGGAACGGATTCCTCAAGAGATCATGGAGAAGGTTAAGCAGACTTCGCTCTCTCAGGCCACACATCTCTTCCAACAAAACCTGGCGCAGCGTAGGGCGCAGCAACAGATGTTGATGCAACAGCAACAACAACAACAATTGCAGCAGCAGCAAATGCAAATGCAAGCGCAGATGCAGCAGCAGCAAGGGATGAATGGGATGATGGGGCACCAGGGGATGTAGATTCGCTCCATAGGGACGATTTTAACGAACTCGGGGCGGATGCTACGATAGACACCTAGTTGGCAGGGACTGTCGTTGGAGTTAGGAGATGTCAGGTTCTTTGTGATTTCGCGTTTCTTTCGCTTTTCTTTCGAGTCTGGTCATGGTTGCTTTATACCCCGCGGAAATGTTTCGAGGCAGGACAGGGATCATTCACGGATGCGTTTTCTTTGAGGGTGGGTTTTCGTCATTAATGTCGTAGGGAAGCGTCAACGGTCATGCATGGAGTTGAGGACTCAGACTGGGAATCAAGTGTATGATATGAACAATTGCGTGAAGAACAACCAGTCAAACTGCCACGTTGTGTCGTTGAAATCGAGGACTATTGTCAACGATTGTGTCTCAAGCAAGGAGGGCCTTGCGAGTTGTGCTGCTTAGGTAGGTAGGTAGGTAAGGTACCTAGGTAATTAATGTGTTGTGCTGGTTGACGTATCTAACTCCTTCCTCCGTACATGAGGCGTACGCAGTAAATTGCAGAGGAGTGGCTCGTGAAATGTCACGTGCGCCACTTGCGCTGGTGCATGATGACACAACCGGCTGGTCAGGAAGCTTGGTCATGTCCACCCAAGCCCGCGATAGCTCCCGTCCAGGCAAACGTGACCAGTCCATCACGCATCGCAGCGACGGCACCGGATCTATACTATCCCAGCACCTAGCTCATCCTCCTATTACTGCGCTTCCTCTACGATTCAACCTCTTCCACCTCGTTTCTTGTTCCAGCTGTAACAGCCAGCAATCTTATCGCCCTCTCGCCGTTGCTCTGCCAGCCCTTCTTGATGTATCAACCACAATTATCAGCGCTTTTGCTTCCCCTGCTGGTCGCGCCAGTTTGGGGCGGATCTACGTTGACTTGCGAAAACATCCGCGTTGATGGACACAGCTTCGATCTCTCAAAGTTGGGCGGGCCGCACTCCGTGGTCACGTCGCGTCTCCAGTCAAGCCCTCCTGCGCACTTCAACACCACCTATACTCTGGATATCTGCAAGCCCTTGAAGATGAGCGGAAAGCCCAAGGGAGAGGAGTGTCCGAATGGCACGAGAGGTAAGTCTTTCGTCCGCCGTGTGCGCACGGAGACTGACGAGTAGCAGTGTGTGCGATCACTCGCTTTCTTAAAAATGACGACATCGACACCATCGTCGACCTCAACGCGATAGCAGGAAACCTCGACACTGCCGGCGGTACAAAATTCGACTACACAGTGACAAGACTCAAGACGAGCGACTCGACCTCTGACTCGCAGAAAGAGGGCCTGCGAATGGTTCTCAAGGGCGGCAAGCACCACCCCATTGGAGACCCTTCAAAGCCTCCCCGCGAACAAAAAGCCGTTGTCGAGTTCATCTGCAATCAGAACAAGACGGGAACTGAGGGCGAGTGGGATGCAGAGGACAAGTATACAAACGACAAGTTACGCCTCCGCGATGATGAGAATAACAAAGATGGCGATAAGAAGGAGGGGGGCGGCGACGATAAAGAGGGTGATGCGGACGAAGAGAAGGATCACCAGCTGAAGCACGACGACGCGGCTCTCATCTGGGAGGGATTTACGTCGGAGAAAGACGCCGATGTCCTCCGCTTGACGTGGTACACCAAGTACGCTTGCGAGAAACGAGACGACAACGGCGGTGATGGCGACAATGACGGCGAAAACACCTCGTGGGGTTTCTTCACCTGGTTCATTATCATGTAAGTTCTCCCCCGCAATCTTGGGCGAGGCCACACTAACTCTAAGTTCAGCACGTTTCTCGGAATTGCTGCCTACTTGGTGTTTTCCAGCTGGTTGAACTACAACCGCTACGGGGCTCGCGGCTGGGATCTTCTCCCTCACAGCGACAGCATTCGCGACGTCCCGTACTTGCTCAAGGACTGGCTTCGTCGAGTCTTAAACTCTGTCCAGGGCACGGGTAGTCGCGGAGGCTACAGTGCGGTTTGAATGGGCTTTGGATTCGGTGTATTTTTTAACCTTTTTTCCGGCTGACACGGTGAAGCAGCGCGGCCAACTCGTAGATAGTACTGCGGGATTGGGCACCAGACGCGACTTGACATTTCACGGGCTTTGCTATTCTGATTATGGGGCTGTCAACTTGGCTTCATTCTTTCCGTGGGTTGTGAGCCACAAGCAAACGCAGAGTCGCGGTGGAGTAAACCGCAGTTGTGGAATGGGACGGGAAGATTGACAGAGTGGTGGACCGATTTTAGACGGGAGGTAATCTGGAAGACCAGTGGCCAGGGTCAATGGCTGTATACTATTGCATGTGTTTTGAATATTGTGACAGACACGAGTAGTAGCTCGGAGGACACCACTCAATGATGAGCCTTATTACTTTGCCTTTCACCCGTCAACCCCCACGGACCTCTTGAAAGTTGCATGCTCCAGCTCTTGGGCCCACTAGGCTTGTTGGCGTATGCACGATTGTTCGGAACCATGACGGGGGCTCTTTACCATTGATTCAGCTGCTTGTGACATCCCTGCTTCGCCACTAGGTCGCGTATAAGCGAAGCGACAGAAGAGGATCATGGGAGGTTACCAAGCGTTAAATGCATATCCTAGAACATGGCCAATCACTACTAGTATCGTGAGGGGTCCGGACGGGGAGCACAGTTTGCTGTAGCCTGAAAAGAGAACAGATAACGCAGGTTTCTATCAAAATGAGAGTTGAGCATGACCCAACCCATGCCTTTAATTCCTACCTATTCAGGGCATATAGAAAGACCAATCATGCATCTTCCGCCCAAAGTAGTTGGGCAGTGGGATGGCCAGATGTGGGGGTTTGGGGCCGCGTAGTTGACTCCTCGCTTGACTGCCCGACAAAATGTCGGAAACATGACTGGATTGGCTTAATCAATCAGTTGATGAGTCAATTGACTCCTTACAAGGGCCACAGTATGCCTGGTATTCAAAGTCGAGGCTTTACTAAGTGAGGTAATTACAAGTGACTCCTCTGCTGCATGTATAGTTCAGGGCGTGGGCTCTTTGAAGTGACGCACTGGCTGCGAAAGCGGAGGGTTATCGATAACAATAAATAATTCTCGCCCCTCCAACGTAGAAAGTTGCCCGCCCAGCCCACCTAGACTCTGCCCTCGCTTTCTACATCCTCCCTCAACCAAACCACAAATTCGTTTGCGCGACGATTCGCCCTGCTTCAAAAGCCATGGCCATGCGACTCCCTATGCGATGTCGATTGGCAAACCTGGCCAGCGCCTCGGCCCGTCCTCGAATCGCCCGTCGAGGCCTCGCCTCGTTGCCCAACGCCGATCCGTCGCCGGAGTCTCGAAGCGCTGCCATTGTCAACGAGCATGCGCCTTATATGGTGGCGACGTACGCCCGACCCCCTCCCGTGTTCGTCAAGGGCTCGGGCTCGTGGCTGTGGGATATCGAGAGCCGCAAGTACCTCGACTTCACCGCGGGCATCGCCGTTAACGGGCTGGGCCACTGCGATCCCGAGTTCACGCGGCTGCTGCATGAGCAGGCCAAGGAGCTCGTCCACGCCTCCAACCTGTACTACAACCCGTGGACGGGCGCGCTGTCGAAGCTGCTGGTCGAGAAGACGCTCCAGTCGGGCGCCATGCATGAGGCCGCCGCCGTCTTCGTCTGCAACTCTGGATCCGAGGCCAACGAGGCGGCCATCAAGTTCGCCAGGAAGGCCGGCAAGGTTGTCGAGCCTTCGGGCGACAAGCACGAGATCGTCTCGTTCCAGAACGGCTTCCACGGCCGCACCATGGGCAGCCTGTCCGCCACCCCCAACCCCAAGTACCAGCAGCCCTTTGCGCCCATGGTCCCGGGCTTCAAGGTCGGCACGTACAACGACGTTGCCGCCATTGATGATCTCGTCACGGACAAGACTTGCGGTGTCATTGTCGAGCCGATCCAGGGCGAGGGCGGTCTCATTGCTGCCACGGATGAGTTTCTCATTGCCCTGGCCAAGCGATGTCGAGACGTCGGTGCTGTCCTAATCTACGACGAGATCCAGTGCGGTCTATCACGGACCGGCACCTTCTGGGCTCACGGTAACCTCCCCAAGGAGGCTCATCCTGACATCCTCACCACGGCCAAGGCCCTCGGCAACGGCTTCCCCATCGGTGCTGTCATCGTCACCCAGGACGTGGCAGACAAGATGAAGGTCGGCGATCACGGCACCACCTTTGGCGGCAACCCACTCGCCTCCCGCCTAGCCCACTACATCGTCGGTCGCCTCTCGGACAAGAGCATCCAAGACGCCGTCCTGGCTCGGTCCAAGGTCTTTGCCGAGCGCTTCGCCCAGCTGCAGGCGAAGTACCCGGACCTCGTCAAGGAGAAGCGCGGCCGCGGCCTGATCCTGGGCCTCCACCTCTCCGAGGACCCGTCTCCCATCATCAAGGCTGCCCGCGAGCGAGGCCTGCTTATTATTACCGCCGGCACAAACACCCTGCGATTCGTACCCAGCCTGACCATCACCGACGACGAGATCAACCAGGGCTTGGATATTCTAGACGCCGCCATTGCGGCTACGCGATGAAAGCGCACCCCTTTGAGAGTGACTTAGATATATGTGTGGAGTTCTTGATTTGATGTGATCTGGGTAGATGAGGAGAAGGCAGAGATGGGACTATATTTACGGCAGAGATGAAAAGCGATTAGATGTGAATTTCAGACCCAATACACTTTTTACGACGTGGTTTATGCGTACCTTTCCTCTAGACTATCATATTGAGGAACTATAAGAGGTATCAAGGGCTTGTGACTACGTCCCCTGATGGGAGTTGCGTTGAAGAATGCCACCACCACTGCGCAACCCAGCATGATATTTCATATATCTCCTTTTCAACTACAAACTGATCAAAAACCCCAGGCCCCCAAATCTTCCTCCATCAAGGCTCCATCCCCACAGGGCGTCCACTCGACGCCGTTGACCTGCGGGTCGGTCAAGGGTAAGTTCTCGCGCCAGTACCGCGTCGCAACATCCTTGGCTTTGGCGTATGTGCAGATGGGCAGCTTGACGAAGCCCGGCGTGCGCACGCCGTTCTCCAGGATAAGGCCGCCCTCGGTGCCGGCGCCGTCGATGATTTTGGAGTTTTCGGGGATCTCGTAGCCCATCTTGCCCCCGTTGAGACGCCATCCTTCGTAGGTGCTGTGGAACATGGTTAGGAAACTGGTGGAATAATGTGTGCCAATGACGGAAAGGGAAAGGGGCGTGTTTGACATACCTGACAACCAAATCTTCAATCATAATGCCGCCCCATTTTGTGCCATCGAGCTCATCCGTTGTTCCGCCTGGCAGCGTTTGAAACTCACCGTGTTCCGAGTCCCAGGTGATGTATCCCAGGAAGAACGTGTGTCTGTCGTAGCAGACTGACGTCTTGGCTACGTCGTCCTCGCCCAAGTAACTTGGCAAGTCTGATGTAACGCAGTCACTTGGCTCCATCCTGTCAAGGGTTCGTCTTGATCAGCAGTCAACCCAAGCCCAGTCGACAAGTTACTCACAGAATCATTGGGACCATCAGCTTTGGCCACTCCTCTACCTCTCTGGAGCTCGTCTTCCAGGCAATTGGGAGGAGCTGCGAGTAGACAATCTTCTGCGCCATGTCCACAAAGGAGCCGAGGTCGAGGTGTCGCGTCAGCTCGAGGGCGAGACCGTCCTTTACCAACCCCTCGAGTATGTCGAGAGCTTCGTTGGTCCCGGAGAAGAGCTGGTTCAGAAAGTCAATCTCGGCGTCGATCCAGGAATCAAAGACGGATCCCATTGAAACTGTGAGATCGTTTTGAATCTCATCTTTGGCACTGATATTGCATTGTTAGGAACGCATCATGGAACACGAATAGGCACCAAAGGATAACGTACGCGGGGATATGGTTCTTCCCGATAGTGAAAGCCATACCGATAGCTCCATTTACGGATTCCTGAGCCGTTGCGTGGAGACCAGCATCCGCAATGAGTTTTGCCTCCTTGATGGCTGATTCCATTTCTCACATCAACCTCTCATTTCGTTGGTGTAAGCCGACACGGGGATAAAACATACCAATGTTCCACGCAAACGCAGACCCGATTCCGACGGCGAACTGAACAATGGTGATCAAGTCCCCGAGCCATCCTTTACCCTTGGGCTCCGCAGCTGGGGAAAATGTCGTCGAGAAGACGCTCATCGAGTTCTGCATCTCGTTCATGGCGGCTTGGAGAGCTTCCCAGATATTCCGGTGCATCTGAGACGTGGTTTGTTAGCTTTGTCCAGCGCGTTGGCGAACAGGATAGTGACTTACTACGTGTAGTGCGACAAAGGAGTTGAGGATGAGGAATCTAGAGGGCATCAGCATGGCTGTGGCTTCGTCCATCTGCGCTCACTCATACCCGGCTGGTTGGTTGACTTCTGAACAAGTAACGGAGCTCTGACATGGTCCGTCGCCCATATTACTACAGACCAGCATGTCCTTAGAGTTAAAGCTGTTGCCCACGAACTCGGAATATCCAAGGCGATCGGCATCAGCAGTCCCCTGATACCACCCCCACTGGGCATTCGTGACTTCAAATGCCCATTGCGCACCGGCCGCGGCCCAGCGATCATCGGCGTCGGCGCCCGCATCATTGAGATACTCGGCGTCGCACCTAACAGTGGCAGGATCAATGCCGTCGAATGGGTTCGAGTCGTCCGATGAGACTCGGGGGAGCGAGTGGAGGAGAAACAGGGCGAGAAAGGCTTTCATGTCAGGCAGCTAAATGGGATCCGAGACTTTGGTGTTTGGAAGTTGCTGTAATTGTACACACTTGAGAGATGGCTGATATTTATAATTATGCATTTGTTTAACATCAGGTCACTGTCTCATGGGGCGCCTTCGCCAAAACTAGGGCATGTCCATAGACTCACTTGCGAGATGAGCATGAAAGCCCATTGAGGTCGCCGTCCATTCGCACAGCCCCCAATTGAGCGCCGAATAGGGAAGTTGGCAAGCCTCGAAGGATTCAAATATACCTAGTTACTACAGTAGAAGCGGTTCGTCTAAATAGACATCCTCTAGAAGTTAAGTGAAACAATATGGCGTAGGGGACGTATGTCTTTAGTGAACTAAGGTCAGGTAAGAAATTATATGGGCACGAATCCCCATTGACTACTGACTTCCTCTGATCAATAGGTATATAGAGACAGCCATCCAAAGCAACTGCGACAACGACGATTCACCAGCATCGGTTCGAAAACACCAGCCCTAGCCATTCGGTTGTCATCGGGATAAGCCATGAATACGGGATCCATGATACTGTGACGATCGCCTACCTGTCGCGTGCTCATCACTCGCTAATCGGGGTTCAGAGTCCCGGGCTGACTGGTTAGTGGACCCCGACATCATCCTGCGAACGAGAATCAACCCAGTTCGGGGAGCCATCGGGGACTATAGATTGTTCTGCGACAGCGCATTTCAGGGATTCAAAACAAAATCCGGGTGGCCTGGTAGTTAATTAAGGCGATTCGGCATTGAATGGGGAAGATCGTCAGGCTAGTGTGCTGGTGTTGTGTCGTAAACATGTAACACCATTCAAGGGCCACCAAGCAACATTGACAATCTACGTGCCCTATCAGACCCCTTCATTGTTTCATTCGAGATTGAGTGTTGTTTTATCAGTCGTCTAGATAAGCTTGCTACGGCTGTCAGTTGTAGCCGTGTATGATGAAGCAGGCACTCCCAACTCAACCAAACAAAAGCCTCTCTGAAGTTAGTGCCAGCCATTTATATCTGCGAAATCGGTACTAAGGAAGTCTAGATGGCCCGTATGATGAAAGAATTCAGGGGGTGTACCGGAATGCACGATGCTCGAGGAGTTTGACTGGTCACGCGACTGCATATCGCAATCGTCAAGATGCAAGTCCGAGCTTGGTGAGTTCCCCACGAACACCGTTTACCACCGCTACCTGGTCTTCCGAAGGACTCCATAGCCCCATTACTTGGGATCCTTGTTACATCTGGTCCCCGAGCGGATGATTCGATAAGAACCAGTTGTGGAATCGCTCGGCATAACGGGGCTGAGCTGGCCATGCCCCAATCAAGTCGTGAAACCTGCTAGAAAGGGCATGGTATGATTGCAGGACAGGCATGTTGTTGGGTTGGATAACACACAATGAGCCCAAGGGTGCCCAACTTGGCTCAGCATAGTTTAAAAAAAAAATTCAAAGCGGATAGGTCATACGCGTGCTAGCACACTTACACTCACCCATGTCTCTCATGAATGGTACGTATGCCTTGGTCATATTGTATGTGGGATGCATGGCCATGTCAAGACCATCTGATTTTGGATGGTAAGAATGCCTAGCCGTAGCCGGTACTACTTGAGGTAGGGTGTCATCTGAGCTATAATCTCTCCGTAGCTGTGTCATACACTCGGTCAGGTAGTTCACATGCGCTGGCTCCTTTCGTAGCAAAGCGGCCACGGGGCTCAAACCATCAAGCGGGACAGCGACCAAATAGTGAAGGGTGCGAAGTAGATACGCCATGCATTTGCTGTCTTATCCAAAATCCAAGTCATGAGGGCCTGTATGAACAAGATATCAAATCTTCCCAAAATTCACCGTGTGACGCCGATGCCAATGAGTGATCAATCCAATCTATTCTTCTAGCAGATGGCGTGGGTTTTGCCAGTCTTTCCCTGAAGAGAATGTGTCTCGTTCTGTGATGCGTTAGTAAACCTGACTTCAACCAAGAGATAAATGTGTACTGACCGCGTAAGAGGGGTGTGCGTGCTTGCCCATGCCAAGGGTCGTGATATGCTTTCTGATGTACTCTTCCCGCTTCTTGATGCTGTCTCGGTCGGTTTCATCGAGGAGACCAAGGCAGAGAGTGATGTCACAGATGAGGGAGTCACAGCGACTTTTGGTAAAGTCTTCTCGCACGACGATGCGCAGCATCTTGACGTTGGAGTTGGGAGCCATGGTGTAGGCAGGAACCACCCAACCCCGCGAGCGGAGGTGGTGGGCCAGAGCGAACTCGTCGTAGTGACGCTCCTCCTCTCCGCCCTCTTGGGGAGTGCGGAAGCGGAAGGCGACGAGGGGAAGGCCAGCGCCGGAGCGCTCTGACATGATGACGAAGCCCTTCTTCTCAAGAGTCTCGGTCAAGTAGTCGGCAGTTCGGGTCAGGTTGCTCATGATGGCACGGTAACCGTGCTTTCCGAGACGAATCAACTGATAATACTGTCCGATGACCTGGGAGGCACCCTTTGAGAAGTTGAGAGTGAAGGAGGACTGGTCAGCACCGAGGTAGTTGATGTTGAAAACCAGTTCCTGGGGCAAGTACTCGGGGGCTCTCCAGAGGGCCCAGCCGACACCAGGGTAGACGAGACCGTACTAGAATGGGAATTAGCAACCATTCTGAGAGAAATAGCTTCTTAAATAGTATGGCAATGTACCTTGTGTCCAGAGACGTTGATGGAGACGACCTTCTCGCATCGAAAATCCCACTCGAGGTCAGGGACGACGAAGGGAGCGACGAAGCCACCACTGGCAGCATCGACGTGGATGGGGACATCGATATCCCGCTCAACGAGGAGGTCGTTAATAGCCTTGACATCCTCGTACTCGCCAGTGTATGTAGTGCCGAGAATGGCACAGATACCGATGGTGTTCTCGTCGCACAGGTCAACGGCCTCATCGGGATCCATGACGTAACGGTCGGTGGTGCAGTAGACGAGCTTCTCATCAATCTCAAAGTAGCGGGTGGCCTTTTCCCAGCAGACTTGGACGGCGGAGGACATGACGATGTTGGGGTTCTCGGTGCTCTTGCCGGCGGCCTGTTGGCGCTTCTTCCACCGCTTCTTCATGGCAAGGACGGCGAGCATGATGGCCTCGGAGGAACCGACAGTGGAGGTTCCAACGGCAGTACCGGCAGGAGCGTGGAAGAGGTCGCCGATCATGTTAACACAGCGGTTTTGAATATCAGCCGACTGCGGGTACTCCTCGTAGTCGATGAAGTTCTTGGAGAAGGACTCGGCCATGAGCTTTTCAGCCTCATCTTCCTGTAACGGGGAAAATCCCCATGTTAGCGAAATATTCACAATGAATTTGATGACGGTGGGTAGTAGAAGTAGTAGTAGTAGTAGTAGTAGTAGTAGTAGTGGAGAGATCTGTGTGGTGGGATCATGACAATGTTGGTGATGTTAGTGGTGGAGCTCGTGGACGATTCTCCAGACCAAGGCGCGAGCCAAGACGTCACTGGTGGGGCCGCTGCATTGGTGTGGACGGGATACTGGGATACAGGGGAATATGGGGCGGAAATAATAAATGATGCAACTGTGGGCGTACCATGTAGGTGGTGACGAACGAAGCCAAGCTACGGAGCAGAAAATGGTCAGCCAATTGATGCGAAGAGGGGGCGAAAGGTGAAGGGAAAATACATACTTGAGCATGGGGTTGTTGTCGAGACTCAGGTCGTCCTTGATCATACGATAGGCGATATCGCGGGGCATCTCACACTCGGGCATGTGGTGGCGGGGCAGGTCCATGCCAGCGAAGCGAGAGCCATAGACACTGGTGGTGAACTCATCCTGGTAGTTGGAGAGCTGCATCTGAGGTCTTCGCGACGCGCGGGAGCTGTTGGAGCGGACCGAGGCGGCGTCGGAGTCGTCGCGGACGACGGAGAGATGAGACATGCTATCGATGTACGAGGGAGTTGCGAGGCCGTTGGCGTGTCCGTTGGTGGTTCCGTTGGTGTTTCCGTTGGTGGTTCCGTTGGAGTGTCCGTTGGCAGAGGGAGCAGTGACAGCAACGTGGTCGTTGTCGTCGTCAGATGTCTCAATGAGAGGAATAGGTTCAGGAACCTCGGTGGGTTCTGATACTTCTACTGTGTTCATGATGAAGGAGAAAGGAGGGGTAAATAAGTAATGACGCGGCGATCAGACAAGCTGATGAGGAGCAGGTTTAGGCTGGGCCTGGCTAACGGAATGGGCAGCGAGGCGGGAGCAACGGGAGTGGCGGCAGGTTTTAGCGTGCCGTGTGCCGTGTGAGTGCGTGTGAGTGTGTGTGAGGGCGTGTTTGGCTGAGTTTTGGTGACGCCAAGGGTGTGGATTTTCGTGTAGTGGAGGGTGGATGGTGGATGGATGCCACACAGAAAAAGGGAGGAATGTGGGCTAGAAGGAATGGGTTTGCGTTAATGCAAGCCGAGAAATCCGAGAGGGGAAGATTGTACGGAAACAGAAGAGGCGTCTGTTTTTTTTACAAGTTTTGGGTTGGAGAGTGGAAGAAGTTGGTTGGGGGTGTGATAGTGCTGTTGGTGCTGGAGGTGCTGAGGATGGAGACAATGCAAGAGTGCATACAAGTGTGTGAGAGAGAGAGGGGAGACGAGGGGGGAACAAACCAGATTCTAGGCCGAGACGCAGACAAGTTAAATACTTTTTGCAGCATGAAGATGGGAACGAGGGCTAGGAGGGCAAGAGCGAGCAAGGAACGTGCCAGATGGGAGCAAGCCAGATGGCAGGAGCAAGATGGGATGGGGGTGGACCTTCCCAGCCAGCAGTGCCTCCCCATCTCTCGGTCAGGAAGGGGAATTAATTCGACTCACCCTCATTCCCTCACACACGCACTCTCTCACTGCCCGTGTCCCGTCTCTCAGCTTCAGGTACAGACAGGTACCTACCAGCCTTCCCTTCCTTGCCTGCAACAATGCACAGTGCTCGGTGCTCGGTGCTCTGTGCTCTGTGATCAGTGCTCTATTGCAGCTGTCGGGACGGGATCCTACCCCCGAATCCTCCATCGCCTTTCCCATCCCATCCCATCTCTATTACCATCCTCCACTGTTTTTTCTGCCCGCCCAAAATCCAAAAACCGCCCACTACAACCCACTGCAGCTTCTGAGTACAGCACACTACAAGGCACCCCTCCCCCCCCCCCAATCCCTCCACTATTACCCCCTTTTGGTACCTCGCAACTACATCATCTCGACATGTCATCCTACCTACCTAGGTAAGCATTGAAAGCACCAATGCTCTTTTCCTACTTGTCCCGACAACCACCGTTGCAAATTCCCGCCGACCTGTGCCTGGAGCTTCTGCCTGCCCGTGCCCGCTGCTTGGGCTCTCTTTTCTGACCGCAACGGTGCCCTGTTTTCGCCCAAACGGGGATCTCAATGTTCCGTTCCCACTACGTCCTTCGTTCCCCGGCACTAATCATGCTAGGTATTATCGGCGCTCAAGCTCACTGCAGATTGCTGCATGCCACTGACCGGTACTTACTGACAGTAGATTTACCCACTACCCTGGTGTCCGCTGAATGGTCATCCCGTCACTCGTCTATTCGTACGGAGCATTCATTAGAGGGAATTACGAGCACACATGCCCACATCAGATGGATGAATCATCTCCCCCCACACAGCCGACGGGCTGCCTCACACAGAAAGAGCCTGATGACCTGCAGCAGCCTGTTTGCTGCTCCTGCTAAGTCGTGCTCCCAACTCAGCTCAGCGACTCAGCTGAGCGACTCAGCGCAAGCCCAGAAGAAGACAGAAAGAGAGACCCGAGAGAGACCAAAGGATGCCAGCCCAACCGGCAGCGCCAAAACTCCACCAACACGCCATATGGCACCCCCCGCCCCTTTCGAAATGGAGAATGGACCATCCTCGCCCCGAGCCTTGGTCGGCTCATTCTCGTCAACCACCTGAGTCCGTCGTCTCTCCGCCTCTTTCAATCACCTCGGCCTCATGATACCGGCCCTTTAGGACATCTCACCCCCTGGAAAACCACGCGCTCTCGGCCTATGGTGTCCGGACTGGGGGAAAGACAACTCAGTTCAGTTCAGTTCAGCCACCGGCCATGACCCGAGCATCCGATCATCCACATCCCCCCAATCCAGACCCAGCCCAGCACATCCACACCGAATTTCACACAAAAAAACCACACGGGGATGATGGTCCTGTTGCCGTGAACTGACTTGGCTGCCGCCTTTCTTCTTCAGTACATGCAAAGTACCTGCCTTGTCGTCACCTCAGCCCTGAGGGTATGGCTTGCGTTGGGGGCGATCGAGACTAGGGTTAGGTCCCAGTTTTGGCATTTGGGGATCGATTCCTATTTGACCTTGAACTATTGGTCTTTCGCCTCTGACCCTTCATCAACATCAAGCCCATGGCCGACTGGGGAAGTTGCAAACTGGGCTTGAACGGAGAGAAAGCCATTATCGGCCTGCCCAGTTAGGGAATCTGGAAACGCTCTTTGCAGGTTCTCCCTATTCCCAAATCCGTAAATTACTTTGGGTTCTCTTTTGCCAGTTGCCAATTCCCTCTTCCCCATTCTCTGACCCCTTTCATCCCTTCTCCGTAATACCCATCAGTATCCCTTTGCGTCGTCGTGTCTCGTCTCACCTCACCCAACACAACATCATCACGCATTTCGGTATTGCCTCGTCTTCGTATCATCTTGCGTAGCCTCCTTCTTTGTCGTTCTATCCCGTGGGCGTTTTGCCTCTCGGCGCCCATGCCACCGCCCCCCTCACCACTTTTGCTCTCGTCGTACTCAGGCATCCCCAACTTCTCAGGGATGTCTGCCCCCTTGCTCGACGTGCTTTCCGCTTTTCCTCACCTTATCCCAAGGCTCTGGGACGGGCTGGCGCATTGCACCCACAGATCCCTTGAGGTCTATCCCCTGGATTCCCCGACACACCTAAAAGAACCTGAAGCCAGTACCCCCTGGCCGTCTCTCCACTCCAACCCCCCTGGACCGCCTTCTGGCTCTTTTTTTCCTGGGGATATCGGTCAACTGCAGGTGGCTGCTTTGAGGACTTGGAGACTATTGCATCATGACACATTAGCAGGCGCAAGCCGCGCCAAAATTCGCCGAGCACGACTGTTTCTGCATGTTCTTGTTTTTTGCCTTCTCGCTCCCCACGGCGAGTGGCTGCGACGGCATCACTCCACTCTCAATGCTTTGTCATTAGTTCCATGACACGGTTACAGGACACGACAACATCCAGCAAGCTTGAAAAGCGTCTGGCAATATTTCGGTAGCTTCTAATGCGGCCGCAGTTGTGGGCAGCTTTTTGGGCTCCTCCGGGGCAACAACGGGCCAATCACGGAGGCTGCCGGCCGGCGCGGACAGTGCAGGCCCCGCAGGCCGGAGGGCTAGGCCAGGGCCGTTGCCGTTGGGAACGGGATACGTACCGTATCGTACCGAAGAGCCATGCCCATGCACAGGCTCTCCTCGGTTCCCACCTCGAAAGCTATCATCAGCGAGTTGTTTTCTTTTTGTTGAGAGCATGTGCGTGTGCAAGTTGATGGTGATGGGCAAAACGAGGCCCGTAATGGGGCGACGGCTGGACGACTCAGCTCAGCTCAGCTCAGGAGGCGGGCATTTGGAGCTCGGGGGAGCGGCCATGGGGGTGTGTGTTTTGCACATGTCTGCAACTGGACGGTTGGCCTCTTCCTCGTCCTCCTCCATCGATGGCGCACGACGAACGGCCCCATGCTTTGTGGCTTGGATGGCCTGCGATCCCGACGACGGGGGAGGGTCCCTGTCCTGCAGCGAGGTCTCTCCGCAGTACCGGGCCAGGTACCTCACCTTGACCCCCGGGGGGCGACCTTGATGGAAAGGAAGGCGGCTTTGGGCTCACCTCGGTATGGAGAGTGGCCTCTTCGACATGGTTTTACGGGGGAAAATAATCCTTCCCAATGTAAGCGTCCCTTCTCGTTTTTCGTTGCTCTTTGGCTGGCGTTTCCCGAAATTATCCCAAGGTACCTTCGGCCGAGCTGATAAGTCGCATTGACCTGATATCTTTACGATATTACCCGCACCTCATAACAGCCGCCACGAGCAGCGGTGTAAGCATCAACATCAACAACAACATTACAGCGCAGACTTTTTTTGCAATACGTTGCGTATCACAGCGCAACTTAGCATGAATCTGAAACGCAAGCACCAAACTCTCAAAGCATCTCGAATTTTACCTGTCACTTTGGCTTGGTTACACACCTCTCTGACTCTATGCGCGCGCGTTGCCAGTAAGGGCGCAAGGTGAGACCAACAACGCCCAGAGCGACAAGCGACGACAGTCCCGGGGCCAACGACCAACGACGAAAGGCGATTGGAAGGGCGGAAGCCAAGCTCCATGTTCCCCGTTGCCCAGTTTTTCCGTGAGGTGCTTTTGTCCGAACAACCTGACCAGACCATACCCCCGAGTGGCGTGTCCGTCAGACGGCGACTTCTACCCTCGTCTCCAGTCGATCAGTATCACAATATCTACTACATTGACATTTGTTTTACTTTTGCTCTTTTTGTGTTATTCCCTGGGTGTCCGCCACGTCCTTGCGCTCGTTTCGTTCCCTTGACGAAAACGGATCCCTTGACGACGGGGCCTCTCGGTAGGTCGCCTTGGGGGACGTGCCGTCGCTGTGTTTATTCGCGTTGGGCCGAAGAAAGGCCCCTACCCAGTCATAGTCGGTGTAGCATCATTCTGGTGCTTGTTGGGGAAATCTGCGTTTCAGTGCCTCCCCTCCGACTTGTCGACAATGAATCGTGAAAGCAAATCCCGTCAATGCCATCCGTGTTTCGTTCGTTCTCCACCGTCCCGTCGGCCCACTCGAAAGTCGGGCGGTTCATTCATGGTTCGTGGTTCGTGGAGTCCGCCGCAAGCCCCAACCCGTCCATTCCCGCGGCACCATCACTATAGAACAGACGGCGAAGACGTGAGAACATTCCGATGAACCATTCGCCGCCTATTCACCCGCACGCCGAAGCGCAACAATTGGCATGGGGGAGGTGACTCCAAGATCATCGTCCCTTGTCTGCGTCCATTACCCGCCTGCTTCTCTTATTTGCTTACCCCGAAATTGACCAGGGTCGGCGACCCATGCCGGCTGCTCACCGAGACTTGGACGCCTTGCCTTGTCCCTGCTCTGACGCAAGCGGCTGTGTCCAATCCCAACATGCACACCTCTCATCCAGACTTCCACGCCTCATCCACACCAACTGAGGCCCTTGGGCCCCCTTTTGCGCGTCTGCAGGTCAAACTCTGGGGGGCAGCACTCCACCAGATATTCCCATCCCGATGCTCCCTCCTCGGTACGTGGCGCTTCGCCTGACATCGCGCTGAGCTGGCCTTCACCGAGGAAATTCTAGGAAAAAGCAACGCCCAGCTAATAATGGGTATGCAATGTAAATGCATGCTCAGCAGTGCCTGCGCAAGCCTCACACCCCCGGGCTTGAAAGGAGAAAAAACGAGGCCCGTAGGCTCCATGGAAAATGGCTCGGCGGGACATGTAACATGTAACGTGGAATATTCATCAGCAGAGGCAATTTCTCTCTTGTCCTGCCTCACCTTTGGCGGTCTGGCTGCCTGCCCTGTGAGCCTGGAGTGTAACACGGAACAGTACGGCGATGCCGAGACTGGTCTGGCCGTTTGGTTCGTTCCTGTCGATTCGGTCTCGGCGATTCGTTCGCCTTGATCCTGCCACTTTTGCCCATGTCCACCCAGGGCCAGTATCCAGCCCGCCCCAGTTCCCGTCGTCCCGTTGCCGCCCGTCGCGAACAAGTTAGCATTGTCATGTCTTTTCTTGTCTTTGTTCCGTCTTTGTCTTGTCATGCCGCGCCGCATCCGTTCGGAGTTACATGTCCGCGAGCCAATCCCCGCCACTGGGATTATCAATGTCGGCTGTTTCTGTCCTGTTTCCTAGTTGAGTCTGTCTTGGGATTCTGGACCGCTGGGCTGGCCTTCTGTATGCCTTCTGTACTTCTGCATTGCGTATGTGCCCCGTCTATTTTGGGGTGCAGGGACCCTTGGTTTCTCTGATTCTGTCGTGTTTCATCAGCGAGTCGGGTCGAATTGTTCTAGAAGCTATGGATCATACACACCACTTTCATCATCCACTTCCAGCCGTCCGTCTCCCAGCTACGTTGTGTTTGTCCGCCTCCAAGTTCCCACTCCCCTTATGTGCCCTGCTAATCATGGCTCTACTATGGCAAGGACCTCAATGTATCCAATCAATCACCATCAAAATGTCCCAGTCCCATGTCTTGCCTTGTACATAATGAATACACTCCTTGCCTCTCCTCCTGTAGGCTGTCCTGCACATCGCGATCGGGGGGCCCGCTGGTCCACTTCGCCCCGTCCCGCTTTGCCCCTCTCCCAACGTCTCCATTTACCATTGTCTCCAATCCCATTGTGTTCCTGCCCCGTTGCTTCCACTGACCGACGTCACCCAGCATCAGGCTATGCGCTTTGTTATCATCTCACTTTGCGTCGCAAGATGCCCGTGTCCGCAACACAGTCTCCGAGATCTGAAATCGACCCCCAAGGTATACGAGACTCAAGGGGGCGTTGAGCAATCATCCAGAACACCAGCCATTTCAAGCTTTCAGTTCCGAAATGACCAAATCTCGCCGCTTTCCCCACGTGTCGTCAGCTCGCCGCCTCGTCCGTCGCCTCAGTCGTCGTCGCCGCCTAGACCCGTCAGCCCACTCGCGAGGCCTTGCATCCGTCTGCCAAGCAGGTCGTCAGAACTGTTGAGCTTGATCAGACTCTTATTCATGTTCTTGCTTTTGCTGAGCCCGAGACCCTTCTGTCTCTTGCTTTTCCTCCCTGTCCTTCCGTTCTTCTCGCCATTTACGTGCCCCTGGGGAGTGACGGTTTTGCTGCTGCTTTCGCTATCCTGATCTTTGGTATCTGATACCTGGGACTGTGTCGAGCTTCTTCCTCGGTTCAGCTTTGTCATGCTGATTTCCAATGGTCTGTCCTCTTCTCCACTCGACTCAGTTCGTGCTTGACGCCCTTCGTCGCCATTCATCGCAGCAGTCCTTGCCCGAATGTTGCGCAGGCGCACGGCGTCAACATGATCGAATATTTGCTCAAACCAGCCAACACTGCGGTCGAAATGCTTCCAAGCCGGCGGATAGACAGCTGGGAACTGCATAAAACCATGCGATGTTCCGGGGATCAGCATTACCTCGGCAACATCTCGCTCGTTGAATTCCGGCTCTTTGCCATCCGATTTCTTGTTTCTCGTTGAGCTTTCCTGCAGGAATGCGGCTTCTTTGGCTCGCCGTAACCTCGCTGCAAATATCACTGTGTCGTCAACCAATGGGTCTCGTTCGCCAGTCAGGAAGTAGGTTTTCGGAAAGTTCACGAGCAGGGCCTCCGGTGCCAGCACGGGACAAAGAAGATAGTCTTGACTAAAGTCGGGGCGGTTATGTTCACCAATGTACAAGATGATCATAGCCCGCATCATCTCTGGCGTCAGTACTCTGTCATTGAAGTACGAAATCATAGATGACGTCGCCAGTCGCGTCCTCATGGGCTCCACTAGGCCGGATGTCTCCTTGGGCGATGATACGTCATTCTCCTTTGGAAGAAGAACACCCCGAGAGCCAGGATGGGTTGACCCATTTTGTGGACTACCAGAGCTTCGATTTGAAGCCGTTGTGTCTTGTATCTTGACGCCATTTTGTCTCGGCTGAAGTGGGGGTGACATGTCGTCTTCATCGTCCGAGTGGTGGGGCGTTCCAACCAACGCATTGTACTGCATGCTTTTGCGCCGCACAATCGGCCTGTTCGTCTTTCTCATCCTGCGATCCTGGATCAGAGACATTTGGTCATCCGTCATCCAGTTGCCAATGTTCATGTCCAATGCAGGATAGAAGCAGACGAGCCCATCAGGGGCAGGAAGACTACTTCTTGTAGACCGACGGAAATGGGGATTACTTGTCTCCAGTATCATCAACGTTGCAGCAACCGCCAGGTTCCCACCGGCACTATCTCCCGTGATGATTACTCTGGGAGTCTCTGTTCCTGGCATACCAAGACATCTCCCTTTTGTATCGATAATTGTGGAGTAGACGTCATAGCACTCATTGAGTGCATAAGGGTATGGAAACTCTGGCGCCTTTTTGTAGTCCAGGCTGAGGATTGGCAATCCAGATTTGGCAGCCCAGGCGAACAGCTTGTCATCGTTGCATCGAGGGTCCATGGCAACAAAGCCACCTCCTGGGATGTCTAGAATCAACCTGTCATGCCGCACCAGGTCCGCAAGCGGGCCATCAAAGTAAAGCCAGGCCAGCACCGGCTCTTTGTAGTCGCTATCTGCCGGCCTTGGGATTCGAAGCTGCCTAGGCGGCCATCGCATGAATCGTGGACGCATGAGGCCTTGGAAGAAACTCAGGTATGGCGATGTCCCCTTGTTCCATGCCACGCGTAAGTGGTCCACAGTGAGCATACCTCTGACTTTGCGGACTTTCTCGTCAGCCTTTTCCGCGGCGACGAGGTAGAAGAGGGAGAAGACCATGCTCGCCAGATCACGGAGCCATTTCGACTTGATCTTCATGGCAGTCCAGAATCCCGCGTCCAGCGCAGTCAAGACCCATGTGGCACGGTAGTAGGTGGCGTCGTACATATTGGCCATGGGCTCCGGGCTGGCAAGACCGACGAGAGCGCTGAAGTTGCGCGCAGCGTAAAGATATAACATCGTGATGACAACCGTCTGCCATGCCGTCAAGCGCTTAGTGGAGAGCCTCGAGAGCATCTGGGCGCCGGGAGGGCCATGTCGGTCACCCCTGGTTTGATGTTAGGCGAACCGTCGACTTCTCACTTACCCCACGGGGAAATACGGGGATGCTTGCGCTTACTTGACGAGGTAGAAGGACCAGAAGGTGAGGACTGCCAGCACCTGTAACCGCCGCGATTTGGCCGAGGGCCGGCCGAGGACGTGGTCTATCATGTTGAAAGGGGCAGAGCTGGGCAATTTGACGCTTTGCCTGAATGTAGGTGGTCCGGCGATGTAGAAGGCGAGAAAGCAGGAAAGAGGCGTCCCGAGGGGGCAAGATGCATCGTGCTCAGTACTCAGCGGCGAATTGTCAGTCACATTCACATGAACGGCCGACAAAGACAACACGGTCAGCAACAAGGCTGGCAAGCCGCAATGCCTCGGCGGCGGATACAGCGGATATGGCTGGGGGTGGAGGTGAGTCAGGCTTCAGCGGGCAATCCACAAGATGGCGATGCGTATAAAGGTGTTGTAAGGGTTCGAGATTTCAGAGTGAGCTGACACCGCGAAGAGACAGGTGATCGGGACAGGCCACGAAGAGGCACAAAGAACCGAGAGAAAAAGAGGCGCACCTCGCAAATGCTTGAGACAAGGGCTTGATCCAAGGGCATGTGCCATGTGCCATCAAGGCCACAAGCGTCGGGATGGCTTTCGCCGGCTCACCGGCCGAGCTGAGGACTCGTGACATGTTTCGTCGCCTGCGCCTTCTGTCTCGTGCCTGACATGTGAAAGTGCAAGTTGCACGCGGGGGCAAGAGACCATTGGACGCAGGGCAAGGGCCTCCGCACGGGGAGCAGGCGGATGACGTCAAACGGGAGACACAGCCACAACCCCAATAAGTGGTGGGAAAACGTTCTAGAAGCTGGCCGCTGATGGGTATAATCGCCCTAAATCCAGTGCATGACCGGAAACTTGTCAGGGTAGCATTGCGGTATTAAAGGCGGCATTAAGGCAAAGGGCGAGCATCCATCTCTGCACTTTTGATGTGACAGTTTCTCGGTACTTCCAACGCCACAGAGTTACAGCGCAGGTCTCGGTTCCTCGTGATAAAGTGCATGTGAGACACCCCACGCGGCTAAACACACCAGGCTCCCAGCGTGTCATGTCTCAGTGTAGGGTAATTCTCATACAATGACAACACGGAAGCATTACTAAGAGAAATCAATCGAGATAGGTCGGTGGGGAGAACTTAATTGCAGCGATATTGCAGCGATATTGAAATATAATCGTCATAAAGCCGAAATTTGAGACAATGGATTTGGGAACAAAGCCGGTTAACGTTGTTGAAGCTGTTACAACCTGGCACCAAAAAAATTTCCCGTTTTAGACAATCGGGCAGGAGACTATGACAGAAGAAAAAAATAATAATAGGACACTTCACGACTAACATTGCTTTCATCTTCGAGTCATCGTTCCCATTCAACCATTTTTAGTTGTGATTTTACAGAAAGTCTAAACTTGACAACACCTAAGGCGACAATATCTAGCCGCCCTCTGATCGCCAGCTCAAGATGCCGTCTAGTTTCCAATGGCACTAACAACAAACGCAGCCGCAGCATCGGCATCCTGGCTGTAGTTCAAGTGTTCCGAGGTGATGGCAAACGTGCCCGCGCAGACACCGTCGCCACTGTGGCAGAAGACCTTGGTGCGCGCGGCGCTCACGCCGGTGACGGCCTGCTTCTGGTCTAGGGAGAGGGTTAGTTACATCAGTTCTTACATCTTGGGTTTGCTGTCTTTACAACAAGAAGTAAATAGAGACAACATACAGGGATCGCCGAAGGTGACGGCGGCGGCAATCTTGCCGGTCACGTCGGATGAGAGCGACTTGGCAGCGTTGTGGACGAGCATGGCGCCCTGGGAGTAGCCAGAGATGACCACCTTGGTATCGGGGCACTTTTTCATGGCCGATTCGACAAGGCTAGCCCTGTTGAAATAGTTAGCAACTAACCCATAAGTAAACATACATGAGCCCAGAGTCGATCTCCGGTCGGTCGCAAGGGTATGTGTGTGTCTCTGTTCCTGTCTTTCACTTACATCTTGGCACTGCCCGCCGTGTCGCCACCCTGCATGATGCCGGCCGTACTCGCAGCGTACTCGACGCCTTGCACGGCCAGCTTGCCGTCGCCAAGCTGCGAGGCGAGGGCCTCGAAGAAGGGCGGGCCGGTGACGGTGCCCACGTTGCCTCCCTCCGAGGTGCCGCGGGCGAAGATGACCGTCACGGCCTTGCAGTCGCCGTCGAGGCCGTTCTGCGTCGAGCCCCCGAAGCCGGTGCTGGCGCTGCTGCCGCCCCCAGTGCTGCTGCCGCCCCCGATGAGGCTGCTCCAGTCGAACTGCCGGATCACGGGACCGGCCGTGACGAAGGGCAGAAGGGCAATGAGAATGGTGCGAGAGAAGGAAGGCATCGTGAATGAATGAATGAATAAATCGGTTGATAAACGAATGGAAAAGAGCTGACTAGCGGCTGTAGAGTGTTGAAAGTGAGTGTGAATGAAAGATGCTGTGATGGCTTGATCAGAATCTGGATGACTGCTTCAACGACGACTATTATATGTCTGAAGCCTTCTCAACATCATCTTAGCTGCCAAGAACCATCGCCCATGCAAACTGATGCTATTCGATCCCGCAAGATCTTCCTAAAGAGGCAACACCTCCCTGGACGCCAGCAGTCAGAGACCATCCTGAATCCTGGCTCTTTGACGCCCTAAAACGACCCATCCTGCCTGGACGAAGCCAGAGTTTCCCCCACCACAAATTCTCCGACAGGACGAGCCTCGCATCACCGAAACATTTCATTTCCCCTTCTCAGCTCATTTTGTCCCCAAAAGATTCAAGATGGGTCTTTGTATCGGCACGAGCAGCCGGCGGCGAGGGACCGTGGGTTGTGGGGCATATGGAGATCCGTTTCAGCCCGCCCGTTTCACCATCCCGCTTACCGCAGGTCCGGCTTCCAGCATGGGAGCGTAGTTTCTTTTTTTGTCTCTCTTTTACTAGGACTTGTTTAATTGAACTTGGAAACAATGCCGAGGTACTGCTTTTTAGAGTGCTTGTCGTTCCCCAGGAGGGTCTGACGCCGATCACTAGCTGCGTCTGTGTGGTTGGGATAAACTAGAATTGTGTTGTAGGCACTATAAACATCAAACACCTTGCTGGGGTTGTGCGAGTCGTGAAGTTGCTCCTTGCAGGGAAATTAGTGTGAGAGTCGGCCAGAGCCGAGGCGGACGAAATCAGAACGCTAGATTTTACAAACGAAGCAACCTGTGTTCGGGACCTGAAAATAAAGGAGTGGTATGTGAAGCACAGTACAAGGTGAGAAAAGAGCTGCCTCGACACTAGATCATCCACATCCTATTGAACCCGAACCTCGCTATGCTTTTTCTTCATCATCGTCATAGACCTAGAACATTGGCATTCTGGTGGTGGTGGTGGTGGTGGTGGTGGTGGTCGTCGTCGTACGTCTCAAAATATTACTTCCTCCAGTGATCATAAGCCCAAGTACCATCCCGTTGCGCATCTACGCCTTCGATCCTCAAGAAGTTAGACCGACAGGGTTTCCATCTTTTGTCATGAGACTCGAGCCGGCGTCCTTAGCGTCGTGCTCTTCAAGGCGGATCTTGACGTCTGCATGCTGCGCGTAAACTCGAAGGCCGAGGACGCACACTGCGTTCCATTGCTTCTTCTTCTTCAGCTCCAGAGACGTGTCCGAGTCACAGTCAGAATCGGAGTCGGAGTCATCAGAGTCTGATTCAGAGTCGGATGAATCCTGGCCGGGGTCGCTTTGGATCTCTGGTGGAGGAGTCGAAGGCACATCTTTAATGTCGGGGCGTGGCGCATTCTTCCCGGGAAGGTTGGTCTTTGGCTGCGTTACAGGTGGCTGCGAGCTGCGACTTGGCGACTCATGCTCTTTCTCCCTGTCCTCCTCGCTCTTCTCGTTCGACTCGATTGTTGAGGATTCCGTTTCCAGTTTTGACTTTGGGTTGACCTCTGCCTTGTTCCGAGTCTCGGCTGCGGTCTTGAATGACTCTTCAGGTAATAACACCGATGAGGACTTGGAGGACTTGCCCTCCTTTTTGGAATCCTTCTCATCAGTGGCATTCTTGTCTTTGTTCGTTTCGTCCTTGTCCTTGCCATCGCTGTCCCCAGGAGGGCTCCTGAGCATATCTTTACGCATCTGCAACATCACCTCCTCCATCCGCGTCATCGCCTGTTGGACCTGGTTCACATAAGATGCCTTCTTCTTCTTACTGCGTTGCTTTTTCTTTTCATGGGCGCGTTTCTTCTGTAGCTCAACGTCCTCATCCAGAACCCCTCCCTTTGCGTGAGAGATGTCATACTGTAGACCAACCTGTCGCAGCTTCTGGGGATTGCTATCAGCATGGGCTTGGACAATTTGTTCCACCGTGGGGCGGTCTTCGTCTCTCTCGGCATAGATATTTGGGACAACTTCATATGTCCCAGGTTCGAGGTTAATCTCGCAGTTGATGGAACGTCGGTCCCAGCTGTTCGCGGACCGGACGTGGCAGATTGGTGTGGCTGAGTCGACTGATTTGAGGAGAAATTGAAGAGAAAAGTCGTATTGACCCCGAAGATCAGAAAAGTACCTGTCGTCAAGCTAGTTCTTGTCAGAATACGGAAATTCTTGCGATATTAGGCTGCATACCTGTGACAGAGCAAGGACCACCATGCCCTCTTCCTTGACCTCAATGATGAACCTCGTTTTGAGATAGCCTGTCAGCCATGAGACTTTGATGCTGGTCCATTGCTGAACCACGTTCCATCGTTGGTCAAAGAGACGTGTCCGATATATCCACTTGAAGTGCTCCAGGACATCATCGTAGGACATCCAGAAGATTCCGTCATCGCCAAAATCGTGTCGCATCTTCTGGATCATGTATGGAGTCCATTGCCGCGAGCCATCCGCCCAAGGCCCATGCCATTCCCCGATGCCGTGTTTGGACCTTTGGCCCCAAGGATTCCTACAACAAGAATTAGTAAGGGAGACACAGCATATATGCAAAAGCGAACACCTGCCGCTGATTAAGCCACCAGTACGTACCTGATTTTGACCAAACGAAGCTTGATTCCGTCTTCATTTTCCACCTCTGTGGCTTTGAGAATGGAATATGCGTGCCGCAGAACGAGGCCATTACGCTCAGAGCCGATACCAGGTCCAGAAGCCGAGAGGCCGAAGACAAATTCTGCATCTTCACAACTGGACCTGAGCATTTCGCGCCAGAGCCGCTCCTTGCGAAGGACTCTGTTTCCAGCAAGGACAGTGGTGACACCGCCAGTCAGGTCTTCGACCGCGGTACCGGCCCATCCGCCATCTATGGCCTTGTAATCGCCATGGACTTTGGCGAACTGCATGTTTGTTAACTCATTGAAACTGCAAGGAGGAATAGAAATTACATACCGCCTTCTCGAGCAGTGGTAGCCAGGTTTCATTGGCATCGTCGCATTTGGCGAAAAAGAGTGCGTCGGAGCCACTCTGTTTCTGTTTCTTGTATAACCGGGATTTCTTGCCAGTGGAGTCGTAGATATCCGAGTCCTGGCCGAAATCCTTCTCTTTGAGGTACAAGTTGTCATCCACAACGGTGGATATCCACTCGCCATCTCGATGAAAAACAAAGCCGTAGACACCACATTCTTCATCTCGTTCTACACAGATCTTGTTCATCAGATCTTTCCGGTGAGCAATTGTCGCCAAGGCGGCCAGCCACCAGCAGTCGCCATTTGATCCTTGTTTGATATCCGTTCCAGAGAAGCCGTCCACGGTGAACTGTGGGCTCTCAAAGATCCAGGATAAACGATGAACGGAACCAGGTCGCGGAGGCGGCATGTTGTAGCAGTCATGGTCTGGGCCAAGGTACCTGCGCAAGTTGCCAACGTCAATCTCTAACTTGTCATTTCCCAAGACGCCGCTGTCTTTCAAAGTGTCCAGAGACATCTTCACCTGCCATGCCTGGACGTTGCTACCTGGATCGCTCAGATTATCATCATCACTTTCCCATTCCCTCACCAAACCGTATAGGCAGTTGTCGTTTCGGATGAAGAAATCCGTCTCTATATCGAAATCCGGGTCGCTGAACCTCGAGTTTGTGCGCTCGCACTCTGCAACTATGGCACGAACCCGGGCACGACAGTCGGAACGAGCCTCTTCATAGCCTTGTGCGGCGTTGCGAGCACTGGCGTGTGATGGGCCGGAGTCGGAAACAAGAGGCTCATACAAGCTACGGGGAAAGATGGAGGTGACCTTGCCCGTAGCCTTGGCATGGTACCTGGACCAGAACTTGGAGACCAAAGCCTGAGGGCTCAGAGGCGGCTTGGGCTTTGGCCGGAGGGGGGGAATTATGGGAGGCTCCATTCTTGTTGAAGTGTAGGAGTAGAGATTGAGAACCAGGCTGGAGATGTCAACTCACTATATATCTCTGGATAATCGCAGGTGAATCAGCGCATCCTGAAACATGATCTTGGTCTGCGGCCTGATGATACTCATGTAGCCGTCCGAATAAGCAAGGGTATCACAAACTAGGTGAAATAAAAGGAAGCCGCTTTTACATCGACGCGGCACATGCGGCTCACAACAAGGCTGCAGCATCTGGTGACGAGTTGAATCAAGCCTGGGGACTCCTCTTCTCCCAACCTATAGCAGATGGACCTCCCAGAACCATGTGACTCGGGTCTGGATGGGGATATGCATGCGAAATACGGGAATATTGAAACCCGAGAGATCCGCGAGGCATAATGACTCCGCATGCTGATGCTGTTCCGAAATGTCACGGCAGGCGGCGACAGCATATGCGGCTCTTGTGGCCGATGGCCGAGATGGAGGGCCGAGATGAAGACCGACAAAGATCTCTAGTCGCCCGTATAAGCATCAACTAGGCAGCCACGGCTAAAGCAGCGATGCAGTTGCCTCTGTGGAAGCACCAAGCAGGATAACGCACTGCGTCTTGATTTGTTTGGATGGTAGGACACGGACGCCGCTGAAGATTTGCGACCAACAGCTGCTATGAGGCGCCTGCCTTTACAGAGGGGAAAGGTGATTAGTTGATAGCCTTGTGGAGGGCATCTAGCCGATCGTCTGACATCGCGGAGCACCTGTAGACAGCGCTAGCGAGTGCTGAGTTCAGCTTTTGACACGTCAGCTGGTTGAGGCTCTGCGGTTTGTGACTTAGACGTGAGCTTGAAAGAATGATAGATTAAGGCCTGGGTATTAGGCAGGGCGGCAACGACGTATTTGAACATTGAGACCAATGTACCTTGGTTCCGATAGTGGATGGAGCGCCACGAAGAAGTTGTCCATACCGTGCCTGCCTTTTCTAAAACAACAACATTGTGTACAAACACCACTTCCCGTATTGCACTGAACATGCGCTGTCTTGAGAGTCTGAAATGATTGTGGGCACAGGGTAGCTGTCCCGTGTACCCCAAGGCATGTGTGAGGATGGAGGCAGTGCAAAGTGTCTATGACCTGGGATGGGCGGAGTGTGTGAGTGGGTGGCATGATGCGCAGAAAAGGCGCTGCAGCCAACCAAGGACCCAGGTACGGGGCTAGATGTCAACTTATCGTCTGGACGCCTTTTTCTCACTCTTGTCTCCCCCTTGGGCCTTGTAGGGCTGACCAGATCGAACATTGTGCACTCGGCTGTCTGTACTCCCCGTCGTCCTCTTAGCTGGACCACACATCCATACCCAAACACAACGTCCTCCACCTTGGAGCCTACGTAGTAGCTCAAGGAACACGGAAACGCGGAATGAGTTGAAGGATGAGGGGCCCACGGTTCACCTTTTAACCGGCTCGCCAAGGTCCCTGGCAACGACTAAAGGGCACGAACGCCTGTCCCGCTTATTTTTGCGTACCCCACCATTGGCGTAACTTATCACCCCGACCGTGAATCCATAAATTCATCATGTTTGCCTCTCCTCCCTCCTCGGCATTGGCGCTGCCTTGAATCTCGACCGCTACCATCATCGTCCGCCTCCTCCAGTCTCGTCTCGAACGACCCGCGCCCGTTACATGCCTCAACTATACGCATCCAACTCTAGCCCTGCCTGGCTCTCATAACACCTCGCCCCGTCCAGGTGATTGAACCTGCTGAAAACGACGTCATGCCTGTGGACGAGCCGACAGACGAATCTACCGACCTCAACACCCCGCCCGACAACCAGCCATCATCACCGACTCCCACACCAGCTGGCGCAGCCTCCGCTGCTGTAGAGACATCTGCATCCGAATCGAGCGACGACGGTATTCGGCTGAGCCCGGCAGCAGCTCGCCGGCTTGCTCGCCGGAACCTCCGCCGTGCCTCTCCGACACCCGACCTTGTCACGAGCCTGGTTCGCCCGTCCTCCCCGGATGACCTCTGGATCGGGGCCCAGGTGGCGCAATTTCCAAGAACAATCAACATGGTAGGAGGGACCAGCTTGCAAATCTCACAGCCGCTGGGGCTTCCCATCCCCAACGCCAGCTCTGAACGACGTTCAGGGCCTTTATTGCCACCCCACCCTTCGTCGCTCGACATCCCCAAACGCTATGGCGGCGACTGCATCTTCGACATGTACTCGTTGTCGTATGTCCAAGATCCAGACGCGAATTTCCTTTGCCCCATCTGCCACGACCCCCTTGTCGACCCAGTCACAACACCATGCGACCATACCTTCTGCTACCGTTGTTTGCGCCAGAGCATTTATTCAAGCCCTTCTGGATCGGCTTGTCCTATCGACCGAGATCCCCTGATATGGCCAAACTGCTTTAGTGCCGCGCGTCTTGTGCGGACTCAACTCAACAATCTCAAGGTCAAGTGCCCGTTTCATAGTCGGGGTTGCAAAGAGCAGCTACGGCGCGAGGTTGTGGAGATACACGCAACAACTGAATGTCGCTTCAGGGATTTCACTTGCCCTGGAGCAGACTGCGATAAGAAACTGCGATCCAAGCCAACCGACGATACCTGCCCTCATGTTGAGGCTCAGTGTTCCTATTGTCAAGTTGGAATTGAGGCACCGGATCGTGAGTTGCACATGCTCTCATGCCCCTTGAGTAAGACTCGATGCGAGGCATGTTGGAGAATGGTACGACGACGTCATATTGGTTCTCACCAAGAGCTGGATTGCGATGGAATCGTCATCCCGTGTCCCTATCAAGACCTTGGTTGCCCAACTCGTTCACTTCGCAAGCTGATGGGCTCTCATACTATGACATGTGCCTTCCACCCTGACACGCCATCTGGCATCATTATTCGATCCCAACGGGAGCTCATTCAGTCTTATAGCGACCTTGGCCAACAGATCCAGCAGTTAAATACGCGCCAAGATGAGACAAACCGAAGAATCAGCGAGGTCACTGCGTCTGTCGGTCGTCGTGGGAGAGGTGATCCCGCAGGGGGTGACAATCGCACAATCCAGGACCTGGACGCTGGCTTTGAAGAAGTCCACCAGAACCTGACACATTTGGAGGCACGTCAGAGCATGTGGACGATGAATCAAGTCATGCCAATCCGTGAGGAGGTGACGGAGCTGCGGAATAACATCAACATGATCCGAATGCATGTCAACTGGCTACTCAACCGAAGCCGCGAGGAAGGGCGCATCAGAGCTGCGAACAATACGGGGTCATCAACGATCCGCCGGGAGGGTCCGGGAGATGGGAGCCACCATATGCTTCCAGAGCGTCGTCGGTCCACTAGCCAGGAAACCGATCTGCCACGTCTTTAACATGGTGTTTGCTATTTGTTATGCGTTGGGAACGGGGTCTGCAATTGCTTGGCGCTTGGTTGGTCCACGGAATACCCTTTCAAGATATGTTGGCCCGAGGAACAAATACAGTGAGCTTGGTGTAGCTGGAAAGTTTGATTTGAGTTTCCCGCATCAGTGAGATGTTTAGCCGAACACACTTGTACTGCCCCAATCGGAGAAAGTATTTAGGTACTCAGCAGTTTTGCCACTGTTCAGACACAAAGTTAGTCCTATGTCTGATAGAGCGTGGCAAACATGGCTGATATAAAGAGTAGAAGCGTGGCCGCTGGCTGTTGGTCCTTCGGTTGCGATTAGAAATCAGCCTGTCCGCTAGCTCCTCACATTTCCGTAGCGGACTTTTACCACAGCAAAGGACGGTTGCGGAGTTTGCCAGGGCGCTGTGCCGTCTCTCCCTGACCACTTCTAATTTCTCCGATATACCGTACAGGACCCAGAAAAGGGTTAACAGCTTTGTTGCTAGAATCTCTGTTGCTCCTAAGGCAGACTTGAACCCCCTAGTTTCCTGACGATTCTTACATCCCGCCCAAGCTTCCAGCTCCCAAGGTAGGCACACCACCAGCTCCAGGCTGCAGCGAGCGCCACAGGCAGGGTTCACCCGCTAAACCACGGCAGCCTCACCGCCCCACGCCGCCCCAGCCTCAGGGATCCCCCACTACCGCTCGTAGCTCATCCTGTGAGGCTCACACCTAAACCCTCCCCCATAACGACGTCAGCCTTGCGGTTGCATCCCTCTCCTACACGTACCGCGTGCCTTTCTTCTCTCGCCATCTCATTCTATACCCGCGTTGTTCTACCGACTGGATTCGGAAATATACCACCATGGATCCCAACGAGCAACCGTCATGGACTGGAGGCGATGCTCCGGACAAGGAGAAGATGGAGCAGGCAAGCTGGCCTTGATGCGCGAGCGCTGTTGTTCATGGGTGCTAACCATGCCGCATTCAGATCCGCGCCCGTCGTTTGGCAAAGCTGGGATCATCTACGCCCGCTTCCTCCAAGTCGGACGAGAACAAGATACCCGAACCCGACTCCTCGAACCCGTCCCGCGCTTCCACGCCCAAGCCCCAGACCACTCCGGCCACGGAGCCCTCGCGGCCCAAGATCAACATCACCCCGGCTGCCGGTTCGGGCGCGAGCCCCGTCGTCAAGCTAGGTGTCAGTGACAATGGCAAATCAGAGCCGTCGAGCTCAACAGGTAGCTTTCGTTCTTCTCGCAAGAGGCTGGCTTCGGAGATTGACGATGCCGTTTCAGCGGACCGACCACCACAGCGTACAAACGCCCAGCCCGAGTCCGACGCCGACTATGCCAACCGAGTCCTGGCTCACATCTTTCACATCTCTGTGGACCCCCATAGCATGACAGATAGCCATGGCCACCGGCTGGTATTCCTTCCGAACCTGAACGAGGAGCTGAACGAATCGGAGGAGCCATTGAAGCTGTCCATCAACACACTGGACCAGGCCATCATGGAGGCTCTCAACTCTTGGCCCCAAAGCAAACCTCTTATGCATTACCTTTTGCCCTGCTGGAAACGGGCTGTCAAGATAGCGGCGACGAACAAGTTGACAGATGGACCTAGATTCGAGGTACACGAGGAGTCGAAGCGATTGTGTATGAGCAGCTGTCTCTTTGCCCTTACAATGCCGGATCTATACGGGTGAGCACAACGGTCCAACGACTTGAATGCGACTAAACGCCCTTTAGCCGCGAGCCTAACCCGCAGCACGACACTCTCATGCCATATCTCATCAAAGGTGTACAGACTGAGGACGGCCTATGCTTCGATTTCATTCGAGAAGCTATTAAGCGTTTTGACGAGGATGAAGCCTTCCCTGCTATATTCGACAATGCGATGGTTCAGATTAGCGCCAAGCTAGGCACGATGTCCATGGATGATGATTACAAGCCGTATCTTCAGGTATGCTTCTGTTGCTCTACATGGCAACGATGGATGAGATCTGATACATCTATATAGGCTCTCTTGACATACACACGATTCTCTCCCCTGATTGTCAACCTAGCAAAGCACTCTTGCTTCAAGATGGCGCAATCTGCCGCTGGAATCGAGAAGCACACGATTCTCGGCCCCTTTTTCCGACTCTCACCATTACAGTCCGAACTCGTTAAGAGTTACTTCCCTGGCCCCCGGACCCTGGACAAGGGTAGGATCCGAAATGCGCAGGATTCATTGCGCATGGTGCTTCGAACCCATCAGGATGACCTCTTTGCGATTGCCAATGCCTTTATCCGGGCTGGCCCTGACACACGAAGTCGGACCCTTGACTGGTTTGCTTATATCGTGAACATGAACCACAAGCGGAGGGCCCTCCAGGTCGATCCTAGAGAAGTTTCCTCAAACGGCTTCATGGTGAACGTGACGACGGTCCTCGATCGATTCTGCGAGCCTTTCATGGACAACGATTTTAGCAAGATTGATAAAATCGACGACGATTATTTCCGGAAATCCCCACGAGTTGACATCGGTGATGAGACAAAGCTGAATGCCGACCAAGCATACTCGGACGAATACTACGCTCAAAAGATTCCTGGCGAGCCAAATTTCATCTCGGAAGCGTTTTTCTTGACATTGGCGGCACATCATTACGGAAGCGAATCGTGCAACTCTCAGTTGAAGAGCTTGGACAGAGACATTAAGTACTTGGAGAAGAACCTGAAGGCCATGGAAGCGGAACGTCCCAAGGTTGCCAACGTCCCGCACCAGCTTCGACTGCTGGAGGAAACGCTTAAGAGGCACACCAACGTCCTGGAGAAGACCATTGGTACGAAGTATGCCATTGAAGGTGTGCTCTTGGACGAGCGAATGCAGGCCACCTCTTTGAGGTTCATGAGATATGTGGCTGTTTGGCTCCTTCGTCTTGCGACTCGGTCAAAGTACAAACCGGGACTGGAGTCGAAAGAAATCACGTACGTTGCTATTGAGAATAGGAGATGTAGTTTCTGACCAAAGTAGGCTCCCGTTGCCCCAGGAGAAGTTGGATATCTTCTCATGTCTGCCGGAATATGCTCTGCAAAACATTGTGGACAACTTCAAGTTTATCTTCAGGTTGGTTTGTTGAACATGTATCAGATTCACCTTACTGACAGGATTGCAGATTCCTTGCCAATATTCTCCCTAGCGCTGTTGGTGATGAGATGATTGCGCTTTGTATCACCTTCCTTCGATCATCCGAGTACATCAAGAACCCCTATCTCAAGTCGTCCTTGGTGTCGTTGCTATTCTCGGCGACTTGGCCTTTTATGCACCTCAAGCGTGGAGTCCTTGGTGACCAGCTCATCTCATCCAAGTTCGCTAACGAGCACTTACTGCATGCGCTGATGAAGTTCTATATCGAGTGCGAGTCGACCGGTGCCGACTCAGCATTCTATGACAAGTTCAACATTCGATACGAAATCTTCCAGGTTATCAAGTGTGTTTGGGTTAATGACCACTACAAGAGACAGCTGACGAAGGAGAGTCGGTAAGTACTGACGTTGATGGAGTCTAAGAAATGATGGGTTAACAAGAAATAGGGTCAATAAGCAGTTCTTTGTTCAGTTTGTCAACATGTTGTTGAACGATGCCACCTACGTCCTGGACGAGGCGCTAACAAAGTTCCCCAAGATTCGAGTGCTTGAGAGGGAGCTCGAGAACCCAGCACTTGCAGCCGAGGATCGCCAAAAGAAGGAGGAAGAGCACCAGGCTCTGGCGAACCAGGCTACGTCGTTCATGCAGTTGGCCAATGAGACGCTAGAGATGATGAAGCTCTTCACTGGGGCTATGGGCGAGGCATTTACAATGCCCGAAATCGTGTCGCGCCTGGCAAGCATGTTGAACTACAACCTCGAGACTCTGGCAGGTAAGAAGGCCGGTGCTGAGCTCAGCGTTGCCAACAAAGACAAGTACCACTTTCGGCCCATCCAGCTCATCTCCGACATCATCGATATCTACCTCAACCTCGGCAACTCTGCCGTCTTCATCGAAGCGGTTGCTGCCGATGGACGTTCTTACAAGCCGGAAGTCCTAGATCGAGTCTCCCGAATTCTCACGTCAAAGCATCAAAAGGATGTAACGGATATTGCGAAATGGGACAAGCTGAAGACCAAGTTTGTGGACGCGAAGCTTCTGCTTGACCAGGCGGAGCTGGACCTTGGCGAGATCCCGGCGGAGTTCGAAGACCCCATCATGGGCGATCTCATGAAGGACCCGGTCCTCTTGCCCAGCAGACACATTGTCGACCGCTCTACCATTGTGCAGCACCTCCTGAGCGACCCCAAGGATCCCTTCACCAGACAGCCCATGACGATCGACGATGCCATCCCCCAGGCGGACCTCAAGGAGAAGATTGAGAAGTGGCGTGAGGAGCGGGTGCAGGCTGCCAAAGACAAGCTTCAGGAGACGGCTATGGATGTCACGGAAGGGTGAGTGTTTTGGGGTGTTTTATGATCCAGGGCGAAGGGGGTTTATAGGACAAAGATAGGAGCATTAAGAGGGCGGGTGACCCGGCCTTTTATGATGACTTTTCCTGGTCGACAAGATAGCATGTGGAGGGAGCGGATACGGGTTTCTTTCCCAGGTGAGATTTTAAACTGAACTGGTTCTGGCCCAGGGGCTTTTAAAGGGGTTATTGTTTCTACACCACAGATCATGACGGGGTTATGCCATTTACACGCTTATGACTACTATGCCGCTTTCAGTTTCTTTTTTGGGTATCTCCAGCAAAACGTTACCAGCTCCTCACACTGCCGTCCATACTCTGGCGGGCCCGTTCATGCACAATTCCCACCACCGATCGTCTTTTGCTTGATACTCTTCACGCCTTAACCGCAGCAGTCTTCTCCTGAAACTCGGCCACTACGGCATCCAGCTCGGCGATGATCTTGGCCTTGCGCTCGGCAGAGCACCAGCTTTCTTCGACGGCGCCGCGGACGATCCAGTCCCAGTCTGCAACGGACAAGTTGAAGGTGTCCTGGACGCGGCAGTAGACCTCGCCGACGTAGGCGCCAAAGTAGGCCGGGTCGTCGCTGTTGACGCTGAAGCGCACGCCGGCATCGAGAAAGGCACGCACGGGGGCGTCCTCGAGGCGGTCGATGTTGCGCAGGGCGACGTTGGACCACGGGCAGAGCGTGAGCAAGGTGCGGTTGGCAGCGAGTGAGGCCATCAAGGCCGGGTCCTGGGCGGCGGCGAGGCCGTGGTCGATGCGCTCGACCTTGAGCTTGTCGAGCGAGGCCGTGATGAAGGAGGCCGGGGCTTCCTCGCCGGCGTGCGACGTCAGGTGCGTCCCCGTGCGGGCGACGCGGGCGTAGATGCCCTCGAACAGCTCCGGGGGAAAGGGCTTCTCGCTCGAGACCATGCCGAAGCCCGCGAGCGTGCCGTCGATGAAGTGGCCGCGGTCCAGCACCGTGTCGACGAGGGCGTCCGACTCGGGCACCGGCAGGTGGCGCAGGATGCAGACGATGAGCTCGACGGTAATGCCCAGCTCGGCCTCGGCCCGCTTCTTGCCCGCTGCGAGACCCGCGACGACGGTATCGTAACTCACTCCGCGCGCCGTGTGCGCCTGCGGATCGAAGAAGACCTCGGCATGGCGCACCTGGTCCCGCGCGGCCTTTTCAAAGTAAGCCCAGGCGAGCGTCTCGTAGTCGGCCTCGGTGACGAGCACGCTCATGCCGAGATAGTAGTAGTGCAGAAAGTCGTCGAGGCATGTGAAGTTCTGGTAGCGCGCCCGCAGCGTCGCCGGCGAGGCGTACACGGGGTCGTCGGGCAGCGCGATGCCGTTCTTCTCGGCCAGGCTGAAGAGAAGCTCCGGCTCTAGCGTGCCCTCGATGTGCAGGTGCTGCTCAACCTTGGGCAGGACGGCGATGAAGTCGTGGAGGGGCGACTTGCACATGATGCCGGCTGTGGTGGTTGTTGTAGCTGACTGGGGTTCTTACTTTGCGTGGTGTGGATTGTTGAGTATACCCTTCATATGATGGTTGACTTCGCTATCACACAGATAATCACTTGGAACTTGGAATGAAAACAGCGTTTCTTCGAAGGGGGGGCACTGGCAGTAGAAGTAGCTCGTCAATAAGTCCTTTGAAGTTGATCTCCGACGGCGTTGACCAATCCAAGTAACGAATCCGGGCAGAATTTGACCGTTGCGGACCAACTGCAAGGCCGGCGTCGGGGGCTTCCGTCCGTTTGTACATCGGAGGTCAGCGACGGGACGGGAATATCATCTCGGCCTGCTTGATTTTCGGCTTACACAGCAGCAACCGGCGCATACGTTACGTAGTGTGCGCGACCAGTACTCGGTGGCAGTGTGTTGAAAACGAAGCCTCCCTCTGGCGGTCGTCCAGGACATCCCGCTTGGTGTTTCTGGCTGCGGCTGCATCTCCCTCTGTACGTAATTACAAGGGCTGCTTCAACACCTCGTCCGTCCTTCTCCGTGTCAGTGTGTACGCGTACGTACGACCAATATCCCCGGGACATGTGGCGCATGCCGGCCTCCAAGGATGCGCCGCCGGTTCTGTCAGCCCGCAGAGCGACAAGGCCAAGAGCCAGAGACAGCTTCTGTTGGTGCTCGTCGAAGTCGTCATGGGCGACATTTCTGGTTCCAGCTGATCATCATCCATAGTAGTCAGCGCTTACCACTGCGTCTAGCTCCGGCCTAGCGATGTTGGGGCGTATGCACAATTGAAGCCTCTTACCAAAGAGCGCACAGCTGGGTTCCACTCTTGATGAATATCCCATCACTTCCGCCTCTTCATCATCCCACTCAACGAGCGCCCCCAAGTCTTGCAGGAGTGGCTTCGAGACATCGAGACTTCGAGCCCTTCCAGAGGGCTTGCGTCGCCTGCTCAGGACTGGGTCAGAAGTCGATAGGCTAGCGCTTCGTCCCGGTCATCACGTCTTGTCGTCCCACGCTGCCATGCCGCCCTGCCGCCATGGCAGCCACGCCGACTGGCCTCTCCTGGGACACCAGGGATCAGGGTCAAGTCAGGGTGTGACGCTACAGCGCCAAGTCCAAACAGCACAAAGGCAAGAATATCTCCGTCCCGAGTCCTGACATACGCATGTACTACTACGGACGTCCATGATCCATCGGAAAGGACGATGCCTCCTCAAGTCTGTTCTCCGCAGCCGTCGGGCGGAGGCAGATAGATGGGTCTAGTCTTCGGGTACTGCAAACGCGGCAAATGAGTAGCTGGCCCACCATCTACTACGAAGTATTACCCACCAGTCTTTATCCACTTCAACAGCACAGAATGTACGGATACCGGTGTGCTAACCTTGTGTGTTTGTGCATGGCGCACATCCACAACAAGGACAGGGAAGGGTAATGCCCAGATTGCGACGCCTGGTCTTCAAATCTGTCTTCCGGTCGCTCTCGCTTGCACTGTGTATCTGTGCCGGTCTCCACTGCTGCGATTGCCTTCGAGGCATACTTTTTCTTCTTGAGACTTGCTGTTCTTTGACAAGGGGCAGCTTATTCGATCCTCCGACAGTTCCATATTGCATATTCAAAGGCAACGGCGACTCTTTATACGTGCATGGTAACATGTCAAGTCGCCAACGGATAAGCAGTTCGGCGGAAATCTCTCCAAAAAGTTCCGAGTTCCGGGTCTCCGTGACCGGAGTCTTCGGTTGTTTTGATGCCGATTGGACGAGAAGGGGAGAATATGCGAGATGGGACCTGGTCGGGTGGGAAGAGGAGGCGTGAGCTAGGATCCGTCCCTGGATGGCTGGAGCTTAATCACCAAAATAGACGTGGGATTTCAGCAGTCTTTGCAAGTTCGTACAAATATGCCTCTTTAAGCGCGACGGCCTACCGAGTAGAGTCCGGGTTGGCGCGAGTGCGCAGTACGTAGTATAGTATCATGTTGTCCGCTGAGGAATGCCCCAGTCAGGAGAAGGTGACAAAGATGGTTTTGGCAGCTGGGGTAGGAGTGTCCGGCCCGCCGCTAGGATTGACACTGCGCGACTCCTGAACATGGGCATGAAGTTCAGGGCACAAGGATGAGGATGAGTTGGATGGGGGCCATACCAGAGTGCATACTGCGTGCGTCGTACTGACCGGGAGGGCGAGCAACGTCGGGATCGAAGGATCTCGGCTCATTGCCCCCCCACAAGTCGCATGCCCACGCACGCACGACTTGTGTAGTAAGCCTTTGGCCGTCTCCCCTTTGACTGACCTCGCCTCGGCTTTCGCGCACGCAAAAACCTTACCATTGACCCGCGAATCGGAATCGTTCCAAACGTCGGTAACAGCCGTGCAGGGCCATTCTCGACATCTGGGTCGCCATGGCGCTTGTTGTGCCCCGTCTCTTACTTCAAAGCTAGCCAGAACCCCGTCGCACTACCTACCACGCAGTAGAAACATTGACTGACGTATGCAGTACGTGGTACTGTATATCGTACGTGCTCTGCAACCACCCCGTCGCTTACGTAGTAGTCCCTGCCATCTAGCCAACATTGCAGGCAATTAGGAGTTTGATCAATGTGGAGTGGCGGTTTTGTCACTAAGATGATGGAATTGAGACATTAATCAACTTGGAGGTGTGAAAATCGAATCGTCCTGGTAGTCTCTGAGAAACGCACTAAAACGTGGATAATGTGTGATTGTCTGTACCGCGAGCTCTTGGCAGCCCTTGAGAACATGCAAGGTTTGTATCGCAAGTGATAAGCCTCTCTCGTCGAATAGGGGTTGAAAGTTTATGGCGGAACGCTACCTACCAGCCGAGACTGTCACTTCGCACTACTACGTACGTAAGTTTAGCCAAAACACCTAGGCAAATAGTGGTTGGCGTTGAGATGCCCTAGGAGGTACAGCACGTACCTGTCAAATGACAGCTAGAATCAAGCCTTCGGTATCCACTATCTGGAGGCTGTCATCTCTGAACCCTTGGGTGGATAACTGGAACCCGGATTGCCGAGAGGGTTTGATAAGTGAGCCTACCACAATGATGGACAAAGTAGTAATTTAACGACTAGGAGGGGTTTCGGACTCCTAACCGAAAACACCGTACGTACGCCAAGTACGTACCAATCATTTAAGCAGTGATTCCGCCCCAGGCTATTAGAGAAGCCTGATGAGACTTGGCCCAAGAGCGGTCCAAATGGCGCCATCTCGGCCACGCCATGAGCGAGTTCTGGTCAGTGATTGTTTTTCTTTCGCAACTGCGTAGTACAAGCCGCTGTGGCGAGTGGGATTTGAAAACTTCCAAAGCCCCATCATTGAGTTGCAACTCGATCAACCTATCCCTGGGCATGCTGAAAACGATGGCCGACATCTGGAAGACAAGTTTCTCGTAACAATAGATGAAGAATCCGGCCGGAGAGGAACTCCGGAGCTAGGATCATGTGGCTGGACGATTGAGCGTCATGGCAATGATGGAAGAAAAGCTTGGGCCATGGTGGGACCGAGTGTACGTAAGCTCTGGATACGCGGACAATTGCTGCGGGATGTGGGATGCAGGCGATGAATCATGGTGGGCTGGGGCAAGGCCTTCATGTGGGGAGGCTAGGAGGGGAGAGACAACCCCAACCTTTGGCGGCTAGAAGCCACAAGAAACGACTAGCGCGTAAGAATCGGCATGAACTTGACGACGGCTTCTAGGCCCAAGCTCCGCCGGCAGTTTGCTAGATGTGGACAATGCCGATCCGCGAAAATCGCCCACGGATAGTGCGTCGTACTCGGCGGAAGAAGCAATGTGCGCTTCGGAGCAGCTCCGGCGAATCGTGCTGGTGCCGCGAATCGCTTGCTAAGGCAACATAACATTATCTGCTTGTTAGATGCCTGATCAGTCACGGATGTGCATTTTCTTTCTACCGACGACTCCTCAAGTTGCTGGAATGGACATGCAGCCAGAACCAGGCCCGGGCTGGCGTGGCTCATCCCGCAACCATGGCTGGCACAACATGAGGGATCATACGTGACAGTGGCACGTGGACGAAACAGGGTGCGAGACCCTCTTTCCCTTGTCATGGCCATTCGCCGGTTTATTCGACCGGAGTGGATGTCTACGCATCGGCTGTCGGGTGGCATTTGCGATGAGAAGGGCAACCCATCGCCACGTTTGGTAAAAGAACCGCCTGTTCGGTTGGATAAGGGGTGTGACCTTAGATTCAACGTGCGTAAGGCACGCCAACATCGCCCCACCAATGGGCAAGATCCAATGACGGGATGGCCATCCGCATGGGGCATCATTATGATGACCACCAACCCATAGCCACCACCAAGGGTCTGCCGGTCTGGTGGAGGGGTACGCAGACATATCAGTCCGGGAGGTTGGATAAGGTGTGATTGCGTGCGTCGGCCCTGTCACACCTTGGCAAGGGCTTCAAGTAACGAGTCCATGGGTTTCCTGCTGCCGTTATGTACGTTGAAGTCTGTGTATCCAGCATGGAGGCACTCATGCTATGCACATGATGGAATGTAAGGAATTCACATATCATACCTCCACCCAGGGCAGCGTCGGTATATCGCGCTTCCACTTGCGCCCAATGGCGGGTGGGCAGTGGCTGAGCTCCACATCAGCCGCAGGCGTCGGCGCCTCTGTCGCCCTTGTCGCTTGTCCAACGGGGAGCAAACCAAACCACAGTGTTTTGTCTCGAAGCCGGGATCGAAATGTCGTTGCGCATCTGCACCTCGATGGCCTAGGGAGTCTTGAGTGGAGGCCCGCCCGTCTTACGTAGCACGTAAGTACGTACGTACATACCTAGTGGTAATACGTTGGCAGCCCACTTTCTCTTCCTCAGGGTCTGGAGCTGTAGCAGGACGGAGTACACGGACGGAGGCTCTTCAACGAGCAAGTGCGAAACAGTGCGAGGCGTGGCGATGGCGTTGGTGACCGTGGTCGTGGGCACACAGCTACTTAATGTGTAGCTTGCCTCGCGCCGTCCTGGAACGTTGATGGTCGGAATCGGTGGCTTCGACCGACAGGAAGGGAAGCATTGAGTGTCGGGGTGTGCGTTTGATCGTCGTCCCAGGTTGCGTGGCGATGACTATCAATTGCGATCAAGCAGAGGAAACAGGGCGAGGCCGGCCGTGGCCAAGGCGCGGCCCAGGAGACCACATGCATTCTTAGAGGAAGCATGGAAAAGACCAGGGCGGGGAGCAAAGATGTGGAGTTTCCAAGGCTTTTGAAGGCGATGATGCTGCAAGACGCGCTCCCGGCTGTCTAGGACAAGGGCACCTCCGAGTTGCAGGTTCTGGTAGCCCATGGAGAACCCTTTATTGTCCTGGCCCGCATACACAGGAATCGGGGTTTCAATGGGCATAGCCCAATGGATGGGTTAGAGGGCAGGTTGATGAATGCATCAAGGCATGTCGGGGGCTAGTCGGGTTGGTGAGTTGGAAGTCACCGATTGTGCTTGCTCAAGTCGCACTCCTGCCCATTTGCGGACATGGATGTGATGGCATATGCTGGAGAGAAGGAAGGTGCAACATATGTCGGTCGGCATCGCCATCCGGACCCTGGCTTAATTGCTCTCATTCCTTAGGTGGTAGGGGTGTAGCTGCATGCCAACCTCATGGTACAGTACTAATGTAGTAGCCTCTACACGGCAAGAACATGATAGGTTGGAGACTAGGTACATGTTCGGATTGGTGTTGACGGCGCGGGAGGTGTAACTGAGATCGCTCGCTAAGCCCGACATCTGTCTGGCTGTAATGGCTGCAAGGCATGCCTAGAACCACCAGTCGGTGCAAGAGAAGGCAGGCAGGCAGGCAGGCAATTGGACAGTGTACGTGGGGTGGTACCCAAGATACCTCCCTGGCTTGCGACTTCCCAGCTGTCGGGTACCTAAGGTTAGGTACCTCGCGTGCTGTAACAGGTGGAGATGTACATAGGTAGATACATAGGTAGGTAGGCGGCACACATGGGCAGCCACAACTTGGAAGCAAGCAACAATTCACACCTCACACACGGAACTTGCCTGAGGTAGGGGCGGATCGGTTCGGCCGCCCACCTCCCGTCAGAATGAACATTATCCTCAGTGCAACAACAGTGCAACCCCCAACCACGGCGCCAGTCCCAAGAGGAGATGATCGATATTGCCGCCGCTCAACGCCGAAGAATCAGGCTACGAGCATGCTGCAAGTCCACTCAGCATGCACCCATCTCTCCCATCTCCGGACGATGCTCCAGCCCAGGCATCGTCAACCCCCTCGTCGCTCGTCCCGTTCGTCACTCAACTCCAATCTCAGCCCACACAGGGCCAGGACGTGGGAGCGGGGACCATCGAAAACCAACACCCCTCTCCCGCTTCACCTCCACCCGGGCGGGTTGATGGCAACTGCAACACGTTCAACGCCTTCAACGCCCTCAACGCCTAATTCCGCCTGCAATATGCCTGCAATGCCCCTAATCATCGGCAAGCTACCGGTAGTAGACCGTGCGGCAGACACCCGTCCTGTCTTTCCAGTGTTTCCACAGTTCCAGTACGACCTAGTCTATAGCGTCCCCGGCCTCCTTGCGACTTTAAGGTTAGGAAGACTCTTCTTTGTTGCCTTCTAAGAACCAGTGGGCGAATCGGCCCCGCTCTCTTTCTCAGCGGCGTGTTTCCAACACCCGGCCGAGCGTGGAGCAGCTTCGCGGATGAGTTGTTACCCAGGAAGGCAATTCATGTCCTTTTCCGGTGTTGTTTTTAAGGACCGAAGCGCTGGTGCCGCCCACCAAGAGACCAGGACGCGTCCCTAATAATCCACACGACGACGGTGTCAGAGGATCAAGCTACCTGAGTCTCGCTTCGAGAGTCAGCGCACCACGACTCAACAGGTTCCATCCCCACATTCAGCCTAGGCCCAAGATTTCGCGACGCATTGCAGGAGACATTCCCATTGCTGTGTGCTACCGAGTCGACTGCACCGTGGAGCCCGGCGCTCCTAGATCCATATCTGATGCCAGATTGCTTCCAAAGGCAAACCACAATTTGTGTCTGCGTCCTCGGTTCTGCGCATCCAACAGCCCCGGCGCTCTATTGCATGCAAGGCGGCCCTGTACTTAGCACCATGCCTGGTGGACGCCTGCAGCTAGTCTGCACTCCGTGCAGTGCCATTCGTCCCTAGCAAACATCGAGATCCCTCCTCCACCATGGGGCCTGGCGAGCCGCCTGTCCAGCCCTTCCCTTCCCGGCGGTTCACTCGGCTCTAGCCCGAATCTCCACTACGACCCCTACTGGGGGACTCGTCATCCTGTTCCCACCCAAGACGGTGGATACAACCGTGCTATTGGCGAACACATGGAAGGGTGGCACCCCCTCGGAAACCACCATGGCCGAACCCACAGGCTCCGGCAAGCCGTGTGCCCAACGGCAAGTTGCAGGCTTCCTAGAGCCATCCAAGCAGACCAACCCCAGCCATTGCTCGGGCGAGGGCCTCGAATCGGGCAAGGCCATGGTCTTTGGGCGTCTAAGAAGCCGTCGTCGAGGTCAGCCATACCCGCCCTAGGCCCCGTTCTTGGCACCATCCCCATCCCCATCCCCCTGGGCTTTCATCCAACGGCTCCTGACGCCACGCGTCTGGCAACGAGCGAGACAAGGAGGCCATGGAGGTCACCGTGAATCAGAGTTCGGAGCCCTCCAACTCAATGAGTGGCTTTAATTCTCCACGAGTAGGGCAGGGCCGCATTGGGGAGCCAGCTGTGTTCGTAACACGCCCATTTGGCAATCGCATCACGTTACATTGAACCGTCGTCGACTGGCGTGCGAATTTTCGGAGCGAGCCGTGTGTGTTCTCCTTCGTGAAGTGTCATTGACATCTATTCCCACGACAAGCGAATGGCAGATGTTGAAGCACACTGTTGGCCGACCATCTCTCGCATTATTTACCACTCAGACCTTCATCTTTGAGTCAGCATGTGAGCCAAAGTCATCTCAGGCTCCGCACACAAGGGAGTAGCGGACCATGTCAGAATAATCGATAAGAGAATCGTTTTCGGATCTTCAAAGCCATGCAACATGTTGTCTCAAACGACAGCGATCCAGGGGGCCGGGGGGTAACACATGGCATAGCAGTTAGCACCAGGCCGGAGTCCCAAAATTCACAATGGTCCCGTGTGCACATCACTCCCCAAACTAGTCCCCCGACGCCCCAAGGCGGGCCAGGTGCCGAAGAGTTGGTACAGGTCGTCAAGCCACACTAGGATTCTTCTCCTATCGTCCTTGTACATGACATTGCAGAGCCCAATCATCTAATGTCCCCCTCAACATGAGAGTCATGCCATGAGCCCTGCGTTGTATCCGGACTTCGTCTGTGAGGAGATTGATAGCCACAATACCTAGCTCCCGAGTCTTTGGGGCTTGTTCAAGACGCCTCACCTCGTGGGTCTCTACAGATCTTCCTCAGCTTGGAAACAAGCACTTGTTGGACCCCCATCACTTTCAAGGGTGACTGGGATCTGGGGTTCTCGCTGGTGACTTCCACCAGGATGCCCAACTCCGCTCGAAACACGTTAGCGGCGCTGGCTGATCTGCTCAGCCAATTTGTCAAGGGTCTGGCTCCTCCCCTCCGGCCCCCCATTTCCCATACCTACCTGGCCCAGATAATATTCCGAATCTGCTTTAAGGAGCGGAGAGCCCCGGATCACGGACCAGCGCCACTAACACGGTGCTGTTGCTGTACCCCGGCGACTAATGGAGGGCAGCAATATACCTGCTTGCAGACGCCATCTCCTTCTAAACATTTCCCTTTATTCCCACTCTCGTACCAAACTTATTGCGCCTGTCCCTAGCCTTGTGCGTCGCATTTCTCCGCCTCACCCTCCGACTCCAACGACCTTGTGGCTGGGTAACAAGGAAGACCACTTACTTGCCCCTCCTCAAAGGCCATCGACACTCGACCACTCGCCAGGCTCGGCTTGTGCAGGCTCACTTTCTCTGCTGACCTGCTGGCCTGGACCCAGATGCCCTCTTGTGACCAACACAACGCCACACGGCATAGCCACCCTTTCCCGGTATCGTGATCTTGCCTAGGGATTCTGCGATCTGTGTCCTGGGTTGGACGACATCAAACACCCAAGGAATTCTCTCCGACCAGAGCGATATTTGGTTACACAACCCTGCAGCATCTGAATATACCCCCATTCCTGAGCCGGGGTTTGTGCTGTTCGCTGTTCCAAAGACGTTGGCAGTAGTCACTCGGTGGCCACGGCCTAAACTGCTTGACAAACAGGTGGCGCCGTCCTCGCCGGCTCGTCCTCGTTTTCGGACAAGGACAAGTCGTGGGCTTCGCCTCTTGTACAATTAATACTTCTCCCATATTCTAGGCAAGGGTAGTTTGCATGCTTGTCAACCATCGGCTGCCCGGTATTCGTCCCGCTGGGGAACCCGTGGAGAGCCCCCTCAAACAGCAAGCAAGAGGGTGGGACCTCAAAGGGCATTCTGCCATGGCATCTTCATCACAGAATCCCTATGCTCGATCCCCAAATCTATCCACTAGGTCCTACGACTCATCTTCCGTCTCGTCCGCTACGTCACCGCGGCCTTCATCACAGTACCTTGCTGGAGTAATGAGCGCCAATCCAAGATTAAACGCGGCACCGGCTCCCCAGCTGATTGGCATCCCACATCTTCCTTCAGTCAGCCAGGGCTTCCAGCCTTACGCTCCGATGCCCACGTCTTCGTCCTTGGGGCAAGATTCTCTTGCGTCTACAGATTCCGTGGCAAGCACCCCAGGCCCTTCCAGCGCACATCTTTCCAACCCCCAGGGACAGAAGAGGGCATATCGCCAACGGAGGAAGGATCCAAGTTGCGACGCGTGCCGGGAGAGGAAGGTGAAGTGTGATGCCACGGAGACCACAAGCTGCTCCGAGTGCTCGAGCCGGAATGTCAAGTGCCAGTTTACCAAAGAGACCAATCGACGGATGTCATCCATCAAGCAGGTGCAGGACCTAGAGAAGCAGATGGAACGGGTTAAGAGGGAGAACAATGGCTTGCGGCGGATGCTTCAAGACAAGGATGGGCCCATGGACTTGGACCTGGAAACACCAGATCAACCAACCCCCCTCCTACCAGTGATCGGATCAGAACCGAAACGACGGAAACGACCGGCGCCTGTCCCAGAACTGGCCAGAGCACGAGCAAACGTGCGAAATTTCTCAAAGGGTGTATGGAAGCCCCCGGCACAGTACCGCGCTCCGGGTCCGACGTACTTCAACCCTCCGAGGCCTGAGCTTCCTCCCAGACACGTCGTGGACCAGCTACTACGCAACTACTACTCCTCCTCCCATGCCATGTTCCCGATTATACACTTCCCAACCTTCCGAGCGGCGGTCGACAGCCTATACTCCGGCAGCACCGTGACCAGGACATCACCCTCATGGCTTTCACTCTTCTTCTCCGTTCTCGCTGCCGGCAGCCTCTTCGGTCCAGCGTCGCACTCTAGCTCGTTCTATCAGCCTGCCGAATTTCTCGAGACGGCAAACAAAATGATCGATCCTTGGAACGATGAGTTCACCTTGGACAACGCAAGAGCCATGGCTCTAGTCGCCCTGTGTCTCAACGAGATGAATTTGAAATCCGCAGCATGGACATGGCTGGGGAGGGCGGTTCGAGTTGGCCAAGACCTGGGGCTCTACTCTGAGTCCGGACCCTGGCCAGTGATCGAGGGGGAGATGCGACGAAGGACGTGGTGGACCATCTACATCCTGGACAGGACTCTGGCTACGGAACTAGGCAGGCCAGTCATGATCGACGACGGGGATTGCGATGTGTCTTTGCCAGCTGGAGTCGACGATCAGTACATTCATGAAGGGGGTATGCTGGTGCCAAATGGTGCAGAACCACTGACGCATTCTCTGCTTGCTGTTATTCACGTCGTCAGGTCCTACACGGCACTTCTCGCGGCTCTGATGCCGCCGGCGTTGTCTTCGGTCCAGTTATCTACTTTCGAGGATCACTTCAAGAAGTGCCTGGACACATTTCCACCCGCTTGCGACCCTTCTAGCACAGTTCCGCTGGCTCCTCACTTCCTCGCGCCCCTAGCATACCTCTTTCATGCTCGACTACTCCTCCACCGACACCACCTGGACCCGGGCTACCCCCTCGAAGCTCGCCTCGCTTCCGTCGAGAGTTGCACACACGTAGCACTCGAGACGGCTTCACTTCTTCATCGATCTAACGCCTCACTCCTTGCCGACGGGGCAACCGCTCTCTTATCAACGCATATTTTTCGGTGTACTCTGTTCCTGCTTCTCACTGGGTATCTAGACCATGCCACCACATGCATCCGAGCGATGGCCTCGATAAGCGCGCGCAGAGATGTTTCCACCCCCTGCGGCCGATTTCTATCGTTCTTCGTTTCAACTCTGGGGATTAAGAAAGCCGAATTCGCCAGCTACCTGTCCCGGAGCGCACCCCCTCCTCCCTTTGGCACCCCTCGCCAATCGATCGATCACGCCGCTATTCTCCAAATGCTATCACGAGATGAGGATCTGCTAGCATATGTGTCAGCGGACCTCCAAGCATCCCCAGACGCTTCGTGGCTTTGGGCTGGTTTGGAGCGTGAGGCGCAACTCCCTCAACCTTCTCCACCTGTAACATCACAGGCAGCCGGAGTTGCCAGCAGCCTTCTCAGCTCGGAGTCACGAACTGGCCTGACAGAGGCAGAAGACAGGGAATGGGGCGGGTGGACAAGGCTCGAGGCCGCTGTTCGTGGACTTGATATTGCAGGAAATGTAACGCCCACTCCCACACCCTCAAACCCGGCATGGACGCTACCCCCACCTATCAAGAGCGAGACGCCTGGCCCGTCGGTGGAACTCCCTCGGCTTGGTGAGGTTCCACGTTTCGGATCGGAGGCCCCTCGGCTTGGAGAGGCGAGCGGACGAGCGAGCCCAGCAACTGGTAGCAACCCAAGCGCAGGCGGGAGTATCCCTGGGAACTCCAAGGACCGTCTAAGCATCGCCAACATCATTTAATGCCCAACCACCCAAGCTCTGGAAAACAATCATCTTAATGTCTATCTATCGATGAGCGCACGCCAGGCGTCTTCTGGCCAACTTTAATGCAATACCCCCCTATATGAGCGTTTCACGATACCTTGGTTTTGTTTTGATTGGGCATGCTATTTTCTATTACTTTACGGGAATGTCATGACCTGTGGCTGCGTGTTTTGCCGAAAGAAACGCAGGTACAATATTACACGGCGCGACACGATACTGGGGATTTGATGGAGTACGCGAGGGATTGAAGACGGCCAGCGCGGCGTTTAGGCGGAACTGCTCACATGTAAGGCGGGGCGAGACATAGAAGGATGTATGTGTATCTATTGAGCTGCGCAAATGGATTATACCCACGTCGTTAGCAGACGATATTAGTTATTAGTTGTGAGCACGTTTTGAACAGGCCACATGTTGTTGCCAGAGGCCAGATTTTGGCAGTGACTCTGAAATTACATCTAGCGTGCGTCTTTGCTGAAATCAAGCTTCAAGACTCTCTCTTGGAGAACGTTTCTCATATCACCGCCATCATCCATGTACTCTGCCAGATCGAGGGCCTTGAGCGCCCAGCGATGACACAGGGCCTCGTCTCCTCGCGCCAGAATATCGATAGCATGGTTGAAGGTGGTGGCGACGACCCAGTCGAGTTCGTCCCCAGGGAATGGCTTCTGCATCTATATCGCATGCGTCAGTTGCAAGCCCGGTAAATCTAGCTAGCCCAGCAGGTCGAGAGTGGATGAAATACCTGGTTTCCCTCCCGGGCGATCTGCAGCGCCTGGTCCACCACATGCAACGCTAAGTTGTCGTCAAGGGGCAAAATGGCCTGGAACATACAGCGGACGTATTTTGCGAGTCTCTGGTTGTCAAAGTCTTCGAGCTCAAAGATCTGGTTGATGATGACGCGCATTGTTGCGTATAGTACTGGAGCGAGAGTTAGCGAAACCGATGTTTGATTCTCCAGTGCTAAGTCAGTGCCGCCGTACCCTTTCCGGGAGCTTGGCTCCTCAAAAGGCAATCTCCCATGGCCTTGAGTGTTAGCTCGTCCTTGCAGATCCTCGCCTTCCTCACGATCTGACTCAGTTCGTCCCATGCCTTCAGACAAACGGCCCCTTCGAAATCAAACACGAATAGTGTCGACAGTTTAGTAACCATGTCTTCAATCGCTGGCTTGTTTCCTGAATCGAGCTCCGCTTGTGATATACTTTCCAAAGCCTCGTCGAATAATTGGATGTGCTGTCTCATCTCCACATAGTGTTGGAGTTGCTCCTGCACCTTATCCTCTGCCCGAGCTTGCGATACAAGGGCTGCAGAAATGACAAAGCGACAGCGCATTGCCATGAATTGAATATCGTATATGTCCTGCGAAGAGATGCCTTGAGGAAAACTGTTAATAAATCTGAGGCAGGCGTTGAAGATGCGGACTAGATGCCACAGCCCCTAGACGTGGCATTTGGTGACGCCGATATTGTAAGCATTCTTTCGAAACCACTCCAATTCGGGAACAGTAAACACCTTGTTACCATTTTCATCCCTTGTCTCCAGTTTCGAGTGCTCGGCAGCTATTGTTGTCAGTTTGTTAAAGATGGTTCAACGGGTGATTGCGGACCTTTTTCGAAGATGTTACACATGTCTTCGGCAAGCTCAAGGTCTTGGTTTCCCTCTTCTTGACTCTCGATCAGGTGAATAAGCCTGATGGTGCACCTGAGAATCGATGGAAAGTGAATTTTTGCGGAACCCTCTGAATCAGACTTCTCCACCACCGCTTTCAAGGCCGCCAATGTGCACAGCCTATCCCCAGCCTGCTGTGCCTCCCTGACGCAGGCATAGAGGATATCTTGGCTTTTTTCCTTCTCAGAAGATTGACTGAGATGTTCAATACTTTGACATCCTAGTTCATGGTCCCAACATGTGAGTGCGGCCTTGAACATGAGATATCTTGTCAGGGAATCCTCTTGTGCAGCTGGGTGCATACCATCAAATGCTGACCGGGCAGCATCAACGTCATTGCAAGCAATTGCGCACATGATAAGTTTCCTGCCGAATTTTCCTTGGTTTGTCTCGCCACAATTCGAGAAGGTTGGGTGTAGGGCGGCTCTACACCAACTCTCTGCTGCTCTGTACTGTTTCTTGGCGAAGAGCGCATCAACCTTTTTCCACATAAGCTGTCGCAGTTAGCAGAGAGGTGTTGCTGGAAGTAGCTGGACATACTGATTGAGCAGCGATAGTAACATCAACATGGAGTGAGACACCAGACTCTTGCGGGATCCGCGTGACAAGGGCCATCAAGCCAGTGGCGCCGCTCGAAGATTCAAGCTCCATGGTGCTCATCCACACTCGACAAACGACTGCCTTCCCAATCCAATCCGTGTTCCCAGTCGGTATCAACCTTGTTACCAACAGTTCATCCAGCAATCCCATTGTGAGCTGGGGGCTCCCGTCGTGTAAGCCCTTGATGTTGTGAAGTAGAAAGCCGAAAACTGCATCTGAGAAGTCAATGGACCGAATCATGCGCCGCAGAATACTTGCACAAGCGTCCATGTCAAAAACCTCGCTTGGTGACTTTTGTAGAATTTCGAGCTTCCAGTGCAACACGACAGGCTTGTCACCGATTTGCGACTCTACATACGACACCAAGTCGTCAGCTTCTCGTAGGTGCTCTAGAGATCCAATGGCAAGTAGCACTTGAACAAGGTGGTGAAATATTGACATCCGCAGTTCTAATCCTTCTGCGGAGAGAAGTTCTAGCGCCTGGCTGTTCATCAGCTCGTGTGCACGACGGAGCCATTTCAACGCAATTGGGTAATCGCCCCTTGAAGATAGTTCGCTTCCAATGTGCCGTAGAGTATCTGCCATATGTTCGGCCGAAGGAGCATCGAGATGATGTCGAAGGCCTTCCGATTTGTTGTACATGTGTTCCGCAACGTCGAGTCGGTCTTCTTTCCACGACTGGGGAGAGGTCAGCAACACACCCATAAGCGACGAGGACGTCTTACCAGAGCTGTGCGCATCGACAGATACTCGGCTTCAACCCTGTTTCTCAGGCCCAGGTCATCGTGGGAATTTCCATCCATCGACTTCAATCGCTCTATGTAGTCGGCGACCTTGCGTAGTCCCAGTCGTGCCCCCTCCAAGTCGGATACTTCAATGCACAGCCTCCCAGCCGTTAGAGCCAGGCGCATCAAATACACAACCCCTTCTTCGTCATCTCTCTTCCTCTTGCCTTGGTGGCTCTCTCGTGCCAGGGCATGAATCAGGAAGGCAAATACCCTCGTTCGGGCCAGCAACTTGACACGCCCCTGGGTCCCCTCCGACACCAACTCGTCATGTTTCTTCCTCCTCTGCTTGATGCATTCGTTCCACAATTTCCTCCCGCATTCTTTGAGCGCCTTTGTAGTTTGAGAGGAGAGATGAGTCGTCTTTGACGGCAAGGTATTGACTTTGTCGATATTGTGATTGAGGTCAGCAAGGAGAGTCTCGGTTGAGTTGTAGTCGCGAGAGATTGGCAGCGCCGAGGAAAGGTTTCGGGCGAAGTCTTCACTGCCACCATTAGTGACAATGGCAAACATGGGAAGGAAGGATATGGCGAACCCAAAATTGCGTTGATCTTCCTGTCGCGCCCGGCAGCAACAGGGTCAGGGGACGTCATGATGTGTGCGAGATGGTGGAGAAATAGTTCCGTACATTTTTCGGCATGTCAAAGCAGAGTCGCAACATAAAATATAGTACCTGGGTGTTGAGGCAGTGACGAGACGGGACGGGAATAGGTAAGTTAGTAGTTGGCGAGGCAAGTGTGATGGAGTGGCGGGTGCGGCCTCGCCCACGCCTTCCCGATGGTCACACCCTGGGAGCTCATGGAAGCACGAGACATGGAAACGAAAACAAGATTGATGTTGATGAATGCTTAGACAGGTCCTGCTATGTAGCCTCTCTTAGACAATATGTACGCATGTAGATCTGCGCATATCCTTGCGCCCCAAAAACAGACAATCCCTTGCTCTTCCACTTATCGCAATGTCAATCAATAGCCCTCCCTGCCCCTTTGCTGATCTGCCCCGCGCGTACTGTGGGGGGCTATATATACCAAAATATCTGGCCGGCAGCAATATGTAGCTCTCGTCTTCACTGTGAATCTGGGTCATGAGGCAAGAAGTTACCCACGATCAAGGCTGGCCTAGATAGCAACAATGTCAGCGACTGGTCTTGCAACTGGCAAAAAGAGGCACGGAAGATGTACAGTTTGTGATCGTCTCGTCGAATCATAAACGAGAAGCAGCATTTAACAATCGGATGGTTTGACGATGAGCTTGGGTTCTTGAGCGAACATGCTGTCAAAAGAGTTTCGTGGGCCGGGTCGAAGGCGATGGTGCCAAACTCTTCCCAGTACCGGACCGTCGACTCTTCCGTGAGAATCTCGTGCAACGCGATCTTGCCCTGTGTCGTCAAAATAGTGTCAGCAAGTCTCAACCGGGAACGCTGGCCCCTAGTCCCCCGGGCCGAAGAGCCTCAAGGGGGCCAAGATGGCGGGGGCGGGGACAACCCACATCTCGCAGTTTATCCACCGACACGCCAATCAACTCGGCCATCTCCTTGTTTCCCCGGAAGATCTCCCCGGTTCTGCGCCAGCAACACGCCGGCACGGCCATGCTCGCAAAGACACGGTCATAGTCCATGAGCTGTTTCTCAAACCACATCTCGACGTATACGAGCTCCATGTCCGTCAAGGCGTGCGCCTTTTCGCGGAACTTGGGTCGGAACTGGTTGATGGTGCGGAGGATCTTTTGCTTTGACGAAGGTGCGATGTGGCTATCTAGATAGGTACCCAAGCGAGCATAACCCTTGATATAGTTGAAGGGCTTGAGTAGTCCGGCGTCATACTTGGCCTTAAGAACGCGCGCCATACGCTCTTCGGGTGTGTCGTTGCCCGAGGGGTCAGCGGCCTGGAGGTAGTACTCACGGGCCTTGTCGGCAGGCACTACGCTCCCTGGCCTTGATATGTTCTTGCTGTCGAGATTCGGCGGGGGCAGCATCGGTCCCCCTGACATGCTGGCTGGGTTGACGCCCCCGGGCTGCAGTGAGTTGTTACCAAAGGCGGGTAGCATCTCTGACTGGCTCGATCGTCTGAATACCGGGCTCTGCTGATCATCGGACAGCACTCCGCCGTCATCTAATAGACTCGTATGGAGGAAGTCGTTGAGTAGACTAAACTCGTGAGTGACTTCTGGCGCGATCATGTAGTTGGGGTGGTAGCTGTGCATGTCATGGAAGTGGTTTTGGGCCGTCATCCATGCATCCTGGAAGCCAGCGACTAAGTGGCGTGTCAGTCAATATGATCAAGGTCAATAAGTCGGTGACGGCCGCTCCCGTTCTCCGCAGTGGGTTTAGAAAACAAAACAAAAAAAAAACAAAAAAAAAACAGGAGCAGCCGGCCCTAGGAAAGACCCGGCAGGACAAAAGGTGCTCGAGACGTACATTGATTCGCATTGTTGTTACCGTTGTTCAACGTATTTCCCTGCAGGCCGGAGACGGGCCCCGGTTGCACAAGGGGTAGCGGGTTGCCTTGTCCCAATACGCCCCCAGCGGCGAACCCTGACTTGCGTCTGGTGCCATCGAAGTTTGGGGGTGGGCCCATTGTGCTAGATATGGAGCTGCGGGCTATATCGGACTGGGCGTCAGACTCATCGACGACGGAAGAGCTCTGGATGCTCTTGGCCTTTTTGGAGTCGGCGTCGCGGGGTTCGTCGTGGCAGAGGTGCCCGATGTTGCGTTTGATACATCTCGTACACGGCCTCTCCTGCTCACACCATCAGCGCCTGGCCTCCTCAGGGGGGGTTGCGAACCAGCCCTCTCGTCTCCACGAATACCGCCACCAGGCAATAGAGGCGGCGCCCACGGAGGCGAAGAACTTGTCCAAGATCTTACATACGAGATCGCAAGTCATGTGCTAACCGCGCACAAAGAAACAGCCCGTCAGCCACGCCTCTCAAGGACTCGATGCAAATGCAGGCAAGGGGAAAGGGGGGAAGGAAGGCCCGCAGGCGCTGTGTCGCCTCACGAAGGCAGAAGACAGATAGTCGAGCGCCTCGGAGCGCCCAGGCACGTCGGCCGGAGCCAATTGCGCCTGCGCATCTACTTCATGTTGACTTACAGATCGTCGGCAATATACGCAAGCTGTAGGAACGCGAGCGCCCCGGCAATGTCAGCCCAAGTTCATTTCTCAATTCAAGATGCTCCTGCCACGCTCTCGGCGCCAGGCCCGCCGGAGTCGAGGCTCAATGGGTTGACAGTCGCGGCAGCTTTCTTGGCCGCAAAGACACAGCAGCAACTCCACAAAACAACACACCAGCTCCGACTCGGGATGGGGCTTCAAACGCAGCTCGCGTGAGCAGTCGCGTGTGCTCTTTAAAGCAAGGGGGATGATCAAGCTGTAGGAGTGCGTACCGTGGTTCACCTTGCGTCGCTTCTTAGGACTCTTGTGGGCGTTGGCGAGCGCACCATCAACGCCAGCGGCGAGCTTGTCGCGGTCCTTGCCCTTGCCATCGTCCGCTCTGGCTCGCTCGCCGGCCTTGCCGCTCTTGCCCATGGCGGCGGGGTTCCGGTCGGTCATGCTGTCCTATGCTTCCATTGGATCTCTGAGTCTGGGTTACGCAATGGGGCGTCGGGATCGCAGCTCATTTGCGGCTCGTTGCAGTCCTGAGTTGAAGTCTACGGCTCAGACGAGCGAACAACGTCGATCCGCGAGTCGGAAATTTGGAGGGGTCGGCTACAATTGCGGTCCGGGGGCTCTCACACATGCGCGGGCTGGTGTTGGTGTTGTTTTTGTTCGTCGGGTGTCGCTTGCGCGTGACAAGTGATGAGTGACGGAGGACCCGCGGGGGAGGAAAGCGATCGACGGGGCTCGGCTATGCGAAGGTTGATGACGAGAATTGAGGCCGCAGAAGGTGCGACGAGTTGGCGGCGCCAGAGACGACCAAGAGGCAACAGTACAGAGACGGCAGAGCCTCGTGCGAACTCGGGAAGAAGCAAAAAAGTATAGTCGTGGACCCGGACGGTGAAGTTTGACCTGACCTGGGGCCGGAATGGGCTGGGTCTGATTGACCACTGGGGGGGCTTGTGGACTCTGGACTTGTAACTGCGGACTGTACCCAACTGTGGACGGACTGTGGGGGGGGGGGCAGCACACGAGAGGGAGAGACGGAGAGGAGTGGGAAGTGGAGTGGAGCTGAGAGAGAGAGAGAGGGCCGTCACAGTAGACGGGCGGTTCCAGTTGATGAAACAAGCGCTGAATTAGAAGTTACCCTTTTCACTTACTGTTTACCTTGGTAGGCACGTTAGGATGCGCTGTCGAGTAAACAACGAGCCAGACGAAAAGCCCCGGGGGCAGCGCATGGCCTGTCTAATGGATGGCATCATGGGCTCTGACCACAGCCATCTGGCCAGAACCTGAGACCAGACCGGATGACGTCTCGGGAGGGACCCGTCTTGTACCACTGTACTTCGTAAGAGCGCACTGCGTGCAGTATTTTGCGCGTTCCTGCAAGGGTGGGGACACTTTTGACGACGAACACTTGAGTGACTTTAACACAGCCAGCAGTCCATGGCATTGGAGGCTTTGACCATGGGACGAGCTATTACGGTATCCCCGAGTACCCAGGCCCCTCGGTCACTGAAAAACACCAATGCACCACCCCCCTCAGTCCAGCCGCTGAACCTCTCGAAGAGGCTACAGCAACTAGCAGGAAGCAGGAAGCGCTAAGAGGGGCCGCTACAGCAGCAGGCGAGAAGTCGCTGATGATGTCTAATGGCTGATGTCCAATGTAATGGCTGATGGCGGGGCTGAAGGGCACTGAAGACGCCCAGAGAAGCAGAGAAGCTCACCAAACACGCTCACCTTGCCTCCGTAACCCCATGTACCCTGCCCGCCCGGTGAGCACTTCACCCCTCCAAATCCCTGGGAGGGAAAGCGGGCTCCCAATGTCCTCAACGTCTCCACTTGCCTTGTTCTGGGATGTGCACCGCTGCAGAAATCCAGAAAGGTACAGCACGCCTTCCATGCACCGGCTTCTTACGCATACAGTGCGAATCTGTCTTCTCTCCAGCACAGTACCCCGGATGGCCCATCGATCGAGCAAAAAACCCACTGGCAGGCAGGGTGCAACGGAAACGCACCACCGCACAACACACACCACTTCCAAGTTCCACGAAATCTGTTTCCCTGGCTCAGCCTCCAGCCCAGAATCAGAGCCGAGCAGGGAAAGGGGGGGGGGGCGCAAACGGGCAGAAACAGTACCCGCAAAGAGAAATGAAAAAGAAGGCTGGGACGAAGGCGAAGTGACCAGAAGCCCGTTTGTCAGGGAATAACGACAAACGCAAAGGCCCGGGAACACACTTGCGGGGCCGTGAGATAGCCGAAGCAGCAGCGCAGCAGCGGAAGCGAAAATCTGCTGACGCCCCAGGTTTCCGATTCGCCATGGGCGGCGTCAGGCCATTCTGGAATGGTGTTTTGCGCGCGCTGGGGATTCTGGCATGATTTTTTATTCTTGTCCCATTGCTGATGCTCCATACGGGGCCTGGTACGATTTATCTTTGCAATGTCCACAGCTCAGACCAGAGATACAGGCGCGCAATGTCCTAGTGACGCAGGTGGGATGCGAATCCGTGGAACCATCCCGGCTGTTCCCCCTTTGCCGTCATTCATCAACTACAAACAGTGAGGGTATGTGCGATATAGGCTTCAGGCTACAGGCTATGGCCTAATTACAGGGCATGATTACAGGCTTACCACAGACCATGGGCAGCTGCAGAACCGTAGTCTGTAAAGCAACTGCACAGTGTGCATAGGTATGCGCTACTTCTGACTGACCCAGGTTGCAGCGGGCTTCTGCGCTTTTCCCAAGCAGGCAATGCCTCACCTGGGCAGCCAGCCTAATCCATCTCCCAGACTCCCACCACAAAGACGCCGTTTTGTTCCTGGACCTTCAACGCACGCCCTCCTCGCTTCCTCACCTCCTTCATCAGTGCCCGGAATCTTCACCGCTCTAACAACCTGTAAGACACCAGCCGGACAGACAGACGCCGGGCCACTCCCGCTTCTCCCGCTTCCCCGATTCATCAACTCCCTCCGCCTGTCTCTATTCTTCGGCGTCTCGTCCAGAAACTAACCGATCCCGGACGCCGGCTATGTGCGGCTAGCGTCACGCGCCTCTTTGCTCCCTCGCTCTCTCTCTCCAAGTCTCAATGTAACATGCGTCGCGTAGTGTCTCGGTCTGGCCTGGTGCCTGAATGATCACCGACCTTCTCCGCACCCTTGTACTCCATCGAGCCCATCCACCATACAAGCTCGGCCATGCTGCACACCCACACACTACCACCTACGGATTCCGTACAGACGCCTGCGATTACGCCCGCTGAGCCGATGTGCCATGCAAGACATCTTTGGTCCACACCATTCTGGCATTGGCCATTCTGACACTGGCAAATGGCGCAAAGAGAGCCAAATCTTGGTTGTTATTCCGTCAACTCCACGGCTCATCTCCCCAGCGGGTTACACCAGCCCCAATCTGCTTACATTCTAACAATGCTCAACCCAGCATCTACCTCCCAACCTACTTACCTTGGTACCTGGTAGGCACATATTGCGCAAGCACAGTCTGCAATCCGAAAATCTGCAACCGCATCTTTCAATTGCTGCAGCTGTATTCTGACTAGGTACTACACCAAGGAGGCTGGAAACCTGAAGAAGTGGGACGTAGGCAGCAACACCGCTTGACATTCATAACCGACGGCCTACTAGCTATGCGTGCTTTTTCCCGCCGACATACTACATACGTAAAAATGAATGTTAGTCGGTTGTTTTACATCGGCGGCTATAACCCGTCCAGTAAGACCGGTCGACGTTGACGCACTCTGTAACTCTGCCTTACCTACAGATGGCCCATGGTATGGATACACTGGGCGTACCTAAGCTTCTTGCACGCCAGACAAATGCACAATACGAACGAATACGACGCTTTCATGGCTCGTCATCATCGCTAAAGATCTACATCTATGCAGCCCATGTTTGCTTTTTCCCTTTTGTTTTGTTTATGTCTGGCCGGGCTGTCCTTGGACTTGAGATGCACTTACGTTGTCGATCGTCAATGCCCGTGACCTTGCATTCATTCATTCCTATTGTACCGTACATGCTTGTTCCTACCGTACATGCATCCTTCCCTCAAAGGGTGAACAAAACCTAGCCTTGTGGAGAAGGGGAAAGAAAAAAGAAAAAACCCTTGAACCATGAGCCCGAGCCGTCAAACTTGACATCGTCCTGATTGGGCCTGATCGGACTGACACGCATGGCGCTTCCCCTCCCCCGCACTCTCAACTACCGTCCGTCCCTCCGACCATTCACACCATCTTCCCCCATCAGATCGCCACAAAGAAGCTCTTCTCACCCTCTTTCGGCACCACCCTCGCCTTGCGCATAATCTCATCTTCACACGACAGCCGGATCCGCTCGGGCGTTGCCGGGCTCTCCAGCCTTAGCAAGCCCGGGTCATTATCGTCTCCCACTTTGGTGGCCACACCCGCGCTCGACCGAGCCGACTTGAGCGCATCTCGAATCGCGAAGAATACCGCGCTCCCCATGAAGAACGGCGGCTCTCCCACGCCTCTGCTCCGCTGGATCGTCCGCAGCTCCTTCCACTCCACGTCCTTGAGCAGGGACACGTTGAATGTCTGAGGAATGTCCCGGAAGCCGGGGATCTTGTACGCTCCGGGACCTCGCGTGAAAAGGTTACCGGCCATTGGTCCGCTGCGTAGCCAGAGCGATTCTTCCATAGTGAAGAGCCCCAATCCTTGAATAAACGCTCCTTGTATCTGACCGTAGTCGATGGCCGGGTTGATGGACTGCCCTACATCCATCTTGATGTCTGCCCTCAAACACGTCCATGTTCCCGTGAGCAGGTCAATCTCAACCTCGGCCGCCGCGACTCCCTGGGTAAAGTAGAAAAACATCTTCCCCGTGTTGGTGGTCCAGTCGTAGCCAATTTCTGGAGTTTTGTAAAAACCCTGAGCCGAAAGATTGACGCGATCAAAGTAGGCCGCGTGTGCGAGTTCCGTCATACTCGCCTCCGGGCCAAGCTTCTCTCGATATGGCGCCAGTCGTTCGTTGAGCTGTGTACAGGCATTAAATATGGCGTATCCATTCAGATCCGAAGAGGCTGAGGCCGCCGTCGCGGACGCGTTCGCAACCGTGTTGGTTGCCGTCTCCGAGATGAAGACACTCTCCAGGGGTACCCCCAGTGCCTGTGCCGCAATTTGGGTGAGCTTGGTATGAAGACCTTGGCCCATCTCAGTTCCACCATGGGCGACTAGGATAGATCCATCATGGTAGATATGTACCAGAGCGCCTGCCTGGTTCAAGAACAGGGCCGTAAAGGAGATGCCAAACTTGGTTGGGATGATTGCCATGCCTCTCCTCCGCCACTTGTTGGTCTTGTTGAATTCGACAACAGCCTCCTTCCGCTGTGGGTAGGCCGACTCATCCTGGACTTGCTTGTACATCAATGGGACATGCCAGTCCACCAAAGCCTGGTTGAAGTGCGTCTCCTCGCCGTATTTGTACATGTTGACCTGTCGCAATGTTTCAACCGGCATGCCCAGCCGATCTGCCACCTCCTCCATGTAGGTCTCGGCGATAAACATGCCCTGAGGTCCACCGAACCCTCGGAACGCCGTGTTCGACATGGTGTTCGTCTTGCAAAGCCGACCAGTGATGTGAATATTCGGAATATTGTAACACCCATCGACATGTGACATGGCTCGCTCGCACACAGCAGCACTGAGGTCAAAGGTCCAGCCCGCATTGTTGTAGATGTCGCACTCCAGGGCTTGGATTTTGCCATCTTTGTTGACTCCCACCTTGTATTTTCCGAGGAAAGGATGCCTCTGGCCACTGATGACCATGTCCTCCTCGCGGGTGAGCATATATCGGACAGGCCTCTTCGTCTTCTTCGCTGCAAGCGCCAGTGCCGAACTGAGCAATACAGATCGACTCTCCTTGCCTCCGAAGCCACCACCAAGTCGTTTGACGCGGACTACAACCTTGTTTGCTTGTACTTCGCAGACCCGAGCCGCAAAAACCTGTCTACTCTTTGTTAGATGGTCATCTCCACTGGAAGAATTAGATACTTACGTCTCATTAGCGTTTTGAGTACTTGCGAAAATCTCCATCTCTCCATCTTCGGACTTTGGAACAACAACACAAGCATTGGTCTCCAGGTAGAAATGCTCCTGGCCGCCCATTCTAGCTGTTCCAGTGAACACATAGTCGCAGTTCTTGAAAGCCTCCTCAGTGTTACCCTTCTTGATCTCTCGATGGAATTTGTGGTAGCTTTCTTGTTCAATAGCCTCTTCGATCGTCAAGATGGCGGGGAGCTCTTCATATTCCACCTTGACAGCCCTTGCTGCCTCTTGGGCTCTGCCTGGTGTCGTCGCCAGAACCAATGCAATGACTTGACCGGCGGTGAAAACCTCTTCTTCGGCGAAGAAGACTTCATCAAAATTTGGAGGGCCAAACTTGTTGGCGTCCGCTGAAGGCATGTCATCCTTGTCCACTATTTCCACCACACCAGGCATGTTCACTGCATCAGTGTAATTAACAAACTTGATCTTGGCGCGAGCTTTCTTTGATAGGACATAGCAAGCGTGAAGTTCGTTTTTCAGGGCAGGGATATCGTCGGTATACTGTGCTTCGCCCGTCGTTTGTTTCAGCGCAGCAACGTGGTTCTTGGACTTTCCTGTGACTTCCATCTCATACGCGGCCGCCGCATCTTCGTCGACTTTTCCGTTGGATATTTCTCTTTCCAGCTCGTCAATGGCTTGTTTATCGACGACATCGGATTTTCCATCCAAAATCTCCAAGACATCGTGGTAAAATCGGTATACGAAGCCAAGTGCCAGAGCTTTTCGATACGAGGCCATGCCACCTGGCACGCTGAACGCCATGTCAAAATCTCGGCCGAGGGCTCCCATAGTCCCCTCAAGCGTCTCCAAGTCTGCGAACCGCCTGCCGATGAGATGGTCCATGGCAGTCTTGGCCGCAACTGTGGTCGCGGCCATACCGCCGTAAATGAGGTTGCACTCTTTGACAATGCCTTCCGGGTCCAGTTTGACTCTCAATGCACTAGTCACAATAGCAATATCGTCGTCCTTGCGCTTCGCTTGTTTGTATGTTCGAAAGAATTCCCCTTTAGTCGAAGTGACGGGGATACGAATCGACGCAATGATGGAGTCTTGCGGTAGAGCTGTTTTTCGGTAGCCGGTAAAGAACTGGGACATGGGGATCTCTATTTCCTTGGTTGCCGACTTTGCGATCAAAACGGCGTTTGCGGCCCAGAGCACTGGGTTCAAGTCCGAGATGGGCGAGGCAGTCACCAAGTTTCCGGCAGGAGTTCCGACATTTCGGATCTGTCTACCCGCAAAGTATTTGAGTTGTTTCAGCATTCCCTCGAAGACTTGTCCACGAGCATGTCCATAGTGAGTTATGGCATGCTCGCAGATCTTCTCCAGGTCGGTCAGGATGACATTTCCTCCTATCTCAAGATGGTCGTTTTTGAAGTCGTACTGCCGTAATTCAGCAATATCACCAACATAGACTGAGACGGGATACTGCAAGGCCTTGAACTTGGTTTCGATCTGCGTCTCTGTGCTGCCACCAATGACTTTTGCTTCTGGGTAGACTCTCTTGATTTCAAGCAGTTGATCAAGAGTGACAGGTCGATACCATCGCTTTCTCTTATTTCCAAAGGCGAGCGGTCGCATTTCGTGTCGTTTAAGGGCAGGAGGGAAAATTAGTTCTGTGTCCGGGTTGTATTTGATGAATCCCGGAGGCGTGAATCTCTTGATCGACTTGGCATCCCCAGACTTCTTTGACATGCAACACCCCTCAGGCGGCCCATTTCCGTTTTCCATGCAGCACCCAGACCCGCCTCCTTGGTTGGACTTGGCGGAGAGTGTATCCACACTAAAGGTCTGGGCTGCGTCGAGGATGGATCTGTAGCCGGTACATCGACACAGGTTTCCGTCAAAGGCCTCTTCGACCTCGTCCTTTGAAGGGGCGTCGTTATTTCGGAGCAAGGCGTAGAGGCTCATGACGATGCCAGGCGTACAGAAACCGCACTGGCTGCCGTTGGACTTTGCAATGCGCTCTTGCGTGGGGTGTGGTTGCTTAGTGCTTCCAATGCCCTCGACTGTGATGACATGTTTGCCGTCCAAGCTAACGAGAGGCGCGAGACATGCATTCACGCTGGCATGATAAATTTCCTTGGTCGTCGGGTTGAACTGGCTCACCACAATGGTGCAGGCACCGCAACCACCCTCGCCACAGCCACTACATAGGTCAGTTTCAACAGATGCGGCCAGGCAATATAAGGAGTATCTGCTTACAGCTTGGTTCCCGTCAGCCCGATACCTCGGAGGTACTCTAGAACGGTGATCTCGGGATCAATCTCGTCAAGAACGACTCTGGTTCCGTTGAGAAAGAAGCGGAGGGTGTCGTCGAACTTGGACGTCAGTGACGCCAACCGCTCGGGGTTGGCTTCTCGCACGGGGGAGATGGCGCTTGGCGCCATGGCGATGGTGGCAAGCTCAGTAGAGGGGGAGGCGACAAATGCAAAAGAGGCAGAGATGTAGGTCAGTGTGGTGGCTTGCAACGTTCAGTTCAAAGGGATGTCAAGGAGGTCAAGGAGGTCAAAGGGAGACCGTAGTTAGGATGCGACAAACAAGACGTCGCAAACAGTCGGTTTTATGTTGCAGGAGGAAGAAGAAAAGAACAGAAGTCGGTGATTAGCGACGCGACATCTCAGGAGCCGTCTCACGGGACGTCGGCGCTGTCATACCTCAGGTACCTACCTAGTCTACCCAATCGTGCCCTTATTACGGTGAAGGCAAGGTTAGCTTAGATAACGGATCGGAGTCCCAAAAGGATATCGCTGCGTCATCTCGACTAAGTTACACCGTAGCAGTAAACAGTCCCGCTTGCCCCAGCGCCGCCTCCCGGCGCTCGCTCCAACAGGAAGCTCAAGATATATCAACGAGAGTCCAAGCGGAAAAGATTGTGTGTGAAGCGCAGATACCAGGGTACCGATCGCCGTTTTTCTGGTGGGTGCTCCCCTGTGTCAACTTCTAAAGCACCACTGATAAGCAATATTGGCACCGCACGCCACAGGCGGCTCAGGGCGGGGAAGGCCTACCGGCTGCCCTCCTAGGCCTCCTGGGCTCGCCTCTTCCCCACGCTGGAGGGCGCTCAGACCTGTAGGCCCCAACTTTTACCACCGTCTCGGCCGGCTCCGGGTGGGTGTAGGCCATCTCCACGATCGGGGGGGCCATCTTCAGCCTTTTGACTGCAAGGCACCGCCCGAAGCTTGGAGTTTTATCTATGTTCTCCAGCACCTTCGTCGGCTCGGGATAAGTGCGTTAGGTCTGACCCGGTAGAAATGGGATGGTGTGCATTTCCATCATAGCAAACACATGCCTCTCATCGTGGACAGGAAGTCACGTCGCTTGACTCCGGAGTTCGTGGGGATCCCGCGATCCAAGTAATCCATGGATCACGAAGGAGCGTGACGGCCTACGTGATCCTCGGCAGAAGAGCCGCGTGTATTAACCGTCCCCTACATACCTAGGTATGTAGGTAGGTAGGCCGGCAGGGAGCGGTTATTCGACTAGCTCTGCCGCAGTGCACACAAGTCACAGAAGAAATCTAAGGTTGCATAACGATAGCAGGTTTACCGTAGGGCATGGTAGGGAGACCAGATTACAGCTCAAGGGCTCTAAAATTCTTTGTCGAGGCATCTAGAAGGATCGCGGCTGGAGTTGGAAATGCTTCAGGCTGAGCTGTCATCTGCTTGCCGACCCCGGGACATCTACGTCTTGCCATCATGGAATGGTTCACCCGAATAGGTACGCACGTACCTGTAGACAATAACGGGAAATAGAAGCACTCCCCTAGGTACCTAGGTAGGTTCTCTTCACAGGAGAGAGTTGCACTGGCCTATCTGACGCATGCCTGCCTTCCATCATCACAATGCAGGAACTTTAGTGATCCGCGGCGTAGCGACTACCGCGGTGATTGCGCAACAGAAGTGGCCAAGTGGTCTCAAGACTCTTGAGGAGATTGAAAGACTCGCTCCGTCTTACTCATGAGAAGTCTTGTCCGCTTCTTTCATGTAGAATAATTTAACTGCTTTCTTGGTCTTCCCTATAGACACGTACTTCCACAACATACAGTTATTTCTTGCTCAGCAGATGCATCACTATATAAGGGGAGCTATCTAACTGTACCTGATCCTGGCTTTACTAATCACAGGGCAAGACTACACCTCCCTTGTCTTGCTAAACATCTATTTCTAAGTAAGGTAATTGGCATCTGTACAGAGGCCCATAGAACCAGCAGTACAGGGAGGGTATGCCTGCCGCCATTAGAACAGGAAGGAGATAGAAGTGAACAAACTGCCCCATTTCTTTCTTAACAAGAGCCATCCTTCCGATATCATCGACCTGACTTCATCCTAAAGGTAGTAATTGCCTCCCATCGTCAGAAGAAACAGAAGGTCCAATCCCTATTGCATTGGACGACAGAAACCATCTCCAACCCAGCCCCCAAGCGTCGTCTGCCATCTCCATCTTCTGTCTCCGTTTGCATCTTCTCTGCCTTGCTCTGAGACATCTGTCGTCTTTCGCTTCTTGCCATTCCCTTCATTCTCACCCTGCTTAGCCGACCTGTGACGTTCACGTGGGGCTAACAAAGGGAAAAATGTTCTTTAGGTTCCGATCTTTCGTTGCCGACTATCGGGCACCTCTGGGCAGACAACGAGACGAGGGATTAGGGCGAGTCGGGGTGATTTAGATGTTAGGTACAGTGGGAGGGTTGCAATGCTTATTTACGTTACCTTGAGCATTCTAAATACAAAGTCCTCACATTCTGTATCTCTGCGTATCGCTACCTGGTGACGTGACCTTGAGTGAGGGGTGAGTTACTAACTAATCTTGTGAGGGAGGGTTCAGGATTAATCATTGATGAGGTGTCATGTGAGGCCGCGGAAAATGCCCCACGAGGCCTAGAAGCCCGATGTAAGGAGTGCGATACGGAGACACAAGGGATGTACTGCGAGGGTCCGAGTACCAAGTGTGAACAGCGGAGGTCTCCCGATTCTATGCCCTTGCCCGTATAAACTGGGCTCACATCACACAGACAGCCCAGGGCCTCCTCGTCCGGGGGCAAGGGGCTGTCCACACAGAGGTACCTATTGGTCATTATCCCGGAAATATCCCCGGCACGAAACGCCTAGATGAGGAGGCTCTTCTGGGGCACCATGGCAACAGTAAGGCGACCAACGGTTCGTGCACATGTCCGAGCCCTGATCTGACATTACTATTCGCTAATCGGCATCTCCTTAGCCAATAAATAGCACCCGCGGCAAGTGAATTGGGAAATCGACATGCCCGCATAAGACTCCTCTCCATTTCCTAGAGATCTATCTAGATGATTCGAAATCAAATCCACGGCTCCTTCTGCAGTGTCTTCTTTATTCTAGTTGCAGCCATCTTCGCTTTACTCCTGGATGTACTTCTTCAGGCCTCTCAGTCGCTCCTTGGCCTCCTCCAGCACATCGTCCGTCTTGCAGACCGCAAATCTGATGTAATCCTCTGCCAGATGCGCATTGGCGTCGGTATAAAACTCGGTTGGCGGGATGGCGGCGACACCCAACTCCTGGATCAGGAACCACGCCAGCTTAAAGTCTCGCGGGCGGCTAGCCACATGAGGAGGGAAGGGGTAACCTTCAGGCACCTTGACCTTGGCCATGTTCACAAGCACAAAGTAGCCGCCCTCGGGATCTGAATAGGGGAGGCCGAGCTCTTCAAAGACCTCGTTGAGGCGGTCAACCTTGCCTCTCATCTCCTTGATCGACTCGTCCCAGAAGCCGAACTTGTCGGCCTGCTCGAAACCAACGGCCGCGGCTTCTTGTAGGGGAGACACAGAAGAGTAGCAGATGCGAGTGTGGGCCGCGGAAACGTGTTGCAACAGCTCAGGGTTACCAATCAACCAACCTAGGCTTTTATTAGCGCCTACACCGTAATCTAGACGAACATTTCAACGTACCAACACGCCATCCAGTAGCATAAAAGTTCTTGCCCGCAGATCCCACGGTCAGGGTCAACTTCTCAACCTCCGGGGACAGGGTGGAGATGCGGGTAAAGGGCACGTAGAAGAGGCGGTCGTACACCTCGTCGGAGAGAATGATAATTTGGTGCTTCACGCAGATATCGGCAATCTTCTGTAGCTCCTCTTTGGAGAAGACCTTGCCAACAGGGTTGTCTGGGACGTGTCAGCGACGAAGCGGCTTTCTGTCGTGAAAAGGCTGCATACGAGGGGTGTTGATGACAATCATCTTGGTCCTGGGAGTGACAGCCCTTTCCAGCTCATCGAAATCGATGGCCCACTCTGCGGCAGACGATGTCTTGGTAGCCCCAGTGGCAGGGGGGTGCAGAGGGACGTAGACAATCTTGCCACCAGGCATCTCAATGTTGCTGATGTATCTGTATACTTATCAGCACCATTCTAGCAAAGTATGGCATCTCACTCACTGATCGAAGAAAGGCTCAAAGACGATGACCTCGTCTCCAGGTTCGATGAAGGCCATAAAAGCACTCAGCATACCCTCGTTAGCACCCGTAGTGATGGTGACCTCAGTCTCGGGGTTAAGTTGGCGGCCCCAAAATGGCGAGTACGCATCTGCAATGGCCTTCCTCAGACGAGGGCGACCCTTGGTGGGCGAGTACTGGTTAGCATCGACGCGATCCAGGGCATCCTTGGCGGCGTCGAGAATGAACTTGGGCGGGTTGTAGCCGAAGAAACCCTGGCCCATGTTCACAATTGGCTGATTGGGCGAGGCTGCAGCAGCCTCATTGATGATGGTCCTGTATCTGCTAGTCAGAACCATGACTTTTACAGCACGAGACATCGTGGCCAATAGGACCGACACCGAGTCGTGAGCACTCACCACACATCCTGTCTCTTGCCGGACACCCTGGCGGCGGGCTTGAGCTTCTGAGTTTCACCCATCTTGGTTGAGAATGCCTTGGAGATAGATGGCGAGGGAATTCTTCGAAGGACAGTCCGGAACGAGGAGGGGTTTGAAGACAAGGTTAAGAGGGAGCGAGACATTAAAACACACCCTTCGGGTATTAGTCACGAGGGTCCGAGGGAGGGGAGAAGTTTGGAGAGTGTGTGGTGTTCCTGGCCCAGCGTATCTGTGTCTGCTCTGCGAGAACTGGCAACTGGATCTGACTGCTCCTCAATTGGGCCCAACTCGTCTACTCCACAGCGAATTGCGCACGCGGAGAAGATGGGTTTCGAACCTGCGCCAAAACCAAACCGGTTACACCTTGGGCGGCGAAAGTGCGACATCGCCGTGCCGGCAGTGAGACGGGATGACTAATAATGGTGGGGTTTGGCGAGAGCCGAGCGGATGGCGTCATTGTGTCCAATGATGAGAACGATGATCAATTTGCACGTGGATTGGTTCGACAACCCCACAACTTCACTTCACTCCAAACTCCAAAGTGGGAGAAGCAAGTGGGAGATACACAACCGGGAGCAAAAGGATCCGCCTGTCACGTCGCCACCGACGATAGCCTCTGCCGTCGTCATTTCCGCCCCTCCCACCTCCCACCCGCTGCGCCGACACCCCCGACTCCGGAGCCGGAGGCCTTGACGCAACCAATCCCGTTGCTCACGAAACTATGACCCGAAGTGTGCCTTTGCAGCGCGAATCGTACTATTCCCGGACATCTACGTACCCGGCGTATCCAGTTTGCCTACCTATTTTGGTTCCGACTTGCACGTTGCAATTAATCTCTAACGTTGCCAACCATGGCCGCCAACCGTAGCAAACATGTCCACCAAATGCGACGACAATGTTTTGCGACGCCACCCAATGCCAAGGACCTTCACTCCCCAAACAGCCCAAAGATGCTTGGATAACCGGAGTTACCAAAACATGATGGGGGCGAAATCCCCAGGAGTCTCAATGTCAAACTCGTTGACCTTTGCCATGTCCATGTCTCCTGTGGTTTCGTTCTGAGCCATCACAGTAAGCATCTCCTCCGCAAGACGAACGCACTCGGCCGCCGTAATTCGCTGGGCGTGCTGCCAGATAAACATCCGGCTCAGGAGCTGGATAATCTTGTCGTCCGGGTTGAGCGCGCTCAGGCTCTGGCCGTGGTGATAGCACCGTGTGGGATACTGCTTCAGATCCAGCCCATTATTCAACTTAGGCCACTGCGCCATCAACCCGAGCAGTGTAACACCTAGGGCCCACACATCGTCGCTCTTGCCGCCGTGTCTTTTGAAGTGGGCAATGTATGGCGACCAGTACGCCTCGGTTCCGACGGCTTTGCCCCTGTAGGCCATAGGCTTGATGTCTGCGCAATCAGCCAGCACAACGTCGACCGGATCCCAGCTTCGGATGAGGATGTTGCGAGGTTTGACGTCGGTGTGGACAAGGTTTCTGCAGTGAATATAGTCGATAGCCTGCGCCGTCTGGGAGATGACGAGGAGAGCCTCCTTGCGGCCGATGGTCTTGGGCAAGAGGTTGATGCGGTCCTGTATAGTGCCTCCGGTGCAAAGTTCCATGACCAGCATGGTGCCCAACGGGTTGGCGCGGTCTTCGTACCAATCAGCGTACTCGATTAGATGATTCTATCCGCCAGCGTTAGTTTGTGACTCCCTTCAGAGTTCAGATTTCAGCGGGTACTCACATGGCTCAAATTGGGAAGGATATAACGCTCCTTTTGTAGCTGTTGCGGGAACTTGGACGTCTTCCCAGCAAACACGGCTCCATCGCGGTGGCGTCGCACCTTGTAAACGGTGCACCACCCGCCGGTTCCTAACTTGCTACCGCGGCTGAAGGGACCCGGGGCAAACTCGCGGTTGTTGAGCTTGGCATACTCTTCGTCGTCAATGGTCCAGAGGTTGGCGTTGGCGGCCTGAGTTTCGACGTTGGTTGCTTGGGCGTCGGTGCTGTCTTCGAAGCTGACTACTTGGGCCTTGACGCTGTTGCTGTTGCTGTTGTTGTGGCTTGGCTCGCCCCGGTCTGCAGGAGTGTTGTGATCCATGGTGAATAGTTGGCACAGGGTATGGGAAACCCCCAACTCAAGCTGTGTCACTAGACCCAGATGAACAACAACAACAACAACAACAACAAGGAATGGTGAGGTGATGACCTCAAAGAAACGACGAAGGTTTGGTGATGTTGTTTGCTGAAGGAGCGACGAAGGTGCGGAAGAGTGCGTTTGGAAACGAGGTGGGTTGCTACTTGTAGCAAAGCTGCGGGAGAGAAACGAATTTTATCATCTTAACTCGCGGCCTGCCTAACCTGCCGGCTTGGCAATTTTGCCCAGTACAATGTACGATAAATGAACAGCCTGTTTAAAGTAGAATAATAGGCTTTCCCCTGTTATTTTCAGTTTGCTCACAACCTTGTGGGTCCCGGGTTGCATTGTGTTGAAAAGTGGCAATAGGCCAAATGGGTGCCTGCGAACCAAGTTCTCCAGGTCCTCATTCGAAAACCCAATACTGGTCAATAGATATAAAAGCCATTGATTCACCACGGACAATAGGTCTTTTTCCCCAGCCTTTCCTCTTCTGGGAATATTCTGAGAACAATCCGTTGAGGCCTACGGCCGCAGTCCACCGTCAGTCTCGACTCGCCTTCTCTTTGGCTCTATATACACAAGCTGCACACCACTCGCTGTGCGAGTCTACTCTATACAACTTTACCAGCTCACGCATAACTCTCTGTGTGCACCACTTTCTCTACCCATTCCTCCCCCGTCTCTGGGCTAGTCTTTTCCCCGCATGTACAATATGGACCCCTTCAACAGCCTCCCCTCTGAGCTTCGGGCCATGATCCTCCTCAACCTCTCCACCCGCTGGCAAGTCATCAACGCCAGCCAGGCCTCGCCAGCCCTATACCAGGAGCGAAAACAGTCTCGCCTAGCCATCATCAAGCCGTTTATCCGGGACGAGCTCCCCAGCGATCTGCTGCGAGACGCCGTAGCCATCGTCACGTTCCCCCGGGGAGACGGCCTGGCCAGCGACGAGGGAGCCGAGCTTGTGAGCGCCCATCTCGCGCAATGGGGCCGCAAACGGCTCCCAGACCCGTTTGAGGAGCACCAAGCCGATGTCCTCTTTGACATCGATGCCCTGGTCGTCCGGCTCAAGCTGTTCATGGACGACTACATTGACAAAGCCACGAGCTCATACCTCCCCCGGGCATACGCCTCGCTGCCAGACTGGTCGCATCCCTCCTATTCACGCTACCTCAAGAAGGCAGACGCAAAGGACGGGGTCTTCGCCCAGCACCTGCGCCCGGAGGAGCGGGTGAGACTCACGCAGGCGTTCCTCCGGTATGAGCTCATGTGCAAGCTGAACCCCTTGCGGCCCGAGGCGGACAACCAGCTGTGGAGAGATACCAGGGACTGGGCCTAGTGGGATCTCGCAACGTACGAGATCCCGGGGACGAAATAAGGCGATCATGATGAGCCCGAGAACCCAGAGGCGTTGCAGTGCGTCCATGAGTACGTGCGTACCTTGTACGGCGCCCTCATGGCCCGAATCGCAAATTCGAAGGGGGCCGATATCAGGCTGCCCGCGTCTTCATGCCTTGGAAAGCATCCAGACGGCCTCCTCTTCCTTGACACTCTCCAATTCCACCCCGAGATATACATGCAGGATGACGAACCGCAGTCCATCTTCGGCGTCCGGCACTCTTACGTCGACCGTCTGGCCGGCGGTGGCTTCCACCTCGCCATGACCCTCCTAACCTTGGACATGGCATCGTGCTCCAAATTCCTACAGTGCTTCTACGACGAAGCCATGATCCAGCACCCCGAGCGAGCGCCATACGGCTGCCGCATCGACCGCTTAAGCCCCCACCTAGATTCAAGGCAGTATCCCGGCACCTACGTCTCTCCTCTGTGCGTCAAGATGATGCCATCCTTCCTCGCCAACTCAGGCGGTGACTATCTCTCTCACGCGTTCCGCCGGTTGTACCGCCAGCGCGCGTGGGCCATCTTAGACGACGAGGGCACGTATCCCAAAGAGGTCGGCCTCCCATCAATCGAGGACTTTGAGAGCCATGAGTACCAGCTCCGGCGGAAGTATGAGAACACCCGCATTGCTCGTGATGCCGGGCGCGGTATCGTGGACAGGATGCGGATGGGTGTGTTTCAGAGCCTCAATCGCAAGGCCCTCAAGAACGACGTCGAGGAGTACCCGGCCCTAGCGGAAATGGTCAGGGTGGGTTTTTGGGAACGGCATGTTGTCGATTGCCCCCGGGTATGATTCAGACAAGTATATTTGGTTGTTCGGGGAGGAAAGGTGTCGCAAACAGTGAATCAACTGTGATCTCATGCAAGTTCATATATATTAGGAGCAATCCTCCTTGAGACAATGAGTGAATAGATGAAATATACCCAACTCTCTTGAATCAAGTCCACCCTATAGCTTCACCATTTCGCCTCGAGATGCCCTTGTGAATATCTTAGCCAGCCCCTTGGAGCAAGCAGTGGATAAACAGCATCACAAGTCTATAATTAGTTCAGTGTTCATCCGGATGTTCATATGTTTTCATTAGTCTACATCATGGAGCCCACCAGGCATACTTCCATGCACCGGAAACTATCATACACAGATTGCGCCGCTTCCTGTTCCAAACCCGAAATGCTGACGCCTGTTTCGTTGCATTGCCTTCCTCCTCTCCTCACCTTTCTGCGTGCACAGGTAGAAACCTCGGCCGCGAGAAAGCCAGTAGCCCCCCCAAACGCCATCTGAAAAATCGCATCTCATTTATACATCCTGCTTGAGGATGCGACACCCAAGCAGGTACCGTGCAGTGAATCCCATTGCACAGCTTCCCATGTGCAAATACACGCGGATGAGGGTAGTGGTTGGGGCTCCCTATGCGGGCCCGTTCTGTTGCGAAACTTTTCGGAGGTTCTGCATCAGTCTTTCGACGAACTCCATAGATTCGCATCCTGGGACATCTGGAAACCCCTGTGGGGCAAATGGTGCGTCAGTCGAACTTGCTTCAGCCAGCGGCTGGTCTTTCGTCTGGTGCGTAGTTTGCGCAGGTTGCCCGGTGTGGTTTTCTGACACCTTGCCCTGCCCCTGACTCGATGCTGGCAAAGATGTCGCCGGTAGTCGGGCTGACACCTGTGTCATAGGTCCGGATGAGTTCATCATGCCTGGCAGCTGTGGTATGGGGATAGGTGTTGTTGAGACTTTGATTGTATCCCCAGGGACTGTTTGCGTTGGGGATGATTTGGTCGTTTTCGGTGAAGAAGTCATGGCGGCCAGAAAGTTGGCGGGCAAGGGCACAGGTGATTCTTTGGGTGGCATCTAATGTAGTCGGTTAGTCTCTCTGTGGCAAAGCCGAGGGGAAGTGGGAGCTCTAACTCTATAAACCTTTTGAGCTGGCACCGGAGCCGGCTTTGGTTTGCTGAGCTGTGGTGCTGGCTGTGGTTTCACTTGTTGCACCATTTGCTGCGAGAGCTGCGGAGATCCCAGATATTGTGCTTTTATCGAAGCACGGCCGTGATGATGCGGAACTGCATCCACTGGTGGGTGTGCAGTTACCTGTGGATGTGCAGTTGGGCCTGCAGAGCGTGGAACATGCGAGAACGGGTTTGCTCTATACGGAGTTGCCTGTGGGGCAGCCGGTTGGTGATGTACTCCAGGCGCGGGAGCATAGGTTAAGCTAGCTGTGCCGTAAGGGGTTGCGTGGCTTGGTTGACGCTGGGCTCCTGTGATCAGGCTAGTTCCTCGCAGCAACTCGTTCTGGTTTGTCATTAGATGTGCTCTAAGATTACCCTCATACCCGTTGGTGAATCCGCCCCAAGGCGAGTATGGAGTTCGATATTTACTCGAGTCCCTAGTGACAGATTGTTAGTACAAGTCCAACCTTTCGTCCACTCAGGGTTACCTACCTGTTGTGATTCACTTGGAAGAATTGGTATTTTTGGTAGATCGATGAGTGCACCTGCCATGGGGTTCTCACTTGTGATTTAGGTTGCGCCACCGCCCGTTGTTGTTGCTGCTGCATCGGCGAAGGAATGTACTGGGCGTGCTGTGGCGTCACCGGACCAGGAGCAGCAATGTGTGGTTGCCACTGATGCTGTAAAGGCCGTGCTTGTGTTTGAGCAGTAGGAGGCAAGTTCGAAGCATTTGTTCGAGGCATGTATGTTTGCGGGGTCTTAACGTCAAACCTCTGTGCCTGAAACTGGCCTGCGTTTTGATGTTGATGTCCCGGGTTCTGCACGTATTGGTGCTGGGGGTACGCAGGCCGCGAAACCTGAGCCGTTGGTGTTGGGGTTGAGGGGGTTGTTGGCTTGAAATGCTGGGCTGTAAACACACCCATCCCACTGACGGTCGCCGGTACGGGCTTTCTTGGCTTGTACACGTAGGGTTTCGTAGGACGGACTGAGTTTGAGGTGGAAGGCGTCACGCTCACAGTGCCCACAGCACCCACAGTGGAATATGGACTTGCGTATGATCCCACAGGCGCGTACGTTTGCTGTTGCTGGATGTGTGCTGCTGGCTCGGGTTTGTGTGGTCTTGGTGGCTTCGGAATCGTGTCAAGAAAGTTGCCCATGGGATTGTGACGCTGTCGAGATACATCTTCCGTGTACTGAGCCTTGGCCTCTGTTGACGTCTTCCCCAGGTAGTACCAGATCTGGTTTTGCTTGGAAAAATCCACTTTGGCCTGGTGAATGTTGCTCACATCCTGAATATTGAATTCTGACCAAGTGTAGCCCTCCGAAAAGACGTCGTCCTTCCGCGGTTTCTCATCCTGTTGCCGCGTGACCTTCAACTTGTCCTTTGCCTTGCGTGAGGTCGGCATGGGGATGGCGTTTGCGGAGGCCTGGGGAAGGCGGTAGTCGTCTGGGTGAGGAAGTAACAGCCACTTCCACTCGACTTCTAAACGATCACTACTTGTTGTTAGTCTTAAATTAGTTGCAGAGTTTGTGTGTATTACATACCCGTTTGGTAGAATGTCCAGGAGCAGCGTTTGTTCATCAGCACGATTCTCCACCACGCAGCCAGCAAAGATTTCCCCCTTGAGGAATTGCAGCTGGCAAACATCGCCTTTTGCAAGAGTCGCCGCAGCTGCCTGGATTCGTGGGTCCGCCTCCAGAGCATCGGCATCGACTTTCCTGTCCCGCTTGGTCCGATGAAATCGACAACTGAACTCAAAAGTCTGCTCCTTGTACTCCTTGCCATCTTCACCAAAGACTGGGACTTCTTGATCCTCGACAAAGACACCCGCTGCGGCTGCACATGTGGCATGATACGCACGAGCACATTTCTTCTGTGAGCATTGGAAACAGGCTCCACGCTTCGAGCGACAGAACAAGCACTTGAGATCCAGACGGCCCTTGTGAATGTGCGCTACATTCGAGACCACCTCCTTGTCGTCAATCGTATCAATGTACGTCTCGGGAAGATACAGCGCACATAGTCGATGAGCTCTCCGCCCATCATCTGTGGGCAGAAACTCTGCTGACGGGTAATCGTTGGGACACAAGCAGCAAGGCGGCTCGGCTTTGGTCTTGATGCGAAGCTTGATCTTCTTGACTTTGATCTTTCCGCCCTTTTCGCCGGGGCCGCGCTTCCGCTTGCGACCTGCCTCCTTGAACTTGACGCCATGGCTGGCTGGCGGAGTTGGCAGTCCGGAATGCTCTTCGTCTTCTTCGTCTTCTTCTTCCTCTTCCGTCTCTTCGTACTCCGTCTCCTCGCCCCGTAGCTTCCGCTCGATCTCATAGACATTAACCCATACACTGTCTTGTGCCTGGGCGCATTCGCATTTCTTTGCAATCTTTCCCATATCAAGCCACGAATCAAGTGCAAAATTGACGGCCTCAGCACAGTTGTATCCCAGGTTGTAGCCAGAGTGATAGCCATAGGGATATGTCACAACGAATTCTCCCGGATATGACACACATTTGTTGACCTTGATTCCGTAATGTTGAAGCAAATGCTGGGGCGAGATTAAGAAAGCTTTGTGTCGGAGGAACTGATCGCAGGCCTTGGCATCTTGTGGCCAAATGCTCTTCATGGCAGCTTCGAAACGGCGTGCGTCGGCTTGGGAGATGCTGTACCACTGCTTCGGGGCTCCAAAGTGCAAGTAGTTGATACTGTAGAGGTCAACATCTTCAAGATGCCAAGCAAATGTCGCTTTCCACATTCCCAAGTAGAGGTATGCTGTGTTGACACCAGGGACTTTGGTGCCGAGTACATCCAAGAGATTAGGCAGCTTGTTCAAGTTCCAAATGTCTGTCGAATCACCAAATAGACTTCCCATCAAATCGGCGCCGTAGAGAGGGGGTGCATAGGTCAACGTCTTCCAATACACTCGCTCGAGTTCCTCACATCGCTCTGGAGTGTATTCGGAGATATCCATGCGGTAATCCCAGTCCTTGAATGCCGCTTCGTCGATCATGGCGGATCCCTCACGACGACTGTATTTGCGACGAGCTGAGGTTGATTGGGTCTTGGGTCTTGCTTGTCTTGAGATACCCATTCGGCCAACGGCAGGCGCACAGTCAGGCACATCGACGACTTCGCCTGGGTCCTTTTCGATGGAGTCGACGGGTTTCTCGTTTTCCTCTGTTTCGTGCTTGGGCGAAACAGGTGTCATCGGTCGACCCTCTCCTCCTTCCCCCTCTGTCTCCTCTTTGATAAGCTTTTCCTTGGCTCCCTGCTTGTTCTTGGGCGGGCGACCCCTTGTTCGCTTCTTGGGAGTGCCCAGTGTTACCGGCTTGGGGGCGGCAGCTCGAGATCTTGTAGGCCGAACCTTGTCGGCGTTTGCTCTTCGTTCCCCACGTCGGGCGGGAGGCTGGTGTTCGCTCTGATCACATAGTTGGCGCCATTGGGGGACGTTGTAAGATCGGCCATGCAGAAGATTGACTTGTCGATAGGTGCCGCTGGACCCCATGATTTCTTGCTTGATTGGCTCTCGAACTTTGACCTGTTTCACGAGTTCGTCGAGTTCGGGTAGTGATTCTTTCCACTCTTGGGGCGGGATGATCTTGATGATGCCAGACTTCATGCCATAACTATCCACCGCTTCCATCTACAGTTTTGCGGGTTAGTACCAGGGATTTAGGAATACCGCGAAGCTGGGCCACACGTACGAAGCGCTTGAAGTCTTTGAACTGATCCATGGTCGGCTTGAAAACAGGGACCGTGCCAGACCAATGGTCCGGTAGCACCTCGCCGATATCATCTTGTCCGTCATCGCTGGCAGGCGGGGGCACGAGCGCATCGCTCAGGATGGGTTCCTCGTCGAGCTCGCTGAGTTCGGAATCGGAGGCGTCCGACTTGATGGTCTTGTTGGTGTCGGGCGGCGAGTGAAGGAAGGTTGTCTGCGCGTGGGCCTGCGCCTCGGCCAGTTTCTCTGCCTGGGCTTTAGCCTCGGCCTGTAGCTGGTTTGCGCTGTCGATCTCGTCGCGGGTGAGCGTTGCTATGGAATCGTCGACTGGCGGTGCTGGGGGTGCTGCAGCGACCGCAGGACCGGCGGCGTCGGTCGAAGTCGACGTCGACATGGTGGGCGATCACGGCGCTGTTTGCGACAGGGCCATTGAGGAAGGAATTGTCGACTGGAGGACACGGATCGCCGTAGCAGGCGATGGCGAATCGGCGCTCGTATGCGGAGAGGAGGAAGAGCGCTTGGAGCGGCGGCGTTGCGTCGAGCAAGTTTGGACGAAGCGACTCGCAAGGGTGTGATGTAGTTGAAGTACAAAGTGCTAGGTGTGTGTCGCCGCTCAGAACCAGAACCAGGACCAGAATAATTAACGGGAAGGCCAGGTGATGCGGAGAAATTGTTAGGGAGCGACTTGGGGGACAGGTTCTCAGCGCGGTACCAGCCGTGCGCGTCGCCTGCAAAAAGGTACCTGCCAGACACCCTAATATTACAGTGGCTGACGGGCCTGCGAACCCGGAAGAGACAGGGCTGCAGGGCCCACCCCAGTGAGTCGCTACAAATGGACAAACGAGCGATTGAGTGGTACGATTTTCGGGGGGTTCCACTGATACGCACGCAAGCACGGAGCGCCACCAGACTGAGCGGGCATTTATTCCTCAGCGTAATGCTACTGGATGCTGTGTGCCGTGTGCTGTGTGCTATACTGCTGTGCATGAATCAGTGAGACGAAGTCCGAGAGGGAACATGATGTGTTTGTTCATGCAACATTGAGGTAGGCAGGTAGGTATGCAATACCAGTCAAAGGAAAGTGCTGTGCCTAGACTAGACATGGAATCCACGGCGACAACTCACGCCATGCCGGCCTACAAATATTGGTTCCCATACCGCATGAGCTCAGGGAGTACTTAATACGGTGCCACGACAGCTGTGTTCGCTACTTCTGTCCAAGGTACCGCAATCACAGATGAAAGCCAATACATGCAAGTGCCAACTCGTCTCGGAGAGTTTTCTCGTTTGGTTCTGTGCAGCTGTGCAGCTGTGCAGCTGTGCATCTGTGCTCTTTTGCCTGAGGCACAACTCACACTCATAGCCCGGCCGTCTCCACAATCCAAACACTGCCCCTGGCTTGATGATGCAAGGTGATGAGATTGATAAGATTTCCACCTCGCCAGCCAAGCCGGGGTTCATCGGAGATCGTGCACTGCCGGACAAACCCCGGTCACCCCAGTGTCGGAGTGCTATCAAGTTCTATGCTGTACTGCCATCCTTGATCCTGGCCTTGATCCCAGATTCCTCGTCACTCGGAAAGTAGCTCACCTCTGACTCATCTCAGGCGCGTCATCAGCCAGCTCACTGTCAGTTGCGAGCATCGAGCCACATTTAATTCTCCCTCCCTACTCACATCAGCTAGATGGCCTGGGCTGGCCAAGCATCCCAATCCTCGGGCTCTCTGTGAATTAGTACGAACCCAACCCCTCGATGTCTTCGTTTTCTTCCAAAACCCCTTTAAAATGTCTCACTTCTGCTCTGCTCCCTCTTTTCGGCGTCTACAGGCAAGGCACTTGTCACACAATTTTCCAACTAACGCCTGTCGTATCTTGCACGCCTTGCACAATCTGGCACTTGCATCGTCTCTTTTGAGAACCCAGTGCCGCGAGACCCTTGTGGATTCTCAAGTGACTGCAACAGTCGCTGGAGACCAAACCATTGCCCAGGCTTTAGTCATCTGACCATCCGCAATACACTCCAGTGCCAGAATGTGGAAGGCTCACTTCCCTTACAGTTAAGAAGAATGCCTCCACAACATGTCTTACCCCGTCCATAATTTGTCAAGAGATCCCGCACCCTAGCCAATCCCGCGGACGGTAGCGGAGTCGCCTTGCAGTGGATCTGCGGCAAGGCTTTGCAGCAAGGGATCGGTCGCAACAACTCGGTCGGCTAGTCCATCCGTTTGTCCCAACTCAGCAGCCAATCCGCGCTTTGGCACGTTCCACGTATCTACTACGATCGGCGAGGGGTTGGTTCGTTACAGACCGTCTGCTCCCATGATGCCTTTACATGTGGTTCGACATCTAGTGAAGAGGTGTTGGGGCCTTATAACACGCATCGAGAAAGGGAAACAAAGTACAGCAGTGTAAAGAAACAGCAATAAGAACAACAATATTGTGGACCCAATACCCAAGCCCAGGGAAACCGGAACTTAAAGATCTAATATCTATTTAGTGAATATATGCAGATATTGTATTCCTTGTTGGTAAGGCTTGCCGAAGGCCGTGGGCAAGTTTGTCTTCTTTGTGGAACATATCTATGAACAAGACATTATAAAACACACGGGCTCCGCATTTCGGTTTGTGGGCTTAGTCAAAGGACCAGTCGTTCATTGTCACGGCGGTGTTATTCGTCTTACACATTCGGCTTAACAGTCCACAGGATCACCACCTCAGCAAAAGAGAGCGATAAGTATGTCAACAGGTCATGTTGAAAATAGGCCGAGTTTACTTTCTACAAGCCACCCAATCTCAGACCTCAAAAAGAGTGTTCTTGTTCCTCTGGACACCCGCACAAGTCACCCTTGTCAAGGGACAGTGCCAGGGCAGCCAGGGAGTAAAAAGAAAGGTTCCAGGGGGAGTCGAACCCTCGCTGGCGGAATCAGAATCCGCAGTCATAACCGTTAGACCATGGAACCTGATGAAGTGGTGATCCACTTCCCATGATTGGTTGAGCCCGTTCTGGGATGGAGTCGGACATTTTTATTGCGGGATATACTGGTGGTGATATCTTCTCGCCCTTCGTCTTGGGTTACGTAGTATGTAAAGCAAGGTAAGGTAAATATCTGGAGGCGTGGATCCGTACCAAAGAATCGAGATGGGTTTCGTTTGTGGTATCATGTAGTTTGCTTTGACGAATGTGCTTACTGGCGAAATGGATGTGGTTGTCAACATCCTTGCTTAGTATGACTTACCCTAGAGAGCGCGGGATTCGACCGAGGCCCAGCGCAGTAGGCCTCTGTCGCAGAGCACGGGGACATATGAAGAGCAATCCCAGGGAGAATGGAGGAGGCTGGGGTATGACGATGACGCTCTTAAGGTGTGACGCTAGGACAGCCTTATCGGATTGCATGTCGAGCTCGATGCCGCCGTATAAGTGACGCAGACCCTAGTCACCAGCAACACCCATGAGAGTCGCGAAGTGCATAAGCTGGGCGAGAGGGAAGAGAGGGGATTTAATCGGAAAGACTGCACATGATACCTGTCCCGATAACTGAACCGATAAACTGCGGTGTGTCTTTCAGCACACCCTCTTCTGCAAAGTCACCAATAATTGCATCATTGGGAGGTGTGACTGACTCCGCATTCGCCCCCACCTTGTACCCGGCTAGAGGTTGTCAGCTCGCAGGCTGAATGTGATAGCAGGGTCCAAGACCAAAGCACCAAAAAGACGTAAAACCAACCGCCAAATAAGAGGTCAAGCAGCTGTCGTCTGTGAGTGGATGGCCGGGATGCGTTATCTGCCCAGGCTCTCCTTGTGACGGCAATGGCTCGGCTTCGGCTACAGATACAGATAAACCCAGAGGTTAGATAAGTCATAGTCAACTTGCTAACCTTGAATGTACTCAGCATGAGCCGGATCGCAACCATCGACTTGGAGCGCCGACTCTGCCGCCTCGCCGGATCGGGCTTAAACCTTGAGGCCATCACGAGTACCACTTGTACCAAGACTGGTTGGGCTGCCCGCACCTCCGCCTACCTTTGTCTTATGCTTCCGGAATGAACGAACAAAGCATCCTTCTCTCCCCCACCCACTTTTGCTTACCGAAGCTTGTCTTGCTCTTTGTAGCAAGATGCCATCCCTGTCGGCATGTCTTGGTTCCTTTGGAGGGTCCAACCAGATAGCTGCCGCTCTGGCCTCAGCCCTCACAGCGTCGACCACACCCAACCACTTTGCTCCACCCCGTCATCCAGCATCACGACCAGGCTGCATGAAGGCGCACAAGGCCAAAGAAGGCGTACAGTTTACTGCACAAGGCGTGCAGAGAGTCAGCAACCACTGCGTGGGTAGTGTAGACCCTGAGATCCGTGATTGGGTCAAGCCCACGTTGACTCGCGGTGCTTAGTCTACTCGCGGCGTGGTGGCCTTGGATGGATCATCATGGATGCCCACCACAGCTTTATCGTGCCATCATACTATCGCTTTGCCTTGCTTGGCCGTGCTTCCCCGCATGTCCGGCCCGGCTGGCATTGCAGCTATTCCCAAGCCTATTCAAGCACGACAAGCCTGGCGGCGGCACGCCATGGGCCTGGGCCATGTCCTGACGACTAGACTCGGCATGTCCGTTCTGCAGCGTCTTGTTGTACCCGAGACCTGTAAGGCGCTGGCATGGACGAGGATGGCTCGGTCAAGCATGGATTGGTGGGAAGCAGCAGCAACTGCCTTCCATGACGATCATTGCTGCTGTGGCTCGCAGGTCCCGAGTTAAACTGCCAGCCGTCCCTCGCACAGGACTTTGAACTGCTTCCTCTCCCCCTCCCTCTCCCTTTACTCTCCTCTCTTCGTCCTCCACCACACCTGCAATACGAAGCACGAAGCACCTCGCCGAGTCTTCAGTCAGAATGGCCCTGCGAAAGTGTCTCGCCGTCGCCTCCACGCTGATTGCTGGAGTCTGGGCGCAATCGGGCAATCAGAGCGATGTCGGAAAGGTCTGGGCTGTCGCCGCCTTCGTCAACAATGGCGACAGGACGCCCATCGTTGGCGAAACCGTCGTGCTGACTCCCGAGGGAGCCCAGCAGATGCTGCGACAAGGACGGGCATTCCGTGCTCGCTACTTGACCACTGTCAATGACTCTGCCTACGACAATGTCGAAGAGGCTCGTCTCCAGGACATGACCATCCACGAGATTGACAATTCGGTTCTCGATTTCACGTCTCAGACGGACGAATCCGTCACAGGCGGTGCCATGGCATTCCTTCAGGGATTATATCCTCCGTCACCCGAGGCATTCGGGACCGACACGGAAGAGACTGACATCGCCCGCGACTACACTGAGGGAGGTGACAATATCACTGATTATCCTCTGAATGGCTATCAATACCCAAACCTTCGTACCTTGAGCATACTCGATCCCATGTCAACGGCGTATGTTCTGGATCTCTAGCATGTGTAACCTAGGCTGACAAATACTCTAGCATACAGGGAAATCTCAGGTGCTCCAACTGGGAGAGCGAGATGAGTGTCAATCTGACAAATGATGCGTCCATGAAGGAATTCTACAATGCGACCATCGACTACTACCAAATCATCTTTTCGACCTACCCGCTCCAAGGAATCATCAGCCTCAGCGATGCTAACCTGTGGAATGCCTACGAGATTTATGACTTGGTCAGTTACCTGTACACTCATAATCAGACTGTTCATGACGGCTTCGTCAACGGGACGGCCATCCTTTCCATCCTCCGCAAGTACGCAACGTCCATGGAGCGTATCAAGAACAGCTATGCCGACGGCTCAGACTCTGCCGAAACTAAGAGAAAGGAGATTCTCTACTCCGTCGCCGGCCGCTCGCTCGCCAATCGTGTGGCGCGGCAGTTCATTAATAACCTCCAATGGAGCGGTAGTCACGACAAGCTGACGCTCATGTTTGGCTCCTTTGATCCCATCATCAGTTTCATCGCGCTTTCTGGCCTACTCACGACCGACAGTATCTTAGATGGGCCCTTCTCCACCCTCCCAAACCCCGGCGCCGCACTTATCTTTGAGCTAGTTGGCGAGGATTCGGACAACCCCGACCTGTTGCCATCGTTCAATGATCTCTCGGTGCGGCTCCTCTACCGCGCCTCTGCAGATCCGGACGAGGAGTTTACGAGCTATCCCATGTTCGACTCGGAATCTCAAAATGGCCTGGTTCCCTACTCAACTTTCATTGAAACCATGCAGGAAATGGGAGTGACGGCGTACGATTGGTGTGATGTTTGCGGTGACACGACTGCGCCGTGGTGCCTCTACTCCTTTACCTCTGAGGACGACCTTAACAACCCATCGAGCAGTCTTGATCCTATCGTTGCTGGTGTTGTTGGAGCTGTCATCATGGGCGTCGTTGTGGCTTTGGCCGCTGGATGCCTTTACTGTTTCGCTGGGGTTCGGCTGAGGCGAAAGGCCGTCCAAGACGAACCAAACCCCCCTGTTGGAGTCGTTGGAGGTTTCAAGGGCCCAGAGAGGATGGATGGCGACAAAGACGTTGCCGTGACAAAGGAGGGCTTCCACCACGAACGAGTCGGTAGCTGGGAGCTGAAGGATGGGAAGCCCCTTCCATCCTTTGATGCGGTGGGTATCGCTCCCAGGGATGTGCCAAGAGAGAGGGGCAGGTCGCTCGATGATGATGACGATATTAGTGTCATGGGCGCGACGCCAGTCAAGGCGCACGAGGCTGTTTAACAAGGTCTGTCAAGATGGTATGACGGACCTGAAGGGAACTGGTTGGACTGGATACATCTGGTATGGAATGGATGGAACATGGTATACCCTTTTCTTCTTTACGATCACTATGAATTGCGCATTTTCTTACTGGACATGGGACTTGATCTGGCGTTAGGCCACGGGATCGATACGCCCTCGTATATCCGTGATGGTTTATATGACAAGAAACTGGCATGGCATACTTTCAACCGTGATATACCAAGGCGAACTACAGACCCTATGGTTCCCCCATCATGAGACATAAAGTATGATACATGTCATGGACATGTCCCATAACACGTAAGGATAACAACTCGGAGAATCGGGATGGGAAATATCGCGGTGCGGAGTACAGGAAGCCGAGATAAACCATCCGCATTCCATTGTATCCCGGAGTCAGAAACACTGCATGTATGTATCTTGGCGTGCTTACTGTACACCTTGAGGCAACTCGGTCAAACCGTTTCAGTGACCCGCTCCCTTTCCAGTCGCACATCACACATTCGAAGCCTTTGTCTCGCTGCAATCCTGCCCACCCACCCACCCACGATGCATGTCTCCACCACGGTCAATGGCCGCCTTATCAACGAAAGAAAGAATTGCTGCACATTACTCCGTGCTGTGTGCCGTGTCTTTCCACTCCGCTCCGAAATAAGAGACCCGGCTCGGCTGGTGGCCCGTGGCATGGTGAAAGGGAAGCATTAGAAGTGGAAGGATGGCCGTTCTGCCTCAGATCACAAAAGAAAAGACACAGAGCAAATCAATTTCAATGCCACTTCTATGTCAAACTACAACCTTGGATATTCTGCCTCAGATCACAAAAGAAAAGACACAGAGCAAATCAATTTCAATGCCACTTCTATGTCAAACTACAACCTTGGATACGTTGTGATCCCGATGAACCAGCCGCTGTCGGTACAATGTCTGGTGGCTGCCATCAGTGGGTTTCTTGCCCACGGGCTCTACTTCATTCACTGGACCGACGACAGAAACGCCATGAAGGTTCTTCTCGGCCATGTCATTGATTTCTTTGTTCTTGTGCTTCTGAAGGTTGCTGCACGGGGCGAGCTGTCAGGACTCCAGGCCTCGTTTCTTGCCTTCGCCGCATACTTGGTAGCACTCTTCACGAGCATCACCGTATATCGTCTCTTCTTCCACCGACAACGACGATTCCCGGGCCCTGTCTGGGCTAGTATCACCAAAGCCTATGGAGTGTACGCAAACCGCGACGGGAAGCTGCATGAAGTGTACGACCAGTTGCTTCACCAATATGGGCCCTTTGTCCGCATCGGTTTGTACACTCAGTCCTCCATGGTAGGCCTTTACAAAAACCAACACAAGAATCGCAGGACCGAATAAAATTCTTCATACTTCTATAGATGCCATAACGCAGGCTCACGGGTGGTAGTCAAAGTGCACCAAGGGCAACGTTTACGCCACGCTGGAATATGGCCATCATCGGGTGCTCAACTTGGATTCCATCACCGACAAGACGGAACACCGCTTCCGTCGACAGGTTTGGGACAGGGCATTCAGTGGACAAGGTTCTTATCGCAACCGTTATGCAACTGAAGCTTCTGCTGACCGTTTCAGCTATCGACGCGCGTGAAAAGCCCACCCGAGATGTCATACATCAGTGGCTCGCCAAAGTCGACGAGCTTCAAGGTCAGCCGCTGAACTGGACGCTCTTCGCCTCGCTCATCTCATTCGACATCACGGGTCATGTAGGCTTCTCGGTCGACTTTGGTGGGGTGCGTTCCGGCGAGAAGAATGTTCACCAGCAGTACATCCAGTCGCTGTTCAAGGTGATGGCGGACGCGGGCCAGCAGCCGTGGCTCATCGGCCTGGCCAAGAAGTTGCCCCTGGCTGCTTGAGCGACGTCGTTGAGTTCGAAAAATCTGGCTAGGAGGCTGGTGGCACAGTATCTTAAGGTAGATGCTCCCTCTCTCCGATATAGATCTGTAAAGTGCCCGCTGCTGACGGAGTTGGAAGGACGCTGAGGCAAAGGAGGACATTTTCCACTACTTCATCGACGACTTTGAGTCTAAGGAGCCACAGGTGTTCTTCACACAAGGACACCTAGAATGTGATGCGCAAGCCATTCTCATCGGCGCAGCGTGAGCAGAGTTGATCTCCCGTTGTCGACATTTCTCGTTAACATCACACCAAGCGACTCATCCATTCCACCTCAAACCCTTTGTTTTTGGCACCTCATCCTATCTCCCGGCACAATAGACGCTCGCCGCGCCGAGTTATCCCCTCTCTGCAACTGCTCACATAATAGAGGCTTCATAAACGCAGACCTCACCTGCTCCGCACCCTTCCTCAACGCAATCATCAACGAGACGATGCGCCTGTACAGCTCAGCATGCACCAACGCACCCAAGCAGACGCCACCGGGAGGCATTGTCCTGGACGGCACGTATATCCCGACGTGAGCTTGATCTCCTCCATATGGTCGTTCCACCGCAGTGAGCGCTACTTTGTCAGCCCAAGAGACTGGATCCCTGAGCGATGGACCACGAAGCCGGAGCTGGTGCTCGACAAGCCGGCGTATCATCCGTTCTCTACTGGTCAGTCTTGAAATATTGCCCTCTTGTTTACTGCATAAAATTCGAGAAGCAGATTTGTTGACAACTCCGACCAGGGCCGTTCAACTGCGTTGGTCAACGCCAAGCGATGATGACGCTGAGAATGGTGACTGCATACACCGTATGGTTCTGCAATGTTGAGTTTGCCCCGGGCGAGGATGGTAGGGCGGTGGTGAGGAACTCACGGAATCAGTTGTTTCTGGTGCCAGGACCGTTGAAGTTGGTCTTTAATAAGAGACTGAACCCGAAAGTTTGATAGCAACCCGGAGGCATTGTGTTGTGGACTGATAGGTCTACTTCTCAAACCGCTTTGATATGGTTGAGCGTCTTCCAGTATGGGTTAAAATGCAGGTAGAATTCTCTCGCTATCCTCGTCCCTTTCAATGCTGACCAAACCTGATGCTCGTTATGGGATGCATCAATCGTGGTTTGCTTTCACGTATTATGTGAGATGCAACACAGCGAGCACTGCAACTCTCGCCGTAAACTCTTGTCCGTCCTTCTCTTCACAAGTGAGCCACCAAAGGCTCATAATATGGTGAACTCCTCCTCCTCTAGTTCATCGTCTTCCAATACCTCTCCATCCATGATCCCGTGCACGTAGCACTCTCCCACCAACGTCCACCCATCACCTTCGGGTCTCCTTCGCAGGGCAATCGGCGTCTTCGCACCATACAGCACGACAATTACATCTCCCCGCTCCATCATCTCCGGTCCAATGAAGAACAGTCCGCTGGTCGTCACGCCGAACTTGCGATAACGCGCTACCAGCGTCGCCTCGTGACTCCACCTGAAGGCGTCACCATCGGGAGCCAGCTCTCGGACGTCCTGCGCCACGAAGCTCGAGTCCCCCAGGGCGCGGACTAGATATGCAGCGCCGTCGGCCAGCCACTCCGACTCCGGGATGTTCCTGTAGGACCGCGAGAGGTCCGCCACGGTGCACGCGTTGGTGAGCGTCTGCATGAAGGCGAACAGGGCCGAGCCACCCGTGGGGTACGGCTGCTTGAGGGTGAAGCGCCTGTACCGGCAGATGTCCTGCCACAGAGCCTGGATGGGGAGCCGCCTGGGGTTGACGTGGCGGAACTGAAACGTCTTGCCAAACAGCGACCACGACAGACGGGCAACCTCGTCGAACTGCACGCCGCAGACCTTCAAGGCCCGCTTCGAATCGTCGATCCAGAGCTTGGGTTGCGTGTATCCGGAGGCACGATGGGGCGTGCTGGGCGACGCGAGGGCATGCAAAGGGGCCATGCGCCAGTCTGGAACCCAAGACGGCAAATCTGGACTGGGCATGGCCTTTTTCTTGGGTCCAGCGGGCATTGCGCGACAAGTCGATAGTAGAACCAGCGATTCCCCATCTGTGAGCTCCCGAGCAGCGACCTCGTAGAAGATATCCTCAATGGGTCGGCTGTAATCCGCCTTGAGCTCCGCGAGCGCCTTGCTCCCCCTCTGGATAGAAAAGTGGCCGAGAAACGCATAGACGTGGTCGCGAGGGTCCTTGGCCCGCAGGTGCCGCGCGCGATGGAGCTGGTGGATGAAGCTGGAGCGGTTCTGGTTGATGTCGTTCTCATCCTCCACATCGTCGTCCTCGTCGGGCTCGACGAAGCGACGGCGCAGGTAGCGGATACTCGGGGTGAAGATGGAGAACCGGGTCCTCAAGTAATGGTAGTTTTGGTTCAAAACATCGGCGACGTGAGACAATGTGTCCCAGTCTACCTCGGCGCTGCCCCAGTACAGCGTTGCCGAAGTCCTGGTGCCAATCTCTTGAACGATCCAGATGCGATTGAACTACGTCTTGTTCAGCCAGAGTCTTCTGATGTTGGGGTGCGAATTCAACTCACCCACGGTAACTTGGTCAGCTTCGAAAGAGGCACCCACAAGCTTTGATCCTGCTGCAGCAGTTCCTCCGAGTGCGCCAACCTGAAGGACTCGTGCAACTCGTCATCCGCGAAGACATCGCGCAAATGGTGGATCATGCTCACGGCATCGTCGGCCACACGCTCGTCGTCCGGGCCCAGCCAGACTAAGACGTGCTCGGCGCCCTTGTAGATGGAGTTCATGAGGCTGACTTGGCGACTGCGCTCGGCAATGTCGTCCTGGTTGATGCAGATCTGGTCGGCCCAGAGCCTTCGCGGCTGCGTCGCGTGTCGCAGGCGCCGCAGCGCGCCCTCGATGCTCGTCGTCAGCGGCAGCGGCCGTCCATTGCAGAGGATCCCGGCGCACCGGCCCTCGGTGCCCCAGACGTACGAGATGGCCTCGTATCGCGGGTTCACGTCAAGGTTCTCGACCGAGAGGCTGCCGACTAGGGCGTCATCGCCGGTGCCCGGGGCTAAGGTGAGGATGCGGACCGAGAAGTTGTCCTCGAACGGCGAGTACTCAAAAGCCGAGTTTCCCGACAGTGACGTCTCAATACGCGCTGGAACTGGAGCCTGGTTCCCCTGCGTCTCCTCCGCCCGGAGGTCATGGGCCATGAATGATGCCGAGGCCGATGAGTAATACGCCCGTTGCTGCCGAAGTGCATGGGTCAATATCAATACACGGAAGCCCTTCCAGTGCCTCTCGCGCCATCTACTCGGCGATCGGTGATTCGACGCAAGACAAGTCACAGAAGGAATGGCACTTTTAGCAGTGAGGAACAAGATTTTGGAATCTCGGGCGAGCGAAAAGGTTCGGTCCTTCAGGGCCATGTCAGCTTGGAGGGAGCGGGGGGTTGTTGCACGTCCATGAATCATTGGATCGTCCGGCTACCACGGTAAGACTCATTAGCTGTCATCCATCCGCCGACCCTCCACACCACTCAGCTACTTCACCGTAGGTTCTCCAGGCTCCAGCAAAGGAAGGGAACCAATATGTGGACCACAATAATCACCAACACCCCTGCCCGATTTTGCGATGAATATTGGAGTAACATCTCCCTATATTACGGAGCACAGAGGGCAATTCAACGACACCCTCTTGCTTGTAGATAGTACACTCAGTATTCATTACAGTCAGTCACAATGTGGCACAGAAGCATCTAGTTTGAGAAATTTCGATTGTTATCGAGCGGCGGCAGGCCAGTCTATCTAAGTATACACAACCATCCTCGTGTCATCACTCGTCATCTGCCCGGTATCAAGCAAATTATGCAGAAATATCTGCACAGGTAGCCAAATCATTGACCTTTCCCTTAACGCCAAGTCCGTCCCAATTCCCTAGGTAGTTGATATGCACAAAACAATTGACAAAGAAAATGTGTTCGCTAGTATTTGTCCTCCCTCGAGGAGGATCTCCATTCCTACACCACAATCACCAAGCTGCCATGTGCTTCTGCTGTTACAGATCCATGGTCAGGAGCTCTAGCCGCGACAAAACAGCATCGACGTTGGCACTGAGTCGTTGCACACGGGCCATGGCCATGGCGGCTGTGGCCTCCTCTTCGCTAGCGTCAACGAGCTCGAATCGGGCGAGGGCCTTTTCGGACTCGACGCCACTGAAGAGGTCTATGTGAGACAGGCAGTCGGTGTCAAGCTCCTTGGGTTCGTCGGAGACGGTGGTGGGCTCGGAGTGGAAGAGAGCAAAATCGGGGTCAGACTCAAACTCGGCATCGAGGGGAGCGGCCTCAGTAGACTCAGAGACCTGAGTCTTCTCAACAGGGCGCTCAATTACGGGCATATCGACCTTCTCCTCTTCAGAAGAGAACGAGGGCTTGACAAAGTTGGATGACTTTCCAGAGAGGATAGCAGCGTCAATCTGAGCGGGGATGTCAGGAGTGTCAACGACAAAGACCTGAGGCTGGAAGTTGTAGGAGCTATTGTCGAGGGTAAGCATGGAGAAGTCCATGCTCTGCTCGGGAATCATAGCCATGCCAATCTGCTGCTGGCTCTGTTGGGAACCGTAAGGGTTGACATCCTTGGGCTGCTGAGGCTGCTGCTGAGGCTCCGTCTTCAGTTGAGGAGCCTGGGCCATACCGGCAGGGTTGCTGCTGAGGTGGTCCAGGAAGTTGGAGAAGGAAGGAGACGAGAGAAGCATGCGGGTGAGGTCAGACAGGCGCTTGTTCTCGTCCATGAGAGCGCGGTTCTGGGTTCGGAGGTCACCGTTCTCGTTGACCTTGTTGGCAATCTCAGCCTCGAGTTGAGTGATGTATTCTGTAACATTGTGTTAGCGATTGTTAAGCCAAAGGGGTGCAGGTGTTTAGGTACTTACCCTTTCTGCGGGATCGGAAGGCGCGGGCCGACACCTTGTTTCGGAGCTGGCGGCGCTCCTTGGAGCTGAGCTTCTTGCCCTCTTCGCTGGCAAGGAGTCTCTCATCATCGTCCATCTCCTCCTCCTCCTTCTTGGAACGGGGGAGGTTGGCGACGGGGCTGTTGCCCTGAGACTCAGGCATGGAGGGCTTGGCGCGCATGGAGTTGAGGAGCTGAGTGATCTTCTGCTCGACAATGGGGTCGGCGGGTTGCGGAGCCTTGCCGCGGCCCTTGGGCTGGGCACCCTGGCGTTGAGCTTGTTGTTGCTGAATGAGCTGCTGCTGCTGTCGCTGCTGAGCCTGTGCCTTGGCAAGGGCGGCCTGAGAGTGAGCGCCGGGCCAGAGACGGCCGACGTTGTTGGTCTGAGTAGGCAGAACAGGGGGCGAAGGCAGGCTCGACTCCTCGATGTTGCTGGGGTTGACAGTGTAGTACTGCTGCGAGTCGGCGGGAGAATCGAATTCCATGTCCATGGCGTTTTGGGATGGTGAGGTGTTGAAATCGAAACCCTCGTTCTCAGGGCTGAAGGTGGACAGGTAGTCGAGGCTGCCGAAGTCCTGGTAGCCAGTGTTGTTGGTCTGGTTCACAGCCATGGTGTTGGCAATGGCGCCAGGGACGAATCCCGTCTGTTGTCGGTACATGTCATAGTTGTGACTGGGACCGCTCATTGACTGTGTGGTGCTTACAACAGGTGCGTTGACGGCAACCGGTACAGGGCTGGTGAAGGTAGGCTTGGAGGTTGCGGCAGGCGATACGGAGTTGGAGGGCGACTGGTAGGTGGACACGGCTTCGTACTCGGTGAGGTCGAGTAGGGCGTCGATGTCGACGTTATTCTGGGCCGGAGCCGACATGTTAATGGTGTATGTGTGGTGTTGTTTGTTGAGGTGGCAAGCGACGGAAGGCCGGAAGCGAGATGAGAAAAGAAACGACGGTTGGCCGAAAGTGAGAAGTCGCAGTTGGATATGGACGATTCAAATCAAGTTATGGATGATGGAAGCGATGTTGCCGAGAAATGGATACGTTGAATGTGGTTTGAGATCGTGATGTTGATGACAATAGTCAAAAATTGGCGTTCTTGGGAAATGGAAAGGAAAGATGGCATCAGGCAGAACTGGGGGGCTAATGGCTATCAATGGAATGGATGCCTTGGCGACTGGTCCCCCCTTGGAGATACGTACCTACCCTCCGGGACCACCTGCTAGCCAGACGCCAGGAGCCCACTGGGGAGCCAAGGAGCCACGGGGGGCCACCAAAGGAGCCACCAAAAGAGCCACTGACGGCGTGTGGAAGGCCCTTGGAAGCCCCCTAACAGGCTTAATGCTGGAGGGCCGGGGTGGGCGGGGGGGGCGCCGGGGGTGTCACCCTGGCCGAGGTTTTCAGGGCATTGTCCGTCTGCGCAGGGATCAGCCGCCGGGGGTCCGACAGAGGACGCGTCAGCTCTTTTCGGTGGTGCATCCCAGGCGAGTCAAGGGCGAGCGAACGGGCGAGGGCGCGAGAGAGGCAGCGAGAGTGGCAGCGAGCACCAGCGAAGCCCACGGGCAGATGAGGACAGATGAGGCGAGCCAGCCAATCAGCGGCCGCCCTGGTACCAAAAGTGCCCGCGACTGCCCACACTGCGGCCTGAGGATGACGACGCCTACTGCCGGTTTGGGACCAACGCGAAGGCTGTGGTGATGATGGGTGGGTGGATGGATGTTTTGATCACGGCAAAGCTGCACTTCTGTTGACGCTGCTGCTATGCAGTCAGGCAGTCTACACGAAGCTGTTGTTAAACGACACCCACACAAACTGCATCATCACCATCTTTGACCACTTGCGAAACAAAGTCGGTCAGTCTAGGGCAAGATGCCCATCACTGGCCGCGAGGCCTGCCCTCAGAACAGTCAAGTCCCAAGCGCTCTGCTCCCCTACCTGCATTCATGATTACGACTCCAGACAGAGCACTCCAGACAGAACACCCATTCTCTCCCCACCCCGGTTGAACCAGATAAACGACCTTTAGGTCACGGCTACAGAAGAGCACTCAGCCTGGTGAGAGGAGTGCAATGCAGCTTGCGGCCGCCAGCGCAACCTCGGCGATAACTCTGATGGGAAATGCTTACTGCGGAGTAGCCTTCTTCCCTGACACTCTGTGAACTTCGCTGCCGACTGCGCCAGCTGGAATGCAACCCATGCCAATGTCAACAAAGCGAGCTAAGACCTTTTAATTGTGATCTGGTGTTGCTCTCTCTCGACTACGTAGTAGAGAGTTCTGGTCGATGAGCCGCACAGCCGGTTAGCATCATTTCAAGCAATCCATCCCCACTGCTCGTCGTCACTGGTACGCTGTCGTCGGCCCAAATCAATCCAAATGCTTTTGCTCCTTTTGTCTCTTCCCACCAAGTCCGCGAGAGGCGGGATCACGGGACCAAACTCTCTATTCTGGAGGAGCAACCATTCAAGCATTTCTATTGCATGGATGTCTATCAGCCGGCCTAGGGCTGTCCATTCCACTTCTCAAACCTTCGTGGAATATGCTGTCATCAGGCTTATCCCCTTCGCCGATCGACAACTGCCATATCCAATGCCGCTGCTATTATCTCATCCCGATGATCTTGGTGGTTTGGTTGCTGGTCATTGCGCTGCTTGAGTACCCGTCCCGAGGCTCTCCCACATCCCAGACGCCGGCGACGCCGTGCTTGGACCCAGCTCTACAACGGCCCCGCCCAGGAATCTTCACTCCCATATCCACAACAATTGTCAAAGCAGTATGATTTCTTCCCAAATAGCACGGGTGTAGGGGCTCTTGCGTTGCCTTTTCGCGGCACTTGTTCCTGGCTCCATGATGATGTGCCCTTCACCAGGGACTGGTGATTTTGAACGACATCATGGCGGGAATAAGCATCCAAGCCGCCACTGGATCAGAGTTTGTTAGCACTGCCACCACAGCCAAGAGACAGTCCAACACCAGCCCACCACCAGCCCACCGATGCCGATCGTCCTCGTGTTCACTGTAAACACGCTGGCCTGACAAATCATTAACTTACTGTGCCACGCTCAACATTTGGAGACGTCCAGCGCTCTCTCCAGCTCCACAACGTGACGGTTGCACTGGGCCTTCGGTTGATTCTCTTGACTCTCCCACCATTCCGGAGCCATGCAATAGAACGATCGATTAATTTCACACAACACTGGCCGTTAGCTGAACATGAGAGCGCTAGACACACGGCATTGATGAAACAGGTGCCAGGTCAACCCATCAATCAAGCCATCAATCGGGGTGCTAGACGGCATTGCATGTCTCAGGCTCTCCTCATCTCTGTTCCAGGTTCCTCGCCACGCCGAGGGCAAGGCATCTCATAGGTGCCGCTATCCCGTAGATATTCCGCCTCCTACAAAAATAGATGCGGATGGGTCCCGTCACGGACCGCCGCAGTGAACGCCAATCTCCGTCAGATCTCCACCGCCCCTGACGATGAGCGTCATGAGAGGGCAGGTTTCGTCCAATCTTGCCCGGAGCCACGCACTCCCACATCCCGACCTGCATTGAATCAGGGGAATGTTTCCAAACATTTTCCATAGCATGCATTCGTAGTAATAGTAGCATGGCATTTACTTTACCACAGACCAAGTCCCATTCATCAATTCTCAAACAGATCCCACGAAATGGTTCTACCGCCGGCTATCACCGCCATGTCGGCCGTTTGTCCAGATCTGTCATCCGGGGCTTGTATCATGTAGTAGTAGACTCTGCCACGAACTGCTCTTCATTTGGTGTTCATCGCCCCGGCTCCACATCTCAGCTCTTCAAGAGACAGGAGATCCTACTAGGCAGTGGCCCTGGTGACAATGGCCAGGGTGTTCTGCCCAGGGGAAAGCGAAATCTGCCCTTCCAAATCAACCCTTTGATGCTTCAGGCTTCTCAACTCGCCTGACCAATCCCGTCGGCTCTTTCGACTACTTGAGTTTCATCCAGCCACAGAGGCTACAGAAACCTCAAATCTCAGCCAATTTCCGAAGTGGCATTGATGAATGGCTTCCACCCTGCAAAGCGAGGAGGCTTTGATGCACGCTAGAAACCCATCGTAACGCTTGTAACTCATCAATTTCCATGCTGGGGCGAATGTGAGTGGCGGTGCTGCTGCCGAGTAATTCCAGTCACGTGAGGGATATTTCACGTGACACATTGGGGCAAACCAATGGAAGCAAAGGCCTCGAAATAGTCCCGTGATCAAATTGGTGACTTTTTTCAGCCTGATGAGAACTTTCAGCCTGATGAAAGTGCGAAGTCAGGTCTTCACTCGCCTGCTTCTGCCTGCGACTTGAACTCGCCGACGCCTTACCAGTCGCGCCCAAAGGCAGGCTTGCCCGATCTCTCTTCCGTCTCCATCTTCGCCGTACATCTTCAGTGTCGCCATATCGCGTTCCTGGATCCCACTTTGCGTCATCACGCTTTACAGTGCCTGTGCCGAGTCGCGATAAGTGCCAAGAGACACGGTCGTGGTCGTCTCTCTAGCTGTCCGCTTCGCAAAGCGCTTCGTTTTTGATACCTCTACCTGTTTTCTTGCGGGTCCTCGCCTTGCGCGAAGGAATTTCCAGAGAGATATACCCTACCGAAGCGTCCCTGGTCGGTCGACCTTTATTATTGAGGGGTGATTATAATCGCGTCTCACAACGTTGTCTTGTGTATCGTTTGTCCATCAACCCGGATCCTTGCTATTTATCATCACCATGGTAAGCCTATGATCACTGTATAAATGGGGAGAGAGAGACGAAACCTGCCCGCCGCTGTGGCGGGCGGCCCAAAGGAGAGGCACAAGCGAGCCCAACGGTCGCAGTACGATCGCAAGGCGCCTGTGCCCCAAGGCTTTGTAGCCAAACCTGCCATCCCAAAGACGAAGTATCACTCGTATTTCGAGTTTGTCGAGAACAAGGACAAAAAGAAGAAGCTCGAATATCAGGTATAGAGCGACAGTCGACCGCCTCGCATTTCAGATTCACTCACCACCTGCAGATCACCACTCGAAAGACGCCACCACCAGGCTTTGAGTTTGTCCCCATCGGCAATCCTGAGCTAACAACAGCATGTAAAGAGCTGTCTCGTGACAAAGATGCCATGATCTTCATTGTCTCGGTATGTGATAACCTTCCTTAGGTTCACTGAACAAGCAGTGACTAACCCCACTGTCGCAGAATTCGAAAGAAGTTGACTCGAGTCATCTTGCCCACCAAGTTCATCGAATCGGACACCACATACGGGAAATAATAGTCGATGAGGCACGAGCAACTATTGGACAAATCGTGGATTATGTGGCGCCGGCATCTGGTCAGGCCCCCGAGCCCATTCCAGAATCTCAGGAAGAATACGATGCCCAAGTAGACGCTGCTATCCGGGACCTGTTCCCACGAGTCCCAAATACCGATCGCCAGATGATCATTGAACATTCTTTCAGGCGGGTTTGTTATCCCCCCCCCCCATCGTAACCATTCACGCGACGAATATTTATGGCCGCCTTAGGGAACCACGTTCAAAGGCGACAAACCCGTAGGACTCTCGGACGATATCACCCTCGCACGGCGAGTTCAGCTTGCAGTGCTCGCTCACATCCGCCACACCCACACCAGATATGACACCCTATTAAAGGAAACGACTTGGCAAAATGCCCGCAAGGTCGTCGAAGGTCTATGCCTAGATACTCTCGTCAAGTGGCGAGGAGACGAGGAAACCGGCCGAGACCAGCTCGATGAAATTCTCCGAGAAGTGGTTGTGATTTCTGACTCTGAGGACGAGGATTTTGGTCAAGACACCGATGAGTCCTCGGTCGAGGAGATTGAGCCTCCACTAACAGCTGCCGTCCTTACTCGGGTTGAGAGCAATGCCTCCGGTCAGGCTGGTCTTAGCCGCCTACGCTCTCCCAGAACTACTGTCAACCATACCGGACCCTTAACTCGAGCCAAGTCGAAGGGCAAGGCCGGGAAAGCTAACCGTAAGAATCTTTCGGATAAAAAGGGCCAGCGGGGATTCAAGAGATATCATGCCTGGCAAGAAGCTATCCGTCGGTATCGCGAAGAACAGGAGCCAGAACCCCGGCTTTCCCCAATGGGCATAACCCCCAACTACGCACCCCGTCGCCAGCTCATCCTTGGTCCCGCTGCACCCTACACACCACACGAATTCCCTGACCCTTCGGAGCTTAGGATTACCTCCAAAGATGCAGGGCCTGTGCCGACTGAAAATGGTTACGTTGTACAACAGCCATCCTACAGCGGTCAGTCTATGAAGCCCGCACGACACTCGTATTCTCCCCGTCCGAGACCTCCAATGCATGACAAGGTAATGTCTCCTCAGACGCATCCCAGTGGTCAGAGTCCGCATCAGCCTGTCTCTAGGGTCAACACCCATCTACAAGACATGCTGGTACGTTCCATCGAGCCGGCCTCTCCCGAATCCATGAGGCCGTCGTTTATCCGTACTGTACCGTCCAGAAGTCAGGGCTTCGGGAACGGCTCTCCCGCTCGTTCCAGTATGCAATACTCCCCGAGAGGGCCTTCGCCACTGAGAGGAGTAATTGTGAGAGACGAACCCATCTTCCCCAGGCGACGCTTGATGAGAGATCAGCCTCTGCTCGGAGCCAAGCCCTTGGCTGGCTATCATGATGATCACCGCGGGCAGATGCCAAATGTCTCTCACGAACAGAGACATGTACCCACTTGCGGTGGATTCGCTGTTTCTAACTCTCCTTTGTATCGCTCCGATGTAGGCCCCCTTGAGTCCGATCAGCCACCAACACTGGTTCCGTCTTGGAGGCCTTTCGAGAATGTTCCAAGACCAGGAGAAACCTCGAGCCCCGTCTTAATGGCAGACCGGGGTGGGTTCTTCGAGCGGGTTGCGACTCACCCAGACGGTGCTCATCCATTACCTCGGGCCACAGAGATAATTGAATATCGACAGCCAACTAACGAGGTTCAGAGAGCACCAGAACCTCATCGCGTTGTTTCCTGGCATGAGGGATCACGGATCTTAAGGGGGGGCCAAGGAAGCGCTAGAGTCGAGGTCATTCCGATCGCGAGCGCGCCATTCGGCCGCGCTCCTCGCACTGTTCTTGCAGACCCTGCTGTTATTGAGCAACGCGCTCCAGCCCATAGAGCTCTTGGTCAAGTTGTTGACGATGGCCGATACCCAATCTATCCCGGGAGAACAAGATTTGAGCCTCGACCAGTGTCGGGAAGTCATTTTGTGCCCCGACAGGAGGTATACAGAGAAGTGTACGATGCGACGTTCCTATGAACAGGAGTAAGCCTCTAACCGTAACTAGACGACACCATGAGCCACTGCCAGTGGCCCCCCAGCATTTTGAGCCGACGCATCAGCACACTAGGAATGAACTTCCAACAATACATGACCAATACAACTCTCGGAGAGTGCATTCTTTGCATCCACATCGACCCGAGGACGTCATTGTTCTTGAATAATCACCTGAGCCGGTGGCTTTGGCTCTCTATTCGCTTTCTTGTCAGCATTTTACACCAGACGAAACAAAAATGAGTGAGACGTTGACAGCTTATGGTCGCTTAGTCGGTCCTAGTTAGGATGATGTGATGATTGACCACGACGTTCCGTATTTTCACGGGATCCTGTATTTGGACCCATCGATGAGACAATGGATTGACGGAATGATACCCAGTGCGGATGGAAAGGATTGTTCGTCAGAACACATACGTCTAGAATAGATGACTACATGAATGGAACATCGTGTTAAAGGATTTCCCTTGGGACTGGTTAGCCCTAGTTGGAACGGATTTATGAAATGTGCCTGAAAATGATCTATGTATACTTTGATTGACCTGAATACGTAAACTGGACTGTAAATTTTAAACACCTGCCGGAACCTGATTCATCGAACATCGAAAGGGTATAAACAAGGCATCTAGTTGCGCCCTCGTCCCCGTCCCTTGCCCACGCCCCCCATGGACGGTCCATGCCTCTTCTCGACGCCCAGGCCCTTGCGTCCCGCCGCGATGCCGCCCTTGCCGCTTCGAGCACCTCCGCCGCGACCTCCGCGCATGCCGCCGCCGCGTCCGCCACGGAACCGTCCGTTACCCCGGGGGCTCATCTTGCTCTTGACTGCGGCGGCCGTGTCGGCGTTTATGTCGTCAATCTCCTCGTCGTCCTCGTCGTCATTGGTGCGGCGGTTGGAGAACTTGAGCTTGCCGCCGCGGCCACGTTTGGCGACGTCCTTGCCCTTGAGGGCGGCGACGTAGGCGCCGACACCCGAAGCCTCGGGTTGGTCGATGTCCATGGCCTCTTCGTCGTCGTCCTTACCGAGGATGAGCTTACCGTCCAGGTCGAACTTGGCCTTGGTTCGGGTCGGCTTGCGAAGCTTCATGGGTTTGGTGGAGGAGATGTTGGCGAGAGCCTTCTTGTCGAGCAAATCAAGGGGTTCGTCCTCGTCCTCGACGATGTAAGTCTTGCCTCCCTTCTGGGCCTTCTTCTTTTGTCGGTATGCATCGTCGTCCGCGTCGTCCTCGTCTGAGCCGTCCGAGTCGCTGCTATACAGGGCTTGGTCGTACTCGTTCTCGAACTGTCGCTTGGACTGGCCCTCACCGTCCTCGTCACTGTCCTCATCGCCGCCGGCCTTTGCGGCGTCCTTCTTCTTCTTGGACCGCTCCTTTGTCTTGCGAATGTTGACAATCAGCTTCTTGTCGGCCTCGGGGCAGTTCTTGTGGATATTTTCGAATCCAAATCGACGGACCATGCGCTCCAGGATGTGCTTGACCTTAGCCTTGAAGTGGCCCTTGTGTTCGTGGCTCCACACGATGAGGTTGGGTACGAGGGTAGACAGCCGGGGCAGCATGAGCTCAATGGGAAGGCCGATGACACAGACCTTGACAAAGCCCAAACAACTCTTGACAATCTCTCGGTTGTTGGAAGTCAGGAAAAGATCCATGGTTTGCACCAGGTCAGAGAGGGTCTGCTCACTCAAAGCATCTCGGAACTCATACAATAGTCGACTGATTGCGGTGATAGATGCAGAGATCATGTGAGGGGTGCTTCCGGCCAAACCGGCACTAACCATAGTAAAGAACTCCTCAATGTTCGCGGTACCAGCGGGGGCATCCTTAGGCATGTGAGGAACCTTGGTGTTGTCAATGGGAACTCCATTAGCACCGGCCATACGGTGTCCCATTTGGACCAACAGCTCGTATGCCGTCTCTCGGGCACGCTCGTTGTTTTCCTTGCAGCAGATGATAACCTCGCTGAGCACGGCAGGAATAAAATGAAGGGATGAATCGGGGATGAAAGGAAGGAGGGCGGTGATAGCGGCGAGACGCTCTCGTCGGGCAGGGGCAGATACCTTCTCAGTGCTGGAGAAGATGAGGTTCTGCAACTCGGCGCTCCTCTCTTGGAGCGCAGCCTTGCCGATTTCAGAATCCGCCAGGCGGGGGATAAGCTTGTATGCCTTCTTCTGCAATTGAGGCTCATCCTGCTTGTAGATGACAACAGCGGCAATCTCGAAGAGAGCAGAAAAGCTCTCTCGCGGGAGGTAAACAGACATGGTGATGACAAGATCCATCAAAGTCTGTGCCGTCGATGGCATGTGATCCTTGGATTTCTGTGTCCTCTCCTTCTTCGGCTTCTCACCCTCTTGCGCAGCTTGCTCCAATTCCGATGCCAGCATCTTGCTTACACGGTCGAAAGTCTCCATGAGCTCCTGGTTGGGGGTAATGCTCAAAAAGACGTTGATGGTCTGCAAGATTGGGCCTCGGCTCTGGGGAAGAGTCTGGGTATAAACGTTAAAAAGGACGGCGAGCATGTTGCCGGCATACTGTGAAAGAAACTCAAGGTTCTTCTTAGCGGCAGCACGGCTAACTCTGCTCTGGAGGACAAGGTCCTCCTCCTCGTCTTCGATCTCCGCGATGGCCTTGTTGGACTCGATCATGGTCTTGAGGGCTCTGCAAACATCCAGTCTCAAATCGACCTGCTTGTAGAGAAGGTTAGCCAGGATTTCCGCGAAACCCTGGTCGAACGCCTCCGTCAAGTCCAAGGGCAGGTCGCAGTATCCGGGAAGAATGGACCAGATTTGCTGTACCACGGTCTCGTAAATCTTGAGCTCCATCGTCTTCTCGGCCTCGCCATGGTTGAGCACCTTCTGGAACATCAGTTCACTAAGCGGCACCATCTCGCTCTTGAAGTGTGCCAGGTTGGTGTTGCTAGTGTAATCTCTTAGAATAGGGAACATCCAGGCTCGTCCCGGCTGTCCCTTGGCGGGCTTCGCGAGATTCAGGGGCAGAACTGAAAGGACCGCTTCGGGTCCCATTGCACGGATGGCTTTTCCAATAACTTCGTCCGCCTCCTTCTTGTTGCGGAAAGATCCGTTCTCTCGGATTTCTCCAATGGTCTTCGTTGTGCTTAGCATGATAGGGAACGCCCTCCATCGCAGGGCATCGAACATGGCACCCAAGACGGCAAAGGTTTGCAGCCAGGCAGCTTGGTACTGGACCGTCAGCAGAGACTCTGCTATCTTAGCAATCTTTTCCAGGGTCTTTTCATCATAGATGGAAGGCTCAAGGACGACTTGGCGGGGTACACAATTGACCATCAAAGAAACCAAGCACTCTGATGCAGAAATTCGAATGTTCTCGGACGGTGACTCGAGGAATTGCGCGATCATTTCGAACAAGTTAGGGAGGTTCTGGAAGGTTTCCTCCGGCTCGACCTGCGAGGAAACATCATATCCACGGGACAGAATCGCCAGCCACGGGGGCACGAGTTGGGTATCGTTGGCGGCCGGACGCAGCTCCGAGATGATCTCCATCAGACGCGGCAGCTTGGCAGATGAAAGCTCATCGGTCATGCCCTCAAAGATCATTTCAAAAATCTCAAAGGAAGCCATTGTCATATACTCGTTTCCGGTCTTGGCAATGCCGAGCAACAGTTCACACAGCGACTCGATCTTCTTGCTAGGCCATCCGCCACTGGCCGACGCCACTGTCTTGACCAGTTGTAAAGCATGGATCATGGCTGGCTCATGGGTGGTGTCGGTAGATTTCTTTCCCTTTCGCAACTGCGCAATCTTGCCGGCCAGGTCGTCTAAGCTCTTCATAGCAGTCTGGGCGCACATGTCGGCAGCTGGGTGGTCCAGGGAGGGGCTCGGGGGAGGGTTTCGCAGGACCTTCTTCAACGCATCCTGGGACCTTCTTCGCACCTTGGGTCGGTGGTCCAGAGACATGTTGAGTAGTCCAGCGACTGCGCGTCGTGGTCCAATTTGGGTAACACCGAGTTCCCAAGACGCAGAGTCCTGCGCGAGAAGCAGGGCCTCGAGACATCCGATGGATGATCGCAGAAGCATGGGCTCGGCATCCTGTAGTAGGAGGAGGGGCGCAAGCAGGGTCAGGATCTGGGTGAACTTGGCGCGAAGGAGAGGCTCTGGGGCATATGGCGTAACGACGTCGAGGAGGTAGACGGCCGGCGTGGCCAACTCCAAGTTGATATTGTCATTGACGTTCGCCTGTTGGAGAAGGGCGAGGAGCGCAGCAAAGTAGCCTGTCGGGGTCGGGGCCGTGTTCTGGTCCTTCAAGGTCGACTCGACGGCATTCAGAATGACGACGGTCTAAATATTCCACCTGTGTTAGCCCACGGTGAACATTGAATCAGAGGATCCAACCCGGACAAGGAAGTACTGAAGCATACCCGCTGCTGGCTCTGAAGACCAGGGGACTTGATCTTGTCCAGCTTTTCAGCCAGAGAAGGGGTCGCCATCTTTTTGAGCAATTCGATCGCAAACCGCCTGGAATTGTTCGGTGGAGTAGAACCCCAACTTTGTGAAAAATCCCAAATTTTTTACACTGGCCGCTGAAAATTGCTTATCGCACCCCGCGGGCTGATAAGATAGCCGTATCGATTGCAAGGTGGATCCGGTGGCTGGGACCTCTGAGCCACACTGGCTCCCACCTCCCATACCCCAGTATGATGGTATCGCTGTATCCGGTTACGGACGTACCTGCCCACTTGTTGCCTGCCCCTCCAGCCTCGTGGAGCTCAAGGGGGGCTGGCAGCTTGTCCGCTCCCGAGTCGTCTCTTTATAATATACAAATCTCGAATTCATCACAGCCTCAATTCTCCCACAGCGCCAGAGAGAACATCATGGCCTTCCTCATCCTCGTCATTGGGGATCTACACATCCCCGACCGCGCGCTTGACATCCCCGCCAAGGCACGACCTTCCCGCGCATCGCCGCCGCATCGCTTCAGGGTAGCTAACACCACCGACAGTTCAAGAAACTCCTCGCACCCGGCAAGATCGGCCAGACGCTGTGCCTCGGAAACCTGACCGACAAGCACACCTACGAGTACCTGCGATCGATTGCGCCAGACCTAAAGATTGTCAAGGGCCGCTATGACGTCGAGGCCACCTCCCTGCCGCTGACGCAAGTCGTTACCCACGGTGGCATGCGCATTGGCTTCCTCGAAGGCTTCACCTTGGTCTCCAACGAGCCCGACCTACTTCTCGCCGAGGCGAACAAGCTGGATGTCGATGTCCTCTGCTCCGGCGGCACTCACCGCTTCGATGCTTTTGAGTACATGGACAAGTTCTTTGTCAACCCTGGAAGCGCTACGGGAGCGTACTCTACGGAATTCAGCAAGGAGGGAGAGGAGCCCACACCAAGCTTCTGCCTAATGGATGTGAGTACCTCAATGTTGAAATTGCACTGATTGGCGATGCTGACTACGTGCTCAGGTCCAGGGTATCTCACTCACGCTCTACGTGTATCAGCTGAGGAAGGACGACAATGGCAACGAGACCGTGGCAGTCGAGAAGGTGACGTACACAAAACCTGTCGAGCCCACGGCTGCCTCATCATGATACGAGGAAACTGGGAAGGGGACTCTTATGCAGGGACATTCAGCGACGCAAATATGAAATATATACCCACACAAGCCTCCCAGGAATCACAGCACGGTTCCCAGAAAGGGGTTGCATTTGTTTCCAAGAAATTATAATTGGCTAGACGCAAAGCCAACATTTCCAATTGGGTGGTGTGTCTGAGGAAAGAGGAAGTAGCAGATGTAAATACAAACATTGAAAAACAAGTTCCGTCGCTTTGGTATCTCGGGGCATTGAACCAGTCTGAATGAGCGCCATAAGCCTTAGTAGCACTGACAAGGCAACACACTCCCAAATAAACGCCGAGTGCTATATGCAATTCGCTTTCGCCCATCGTCATTACAGCATCATACTCCGCCGCCTCGACACGGCCCGATCCTTGGCTACAAGGTCGTCCTCGCTGGACACGGTAGACGAGACTCGCCTGGACATCCTTCGACTACCTGCCTTCTTTCTCGCCTTCTCTAATTGTGGTGAAGAGGGGGCAAACTCGTAAATATCGACCTCGCTCGCATTGGAAGAGTCAGGGTTGGCTGGTTCGGGCTTCGTCGCATCCCCCGCCTCCTCGTCTCTGTGGTCAGGTACTGTTTCCCTTGCAAGAGTTGAGGTACGCCTATCTTTGCCCTTGGTAGCGGGTTGGGCATGTTCTAGAGGTGATGTGCTCTTTCCGGCCAAAGGGCTCGCAGGGGCGATATCAAGTGACTGGTTGCTTGGTTGTGTGGGAGCAGGAGGCAGCTTCCTCCATGATGACTCCAGGTCGAGTTCCCGTTTCACCTTGACAGAGTCTGGGGCAGTCGGCTCAATCTGGCTGGATCGCCGGGCATATTTTCCATCTCCCGTGACAGCATCATAAAGTTCCTTTGTTGGCCTTCGCATCTTGTCTCGAAGATTCGGCTCCGCGTAGCTGACAGCTGCCCTACTTCTTCGGCTCGGCCTGGGTGGCTCTCGGTTCGAATTAATGTCGGCAGGTGGTGGCGTGGCTCCACGGGGTCCCTCGTCGGTGCTCATAGTCTCTGGTGAGCATGGTGAGAGAAGTGCCAGCTCAACAACGGCAGTGTCTAGCTCGCGCGGCAGAATTGCTACTTCGGTGATAACAGGTTGAGGGTTCATGGTGGCCTCGATGGTTATGGGGCTTGGGTTCTCGGGCTTGGGCTTCGACCGCTCTAGGGACGACTTGGACTTAACGAGATCGGCCTTGGCTGCCGCGACCTCGTCAGTAGCCACCGCCTTAGAAGTCTTCTTGGGCGAAGTGATGTCTTCGTTGGTGCTTTTCGCGGCCAGGGGTTTCCTCGTAGCTGTCGCTGTATTTGCTTTGTTCCGGGCGTCCTTTCTCATGCTGGTAAGTTCCTTTAGGGTCCTGCCTCCGGCTTTCTCACGGATCGATTGTTTCTCGGTCAGAATTCTCGGGGCTTGATTTTCGTCGTTGACCTTGGAGGGCTTAGCTGTCACCATGTCGTCTCTAGCGGCAAGCTTCCGTTTCGAGCCTGCCTTTGCAGGCTGAGGGGCTGGCACATCCGGTAGGACAGAGAGTTCTAGTTTCACATCCTGTAGTGGCGCTGGAGTTTCCTTCTTCTTTTCTGGTGAGGGGGACCTTGCCATCGTCTTGATGCTCTGAGGAGACTCGAGAGTGACTGGTGGCGCCATCCCGACCTTTGGACTTTCTTGGGGTGATGCGGGACATGGTCGACTAGGAGAATCGACTTTGACCGGGTCTTCATCGATGAATTGTGACATGGGAGGCGGGCCGAGCTCTGGCGACTCGACAGAGTCTGCTTCAGATCGAAGGGCTAAAATCTGTTCGGGGCTTCGAAGCTGTTAGCATCCAAGTTCTGTACCTTCGCAAGAGCAATCACATACTTCATTGACATCCTTGGGTGTGACTTCGTCTCTGATATATGTCCTAACTCTTCGATATCTCGGGCGATATCTCGCAATCTCCTTTGAGAAGGGCTGGGTCGATTGGAACTGAAGCTCAACCTGGGTTTGGTGGTCCTCCGAATCTCAGGGGAGTGTCGCTTCGTAGGCGGCTCTAGACCGAGACCAGCGAGAAGAGTGCCCCATTCCGTCAACTGCGACTCTAGTTTCTCCTTGATAGCCAATGCATGATCGGCGATTCTGCGGGTATCGTTGTTCTCGAGCTCTCCCTCAAGCTCAAGAATGCGACCGCGCAGCTCGAGGTTCTCGGAGAGCATACAGGCACACTCATTCTCGAGCTCGCGGATTCGGAGCGCTCGCACGTTATTCGATTTGGCCAAATCTCGGTTCTGGCGCAACAGCTTTTTGCGAACTGTGTTGTCACTCGGGATCAGCGTCGTGCAGGAGGTGATCGAACAGGCAGCGTCAGTACTTACGCGTTTCAAGGCTGTCCGTGGACACTGGAGGTTCATTTAGTCTAGCCATAGCTCATAATGCAGAAATATCGTGGGTTCAATTTGGTGATTTGCTTTGGAGCAGAGTATGAAGGTCGCAGGTGTACTGGTCGAGTCACGTATTGTTTGGTTAAGTGTCGGTCTAGAGGTGGGAATTTTTGGTTGTGTCATTATTTACTACCGTCCGTTTTAGGTTAGCTCAAAATATTCGCTTGGGCCGCTCGTTGCTGGGGTACCGCCTCACCACGGATCAACCCCACGTTCAACCCCACTACCGGACGCGATATTCCAGAAGCACGGGGACACATGCCGCGAATTGCTTTCTATCAGACGTCGGATTGCAAACCAACAAAAGCAAAATGTCTTATCACACGCGATCCCTCTCCTCCCACATGCGCGCACCGAGCGCCTCGGCCTCATCAGCAGGACAGTCTCCAGCGTTGCTCGCGCGCATCGAGGAGAAGAAGGCAGAGCTGGAGAGCTTGAGAGAACTCCGTGACTTGAGTGCTGCAGTCGCTGGACAGATGGAAGCTCTCGAGAAGAAGCTCTCAACTCTGTCAGACGGGACTGAAGGTGTGTATCGAAACGTGGTAGTCTCTCTTCTTGGCGAGACTAACGCTAGGTAGCAATTGCGGTGGTCATGGGAAACTGGCACAATGTTCTTCGTGCGATTAACATGGCGTCTTGTATGTCCTTTTCAGTTTCACACATTCTTGCGCAGTCTAACCCCTCTCCAATAGCCAAGCTTTCAAAACCGAATGCGAATGCTCCTGCCGACGGAGCTCAGGTTGCGACGGGCTCGCTTCCTCAGACGCTCGTTCGCATTCCCACAGAGCATGCCCCTACACTACAAGCACAGGCGGAAGCAGCAGAGGCCGCTACTGAGGAAGACGAGTCGCGGCTCGGTTGATTCTGTCTTTCTCAGTGTGACAGTGTGCGACAGTGCCATCCCTCGAATACGAATACCTCACGAGGAAGCTTGTTGTTCTTTCGAGTCTACTCGATTGACAACATCTAGCCACCGGGCCCCAAACTCTCGCTGGCAATCCCCCGCAAGTTCCATTTCGACCAATGACGTCGTGATGCTGGTCCGGTCAGAAACACCATGTCTCAGCGATAGCCCAACAGACCCGAGAATTTAAATCCACCTCAAACCCAGTGTCGGCCAGTCCGCACACTGTTATGGTTGTAGTGGATCTTGACCGTGTTACTGCAGCTCGTGTCTTTGGGAATGGCGGTATAAGACCGGGCACTCTGCTTAAATCAGGGGGTCTAACACCTTGAAGTCTTAGACAATGCGCAGACGGGACACTGAGAGTTTTGTAACGACTCCGAGAACCATCACGTTACCGTTCTTCTTCTTCAGCCGTTGTTGCTCTTGCACACACCTGCCTATAGAAGTCATCTCAGAGGAGTCTCTGAAAATGGGTAACCTCTCACTAATTGGGCTGGTTGAGGCCGATTAAGGAGTGCCAGTCGCCAACGAAGGGAGAAATGGTTGACATATGTGCGGCGCGCAAACAGAGCTACATGTCTAGGTGGGGAAGATGCTACGAGGGCAGATATCGTGGCTTCATGGCGCAGCGTGTAACTGGACCCTTGCAGGTAAAAAACACTTGACTTCAAATGTCTTAGAGTGACTGTTCGAGGTGCATTGTACATGCTGGTATGAATTAGGCCACTCGAGTTTGAGTTGTTGAGTGGATGGTAATGTGAAACAGATGAGTTTGGCGCGGCCTGAGAGTTGACGGGGCTAAGACAACTCTCCTCTAAACCTGCGTTTAGTCAGTCTGTTCAAATTCAAATTCATTTTGATTCCAAGCTTGGATGAATTAGTCTAGTGTTCGAAGACAAAGCAATTCTTCACTTCATAGGGCAGGCCTAGGCCGCCTAGGAAGAAGCAAGAGCGGGTCCTGGCGTTCGTGGGCAGATTAGTAAAAGAAGAGTGGCCACAGTGGTGGACCATTCGACTGCAGTTGGTCTACTCTGGCAACCCCAACTTCGTGCATGGGGGGGATCTAGCCAATGGAGATTGCAGATGACGACGCGACGCGCGCAACAACGCTTGGTTCCTCCTGCATTTGGACCTATGGGTCTGGGGTTTTTGGTGCGAAAGTCAACAACAAGTCAATAAACCCACCACTGGAGCTGTGCGACGTGGTTGCGCCTTGGCTGCCCTAGGATGAAGCATGTGCACATGCAGTAACTCCTTCCGGGACGAGCTGAGAGAAGCCAACAGTAGTGGGTGTTTTACAAGGTGTCAGTGACGATGATTGCTGCAGCGGGCAGGTGGCTGTCGAGGCGTTGTATTTGTTGACTTCCATTGACACTGCGTTTCTCCATCCTGGCCTCGTTCTGCTCTTTTCTCTTTCAACCTCCAACCTCCATCTTCCCCATCTACCATCAATCCATTCCATCCATTCCATCCATTCATCATCTGTCTCACGGCCACTGCCCTATCCTGAAGCTTTTTGGTACCTCCTCCCGCTACACAGCTCAACCTGGGCCTAGAGCATCCAACTATCTCGAACAACCCCTGCCTATCTGTGAAATTACACTCTCTTCATCGAATCTTCCCCTGTCCCATTGCGACGCACCTCGGCGCCCAATCTGCGGCCATTGCCCCGGTCTCCCACGTTGACAGGGTTTGCAAGGCCCCATTCGTCAGGATTCGTCAGGGTCCTGACTCCATTCTGAAAAGAAGCCGCCCATGGTCATGGCTCGAATCAACCGTGCCACGGATTCCAGCCATACCGCCCTCACCTCGATGCCCTCGACCCTCCAGCATTCTGCGGATATCGACCCGGACACGAACGCTAAGGCCACTACTACTGCGATCGCCTCGTCGAATTCACGAGGCTTTCTCCAAGAATTGCCCATTGGCCAGGTTCAGAACAAGTCCATTGTGCCCCTCCCAACCCGCAGCTGCCAGGACTCGGACCCCAAATTCAACCACGCTGGACCCAACTTCTACTCTAACTCAACCTTCCAATCTCTTCCTGAGATCAAGCCCACCAACACCAAACCTTCGTCGCAGGGCCTTCAACGACGTGTTGGAAACGACTGGACCACTTCTGAGCCGCTTGATGCGGTGCTGGAGGAGTCTTCCATTGCTCCGTCCTCAAGCTCAACATTTGTCGCTGCAATCGCATCCGCACCTGTAACTGTATCTGCATCGGCGAGCCCTTCTTGGCCAGCAGTCCACCACCGTTCGCCTCAAGGTTGGTCGCCATACCCCTGCCCCTCTGGCCTTCAATGCCATTGCCTGTGAACCTTCAACTTGACTCCTCTTGTCGCTATCCCATCTGGACTCAACCCCTATATACTCGTGCTAACTTTGATACCAAGCAGCAAACACCACCAGGAGTCACCCGCTCATGACCGCAGACTTCGAGTGCCCGAGGCGACAACAGATCGAGAAACACATGGCAGGTCAGTTCGAATGGATTGTATCATGCCCAGCGCCAGCCAGTTCTGCCAAGGACCAACACTCCCAAGAGAATGACGAAAACCGTTGCACGGGAGGAACCACGGTCTTTGGCTGCAACTTACTGTCACGGAAGCAGCGATCGGTCTCCCACAAGGCTAGTACAGGATGTCTCCTAGCTAACTCCTATACCCTCCTAGCCACCCCTCTTGAAGGCGATGCATACATGTCACCAGACTCGCAACTCTCCCATACCTTAGATAATCAGGTCGATATGGCGCTAGATCAACCCCCGGCCTACACCTTGCACCCGAGCACCCCGCTCAAGGTGCCCGATGTTGAAATCGCGGAGGTCGCAGAGCAGGCTGTCTCTCCGTCACTGACCTTGATAAGTGATAAGAGCAGCAGTTATGCTGGTGGATCTTCAAGGACCGGCTCCTTCTCCGTCCCTCGAATTGAGGATTCCCTTGCGGAGCTTGACAAACTTGAGGAAGAGCTCGAGGCCATAAATGCCGTCGCTCACACTAGGCGCATCAATCCTGACGATGTCAAGGCTAGTTCCAAGCATCTAGAGCCAAGGCTGGAGTCCAGGAAATCCACCGTCTCGAAGCGAGCATCTATGGGCAGTCTCTCTGCAACTGTACGCATTAAGCAGTCCGAGAGGCCTCAACCATCCGTCCGAAGGTCCACTTCACTCGTTTTCCGCAACAAGAAAGAGGAGCAATCTGAGTTGCCAAGGCTAAAGTCGCAGCTATCACGAAGTAAACTTGCGACCGCCCAGCTAGCACCGCCCAAGCCACCCGTGAAGTCGACGAAAGCACCAACAGTCCCAAATTTCGAACTCCCTGGCGAGGCTGTGGCCCGACGGTTGAGAGAACAACGCGAAGCTCGTTTGGCTCAACAGGCCGAGGCTCAGAAGGCATATGTTGCTCCCCCGAGGCCCAAGTCCAACAAGCCTTTGACAAAGCCCAACTTTGAGCTTCCAGGAGAAGCTATCTCGCGGCGAAAGCGAGAAGAGCGCGAGGCGCGTCTCAAGGCGCAAGAAGAAGAACAGAAGAAGAAGCGCGAGTTTAAGGCTAAACCTATGCGCTCCAGTATCGCGCCAAGCACCCTTCCCCGGGAGACGGTAACGAGCCGTGCACGTCAGAGCAAAACTTCTCAAGACAGTAGCGCAAAAGCGAAACTTGAGCCGGCCAAGTCGAAGAGATTCTCGCTCAGTGCCTTGCGTTCAGGTCAGGGGGAGACTGCGGACGGCAAACCCACTCAAAACCGTGGCAGACTTGCTACTATGGCTTCTAACGAAGATCTGAGTCGGGGAACATCAACTTCGACCGGAAGCTCTACTGGGAAACGAAACACGCTTTCTGCAGAGGAGTGTCAGCAGCTGAAGCTGAAGGGGAAGCAAATATTCGAACGAGACAACACTAGCTTCACACAGGACAAGGAGCGCGAGAGACGTGAACGTGAGGCGGCTGCCCGACTTGCGAGGGAACAAGCAGCGGAGCGGTCACGGGCGGCTAGCCGAGACTGGGCAGAGAAGAAGCGGCGCAAAGAGCTTGCTATGAGAGACGCGATGAGGGACAGGGCATCTCAGGCTGTCTGAGAGGATGGCTGGTGGGCCTGTTTGTGGTGCTGAACAAGGACTAATCATTTGATCATAAGCTACGGAGTTGGAAAAGGATGGTGTTTTTTAGCACCGGTAAAGTGCTCCTGTTTGTATCATTTCTTGTTTTTGTTTTTCGGTGTCGAGATATTTGTGCTCGAGTATTTCTAACAATGGCGTTAGGCTGTAAGTGTATAAAGGGGGCGATCAGGCGCACGGCTGAGTTTCTGCTTTTTCTTCTCTTCCTGGCCTTTGGAACTGCTTTACTACCCTTCAGTTTTTGTTACTTATTTGAGTGTATCCAGTGCGCTCTCGAAAAGAGACCAACATGTTGTACTTACATGGTTCCCGTGAAAGATGCTGCATGTGAGGTAACTAAGTTCTAACTTGGGATTAAAAGATGATTATTCTAGCCAATACGGCACTAGTCAGGCTACACATGTTCCTGGATCTTGTGGGTTACGAACTTACAGGCAGCTACTCCGTACATCAGCCACACATGCAGTGGTGTCGGCAGGGGGAGCGAATGATAATTGGCCCCGAAGAACCGGCGCTGATGTTCCGGTGTGGCACGGCCCCGCTCCGACCTGGGGGCTCACTATAACCTCGTCGCCCCGCACAAGCTCCCCCACTAACAACAAACCTACACTCATTTTCGAATAAAACGTTACTAGACTAACAAACTGTAGCGAAGTTCGTCAATCCCTATACATCGTTCTACATCATTCATCGGGAATGGTGCAAACTGTTAGCATCGCCGTGCAGCTTGACGCTTGCACCATCGTCGGCATCTCAAAGCCCGCGTCCGAGACGCAGCCCCGGCCGCTCGATGTCTTTTATGGCATCCCTTTCGCGAGAGCGCAGCGTTTTGAGCGTCCCATGCCAGCTACTCTCCCCAGCAGACTGGATGCTACAAAACCGGGAGATGCGTGCCCAGGCCTTGCGTCCTTTAGTGAAAATGAAGATTGCCTCCGCCTGAATATCACTCGTCCAGCACGAACCGCCGCCGACGTTGCGGGCTGGCCGGTGCTGGTTTTTATACACGGCGGGGCGTTCAACTTCGGAAGTGCACTGGAGCGCAACATGGAGAGTACCGTTTCGTGGAGCGAGCAACCCATCGTGGCCGTGAGTGTCACGTATCGTCTTGGTGTGCTTGGATTCCCTGCGGCCCCCGGGGAAGAGGGCCGAAAGGCATACAACCTTGGGCTCAGGGACCAGGCCGCTGCGTTGCAGTGGGTTGTAGAGCGCATTGGAGCGTTTGGAGGTGATGGAGCGAGCATAACAGTTGTAGGGGCAAGTGCCGGTGGTCATTCAGTAAGTGGAAGCTTCTTCATGAAATGACGGACTATGGATAAGAGTCATCTCTGTGACGGCGGCGATGTTGACGTTTTCGGTTTCGTTTTCGTTGCTAAAATGCAGCCACTACCTTCGACTCTCGCTAACACATTCAGGCTGGCCACTTGCTCCTTTCCCCCTCTCCGCCCCCCTTTCACAAGGCCATCCTCGAGTCCGGCTCTCCCACGGCCCGGCTCGTTCTCTCGCCCACTCACCCGCAGACTGCCGCGCAGTTTGCCTTTCTCCTCCAGGACACCCGCTGCTCATCCCTTGCGGACCTGAAGGTCCTCCCACTCCGGACGCTGCTCGATGGCGCGACACAGGTCTGGAGCCGGGGAGATCGGGCGGTCCAGTGGCCGTTTCAACCGGTCGTCGACGGTGACGGCGACGGCGGCGTGATCCCTGATCTGCCGGTGAGGCTGTGGGAGCAGCGCGTGGCGGATGGCCGCGCAGGCAATATGTGCGTCATGACAGGCTTCTGCTCGCACGAGGGCATCTCCTTCGTCCCCATCTCGGCAAACACCAACGCCGACTTCCGCAAGTTCTTCACGACCCTCATCCCGTCCCTGTCCGCCGCCGACCTCACGGCCATGGAGACGCTATACCCGGACCCGGTGACGGACCCGTCGTCGCCGTACGTCCACGGGAGCCGGAAGCAGGGCCGGCAGTTCCGCCGCCTGGCCGCGGCGTACGGCGAATTCGCGTACATTGCCCCCGTGCTGCACACGGCGCATGTGCTCTCAGCCGCCGGCGCCCGGGTATACGTGTACGAGTACGCCGAGCCGTCAGGCCCGCATCGCACGGCCGAGCACGGCGCCCAGAGCCTCGCCATGGAGCGCCACGCCTCGTCATCCAACGCGTGCCCGGGGCTCGCCGAGACGGTGGCGACGCTGCACGGCTTCGTGACGGCGTTTGTGAGCAGCCCCGAAGGCGACCTGGGGGACTCGTGGCCGGCCTTTGTTGGTTCGGGATCGCCTGGCGCCGTCGGCGAGGGCAATATCCTCGTCTTTGGGGCACCGGATCGTAGCGGTTCCAGGCTTGTCCCCGTGCAGCCGCGGGTGCTCGAGGCGGCGGAGATGGAGCGGATGCGGTTCTGGTGGGAGAGGATGGAGCTGGCTCAGGGGATGGGGCAGATGGCGACGAGGCAAACCACCTAACGATGGCATTGAAGACATGGAGCAAACATCATTGTTTGGAGCATTAGCTGCTCAGACTTCTGGGGATGACTCCCTGTATTATTCAGAATGGGGATCTGATATGAGGATGATGGTGAATTGAGAGACGATACAGGTTAAGTAAGCATAAAGCTTGTCAATTCGTTTCCTACCTACGTCTATCAACACGGTTTCAGCCAGATATAACTTCTACCAGGTACCCTTACATCCCCTTTACACCTTGTTCCCCATACAATCCAACTCTCAGGGCCCCGAAGCCGACATACATCGCCGACCCCATCACCATTACTTCGAGCCCTCGCGGCCCTACTTTTCCACCGTCACCGTATATACATGTCCATCTCGTGATATAAGCGTTTCGGGAGCGAGTGTTCGTCGTGTTCAAAAGTCGCCGCTCGGGTGGATTTCCATTCCTTGGAAACAATTGAAAGAGGATAGAGAAAAAGAAACACAGATACTTCTGGTGGTACAACACCCGATGTGAGACGTCGACTTTTTAAGGAGCGATTAGGTAGTTGAGTCTGCCGGTGTATATGGCAGAAACATGGGAATATCCCTCATCAAAATGGAACAAAAACATGCCTTATTCCAAACGCCAGTGCATAATCCACTTCCAAGCGAGGGTGTTCGATAGGAGGCGGGTATCTTGAACATAGGAGAAAGTCCGGGACAGCGGGGTTCGCCGTGTCGGAGATTGAATTGTTGTTTAAAAGTTTTGAGAAATGCCTGCACTCTGTTGAGGGTAGTGAGATGGGTTCTCGATGCGAGTATTGCGTCGCGCTGGGTTATCGCGGATGACGGGCGCGCCAGGTACGTCTGGTCGTTGGCCGTTGTAGTTATCGCCGTACGGGTTGTTTTGGCCGTATTGGTCGTAGTACGTTCCACCAGCGCCGTACGAGGTGCCCATGGGATCGGAGCCGTCAGATCTAGCAGCGCTGTATGAGGAGGAGGCGTTGGAGGGGCCGCGGTGCACATCGGCCCCACGATTGTTGGCTGAAGAGGGACCCATGGCACCCAAGATCCCGCCTTCGGGCGAGTATGATCCGTCCATCAATGGCTCGCCGGATCTGCCATCCGACATGTGCGCTGTAGGTGACGTGATATCTGAATAAGCCTGACCCGTCTGGCCGCCAGACATGGTCGTGGAGGCCTTGCGGCCTGTGGAACCGACCGTGGTGTTACCCCAGCCGCGGTAACCCGAAGATGCATCCTCTCTCATTTCGTAACTGCCATCGCCGCCCATGCCAACAGCGGGAATGGTAGGATCAGCATTGGGGTTATAGGCATAGTCCTCCACCTCCTTGCGACGCTCCTCCTCGGTCTGCTTGCGCGCGCGACGCTTCTTCCACCAAAAGAGGCCAACGAGGGCCAGGATGACGATTGCAGCGATAGGGACAACCACTCCAATGGCAACCTTGCTCGTCTGGCTCAGACCTCCCTTCGAACCCCCCGAGCCATCGATACTATCGGAGCCCGAGGTACTTGACGTAGAAGCCCCTGAGCCTGTCGTGGTGGCCGCCTTGTTGGTGGTGATGGTAGTGACAACGACGATGCTAGTCTGGGCGCCATCGGTGTTGGTAACGATGACGGTGGATACCGGGATTTCGGTTGTTATGCTTTCTTGCTGCGTGGATGAAGCTGGGGCTTCACTGGTGGTATCGTTGTTGGCTTCACTGCTGCTTGCAGGTTGAGTCGGGGCAGCGGACGTCCTAGAGGTCTGCGCAGCCGTGGTAGGGTCCGGGGAAGAGACCTGTGCGGATGTGGTGGGTACTGGGTCAGCCGATGACGGTGCGGCAGAGGAAGCTTGGGTTTCCGATGGCTGGGACACTTGTGTTGAACTTGAGGCTGGATCTTGCGAAGCAGAGGCGGAGGCAACGGCGCTGGTTTGAGAGTCGTTGTTTGATGCCGTGGTAGGCACAGCAGCCGTGTTTGATTCGACAACCGAGGACTGGGAATCGACAGCGGTGGTCCCGGCAGGAGCTGCTGAGGTCTCCTGGGTGGCGAGAGGATCCCCGCTGCCCGTGGTGTTGGACATCGTGGCGCCCGGAGTGTTGGGCAATTGCCTGAAGTCGAGATGCATGTTAGCGGTTGGGCGGAAGCGATGCTTCACGCGAAGCTCGACGGACGAGGATCGGGCGAAGGTCGTGTGTGGGACAGGCAAAGGAGAGGCGAAAGCAGAGAGAGGCGAAAGGCGAGACGAGTGTCGGCGTGGTCGCAGAGGATGGACCAGGGAGGGTTAAAGAACAGATCAAAGGGCGACGGTTTGGGGGAGTGGGTAGTGAGGCTTGGCCGCGAAGGCTTGGAATGAGGGATGCAATAATGATAAAGTGGTGGAGGAGTGGTTTGGGCGATGGGAATGGGTAGAGTGGGTTTCTGTCGACTCAGACTCAGACTCGAGAGCGGGCAGACGAGACGACGGGAGGGCGCATGGCATGGCATGAGAGACAAGAGGCGTGCAGGATCGACGGGTAACGGGCTTCGAGCTTGGGCTTGGGCTTCAGACGACATACGTACCTAGAGCCTATGATTTGGACGGGCTGATCGAGGGCGGAGACAGCGATGAGAGATCGGCTGGTGGCTTTGTCGGAGAGAGTGTTTCGACGTCTGGTCGCGGATGGGAGAGACGAAGATGGTTGGTTGAGGTTGATGGAGCAGGTGGTGCGAGACAAAAAAAGAAGACGCGGGGGGCGCAGGCGGTTGCTGTGGCCGCTGAGCTGAGGCGCTGAGGCGCTGACTGGGGCTGTTGAAGACGCTGACTGGGCTGCTGGGGGTACCGACTGGGCGCTGGGAACCCTAACCTTACGGGGCTTGCAGGCGGTCAAACTGTACGTAGTAGGCAGCCAGTGAACCGTTTACCAAGCGCGTCTTTTTTCGATCCTCTTACTTTCCACTTCTTCCCTCTCCTTCTCGGACCGGGAACCGCTACGAGGCGCTGGGAGGTGCTGGAACTAGGAACAGGTCTGCTCCTGGTTCAGCGGGTCCTCTCTCGGCGGTCGCGCTCAGGTGGGCCTGGGACCGCCGAGGACACACGCTTGACGGCTCGATGACGCTGGAGTCTGGACGGGAATAAGAAATCGCAAATTAAGCCAGATGGAATAAACTCGTCCCCTTGCCTCTGTGCGCGTCTTCGGCTCGACCTTGTTCTACGTCCAGGTTCTGTTCCACGCGTCCGGGCGGAAGAACGAAAAGCTTCGGGGTGAGCAAAGAATGGGATTCCCGCTTTCGGAAGGGGGGTGACGGAGGAAATGCAACCAGGTAGAGGAAGAAGAATTCAGGGATGATGATTGATTGATGGGAATCGCGGATCGATTCATCAGCGGCGAGGGAGAATGGTCAACTGAAAGGCCCGCAACCGTCACCAGCCAGATGCATCCATCCCCCAGATTACAGCTGACAGCCTGGCCGGGTCCTGACTGGGCAGTGAGAGAGGTATCCGAAAGACTCCTTACTGTTGGTGACAGGGGTGCTCCGTAGTGGACGGATGCACCGTCAAAGGCAGCGAGAGACCCAAAAGCAAGGAAAAGGAAGGTCAAGAGGCAACCTCACCTCACTCAACTTGGCAGTGTGCTCCGGGGGAGAGGGGAGCCTCGCCGACCTCAGACCTCACAGGCTTACACCTCGCTAGGTACTGGTCTGCTTGCAACATTAACCCTGCTAACTGACGTGCCTGGTGAGTCTCATGGTGGTAAGTTATGGACGACATAATATTGGACACGCTATTCTCCCTCATTACCACCGCGTTTTGGGCCCAACACCTGAAGCTTGCACCACCTTTTTGATCGCCCATCTTTTCGTCATCCGTCAGGTCGGCGGCTCCCATCCAAGCCCGCATCCAAGTTCTCGGCTCCCCCTCTCGACCCATTTCTCCATCGGAAATCCTTGGACGAGGATCTCCATCGCGATTTCTCGTACTTTGTAGAGCTACGTATTGCAGTGCAGTAGCCAGTGGGCCATAAGTCCATGCGCCTTGGAAAATCCACCTGGAGGCAAAGCTCAGATACGAGGTGGTGGGGACTGATGAAGTCGTGCTCTCTCTCTCGCTCTCTCCTCTCTGTCTGTGCATCGTCCACGGCCCGCTGAAGGAGCACCAACCAACGGTGCTATGGGAAGCCCATGTCATAGTACGGATACTAGTGATGATGAGTTCAGGTGTCGGAGCCAGCCCCCGTCCGACTCTTCGCAAGACGGCGTGTAGCGCAGGATTCCAGGTCGACCCTTTGCGTGAGGTCAAGACGGAGCCGCGTCCACATGTCATCATGGGTTGAGCGAGCAAGCGAGTGAGTGAGAGAGTGAGAGAAAGAGTTTTATTCTATGCGGGTCAAATCATCAATTGACATTGCAGACGGATGCTCCTGCAGACGGGCTAAGGCACAGCGAAATAACATGGACGTGTAAGCCAGCCCAGCCCAGCCCAGCCCAGCCCAGCACCCGATAGTGTTGCTTATGAGCAATATCGGAAGCTCTGGTAGGGATCGCCCTGTTGGCCGGATATGACGCCGCAGAGCAGCGAGCTCAATCTCCTCTTTTCCCGCTGCTGTGCCTGCAGCAGTGCAAGCCGCCTGTCCGATGGAACGTCGCCGGCAGGATCTGTGTGTCTGCAGAAGAGAGAAGAGTAATGAGGGAGAAATCTCTGCCCAACCAACAGACTCTCCAACCAACACTTTTCCTGTTTGGGGATTCCATCGCGATCATGAGCGGCCAACGAACGAGCCGACTGGATCCAGTGAATCTGGGGAGTGCCCGCCAGCGTTGCGACGTTACCCCCGTAATTATGCACGACCCGTTCACAAGGAGGGACCTGAATCGAACAAGGACCATTGATGAATGATACTCCTCAGCCAAACAAATGGCGACTGTGACGGTGACATCCAAAACATCGACTCAGAAGCGTCCATCCACTGTAACGAGGTGGGAACGGAATGAATTGCATTTGCAACGCCCCGTCCCAGTCTCAGGGCTTCGAATTTAGCAGGTTCAATAGTCCACTGCACTGCATTTCCCCACTCAACCATCTTGTTGTCTCAGACGCGTCCCGTTGCTGTAGTCGCAGACACAAAACAAGATGCTAGTTAATCAATGAAATTAATGAGCTGGAAGATGCGACATCAGCGCTCCGTCATATCACGCCGGCGTCGTCCATGTCTCTGCTTATCTGCGGACCTTGTGTCTCCGAGGTGCTCCAATGGTTCAGGCTGTTAGCAGCCAAAGAGGCAATCGCCGGGCCAGTTCTGGTCGCCAGCGCCGCGATCCCTACCAGTAGGTAGCAGCGGACCTATGTCCCGTGGCCGAGGAGCAATGACCACTGACAACAAGAAAGACATCTTCCACCGCAGAAGCCTTTCAGTCCCATCAGCTCGTTCTCTCATCGCCACTTTGGCTTCACCTCACTTCACCTCCCCAGCGCCAATCTCACATCTTTCAACCCGCCTCCAAAAGCCTCCACAAACCGCAGCAACCCGTCTCCACCCCCTCATCCCCCAAAAATAGGCACATGGTCGCGTGTGTTTGTCCTGTGGCTGGGGCTGGGAGGGGGTCTGGTGTTATTTTAAAGATGGCGCCGGCGCCGATCCAGCCATTTTTGCTGACCTGCGTTGCGCTTTTTCCAGGTTAAACTCGAATCGTGTTTTCATGTTTTTTTCTTCTTCTTCTTTCCGGCTCTAATGATAGTACGACGCAGCGAAAGCGGATGCAAAATTCCCTCACCTTCCCTATGGGCTTCGCCAGTGTCGTGATCGGTCGGTGTAGGTACTTCGTATACGAGTTTGGGCGTGGCTCAGCAGCTCCATCGAGCAGCCGAGCATCCTGGACAGAGCATCCTGGACATAGCCGATAGTGTTGGCCCCGCCGAAACGTTTCCCCTGGTGCCATCCACTACCATTAGCCATCCCAATAGGGTTTGTTCCTGAACGTCGCCGCTTTTAGCAAAACCATCTCCGTCTCATTGGGTGAGGTGAGCCAACGCATGGTACGCATATCGCTCTCTGTCCGACATCAGTCACTTGCATCAGAATCAGGTGGTGCCAATGCCTTCACGACGGCGGAGAATAGTAAAATCATACAAGATCGCCAGAGTTCGTACGAGCTCGACCCGCTTGTCCAACATATTGCCTATCAAATGAAGAATGGGCTATAACTACAAGGGCGCGCAACCTTCCAAATCGAGAAACCCTCACCAGAGTGTAGTGACTATCACATGTCCATACCAGTGTTAATGTTCAACACCATAGTTGCAAATGGTGAGAGTCTGTCTGTTTATGCTTGAGTCAAGAGAACGCTCATTCCAAAAGCCGAATCCAACCGCAGTGTCCAACACTCGCAGCGTCGAAGATGATCGCAATTATCTTCACAGTCCCAACACCATTGTGAACTATTCGAGATGAATATTACAATGCAGTTATGCGTGTATGGTGAAAGGGGGTCTGTCTGATGCTCGCAACCAATGTTTCAGGAGAACCCTCCGTGAGGCTTCAGATCCTAGGTATGAGGGCTACGTGCATAGGTGCTCAGCACATGTTGTCTAACGTGTCATATTTTCAGTGCGTCGCTCCGAACAGCAACGACTACTGTAGCAGGTTAATGATAGCGAGATCAGTCTCAGTTTCAAGTCGAACCCAGATGACAAACTAAATACAACCACTGACGCTAAAACCTCATAAAAGGCATGCAAGACCAATGTCACAACCAAGTCACAGGAAAAAGACCATCGAATGCCTGTAGAAAAATATGACAGTGTTGAATTGGCCAACACCACATCCAATTGACCTATGTACAATTTGTCGGAAGTCGTCCGAACAGGTAGTCGTCATCTAGTTTGTCGTTTGTGGTTTTCCTACCCTTCTATATGCAAAGCCTTGCAAGTTGTTTCCCAAGACACTATGAGAGAAAAATAAATCGCCAGTCGTCATGACCCTCAAAGTACGCCTGTGAAGCGGGAAATTGAAATGTTAAGAAAATGACAAATTCCGCGCACGCTGTGATTTAACGCAATGATGTCAAGAAATGAACTAGTTCCGAGAGTTGCCTTCCATGGCATTACCAGCTCCAATCTCAGGTACTGAAGTGGAACCAAGTGAGGTACGCTCATTGGCGCATTCCCCATTGAGGCTTCAGTTGATCTGACAGTGAGGCTTGCGTGAAGACGGTGTCTCCCGGAAGACGGCTTACTCGGCCGGCTCCGTTTCGGATGGCTCCTAGCTGAGCTTGTGAGATGCCACTGCGGTTGCTCCTGATACTACCCGCATCGCTCATGGTGTCTGCATCCTTGAACTTCTTGGGAGGCGCGAAATCTAGACCAGTAAATGTGCTCGATTTACGAAGCAAATGACTACCACCAAGTTAGTTTGCGTTCCAAACCAAATCATTGTACTCTTAAACTTACGGGCTGGGGAGAGCGGCCAGCTCATCAAAGGCCGACACCACGGGGGTAGCGACGGGCACCGAGGGAGAGTACGGTCGTCTCTCACCGAAGGGACTTTGAGAACGGCCGGCAGCAGTATCCTTGATACGGTCAGGAGGAGCAAAGTCGATGGCACCCATGATGGCAAACGAGTCGTCCTTGAGCTTTGAGGGAGTGGGCAACGTGGTGAGAGCTGCTGGGGGCGGGAGATTCTTCTTGGGTGGCTGGCGTCCTCTTGCAGATGCCGAGGAGTCGGGTCGAGGTCCGAAGGCAGATCCAGCACGGGAGCGGCCTCGAGGTCCTCCGGGAGCGCTCATTCCACCAAGAGAGCCATGAGGGCCGTGGGGACGAGGTCCGCGGGGGCCAGGTCCACCAGGTCCGCCAGGTCCACCACGGAACTGTCGGCCAGTGGGAGGGGGAGTCATAGCACGACGAGTGACGGGTTCCGCGTAGGGCATAACAAAGGCATTGGTGTCAGGGTCGAAGTAGGCCGCAGCCTCTGGGAGGTAGCCTTGGTCATAGTCCTCGTAGTACCCTTGTTGTTGGCGTGGCTGTTGTTGTTGCTGCTGCTGTTGATATTGTCCGCCCGGAGGAGGAGCGGGCATTGGTGGCGGGGGTTCCTTGCCGGCGTAGTCCTCGAAATATTCCTTGTAAAAGGATCGGATACGGTTGGCACGATACTCGGGGTCCTCGGATTCGGTAACTTCATTCGGGGGCAGAGGGCGGAATCCTACAGACAGTCTCTTGTTGTCCTGCTGGGGAACACCCAGACCCCGTGGCTGCTGTGTGGGAATGTCTTCCAGATACGAAGCTCGCTGAGGAGCATGTTCACGGCCATAGTCCTCGTAGATATCCTCATAGTATTGCGTAGTCGAGATCTCGGGCTGATACGCGTTGAAGTTGGAGTCGGCGTGGTGCTGGTCATGGGACTGGAGAGATGCAGAATGGGGGACATCCGGGGTTGGGGGGGCGGGGCTCTTGGGGAGATGGAAGTTCAGACCCAGGCCAGCGCCATTGGACTCGCGGCCACGGTGAGGAGGCAGAGGGAATCCATCACCGATAGGCGTAGTGGCATTGCTGTTGCTAGCTTCGGAAAGAGCGGGAAGCTCGAATTGGGGGCTCTTAGATCGTACGGGCTCTGGCTGTTGAACATGAGGGTTGTGCTTGTCCTCGAAGTCGGAAACAGTGCCAATCTCGGGAATGATGGCCTTGGACTTGAAGGCATCCTTCTCAGAGTCGACAGGAGATTGAAGCTTGTGTGCAGGCTCGGGCTTGGAGGGAAGAGCAAAGGGGTCAATCTTCACGTCCGAAGGACTGATTGGCGACTTGGGCAGCGAGTTGGTTCGCGGGGGAGGCATTCTCTGAGATGGAATGGATCGACCCGTGGTGGTGGACAAGCGCTTGCTAGACTTGGTGTAGACCGAAGATGTCTCTTTGTTGTACGGCATGGATCGCATAGACCCAGTCTCGCTGTTGGTGTAGTTGGTAACCTGCTGGTACGGGTCCTGGTGATCGTTGCCGAGCGAGCGGGCGAGGGAGTGAAGTGACTCGCGAGACTGCTGGAGGCCCGGGGGAAGCAGGTAGGGCGACGACAAGTTCATGTCCATGGAGAGCTGGCTCTGTTTGTGGTGCAAGCCCTTCTCGCCACCTCCCATGAACAGACTCTTGCGATTCGATTTCTTGGGTTCATTCAAGCCGAAGTCCAAGCTCTTGTGAGGATCCTGAATATCCTCTAGCCTCTGTCGCCGAACGTTTCTGCGATGAAGATAGAGAAGAACGCCGGCAAGAATCACAACGGGGACACTAGACCAACGGTTAGCACTATTTTCCATTGATCCATGGCTCAACGACAAGATTGGTGGACATACACAACAACGGCAACGATCATAGGGGTGCTGACGCTAACAGGCTTCTCGCAGGTGTTGGAGTTGGGGGATTCCTCGCATTTGGAATCAGATGATCGACTAAACAGTCGGTTGACAACATTAATCGTAGACGTAGCAGTTCGCTGGGCAACTGGGGGCGACACATCTCTCCGGAGGTTGATTCGGGGTTGCAGGCGATAGCCCTCGCTCTGAGTGAGCTCCATGGTGAAGGGCTCAGCGGTTGATGCGCCTACAGCGATAACTCGAGGGGAGGGATGGCAACGAAGATGCGTCGGTGATCTTTCCTCTGCAAAACAGAGATCCGGGGGATGGTGAATAAGGATTAAGGCTTTCGAATTAAATCCCAAAAACAGCTCTCATAACCATTAAGATTTACAAATTGTTGAATAAGTTGAGATGCAGTCGACGTCGGGAGGGGTGTTTGACAGGGCAAGGATGTATTCTTCGTTTCGTCGAGAGGCGTCAAGGCAGGATAAACGGCCAGAGGATCGAGTGAGAGCGGTGCCGTAAAAGCTAAACAGTGAGCTAAAAAGCCAGCGAGCGAGTGCCAAAGATTTGGCGGTGATGGTGTAAAGAGTGACTGAGATCGCTAGGTGGGTTTCGCGGGAAGCTGGACCGAACGCGAAGCAAACGAATAGAATGAATGACGGTGGGAACTTGTCAACAGATGAGAACCCTGAATTAAGGCGAATAAAAGAGTGACGAGCCCGCTGGCAGGCAGAGGAGGAGACGGGGGGAGACGGAGGTGACTACCGTCGTCGTCGGGGATCGGTCGACAGTTGGAGGAGAAAGAGAAAGACTGACGATGAAGAAGAGTCGTAAGAAAGGGCCAAGAGGGAGAAGGAGGCGAGATATTCCAAGGACCCGGCGTGGAAGGACCCAACCTGGAACCAGGAACCAACGGGGGGGCGTCAGAACCGAACAAGCACGAGGCGGCGCGGCCCAGGCCCGTCCAGCCCCCTAACCCCGGGTGGTATGGGGCTCTCTACAGTGGGCTGCGTACCTGCTGTCAGGTACCGAAGGGCCCTGGTAGGCTGGTACCTAGGCTGTCTGCAGCATGGCTGCTTCTTCCGTGCAGGGCTCCTGAAGCACCGAGGGAGGCACCACTGACCGCGGGCTGCGGGCGACATGGTACATGGCGAAAATTCCACTGGGAGCCAGACAAGGTACATTGAACACAGCAATTACAGGGCACGCAGCACGCCGCGCACCGCTGGGCCCAGCATAACCTAGCACCTAATTAGCTCCCAGACACTACTATCGGGTTCTAAATTGGGTTCTGGAGGCTGGCTTGTCCAGTGAGGGACGACGAGGTACGAAATCCCATCCCATAACAACCCTGCCATTGCGAACGGAGTCGTTCCCCCTGAGCAAGCCCTTCGATGGTGCCGTCGAACCTTGGCCTGCCCCTCTCATCAGTGGATTTCTGCCGGAATACGATTGGACGATTTGCGTCGGGTCCCCTTCCAAGCCTCCCCAAGAGAGATTGGAGTGTGGATCCCATCCTGTGAGCTTCTGATCCTTGGAAGCGACGAAGAAAACCTGCAGCGAGCCGGAGACGCAAAGGGGGAGGGGATTGAGACGAGATTGGGTGGAAGGGGCGGCTGATATCCACCGAAAGCGCCATGGCCATCCTGCACTCACCACCACTCACCACCATAGTCCGTTCAACCACCACCCAGCCTAGACCCTGTCACCCTGCAGTTCACCCAGCTTGCCAGCACAAGTGACAAGAGTCAAGACAAACATGGCCTGGCGTTAGCCACGACGACGGATGAGACACCCGGCACGTACCATGGGGGACCAAGTCGCCAACAAGCCAACAAGGGCCTGCAAAACCTGCCTGCCTGCCTCTTGCGAACCAGCGTAGGAGCAAAGTCACCTGCGGCCTCAGTCCACGGGCTGTTCCCAAGGGGGGTTACAGCTTCATCGCCACGTCCAAAAGTCTGCGGTTTCCTTTTTGCTGCTGACGCTGAGACAGTCTTGCTCTCGCGCTGCCTCGGAGTAAACAACGAAAACCAATGCGGGAAGTAAAGTAAACAACAGGAACGGCGGCTTTGTTTTAATTTCCAGCAATCCAGCGCCCCCCGCCATTCCCGTACATCAGAGACATTCGTCGCATCCGCCCATTTCATCAACAAAGCAGTTCCTCCGCGCGGCATCTGCAGGATGAGCGCCTTGCATAAGCGCATACGCCTCACTCGTCACAGCAGGAAGAAGGAGGGAAAAAATCCCGAACGGTGAGAGAGTGGCGAGTGGTTGATGAGTGGGTGTCCTTGCGTGCATCTTCTTCATTTGCACAACTTCGATATGATTATGACATTGGCTTGTGGGTCCTCCCCGCAGCCGCCAAAAGAAAACAAGGCACCCGAGGCACAAGACTGGCTGGCCTGGTTCGACTCGGTCCAGCCAGTTGCAGCCACTGGGGCGATGGAATTGGGTCTTCATATGGACGTTCCGCTAGAAAGGGAAAACCGTCCGCGCATCCATCCGCAAAGTGGCGCTCCAGGGGCTGGTTGGCTTGCTGGGGTGTGATGCAGGTACGCAAACGCCGTCATTCGTACATGCATCCAGCTATTGAACCGCACAGTGCAGTGCTTACAGTACCTAGGTGTAGGTCGTTATTATCACAGCATGTGCAACACTGTCTACGGAGTACCTGCGCTGAAAAAGAGAGTGAGACTACTGCCGTGTCTCTGTCTCTCCCTCTGCCTCTGTCTGGTCCGTCTCACAACCACCGATCTGCCTCGTGTCCGCCGTGGAATCGCCGATAACAGTCGACAGGTGCCGGCTTAGCTGAATCGTGAATGTCACCTGCAGATCCCTAATAAACCTCCATGACAAGGGTCACCAATAGGTGCAATATTCCGGCTCGTGAGATGCCTTTCACACTGTGGACTAGCTACCCCTGAGCCCTAACAGTGTGCTGGAAGGGCCTTCATCCACACAGAGAGCTCAGAGTCTTCCTCAACGCACAGTTGTCGGATATCGGCGACTATCTCTGCTCCGTCGTGGCCCATCCACTGTCTGTATCCTCCATCCCTGCGTCTCTGCAACTTCCAGCATATCCGGCTGGGCAAGCAACTTCCAGAACAGAACGGTATTCGCGAAATGGATGCCATCATCATGTGTCCCGCCGTCGGGTTCATTGCTTGGTCTGTGTTAGCCAGCTCGGTGAGGTGGCATAACATTGAGGCCAATGCAATGCGTAGTAGTAATGCCGGAGGAAGTCCTGCGCGCGGCTATTAATATTCTCATTATACCATTCTTCGTCCATTCGCCATGTGGGTTCCCTGCGCAAGTGCATTGTGTTTGTTCACCATCTGTGGGTTCTTCTTTCGTCCCACCAGCTTTTGTGTTTCTCTCTATACTGCTAGTACGCAATCCTCGGCGGAGATGACCTACGCCAATGCCCTCGAGCATCCCCAGTCGATGCTCCTCTTTTCATCTCTGGGCCAAGGACTTGCGAGATTCGACGTCAAATCCAATGCCGATCCAAGATTGCAGGAACGTCGTTTTCGACAACACAAGGCAAACCCATTTCGGGCGGATGGCTGGATGCCTCCTCACTTTATTGAACGCGAATACAACGTAAAGATACCACTATCCCTAGTACTACGTAGTCTGTTCGTAATCGTCAAGGCACATCGTCTCTACCACCCTACCCTACCCGACCTTATCCATTGTTTGACATTGACAGTCCACCGAGACGCCCGCACCTACGGCCGGTATCACCGCTTTGAGCCCATCTCGGTCCGCGTATTGCATCTCGACCGGGGTAGTTGTGATCCAAAAATCGCGATTCCGCGCATCTGCCCATGTCCCACACCATGGCTTGATATACCTCACCTCACCCAGTCTCCTTGTATCAGTATTTACTTGGCAAGATGGTTGGTTGCATACTACGATGCTATCGATCCAATCCGGCACCTTCTACAGAGACTCCGAAAGCTTCATTCTAGATAGTAACGGTATTAACCGCCCTCCCTTGCATTCATCCCAACCCCAAGGCTGGGTCACACCCCTAACCACAACCAGCTACAATGACATCTCGCCTACAAATCCCTCAGCCCTTGCATTCGAGCAACCCATGCGTTCCCCCTCATCACTATGTATGAAACCATCATTGAATCCTCACGTACACTGCTGTTCGGCGGTTTCACCGCTTTCTGGGTGCGCCTCATCAGATCCCCAGACTCTCGGTCCATCTGGTCCACAGAGGGCCAAGGCGCCGCCGCTCTGCAAGGGCCACGTCCGGCGTCTCACCTCTGTCACTCGGGCCTGCTGTCTGCCACTTTGTAGAACTCGGGGGCGTATTCCAGCAGCCAGCCCTTCTCGATCTTGGTCAGATCCCGGATGAAAATCTTGCTGCCCGTCTCCATGACTTCGTGGAAAATGACCCAATCCGCCTTGCGGTTGAACATGAGCGAGCTGGGATGCGCGTGGAGCACCGTCCCGCCTTCGACGTTGCGAAACGTCCCGTCGGGCTGCATCCTTGCGACGTGTGCAAAGTAACCCGCCGTCAAGCACCGCCGGATCTGCTCCGCCTTCTTCGTGTTGTCCGCTGGCGGTGACGAAGACGACGGGGTTTGACCGATCAGTGTCTCGTCCACGTTGATGCTGAACCGCTCCAAGTATCGCTTCAACTGTGCTCGGATGCTCACTGCGCGGGTCATTGACTTGAAGTTGAGGTTGTTTTCGTGACAGAACTTTGCCTCCTTCTTACCCTTAGTGACAAATGCTTGATAGGCATTCAGCAGTGTCAAGTGGTCGCCCTCTTCCACTGCAAACTTCCTCCTTGACGTCTCCATCTTCTTTCTCTCCCCGTCGTGGTGGAACCACACACTGCCATCCAAAGATGTCATGGCCGCAATGGTCAATATCTCACTAAGGCAGCCAAACGATGGCGCCGAGAGCAGCGTCTTCGCCATCATAGGCTCCACCGCCAGCTCGGCCATCCTTGATCCAAGTGGTTTAGTAAGCTTCGCGTATTCGTCCAACGCTTTCAGAGCATAGAGTAATTCTAGTGCCTTGGACATGAGTTCAGCGGGCGGGGGGCTGAAGAAATCGAATCGAACCACATTGTCGATACCCAGGGCCTTCAGTTGCAGCACGACGGGAGCCAGGTTCGATCTCTGGATCTCGGGGATATTGGCTTCAGGCAAGGTCTGATAACTCTGCTCCGTGTAAAGTCGAAAGCATTTTCCTGAGCGTGTTCGACCCGCTCGGCCGGCTCGCTGTGAAGCCGCTGCTTTGGAGATAGGCGTGGCTGTCAGTGACTCAATGCCTGTTCTTGGGTTGTAGGCCCTCAGTTTGACAAATCCAGTATCAACCACGAAAACGATTCCGTCAATGGTCACCGATGCCTCGGCAATGTTCGTCGAGAACACCACTTTCCTCGTTCCCTCAGGCGGTTTGTCAAAAACGTACATTTGTTGTTCGCTTGTGAGGCCAGCGTACAGGGGCAGTGCCATCAACGGGCCATATCTCGCATCGAGGGCAGCCATCCGCTCCGCAACAGCTTCCAGGGCATTGTCAATCTCCTCTCGGCCAGTCAGGAAGACCAATATATCGCCTTCGCCCTCCTGTGTGTGTATGTCAAAGATGACGTTAATGACCTTCTCCAGATAGTCCTCTGTGGGAGTGTCAAGGTAGAGAATATCAATCGGGTATGTCCTACCCTCGATGCTGACAATTTTCGCGACCGCGTCATCAGCGTCCCCATTTTCCTTGGTTCCTTGGACATCGCTGTTTCCCATAAAGAAATCCAGAAACTCTTTTGCCTGGAGCGTAGCACTGCTGATGATGAGGCGGAGATCTGGACGCTTTCGGCGAATCTTCTTCAAGAGTCCAAGAAGGATATCTGTGCTGATGGATCTTTCATGAGCTTCGTCCACCATGATGACAGAGTACCGTGATAGTAGGGGATCGACGAGAGCTTCTCGGATGAGAAGTCCATCGGTGAGAAACTTGATTTTCGTTGCGGCAGAGGTAAGATCTTCGAACCGGATAGAGTATCCAACCTCCTTGCCCAATTCACAACCAACCTCCTCGGCTACACGCAAGGCAACCGTCGTGGCTGCCACTCTGCGAGGCTATGGTGTCACTGTCAGCGGTGATATTAACCATATGTTGGGGCGGATGCATACCTGTGTGACACCAATGATTTTTCCATCTGAGCACCACCCTGCGCTCTCTAGGAACTGCGGTATCTGCGTCGTCTTTCCGGATCCTGTCTGGCCAATGACGATAGTGACTGGGTACTTTTCCACGACATAGAGAATACTGTCTTTGTGTTTTGCAATCGGGAGGAGTGCAGCGGGCTTATGCAGTGCTGGAATGAAGGACGAGTCAACATTAAAGTCTGCCATTTCGGACTCGACCTCTGCTGGTCACCTCCAGCACCCGCTGCAGCGTTGGAAATGAGAAAGAGCGACTATTTCTTCGTATAGTTGTAGGGGAGGCAACGAGTCTTTCATGAGACACTATTGGCCAATACCATGGAGCGATTCGTGAGTCAATGTGAGAGATGTTTGCTTTCGTTGAGGCTCAAAGTCCAGAAACACGTAGGGCCCCGCCGAAGACCAAGTCTCGTGATTGTACGGACTCCAGAACAAAGATTCGTCCAAGCTATATTGGCAAGCAACGGACCTTGGATTGAGCTATCTTAGGATCTAGCAGAATTAGCAGGCTCTTTATTAAGTAAATACCCACTCTACCGTCATTCTGTCTTCTCATCACCCAAGCCTCGTTGCAAACTGACCTTCGAGTTAGCGCTAACGCCAGCAAATCAAACGAGCTACCCTGGAGACATTCTGAAACCCTGCTCGCATGAACGGCAGCCTGCGGCCAATGCTCGCTGCCTGGCATTGTGGCGAATTAGGTGTGGCTTGACAGCTCTCGGTTGGGTGGGGCACGTCATCAGCGTCGTGGCCCAGTCAACCCCTCCGCCTCATTACCTTATTATCACGGGTTGAACAGGCTGAAGCGAGCTCTACCAATTTCCCTTGATCATCTTCCCTCGGCAAGATCACAACAAAACAAACCATCGAGTTGACTAAAACCCGAACCCGAAAGCGACCCCAGCCGGTGTGTTGTCGAGAGATATCCATCTGAATCAGCATGTCAGCCCCTACGGAGACGGTATGTCGAGATAGGTCTGGATAGAGACACTGGAACTTGATTTGGCGTGGGACTAGGTGACTGACAACTCCACCCAAACACAGAACAAAGCCACGGCAGACAGCGGCGCAGAGTCGCCCACCACGGTCCGACCCCTAGACATGGACGACGACGATGTTCAGGAGGCCAGCCTCCTGGGAGACGATGGCGCTGCGACGACCGCTGCGGCAACTTCCAATGCCCCTGTCTCGACAACTGAAGTCCCTCCACCGAAGCCTCCCCGCCCGCTCACCGAGGCGCAGAAGAATGAGTTGATTTTGAAGGAGGCTTTCCCTACCGTGGATATTGGTGTCATCAAGGCTGTCCTGCGGGCCAGCAGTGGCCGTGTCGAACCCGCCTTCAACGCGCTGCTTGGTGCGTATCCCATTGCTTCCCACAACTGAAAATCGGGGTCCTAACTTTCCCATAGAGATGACTGATCCCGATGCCGCGAGGAATGAGCCCGAAGATGATGATGTGCCGCCCCCTCAGCCCCCTCGACCGCAGGCCAGGCAACAGATATCACAAATGGAAGCCGATGAGCTGTATGCGCGCCAGCTTGCAGAGCACTACGATAACGTGGGCGCGTACGAGTCTCGGACGGCCAACCAAGGCCACAACCAAGGTCGAAATCAAGGCCACAGCGGTGGCCGGACTAGACAACCCCAGGAGGAATGGGAAGACGACAATGAGCACAGCTTCCTCGACCACGACCTCCCCATCATCCAGGAAAACCTGCGCAAGGGCTTCTATGAAACCCAGACCAAGGTCAATGGGTGGATCACGAATCTGAAGAAGAAGATTGAGGAGAACTTTGACGAAAGTGACGAGAATGCAGGTGCGGGTGCCCAGAGACCGGGTGAGCGTGAGCCCTTCCGTCGCCCTGGAGAGTCCAGCCGACGAAGCGGAGATTACGACCGATATGATGCGGACCCGGAGGTTCTGAGTGACGACTTTGCTGGCATGAAGTTCTCCGCAGATGGCAGTAAGTTTCCCCTTGCTACATGTCAGCCCAGATGACTGACAAAAGCTATAGCTCCGATTAACCGCCCCATGGCCAACACAGGCATGTTCAAGCCACCGCCATCATCAGCCTCACCAAAGCCCAGCAGCAATGGTCGACGGGTCGGGTTCAAGGAGGAGACTGAGGAGATCAACATGTACGAGTCATCACCCCGAGTGCCACCCAAGGACGTGGCGCCTGGTGGTGCCTCAAAGACAAGCAAATGGCAACCCCTGTCAACGGTTGATCCTAGCCCTATTACGGACAACGATCCCTTTAGCCTGGGCGACAGTGAGGACGAGAAGGAAACGAAGGAGAAGCCCAAGGAGCCTGAGACAGATGATGGCGATCGGTTGAAGAAGGCGGCTGCAGAGGCTATGGCAGATAGCCTCGTCGACTCGCCAGAGGCGTCAAAGAAGAGCTAAAGCGAGTAAAACGACAAACGGTAGGACAGGAGAGTCTGGCAGAAGAGTCCTCAAGGAGAGCCTTTGGAAGCCAAATCTTTTCGCATGTGATTAGTTGAAATAATCGGTGGTCCGTCTTGTGTACTCTGAAATGTTCTGATAGCATGGTATAAGCAGCCGTGTAAGCCACGTTTCGTATCTTTGCTGTGGCTTGATACCTTTTTCGCCTTTGCGGAGAGGGCTGAGATATGTGTTTTGTCGGGTCACGGACAGTTGACGATTTGGGGACGGAGAGTTGAGGCTGATTTGACCATTCCAAGTCGAGGCATTGAAGCCACTGCTAGCCAGGAGCAAGGATTCAGAAACAAAACGCCGACTCAAGTCCGAGACCCAAAGCAGCATTGCATGGTAACGGAGCTGTTGATGGACCCGTGATGGAGTCAACCGACTGCCGACAGAACAAGCAGCAGAACAAGCAGGTGAGTTACGTACACAGCGCTGTGGGTGGAAATGCGGCACCGAAAGGACCCTATTGCAAAATTCGTCCATGATATCTCCGGACTTGGTCACATGCACCAAGGCAGGTCCTTGGGCTAGTGCTGGTCATAAATGCCACCGATGACTGAACCAGAGACCGGGGCCCCGTCACGACGCAGCCGCTCGGTGACAGAGGAGGCGTTGCTGCGAAGTGGCTCTCGTCTTACTCCGCACTGGACGAGGACCTGAGAAATGGAGCATGGATGTCCATGGCTTTGGGCTTCATGCATTTTGCGGCAGTACATTCGTCCGCTTGCTCTGGCTGAGTGGGCTCTTGTTGGCCTATCCGCAAGGGGAATGCAGAGGCTCCTCAGCCGCCTACCTGTCGTCGGAGCACGGGGGCAGATGCGGCAACACGATTGGATAATCGGATAACGGCTGGCGATGGATAGAACATGGCGCGAACGGGTTGAGATTAGTAGATGCTTATTCCAATGACGCTTAGGGACCGGCTTCTGATTGTGGGTTAGCAAGATTACTAGCATGCTGTACTTGGATCCGTTAGGCTGCTAACAGAAGCATACCATTTTTTTTTTCCATGACTCTGTTGGTACCCGCCGCCGAGAGCACGTTGGACAACGAAGAGCCGGCGAAGCACTATGAAGGACGACGAGACGAGGTCATTGTGAAGCAGCGTGAGCTCGACAGACATTTGACCTAACCGCGTTGCTGCTTAGACCCGGCTACTGTCCAAGGCAGGGCAAAAGGACAGCATAATGAGCGCACTCCGCAGGTCCCCGCTTCGGTTGACTCTTTTGCCCGTCTTCGCAGGTTGCACTCGTAGTTCTTGAGGTCGGTCGAGGTAGATAGTGGAGGGGCAGACAGGACTTGGTTCCAATTCCAAAAGCACTCAGTTCCATCTCAATCAACTTCTCAGACTCGGCCCGTAGCTTAAAAAAACACTACTTCCTTTCGTTCCCACTGTCGACTTTTGGGCTTTGTTTCCTTTCAGGTGCCGCGTGTAGCGTAGCGTACGTAGCGCTGCCTTGCAATCTGAGACGGAGACGAACCCTCGAGACCGAGTTCTTGGACCGAGTTCTTGGGCCACCTCCAGCGCCGCCGCTTTTTTAAGTGAGAGCGCCTCGACGTCGCCCCATCCATGATCCATCCCCGACCCCGTCCCCGTCCCACGTCACCGCAGGATCACCACTTGCTTCCGCCGGCCTCGTCCCGGCTCTGCGGCTCATATTTGGCGTCTCTTTGTTGTCTGTGCGCTTGCCCTGCGACGGCTCATCGGGCTGATTTCGACGAATTATTTGTGCGACCCAACGGGCGGAATTTCTGTCGGCGCCAAAGTACCTTCCTCGCGCTGAGATATCTCGTTGGTTGATTCGCGGCCTGTCAGTGAGTTGGCGCGGATTGCTCTTGCACTGTACCTTGTCGACCACATCCCCATTGCCCCCCCATATCCGCATACCGATTCCCCCTCCCATCGCCGCATCGTTGCCCGTGAGAGGCTGCTTTCAGGGCTTCAAGCCTCAACACGCCTCAAAACCGCGGGCCTCACACCCTCGTTCGCGCCTAGCTGGGATCCCCGCCGGAAGAGACGAGTGGTTGAACACCCCCCACGTGCACTGTCCGAGACGGCCTGGCACGTCGTAGGTCTCCTCGGAGGTCGGGTGACGGACCAAGAGCGAGGCATATCGTGTCACTCTTACATGAGAGGCACCGGTCACAGGCGAGAAAGCGAGAAAGAAAGAGAAGAAGCTAGTTGGGTCCCGCAGAGAAAGTGAGAAAGAAAGAGACCGAGAGAAGTGACCAGGAAAGGAAGGACGGTCTTTCCCGATGCTGTCCACCTGCCCAACTGCCTACTACACAATACACACTGCCACCTGCCTGCACCTACCTTACACACTGCACACTACATCGCACACCCATTTGTTCGTCTTACTTGCCTTACACACTGCCCAACACATCACTTGCACCTGCTTGGTCCCCCCAAGCCTGCACAACCAGCCCTCCATCTTCAACCAATAAGCTGATCCTGACCTGACCCTTCAACAAGGTCCCGAGGCATTAAACTGCCCCGTACCTGTCCCTATTGCGTTCTGTCGCTATTATTGAGCGCCTTACAACCTTGCTCTCTCTCCTCGCCTCGCTGCCGCACCCGCCGGACACGGCACGAACAGCAGCGCACTCAGATACCCCTCGCATAGCCAAGCCACATCGGGATCTCGCCTTGTACTCGCTCTGGACTTGCGTTTAACTCAGAGGCTAACGCTCTGAGCCAACTCGCTCACTTGACCATTCACTCACCTGCCGCTCTGTGTTCATCTCCTGGACGCCGAGGGCTGCTCAAGGGCGTCCACGCCGCAACATGTAAGCCCCTGCTCCTCAAACAAGCCTTCGTTACATCCAACTAGGTTTGGTGGTTGCGTCTGTCTCCTGTAGCTGTCTAACTCTATCCACTCCAGGAAGTTCGGCAAGCAGATCCAGAAGCGCCAGCTCGAGGTTCCGGAATATGCTGCTAGTTTTGTCAACTACAAGGCTCTGAAAAAGGTCAGTCTATGTCGCTCTTACGCTGTCTATCTTACTGGACATTGCCACCTTGCCATCTTGTCCCAGTTGGCATCTGCCTGTTTCTCTGTCCTCGGTGCCGAATACTGTTACCAAACAGTGTCCCCTAGACTCCGCTGTCATCTCCCACACACTCCATCCACGCACACGGACTATTCCCACCTGCTCAGGGTTTTCACTTCCAGCCGTCTCCTCCCACTCGTCAAATCCCCTTTCCAACCCTACTCATCGCCCACTTTCACGGCCATACCCTGTTCTCCATTATTCTGCCCGACCTTAGCCTTGCCCGTTGCCTGCATGCCCAGGCACCTTTTCCTCTCCTAGTTGCTTATCCCGATCCCGTATGGCTTAATGTGCAAAAGGGGCTTGCCAAAAGCAAATGTGCAACTCCATTCGTTCTGCATTCCCCGAGCACGTTTCTTCTCCTCGATCCGCACGCGACCACTTCATAGCCCAAGTGCCCGAGTGCTCTACCACTGACACGCTGCCATGTAGCTCATCAAGAAGCTCTCAGCAACACCGACCATTTCCTCGCAGAATGACGCTCTCCGCCCCGCCACACCTATCGATTCCCAGGCCGCTCTCCAGGCTAATAAGGCGACCTTCTTCTTCCAACTGGTAAGATCCCCCCCAGTTCACCTCCGCCATGAACATCCCCGTAGCATTGCTTACCATTGACCAGGAACGAGAACTCGACAAGGTCAATGCCTTCTACTTGCAAAAGGAAGCCGAGGTTTGTCCAATTACCCCTGATGTTTGGCCACGTACCACCTAGCTTGCTGGATCTCTAACGCGCCGCAGCTCAAAATCCGCCTCAAGACTCTCCTAGACAAGAAAAAGGTCTTGCAGACCCGGCAAGGCATCTCCCGACGCTCCGCAAAGTTTACCACACTCGAGGAGGGTTTCCAACAATTTGCGTCTGATCTTAACAAGCTCCAGCAGTTCGTCGAGATCAATGGCACCGCATTCTCAAAAATCCTGAAGAAATGGGATAAGACTTCGAAGTCCAAGACAAAGGAGCTCTACCTTTCGAGAGCCGTCGAGGTTCAGCCCTTCTTCAATGCAACCGTGATTAGCGAGCTCTCGGACCAGGCGACCACAAGTTTACAGGAACTCGGAGCCTGGTCTGATGGCATCCAGGTCAACTTCCAGTCCGGCCATGTGGTTACAACGCAACACTTTGTTGGGACGGACGAGGGGGATGCGGACACGCTTCTGTTGGATACTGTAATCACCGGGAACCTCGAGTCTCTTCGAGACTTGCTCACTCGGATGCAATCGGCGACCCAGGCAACAGATGGAGACAGCTCATTGATGGAAAGGATAACACGGACTTTCCTAGCAGCTATTTCAGAAGCTCCCCAGGAATCCCTCCGAGTCCTTCTTGAGACGAATCTGGTTGACCTCCATTCTTACGACGATATCAACGAGCGAAATTGCTTGCACCAAGCTGCCATTTACGGCAAACAATATGTTTTGGAATGGGGACTCAACGCAGAGAACCCGGTGGCGGTGGAACGGACAGATGTTTACGGCCGAATGCCTCTTCACTACGCCAGCTTGCACGGGAGGCTTGATATGCTCCAGGTATTACTGAATGGTACGTTGACGTCGTGAACCTTTTCCTTTCGGAGGTTCCCTTTCTAATATGACTTCAGCTGATCCCAGCACTATTGATGCTATCGACCATGACAACTTCACTCCTTTAATCCATTCCATCATCCATGGACGCCTCGACTGTATCGAAAACCTCCTCTCCAGATCCGCCCACATTGACCCTGTGGCCGAACAGGATCGTGTGCTCCACGTCCCCTTGAACCTCGCCTGCGAGCACGGTTCGGTGGCTGTTGTTGAACTCCTGCTTAAGCACGGCGCCAGGATCCTCCCAGACGCTGAAGGTTTGTATCCCCAGCATTTAGTGGCAAGATCGGGTCAGACATCGGAGCTCCTCCTATTGCTGAGGGAGTACGGTGCAGACCTGGACCAGGTCGACAAGCTGTACGGATGGACGCCGCTTGTGCACGCTGCCAGTGAGGGGAACGTGGATTGCCTCCAAGTTCTGCTCAAGGTTGGGGCAGACGCCAACATCATGGACGAGAAAGACTTCCCGGCCATGTACTACGCGGCTTGGGAAGGACATCTGGCATGCATGAAGCTCCTCACACCATTTAATACGCGACCCCGAGCCAGTCCTTTCATGGTGCAACCTTCGCTGGGGTCAATGGACAACAGCGCTGCTCCCCTACCCTTGTCCCTCGACCCTGATGCGATTCCGGAACTCGAATTGCCGCCACCTATCATCCCTCTCCGAAGATATGGGCACAACTTCCTCGACACGAAGACGGTCGTGCAGATCACTTTTGGAGAATCAGAGGAGCAACCCCTTATGTTCTTCCAAGACGGCAAATACCCAGCTGCGCGGCTCACCATTTCTTCGAAGGTGTCAGATCTCATCCCCAAGAACATCATTTTGCCATTCCAAGAAGACACTCGCATTGTCTCATTCCAGGTCGACAATCTGGACACCTTCAGTCTCGACCTCGATGTTTTCCCTACGTATGGCGCCAAAGTGATTGCCAAGACTGTCGTCCTTTCCAGCACGTTCAAGGGCCAGGGAAGCTCTTCGTGCTGTCTGCCTTTGTTTGATCCTCGTCTGCGAGCCATTGGGCAAATCAGCTTCACCGTGCAGGTCATCAAGCCGTTCAGGGGCAAGCCTCTAGAGATTACCGACTTCGAGACGTACTGGAAAGCGACGAGCCAATTCAACCAGCCCACGAGCGCCATCATTACCGGATCAAGTTTGTCAGGAGACTACGTGAGGCTGTTTGCGCAGTACACTAGTGACGGGGTGCCTGTCCTGTGGCCCCGATGGACCATCTCTTGTGGTGGACTCGATATACCAGTGTGCAGGTTGTCTCTGGAGCAGTTCGCCACCATGACGGCGCGGAGTAACAGTCGTGCCGATCTGGCAAGTTTGAGGAACAAGACGTCGGAGAGTTTGGCTGAGATATACCATATCCTCGCCACGGCTGGCATCACTGTTCAGGAAGCCCTCTCACTCCTCAACCCGGGCATCCACGTCAATCTCCAGATCCTGTACCCGACCCCAGAGGAGGAGAAGGCGTTCGCCCTTGGTCCTGCGCTCGACGTCAACGCCTTTGTCGACGCTATCCTCAGCATCGTCTTTGACCACGCACGCGCGCAGCGAGCCCAGTCACCCGACGTAGTGCGGTCTGTCGTCTTCAGCAGCTACAACCCCCGGCTGTGCACCGCTCTAAACTGGAAGCAGCCCAATTTCCCAGTCTTCCTGTGCAACGACTTGGGACGCGAAGAGAACACTGGCTTTGCGAACGGCGCTTTGAGCAGTGGGCGGCGGAGTGCGTCGATCAAGGAGGTAGTGAGGATTGCGCAGAGCAATAACTTCATGGGATTGATTTGCTATTCTCGATTACTGGTACGTTTTCATTTACATTTCGAGTCGGGACAAGGGCTAACTCTGATTGTAGGATATGGTGCCGGCGCTCGTAGACGCGATCAAGGCGCACGGTTTGGCACTGGTGATGGATAAGTCGTCCGACTCACCCGACGCGAGCCCCATGACGGACCCTTTCCCGCGGCCACCTAAGGGCATTGATGGTGTATTGAAAAGCCATGGTATTTTGCGCTTCAATGATTCTATAGACATGTAGGTGGGCTACAATGAGAGATGCCCGGGTCATGATGCAACAACGAAGACTTGTTGGATATAGATGAGTAAGGCAAAGCATGATAAAATTGATATTGTCATAATCATTCTTTCGTTCTCGTATTGTTTGGGGTGAACTGTAAGGCACCCAGCATCATTAGGTGTCTCCAAGCCGAACCCTTCACATCACCCTCTTTATCAAGGATAGGGCTCGTGGCTAAGCGCCCTTAAAATCGTACTTGAGCGCTGTGAGCTCCTTTTCCGGATCCACACTGCTCATGACTACCTTGGAGACCAGGACAACCAGATATACCAGCAGGGGTAAGTATCCCATGCCTGTCCACACGGCCGTATTGCCCGCGCGGCCAACGACCCAGCTCATCAACACTAGCATGACGCCGAGCCCCAGATTCAAGTACGGCAAGTAAATCTGGAGCGGGGAGCTCCTCTCGACGAAGCTGAAGGAAGTGCGCCTTTTGCGCCGCCTGCCGCGGGGCGCATAGGCTACCCCTTCGTCGTCGTCATCGTCGTCGTCGTCGTGGACTTGAGAGGGCGCGCGCGTGGGACGGGGCGTCTTGACGCGCGCCCAGGCGTCGAGCACAGCGATGCCCGAGGCGGCTGGCGGAAGGTGATGAAGCAGGTAGGCTGTGGAGAGGAGCGACGTGAGGCTGAGGAGGGCGAGGAGGGTGGTGGAGGGCCGGAAGAGTGACGGGATGTACGGGATGGTGGCGACGATGGGGATGGCAACGAGCAGGCTACGGAACTGGGCGTCGCGGGCGGCGTTTTCGGCGGCGAGGGTCTCGATGAGGTGTTCTTGTTCTGGCGGGAAGGTAAGCGTTAGTAGGTGCTGATTGATATCTTTGAGAGAGCATCATGGCTTACCCTCCTCGTCCAAAGCTTCAGGTTGCGAGTCTGTCAAGTCTTCATCGATGGGGTACTGAAAGGTGCGCCTCAGACGGGCGGTGGTACTCCTGACGTTTTCCATGATACCAACAAGACCCGGGGTAGTCTATGCTGTCGATGAATCCATGAGGATGAGATGCGGAGGATCAGGCAACCTGGATTGTTCGGAGACGAAACAGGAGGACGTTGCACGGCGTCACATGGATCGAGGCTTAGCGTCCAGATGGGTCGGCCTTATGACGACAAGCCCACGCGCATGGCCCTGAGCTCCAGAGTACCGCACCTCCCGCTGCAAGCTGCAAATAGTGGGGGCGGGACCCCTCGGCGCCGGCTGCAAAATTTCCCCGGGCGGGCGGGCTGGTTGTTCAAACTCCATGGATTGATCCTGACCTCGCTCACCTGACCCGCGGTTCGAAAACGAGGCTCACCAACAAGACGCTCAGGGAAGAAAGGAAAATTTCAGGAAAACTGCAGAACGGATGCAGCGAACAATACTGCCCCGCCTCGTCAGGCGCAAGCTCGTTACGGCCCTCGAGTCCCGCGCCGCCAACGTCCGGCCCGCCCAGCGCCGATGGCTCACCCGCGCTCCTAAGCCCGGCGATGGGCCCATGCTGGCCAGGCGGGCTGATCGTGAGCTTCCAGGTGGGTTTCTTTTGCATTTGTATTTTCGTTGGATTTGTTATCACATTGAGCGCTGCATCGCAAAGCCAATTGGCACACGGAGGACTCGGATGGGCTGACTCTCTTTTGCTTTTAGACCTTGACGATGTCCGCTTCCAGTGGCGCAAGACGCTGCCCATCTTCCTCGTCATCGTCACCACCTGCTCCGTCGCAATCTTCAACTACCAAAAGATGTCGTCGCCCATTGTGTCGTCGACGCTGTACGCCCTGCGCACCTCGCCCGAGGCCCGCGACCTCCTCGGCGACGAGATCTACTTCAAGCACCAGATCCCGTGGATCCACGGCGAGATGAACCAGCTGCACGGCCGCATCGACATCTGGTTCTCCGTCCGCGGCTCCAAGGGTGCCGGCTCCATGCACTTCGCGAGCAACCGACCGGGGCCCAAATCCTTCTTCCAGACCACCGACTGGAGCCTCACCATGGAGGACGGCACCCGCCTGGACCTGCTGGACCTGGGCGACCCGTTCCGCGGGCTGCTGGGCGGCGCCGACGAGGACGACGTTGCCCCGCCCATGACACAGATGGAGCAGGACGCCATTACGAGGGGCTTTAGGAAGCAGGTCGAATACAAGTGAGGCGAGGCGAACAAAGACGGGTCGATGGGACCTTGAAGATGAAAATAAGACGAACCCGGAGATCCCCGGTTTCGGTCGAAATCTGTACAGTAGTCGGTGTATGTGTGTGTTGTGTTGTGTATAAATACAAAGCCCGCTATGATATCCTCCTTGCCGTACAAAGTACAAAGTCCATGGTCATTGGCCTTTCTGTTCCATCGCATCGACGCATCTTACAAACAATCATCTATTGGCCTACGTTATAGGCCTAGAGGTGCTGTCTGTCTCTTCTCTTTCATTTCTAGATGCTTTTCTCTCGCGGCCTGGAGGTTGTCGGCGGCATTGGGGTGCCTCTCGTTGAGCTCCTTGAGAGCCTTCTCGCGGTGGGGTTGCGCGGGCGCCTTGCGCTTCTTTGCGTCCTGGATGCGGACGACGCGGCCCTTGGGACCGGCGATGGGCCCGCTGACCAGCACGGTGCCGAGTTCGTTATCCACCATGACGACCTTGAGGTTCTGCACCGTCACCCACTCGTTGCCCATGCGGCCGGGCATCTTCTTGCCGGGCATGACGCGGCTACCGCTGCCCTGTGAGGGACCCGTCGTACCGATGGTGCGGTGGTTCTTGGAGTTTCCGTGGGAGGCTCCCTGGCCGGAGAAGCCGTGGCGCTTCATGCCACCGGCGAAGCCCATGCCACGCGACTTGCCCCGGACGTCGACGTACTGGCCCTTTTGGAACCAGTCGGGGAAGAGCTGGACGCCGACGGGCAGCAGGCCCTCTTCACCGCGGACCTTGAACTCGGCGAGGTCGGCCTTGGGGGCGATGCCCTTGGCTTCGTAGTAGCCCAGCATGGGGCTGGAGATGTTGCGGCCCTGGCGGGAGCCGGAGCCGACCTGGACGGCCCAGTAGCCGTTCTGCTCGCGCGTCTTGTTGGCGACGACCTGAACCTGGTCGAGCTGCAGAACGGTGCAGGGGACGCGGGTCTTGCCGACGAAGACGCTGGTCATGCCCTTCTTGACGGCGAGGACGCCGGTGCGGAGGGGCGTCGTCTTCTCGCGGCGCTTGAGGGCGGCGGCGGGGCCGGTGGTGAGGGCGGGCAGGCCGGCCGAGGGCTGGTTGAACCGGGCGTGCTTGGACCGCGGCGGGGCCGTAGACCAGCCGTACTTGACGCCGCGGGTGGCCACGCGCGGGAGCAGCAGCAACGGCCGCCGTGCGAGCTCCGAACGGCCGCTGGCGCAGGGCCGCGGGAGGGCCAGCCGGAGGGGGAGACGGATCGGCATGGCGTGAGAGAGCGGGGGATTAGGTACGGCTCGACGCGGCAGGAACCAATTGAGGCGGTCGGGTTTGCGGCCGGGCGGGCAGGAGGGAGCCTTGGGGGAAATATGGCCGTTCGGGCGGTTTTTGGGTGGTGCGGGTAAAGTTGGTGATGCGTGTATCGTGGTGGTGAAATTCATAAAGTTGGTGACCCACATGCGATTTCCCTTTGACCAATCGAAGTCTGATTCATGCGGCGGACCCAATTAATTGTTCCTCAGCCTACCTACTCCGTATGAACGAAAAGAACTCTCGGTCCAAGAGTTGATCTTCGTATCTCAAAGATGCATCCCCGTCCTACGTTACCGCAGGATCAACACTCACTTCCGTTAGCCTCGTCCTGGCTCTGCGACTCACATCTGATGTCCTTTGTCTGTATGCTAACCCTGCGACGGCTCATTGGGCTAATTGACAAATTATTTGTGTTGACGCAACGGCAGAATTCTGTCGACCCAAGCAGGCTCCTCAACCCGAGATATCTCAGGTGTCAGGAAGATGGCGCAGCTTGCTCTTGTACCCTATCGAACATTACCCATTTCACTTGGACCTCGGCCCCGAGGCTTTCAACTGCCCCATTCCTACCCCTATCATGCCCTGTCGCTATTCCTAAGCGCCTCGCAACCTTGCCCTCGCTGCTGCACCACTGTATATAGGACGTAGTACCGATGGATAGTAGCGCATACAGAATACCCAGTCTATATATTGAATCTAACATCAACTAGCCACACCGGGATCTCGTCTTACTCTCAGTTGCCCGCCCTCGCTTGCTCATACCCTCACTTGCCGCTCCCCGCTCATATCTAGGACGCCGAGGGCTGGTCGAGGGCGTCCATGCCGCAACATGTAAGGCGCCCCTTGGCCTTCGAATGAATTCTGGCCACATAATCCGACTGCTGGTGGTTGCGAATGTCTTTTGGCTTTTAAACCGTTTCCCTTCTAGGAAGTTCGGCAAGTATATCTGGAAGCTTGAGGGCCCCGGGGCCGTTGGCCGCGTGAAAGACGGCCCTCGATATGCAATGCTTTGCCGAGTTTCCAAAACCGCAAACTTCGATGGCTAGACAATACTGAAGAGATAGTTTTACTGGCCGAGTTGGCGCCCGGCAGTGATTCCTCAATGGCTTGCTTGACGCATCAGTTGAGGAACAAAACACACTCGGCGTGACTAGCTCTGTTCAACCAACAACACATTCGACCAACATCACACTCCCTCTCACCTCCTGCCTTCACAAATACAAGGTCTCGCATGACTAGACCCCAGTTATATATCTAAAGTAGCCTCATACGTCTCCCGCTTGAAAGAAGTACATATATGGCAGCTCCTCCCTCCCCTACGCACTCATTAGTCATCAACTTCTCGACGTACTTTCCCAACACACAACTCCTCGAACTTCCCACCATGCGTTTTACCACTACTCTCGTTTTGGTGCTGGCGTCTATCGTCGCTGCCAGCCCTATTCAGACAGAAGAGAATGCTGGTATTGAAAAGAGGGATGCAAGTTCTTGAACCCCTGAGTGAAATAGCTATTGTTGTTGGATCTGAGCTGACAGGTGACGGGAGATAGAAGAATGAGGAAGCTCGAGCATGTTCATCCTTGGACTGTCAAGTTTTTAGCATCCTTTTGTGGGCACTGTATCGAAGGTCTGACTTACCAATTGTTCTTTTATTTATAGGCCAGATGCCTCGACGATTGCCATACAAGACACATAAGGTACCGAAAAGAAATAATCAAGTCCAAGAAAAAGTTTTGTTCCAAGTTCAATTGACCTGCCAATGTCAACTGAATCCAGGCGGGGTCTGCGGATTGAAGCCTGGACGCAAATGGAGCACCTGAAAGGAGGAAACAGTATTTTCATGTTTAGTGACATTGTGTGTATTACAGCTCAGTGTCAAAACCATGTACTCAATTCTGACATCCGCATGATGTCGAGGAATTGGTAAGATGAATTGAACAGATAAAACTCGATATGACGATGTTGATTGACAAGAATTAGCCTGCCCAACGCTCAATTGCATAATCTCATTTTGTCTCGAGCGGCGGAATAGTTAGCATCAACATCAAGGTTCGAATTGTGTGTAAGTGGATCACTCTTATGATGTCACGTCTGGTGAGAAGTCGTGAGTATCCTGATGTTGTGATGTGGATTTAGTATAGCATGTGAAGTAATCTACTAGTACTATATCTGACTCGAATCGAACGCAAACAAGCCCTGGTCTAATATTACCTATGCACTGGGCTGAGACGAAACGGCGCTTTCACCAAACCAAAAAGCTCCCGACATTACACATTTGGGTAGAGACGAACAAGTATCATGGTCATAAAGATAGATACCCCCCCCCAAAAGAATAAAAAAAAAATTAAAAAAAAATTGAGATGTTCCCTTTTCATCGCTCTCACAGTTCGTACCTTTGGCCCTGGTGCTGATGCTGGTTGCCCGACCCGGGGACTTGGCTGTCGATCTCGACGGGGGGTTGCATGTGCACGCCGTCGTCGATCTCGATGGCCGACGCGTTCTTGTAGCCGCCGTCGTGGGTGGTGTTCTCGGCGACGTGTGACTGTCGCTTGTCGCTGGGGCTCGGGCTGTGCCCAGCGGCCATCATGCCGACCCCCATGCCGTTGTTGTCCATGCCGTTGCCCATCGGAGCCCCGGTGGGGTTGTTGAACTGCGGAGGGGTGCTGAACTGCGGAGGCGGGCTGCCGTAGGGCGCGGGGGCGTTGTTGTAGGGTTGAGGAGTGCCGTAGGGCTGAGGAGCTTGGCCGTAGGGCAGGGGAGATTGACCGTAAGGCGAAGGAGTTTGGCCGTATTGCGAAGGAGGCTGGCCGTACTGTGAAGGAGTTCCGCTGTACTGTCCTGGAACGGCAGCGTACGCCTGAGGAGTCTGACCGAACTGTTGCGGAGGTTGACCGTAGCCCTGAGGAGGCACCTGGCCAACGGGGGGCGGCTGGGATCCTGGCGGGCCGGGCGGGCCGGGCTTGGGGTTCTTCTTCTTGCGGAGCAGGAACCAGATCAGTCCGCCGATAACGGCCAGGAGGACGACACCGCCGACGACGCCGCCGGCAATAGCACCAACGGGCGGGCCGTCGTTGTCGGGCTTGGACGAGGCCGAGGCCGACCTGCTCGCCGTGATGGTGACGGTGCCGGCGGTGGAGGAGAGGGTGGCCGTGCCGGACACCGAGGCTGAAGCCGAGGCCGTCGAGTCGGGAGAATCAGCCACGGTGAACTTTTCGGCGGTGCTGTTCGAGCAGCAGGAACCCGAGATGGACTCCAAGCAGCAGTAATTGCCTGTGGAGCATTCGTCGACGTAGTTGTAGCTTGCGTCGGCTGCGACGATGATTAGCAAATGGAATCATGGGAGAAGCTAATATGGACGATTGAAGTCCGTCCGTCTTTATACTTGAGAGATGGTGTTGCACTTACGGTCTACGCAAACCTGATAGCATCCCTCCCAGTTTGCATTATCACAGGGCCCGCGGTATATGGCTCCGGTGGTCTCCTGGCACAGTCCATTCTCCAGGCACGTCTCGCCGTTGAAGCAGCATGTGTTCCATTCCGTGATACTCGAACCGCAGGTGAAGTAAGAAGTGCTCGTCTGGACGCCGTCGGAATAGTAGCACGCGGCTGTTGTGAGGCCGACAAGAGCTGGCAGGACCTGCCACGACCGCATGGTGTTCACAGGTCAATCTTTCCCTCGACTTGGAGATGAAGCCTTGCCCGGTGAATTAAATTAGCGGTTGAAGATGGAGTCGTGAGACGGTCTGGATGAGAAAGAGCAAGAGTGGGAAAAGGGAGAGAAGGGGAAGTAACACAGCCAACGCACAAAACACACGGAGAGACGGACTGTAAGCAATAGCGCATTCAGCTGGCGGGGGCCGTTTAACCACCATTTCAACCTTATCATCAGCTCCTGAGGGCTACTGCCGACTCTATTCTGAAAGCGGGTTAGACGAAGGATCGCGAAATGGTCGCGCCACCTTCTGGGGTTATTCTGGTGTTTCATTCGCCGCCTTGCGGGTTAATCCTGGCCAAGTCTGGGCAAGCCTGTGTTCGGTTTCCCCATCTCGACCCGTCTTGGGTGCGGCTGGATTCCGTGCTGTGAGAAGACCTGGGTCTCGACGAGCTTGGCGCCGCCGCAAGGCTGACCAGGGTGGCTATTTCCCCCCCATTCTTACTGGGTAGAAAGTTGGGAGCCCAACCGAGCTGGGTCGTTGCTGGGTCGGTGTCTCGGATGGCCTGGCAAGCTGCAAGCCTGGGCATTCTGGATATGGGATGTGTCTTTGTCTGGACAAGCCTCCTCGTTCTGTCCACCACAGTACGAATATTCTCGTCTTACCCAGTTCATCCATGTTCGGGATGCAACTGTGCAACCATCCGGCCCCCAATCTCGACCGACAAATCACTGCGGACTGCAAGATGCAGACCGCAGACTTGCTGTACGTTCGCATTGGTCAGTCAAACTAATGCCGCACACCCCGACGAGTGTGCTGGCCATGATCGAGGCTCAGACTCGGGAGCGTCCTCTTTGCAGATTTTGCCTGCGACTGTTTGACACTGGAATGTTACAGCCCTAAACTGCTTGGCTTGATGAAGATCTCGAAGGGTTCTGAGACCTGACAGAGTCACACTGTCAAGCGACAAGGGGTAGGTTGTGAAGGTGCTCGTCCCAGCGTGTGTCGGAGGATGTGATTGTGAGTTGTCGCACAGCAACCCCCATTTGAACAGATGCACAGTATGATTGGCACTGTGGCACTGACACAGCTCACCTGTGCGCAGTCTGACTCGCCAGCAGTTAGAGTACACAATAATGACTGTACTCCGTAGGTCTTACAGAGCCTGCGGACGGGGCTGTTCTGATGAGTAAATCTAGCGATGATGACTTGAGCGGAGACATATTCATCCTGAGGAACCCACTTCTTCTTTCCGTCCTCCGATGGGCAATGGGAAGAGGCAGTGCCAGGCCGTGAGGCAGTGAGGGCACTGAATCCACTGAAGAGAGGGGGAGATGAGAGGGGAGAGGCTGTGTGCAGCCAAGACGGCACTAATGAGAATGAGACCTTGAGCCCTGTCAGCGAGTTGGTCTCAAAAGTCTCAAACGGTACGGAGTACGGAGTATGTGTGTGCCAAATCAACTTGCATGAGATTCCCGGTACATGCAGCACAGACGTACTAAAGGATGCATCAGCTCTTGTTTACTCGGTACGTAGTAAATGCTGTACGTGTATTCGGAGAGTTGTTCAAGCCTCGTTCGGTTCTCTCGACATTTTTAGACACCCGGCCCTTGCCCACCGACTCCACTCCCCATCTGGTTGATACCCGTCCCCTTGAGCTTGTGATCGCCAGGTTGAGCAGCCGCCTCATAAATAATATTTGTAGGCGCTCGTCCCAGCTGTGTCCACTCGCCCTTGAAGCCCAAGTACGAGATGCGCGTGACGTCCTCGTCACCGTCGCCAAAGTTGTCCGGGAAGAAGAGCACCAGCTGCTGCACCTTGCCGAACAGCGCGCGCCGCACGGGAATCTCCTGCAAGTCGCCCGTCTGCGAGAGCTCCAGCGTCTGCACGGGGTCTGTTTCCTCGGCCGCCGCGAAATCGAGGTCGTCGCGGTTGATGAAGACGTGCAAGGTCTTGGGTGCACTGGACGAAGGCGATGTGCGGACCAAGATTGAGTGGAGCTTGATTTGCGCCGTGAATCTGTCCGAGCAAAGAAAAAATCTCCGTGTCAGCCAGCATTGCATATTTGCGGGGGTCGTCATTTCGCTTATTGTACCGCAATTCAAGCTTGATCAGGGTCTCAAGCTTGCTCAGGGAGCCATGGATGGATGCCTGGGCACACTAAACCTTGGGGGAAGGGAAGCGAAGGGAAACACCTACGGAACTGTCATGAGGAGCTGTTCATCCACGTCGCTCGCCAGCTCAGGCTCGACGTCTAGCCTCTCCTGCCAAGTCTTCTTCACCACAGCCCGTCCCACGTCCCGTTCCGCCTCGTTGAGCGTGATGACGCGGTCAAAGTTGATTTGGCTGTAGAGCGAAAACTGCACCGCCGGCGTGATGTCGTCCGAGTGATCGTGCACATGGGCACCGTGGTCACCATGGCCGTGGCCCTCGTGTTCGTCGTGGCAGTGAGACATTTCTGCTCAGAAGAACAATTGTATGCGCTGTCTGTGTCTAGAAGGCCTTGACATATGACGAGACAAGAGACCAGGAGTCGGTTGCGATTTCCTGGCAGTTGAGTTGAGTTGTGCTGGGCGGCTTGTAAGTGATGCAAGAGAGAGACTGCCTGTGAGCAATGACGACGTTTCTCGGATGGCGGGCCGGACCAGCTCCGACACGCGGCCAGACCCCCAACCCCAGACTCAGAGAACCCGCAACACAAAATCATCCATTCTGGGGGTAGATTTCTCGGCAGAACAGAAGCTCTACATTCAGGGTACTGACTATAACGATTGAATTCACATGGAACCGCGAAAAGAACTCAGACGGAGGCTTCGAACCCAAGGCAACAAAGTTTGGCTCCTCAAGAGCACAGCATAGTGGGTTCCCTGGAAGGCTGGGCATTATAGTATTATCTCGCTTTTAACTAACTACTATACACGGGAGCCAATGGTAAGGCAACTCGAAGTGATGTGGAAACTGTCCAAGCAACGTCGCCCAGCGAATTCAAGGATTGTGAAAATGCTTTCTTCCGCCTGGAAGGCTCATCTGAACCCGCTTCTTTTCTTCGGCTTCTTGACCTTCTTCCGATCACCGAATAGGCCTGGCACTGGCTGGCTCATGATGTATGACGGCCCCCCCATGCTTTGCGACGACTCAGGGACCCGTTGCTGACTTGACATGGCTTGCATCGCCGGCGCCGGCGCCGCTTGTGATGGCAGGTCGACAGCGTCATCCTTTCGCCGTCCGCGTTGCGATGAGCCCTGCTTCATAAAGGAAGGCAGCTTGTACTTTTCTGTCTGCGCCTTGCGCCTCATCTCGATTTTTTGCAGACGCTGTCGTGCCGCGTCGAACTTTTTGTCGCTTGCCACCGCGACACTGGATACGTAGTCTTCTGTACTGATACCACGTTCAGTCGGCCAGTAGGAGAGAACACTTGATGGCTTTGCGGAGGCCATCTTCTCGGAACTGAGCGATGGTGCTAGAAGCTGTAGCCGCCGAATAGCTGCATCATCCGCGCCGGCCCAGCTGGCACTGACTGGCGATGACGGGATGCTAGACGTTATCGATTGGGAGGACTGGATGGGAAATGAGTCTTGTCGACTGTGCTGGTTTTTCACAGCATCATCATGAGGGCTACCACCCAAGAGAGTGGTATCTTGAACCATGACACCAGAAGTAGCTAAAAAGTAGTCCCTGGCAATCTCTGCCACCCAGCCTCGTCTGATGTCCTCACTGTGCTCTGGAATTCTACCCACAACTGGTTCTAGCCAGGTTTTTGAGAAGGATTGTATGAGTTGTGACAAGCTGACGAGCGATCCTGAAGACTCGTTTTGAGAGCGTCTCGCAAGCTGCGTGACAACCGTCTCTCCATCGTCTTTGAGGAAGAGATCAAGTACATCATTCTGTGCAAAATCGTCTTCTACGCCTTGATCTAGTGTCCATAGATCCTGCTCAATTTCCTTCCTATATGAAAATTAGAAAATCGGAACTGTTCTAAACTTAGATTGGACCTACCACGTCATAAGTGGAAGCTTCCCAATGAGCAAGCCATTCTCAATCGCTTCATGAACGGCAGACAGCAGCGCCGAGGAGATCTCGCGCCGAGGGCTGGTTATGGAGCCGATGATGTCCCCCTGAAGTTCTTGGTAAAGGGTGTCGAGTTTTAACTGGACCGGACGCTCACGTGGTGAAACTGCAGAGTGGTCGAGACCCAGAGGCGCGCTTGAGCGGATCTTTGGTCGCACAATCGAGTCAAGGTGTATTTCGGTCATGCCATCTGGGAACACGAATGCTTCTCCCATATGGCGGATAAACCGCCTCCGTTTCTTTTTCCAGCGCTGATTTTCGTCCGCCTTTGCACGCCCCATCCGGGCCGCAGGAAGAGTTATGTTCATATTTTGAGCCAGCACAGAAGCGCAGATGCAATATCGGACGCTCAAGTCTTTCCCGAGGATGCTCGCCTGGTAGAAATGAACGCCTTTCTGGTGGTAATCAAACCCCGGGCCACTGGCTTGGCCTTCCAACAGAGTCAGGTTGGCAGGATGAAACTCTAGGGACTGAATCTCGGGAAGTGGACGCGCAGGGCCTATATCAAGAGGCAGGATAAGAATTTGGCGATGCCATTCTGGAAGGCGGTGTTCTGTAGAGTGGCTAAATGAATAGGCATGTATTTGCCTAAGCTTCGGGGAATAAGTGAACACCATAGAAGCGTTATTGTTCCGCTTTTCCGAAGCTCGGCACGTCGTCATTCTCAAGCCTTCCCCATTTATCAGATGGGGACAGGCAATCATCACTGAAGGTTTTGGTGACTCCTCCTCCTCCTCAGTAGCGGGAGGGAAGAGGTCAATCCAGTAGAGGTGCTGCATCGACAAAACAAAGATCTGGTTCTGATTGACAGGGCTGACCTGAATGTCAAGTATCAAATCTGGCTTTGCCTTGGTCGTGGTGAGTCTCGGTAGCTTGGGAAGTGCCGTTTTTGATACCAAGTCGACGACTTCAAATTTCTCGCGACTCCAGAGCAGGATGTGCCGTGACCGCCTCGCAAAACCCATGGTCTCTTCAGAGTCGTCCCAGAAGTCATCAAGTTCAGCAGTTCCCACGAACAAAAGACCGTGCTTATCGGCTGGGAACGCTGGACTTGTAGGTATTTCATTTAAGAACCCTTCCGATATATGCCCACATGTATCGATGGAGGGTCGCATCGTGTTCTTCCCATGGGTGTTGATCCCTAAGACATTCCAAACAGTCCAGTAGCCACACTCATCCATGATGGCCAGTTGCGGTGGCTGTTTATTGGTGCCTGGATTGAAAGCGACATCCGTGTGCGCGTTGCCACCTGTTCGCTTGTGGGGCAGTGTCATGAGTGGGTTTGGGTCAATTCGTGATGGTCGTTGTTGGTCATTTAAGTCGGTGGGCTGCTTCTGAGCCACTGGGACTTTATAATACTCTGGTTGAAGAATCGCAGTGGACGTTTGCTTCTGTACCAAAATCCAGCGCACAGAGTTGTATCTGGCGAGACTCGTCGCAAACTTGATCTGTGAGATGGTGAGACCATCACTCATCCAGATTGCCTCCTCATCAGGATCATCGGGGTCAATGACAGATAGGTTCAAGGCTACATTCGTGTCCTTTCCCCATTGCCATTTCGACTCATCAATTCGAGTCAGTCGTAGAAGTTCGCCTGCTTCTCCTGTCGCCGCCGCTAGCATCAGAGCGCCTGACACTTGGGCAGGGTTCTGAATATTGGTCATTTGACCGATAGCAAGTAACGGCTTATCGCTTGCTTCACCCTCGAAATTCTGAAAGCGACTCATGTTTTCTTCCAAGAGACCTTGCAACTCCGAGTTGCCCATGAAAGCCTCGGGATGAGCCTGAAGAAGCCATCGCTTCTGTGTACGACGTTCTTGCCATAAGTTGGAGGACCACTCAGGAATCGGCTTTCTGGATGGAGGAAATAGCTCGGCCGAAGAACCGATGACCTCGAAGTCCGGTGCTGTGAAGCGGTCTCAGCCGGGACTTTGCGCCAAGTGAAGGCAGGCTACAACTTACCGTTAGATGTAATCCGGCTGGTGTGAAGAACACCTGGTTGTGATCTCACATCTGCGGGAGGCAGATAGGTTAAGGTCCCTACGTGACCATGGATTAGGTCCGCAAACCGCCGTGACTCAGCCATTTGGGCCGAGCAATGATTTCCAATGCGACAAAAAGTTGGTTGAGATTCTCTTCTTCATGACGAGGCGGCCGAGGAAGAGCGCAAAGGGGTCGCAAAGCGGAGAGAAGAACAACGGAAGGCTTATGATGGCATCCTAATTGAGCTAGATGAATGAGGCCGTGTGAATCCAAATATCAAGAAAGCAACATTTCGAGTGGCATACAGTTGGTATATTGTGGTCGTGTTTGCACTTAGGTTTGCGCTGAGTGAAGTGATTTGGCTTTGCGTAACGCGAAGCGCTCTTTCGCAGCCGCCCCACGTGGCGGTGCAGGGGCTCATGCGCCACAGCTGGCGGGTCGGCCGAGCAACGCGACTTTCTGGTGTAAATACAGGCCAACACATCCCACCAACACTGCGCGAAAACACTCAGAGATCTATACCCATACGATCTGACTGCATCTAGAAACATCACACCGCATTCCAGCAATCAAGCAAGAATGACCACCGCTTTTGAGCCCTCGCTTTCTGCAAGCCTCAGTCGTCAGACCCTGGCGCCTGCTGGCCCCTCTATGGCAGACACTCTGCCCAACATCAACTTTGGATTCGACGACTTGCGCGACCGAATGGCCAAGTTCACCGCCAAGTTCGACGCCTTCATCGAGCAGGGTCGCAAGCGCGTTTTGGAGGAGCGCAACCAGTTCCGCATGAATGTTGCAGAGCTTCAAGGTATGCGAAACCTATACTAATCTTTATGCGCCCGTGGCTAACCCCTGTTTTCTAGAGGATCAACGCATGAAGAAGAGAGACATCGAAATCGTCCATGTCAAGACATCGACACACCAGCAAACCGTCGAAAAGGAAGAGGCCGAGACCCGGGAGATGGAGGCAGCTATCAACTCCTTCGCCACCCAGCGCGACAACCACCTCGCCGCTCGCGACCGCCTCAAGGCCCAGATCGCGCAGACCCAGGCCGAGATCGACGCAAGACTAGCCGCGCAGCGCTCGCACGCACAGCAACAGGAGGCGCAGTCGCGATTCAACGTGCCGGAGCTAGACTTTTGGATCACGAACCTCTGCCTGAAGATCGAAGGGGCGGGTCACGACGATCGGCTCAAGTTTGTTTACACACACATCGATGAGAAGGACTGGGAGCGGGAGGCTTGGTTCGAACTCGTTACCAGCTCTCGCGACTACGACGTTAAGCACTGTCGGCCGAAGCTGGAGAGAGAAAAGGTCGAACGAGTTTTGGATCGGGTGAATGAGTCAAGAGAGTTGGTGGTCCTCCTTAAGGGAATGAGAGAGTTGTTTGTGGAGGCGATGAAGTCATGATTGTTCTACTTCTACATAATTTTCTATCGATACCACGTCACGTTCTCAAATGGCCGAGAAAGCTAGTTGGAAATTTGTCAATTCATTAGTGATTCCTGAGTACACACGCGAAATGCCCTGTTGTACGGGCATCATGCCGGTGGGCCATGGCTTACTCTTTAGGCAATTTGTTTGTCTTGGATGCTATGGAAATACTCTCTCGTGCAATGTCTAACAACGTATCTTGCACTTTTACCAACATTAACTGTCGGAAAAGTGTGGCCTCAATAGACGAGCAATATTAACCAGTAAACCAGGGAAGGCATCAGTAAAGTTCCCACGTGGTTCGTTTGATTTCTAGTTCGCACCCACCCATTAGTGATAATCGAACATGTAGGCACTGCAAGTTAAGTTTGCCTGCACTTGTTAGTAAAACTAACCGACAGCTCTACTTCATAGGGTATTCACAATATGAATAAGAAAGGGAAGGAAAGAAGTTTGTGCTTTAGGATCAAAAACTTGGCATGACTGGGTCTAGATTCCAGGAGGCGGTAACACGGTGCACATGGGAGAGCGGCTGCATGAATGGAAGTTTTTTCATCGAGTATCAATAAGTACCTAATCAAGCACTGTATTTCAGCAAACCCTTAAACCAAAACACTACTCCCGTTTGCCTGTTGGTTGTCAAATACAGGAATGCTATAATTAGGTACCTACACTACCTACCTACCTACCTACCTAGGTAGGTATCTAGTCCATCTATCGTGGCTTCTGTACCTAGGTATTCAACGCGTCCCACCAACCGTGTTTCTCCCCCACCAACCACCCCACCTCCACTCCCCTAACCCACCAACCATGACCTCGCCCTCGCTTTAACAGGTGTCACCCCCAGACTCATTCGATCTCATCGCATCGCTCCGCCGCCGCCATGCCCGAGACTGACAAACATGCCGCGGCGCAACAGGCCGTCGATATTCTCCACGAGATTTCTACTATTCTCGTGCGTCTTTTAACCCGACGCGTCGTGCCACCGCCCCGCTGACTTTATCTTTAGAACTGTGAACTTGACCGCCGCACCTTGTCCATCTGCATTTCCATGATTGAGCGCGGCGTTAACCCCGAGGCATTGGCGGTAAGTGGTACTCTATTGAACGGGCTCTACCTGCCACTTTCTAGCGATCGGAGTCGTGATCTAACTGGTGCCTTTCCTTGCCTGTTAGCAAGTCATCAAGGAACTGAGACAGGAGGCTCAAGGGGTCGAGCACAATGCCGCTGCAGCAGCAAGACGCCGGCCATAACGCTGGGATATCGAACACTATGGGGTCCATTCAATGATTTTAATGTGGGAACTTGGTGTTACAGGAGTATTGAGTCAACACATCATTGCGATTGCGAGCTGAATAGAAAGCTCATCATATTGTGCTTTGTCCATAAACCCAACAGTGAAAGCCTATAAATGCACCAAAACTCCACCATTCCAATAACCCAGGCTACGGCATCAGCACACGGAACTACGCCATTGACCTCCCCTATAGAACGCCAAGAGCCATGGGACACCGTGGAGAGAAACTAAGTAGCCATGAACTGGTATCCCCATCATCAAATTCGAAACCGAACAAACACCTTGCGTTATGTATCCCTCCCAAAGTGAAATGTCAGAAATTACGTAGTTCCAGCTTTTCTGCTGTTAGCGATTCGAGAGAAAGCCAAGGCTTTTATAGCTCATCGATGTCCAATGAGGGTAATCTCATCGTCATCGTCGTCGTCATCTTCGGCATCGGACAGGCCATCGGAGTCGTCCTCCGATTCGCTGTCCTCATCGCTGCTTGAAGCCTCGGCGTTGTTGGCACGGCTCCTCCAAAGCCTTAAAATGTCGTTGTCCGACTCGTCATCTTGTGGCAGTTGGGCCGCAATGGATCCGAAACCCAAGGGAGGGGAAACTGATCGCGCCACCCTGTCGGGCACACGATACTGAGCCTCGACGCCATGTGAAGAATGTCTCCGTCTGTTCGCTGACACAGGAATAACCCTATTCCCGGATATCGACGAGGGAGCCTGATTGTTTGCTTCTCTCGCTTGTGAGCCACTGGCATCGACCGCTGGCTCTCCGTCCTCAGTCAAAGTCGGCTGTGCTTGTCCAGAGTCCCTCCCATGGATGTTCATTTCCACGGTATTATAAGACCGACATATCGAGCACTTTAAGCCCAACCAGTGATAGCGAACCGTGCTCTTTCCTGAGCAGTCATTGCACAAAATGACCGCTGTGGTGTCACGAAACTCTGGAGGCATCGGCTGACTCTGAATAGCCACGTCGAGATTGCGGAACTGGCTTTCCATGTTTGTAAGACTCTTGTTGCATATTGGGCACTTGTATGACACTTTCATGTGTTGGTCATAACATCTCTTATGGATGCTGTGACCACAAGGCATGAACACAACTGGCCGTGGCGAGGTGAACATGTACTCTCCACAAATAGGACAGTCGCAATCAGTAGATCGCTCGATACACTTGTGCGAGGTCTCAATGGATGTAGAAATGCATGCACTACAGGTCTGGGTTACAGTTAGCGATCGCATCCGTCTGTTTCGAAACAGTTGGCTCACCTTGCAGTGGAAGAAGTCTTTGCCAAGACCCATACCGCGTCGACAGATGCCACAATCGTTACAGTGATAGATAGACTTGCTCTGCCGGTTCTCCCAAAGCTTGCATATGTTACAGTAGTAGTGTGCGGCAGTTTCGCCGCAGCCGACGCAAGCGTTGGATGCTTTCTGAGGGGTTGCACAAATCATACACAACATATTTCTGGTTTCCCTGCGAACGAGATTATGGTCTTCGTTCGCGTCATGGCAGAAGCGGCATGTGTACCACTTCTTGCAAGTGAAGCACTGGAGTTTGACGTTTCGCTCATAGTGTTGGCACCCCAAGGGTTGATCCGTTTCTAGTAGTACCTCGGAGGGTGCCAGAGGCGTTTCACTCCCGTGCTGCTTTGGCTGCTTCACAGGAACGTATGTAGGCTTGATGTCTTCATCGCTCAGTATGAACTTCTCGGCATCCAGTGGCTCCCCTGATGGATTCTGCCAGAACTTCAAGGGTCGCGATGTCGGCGACTCGGCTAATACTGAGTCTAGGGACTCAGCAACTTCGAGAACTTTGGCGATATGCAAGTCGGTCCTGGAGGCACGGTATCCCTCCAATAGAGTGTCATGTATCAACTTGGCTTTCTCCTCCGACGAAACATCACGTGCGTTGATACCATGAATCTTGGCCCTCAATTCTTGCATGCCATCGTCTTCGGGAATCTTGCGCGGGCTGCGTGGACTCAGAGCCTGGCTGATGTGGTCGCGAGCAGGCGGTGCATCAGCCATGGCGGGCGTCGGGGCGGGATCTTCAACTCTAACTCGGATCTCCTGGGTCGAGGTGTTGAGGGGTCGTATGAGGGGGGATTCGACGGGGATGTCGGAGTCGGGAACGGGGGTGTCGATGTCGATGTCGATGTCGCGGGAGTTGCTTACTGCTTCGTCTGTGCGCGCGGAGGACTTGTCCCCATCACCAGCGAACGTAGAGCGGGAATAATCGGAGAATCGGCGTGCTTGTCGCAAGACGGGATTGATGAGGAAGTCGGAGACGAGAGAAGACATGGGGGAGGATGCTGGTGGTGGCAACTTGCAAGGGCCAGAGGAGGTGAGCGGTGCAAGCTTGGCCGGGTGTAGGTAGTACTGGGGCCGGAAGTCCCCGATATATAGCTAGCAAGAAAGGGATGAAGACACGGTCGAGAAGAGGAGGGAGCAAAGAAGTGAGTAAAGGAGGGGAATCTGCAAACTAAACTCGACGCCTCACGAGAGCATGAGGACGGGATGACGAGAGTCTAAAGGGTCTCAGTCGCTCGGGAGTGGCCACGAGAAGGGATGGATGACATAAGGCTTCCCGTTCGGCGCTATGAGCGTGCAGTGCAGTTCAGTGCAGTTCAGTGCAGGCCTCCGCGTAACGGAGCCTAACAAGCGGGCCATTTCAGCTGGACTTCAGCATGTGATTGATTGCACTCGGATGCTACAGTGGATTGTAGACACCACTTCTGGAAGACGGAGTGGCGACCGGTGGGGCGCCTGAACCTCAAATGGACATGAGCGTCTCACATGCTGTGGCGACGGGGTTGATCATTGGCTTTAGCTGCGAGCATCTCTCTGTTTAATAGTTCTGTGGGTTCGCGGCTTTATTGTGAGCGTTTGATTGAGTTAAGTTACATGCCGCCGACAAGGGCAACCACGGATATGGAGGGTTACATTTAGCATTGCATATGTCACCTCACTAAACTATCCAGATGCGACAACGGAAACAGTTCAATTGTGAAGCTATGGTTTTGCCAGACATGGGCGGGATCTGTTACTTGGCCCAAACATTAGAAACCGTACTGTCATGGTGAGCCGATGATGTCTGCGTGTAAATACAGGGACTACGTACAAGCCGAAGTTGGGAGACTCCGTTAAGTACACAACACATGATCGAGTCTAATGGTGGGCTAACTGCAGAGTCAAATGTACTCCATGACAGATTGCAGAGCACAGCGAGGAAGGTTACACATGAAGAAGATGGTTTAGGAGATGTCCGTCATTGATGCTCTGCAGCCGGAGCGCCTAACGGTGACACAGGTGTTAAAGCGGGTCAATGCTGCCGTTTTGAGACGACAGGCCTAATTCGGTCAGCGTAGGTATTCGCACGCGCAGAACATCAACATGACCACCGCTTTGTACAGCAAAAAACGCCATGTGTAGTCGAACTCAATTATGCGTCGTTCACAGTTCAATGGATCTAGAATCCATGAAGGTGTTAAAATATCTCTTCATCCATAACCCAATGTGAATATGCGCTCAAATAAACGCATTGCAAGTCGATTTCAACGTTTGTGGTCTAAATTATGGAATGACGAAAGCTTGTCACTTTTAGGTAGTCTATGACGAGGCTACTCCGTACAAAGCGATGCTTCCTAATTGTGTAGTGGCACGACGAGTTCACGTTATTAGTGTGAATCGCAACACATTTTATGCAGTTTTTGGTAAAGTGAATCGTCCGCTCTCAAACATTGCGCACCTGACGCCTTCAAGCTGCTGTCGTTGGCGGACAATTCGATAAAACGCGCATGTGAGTTTGATCCCATAGCCAGCAGCATTCGGAGTCGGACGAATGTCGGCGACTTCTTGCTCACAGACGGAATTACAAATGGGTTTAAATAGATGGGTGTGCGTCCTTAAATCATAGCTTTGCTTGTCAAACCCAGCCAAAAGTTCCAAGTGTTCGTCATGCCGCGATCTATTACTCGAGACGAGCCGTCTTTATTCCTCCCGGAGGGAGGCGTCGAGTTTGCGGACTGTTGGGCGAGCAAACCCACTTCTACCGTCGTGTTTCGCGTCGGGACGACTCTCAAAACCGGTCTTCACTGGCACGAAGACAAGACTGGTAAGTTTGACAGATAAATTCGCAGCCTAACTTTTGGCATAGTTAACTTTGCTCACACCCGCTAGAATACTTGCAAGTGACGCAGGGCCATGCTCTCATTACAGTTGGAGATAGAACTGCCGTATTTGGTCCCCAAGATGGCGTCGTCACTATACCACGGTTTACAATCCACCAGTACAGCCGGGCTGACGACCGCGAGGAGGGTGCAACTTCCCGGAATATTGACCTGCTAGTGACAGAATGGACTGATCCAAACGATGGAGACAAGGCGATCTTTTTTCGCAACGTCATCAGCTGCATCAAGGATAAGGAGGATGGACCGTGGAGTGGTCTGGTCTTGCTGCTGTCACTTTTTGTGGTGATGCACTCACATGACAACTATCCTTTGTTTTGGACTGGGCCCAAGTTTCTCGGAGGCAGAGCGCAGCTCGCAATTCGACGAATAGTGACACATGGAGTACTGAAAATGGCTGCGATAGTGGGATATTGTATGGGGTTGAAGGGAACCTACAGTGAATACACGCCAACACGTTGACAGGGGAATTTGCATGTGATGACTTCGTATCGGAGCGGGCTGGGATTATGAGCTGACAAGGGTTGCGTTGGATCGAATGGATCTATTATTATCACAAGGGCCGATGAGGGTTGGTGATTTCTGCTTTTCCTTCCCTTTGAGAGCTGAATTGTCAATGACCAACTTCATCCAAAGGGAACCGACACACAAGGGATATCTGTAAATATCTGTCTCCTGTCAAGTCTGTTTCTCAGGGAGCTACTCAACACAGTGATTATTGTCTCATGAACAGGGGCGGCTTGAGTGATGGTGCCACTGACCCAGGGGAAGTGGTTCCGTTGGCGGGAAGGGCGATCTCGAGCGTGGCTCGTGGGTTTGGAGCATTTGTGGCTCGTGCGATGGAGATGACAGCGTCTGCTAGACCCGTCAAGACCGCGTCTTCGGCAGGGCGTTTTAGGGGGGAAAGTTGGAGCCTTGGAGGCGGCTTACGGGATTCAGAGGCTCAAAGATCCACTGATGTTTAGTGGGGATGTGGCTAGCGCTCCTTCAACCCCCTGGCACTCGCAGCTTTTCTCCTGGACCGCTGAACTGAATGAGCTGACCCCCTGTCAGCTGGACTTGCTGGAGGACGGTGGAGGTCGGGCTGACGGCTGGCGGAGTGTTTCGATTGTTTCGACTGGCCCAGATTCGACGCCACGCGTGGAATTTCCTGAGGCACGGGTAGCCAGCCGGGGGGGGGAGGCTTTTGACCCAGTCCCCAGTCTTACTGCGAGACAGTGCTAGTGCTCCAACAACCCAGTGAAGCATATGTGGCATTTCAGGGGACGGCGTTGAGTGCGTGTTGTGTCGTGTCGTGCCGTGTCGTAATTCTTGGAACCACCACGCCGCCAATTCTTTTTTCGATCACGAACCAGTCGACCACCAATCTGGCCTCGGTCTCGGGTCTTTCTTCTTCCTTCTTCCTCCCTTCTTCTTCATCCTGCGGCATCCATACAGGTCCTGGCCTTTCTGCCTCGATCTTCGCATTGACGACGGCCTATTGCCAGCCCTCGTCGACGCTGTCGCCCCCTTTGCTCCTTTGAGTCTGACAGCTCGTCCGGTCTTTTTCTCCTGCTGCCTCGCTCGGCACCTTTCTGCCGACCTCCATCTACCCCCTTTCACTTCGCCGCACCGCCCTCCTCGCGTCTTCTCCCAGATCGCCCTCACATCTATCGATTGATCCAATATGGCTGCCGACAAGGCCGCCGCCTCTGGCGTCGACGTTGGCGATGGTCTCAGACTGCGTCCCGTCGCTCCTTCGCAAGCCACCCTTCAGCCCCAGGCCTACCAGCCTGAGGACAACAAGAAGCTGGTCAAGAAGGTACGGCGCTTTGTATCCTAGGCATTGAGAATGGAAGATGCTGACTGAGTCTCTAGGAGAAGTCCTTCCTCGCCGTCCTCGACGAGTGGGAGGTTGTCATTGCCCCGCTGATCTTCACAGCCCTGGCTCTCTTCACCCGACTATACAAGATTGGCATTAGCAACATCGTCACCTGGGATGAAGCCCAGTAAGTCTCCTAGTCTTGGTGGCTCCAAGATCATCGCTAACCCATGACGCGCAGTTTCGGAAAGTTTGGAAGCTACTACATCAAGCATGAATACTACTTCGACGTCCACCCTCCCCTCGGCAAGATGCTCGTTGGTCTCTCCGGAGTCCTCGCCGGCTACAACGGATCGTTTGAGTTCAAGTCCGGCGAGAAGTACCCCGAAGATGTCGACTATACCTTCATGCGTGCCTTCAATGCCGCCTTCGGCATTGCCTGCATTCCCCTGGCCTACTTCACTGCTCGGGAGCTCAAGCTCCGTCGTCCCGCTGTCTGGCTCGTCGCTCTCATGGTTCTTTGCGAAAACTCGTACACAACCATCAGCCGCTTCATTCTCCTCGATTCTATGCTTCTGTGCGGCACTGTCGCCACCGTCTTCTGCTGGGCCAAGTTCCATAACCAACGCCACAGCAGCTTTGAGCCTGAGTGGTTCTTCTGGCTTTTCATGACTGGTGTCAGCATTGGCTGTGTTTGCAGTGTCAAGCTCGTTGGTCTCTTTGTGACTGCTTTGGTTGGCTTGTACACCATCGAGGATCTCTGGAACAAGTTTGGTGACACCAAGATGCCTGTTGTAAGTAGCCACCGTTCTTGTGGCTTGCCTTGCAAGACACTGACAGATGCTAGACCACCCTTGGCGCCCATGTCCTTACCCGAGTTGTCGGCCTTATCGTCATCCCCTTCCTTATTTACATGCTCTCCTTCGCTCTGCACTTCGCCATCCTCGACCGAAGTGGCCCTGGTGATGCTCAGATGAGCTCTCTGTTCCAGGCTAACCTGAAAGGTACCAATGTTGGAAAGGACAGCCCCCTTGAGATTGTGCTAGGTTCCCGCGCGACTATCAAGAACATGGGATATGGTGGTGGTCTCCTTCACTCCCACGTTCAGACCTTCCCCGAGGGCTCCAAGCAGCAACAAGTCACTTGCTACCACCACAAGGACACCAACAACGACTGGTTCTTCTACCCCAACCGCCGAGATGCTGCCTACAACCCTGAGGACCCTGAGCTTCGATATATTGGCGACGGTTCCACCATCCGTCTTCTCCACGCCCAGACCGGTCGCAACCTGCACTCGCACGATATCGCCGCTCCCGTCACCCGTGGTCACAAGGAAGTTTCTTGCTACGGCAACGTCACTGTCGGCGATGAGAAGGACCACTGGAAGGTTGAGGTTGTCCGCGATGCGGCTTCTCGTGATTACAGCAAACTCCGCACTCTTACAACCGCTTTCCGTCTCAAGAACGAGGTCATGGGCTGCTACCTCCGAGCCGGCAACGTGAACCTTCCCCAGTGGGGCTTCAAGCAGATTGAGGTTACCTGCACCAAGGACAACAACCCCCGTGACACCTACACTCACTGGAACGTCGAGGCTCATGTGAACGAGAAGCGTAAGTTGAGCCTACTACACAGTATATCATCCTCTGACATTTTATTGACTTGAACTAGTCCCCCCGGCTGAGGCTGGTGTCTACACCTCTCCTTTCTTCCACGACTTTGTTCACCTGAACGTCGCGATGATGACCTCAAACAACGCCCTTGTCCCCGATCCCGATAAGCAGGACGATCTTGCCTCTCAGTGGTACCAGTGGCCCGTGTTGAATGTCGGTCTCCGCATGTGTGGTTGGGGTGACGATATCGTCAAGTACTTCCTTCTTGGAAACCCGCTTGTCTACTGGGGTTCCACCCTCTCGCTCGGCGTTGTTGGCCTGGTCGTTTTTTGGTACATCCTCCGATGGCAACGCGGTTTCCGGGATCTCAACGAAAATGAAGTCGACCTCATCCACTATGCGGCTCTCTACCCCATCGCTGGCTGGTTCCTCCACTATCTTCCCTTTGTCATTATGGCGCGTGTCACCTACGTGCACCACTACTACCCAGCTTTGTACTTCGCCGTTCTCACGTTCGGCTTCTTGATCGACTGGTTTATGCGTAACCGCAACAAGGCCATTCAAGCTGTTGTCTACGGTGTCCTGTACACCGTCATCATTGGCCTGTACATTTTCTTCATCCCCATTTGCTGGGGCATGACCGGCAACCACAAGCAGTACGGCTACATGAAGTGGTTCGACGGCTGGCGCATCACTGACTAAGTGTTCACCGAATGCCCTCGCACGCGTGGACGATGCTCTGTACAGTCCGCGTTGAGAGGTGTAACTATAGACGAGTTCGCTCAACATGTATAATGGCGGAGAAGCGGATACAATCCCCTCTTTTCAAATGGTCTAGGGATGTTGGAGGATGTTCGGAATCTAAGTCAAGGAAACGTATTTTCATGGATCTGGGCTGGGAAAGCGAGCAAGGAAAGACAAAAGGAGTTGAAGAAAGACAATCACCGGATCTTGGTCCGCGTCTAATGCAAATGGGAGAAAGCTATCTTCTTTATGGGTCTTTCGGCGGCCTGGTAGGGCCGACAGTGAATTACGCATTATTGTACAATCCATGATGAGTACTTCAATTCATACACTTGTTTGATGATGACGATGTTTGCAGACAATGGGGTATCATGATGCGTGCGCGTGCCTCCTAGACCGATTATATGCTGTGTCTTCCGTCCACCTCTTCTTTCATGTATTAAGACACTTTACAAGACTTAGCAGCACCCCCCAGCTGCCGATTTACTCGAGTCGCCTACTAACCTCACTTGTCGATTCCCACCGGCGGCTGGTCCCTTTACGCCGGATCTCCTGTCATTTAAATCATACTTTCCGGCTTGGATGTTCTGGTATATCCTCTCGGCGACGCGCATAAACGCATTCTCGACGTTCTCGCCGCTCTTGGCGCTTGTCTCGACGTACTCCATAACGCCGTTGCGGCTAGCCCACTCCTCAGCCTCCTCGCGGGTGACCTCGCGTTTGTTGTTTTCCTGCTGTGTCAGGTCGGCCTTGTTGCCGACGAGTATGACGACGATGTCGGGCTCAGCAATCTGGCGCAGGTCGTTGAGCCAGTCGGTGACGTGCTGGAAGGTTTGCTTCCGGGAGAGGTCGAAGACGAGAAGGGCGCCGCTAGCGCCGCGGAAGTAAGAGCGGGTGACGGATTTGTACGTCTCCTGACCGGCTGTATCCCAGAGGGAGAGCTTCATATGCTTCTGGGGCACCGAGGAGGCATCGCGCGGGGGTTCGGGAAGGCCATCGGGGGAGGCGTCGGGATCTGAAGGGTCGGCGGAGGAGGGGCGGACTTCGGGTTTGGAGTGCGGCGGGCCGACGGGGACGATGCGGGAGCCGAACTCGACGCCGATGGTGACGTCGTGATGGGGGGAGAAGCGGCCTTCGCAGAGGCGGATGGTCAGGCTAGACTTGCCGCATCCCGAGTCGCCGATGCAGACGAGCTTGGCGATGTAGTCCCAGGGAGTGCCCGACATGGGAAGAGCTGGAGGGGTATCGAGTGGGAGCTGGAGGCAACGGGAGAGGCGAGGAGAGGGGCGAGGAAGCGAAAAGATGTACCGAAAAGACTCAGGCTGCGATTCGAAGGAGGTGGAGAGATGCGAAGTGTTGGTGGCCTGGGAGGAGGATGGAGCTGTCGCGAGAGCTATTGAGCGATCAGGGGGGCACGTGCCTTGAAGGTGGCCTGGTGGTAAGAATAGATGCTTGAGATGGAAGTAAACGTCGCCTTCAGGTACGTGCAATCTGAAGTGTGGAAACTACGGGCGGGTGAATGTAAGTGTCTGTGATGCACGTAGGTAGCCAATAACGAAAAGAATGAGAGGTGAAGTCGAGAAGCAGACGAAGGCGGGATCTTAAGGGGAGAGCAGTCGAGAAGCGGGCTCTGGTTGTTGCAGGTGACGATGGGATGGTTCCACGCCAGCAAGCCTTCGGGTCTGAGGGGGCTCTTGCTTTTGGTGCTAGGCAGGTACATCCAGGCTTGTGAAATGATGACCTCCCTGCCTGGATTACCACGACAGCGCCCGCTCTGCCGATCCACTGATGACCCGTACATTATCATGCCTCACCATCATGGACGGGCCAGTCGCTACACCCCGACAGTTGCAGTAGGAAACACCGATCCTCCCCCCCTAAACAAAGAATGTGCGGGTACAACGGGAACACATCCAAGGTCCCATTCCAATGAGGGGAGTGTTCCTCGTTCGCCTTCCGCGAGTCGTGGCGATAAGAGCCGGAGCAAGCATTGGGTCCATCACTTTGCCCTGAGACCCATTGTCGCTTCATTTTCCAAGCTCAATGTTCCTGGGCGATGGATCTTTGAGGATAATATCGTCCGTCGAGGTCGGTCATGGTCGTGACCACAAGAGGTAGTGATGTGTACCCACTTCAATAACACCATCATCATGTTAGATCCGCAAGACCCGAGCCCAGGCCAGGCTCTCTGGTCAACATCACCAGATAAGTGCTTATCAAAATCTAGTCCTTGGACTTTTATACAGATCATAACTCCTCGGAGACTATAATGTTCGCACTGGTTTCGCTCGGGTGTGTGGCAAAGCCCAGGCAGAAATGTTTTCTGGCCAATTGAACGAGTTCGAAATAGGACAGAGAAAGGAAACCGGCTTACACAATCTGAGTTGCCAGCGCCTGTTTCGTATTCATTTATCGGTACTCTAACTTACTTAGTGAGTTCGTGTCCATGTTTGGATCCAAGTCGCTCAAGGCAGTATGACACCGCCATTGCCGCCACGCTACACTACCCGGCAGAAGCAAGACATAACGTGGCAAGTCCCCATGACCCGGTTGTCCATGCAGCAATAAGTATGCTTTCGAACAACAACTTGGGTCAGTCTAACAACTACTGACAATATAAACCAACCATCCTCCCTTCAAAGTTTCAACAGAGTCAGAGAGATTGCCACAAAGAGCATAAGTAGGCTTAAGTCATCAGAAGCGTTAGCCTTGACCTGGACCGCAATACCCGGAGATAGTATAAAAATCGTGGTCTTTAATAATTGACACCGCCTAACAAGAACCTCGAGAAAATCCTGACAAGAACAGAAAATACAGTTCCAAAACACAAAAGTCTAATACTGGGCAATAGGGCTCTAGGATATTCCGCCATAGGCTTACCGGCTTGACGTGACGGATGTACTACGTACGTAGTAGTAGACTGAAGAGATGGGGCCTCCCCGCCAAATAGGGTCTAGTTGTGGGTGGGGTTGCTCGCTTTCATGCTGCCGCTATCGGTGACGCAACAGGCGACCTGCGATAACGGATTGGGTAAGACACCGAGAGTCAGTTGATCGCAGTGCTGAAAGGTCGTTTGATCAGCCGTTCTGCTCTGCTCAGTCATCCGGGCACTGGTCAGTGTTAGAGGTTGGTGTGTCGCATGAATGGGGAGAGCTCGAACATTTAGACTCGACTCGCGGATGAAAGGACACAGAGTTTTGAGAGAATATGTCTACTCCAGGTAGGTTTATGGGAGGGGTGCCGCTGGAGACTTCAGGTGAGTGATACGATGCTACCGTACCTTGACTTAGTACAATAACTTCATGCCTCATGTAGGAGTTTGATGTGCAGCATGTGCCGCTGACGCCAGATTGCGTGCATCAAAGCCAACAGAGAGTACTTGGGGAGTATGTATCCACACCACTTACGAAGCGTCAGGCTGTCCTAGAGATACATGAATCCAAGTCATCCTTGATTCTAACCGTCGTCTCCCAGTGAGGCGGCTGCCTGTGGCGCCTGAGTACTTCCGGCCACCACTAGTCCTCCGCGCTGTGGGCCCTTCTAGGCTCTGGTGACCGCCTGTGGCAAGTCCCAACCACTAACGTTCAGTGGCCTTGGGCACTAAGCTAGGGTCCCCCAAGGTCCCCTGGGAGCAGATCTGCCTGTCTGCCTGAACTCGTCAGTCAGCGACCCAGCATCCAGTGATAAGCCGAAGGCGCCTCATCCGTCTGCCGGGCCGCCTCATGACCCATTGGTAACCTTTGCACAACCAACTCTCCGTTTGCCGCTTTTTTTCCTTCCTCAAACATTCACCACTTGTTTCCAGCTTCTATTTTTGCGTCTATCTCATCCGACTCCTCACGATTCCCTCGACGACGTCCGACCAAACATCGTACACCACGTTTAGACATCGAGAACTCGTCGACTCGTCTGCCTGCTCATCCACGTCTTACGCCACATCCACAATCAATAATCGAGGTCACCGACGTCGCGTGTTTGGGCGCACGTGAGGTGGCTGGTGTTGAGAGCGCGCCATGTTTTCGGAGTGTTCGTGCAAAGAAATCGCCCTCTCGAGCTCTCTCCATGATGCTAACTGCCTCTAGATGCATCCAGATTCCTAGCACAGTCCCAGTCGAGACTATCCAACTTCGGCCAACCCGACAACAACGACGCTCCCCGGCAATCGGACTGGACATCGCGACCCTCTCGAACGCAGCGAGACGCCGGCCGAGGCGGAAACCCCAGCAGATCATTTCTATCTCGCGGTTATGGTGGGAATCCCTATCAACAGACGGGTGGCGGCTCACGGTTCGGTCAACTTGCCTTTGCCTCCCGCATCTCCGCCGCACAGGATGCCCCGCTATTCCAGAGCACACTCGACGAGTTTCGCGAAGATGATGATGAGGAAGAGCGAGAACGAGAGGCCGCCGAATTGTTTGCCCTGCAGAGGTCACGTCGGGTAGCTGCCGCGAGCCGCTTGGCCGACAGCGTGGACTCAGATGCCCATAGCCGGGGCTCACTCGATGATAGCGCTGATCACCAAGACCACCCTTATCAAGATCGAGGCTTGCGACGCGGTCTCAAAAGCAGCTGGACTGGGGCCCGAAGTTCGCATCGCCCAGGCGTTGCAAACGATACACTTGTGGAGGAGGCCGAGGACAGTCCCAGATCGAGCGCCGACGAAAGCAGCGTGCGCGGAACCAGTGGAAAGGGGAAGATGGTGGATGTTGGGCTCGAGTCGCAGGCGGACCCAGATGAGGATCCGCCCGCCTCTCTCTTGGGCGAAACCCCGACTGACACCAGCCCTCCCGCCTTCCAACGGTTCAAGCGCGGCGACACTGGCGATTCAGAGCGAGTACCATTCATGGCAAGAAGGGAGTCTACCACGGAAACAGAGACGAGCGGTGCCCCACGAGACGACGGCTTAGATGAAGAGGAGCCTCTCCAAACAACGTTCAATCCCCCCGAAGGCGAGCTCTTTCGACACGACCCATTCTTTGCCTGGATCTTCCTTATCAGTCTTGCGGGAATGATGTCTACTTTTTTCCTCGTCTGGCTACATACCGCGCCGCGCAAGAGCCCTGTTGGTGATACGATATACACTGTACTACAAAAGTCATTTCACATGCTAGCGGTGGATACAGTGGTGGCAGTCATGATTTCTTTCGTTTGGCTTGCCGCCCTCAGGTCTTTTGTCCGACCTCTCGTTAGTGTCATTCTCGTCGCAGTGCCTGCCATCTTGTTTTCTTTCTCCATTTACGCTTTCGTCTCCTCCTTCAAGGGTCGAACACATGGGACTCGTTTCCAAGATAACGTTATGCGTTGGACTGCCATCATCCCTGCCGCCGCATGCATACTCTGGATATGGTTGGTGGTAAGGGGTCGTCGGGCGATCCAGCAAGCAATTGAGATTCTGCAGTTTTCCAGCAAGATTTTGGCTCAGAACTCGGCACTAATGTTGGTGGGCTTCGGGTGCTTGGGGCTGATTGTCGTCTGGACTTGGGCCTGGCTCGTCATGTTCACGCGCGTTTTCATGGGAGGCTACTTCTCCAAGTCGCTCGTGCGGTTTGTGATCCGCTTCTCGAGTTGGTGGCTTGGAGCAGCCTTCATCTTCCTTTACATGTGGACCGTTTCCGTCATCAATGCTGTCCATCGCGGGACGACGGCAGCGACTGTGTCTCAGTGGTACTTTCATCGGAACGCGGGCCCACCAACACCCTCACGAGAGGTTGTCTCAGCCGCGCTGAACCACGCTTTGACGACCATCTTTGGCAGCATTTGCGAGTCGACACTGATGGCCCTACTCATACGAGCGCCGCTGATATTTCTGCCGAGGAGAATGGGCGCCGCGATTACAAACATCGCATCGTTCTGGATCCCGACGCCTGTAGTGGCCCTGATGAACCCGTTAACCATCACATACTCTGCCATCCATTCGCAAAATCTGGCAACCTCGGCCCGAGGACTAGATCAGATGGAACTCGTCTCCCCTAACATTCCAACGACAACGTTGACTCCGCGGGCATTGCGTCTTCGTGGGCAGCCCAACGGGCTTCTCCCATATCGATTGGCGAAGCTGCTTCTAGTAGCAACCCGGCTGGTCCTGGCTACTGGCCTCGGGTTTGCCGGATGGGTGATCACGGCAAAGCAGCTACGTATTCAGCTCCCAGAAGGGGCGGGAGTTAGGGGATCGGCATATGCGTATGTAGTTGGCATGATGGCGAGTTTCATCGGTTACTCCGTTATGGGTGCTATGGAGGGCATCCTAAGCGGCATTGTGGATGCAGTGCTTATCTGCTACGGCAGTGAGCGACGCATGGAGAGGGGGCATGGACGATTTTGTCTCGAGGCCGCATATCTATTTGGAGAGCGGAGAGCGGGAGAAGAGCGGGATTACGCATAGCCTGGGGATTTGTATGTTTTTAACTTGGCGCTTTCCTGTTTTTAAGTCTTTTTTATTTTTATTTTTAGGATACCTTGTAGGGATAGACTCTCTGGATTGTTCAACTAAGTCCAAATCGAGCTGGAACATCAATCAATGAACCTTTACTTTATAACGTATGCCTGCTCTTAAGGGGATGACTAGGCTGGCGCGCCAAGACCAAAGGGCGCGCGAGGACGTCATGTCATGCTGTCAAGATGCATGCGAGTCAACATTGAGCACATCAAATTGTCTCACATAGTAGTGTAACGGAGCGGGGAGCGTTCGCCCTTTGTTTGACATGCTTGAACTACAGGACGCTGGCTAATTGGGTTGCCTGAGTCATTATCTGACTCAACACCACAAGCTCATGACTGTCCGTGTGGGTTTCCCTCAGTTTCATCCAACCGTATTGTTTTGTCTCTATCCAGAATCGGTTATCTCGACTAATTGGTTGTGCTGGCTCTCCCCTGTGTCAATCTACCGGTGCGCCTCGCACTGGTCTACTTTAGAGGCGTAGCTCGAACCAAGCAACCTGCATCATTCTCAGCGTACGTCAGCAGCATTATACGGCACTCAAACCACCAACGTCCAATTATCCAAGTGAATCTCCCCTCAGAGTCAATTAGAAACCCTGTCCGTTATTCATCATGACTCCTGCAAAGTCCATCACCGTCATCTCGTCGCCGTACCATGTTGGCGTCAAAGACGTGGCTGTCGGCGCGGGCCCAACAGCATTGATCAAGGCCGGCCTCATCGCTGCCCTGGATGGTCAAGGATTTGGCGTTGAAGTCGTCGAGCTTGAGCCAGTCGATGATTATGAGGGTGAAATCGGGCGTCTTTTCGAACTACTACGACGCACTTCCATCACCGTCACTCGGGCAGTCGACGCTGGCTCGTTCCCTATCGTCCTCTCTGGTAACTGTTCTACTGCAATTGGCGTGGCTGCTGGCCTTTCGGGTTCGAATGAGTTTCTCCGCCATAAAATCACACCGAGCTGTGTGTGGTTTGATGCTCACGACGACTACAATACCCCTGACGTCTTAAGCAGTGGCTACCTCGACTCCATGCCAGTGGCCATGTTGGAAGGAGTCGGATGGAAGACGCTCTTGTCCAGCATCCCTAACTTCCAGCCTATGGACCTTAAGAAGAGTTTCGTCCACGTTGGCATGCGTGACGTGACGGAGCTGGAACGCTCGCGAGTCATCGACGCCGGATTCTCTGTCATTTGGGGAGACACGACGCGCCAGATCAACTTCGAATCCAAGGTCCGAAGCGCCTTGGAAGAGCAACATCTTGGCTCTACAATGATCCATGTCGACCTCGACTGCCTCGACACCTCGGTCGGAATGGTGAACAAGTTTTCTGCTCCAGGCGGGCTGCTAGAGGCTGATCTTGTCGGATGTCTGAAGATGATTTCTCTCAAGGCCAACCCGGCGTCGCTGACCATCGCGTCGTACGATCCGTCCTTTGATAAAAGCGGGGATATACCTCCCGTGGCGATTAGAGCAGTGGTGGAGTTTGTTCAGAACTTGGTTTCTCGTGGGGTTCTATTAAGCAACTCTGATTAGTGGTGAAGCCCAGGTTGAGGTTCGTGGAAATGTACTTGGCTTTATGCCCTCATCAATGCAAAGGACGCTTTGGCTCCTCTTAAACACCAAGGGGTGATGGCAATAAACTCAACAGCTGGGATGAGAAAATGATCAAAGTTGGCTTTTATTATATCCAAGTTCGAAAACGTGCAATCTGGTTACTACATAGGAAATCCGTGGCACTTGTGGCTCATCAGCAAGCCGCAACAAGAGCAGCGGGGTGATTTCCACCAAAGAAGTCGAGAGGGTTCAACAAAGGCTCAGGGGACAACTCAAGCCGACAGGTGAGATTCTTCAAGCACTAGCCCAGATCCAAGTCGTGACTGGGATCGCGGCTCGCATTGGAGGTGTCGCGAGCAAGGGGGCCTGGAGCGTCCTGGGAGCTGGGGCAACCGAAGGAGGCGCGAGGATCGTCGGGGCCGGGTTGACTTCAGGAGGAGGTGCAACCAGGGGGGCCAGCTCAACAATCGGGGTTGGCTCGATGGTTGGTACTGATTCGACTTCCAGAGCCCAAGACTCCGCCGGACTCCAAGACTCCGCCAGACCCCATGAGTCACTCGGAGCTTGTACAACTCTCGTGACTTGTGCTTCACCAGAACCTTGCGCGTCCTTCAGAGCTTGAGCCTGGACTTCCTTGAGAGCTTGCGTCTGGGCCTTCCTCACAGCTTGAGCCCGAGTCTCCCCCAAAGCCTCCGCCTCCCTGAGCGCCCAAGCTTCCTTCTCGGCCTGAGCCTGAGCCTGAGCCTCCCTCCGCGCTTGTGCTTCTCTGAGAGCTTGTGTTTCCCTCAGAGCTTGCACCTGGGCATCCTTCAAGGCTTGTGCTTCTTTCCGAGCCTGAGCCTCCTTCGACGCCTGAGCCTTCTTCAAAGCCTCCGCTTTCTCCAGAGCCTGAGCTTGAGCCTCCCTCAAAGCCTTAGACTCCTTCATCGTTTTGGCCTGAGAATCCTTCAAGGCTTGTGCTTCTCTCAAAGCTTGAGCTTCCCTCTGAGCCTGAGCCTGAGCTTCCTTCAGCGCCTGAGCCTCTTTCAGAGCTTGCGCTTCCTTCCGAGCCTGTGCTTCCTTCAATACTTGAGCCTCTTTCAAGGCCTCGGCTTGAGCGTCCTTCAAGACTTGTGCCTCTCTCAGAGCTCGAGCCTCTTTTAGAGCCTTGGCCTGGGCATCCTTCAAGGCTTGTGCTTCTCTCTGGGCCTGAGCCTCCTTCAGCGCCTGAGCCTCCTTCAACGCCCGGGCTTCCTTGAGAGCCTGAGCTTCTTTAAGAGCCTGTGCCTCCTTCAACGTCTGAGCTTCCCTCAAAGCTTCTGCCTCCTTCAGTGCCCGAGCATCCTTGAGGGCTTCCGCCTCCTTCAAAGCCTGGGCTTCTTTCAAAGCCTCTGCCTCCGTCAGAGCCTTTGCCTCCTTCGATTCTTGGGCTTCCTTCAGAGCTCGAGCTTTCTCCAGAGCCCGGTTGTTCCTTTGAGCCCACGCATCGCCCGGATCCAAGAGGTCTTCCTCCACAAACCAAGACTCCTCTGTCAACGACCGTTTCGGAGCCTCAATCGGCTGTTCTTTTTCCTCGGGTTTTCCTGTCAGTTGCTTGCGTTCGGTGGTCGAGTCGTTCGTCGGTATCCGTTTAAGCGGCCCCTTGCTTGGAGGTTCGGGCTCTGGGGGCCCCTTAGGAGAGGCTTCAGGTCTCCTACCCAAGTCAAAGCTAAAGCCTTTCGTCAATTGCGATCTCCTGCTAGACGAAGGGAGAGACATAGACTCTCTTTCTTCCGCCGGGGAGGCGATGGAGTCATTGTCGTCGATGGTGTGAATAGACGATTTGGTCGATGCTGTTGACTTGGCCGACTTCGAGCCACTGCGGCTAAGACCCCGCCGCAGGCTCTTTGTTAATTTCTTCAATTTGTTATCGGCCTGCATCGTGACAGATTTGGCCGAGTCCCAGGAGCGTGGGAACGCTTCCGGACCTGAGAGATGGGTGGGTATTCGGTAAGAGTCGGGAGGGCAGGGTTCTGGTGACAGTAGTTGCTGAGCGAGTTGCTTTGGAGGCCAGTGTAATTACTTCGAGCTTTTTTCTGGATATTTAGAACCCGTGAGAAGTTGGGTTTGGCGATAATATCATTTGACAATGAGAGCAAGTGGACGGAGTTGACGGAAACGAAACTACCCAGCAGAGCAGAAAACTCGCCATGATCTATTTATACGTACCTGGCCAGTCTTCGGGAAGCATTTCACTAAATCACTAGTATATGCAGGTCATCGGGTACGGGGAAACCGGCCGTGGAGCCTCCCCCGCGGGATCTGGGAACATCCATGTCGATATTTGCCAGCGCACTTTGCAGCCAAGACAGGGCATGCAAGAAATAGTGCAGGGGGCTAGCACACGTCGATGTTATACAGACGTGAAATCACTGTAGAATTTTACGAGCCAAGTCACTTATGTACGGTGTTTGATGCCATTGGTTTGCTGCATTTTAATGCATGAGATGACAACAGACACAGAAAAAGACGCATAGGATCGAGCATGAAGCCAGTCCTTGTCAACAAATGCCGGCCATGTCTAGATAAATTCGGGTTTGGGCAAGACCACCTCACTCCTTGCGTCTGCTTCACTATACCGAGATAAGACCAAAGCAAAACTCGCCACAACTTGCTCTCCAGATCGACCAGCTACCTTGAAGCCGGCTGGACTCGGAGCTTGAAGCTGGGCTACCTGACTGGGAAGCGGGCATCGGAGCCAGCCGGTTCGGCGCCGGCATTGCCTCACGGCCTGTCCAGGTTGCTTCTCACTTCCAGACCCGACAGCTGTGGGCTTGACAACTTCCCTTCTCATTGGACGACTGATGCAAGTTGACGTGATCCCTGGAACATCGTGAAACGGAGATATGCTGCATTCCTCAGCCCACGAGAACAACTGGATCCAAAGTTACCCACCGGCTCCACACAGCATGTTTGCTTTTATCTCAGCTGAGAGCACAATTGCCTCCCTTTCCCGGGCATGGATCCTGCTTCATTGGTGTAAACAAGTACAGGCAACATAATAACCTTGTAATAATGGTAACCGCCATAAATGGCTGCAGGGGCTTGGGCTGCTATTGCAAGGCGATGTTACCTACAAACCTAACCATCGCAGCTGCCAGAAAGATGTTGTAAGCCACTCAGTCAGCTAGGTCAACACTATACACAGGATGCTATGTTCACCCAGTTCAACCGGTTCCCATTCGAGGTCCAGAAATGATCATACTTGAAGCCGCTTCCGCATCGACAGCGCCCTCCGCCTTGTCGTGGAACTTCCCGGCCCTCGTCTGCTGGAGAGTAGCTCTTTTGGACCGACAGCTCAATTCCAGCCCTCCGAATCTTTATTTCTAAACCCAGCTCCCACCACAGGTCCATGTCCGTCGTATTCAATTAGGCTGTTCTGTTTCGTTGGGTCAACAAGGCGCTATGCGCTCTTGAAGGTTTGTTCCAAACTTAGCGATGCTAATGCCCTCGATCGCACATCAAGGTGTAGGAGGCAGCCACCTATATATAACTTCTTCCCAAATACATGTCAGTACTCTTCACTCTTCATTTTTCACAACCACTTTGTATCACCATGAACATGTCTAATTTCGCCGAACCGGCGGGCGCCACGAAGAAGTCTCTCCTTGGAAGCGACTACCGCGAGGAGATCGACGGATATCCTCCGCTACCCTCTCCACCGGAGACTATCTCCAAGTACACTGTCGCACGTCTAAGACAAGGTCTCAGCTTCGCCGACCAGATGTTACGAAATAAGAAGCGTATGGTCTCACCCTTGGCAGGTCACTGTCTGGCCACTTACACATCCGCTTTCAAGAACATCACAGAGATGCAGTACCAGAGCGAGCACGAACGCAACGCCATGCTTACGAATATCTTGATGTAAGAGACTAATATTTACATCAAAGATTTCCTGCAACCACCTGGCTAAGGAATCTAACCCGATCTGGTCGAGCGCTTGGCCGAATTTCGAGGATACGAGCCGCTTACCCCAGCTACCTTGTATCGAACATCCCTATCATAGAGGCCATCATCCTAGCTGTCGCGGACGAGTACTTTGAACGGCATGGGGAACGGCCACTTTACTATAACTTCTGGATGCCCAAGGTCACCGGCTACTCTCAGACTGCCATGCCGAAACGGCCAGTCCCTCGGACAGAGGGGAAGGTAGCTACGGCAATGTATAGGCGGCAGAAGATGGCTTGGGATCAGATGGTCAACCTGCAGAAACAAGCTCGAATGAGGTATGGCGACTACCAGTTCATGTTTGGGACTGAGGCCGTCGTTGATCCAGACATCTGGTTGGACTTAGCTGCCGAGAATGATGTAAAATCGGCTGATCCAGATGCTCCTGCTTAAGGGCTTGACAAAGAGCATTGCCATCAGGGGTATATCAGGTTGCTACTGGAGTTGTTTACTTCTGGGGTCAATTCATTATTCCCTTAGTAGTTAAACAATCCTTCTCCGACTTGAAAGTTTCCGTAGAAGCAAGGTGAAGGTCGGACGTACTCTGAGTGTTACGAATAGATGGCCAAAACATAAGAATAACTGAATACATAGCATTTAGTGAGCTCTGAAAGGCAATAGGGCGTTTGTAGGCCATGATGCTCCTTAAGAGAAAGAATGGCAGTCTTAAAGCCTAGGTAGCAATATCGTTGAGCCTCAATAGCTATGTCCTAAGCAAAAGGGCGGGGTGCTGAATGGACCGACGAGAGTTTTCGAGGAGAATGCGGATTGTGTTAGTTTCAAATAGCCAGCGATCAGGGAATTCTGGTAGCGAAATCGTTGTGTGACGCGTTTCAATGCACGTCTGATTTGGCACAGGAGCAGATTATTGTTACCAGCTCTATTGAGACTGCCTTTTTGCAAAGTCTTGAATGCTGTATATCTATGTTCGAATAACTTATGGACAGGTAAAGCAACTATATACAAAGGTCGTTATCCTTTCCAGTTCATAACTGGATGTGATCTAAGAGTACCAGTGGTTGGGGGTCCAGTTGACCTAAATCGTCGCATTAGCAAGTCGAGTTGGGCAGTGTCACGCAGGAATTTTCAGCTTACAAAGTTGGCGTTGATCTTCTTCAGGTCAGCGACACCCAGGTTACCAGCATCGACGGCGATCTCGTTCTTGAGGATCTCGATGGCACGGGCGACACCCTCAGTACCGTAGACGTTGGCAAACATGAAGGGGCGGCCGAGACCGACGGCCTTAACACCAAGAGCGAGGAGCTTCAGGACATCTCCACCGTAGCGGACACCGCCGTCGGCGTAGACCTCGAGCTTCTTGAAGACCTGGGGAGCCTCGCGATAGATCTCAAGGGCAACCTCGAGAGCGGACGGGCTGTCGTCGAGCTGACGGCCGCCGTGGTTGGAGAGGATGATGGCAGGGGCGCCGTACTTAACAGCAAGCTTAGCATCCTCGACGCTGCCAATGCCCTTGAGGATGATGGGGAGAGAGGTCTTCTTCTGAAGCTGCTTGTAGTAATCCCACTGTTGAATTGTTAGCGACAACTCAAGGGAGGGTTAGATTCATGCTCATCGTGGGATAGAACTGACAGTGAAGGTGGAGAAGGCCGAGTTGCTGTATAACATGTTAGCTCTGAAGCTGCAGAGGGAAACATCAAGGAGAACTTACGCAGATCCAACACCGTAGCGGCCGGCACGGTGGCGGATTGAGCCGGCGGCAGAGTCGACGGTGAAGACAAGAGCGTCGGCACCAGCCTTCTCGCTGCGGTCGATCTCCTGCTGGGTCACGGTGTCGTTGGAGGTCAGGTACAGCTAAATACGATTAGAAACAGGCAACGCGATGAGGTGGTTTGCTGAAACACACCTGCTGGAAGACAACCTGGCCCTCAGCCTTAGCAGCGTGAATCTCTTCGATGGAGAGGTACGCATAGTGGGAGGGCTGGGCACAAGTTAGCAAAGCTCAACAGAATGGCTCATCCAGGATGCATACGATGTAGATGATATCACCCTCAGCGGCACCCTTGACAAGGCCATACTCGGCCTGGGGGCTGCCGTACTCAGCACGAGCACAGGGGCTGATGAAGAAGGGAGCCGAGATGTTGTGGCCAAGCATGGTAGTGCTGCATGATCAACTCGTTAGTTACATTCTTCATGGGTTTGGCTTCTCAATTGACTAACGCCAGGGTGCTCTTGAGCTGGGAGACGCCAGCGAGGACTCTGGGCTTGAAGTGGTAGCGGTGGAAGACCTCGAGGTTGTTGCGGTAAGAGTACTCGCCACCAGCGCCGTTGCGGTAGTAGGTGTAATTCTTGTCGGGGAGATAGTGCTCGGCAGCCCAGTCAAAGTCTGGAAGGCCCATGATGTCGGCGAGCTCAGGGAGCTCGGTGGCGGGAAGATCGCCGAGGACCAGCTCAATGCCGGTATCGGGCGAGTTGAGGAATGGCCGGGCGGCCAAGGCGCCGGAGACCAGGGCGCTGGCGAGGATCTGGGTACGCATGGTGAAAGAGGGTATGGACTATAGAGTTGGAGATCGATGAAAGAGAGTGAATCGATGAATGAGAGTGAGTGGTGTGACTGCTGGAGTTGGAGAGAGAGACGAAGTCGTTGGTAGAGGGCAGGACGGTTGTATTTAAGACCGAGGCAGGCAAGTAGGCACGTAGGCAAGTAGGCAGGTGTATCCAAGACTTCTATTAGGAGGCCCGGAGGGCAATGGCGACACCTAGCAACTACTTGGCGTATCCCACATAGTGATTAATCAAGGACCCCATTATCCCGTTTCTGGGATAAATGGTCCTTGACTCCTAGGAGGCTAGGATGCATGGTGCCGGGATATTTCATCCCGCCGACGGCATCCCTGGTTAAGGGCATTCTGTCAAAACTGGGCTATTTCGTGCAAATCCTGGAAACTTGGAAGCCAGTGGAATAAGCTTCTAGACTACTACGTTAGGTCTCTGGTCCAGGCTTGGCTGGGTCTTCTGTCGACGTCAGGTCCTTGATGCAACGCTGGCCCGCATGCCTGGATCCGCTCCCGAAATTACGACTGTTGCATGTAGCCTTTATCTGATCCGTTCTCATCCCATGCTAGCGTTTCTACTACCTACTAAAGAAGTTTTAGTCTGGGTGATTTTTGGCTGCCAGGATGTTTATGTGACGGGATGGTGCTGGATAGCATGGACGCTTGACTGGTTGAGGCATTTGAGACCGCCACTCGTTGTCATGATTAGTGCGCGCGCGCTTCAAGCGAAGGATTCAATCGAAGAAGGTCTCTACAACTGTAGTCTAAATCTTTAATTGAATCGAAACAAAACTTTTCAACTCACTTTCATGAATGAGTCTGATCATCATCGAGTATCGGAGCGTCACAAGGATGCAACGTCTAGTTGGAGTCGATCTTCCAGTTGGATGCCCATGCACTCACTCACTCACTCACTCACCCACTCATTCGGTCGCATTCCAGGCCAAAGTTCATCCCATCTTCTTCTTCTGGCCCATGATCCATCTCTGGCCAAGGCCCGGCGGTCGGCACTGCACCATCCCTGCTCGTTACGCAACCGCATAAAGGATGTTTTACACCTGATCCGTCCAGTCCCCTAGTCGTTAAGCTTATTTAATTAGCCAGGCAAAGAAGGATCATCACCAATCCAGACCACGCCATGATCAATTCGCCCCCAGCTAGGCCACCTGATTCAAGGTTTTTGATCCCCCCCCACGCCTCGGCAAGGATACTGCGAGCGAGCCCCATGATGATTGATCACTCATGCTCACATAACTAAAGTGCCAAGGTAACTTCGAGCGGCGAGTGATCCAGATTCAGTCCGAATGGGAAGGAAAAAATACAAGCTGCAAGGGGACGGGGCCGCACCCCTCGATGGCAGAAGCAAGCATGTGCTTACAGTTGTTTGGATAAGGCACAGGTTTCAAGGGTGTTTCATGGCCTGACGGAAGGATTCTATTGGTCACTGGAATCCTTCAGAAATCACCCACAAGACACAATCCACGTTCTACATCCATCATTCTTCACTTATTCTTCATCATTGTCCATTGTTTCGAGCCTCATTAGTAGCCACCATTGCCACGACTACAGATCGCCACCCTGCTCCCTCAGCGTTGCCATGTACAGGCAGCTCGCTAGTCTTTCTCGTGTCGAAATCGAGAAAATATCTTGGCTCTATCGCGTCCCAGTGGCTCAGCATGCTATGACGCAGAACCCGCTTTGTTGGCAGACCCACGCAGACACTAACCGTAGCGAAGCAAAACCATGTCGAGCGTATCCCACGCAGCTCGCTCCCTCCGAGGGTCGGCATCCACAAACACAACTGGTATCCTCCTCTACACAACCAGGTACAATATTTGCCTCAAGGCATGGAAAGATGATGACAAAAGAAATGGGACCATCTCACTTCCGAGTTCCGAGCAATTCCGGGTGAGGGTCTGCCGTCGGTCGTAGAGATAGAGAATCATACAGAAATGGAACCCAGCTTCAAGCTTGAACAGAAGGTTCACGCTACTGAACAAGTAATTGCGTAGACACGATCAAGCCAACCACATAACGATACGTCAGATTCTGCCCTCTTTCGTCCGTCCCAACGCTTCGGTAACGGCAGCGACGAGGTGTTTGAGTTCCCACTCTCGTAGATTTTGGGCATGCATACTTGAGAGACGCCTTGCCATGCGCCCATGCCCATGCCAATGCCGCCGGGAAGCAGTCCTTCAAATCCACCTAATGGTGGACCAGTCAGTGTGCCGCGCGGCGTACCATCGCCCCGTGGAATCTGATCCTCGAATCTCACGAGTGGGCAGAGCTCTCAAGCACAGACACCCCCAAGTTCGAACTTAGCGGCGGCAGTGCCGGAGCGAATGCCTTTGTAAGCGATGGTCCCCTTGAGAACTCACTCTCTCCCATCATCCTTTTGTATTTACTCCTACAGCTTGGTACATAGTAGCCATCGAGCGTTATAACTAGCCGTATGCCCGCTCTCACAACATCCAGTGCGGCACAAGCTTCATGTTGAAGTCAACATCACCAACACCTGCGATATCCTAGTGTCGTTGACAGAGCCGGGTGCGACCAAAGTCCAAGACTAATGATTCCCGTCTCCTAAGTAATTGTGTGCCAGGGACAGACGAACGACGGCTTTTCAAGCCTTCAGCGTCAAGCCAAATCGTTCGCCCCTCGTGGCCCCTTGTTGTCAATGTCGATGTCGGCAAGTGATATAGTTAAGTGACAAGAGTCCAAATCTCGAGATAGTCGTCATCCATTGCGAATAGCCGACTGCAACATGGGACGAGCAAAAGTACTACAACCACTGCGCACGAACCATGGTGATTGGTGCAAGGATCCTAAGCTGCTGCTACGTATGACAGGCGACTGGCTGAATAGGGCAGGTGTATGGCTCGAACAGGCTCGGATCAATTCCAACTCGGGAGTTGCAAAAAGTTTGGTTCCTGAACAATTGAGGCAGGAGAATACCGGTCATTTATTCGGTTAGATGTCACCAGTTGCCGCCGTCCCCGGAACCAGGGTGCTCAGCGGTCGAACTTTTGTAGAAACACCACAGGCAGTGGTATCACCGTGTCTCAACTAACTCCCCACGCTTCGTGGGCGAGCGTTGACATGCAGCCTACGAGGTTTGAGTAGGTAATAGAGCTCGTGCGAGCAGTAAGTCGAACATCACCGGATGATTCACGAACTTGAACTATGACAAACTATGAGCTTTCGTAATCCTGTTTCTGTCGCCAACGGACACAGAGTATTCATGAAGGGCTCGGATGAAGCACGTGTATGCTCAATTAGGCTATGTTCATATTCTGGCTGGCAGTAATTTAGATGAAGCCCGTGCCACTATGAACTGGATTAGGCATGAGTTTAGGCTATGTAAGTCCTTGTTGAATGATTCTCCTGCATTGTATGAGAGTCAGGACATCGAATGACGATATGTGAGGCATGTCCCGATTGAGGCAACAATCTCGCCTGGTTCCCACTAGTATGAGGACATTCAATCGCAGAATTTTCCAGTAGAAGAAGGTGTGAACATTGATGGTACCCATGAATGCCGTAGTCAAGTCGTGGGGGGGGGGGCTAGTCATCCTGGACTAAGTGTAGGGTGAGCTGTTATAGTTCGCATCAAAACCGGTAGAAAGAATGACATCAGAGTGAGTTCCTGCACTCTGGCGTCGTGATGACCATGTATACAAAATTGAGGAAGATAACTGATACTAGTACAAATAGGTCTAAGTACATACGAAGCAAAACACTTGTTATTGATTGCGGCTTTGGGCATATGCACCCGTCATCGTTTCTCCGCATGCAGACTGGGGTTAGGAACCAGGGAGCGGACGTCAAATTCGATCCTAGCGCTGAGGCCGCAGCCATATATGCATATAGGCAGGCATGAGTGACTTACAAGCACAATGAGCCATGTCATGTATTCTAAGCCAACACTTGTCAAGATTTTCAAATGAAGAGATGATAGTCTCCTGCAGTTCCTGGAGAAAAAGAGCAAAAGATGACTCAATCCACTCTTGCCAATAAACGTCGAGGGCGCTTGTGATCGACGGTGAGGCGGAAAAGGTGGGGCTCGTTGCCGGGCAACGTCGCCAAACACGGCTACGGACAACAATGCCACCTGCCGAGCTGCACATGACGAGCTTCCATCTCCATCTCATCAACATCACAACGCAATGTGTAAACACTGAAGTTCTGTCAGCTTTCTTTATACTAACATTCGGAACACCGACACAGCAACAAATCCCAACTATGGAGTCACCACCCAAGAGAATGACGCGTGCACGCGCCGCGGCCAAGGCTGGTGAGCCTACCGTGAAGACCACCAAGATTATCACAGCCGCTGCGCGGGCAAAGAGCTCAGCGACCGCCGGCACAAAAAGCACCGCTGCCAAGCGTAAAACACGAGCAGACGAGCACGAGGAAGAGGAGGAAGCTCAGCGCGAGGTCCCCGCGCCAAGGCGGCCGCGAGGCCGCCCAAAGAAGGCGGAGGACCCTGCAGAAGCTGAAGCGCCTGCGAGGCCCGCGCGTGCTCGGATCACAAAAAAGAGTGCCACAGAAGCCTCCAAGGGGGAGCCCGTCCCAGTCAAAGCAACACGAGGGCGGCCGAAGAAGGTGGTGGCGGCAGCACCCGCTGAGGTAGCAGCCACCGAACCCGTGCAGAAGACAACCAGAGCCCGAGCTACCACAACAACAAGGACAACTGCGGCAGCAAAGCCAGTTGTCAAGAAGAGCGTCAAGTTCCAGGAGCCTGACAAGGAGAACATTGAGCCAGCCATCGAAGCTAATGAACCTGTCAATGGCGGACTCCGAGGCCGACCAGCCAAGCGTGGCACGGCTGTGGGCACCCGAACCACCAGAGCGGCGGTAAGAACCGCAACGACAGACAAAAAGCCCCTGAGCCCTAAGAAGATGACCCAGATGCCCGTTTCAAAGGATGACTCCGAAGATGAGCTTGCAGGCGACTCGACCCCTATCAAGCCATTGATGAAGAACCCCATCAAGCCCCGAATCAATACCATCGCCAAGAGCCAACCAACACCATCCGAGAAAGAGACGGAGCCGACGCTCAACACCGATACCGTACTCAACCCTCCGGACCTCACATCTGTCCTGACCTCGCCCGCGAGGAAGATGGCCGCTCCCCAGTTGCTGGATACCATGAGGTCCCCTGCTCGACGAATTGGCTCCGTGCAACTGCCAGGCTCTACCATGAAACCTAGCAGCGGGCTCGCAGGACAGACTGCGACCACCTCCCCGTTCAAGGCGTCCCTGCTGCAGTCAGCAGCCAAGCGGCCATCGTCTCCCATCAAGGGCCTGAACTTTGGAAACGCACCCAAATCTCAACAATCCCAGTCGGCCATGAAGGCCTCGTTCCTTCAATCACCAGCAAAGCGATCCTTCCCTGGCCTGGTGCCTCTCACCGAGCCACGACAGCGGGACACAACGGCCCTTGGCGCTTCACCAACCATGAAGCCTCTCGTCTTGTCCGGTCTCCCCTCCGCCGCACTTGATCGACCCTCGGCCAAGCTTATGATGGAGGATCAACCTAGAGACTGTGTTGATGACCTCGAAGACGATCCGTTCAGTGCGCCTATGGAGAGTCTCCAATTCCCCGGCCGACTGTCTGCCGTCCTTCCCCGCCATGCCGACCCGGTATTCAAGAAGGGCATGGGCATTGTTGATGAGCCCACAGTCGAAGCCCAGCCAGATGCAGGTCCTGACGCAGTGGAGCTAGCCGAGCAAGTACATGCCGCCACTGCAGAGGTTGATGAGCAGCCTATTGACATGCTTGCCGAACCCGCCTACGAGGCCGAGGATGAGATGGCTGTTGATGAGTTGGCGGCTGACTTCGAAGACGATGCTGAAAAGCCAGCATCTGCCAGCTCTAGCCTATCTCAGTCACCTGTTCAGACCGAGAACCCCATTTACCAGCTCAGGGACAAGGTCCTGGATCCTTATGAGAGCATGGACTCGGAATCTGAGGACGAAATGGAGGCTGCTGCTCAGGTAGTACCAGCTACACCAACCCCTTTCACTCACAAGACCCCCAAGACCCAGGGAACTGGTCGCAGCCAAGCTAAGGCATCCCGACAGTCACTCGGAGGATTCACCGCCCTGGCTGAACGATTTGGTTCTTGGTCTGCTGCGAGCCCCATCAAGATGGTTCCCTTGGTTCCCACTACTGCGGCAGAACCAGTTCCTACGCAGTCATCAACCCCAGTTTCTGAGGTTTCTCAGCATTTCTTCGAGGACGAGATGTCTGTCCGCCCGGATGTCAACCCAGAGGATCTTGAGAACCAACTAGGTGAGGTGCTGGAACCTTCCTTCGATGACATCATGGTCACTGAGGAGGACCTTGCCCTGGCTCACGAGGCCAATGAGATGTCCCTCTTGGAGCCTGAAGTCCTCGAAGGAGTGGCCAATTGTGATGCTTTCGATGATACCCTCTCTGAGGCTAGCCAGGAGTACGGGGATGAGAACCAACTTCCTCTGGATCCCGCCCTCGCCAACTCACATTCTGCTGCTCTCACGACGCCTGTTCGTCCTGTCATGAAGACCTTCAACACGACCACAAAGATTCCGTTGAAGCCTGCGGATGACTCTACCCCCAGCCCTCTCAAGAAGCGATGCTTCACCGCCTCTCGCGTTGCTCCCAAGCGTCCTACTGGCCCGAGCCGGAGCGCAACAGTCATTTCGTACTCTTCTAAGAATGACAGAAAGAGTCTACCGGTCACCAGTGGGGAGCTTGCCTCTACCCCTGCCAATCCTGGCCCAGTCACCCCGTCCAAGTCTGACCTCTGGTCATCCATTGGTACGCCCGCGCGTACTCCTCGACGGGACGTCGACCCTGCCCTGCTTCGTGGGGCCGTCGTGTTCGTCGATGTTCACACCAGTGAAGGTGCAGACGCCAGCAGCATCTTCGTTGAGCTGCTCACTCAGATGGGAGCCAAGTGCATGAAGTCGTGGACCTGGAGCCCCAATGGTTCTGGAGAGGTATCTTCCAGTAAGGTTGGAATCACGCACGTCGTCTTCAAGGATGGCGGCAAGCGGACTCTAGAGAAGGTTCGCGAAACCAATGGCGTCGTCCAATGTGTCGGCGTCAGTTGGGTGCTTGAGTAAGCTATTCCGCGCACAACACTACCTACTGCATCATAAACTAACTTCAAACAGCTGTGAGCGGGAGAATGAGTGGCTCGAGGAGGGCCCCTACTACATCGACACCAAGGTTGTTCCTCGCGGTGGCGCCCGTCGTCGTAAGAGCATGGAGCCCAAGGCCCTGGCCAACATGAACGGCACTCTGGTCAGCAGCCCTGTAAAGGGTTCTCGGACTCCTAGCACTCCCATCACTTCGAAGAATCGACGTGAGAGCGCCAATTGGATGTACACACCCTCGGGTCAGGCTGATGACGACATGGAAGAGGACCACGATTGGTCCAACTTGATGCTCACTCCTGTCCCCAAGACCCCTGCTCCGGATGCGGTTGCTCGGTATGCGGCCAACCTTCCGGAGACTCCCTCGGATGACGAGGAAGAAGATGACGAAGACTACTCTCCCACCAAGGAGAACCTGCTTATGCGGACATGTCCCCCTAAGCAAAACCCCTTTCGCGACTTGGGCGCGGGTATCCTGAGCAAGGATAAGGATGAGCAGGTGCTTATGAGGCTCATGGCGGCGCGCCGCAAGAGTCTGCAATTTGCCCCCAAGATCGGTAGCCCGCTGGCTCGAGCCTGGCAGTAAAGGCCAACACGGTTGTGAAATACTAGGATATTGTACATGGATGCATTTGAATTTTGGGTTGGGCACAGTTTTGGCCATTGCCTTGTCGGACGGCAGGCAGCTAACACTCGTTTGGTTTGGGAACCGGATACATAGGGCACGGAGGCATACAGGACCGTGGGTGTTTGGCGTTCAAGGGGCCTGGTTGATTTGAATTCTTGTATGGATACCCGAGATGGTGAATCCGGGAGGTTCACTCGTTCATAACGATATTATAATGGCCCATGCGGTGCTTTTCAAGATTTGCGAGTTTACAAAGGTGTATTTTGCTCGTTCAACCTAACCACCTCTCGTGGCTCCCCGAAGTTGAAGCGTCGTCTATGACATGCCATGTATATCGTGCCAAATCTTCAGCTGGCATTGTTTACTTGGCTGACTGCCCTGGACCTGGCGACTGAGGCAGATGGTTGTTGTGGTCGAGCCCCATGTGCATCTGTACGGCAGGGTATATGGGGTAAACCCATGCTGCTCCCTGACTGCATTTTTCCCCTTCCAATTTGTTCATTATCCACATGCTCCAACAAGCCTCCTACACGGCAATGTACGCTCTCATGGCCTTGACGGCGTCTCCCTCGTGGCTCTTGAGCAGCTCGGTGGCCTTGGGCTTGGACAGCTCGAGCTCTTCGACAAGCAGGGCGACGTCGGCGGGGTCAACCTTGACGTTTTTGGTGGACGATCCGGCGGCGGCAGCGGTCTTGGCCTTGGGCCCGCCGCCCAGGGCCTTCATGGCCTTGCTGACGGCATCGTGGTCGACGTTGTTGGAGCTGGCGGCCTCTTGGGAGTCGAGGCTGGCGAGCGCCGAGGCGGCCTTGCGGTCCTCGGCGGACTTTGCGGTGGTTTGGGTCTCGTCTTCGGCGGCCATTTTTGCGGCGAGGAGTGATCACGAGAAAGTCAGGGGAGGGTTGGTGGTGATGATGGTGTTGCTTGTCGAGAGTTGAGGTTGAGATGGTGCTTTTAGCATGTGGGGTTGCGTTGCGCGCTGGTGGAGGGGCGGTTCAAGTGATGGCGGGGTTGGTTTGGGTGCAGGTGTAGGGTAGGGCTGATGCTACTTGGCATTACTTGGGTTACCGCGGGATTGATTTATGCTTCGGGCACTGTCAAGTCTCTTGAGACTCGTAGCGTAATGAGTGAGCCAAAGAATGGAAGAGGGGTTCGGTATTGTATTACTTGGTTGTGGTCTGTGTCTGGCCATGGAGGAGTTTCCAACGAATTCCTGCGACCATCATCTTTCCTCGTGGTGGATTCGACCAGTCAGTGAGTATAAAGATGAATCCGACAAGGTCTCTAAGCACACGTAAAACAAACAATTCGAACCAAACCCTTAGTGCAGTCATTGTCCTCCCATTCCTCCCAGAATTGAGTACGTTAACCTTTCATAGCATTAACATGCCACAATCACTTACACCAGCCACACTTTCAACCCCGCATACCATCGGCTTTGATTCGCCAATTGAGCTTCATCCAATTGAGAACCGCCAGTAGACGGACTGAACGATTAGATTTTTGTGGCAGGTGGTGAACATCCCCATGTTTTCTTTGTTCTGAACTATTTGGGAGGTGACTCACTCATACTGACCATAATCCTCCTCGCATTAGAAGAAGCAGGGGAACATCAGGCTATTCTCCTGCAACATCTGGCCTCTACATTCTGGCCTGTTTTATTTCCTCGTAAAAGGAGAAACGAGAGATATTGACCTGCGGCTAGCTGCACCAAGCTCGGAGCTGCCCCTCCTTCGACTCATTACAGCCCATCTTGCATCTCGTCAACACCGCCACTCCTCTCACTCCTCTCAAACCGCTACTCATCTCATACGCCTCCAAGACTCAAACCGCCATGGCCTCCTCCTCGTCGCACCCAGAAGTCTGGGACCCGGCCTCGTGGCGCACAAAGCCCATCAAGCAGTCGCCGCCCTACGCCGAGCCCGACAAGCTGGCCACGGCCGTGGGCGAGCTCACGCGCCTGCCGCCGCTGGTGCATCCCAACGAGATCAACTCCCTCAAGGCCCATCTGCGCGACGTGGCCCAGGGGAATGCCTTCCTCCTGCAGGGCGGCGACTGCGCCGAGCTGTTCGACTACTGCCAGCAGGGCCCTATCGAGTCCAAGCTCAAGCTGCTCCTGCAGATGAGCGTCGTCCTCATCTGGGGCATGAACAAGCGTGTGGTGCGAATCGGCCGGATGGCCGGCCAGTACGCCAAGCCAAGGTCGAGTCCCACCGAGATGGTCGACGGCGTGGAGATGCCCAGCTTCAGGGGAGACATCCTCAACGGCTTCCGCGTCGAGGACCGCGAGATCGACCCCAACCGCCTCGTCAAGGCCTACCACCACTCGGCCGCCACCCTCAACTACATCCGCGCCGCCATCGCCTCCGGTATCGCCGACCTGCACCGGCCCTTGGACTGGGGCCTTGGCCACGTGCGGGACCCAGCCCTCAAGGCAAAGTACTCGACCATCGCCTCAAGCATCCAGCAGACTCTGCGCTTCCTGCAGACCATCAACGCCCGCCCCGGCGAGCTCGAGTCCATCGAGCTCTTCACCAGCCACGAGGGCCTCCTGCTCGAATATGAGCAGGCCCTGACCCGCCTGCTCGAGAAGCCTCCCGCAGGCGGCCGGGGCTCCAGCCCCACCCCGACCGGCGCCGGCGCCGACTCCGGCAGGGAGTACTACGACACTTCGGCGCACTTCATCTGGATCGGCGACCGCACGCGCCAGATCGACCACGCCCACGTTGAGTTCTTCCGAGGCATCGCCAACCCCATCGGCGTCAAGGTCGGCCCCACGACGCCCGCCTCCGACCTCCTCGCCCTGTTGCGCACTCTCAACCCATCGTGCGAGCCCGGCAAGATCACCCTCATCACCCGCTACGGCGCCGCCCGCGTCCGTGACCTTCTCCCGCAGCACATCCGAGCCGTCGAAGACTCCGAGTTCCGCCGCTGCGTCGTCTGGCAGTGCGACCCCATGCACGGCAACACCCTCTCCACCCCTGCTGGAATCAAGACCCGTCGCTTTGGTGACATCTACAAGGAGCTGCAGGAGACGCTGCGTATTCACAAGGATGAGGGCAGCTACCTGGGAGGCGTGCACCTGGAGCTGACGGGCGACGCCGTGACTGAGTGCTTGGGTGGCAGCGAGGGACTGGATGAAGATGACTTGTCCACCAACTACACTAGCTTCTGCGACCCGCGTCTCAACGAGAAACAAGCCCTTGAGCTGGCCTTTTTGATCGCCGATCACTATACCCAGGAGCAGAGTAAGCTACGGGTGTAAGATGGGGAGCAAATGAATAGGACCGGCTGATGTTTGTTAGTCGGGAGGATACATGCACGGGTTTTCCAAAAGTTATTTCAAGGGTTCTGTGAGAGGAAAGATATGAATGAGGAAATGCGAGGTGGAGAGTGCGCACGAAATATGAGGGGGACTCGGTGACATCAAGGAGTGTCTTGCGAGCAAAGAAATATATACCACTTTGGCCGTCGAATCGTCAAATTCTTCCACCTCCTCTACTAAATCTTTGACCATACCTCCGGACATCTTACCTCGATGCTTCATCATTCCCAATCACAAGTCGCAATTGTTGCTCCAGCTCTGATTTGCCCAACCACTCTGTGTTCTATGACCCGTCACATAGTCCCGGAAAATCACATCCTGCTCTCTTTTTTCCGGGAATCACCTCTTCACGCCAGCGTGATGCTCTGCGCCGCCTCGAACGCATCGCCAACCTCCAGCTTCTGCCAGCCCTTGACACTACCGGGTTCAACACAAACCATGTTCTTCCACCCATCCTTAGGGTTGAAATCCTTGGTGGCGGCCGCCTTGTCGACCCACGGGTTCCAGACGACGACCTGGTCGAGGTTGTCACGCACGATGCGGAAGAGGGGTTTGCCAGCGGTAGAGATCACAACGGGATGCTTGGGGCCCTTGACAGGGGTGTAGATACGGTCGGTCTCCGCGGCGAAGCTAATACCGCCAGATTGCGTCACGACGGCTTGATCAGCGAGCTTGTCGATGTACTCGGAGTCCTCGAGGCCTAAGACTTCGGTTGATGAGATGTCCTATGGTTTGGCGCATTAGTATTCGCTGTGTACTAGCATAAGTATCTATGAAAGAGAAGTCTTGACGTACATCGATCTTGAAGTAGGTGTGCAGCAGGGTCTGGAAATCAAACGGAACATCGCCATCGTTGGTGACAACGAGAGAGGTGCTGAGGGACTCAGGGTCGAGGGAGACGCTGTAAATGAGGTTGAACTTATAGGGCCACGAGGCCTTGACGGAGTCGGCGAGGTTCTCCGAGGATAAACCAAAGTCGAGCTTGATACTGGAGGAGGAGCCCTCGCTGGTGGAGCGGCCGAGGAACTCCCAGCGCGAGTTGCGGGCGAGGCCGTGCTGGGGGAGCTTGGAGGTAGCTTCGTGGTCGGGGTCGGTGCCGAAGACCTGGAAGAGGAAGTTAGGATGCGGATGCTTCATGGGAAAGATGGGAGGGATCGAGAGGGATAAGATATTGGGATAGACAGGACGCACGGGGAAGACGATGGGGATGCCGCCACGAACGGGAGCCGAGCCGTCGAGGGCAGCAGTCTCGCTCAGCCAGAGCTTCTCCCGGCCATCGGCATCCTTCCAGCTGATGACGGTGGCACCGTGCAACAAAACCTCGACGCTCTCGCCGGTGGTAAGCGTGGCTGAGACGCGGGAGTGGTCGTGGGTGATGTCAACGGTGGGTTGTGGAGGGGCGGCGGGGGTGGATGCCAGGGCGGAGGGCTTGTTGGGTCGGTCAACCATGGCTGCGGGAGCTTGATCGTGGCTGCGAGTGCGTGTGTGGGGCGAAGAGTCGAGTGCAAGCGCTTGATGAGGCTGAAGGACGAGGAAGATATATAGAGAGATGTGGTGGAGGTGCAGGAGAGCGAATGGGATATGCAATGGGATAATTGGAGAGAGGGAGGAATGAGCTGGGGAAGCTGCGAGCTGAATGGAGCTGGGACAGAAGGAGGCTGACGAAGTGGGGGCGGGGGGAAGGAGGAGCAGGAGCAGGAGCAGGAGCGCACGAGCAACAGCAGTGTGTTTTCAAGTCTGGGTGGGGTTTGAGGCTCGGAGGTATCACTGTTCGTTGGTGTGATTGGTGTGATACTCGTCTTGTGTAATACCGTTTGCCGTCTACGCGTGTCGGTATTTCGAATTTGCCCGAAAAACGAAATAGCGTCAAATTGGGGTACTGCTTTTCTCTTGCAGGAAACGTAACAAGACTACGAAGGATGCAACCGCCTTTTATGCTGCTAGATTTGGCCATGGTTGAGGGTCTGTTTGATCGCCTCTGGTACCAGCAGCACCCTAGCTGTTCGAGCTGCCTACCTTACCTACTACCCAGCTACCCAGCTACCCAGCTGTTGTCATGGCGGCGAGTGGAAGACGGCGGCCGTCGTCTACTGATGGTAGTGGTGAGAGCATCCTGGAGAGGGGAGTGGGGTAGCAATGCCTGAAGCGACAACCTCCTCCGTTGCCGACTTACAGGCCACGGACTTGCAGTGCCATGTCGGCCATCACTGCACCGCATTCATCCAATGGCGGCGTTGCATCAGCCCTGTCAGACAACTATCCTGCTGTAGCCAGGCTCGCTAGGGCCTTTCCCTGGCCTTCAGTTGGATCGCCTCGGCATGTCTGCCCGTCTGTAGGCGGGGTGATGGATGCACACTGCAACACTGTTATTGCCTGAAACACGTCTCAGATCGCTCATGTGATACACCAACAGCACCATAAAAAAAAAAGAAGGTGGTAGGCTGGCCACGCAAAACACCAAGCATCCAGTCTTTTTCAGGCAAGGCGTCCAGGTGAGGAGGCAGGGTAGGCTGCAGCATCATGCATATTTCGATCGGGTCTTGTGACACCGCCGTCCTAGGTACGTTCTCATGAGAAGATGCACACTAGAAGCAACACCTAACTTCATCTCCTCTACCGATGTGAAGGGAGTAATGATGCAAGCCTACGATATGCGTCTTAACAACTACGTCCCGTGCGATGGAACCATCGTTGCAGTCGGTGGCGAAATACACCGCCAAGGACGCACAGTTGTTCCTTGTGGCTCGCACCTTGCCGAGAAGAACAACGAGATGTGCATCGGCATCATACATAACGAGGCAAATACCCGACCATGGACTATTTTTATTCTCGTCAACAACGATAAAAGTGGCGCTTGTTCGGTTTCTGGGGGGGAGTAGGCCAAGTGAACCTCCCAAGCCAGAGCATACCCTTCTTATACATAGGTAGCCATCAAATGACGGCCTACCCAGAACCATCCATAACGGAATACCCCATCCCGTTTGTACACGCTGTCCCTGAATAACCTCAGGCCGTATCGCGGCCCGTCCCTAAAGATCCCAAACACGCTCCGCATCCGTTATGCTTCCGGACGGGAAAAACTCCTCCGGATATCGACTGTCGGCCATGAGCGGCCACTTCTCGTAGCCAAACTCCACGTCGGCTGCGTCCATCCTGTACCTCATCAAGGCTTCTTCGAACCGCTCCCCATCGTCGCACCAAATTCTTTGGAGATTGGGCAACTGCTGCCGACGATACTGTAAAACGTTGCTCAGGCCAAGCAGTCCCCTGCCGAGGCGGACTTTGTGGCCTTTGCGGTGTGCAGCAAGATACAGCGACTCGATGGACACCGGAAGGCGGTTTACCAGAGCATAGGTGTCACTCCGCGGGTCCAGCCTGTCGTTGTAAATGTCCATGGAGCACAGAAACAAGCTCTCCAGCGCAGTGAAGTCCTCGAGACTGCAGATTGGCTCGGTTCCTATGTCATCGAACGTGCGGCGGCGAAGGTCGAGGTGCAGCGTCCGCAGCGACTTCCGATGGCTGCGGAGACACTCCACCGCATCGGACGGCTGAAAGTGGTTGCTGCCGGGGTAGTCTCCCCCCTCCACCACGGCAATGACATCGTCAATGTCCAAGGTAACGGGTTGTCTCGCCTCGTACACAAATGTGTGCAAAGCGCCGGTGCAGCAAGACAAGAGGTGTTCTAGCGAGTTCTTGCGTAGCCTGACGTCGGTAACCCGGAGCGTCTTCAGGTTTGGCATCGCCGGGGCGTCGTCGTGGATGATGCTTGTGTGGAGACTCAGCGTCTCGAGATTCTCAGCCATGCGAAGAAGTGTCAAGTCCTGACAGTCCAAATCGAGCGACTTGAGGGGTATCGATTCGACACCCAGAGCGTGCAAGGAAGCCGGAGATATTCCCATCTCGGGCCAGAGGCACCGTCTCTCGAGGCCGACGTGTCGTAGATGTTCTACATTCGGGAGTAGCGATATTAGCAGCGAGAAAAGCTCGACCGTAAGCCATGATCGCCGCGGTGCATAGATTGTGAGGTTGCAATCGAGAATCGACCTGGGGCCATCGTCGTAGTGTTTCGGGTTATCGAGAAAGAAGGACAAGAACCTCTTGTACCTCTCGTCGCCCGAGGTAGTTTGTGATCTCTGCTTCCAGAGCCACGGCAAATGGATGTCGCGTGCATTTGCTACTGCTTTGAGCGTATCTCGAGCTTCCTCGTCGCCGATCGGATCCAGTAGGGACCAGGAGAGCGAGACGCTCCTGACGCGGTCGGCTAGATCGCGTCGCTGGGAAACAGTCCGCATGAAGGATGTTAGCCGCCCATTCCACGAATAGCAACCGGATCGCCAAGAACCACCCCAGTCGAGGACGAATTCATGGTAAAGAATATCTTGTGCAATATCTCGGATCCTCTGCGACACAAGGCATAGCGAGGCCAGCTCCTGGCGCGTTGCCCCGTACCAAGACGGTGCATTGGGCACTTGTTCGGGGTGATGGTGGTCGTGGGCTGGGCTGTAAGGCAGGGAATACTCCCCCTGGCAGTGCAGGCAGAGGTGTCTAAAGATCAGACATAGCGTCTCGGTGGAGAGGTCGAGTAGCGTTGGCATTTTTGTCGATTCTGGGGATTATTGGCGGGCTTGAAGTTGATGAATCCAGACCGGCGGCTCCGGGATCGGAAGCGGAGAGAAGGAGGATGTGGAGGGGGATTTCACGCGATACAACCGAGGGCTGGCCGGGGAAACCGAGCTGGCGATGTTGGAGGAGGTACATAGATTGATAAGGAGATTGATAAAACCTCACCGCAGTTTCCGGTGGTGGGATGTTACAGCGCCCTCCCTCCCCTCACTGATCAAGGGCCCGTGCTTGAGGCAAATACCTTCTCAGACGTTCAGCTCAGCTAGCCACTCACTCCCTGCTGTGACGCTGCAACGGCCAACAAAGTGTTTCACTGCGACCGCCAATGAAAGAGAGCTGGAGATGGGCAACGGGGTCAGCCGAGATGCTGCAACCTTGCTTTTGGGGGTGACGAATCCTGCAGCGTGCTAAGGCGAAGCTCGACACAGCCCCAGGGCTTACAGATGCAAGACTAATAACGATGAGTGACTTGGATGGAGGCAGGGCACGATTTATGCTTCGTGTGGGTAGCAGCCGAGTGGAATACGTCCATAATAGAGTTATAAAACGAGATTGGGCTTCCTTTAAGTTGTATGCTCGTATTGACTAGTAGACGACTGTTTGTTGAGCCGGCTCTAATTACAGCTGCCAGCGCGGACTTGAAGTCTAGAAGAAACGCTAGCGCTCCATAGATGCTCACCGGAAGGTCCACTCGATGTGAGTAGTTTCAGCCATGTATTCGGTGGGATCAGGCTAACGTTTGTTCTTCATCAATCAATTCCAATAGTTTGTCGGGGCTGACACGTCCCCATCTAGATCACTGGCTACCTGTCACGCCTCAAATCCACTCCCCGCTGCAGCCAAGATATTACCCACTTCAGCTTTGAAGGCGGCTTGGCCCGTTCCGCACACGATTTAATTAGGCTATTGACGTTGAGAAGATGGCACGGGGGGGGGGCTGATGGCTGTTCATTTTGCTAGGACTGAGCGCGCCGCGAATAACTTAATTTCCTGACGTGCGACGAGGTTAAAGCGACGTGATAGAAGCCAGCTGGAAGGGATAATCAAGCGGGGAATCGTTCTCACAAGGCATCTGATCCATGGTCGTCTGGCCCCGGGCCGTGTGCCTCTGTCCATTGTTAACTTGATGCGTCGCCAAGAATTAGATCCTGCAGAGAGTAAACAGTCGTCCTGCATGGTGACTCCATAGTCACAGTGGAGAATCTTGGCATGGAAGGAGCTCAGGCGATCGGGATGAGCGGAGCAGATGTCTCGACTATGGTCGAGTGGTGAATTGAGAGTGGTTCGTTGGCTTGTCAGTCCCTCTGCCACACCCACTGTCCAGGACTATTCCTCTTTGTTACTCAGTAATTCTCTGCTGGCCACGGCTTTATTGTCAATAGATATGGGGCTCGTTTGTACGGCACTCGCGCTGGGAGCAGATGGGAAAGCTCCTCTAAGTCGGCCCTGCAGCGGATGAAAAGGTGAACTGAGATGATGCGAGCTTGCTATTTTTTTCTGTACAAGTGGGCTTAGGTGTTAGATACGCCAGTCTAGGCTCTCTACCAACGCACAGTCCAAATTATCGACAAGTGGTTTTAACAAGCCGATGCAGCTTCGCCGTGGATTTTGGAGTCTTTTTGGGTATGAACTTGATCATCGGCTGCTCTTGGTACATTCTACAACCAGGTTTCTTCCACCTCTGACTGGACATTGTCAGACCCTTTGCATTCTCCTGAGAATTTGTCTTGGAGCGCCTACTGTGATCGAGACCTTCTCCACATCCAAGTGGCCCATTCACTGCCCACAGGTTTTCGCCGCTGGGTCTCGCCCGTTTCCCCCTCTCGACGGAATCTCCTCAAATGTTAACTCCGCTTGTATACCTTGAGCCGAGACACTTTCCCCCGATCGGGGTCGTTTAGGCGGGTTCTTGTCTGTGTCGTTGATGATGACCCCTTCCGGCGCTATTCCCCGGTCACTCCCAGAGGAGCAAACACTGAGGAGGGGACTCGCTCTTTCAAGGAATCGGATTATCATTACCATCCGATGTCCCACTCCCGAAGTATTCCTTGACCAATGAAGTCCATGATGAAGGGTTGGCACTGTGGAAAAGAATCACATCAAGTAACACAGAGAGTCGTCTAGGCTGAAGGGGTGGTGGATGGAGGAGATACGTGCAAAGAGTAAAATACAAAGGAGGAGGATGGCCAAGGAGTAAGATTGAATCAAGTCAGACTCTTCCCACTCTTGCATCTAAATGCGTATACTTTGCTCTTGGTGTACCGAACCTGAAGGTGGCCATGCGGGGTGAGTGAGAAACGGGTGTGACGGCGGGAAAACAGGGGCCAAGAAGGCGATAGAAGAAGCACAGATAACAAGACTGGAATGCTACATCCTCTCTATTTATGGTTCAATGCTTGACACCAGGCTGGTTTCCTGCACTAAGTATCTTAGGTCCCCCAAACTTGCATTCCCAGCTCATCGCTGGTTCGCTCGAGTCAATTTGTTTGATGCCCGTTCCCATGCCGCGAGTACTGTAGTATGATGGCGCTTACATGTGACCCATCGTTCAGTGAATACATTGCTAAATACCGAAAACCTGTTTTAGATGCTTTAAATACCTTTTTCTATAATTCGATATCATATTTAGCTGAAATTAACTTCATTAAGTCTCTGAATGATGACAAATTGTAAGGTTTGAGTGTGGGGGCTGGAAAATAGGCGACATAAATATTCCGTACCAAAACAGATCTTACATTGCCTAACAGCATTATCTCAAATACCACAAGTGATACAACAGCGGAATTTCAGTCGGTCGAAGGTCTGGGTTTGTTGTGAGAGACTCTGACAATTGGCTGTTTGCACACTCCCGACCTGTTTTCTCTCGTTCGCTTGTCATTTTGGAAATCAATTTGATACTAGCGGTTGGCATTTTTATGCAGAAAAGAAGAAACGAGACATCATAAGACAGTCGAGCCGTCACAATCTGCATGTACCGTTACAAACCACGATGCATGTGGGTGCCAGGAAATAGACTACAATGTATTGAAAGTGTGGCGACTCGCGAGACTGAGCATCGCATTCGTTATCTCAATACTAAATCACCTGCCCTTAAGAAGGGCGTCCAAGGCACCCTTTTCACTTTCCGCTACGTCACTACCAATGAGCAGCAAGTTATATCAGCCTTAATGCTTGGTTGTGTCACCAAGTCGCAGATTTGCAAGCCCATCACCAAACACAACTCGACGCAAGCAACCCTGTATCCACATTACCACCGCCGCCGGGTGTTTCAAATATTGTTTCCCTAACAAAAAGAAAGATCACCTACGAAATCATACTCGAAGATGGAAAATCTGGCCGTCTCTCAGCTGGGACCCATTAACCACGTTTCTCAAATCTCTCGACCCTTGCTGGCGCTTCTAGTTTCCCATGAGGCCGATGGGCGAACAGCGTCCACTGACCCCCAATCGCCCTCTCAGTCGACTTTGAAGACTTTTTGAAAGAGAATTTTGCAGAGGTATCTACTCTCCGGTAACTTGACGGACCTGGCTATATTGAAATAGGCTCTTGCTTGCGGGTTTATCGAAGACAGCTTCTGACATTTATTGGTATCAGTTTCAACATACACGCCATCTTAGTTAACCCAAAATGGTCCAAGGTGCTACCGAAAGCCCATTTCGCAGAAGCACTGCCAGTGGCAAGGATACTGAGGAACCACGCACGACCAGTTGCCCCTAGCCCCCTGCGACTCGTGGCCCTTTGTTGTTGGAAGAGTGGCGACCCGGACGATGCTATCCAGTATCCACTAGCTGCGGATGGCTTTCGGGAAGACCAATTCGGGAATCAGTCCGGTCGAGCAAGAGCGTGAATCCGGGCTCGCCAAAGCACATGAGCAGTGGAACGGGAGCTGAAATTAGCGGAATGCTGTTTTAGACAGTGATCAAAACCCTGCTTTAGTGGTTGTGCTAGTGAGCTCACTCCGACTCTGATGACCCGATCTCATCCCTGAATACACTTACATCATTTGGAAAGGGCAGGACCCGAGACTCCAAGAATCCTTGGTCCGAATAGGACTCGAGAATTTGGCTACAAAAGTCTTAAGTCACATGCCAGAGAAGTCACACCAATATGTAAGCTTGGTCGACAAAGTTCAAACAACAACTTGAAGCCCAGACATCTTTTTGGAATTTCCACTAACTCCTAAGCTCTTCACTGATCGCCCCACCCACCCCGCCGTCCTCGTCTGAGTAGCGACTGGTAGTATCACATAAGTTTGAACGAAGTTTATTACACTGCAGCAGACAAGCCTCGTATACCTGAAATCAAATTTCAGGTATCCATAGACGCGAAGGTATGTACTGAGTCGAATGTGTGCCGGTGTCGTGGCTGCATTCGCCACTATTAACACGAACAGAAGCCAAATCGCCTTGATTTGAGACACAGCTTGTATTGCAGGTTCAGTGTTAAAGGCCGGCTAAGACGGAAACATGCCTCACTTCCGCACTGCTGGGGTGTGGTTATATCAGTACGTGCTTCAAGACGGAAATGAAGACCGAAGCGTAACAAGACAGTTACCTGCCTTCCCAGAGGACTTTCATGTGATTAATAGAAGCACTTTAATCTAGAATTGAATAAACGAGTCAACGGTCACGATATTCATTCTCAAATTTCTGCCCCTGTGAATCAGTTAAGGTCTGGAGCTGCCTAACCCCCATGATATGATTATGCTCCGAGCCAGGCTTGACAATTGATATAAGGAGTAGACGGAAGCAGGATGGCAACGTGCTTGCTAATCTGAGATGAGTATTGTTTTGTCAATTACCTAAACATACACTTTCTCATGAGGGTTTGATTATTTTTTGGATTGCAAATATGCTCTTTTGATATGAGTCAAGAGTTTTCTCTGTCGCTAACTAGACAGTGATTTGGAAATAGGCACTATGGTAGACGTGTAAGAAGGTCGTTTCATGGCCGAAGTGGCAGGTGAAGGTATTGATGCATGGACAACGGTGTTTTCAAGGTCAAACGAACTGGACCAAGTGAATAAGAGAAAACGAGTATAAGGACTCGTTGAGGAGGCGATACGACTGATTAGTGAAGCGAGCTATTCATTGTCATGCATTGTGAGATTCGGCAAGGTCTAGGCCGCAGGGGGGTCTGATGGGTGTTTGCGGGGGAGCAGTCTCGTGAAGCGGCAGGCGAACTGTAAATGTCCCCATGGGGCAAGTCCTTTGCAAAAAAGGGAGCATCCATATGGAGAATATGGAGAACATGGGGTGGAAAAATCCGGAGGCCGGAATGTCTCAAATAGGCAAGCCGAAGGCAGATGGTGTCATTTGAGGGTTTGGTGGAGACGGACAACAATGGAGACCAAAAACTACCGTAGCATGTTCGAGAAATTGACATGCTTTGGCTTCTCCTCGATGAAATGCCATGGCGCCAGGACAACGAAAGTGGTAAGGGCGTGGGTTCGGCAGTCTGCTTTTGACGCCCCTGCCCTCGGACTGACTTGTTTTCGGATGGACCTATTTCGTCTGGCGAATGTTGTGCGGGAGGAGACATGATGAGAGAAGGCCGAGAGAAATAAGGCCGCGGCTCGAAGAAAGGGTTATGCTGGTCGGCCGACTTACATGGCGGCCGGTTCCTCGGGACATTCTCCACCATTTTGTTGTCAGTCTACGCGATGCAAGAAAGACTCAAACTACATGACTCCAGTGCTCCTCGCTACCGCTGCTAGAAAAAAGACGGGACCATACATTGGCATGTGTGCAATTGCGTGCTCTTTACAACCAGGAAATAAAGATGTGCATCTCCATCCAGTTCATGTTGGTTGCGGAGGTGAGCTGACCGAAGAAGAAATTGTTTGGCTGTTGCCTGATTTCTGAGAAACGACCGGGCCTGTGTCATGGTCATGGCTAGTTTGCAGGTCTGTGTGTTTTGCCGCGGTTGTGTTGGCTATGCCATTTGGGTTGATCCGAGCCAAGAGAGAAGGAGAACCGGAGCCAAGGAAGCCTGCCTTTCCCCTCACAAGGTTTTTTTTTTTTTTTTTTTTGGAAATACCCTGAGAAGGGCCTTACTCTAATCGATTTCCCCAGAATCGCGGCGTGATGTACATGGATACAGGAGGCAGCCTGAGTGTCAGGAAGTTAGAAACTGCCTAAGAGTTTACCCATTGGGACGAGGAGTCCTCACTACCCATTTTGGGGGTGGTTCGCGTTGCTCTCTACTGTGGAAGGAGCGGTCGTCGTCATGCAATACTGCAGCCGAAATGGGCGGACGATGCCACTTGGATGTGACGTCGTTCGGCTTGGCGGTGCGTGTCACGTGTGGCTCTTGGAAAGTTGAATCCATGTCCTCGACTCCTCCGCTAGAACACTACTCACTGGTGTGCCAAAAGACCAATCCTCCACTGATGCCGAAGGACCAGCGAAGCTCGGCTTGCCTCTTCTCGCTCAGCGGCGGTAACGCCGGGATGACCCCGCCACTGACGAATCATGTGGGATGGGTCAAGAGACTTGGGCCAGGAATCTTGGACGGGGTGGTGAGTAGTCTCAGAAGGCCCCCCTTGTGTCCTTCACCAAGTACCAAGGCGCGTCTAGAAAAAAGGCCAGGCGCAATCCCGAGCAACATTGATGAATCCTGATAGGGCCCTCCGTGATTCATCAACTTGTGGCGTCCGTTCGTGCGGAGCGGCTTGGGGATCGCTCACTCGGGTTCAGGGAACCTCCAAGATGCGGCCCAAGACGCCAACCGCGCATGCTGGAATCGGAGTCCAAAGGAGCTGCCCCCCGGCAATCGGGGAACCCAGGGCCCCAGAAAGAATGATACGCCAGACCACCAAATGACCCCAGTAAAAAAGCTGAAAGATGGACAGGCCAGAGTCGGGTTTAACACCACACGCCCTGTTTTCTAACCCCGGTTTTCGGGTTTCGCTCCCTTGCGACATGCTCCTCCACACGCTTGTCATGACGCCGTCCTTCCCCACGCGACGCCCGTTGCCGGTTCTTGTTCTTATCTGAACGGTGAATTGCCATAGGCCATTGCGGGCCAATTGTCTGCGGCCGGAGCTGTGTGCCATGGTTCACTCGCGCGGCGCATCATCAAGTGCGGAGGCATGTGTGTATGGGATTTGGTGATCTTTGCTGGTTACCCATTTACGCTCCATCAACTACGACGTACCAGACCACTCAAGGGCTACCATCCCTTGTACAAACACCCCTTGTGGTAAGGCATGGATGGGTCAAGGTGGAGACGAGAGGTGCAAAAGTCAAGTTCCGAGTCGCCGGAGCCTGGTGTGTAAATAATGTGCGAGACCGTGGACCTAGTACTCCGCTTGACTCGTCCCACAGCACGACTCGAGATGTCTATATACCGTAGACGTATAAATCCTTTGAAATCCCCGTCTCCATACCAGCTGTTCTCCCATCTCCAGCTTCGTCGACGATTGTCCTGTTTCCAATTTCTGGCTTCTATTGGGTATACTTACACTATCACCACGCCACTTGAACGACACATCCGTCATTGACACGCTTTGCAAACGGCTCGTTGTCACAACACCTCATCATGAAGAAATATCTCGGCCTCAGGGGCAAATCCCTCAATTGGGCCATCAGCACCGTTGCTGGTTGTGATTTCCTACTCTTCGGTTACGGTATGTCCCTCAATGATGTACAGCCTGTAACGCGTCACGATGGAGCCGAATTACTTGGCATCCATCGGGTGCAAAAGTAACGGTCGACACTGACGATTCGTATCTAGACCAAGGTGTTATGGGTGGTATTCTCACCCTACCTATCTTCTTGTCCCAGTTCCCGGACATCAACGACAGTGAGGAAGGCATCAGCTCTGCACTTAAGTCCTCCCGCTCCTCCAACCAAGGTATCGCCATCGCCTCCTACAACTTGGGCTGTTTCCTTGGCGCTGTCATCACCATCTTCATCGGAAACCCCCTTGGACGTAGACGAATAATCTTTCTCGGTACTGCTATCATGATCGTTGGCGCAGCGCTGCAGGCATCGGCTTTCTCCCTGACACACTTCATTGTTGGACGCATCATCACCGGCCTTGGAAACGGCGCAAACACCTCGACGGTACCCATGTGGCAATCCGAGACTTGTTCTTCACACAAACGAGGTAAACTTGTCATGGTCGAAGGAGCACTGATTACTGGAGGCATCATGATATCCTACTGGCTTGATTTCGGCCTCGCGTTCGCCCCCGGTTCCGTCGCCTGGCGATTCCCCATCGCTTTCCAGATCATTTTCTGCATCTTCATCCTGTGCTTCGTGATGAGCCTGCCCGAATCTCCCCGATGGCTCATCCTCAAAGGTCGCGAAGACGAAGCTCGCGAGGTCATTGCTGCCATTGCCGACCTCGACGTGGGCGACAAGTTCGTTGTGAATGAGTTCAAGGCTATCAAGGAGACCACCGAGGAGATGAGCAAGGGTACCTTTGCGGATCTTTTCAAGTGTAACAAGAACCGCAACTTCCACCGTACAACTCTCGCTTTTGTGAACCAGATGTTCCAACAGGTAATTCTAATTTCTACCTTAAGTGGGTGAATATTGAATATGTCCCACTGACACCTTGACATAGATTTGCGGAATCAACCTCATCACCTACTACGCTGCGAAGATCTACAGCGACTTGGGCATGTCTCCGATGATGTCCCGTCTACTTGCTGCCCTGAACGGCACGGAATACTTCATCGCCTCATGGCCTGCTGTCTGGCTGGTGGAGCGCGTTGGGCGCCGCAAGCTGATGCTTTTCGGTGCGATCGGTCAAGCCGGCACCATGGCCATTCTATCAGGCGTTGGCTCTCTCGACAACAAGGCTTCTCAGATTTCTGGCATTGCGTGCCTCTTCGTCTTCAACACTTTCTTCGCAGTCGGTTGGTTGGGCATGACCTGGTTGTACCCGGCTGAGATTACTCCTCTGAGTATCCGCGCCCCCGCCAATGCCCTTTCCACGTCTTCTAACTGGATATTCAACTTCATGGTGAGCCCGAGCCGCCCCATTTCGCATTCTTTTCTTGGCTAACACGCTTGGACCAGGTCGTCATGATCACACCTGTGTGTTTCACCAACATCGGTCACCATACATACACCTTGTTTTCCATCATCAACGCCTTGATTGTGCCTTGCGTGTGGTACTTTTTCCCAGAAACCGCCTATCGGAGTCTCGAGGAGATGGACATCATCTTCCAAAAGGTCACTGGATGGAGCGCTGCGTTCGACGTCGTCAAGCAAGCTGAGATCGAGCCACACCATTACGGCAAGCACGGCGAACAGCTGATTACCGTCAACGATAATGTCGAGAACGACGAAAAGACGACCGCGGAGCATCGAAACGGCAGCCCGAGCAACGACAGTCTAGCTACAGGCAACGCCGCCATGTTTACGTCAACGGATGAGGAGAATCAGCGACGCGAGAAGGACTAAAGAGGGCGAGGCCGTGTTGAGGTATCGTGGGGTTGTTCCCGCTGTCTTTGATTTACCCCAAGACAAAGTTGATTCTTGGGGGCGTGCGCCTGGGAAACAATGAGGCGTAAGCCCCCTGCGTCGAACAAGACCAAGGGAGCCTCTATTTCGATTCTACTCTTCCAACCAAGAGACTAGATAGCTGGATGTCACTGTTGTTCTAAAGGTTTATATCAGTCAAATATACAGTCATCTCTTGAACATCACAACTTGGACTTTTTTGTTCTACCGAGAAAAGCTCCCCTGCTCGTGTTTGGACTTGGTTGGAGACTGCGATATGAAGAAGAATATTTGGGTAGTCGAAGGGCAACGCTGAACTCTCTCGTTTTTCTCGATTATAGTTTGTTCTCTCAATCACATCTTCAGCCACAAATACTTTCAAAATCGGCATCTCAACAACTCATCACTGTCTACGTTCATCACACCATGATAGTATCGAGTGAATCTGTAGATCCTGCCGATGTATTATACTATTTAGCATCTGGCCACTGGGGGTTCGACTTCGACTATGAGAGCTACCCAGGCAGGTGGTAGATGTGTTGGACCTGGGTACCTCGCTGCTACGGCTCAAGCGTCGTGTACTATGATGCTATGGCTTGCAGTTAGGATCGACCAACTGATTTAATCCTCATGTATGGTTATTCACTGATTATTCTACCGTATTGGACCGAAAGCGTTGCAGCAATTCTGAAGCCCAGAATCTGTACACGTCGAGCAGGGGATACGATTTCGCACTTTGCAATATTCCAAACCTTGCGACAGCTAGGACGTCTTCATCGGCCACCCACAAATTCCGGAACCTCGATGGCAATAGAGAATGCCTGCCAATCAAATCGCCTCTACATCACTCCTTGAAGGTGTTGACGATGCTTTCGTCGGCGGGGGGTTTCCCTCATTCCTTGGAGGCTTGGCCATCGTAGCCAGGCAGGCTCTTCTGACCTCCATAAGGCAGCATTATAAAGTACATCACGGCGGATATGATCGTTTGTGTGTTTATTTGCTTGTTTATTTATTTTATTCACCTATGTAGTAATATGTACATGTGTAGCAGCTTTTTTGGTAGGACGTTGCTGTCAGGCAAGGCATCGAACTATGCGCTCTGTACAAGGTATACTAGTGGTACACAGTCCCACTAAAAATGAATCTTGGACGCCTTAACCAATGCATCCCAAGGCAGTTCTTTATCTTCCCCGCCTCTCGGCCTGAAACAGCTCTCTCTTCATGTCCATCAGCATGTCTTCCAGTTGGTATACCTCGTCACGCGACAGTGCCGCCTCGCGCAACTCATTCAGACCTCCACGTAAAAGGTTGATAATGGTGCTCGTCTTGTTCGATCCCGTCCCCGCTTCCCCGCTGCTAGGAGCCCCTGAGCTCTCTTGCAATTCGACTCGGGGCTTCTCAAGCTTCTCATCCTTCGCCTCGTCGAGCTCCATAGGATCATTCGGAATAGAGAGTCCCGGCTCAAGTTCAACTTCATGTTGCTGACTCTGCGAAGCGGCATTGGACTCTGTCACGAGTTGCGACATAAGCTCCTCGTCCGTGTCCCCACTATCACGCCCATCGACTCGATCAGCCTGTGCGACTTCCTTGGGATCCGCCTGCTCGGGCTGTTTCACTACTGGACTCTGTACTTCATTGTCCTGAAATTTTTTGCTCTTCATTCCTGCATTTCGTCTAGACGAACGCCGTGTGGCCGGGGCGGGCGAGGTGTTTTCAGAGGGTTTTGACTGGCTCTCTTCAGGCTGGATGTATGGCGTAGCACCAACTGATCGCTTCCTCTTGCTTCGAGTTTCGGCATATAGCGCTGATCGTCTCCGCTTCCTCTTACTCTGGGGTTGGCTCTGGGTCTGGCTTTGCGAGGCCTCCGATTCTGGGTGTGCAGGTGTCGATGGAATCATTGGTGATACTGAACGAGTCTTTGTTGTCTTCTCCGGTGACGCCGACGCCGAAGGGTCATCGTGAACCGTGATGCATCCAGTTGTGGGTTGACTTGCTTTCTTTTTCTCAAGAGAAGTTGAATGAAACTTGTCAAATGGCAAGTTGCAGTGTCTCGCCTCAAGCTCGACGACTAGTCTCATCATGCTGCTTTCATCGACCTCGCTAAGCTCAAAGGAAGAGTCATGCTCCTGACTATCTGCCAACTCTGAGGGCAAAACAGGCGCTTCCTCGCGCGGTGGATCTTCGGGGCTGCTTCTCGCGTCCACATATTCATCGTCTGCAGACTTGGGTGTGTCTTGTCCTTTGCTATCAGGTGAGACAGCCCGACGAGACGGTGTTAATGGAACCTCGAGGGCCATCTCGCGAGGCTCTGACTTAACCTTGACAGGAACCGTTGGCTTAGGTGCTTGGGCGGGAACTGGTGACGCTTTCTCAGCAGGAACACTCGAGGGTATGACTTGCGGATCGAACTGGGTGCTCGACCTAGTCTTCCTCCGACTTCGTCTCCGCGTGCTGGTTTCCTCAGAGTCAACTTGAGAGGTCTGGCTTTCGCGGGCCGCCTTTTGATGGCTGGTTGGTGGCGTTCCTGGAGGTGAAGAGAATTCCCAGTTCACCAGAGAGCTGCGTCCTCGGGATCTCGTTTGAATCTCAGACAACAGCGGGTTAGGTCTTGGCTCCGGAGGTGATGAAGGAGGATCGTTGTAATCCTCCATCTGTAAGGCTTGTCCCCGTCGTGGGGTGGGGGTTGAGCTGATGAACTCCTCGTAGGACGCGGGCCGTTCAGGAGTAGTATCCTGGTGTCGCGTTCGACTATTAACGGGTGTTTCTTTAGGTTTCCCTTCCAGAGAAGTTCGAGAACGGGTTCTTGGACTAGACCTGACGCCGGGAACAACCCCAGCGTTCTCTTGTTGTCGCTGTCGAACCTCCTTTTGTCTTTCGGTGAGATGCTGAGACTCCTCTGCCAAAGGAGATGAGGGTGCGATTGGTGCAAACTGAATTTGGGAGTTGTCATGACGCAAACGAGACTTGGCCTTTCGTTTCGCCGATTTAGTCAGTGCCACATCGGGGGTAGCCTCCCTCCGACGCTTTCGAGTCATTGGTCCCTTGAAGCCTCCTTTCGTCAAAGATGGCCCTGGCGGTGTTGCTTGTTCAGCCTCGGGCCGAGACGATTTGGTAGATGAGAGGGCAATGAAGCTAAGTTCGTCCTGAGAGCCGATGAATGATTGGACCTGGGCACCAAACTCGCCGCTTGATTCCTCAATGCCCGGAAATGACACATCCACCTGGGGGCGCAAAGCCGTGATGATTGCCTTGAGGCTGTCGGAGCACTCCAGGCTATTCTCGTCTTTGAACATGAAATTCCAGGTCTCGGCCATCTTGTTCACCATGTATCGGTGCTTGCTTTTGAATCCTGCTGATATGAGCGGCTCGATGAGGTTGAGGTCCTTATTCTCAAGATGGCCAAGGGATATCAAATGGACATTGACAGAATCCCAGATAAATCGCAACTAATGCATGTTAGATTGCTTGCAACATACGATTGAGGGCCGCTTACCGCACTAGACACGAGAGAGCCGTCACTCAGTTTCAACTGAGCCTTGTCGTCCTGGATCCACGGAACAAGTCCGTCCTGCAACTTGGACAGGGTTTTCACTCCAGTCTGCGGGAATGATGCAGTCAAGAAAGAATCGATAGCCTCGATGAAAGAGGCAATGGACACCTGATCGTCTGAGTTGACCAGATCGTTATAAAGGAATTGCATGCTTTGCTCCTGGAGCTTGTAAAGGTTATCAAAGGGATCGAATGTCGAAGCCCGGGAGATGGTCGGGGGAGCTCCCCATAGCCGTCGTCGAGCAGCCTCTACGGCTTGGCGGTCTCGTGGTAGCTTTGCAACCTTGAAGAGCATCGTTGTCACGATGAGAGCCGTCTGGTTGGGCTTGACTGCACCCTTGAAGAAGTTTTCCAAGAGTATCTTGGCAATAGGTTCCACAAGACCGAGCGCACGACCAGCATCCCCACACTCCTGCACAATGTGGTCTGAGAGGAAGTTGAAGAGCGAGAACCAGGCTGTGGAGGGGAGGTTAGGGTGGGACAGCAGCCCGCGTTCTAGAAGTGACACGACCTCTCGATACTCGGGACCGAGAAGCCGTTCGCTGCTAGGGGGACCAGAGCTAGATAATATTTGCTCTAGAGTCAAACGCATGTTATCCGCAGCCAAGACCCACGGGCCGTAGGGCGCTTGAGCATCACGGGGTAACAATCGAAGCATCTCGCGAGTGAGTTCAACACGGATCTTGGTACTCTTTTCGTTGAAAAACGGTTCGAACACAGACTGGAAGAAATCGCAAAGTGCCTCGTTGTCGGTGACGCCCGGGGGAGCAGAGCAAAGTATGGAGAAAAGATGATAGACGGGAGCTTGAGCAGCTCCTCGCGGTCTGTCGGGCCGATGGGATGGTGTTGCGGAAGGCTCGAACGTATTGCTCATGAACAGAGAAAGTCTCTTCTCAGTGAAGGGAAGTAGGCCAAGACTGGTAACAAGAACGTGGATAAAATTCTTCACGCTGGGAAGGAATTTCGAGTTCACAGACGCCTCACCCTCGTGGTATCCTTGGGACCACACTTTGGAAAGTACACCAAAGGCACAAGCAAAGAACCTGACAGTGTCATCGGAAACTTTGATATCCTTCGCTGAAGCGGCAGCAATAGATCCGACTAGTGCTTGCCACAGTCGGTATGTCAAACTCTCTTTGTTGGCGAGGTCGGTGAATCTCTTCTCTAAAATCGGGCCAACCAACTGGAAGGCCTTCTCGGAGTTTCGGCGAGTCCATTTTGAATCGATGGCAGGAAGGTCCTCAGGCGTGACCAAGGGCATATCCCGGATACGATCCTCCCTCCAACTTCGGGGTGTCGAAACGTCCAAGAGACCAGCTAGTATTCGAGAGGCTTGTACCATGGAGTCGCTATGGGTTTCGGGCTTTCCGTCCAGGTTGATGAGCTGTGACATGACTGGTTGAAGTGCGAGGTCCCAGACTGTGTCAATCGAGGCATTGTCGTGTGGTCGAAAGGCATAGTAGTATAGATTGCAGATACCGCCAACGACAATCCTTCGCAGCTTCATGCCCTCCTCGGCTTGTTTCGTACTGACTTTCCGTCGTAGCTGGCTGATTAGGGGTTGAGCCAGCAACCCAAGAGCCTTGGGTGCCGTCTTCGTGTCGATGAGGGAAAGGTAGACATATCGATTCCAGGCATAGTTCGCTTCTTGTTTCGTTTGTGTGTCAGTAGTATTGAACGCAGATTGGGCGAGTTTCAACCAGGGACCAAAGTACTGCCATCTGTCAAGTGGACACCGAAGAAACAAGGTCACAGCACTCCAGATTTGAGGCACGGTAGAGGAAGATGTCCTATCCTTAACCATGGCCTCAAGTTTTCGGATGTAGAACTCAATGTATGTCTCTTCACCATCCATCGTCTGGAAAATCTCGGTCGCCTTGCGCATGATTGGCTTCTCATTTCGAAGTGAGAATCCAGCGTCAGCACCCAAACTGATGGCCTGGGCGCGGATATCCCTAATGGTGCTCATCATGTCGGTAAACATGTCCATCATCCAATCGGTGTGAATAGCCATGTGACTCCGAGATTGCTTAATGAGACGTTTGTAGATTTGGATACGGCCCATGACGATACTCTTGCCCGTCAAACGATCCTCGATCCTGTGCATAGAGGTCACCAATCGACCAACTCGATCCAACGTCATGACCTTGGGAGAGAAGGATTGGAATGCGACGACTTGCATCAGGTGGCGAACGAGGTCCTTGGGCACGGCCTGATCGTCGAATGATCGGATGCAATGATCGATGATGAAGACTCCGAAGTCGGAAGTGAGCGTCGAAGCAATGGCCTGGAAGTGCAGGAAAGTTGTGAGTAGGGTCAAGGCGTGGTTGATGAGAGAATAGTCGGGTGATCCGTTCTCAGTTCTGGACTTGATGTCGCGCTGGATGAACTGCATGAAGAGGCTCATCTTGTCCTGCAAGGCAACCCGATCAGGCAAGTTGTTGGAGGCCTTCAGGGCGCGAGAGAGCATCATGTAGGCATCGAGGCGCGAGTCCCGGTCCGAACCAGCAAGCTGCTTGATGGTTGAATCCAACATCTCGGCAATGTTGGCTTGGCTTGAAAGGCCATCGAGGTTGCCATGTAGCGACGAAGCCAGGGGATTGGGAGATGGTGAGGGCTTGAGAATGCTCTTAATGGGCCTCGAAACGGATGCTGGAGCCGAAAGGGGCGATGATCGGTTTAGCTTGCTGCCTTCCCGATACTGGGGTGGCTCTTTGTATTCGGTATGAGCCGACCACTCGACCTTTTTTCTCAATCGTTTCGAGGGCGAGGAGTTGGTTGCGCCGTTAGACAGGGGAGAATTCGGATTTGGCGGCGTAGAGAGTTGGAGTTGACGGTTGAAGGGGCTGTGGGCGAGAACTGCAGCCTTGAGGCAGAGCCGAGACTCGGGAAGCGTTTCTCGAGGAGGAGTCGGCGGCCGGGTCGGCAGTGACTCGATGACAGTGTTGGAGGCCGGGGCTGAAGATGCCATGTCTGCCACTGCCAGGCAGCGTTGGCGATCTAGACAGCAGGGGATTGGCCGAGCAACCGTCACAGACGCATGTATCCGAAGGGCTGGGCGATGTCGAGGATGGACTGGGCAGGCTAGCAAAGCGACGGTGGATAGCTGCTGGTATTCAGATACCTTTTCGAGGACTTGTTCGGCGAGGAGATGGGAGCGTACGTAGTAAGGCGGCGGATGAATGGTTGTCTGGTCAAAGGCGTGTGGTCTCGGAGCTTTGAGTGGACACTCGGCGTTGCAGGGCTAATTTAGTCCTGGTTAGTGGTGACCTTGGGTAAAGTCCTTTCACCAGGCTTCAACACGACCCAGCCGCGGTTTCTTGCCTGGCCAACGCGTCAAAGCGCGTGCGTTGGGTCCCTTGGGTGGCCAGGATGCAGAATCAATTAAACAAGCGGTCCGTGCGCCACGTGAGTCGACAGTATCTCAGTGCCAAGCCTCAAGCCTCAAGTAGACTCTCACCAGCCACAGTGGACATGAATGCTTCGTATGCTCTTGATCAGACTTTGCATATCAGACTTTGCATGGTGAATGCCATCAGAATAGAAAGAGGGGTTGCGATACTATTTCAGACTGGGGTTAAAAACCTAGATCCAGCCATCGCAGCTGCTAGCAAGTTGTACCCAAGTTAGGTAGGTACCTACTTTGACGAGTCAATGCTACACTCACATTTGTGCCAGTTCAACAGCGTTCCTAGCCTACCGAGTTAAACGAATGGTTCTAGGAAATCGGTGCACTGCATCAGGAATTTGATAGCAGAAAACCTGTTGACTGCTATTCATGTGTTAGTCTGTAGTTCCCTTACTTTGTTTCCTCTTGTCGCACTCTTCAAGCAGCAGTGGGTGGATACCCAGGTACCTAGGTAGGTAGGGAGGGACCCATATTGACAGGCAGTAGCAATAGCGCTTGTTACCTGAGGTACTCACCTAATGGGACGAATGAATGAACCTAACAGGCCAGTCCACCCCAGGGACGACGGTAAGCATAGGGGCCACAGGCAGGTGTGAATCAATGCATCCACACTAATCGTCACCTTGCTGGCTTCCGGTACCCAAACCTTGACCCGTCCCGCACAACCCCCCCAAGGCGAGCTCATTCTCAGCAATACCAACATCATCATTGTCGCCCTCGCTCTGCTCCCTAGCTATCTTTCCATCTACTCATCACTGAACATCACCATTACTATGGCAGAACTCGGTACAGCCACTGGCGCCGGTGAGTGCATTTTGCCCTTCCCATCGACCGATGTCCCAGCCACTGATGTTACCCAGCCAAGCTCAAGGCTGTGACCGACCTGGTCAAGCTGCTCTCTGATGACCTTGAAAAGGTCCAGTTGCTTCCCAAAGGCGCGTATCTGCACTCCGTTGGATGAGGCATAATCTCCTGATACTTTGTACAGACCGCGATATCGCCCTGGAGGAACTGAAGATATATGGACGTGACCCTAGAAATGCCGACCCCATATTCACCAAAGAGGTGAGTATACACCCGCCCTTGCGCCTCTCCTGTGCGACATCACAGCTCTGCCGAGCCAGCACTGACGTTCCATCAGGGTATCTCGACGCTGCTGCGACATGCGTTCTATAGCCCGTCGATGATTACCTCACGGGCCGCCCTTCGTGTGCTGGCTAACGCCATGCTTCTAAAGCCTGAAACTCGACAAATATTTGTCGATTCAGGTTTCGCGTCCAGGGCCTGCAAAGAGCTCAAGACTAAGAACTTTGACGACGAATTCCTCGTTTCCCGTATCTTGTTCCTGACGACGTACGGCACCACAATCGATTTCAAGGAGCTCATCGACAAACATCAACTTGCACAATGCATCATTGACAATCTCAGTCGCCACGCTGAGGATCGGTTCACAGGTTCCTGGGCCAAAGTTGAGCCCATGCAGGACATGGCGCTCATCGAGACTTTGAAACTCTTGTTCAACCTTACCCACTTCTTGCCTGACCACATTTCGCCCTTCATGCCTGCGATACCTCATCTTTTACCATTGCTGTGGAAACAACAAGACATTCCATCGGAGAAGCCACTGGATCCCCCTTTCGGACCTCTTGTCAATGCGCTTCTGAATCTCGATCTGCAATCAGAAAAGTACAAAGATAACATTTATCCCAAGAGTGATAACAACAGGATTGCAGCACGACTGATCGACATCTTGGACCCATCCCTGAAGATCTATCATGACAACGAACTGGAGTCTATGGTGACTCCACTGGTCAGTATTATCCGAAGCATCCACGAGCATGCGCCAGATACGACAAAGGAGCACATTCGAGGTAGGCTCCTCCCGACAGCGGAAGACCGAGAGAACGTTCTTGGCGAGGGCACAACCCTCTCTGCCAGGCTTCTCAAAACCTCCACCAACCCTACCACGCCGGCGTTGCGGGAAGTCATTTCTCATTTGCTTTTTGAGATGTCGGATAGAGACGCCTCCAAATTCGTTGAGAATGTTGGCTATGGATTCGCGTCTGGTTTCCTATTCCAGAACAACGTCCCCGTCCCTGCGTCGGCTTCGGAGGCGTTCAGCAAGAGTGATGTAGCCGGTGCACAGAAACCCGTCAATCCCATCACGGGTCAGTTCATTGAAGCAGAAAAATATGAGAACCTCCCAGATATGACAGAGGAGGAAAAGGAGCGAGAGGCCGAGAGGCTCTACGTGACGTTCGAACGGTAAGTCGCTTCGACGTAAGAAGTAATGATAATGGCGTTGACCCAATTTTAGATTGAAGAAGCTCGGCATCATTAATGTGGAGAATCCTGTAGAGACTGCAATTAGGAATGGCCAGTTTCGAGAGCTTAAGGATGACGAGGTTGAGGAGCTGGAATGAGTGATGCAAAATTGACCTCGTCGTGGCTTTATAGCATATCACGTTTGCATGAGTCGTTTGTCATGGGTTTCAGCGAAAGACTAGTCAAACCGGGTACTGGCAGTTCGAAGCCATACGGCATGGAAAGCAAAATCAGGATGTTGATCTGCATGTTTCTTTCTAAACGCAGCGCATAACCCAGGGGTTCTTTGCAAACAGTCTAGGGGTAAATATTTCACCTACTCTGCCGTTGTATGCAATATAACTTAAGCTACGTGATGTTAAACATGTCGCTGCTAGAGAATATCTTAAATACCGCAGTACGCGATAGCCCGCACCACCTCATTCTCTTCCTTCTTCTCATCATTCTTAGTACGTAGCCGTGCACCAGCGATTATACCAACTCCAGCCAGTAGCTTCTCGGAACGGAGAGCATCGATTCGTTTCCTGTGGCAAGCAGTTTGCGCTGTGACTAAGAGGCCCCGAGCAACCAGCCACACAAACCAGGTGTTGCCAACTGCAAACTCCCCTAGGTGATTCGGCGCGCCTGAACTGTCCGTTTGCCAGGTCTATGATTCAACAAAGCCCAGCTTTCCACCTGCCATCCACAGATATTACCAAGCGCAGATGCAATTTTGAGACGCGACGATACATTTATACTATTTCACGCGTCCTCCAAGCCTCCAACAAATGCAAGAACCACTAACTCAGCCGCTGAAATCTCGAAGCTGACAGGCAAGCATCCTCCCACTAGCAAGAGGTGTTTTGGGGGCGGCCTACACACGCTGTCTGGTCATCTTTTGAACATTTTTCAGCTTACCATCTACCTGTAACGATGGCTCCTGCCAAGAAGAAGCCAACCAAGGCTCAAATCATCTTCCTTGGTCGCCAGACAGCCGTCAGCCGCGAGGAGGTTGATACGTACGTCGCTGCCACTATTCAGAGGCTACCGTTCATGACTGACCGTTCTTAAGCCTCCGCCGAAGAATAGAGGCTGACGCCGAAGATGATGGTGGCAATGACGATCAGCGAGTGGTCTCTGGCCTTTTCTATGACTCCGACAATAAGAGCGAGGCGCCAGACTCACCTCCCCTGGAGGAGAGGGTTGAGATTGTCCCCGTCACTAAGCGCGCCCGGTCTTCGCCCTCCCCTGACAAGACAAATTCCAGCACCGCAGAGAAATCCTCTAAACCAGAGAAATCCTCCAAACGCCAGCGCCGGGCCAGAAAGGCAGACGGAGCCGCGACCAGACGATCGACTCGCCTTGGCATCCTTGCTGCCGACCCCAACGAAGAGCCTCTGTCTGCCAAGCCGAAGAAAAGGGGCCGCGGTCGCCCTCGCCAGGAGCCTAAAAGCCGCGAGACTCAGAAGGAGTGGGAAATTGAAAAAATTGTCGACTCGCAGGTCGATGCCATGACGCAGGAACACTTCTACCACGTCAAGTGGAAGGGCTTCCCCAGCTCTGCCAACACTTGGGAACCCAAGAAGAACCTGACGGGCTGCAACAGGGCGATCCAGGCGTTTGAGAAGCGGTCGAAAGGTTTAAAGTGAGATTCAGATGGAAATAAAGCATACGTCGGCGGTATACATTGGTATCGTAGCTAGTTAGGTACAACGGGGCTTTAGTGTTTATACAGTTGGCATCTTGGTGCGTCGTCTCCTGAGAACCAACTGTTTACACAACGTTCTGAATCAACGTTATCAATCCTGCTGCTGCGCCAGTAAGCGGGAGCAAACTTCGTCCCAAGTTCAAAACTCCCCATCTCCCAACCAATTTTCTCACCTCCTCTTCGCCGAGAGCACTAACCCCCTTCGCGGCACCATGAAGTAAATCGTTTGTCCCCGCCATAAACGCCAGCGTGTACGGCACAATCGCCACCGTCAGCACTCCTCCGGCCACGAAACCCAACCAGTTTCCTCTGCGCCTCCGGGTGTCATACGCAGCGTATAAGAACGCTCCTGCTGTAGTGACGGCCACTTTGGGCATGAGGGCAATGCCACGGGCGAAGATCTCGGCCCAGACGGTGGCCGGGGACGAGGCAACCAGTGCTGCGGGAATACCGGCGAGGGACATACTAGCAATCGCGCCTATGTATTTTATGTGAGTGTGTGGGGCGTTGGTGTTTGGAGTACTGGCATACCTGAAGCCCAAGCCGAGCCAACAACGCCAGTGGCGACGGCCAGGAGAGAGGGGGTAGGTAACGACATGGCCACGTTTTTTGGTAGTTGAGATGATATCAACGAACTTCTTGAGCAAGTTTAAATAAGATTAAAGATGATGAAAGCTTTTAAGAATATACACTAAGGAAATTCACAAATTCACTTGGGATGGCATCGTCTGTATATACTCGATGAAAAGCGGGGCGGGCCGGCCTTGGAGCGTTGTCCGAATTCCGGACTTTCGATCATCTCAAAAAGTCCGTGACAAATTATGACTTCATTTCAAGCTTTTTCAGCATCTATTAGTTGATTTCCGGCAGACTGAAGGTGTAACTACTCCATCTTCTGTACCCCACGTGGGCTTTTTGCTTCTCACTGCTTCGCGTTGCCCGACCTGGAATCCTTGGCGATGAAGCCATACAGGGTCGCCGTCTTAGATTTGTCCCGAAGATCCTCCTCCTGCCATGCCGTTGCGAGCTCGAAGCCGGCCTTTCGTAGGACGCCATGGCTCGCTGCGTTTTCATCCAGCGCGACAGCTGTGATCAACTCGTCCTTGGCCTCGCCGTCGCCTCGGACCGTCTTCTTGTCCACCTTAAGCTCGACCTCCTCTCGCGGCAACGCCCACCAGGCCTCGACGAAGGCCTTCAGGAACTCGGTCGCGTAGCCTTTGCCCCAAGCCTCCTTGCGCAGCATGTATCCCAACACTGGCCAGCCCAGCTCGCCCTTCCATGTTCCGTTGCCGCCAATGCCGATCACTTCGCCGGTTGAAGCGAGGCAGATGGCCCAGTTGTAATGGTCAACATCCAAGGGGGAGATGTGGCGAACGAGGTTGGTCTTCGTCTCGTCCAAGTCCTTGTCCGGCCGACCTTTCATGCTCCAAATCATGACCTCGGGCTGCGCTCGCAGTGCATGGAGCCCTTTGAGATCGTTTTCATCGTCATTGAAGGGTCGCAAAATGAGGCGATCCGTTATGATCACCCGTCGCTGCTCATTTGAAGGAAAGGGAAATATGGGCAGTGTGGTCTTCACTGTGGCCCATTCAATTGGTGATGGCTCCATTTTGGGATGAAGAGTAAGGCAGAAGCTCGACGGTGAAAGAGTGTACGATGTGCGAATGACAAGAAAAAACTAACGCAACAGAGTAGAAGAAGTTACTGACGAAGTGCCCAAGGTGAATGGCCTCTTTTACGTCTCCCAATCGCACCACCATGAGTCACGGCTGAGAGGTCAAGCTACAAAAGTACACGTCAACCACTAACCAATTGCTACACGACCTGCCATTTCGAGGTATCAGCCGCTTGGTTCCTAAAAGCTACACGAGCGAAATGCACAATCCAGCCAGCTTCGGATACGGCTATGTCATATCTGATGGGAATTATATGACAGAACTAATGCATCATGTCAAATTCTAAGGCATGATAATTACTCCAGTTTCAGGCCAGATGTTGCATTCCACCAACACCAGCAAAATACATGCTTCTAAAGAATCGGATTTAGGTATGTTTAAAATTTCATAAATTATAGACGTATTCTAAAGCTAAGGCTCCCTAAGATACTCAATTTTTAAACCCCATTTATGCTGCACTGGGTGTACGGCCAGTGTCAAGTGAAGTTCATGGCTCCTAAAATTGATTCTCACATGGTGACTCAAAATGTGCGGGTGGAACCGGCAATTCACACCACCTATCATACCTTCCTTAGGTGCAATTGCTCAACACCATCAAAATGGGGAAGCGGCGGTGCCGGGAATGACGAAACGAGACGTGCACGGCCTCGATAACACAGCAATCTTGCATTCTTTGTTCAACCAGGTTCACTATCCATTTTCTCACCCGTATATCGGCCGCAATGAGCTCGCAAGGAGTCAGGAAACGGGTCAAAGTCCTCAGCTGCTCAAGCTGCCGTAACCGAAAAATCAAGTGCGACAAGGTGCAGCCGGTCTGCACCCAGTGCTCGCGCTTCAGCTTCGAATGCGAGTATCCCTCCAGGAAACCAACCCGTCGCGCGCCACGGCCTCGTCAGACTGAGCTGTTGAATCGCATCAGTCGCCTCGAGAGTATTGTGGGCAAGGCCGACCCGGCGAGGCTGCAGCAGTTGGAGGAAGAGCTCAAGGGCGGCTATGGCGGAGGAGACGCCCCAGCACCCACAGAGAGAAACACCAACACCCAAGGTCTAGAGATCATACAGGATGCCCAACACGTCAGCAAGTATCTCAGCGGGGAGTTTTGGTCGCAGCTAGCCTCGCAAATTGGTGGGATCAGACAAATCCTTGATCAACCGTCTGACAGCGACGATGGTAACGATGACGACGACGATGGCGATGGCACCAGCCCCGAGTCCGTTGAAACCGTAAGCGCCTCCATGTCCACGGCCAGCTCAGTCTTTCTATCAGGGAATCCCAACTATCCTGTGAGAGTGCCGCTACAGCACCCTCCCGCAGAGATGATGGCCCGTCTCTGGGCCATCTACGCTCGCAATGCCGACCCCCTCATGAAGATCCTGCATCGCCCCACCATCGCGAAGATACTGCAGACATATATGGAATCTCCTTCACCCCAGCCCTTCGACCCGCCGACCAATGCCGTCATCTTCGCCATCTACTTTTGTGCAGCCACCTGCCTGACTCCTGAGGACTGTCTGGCAAAGTTGGGCGAGAGCCGAGATGTCCTAAGTACGAGATATCGCATCCAGGTCGAACGGGCTCTCGCCGAGGCCGACTATCTCAACAGCAATGCACTGGAAACGCTTCAGGCTCTAGCCCTTTACACTGTACGTCTCACTTTCACTAGAATCATTTCTCGCATCTCACTAAGGTATAATACGTAGGCAATGCTTCGTTGCCACTCACACGACCGCTCTTCTTGGGTTGTCACCGCTCTCCTTGTTCGAACCGCCCAAGGGCAAGGAATCTTTCGCGACGGTGACGGCCAGCGGTTCACTCCATTCGTGGCAGAGATGCGTCGCCGCCTGTGGTTCTTCATCATCGTTCTCGACGTGCGGGGGTCTGAAGACCGGGGCACCGATGCCATCACTGCCAGCATCAACTACACCACCATCAGGCCCACCGCCATCGACGACGATGACTTTGGTCCCGAAAGTACAGGTCCTCTCGTCTCCAAATCAACCCCTGCCGATAACGTCGTGCTCATGTGTACATCCATGTGCTCCAGCATCTTCGGCCTCATGACCCACTCAAGCCCCCGCGGCACAAACGAGCTATCTATATACTCCGAGGACGATTTGCTCGGCCACATCCGGCAGCTCGAGGACAGTTTCATCCACACGGCTGTGCCAACACACCTCCCCTCGGTATTTGCTTCGCAGATTGCTCGGATCGTCATCCTCAAACTGTGGCTCAACGTCCAGTACCCCTTCACCACCAGCATAGCCCCCATCCGCCGCGTCTCCCGCGAGACCATGTTGCGCACCTCGCTATCCCTCATGGATCTACGTACGCGCCTGACCGAGAGGGAATGGGGTGAAAGATTTGGGTGGTGGGCAGACACCTACGTGCAATGGCACCCGCTCGCTGTTGCCTTGGCTGAGCTGTGCGTGCAAACGGAGGGCGAGCTGGTAGACAGGGCCTGGGAGGTGGTAGAACGGAACTTTCCTGCATCAAGAGACAATATCGCCGATTCTGCAAAAGGATCACTATGGCGACCCATCAAGAAGCTACTAAAGAAGGCGAAGGCAGCGAGGGCAGAAGCGCTCATGAAAAAGTTGGATATAAATACGTCCGCGTCGATGCCTCCACCAACAGCGGAGTTTCTTCCGATGTCATTACTCGACCCCACCCAAGCAACGAGTTTCGGAGACACTACGAGCATTTCGACACAACCTTACGACACCACAGCAATGGATCCGTCAATATTGTTCGAGTATCCACCAGAGTTACTAGTGATGGACGTGGGGCCTGCGATAGGACAAGAGGGCGCTTTGGATTGGACATTGTGGAACGAGTTCTTAAACGACACAAGGCTGGATTATTCTCCAGAGGGTAGCGGTGCAGCTGATTCAACCTGAGTTCACGATTAGGGGCATGCCCAAGACACCATTTTAAGTTAGAAACCCAATCAATTGCATCACCCCTCATCAGCATGCTCAGAATTTTGGTTCATTCGTTGCTCGTTTTATCGAGCAAATGCAGTTGATATTTCCATGATCCGTAGTAACACCCGCAAAGCCTGCCCAACCGTCCTCGAAATCGAAAACATTCTAAGCGAAAGTGGAAGGTCGCTTAGCGCTGAACAACTTCTTGGTGTTCTCCTTGGCGATACGGTGGGGGAGAGGGAAGCTCAGGTTCTTGGTGATGAGCTGGCGGATGTAGGGTCGCTTGACGTCCTCGGTCTTCTCGATCTCAGCAACGCGGAGGACCTAAAGTTGGGTTAGTTCCTGGGGCCGGCGAATGTCAAGAGGCATGTACGCACGTGGATGGACCTGAAGCGGGCACGGTGGCGGGCAGCCATGTCGGAGTAGAGGGACTCGACGGCCGCAATTCGGGACAGCTCGCGGTACTCCTTGTACATGTTGTGCGTGCCCGAGCGGGAGTCGTATCGGAGCCAGATACCGAAGTTCTTGACCTTCTGGGGGTGCTTCTCGTGGACCTGGGACCCAAGTCAGCTAGGTGGTTCGCTCGCATCCAGTTTTTGTTACGTACAGCCTTGACGCTGACAATCTCACCGGTGGCCTTCTTGACCTTTCGGAGACCACGCAAGAAGTACCAGTAACGGGACTTGGCGACCGTCTCGTTGGGAGCGAAGATGATCATGCGGTACATGGCGGGGGTAGGGTTGGCCTCGGTGGGCAGATGGCGGCCAATGACCTCATATTCCTGAAGACGACCTAAGCGTATACACAGTCAGTACATTTTTGGTATTTGTGTATCTGCTCCAACGCTATGCGGCCGTGGTGGTCGAAGAACAATATCGGCACGGTCGTTGAAGGTGGAAATTGTCGAAATTTCCAGTCGTCAAAATTCGGTGTTGGAATTCCAGAGCCCCGGCCATTGTGCACTTAAAAACGGCATAACTGGAGGTCCTCGCAGCCAACCAGGTCACAGAGACCAATCCTCACACTGGGTGTGTGTGCCTGTTTGTAAATGCGCAAGTTGCTCGTCGAAATTGTCGTCCATCATTTCCACCACGGCAGGCGGCATCGTTGAGTCGATTGAAGAAGGAAAAGAGATCGCTTACCCATCTGTGCAGATTGTTAGTGATTTGCTTGTGTGTGAAGGCGGTTGGCGACTTACGATGACGATGGTCAAGTGTCTACCAACTATCGCGAATGTTTAAAGATGGCCGAAGTTGCAGGAGTCGCACCGATTTTTTTTTGTGCGGAGGTGTGGGAGGGCTTTGAGACGTAATTCTTGCAGGGCTTTGGCCCCAACAGCGATTGGTCAGTTGCAGCCCACTATGAGATCGCATCACGTGCGCGGTCACGATGTCGGGTGCCAAGACGTCGAGGGCCCCGCCCAATCAGCAACGACAACAAGATCATCCTCACGCTGGGCATGAAGGGAAGGCAAATCACCCAAGAAGTTGTACAAGCAAGTTTCTTTGCATCAGTAATAATTACCACCGAGTATTGAGAGAATCAAGTTCTGAAATATTCCATCGAGCAGTTGGCACCTTCGCAAACCTTTCCTTGATCATCTGCCGCCATCCGGTTGTTTTGGCTCAGGACCCCAAGCAATGAACCAGCTTTTTGATGACTTTGCGCAGGCGCACGCCAGGCAAAATGGCTATCAACTCGCTCAAACACTCTCGCCTGTGGCTCCTCAAGATAACCCTAACCGACTGAGAGCTATCTGGCAGGGCACGAACTTTCACAGTGTCAAGGGCGACATCAAGCACTTCATCAAAACCAACACCTCACACCGCAAGAAACTGGACAACAGTGAGACGAACGGTTGGACCGAGGTGTACATGGCGTATTGGAATGCGATTGGAGAGATATTGGCGGGAGAGAGCGGGAAGGTATGATGTATAGTCTTTCGTTTGAGAACCTTTTCGCTAACGTCTGTGACAGTCTTCATGGACCAAAGTCTACGAAGCCTGGAAGGAGTTGACCTCGATGCTCATCCGAGGCTATAACTCACACGCCTTCGCCGCCTGGACCATCCCTTCCCTATACATGGTGGGGAAGTATCTGCGACTATTCGCCATCAAATCCGACGAGGAGCGCAATCGCATGGCCAACGACCCTACGGCGGGGGCCAATCTAATGCAAGATGACTTCGATTCCGAAGCAGCCAAACAAGGCCAGTTGAGAGACTGCGAGCAGCATCTGAAGCGGATCTTTACCCTCTGTCTGAACGACAGGTAACATCATGCAAGCTATCCTCGGATGAGACGACATAGCTAATAGTCGACTTAGAGCGCCACTGGAAGAGTCAAGGAAATGGGGTATTTATTTCATCATCAACCTACTCTTCAAGACCTATTTCAAATTGAACTCGGCATCGCTATCGAGAACGATTCTCAAGACACTTGCGGTATACAAGGACAAGGGAGATATGCCAGGACTCGAAATGTTTCCCAGGTCCCAGCGAGTGACCTTCAAATACTACGAAGGTGTTCTATTCTTCCTGGAAGAAAACTATGTTGAAGTACATGACCATATCTCTGCACATGCGTTGATGCCGCTAACAACAACCTCAGGCTGAAGCTCATCTGAACGAGGCATGGCAACTATGCCACAAAAGTGCAAGCCCACAGATCGAGTATGCATCCCCATCATCCACGTGCGATGCAATTCTGACACTAATAGGCGCATTCTCACTTATCTCATCCCCTGCCGCCTTCTCACCAGTCATGTCCTCCCCACAAAAACTTTGCTAGCCAAGTACCCTCGCTTACAGGAGCTGTTCCTCCCCTTGGCCACATGCATAAAGAATGGTAACCTTCGTGCCTTCGACCTTGCCTTGCAGAAGGGCGAGGATGAATTCGTTAAGCGTCGCATCTACCTAACGCTCGAGCGGGGCCGAGATATTGCCTTGCGTAACCTGCTGCGTAAGGTCTTCCTTGCTGGCGGATTCGATGAGCCGAAAGAGGAGGGGGGCGCACCCGTGCGTCGTACCCGTGTACCTGTTGCGGAATTTCGAGCGGCCATCAGTATGGGAAGCGGTGGTGATTTGATCGATCCGGACGAGGTTGAGTGCCTATTGGCCAACATGATCTACAAGGTGAGTTGTTCATCACGTCTGTACTCGCAGGCGCTGGTTGCCTCCAAAGGTCAGCCAAATTGCTGGCCGTTCTGCTCTATAAACGGTCAAACGTCCAAATGTCGGGTCCACGAGGCAGTCATTTGACTTTATACTCGTCACCCGGTTGCTGCCTTCTATAAATGCCTGCCTGGGGCATTCACGATGATTTTATTCCCACACCCACCCCCCTCAGCCTTGCAAACAACTGAGTCACTAACCAGGGTGGCTTACTAGGATCTCATGAAAGGTTATATCGCCCGAGAGCGAGGCATCGTCGTCCTATCCAAGAAGGGCGCCTTCCCGGGAACAGGCTTGTGAGCTGGACATGTGTTGGTTGGGGCACGGCACGATGTGACACGAGGATGTGCGAGGCGTAACGGTGATTGGTATCCCGTTCAAGACTCGCCATTGCTGCAGGGCGTGGCAGCATGAGGGAAGTTTTGAGTAACGATGACGCTTATCTCAACAAATCAGACGCAAGCCAACTCAACCTTGTGTTTGCTTTTGAGTCCATACCCGTCTCCGTCGCCGACCCCAAACTGATTTCCCTCCTTCATCCGGCGAGCTTTTGCGACATATTCACGCCTAAGCACACGACCGTGCATCACCCTAGCCCGTCACTCTCAGCCCGCTGTCCATCCCTGCACCGCCGAGTCGATATCTCTTTTTGTTGCAACCAAAAATTCACAGCACGTTTCTCCGTGAGAGGCAACAGATTCGTCTGCACTTTTCTCGTCAATTCCAGCTGGCGCTGTCCCCCGCATTCTAACGTTGATGGGTCGCATGGATTACATCTCGCAAGTTTCCACACCCCCAACTTGCACCCCCTAATCATATGACTCACTTGTCCTTTTTCTCCGGGGGGACATCCGACAGAAGCAAGCTTGTTTCACGATGAATCAGTGGGTCTTTCACATTCCAAGCGGCTTGGCGGACTGTATGGTAGTGTGAGTAGAATTGCGTTTTTCACACATTGCAAGTGCCTGGTCCACGATGGAGATCAAGGTGAGGGGTATCGAATGAGAATGAGAACCAGCCATCCGTGTGTTTACGCAGTCTAAAGAAGCACTTAAATATGACATCGTGAATAGTGATACAATTTCCACCCGTGCGTTGATGTCAGTCTTGGTATCCCATCCTGTAGAACCAAACCTAGCCAGCGAAATCCACCGTTGTTTCCGGGATAATCTTTCCCGCCGTGAAACAGAAACCTGTGCTCCAAAGGGAAAACGAAAAAGGGGGAGAAAGTCTCCAATAATCCAGCCAAGAAATGTAATCGTACATGGGAAAACAGAAAAATGTCAGGCCCAAAAACAAGCGTGAAGCACACCAAAAACTCACCCCCGTGAATCAAAGCACATTCTTTACCGTAACGCCGATCTCTTTATGTTGTTGGTAGTTATCGCCCAGGTCAGTTCTCAAGTTCCAAGCCTTGAGGGTATGAGTAGCGGGGGCGTGTCATGTCATTAATGTAAGACGCCGTGTTCGTAGGCGTGCGTGATAAGAAGTATTAAGAAAAGTGGCGGTTAGAGCGAGGCGTGCTCCTGCAAAGACGTTAGCACTGATAACAAGCTGGTGTTGGTGTTGGGGTTTACTTACTGTGCAGTTGAAATGTCATCGACATGGTTGCAAAGAGCAACGAAAAGATCAAAGAACAGCTGGGTGCCGCCGTTGAACATCTCGAGTTGCATGGTGCCACTGCGCTTGAAGGTGCTTCGAGAGCGAATAATGAGGGCAAGATAGTGTGCGCGCAGCTTGGAATCGGAGTCGGGCGTGTTGTTATAGGCGTATCTGGCCGAGGCTAGAATGGTGCTGCACTGGATTCCAGATTCTGTGTGGGTTAGCAGATGTCAAAAGCAAAGTTTGGTGAGTGAACTCACGAAGTCCTTGCTTTCGAAGTGAAAGCTTCTTCAGTTCCTCAAGACCATACTTCTCCGCAGCACAGTAGATGACGGTATCTTTGAGGAGATCGCCATCTACGCCGCGGTGGTAGACGGTGCTCTCGACAGAAGCAGCCCGCTCTTCCTCGCTGGTGGGCTCCAGCTCCCACGAGTTGCGGCGCTTGTTGTGCACCAGACGAGGATAGTAGTCGCCTTTGTATAGATACTCGAGGACAGAACTGAAGATCTCGGGTTCCTCGTCGGGCAGAGCGATGCGCTTGGTGGCAGCATCCATGTATCCGTTTCGGAGTGCGTGGGTGAAGAAGGGACTGGCGCAGAGGACATCCTCATGGGCGGCAAAGAGGCGTTGTTCAGCACCGACAACAAGAGTGACAATAGCAGATGTCAAGTTGCTGTTAGGGAAAAGTGTGAGTTGGTGAAGTAGAAACAACAATACGAGAGCGTCAACTTACTTGCCCATGACGGTGTCGTCGCTGGCGGTGGCGGTTGAAGCCGTGGTTGGCCTCCGACGGGATTCATGTCGTCGCTTTGAAACACCACTGTCTTTGCTGAAGGACGAACTAGACTTGCTGGCTCTGTGGCTCTTGGAAAAGCTCTTGGTCGAGGACTCGTGTCGTCTGGAGGAGAACATGTTGGTGATGGATTGACCGGAACGGAGTCGATCTTATTAAATGGCGCTCGCAGCCAAAGGGTTTTTTTTTTATTTGCTGGCGGGTATATGGAAAGAACAGGCAGAAATTCAAGCGTAGAGAGATCGGAGAACAAGAGAGAAAAGTGTCGATTGTTGATGACGGACCTACCTCAGGCGTCAACTGGATGGACGATGATGGACTGCTGGCCTGCAGGATGGGGGCAAGAGGCCATCTTTATAAGTTACAGACGGCTGCTACGTACAAAACTAGGCGGGCGCTGCCTACAAAAGCCCCCTGGCCCGGCCTTTTACTAGAGCGCAGCCGGGGAGTGAGGCCAGTCAGCCCCGGGTGGTGATGGAGTCGTCAGTGGGACGCGTAGCTCTTTGGTCAACACGTGTAGAGTGCAACCCGATACTGCCACGACAACACGTGACGGCGGATGCCTGATGCCTCAGGAATATCCAATTAGGAGCGCCAGGGGGGCGTGGTGTGGGCAAGGGACAATCCCTTGCCCACCGCTGAAATTTGAGGGCGGACGACGTTACTTGGACAAGGATCTCACATGAATTCGCCTCGACAGCCCAAATTCGAGTCAGAGCCCGGAGAAGGCGCTCAGGGGGCTGGGGGGTAAAGCAAGGGTGAAAGTGCATGCAGCCGGCACTTTGCTTGTGGTGGTGTGGAACAGTGGAAACAGTTCGCCTGCAGCGCTGCGTGCTGGCAATGGAGCCTCGCAAGGCAGACGACCTCGAGCTGCTGGGACTGGGCGATAGTGCATGCTCGGCGATGGAGCTGCGAGCCTCGCAGCTGTGTGGCAAGCCTCGCCAAATTTTACATCGATGAAATCGCCGCAGCTGGGGCATTCAATTGAGGTCAATTGTGCCGCATTTTGGTCTTGCTGCCGAGGGCATTCCCTCGCAAGTCTCTGGTCCTATATCTAATTCTCACAACTCCAAGAGACGCCATCATCACGGCTTCTCGCACCAAGCACACACACTTTCGGCTCCCTTCAACCCTGCTTTTTCTGGTGGCCCGTGGGTAAGATTTTCAAGGTAGGTACCCGGCCGAACCCTCCACACAGTCAAGCCTCCTGAGTTGCTAGTCACACTAGTGCCCAGCCCAAATGAAGCTCTTGGGAAGCGTCCCGGAGGGCTGTCTGGCCGTGACGGCATCGTTTGCTCCAAGCATAAACGGGCTCGGCCACACCCCCGCTCTCCCCGCCATGATACGTAGTGGGCCGAGAAGACCCGAATTCACGTTTGTCTGCGGACGTGGTACCAAAGAATTTTGTTGATCAGGGGGAGGGATGCCAACTTGGGCTTTCAGCTCAGGCCACACCCAGAACTTTTCCTGTGCGAATCTAACCCTGAAGACAAACCAGGTGCTTGTGCCCGTGTGACAGCCAACAAGATGGACCGCGCAATGGCGTTTTTGCCTTCCGTCCTCACAGAGGCCTCATTGTGAAGTGCTCCGCGCACCTTGCGCCGCTCCACTAAGAGGCCAACATCCTCGCACCTTTGGTACAAGCCAACTCCGTGATCAGCGGGGACAAGCTCGTCCTTGCCAGCTTCGACCATGTACACGCCGGGTTCCTTTCCCTTGTACCTCTGCGCTATCACGCCGAGGTTTGTCCAGCTATCCAGGTGGTTCCACAGAAACGGATGCAGGTACTGATACGGGAGCCACTTTTGGGGATATAGTGCTTGCAGCATATCTCGGGCTGAAAGGAAAGGGGTCTCTAGGATGAGAGCGTCCAACTGAATATTGGGGTAGCTTTGCCCTTTCGCTGCTAGATTGGTGGCGAAACCGCATCCAATGCTCTGCCCCCAGAGCAATACGACTGGCTTCACCTGGTCTGTTCCCGCAGATCGTGTCTCATGTAACTGAGAGATCCATTTCCACGCCGCCTCACAATCCTTGTTTATGCCTCGTTCGTATGGCCGGTCGTGTGAAGTCCAGTAGCCTCGATAGCTTACACAGACCGTTGTGTAGGTGACGGAATCTTCGGCGTCTCGAACTCGACGTAAAATCCACGAAAGATCCGGGAGTCTAGGTGGCAGTGAGGAGGCATTCCCTGTGGACTGAGATCAGATAGGCCACATAAGGTTTGCAATGACCAAGACACACCTTGAAAATAGAGGATATAGACGACAGTCTTGGTGCGACTAGCTGCGCCGGGGCTGGGAATGGGAGACATATCCGACACACAAAGCGCAATCTCAGTCCCATCCAGAGACCGGATCCTTTCCTCCCGCCATTGGATCCCCCCACAATCCTTCGCATAGTCTGCAATGCGCATTCGCCGCGCATTGGGCGGTATGAAGGGATTGTAGACAATCATGTTCTGACACAGGACCATCATTGTGCACTTCCAACACCACAGAGCCACAAACAGACCACCAAACAGCAGCGGGGGCATCAGCATCGGCGCAACATGGAAACTCCTCCTGCAGCTACGAACATGTCGCGCACGCATATGCGCGCCAACAGCTCGAGGGCTCCATGCAAGCAATAGAGCCCCGGGTCCCGACCCCGATCCCGATCCCGAATCGTGGCTCCTCCAGGCTGAGGGTCTCGTGGTCGGGAGGCGGAATCGGCTCAGCGCCATTGGGGAATGGCAATGGCAGGCATTCGAACGCACCCCACGGCGAGACTGCGGCAAATAATCGAGGGCGGAGGCGGGCGCTTCAAGGTGGGAGTGAGGCCGGTCTTATGACATGTTCGCTCGCGACTGGACTCGGCCCTGCAGCTGGCGATGGGATGCGTGTTGAAGACGACATCATGGTGTTGCCAGAGCGGCGGCACATGACAAGAAGCCAGGGCTGCGATGGGGCAGCATGCACACTGCTGGACCAATCTTCATCACCCCGCTTGTTGGCCCCCCAGCGCCGTTGGGGGGGCTCTACAGTGGAAAAGTACAGTGTCACCCAGGATGGTGTGGTGGACTGATACTGCCCAGCAGGCACAATCGCCAGGCCTAAAACGGCCCCCATGCCGTCACCACTGTAGGCCGCCTCCGCTGGAATTCCTGAGATTTTAGAACAAAACCGCCTACCAAGCCCCAACTGTTGTTAGCACGCTGCTGCCTTGTGTCAGGTCTCAGGCGCGTGAACCATCATCCAGCTATAAGGATACGGTGTAAATAAACACCCTCGAATTTGCCATCCCATTCCAGTTCGGTTCTTTTTCTCTTCCTTTCTTCACCTCCCCCGCCTCCTCGAACAACACTCAAACGCCAACCGATTCCCCCTCCCGACACCAACCGCCCCAGCTACCCCTCCAAACGCATCACCGCCTCGTCGCCGCATTCATCATGCCCGGCCCTCTAGATAAAGAGAACGATAGCCACGCCCACGTCGACATTCAAAATGACCTTCCATCTCCACGAGCCGAAGGCGAAACCAGTCCAGCTATGCGGAACAGTAAGGGCTGGGACGGTAAGCTACGAGTCCCCAAGTCGGCGCTCGTGGCAAATCCCGAAGCGCTCTCAGACCCGGAATACTCGGACGATGAGAACGTGCTGGCGGGAGAGGAGATTGTGGCGGATGAAGGTATGATCTCCAAGCTGCAAGCAGAGAACAAGGCTAACCAATGCCGTCATAGACCTCCTAGACGACGAAGACCCTGAGACGGACGAAATCATGTGCTCCCACTCGCGAGTCGGTTCGATATCGTCTCTCAAACTCGAACGCTTCAAGAACGCAGCCCGGGTCTGCCTGCGCCAAAATAGCATTCAGGAAATCGATGGCCTCTCTGCACTTGCTGCTACCTTAGTAGACCTCGACCTCTACGACAACCTGATCGGACACATCCGTGGCCTCGACGAGCTGACAAACCTTACAAACCTCGACCTGAGCTTCAACAAGATCAAACATATCAAGCATATCAGCCACTTGAAGCAACTCAAGGATTTATTCCTCGTTGCAAACAAGATTGGAAAGATTGAAGGGCTGGAGGGGCTAGACAAGTTGACGTCTCTTGAGCTTGGATCCAACCGCATCCGGGAAATCAAGAACCTCGATACCCTCGTGAGCCTCGAAGAGCTTTGGGTGGCGAAAAACAAAATCACCGAGATTGCTGGCCTCTCTGGACTTTCCAATCTACGTCTACTCAGCATCCAGTCCAACCGCATCACCGACTTGTCCCCCCTCAAGGACGTACCAAGCCTCGAGGAGTTGTACATTTCCCATAACTCTCTCGTGTCTCTCAAGGGTATTGAGAACAACACCAAGCTCCGCGTGATCGACATATCCCACAACAAAGTTGCTAGCCTCGAGGGCCTCGGCCCGCTCAAAGATCTCGAGGAGCTTTGGGCTAGCTACAACGTGATTGCCGATTTCAACGACGTGGAGAAGGAGCTCAAGGATAAGGAGCAGTTGACGACAGTTTATTTCGAGGGTAACCTATTGCAACTCCGCGCGCCTGCGCTCTATCGCAACAAGGTACGATTGGCTTTGCCACAGCTGAAGCAGATCGATGCCAGTGAGTACCACCCAAAAAGGACTGGCTCAACAGAACACTATTAACAATGTCTTTTTCAGCATTCGTGAGAGTATGACAAGTTACCGAGGTTGAGGGTTTCGGGTATTAGGGCAGACGGTATGGCGTTAGGTGGCGTCTTTTTCGCATGCCCTTGGAAGGTATTCCGGGCAAGGAAGCATAAGTTCATCAGATAACCAAACACACGTTTACAGAAGTGAGACCTCTCAGAGCCAAGCATAGGCTTACACATAGCCGATGGTGCACCGGGATCTCCAATGGCTTCGTTTATCACTTTTCACTACGAGGGTCAGCACACGACCGTATCTTTTGGGGGGGTTCTTGTTTGTATTCTAAAGTGGATTCCCCATCATGTCCTTGGGGCTAGAATATAGAGCCATCATGAACAATAACAAAACGCCTAAGATGATCCCAAAGCAAGTCATATCCATCACTTTTCGTCGTCAAGTCAAGTCGTTTCTCTAAGCGAAGATCCACAGCTTCTCGGTGGGGAAGTACTAGGAGGGAAAGTCAGCATCCATCGACGACGAGGTGGAGTGTATACATTGTTTGACTTACGTTGGTAGGCTGGTTGAACTTGAGGTTGAGATCCATCTTGGAAATGCGCTTCATGTCCTCCTCGGGGATGTCGAAGGCGCAGCAGTCAAGGTTCTCGGCCATGACGTTGGGGCGCGTGGTCTTGGGGATAACGGCCAGACCCTGCTGGGTGGCCCATCGGAGGAGAACCTGAGCGGGGGTCTTATTGAGCTTCTCGGCGAGGGTGGTGAAGACCTCGTGCTTCATCAGGGGCGAGGCAGACTTGGCGCGGTCCATGTCGAGCTCGATGAAGCCGGTGGGGCCAAAGGACGAGTAGGCAGTCATGGCGATGCCCTCAGCCTTGGCCAGGCGGACGAGCTCGGGCTGCTGCAGGTAGGGGTGCAGCTCAACCTGGAGGGTGGCTGGGGGGATCTTTGCGTACTTGAGGAGGTCGTAGACAGTCTGTGCCTGGAAGTTGGAGATGCCGATGGAGCGGGCAAGGCCCTTCTCGACGAGCTTTTCCATGGCACCCCACGTCTCCTGGTTGGTGGCCTTGCTCCAGCGGATCTCCTTGTCGCCGTCGACGTGCCAGCCGGGCGGGTATCGCACCTCCGGGTCGACGTACTCAAGGGCCACGGGGAAGTGGATCAGGAACAGGTCAAAGTAGTCGACCTGCCAGTCGGCGAGCTGGCGCCGCGTGATGGGCTCGACGCGCTCCTCGTCGTGGAACGTCTGCCAGAGCTTGGACACGATGAAGAGCTCCTCACGCTTCACGATGCCCTCCATGAGCGCGCGGGCGACGCCTTCGCCACATTCTTTCTCATTGCCGTAGTCTGCAGTTTGTCAAAGTTTGTCAGTCAAGTTGAAGCCGTAGTAGAGCCAATTGGCCGCGGCATCGCATATCATGACGTGGGTGGAGGGGTCAAGGGTGGAGGGGTCAAGGGTGGAGGGGTCAGAGTGCAGGGGTTAGTGGCTATTGTCTCGGGGTAATTGGATAAAAATGGATGAGGGGCAACATAGGGCATGACCAGGGGGGGGTCATGGCCATGGACGACGTACCGCAAGCACCGTCAAACAGACGGTAACCAGCCTTGATGGCATTGTAGACAGTCTCGGCCGTGTTGTTCTCAACCTTCCAGAGGCCGAAGCCCACCTGGGGCATCTCGTAGCCGCTGTTGAGCTTGATGTTAGGCACGGTAGTCATGGTGACGTTGGTGGACGGGTGTGTGTAAGTGGAGGGTGTTGGTGTTTCGAGACGAGGACGATTCCGCGACGCAAATATGGGAGCAGGAGAGGGGAAGAAGGGAGATGTAGGAGGTGAAGAGGGTGGGAGAGGGCATCATGGACTATTTATGGCGTCGACCAGATTCCAATCGGCCCAGTCGTCCTCGCCGTCGTCCTGCACCCCCCCGCATCGCATGCCCGTCATGGAAAGGCATTAGCAGTGGCATTGATAGCCCGACGCCTACCCACATGGGCCGACAGCTTCGCCCGGCCAGGCCAGCGGCACGTATCATGTCTTCTTTCGCGCCTCCGGGAGGGAGAAATAAAAGGCGGGCCAACAATGTCATGGCAACGGCGGCAGCAGCACAGCGGGTGGCCGAGAGATGTCCCGAACGAAAGCTAGGGGGGTTCCTACGGGGGGGGGGGGGGGGTTATTTTGCAAGTAATCGACGTCGTTTACTGGACAGCATCATCAAACTGGACAAGTCTTGCAACCGCGTGGTTCCACCGATTCGACGTCGCATTGATCCAGAACCCAAGGCCGCTTTTATGGGGCGTCTGCAATTCATCCGGAGCGGCCGGTGGGTCCGTCGAGGGTTGAAGGCGAAGCAGCGGGGCCGGCGGGGGGCGTGTTCCCAGAACCCCAGCGCATGCGGGAGAGCGCTGCAGCCTGTGTTTCTGAAGGATGCTCTGCAGAAGCTCGAAAAAAAGTTCCAGGTTTGTTGCTTATCGCGATCCTTAAAAGGGCTTGCCGACGGACGGAGGTTGTATCGGAGCAGTTTGGTTACTGTATGACGTTCTGGGAACTTAACCGGAGGACCCTTAGGTCTCCGAGGTTGCAATCTTGGGTAAAGAGACGGCTTGGAAGCATCATGCCAAGCGGAAGCGTTTGGCGCATTTCCCGGAAAGCAAGCTGCGATGAATTATCCGTTTCGACGCTGATCGACTGACCACTACATCTGCTTCTCTCAAATCCTGGACCATGGGATTCCACAACCCCATAGAGAAGACGAGGCCGCAAAGGCCATATGTCTGCGACATCCGATAACAGTCCAGGGTAGCCAGGTGAGCTGCAGAAGGTGAAGCCATTCCCAACAGCACCCCGCAACGAGAATATCCCGACCCGATGAGGGCGGGCATGGATACAGTAAAAGCAGCAAGTGGTCTACACCCAAAGAGCTCTGCACGTAGCGGCCTGGTGGTCATGGGCAAGCTCCGACAGGGACCCATGGAAGAGACATGGCTCCGACGGGCCGCCTCACAGCCAGCTTGAGCCGTTTGATTCTCATGCAGGTCCGCCATGTGATTGGCATGTCGAGTCGGGAAGAGGGGTCTTCCATGTTTGCGTTTCTGCGACGGAACTCCGTGGATGCCTATTTGTGCGTCTAAGACACGTCGCCCAAGTCGGTGGCTGCGCTTCCATGGGATGGGCCACTCGAGTGGACTGAGAGCGGCGCATCCGTGGCTGTGATTGATGCGGCAGACTATCGAGAGAGCACCGACCCTCGCTTTTCTGGTGGATAATGTACTGCGTACAATATTGGCTCCAACGACAACGCAGGATCCCAGGATCTCTGACGTGGGGTTTTCTGCGGCCGCCCGTTGTCGAGCTGCGCGGTGCCTGTCCGGGTTCCCCAATCTCAACACGCTGTGCCGCATTTGGATCCTCATGGTTGCTCTCTCATTGCGCGTTTGCATGCTACAACTACGACTGCAACTCTCAAAGCATCCCAAGATTGCTGGTGGATAAGTTGCCAGCGAGGGATACGGCAATTTGCAGAGATGGACAGGTCCTTAGCCAGCTCGCATTTAGCCTGAATACCCCCCACGCTCGGGGAGTATCGGCGGATCTCGTCCCACATGCGGCTAAATTTGTTGGCCTGGCTGTTCAGTCACCAAATATCCACCGTGGAGCGAGGGACTGGAGATGCTGGCGACTTGTAGCCTGACCTCCTTGCTGCTCTTCCTAGGTATTCAGCTAACCCATACCCTCTCTCAAAATCAACACCACGAGACGAGTCAAAGCTTTTCATCCCCTATATCACGATGAGCGAAATGAGTAGCCAAATGCCATAGGTATTTCCACCACCATCAATGCTGTTGTTCCATTGTTCTTGTCTGCCAATCAATGCCTTGAATAAAGAGAACCTGCTTCGAGGATTGGTCGGTCAAGTCTAAGACGATAGTGCCAAACTAACAATAGATTTCGATTCTCTGCCTCGTCACTTCTTCTGGGATTCTCAAAGAAGATATACCGCCCTAACGCACGGGGCTTCCTGTCGCTCGTGCTCACTCGCAACCCAGAAGCCAGAATCGTTCTCCGACAAAATAGTGACTCAATAAAGCGTGTACCGCAACAAAGGGCAACTTAAGCACCATATTTTTAGCCGCCACTGAAACAGTCCCTGGGCTCAAAAACCGCACAATGGAATTTCTGGTTTTACATTGATAGCCAGAGAGCGGTCATTCAGGAGAACAAGGAACAATGTTCCATCTTAACTGAACAGGACATTGGAGAGGGGGTGTCCTCGACCGACCATGATTACAATGAGAGAGTTCCTTTGTTTAACCACACGAGTATATTATCTCAAAACGTAACCTGGATTTCTGCTTATACAGTAGCTAACCATAGATGCTCACTAACATCTTTTCGACATGGCCGACGAGTATGAAGAATCCGAACCCGAAGGATGGAGCTTGGCCGTCCATGCGCGCCTGTCGCGCAAACACCAATTCGAAGATGACCGCAATAAACGCGCTGTGGAATGTGCCCTCCTCCGCGGCGATGATGAAGTCGTCCTCACTAATACCTGGACCGTCCCCGAAAATCCTAGGCTGCGATATGTTTTCCCGCGAGACGAGCATCAATCTCATCCATATGTGGTCGGGTTTAAAAATGTAAGATCCCACCTCGACAAAGGCACATCAGAAGACGAAATCCGAGCAAGGCTTGACAAAGAGTGGAAGGGCTTCAGGCTCGAGTTCCTCAAGATCCTAGGCACTGGTGGCTACGGAGCTGGGACGCTCTGGAAAGTCCATTTCGAAGGGGGGTTGACTAAAGAGGTCGTGATCAAGGTCCCCAAAAGACCGCAAGATTATTCTGACGATGAAATGGCCTGGCATCGACGTTACCAAGGCAGCCGCCACACGGTTCAGATTGTCGACCTGGTAGGGTTGGCCACGGATGCGCGAGAGGCGTTCAAAGCGAGACGCCCGGGCATGCCTTGTCAATACGATCGAGGGTCGGATTTTATACCGGATGAGTCAACAGGTATGCCTCTAGAGTTCCTGTCACGAGGAGATCTCTTCGGGATTATGAAGAGAGCCTCCGCTAAGAAATTAAAACGCTTCCCGGACAAGGCACTGTGGGGTATTTGGGAATGCTGTATGTACCAGTTCGCGACTGTGCCCCTGGGAGACTTTGAGTACTAACGAATATGAACAGTTGTTAAAGGCGCGGCTGCTATGGCTTATCAACCCGAGTTTAAAAAGTCGGGGAGAGTTTTCGAGACCGAAATGGAGGAGGCCGAAGCCAATGGTAATCTCGAGCAGTTTTTCGAGAACTTGGAAACATACCGGGTTTCTCACGATGTCCACTTAGATCTTGAAGAGTCCAACAGTGAGTCATGTTCAGACTTGCATCGTTCCTAGCTGACCATATATAGTTCTCGCGGGTGAAGACACTAATCACCCTGAACAGCCGGCATTTAAGGTGACTAACCCTTCCGCAGTTCAAAGGAACTTGATGACTTACTAGAACATAGATGCATGATTTCGGCCTCTTCAGCCACGCCATGGATGACGCTTGGGGGCGCAAGGACGAGTCATTCTACTGGAACAGGAGAAAACCGACCAAGATGACAAGATTAACGCCGGTAAGTTGAAAGTGTAAGAATAGAGTAATGGTGTTCTAACTGCAGGCAGGAGCAAGTCCACCAGGACTGGGACACCCTCCGCAACCATCTCCCAGGACGAAAAGCCACCGAAAGGTTTGAGGGTCCCGACCTCGCCAGAGGTAACGCCATCGCCGGACGATACGGTGCATGGACGAATGTCTTCATTCTGGCGAAAACCGTGAGTCAATGCAGCTAGCCCCGTATCAAAGAGTCGCTCTCTAACAGCGCCCCAGATGGAAGCCGTGGTGACGTTCTTGTATATCGCCCATCCGTTTACGTCGAAGGAGTACGTGACGCTAGACGGCGAAAGACGCGGGCTCACATATGGATGGCGGCTCAATGGCCCAAAGTTCGACAAAGTCGACCCAGAGCTGCGGGATATCCTCTGCGAGTGCTTGTTTGAGCGCCCGATCGACCGACCCCACATCCTCGATCTGCTGCGGGGCATCGAGGCTCGCAAGAAACGCAGCTTTCCCGAACAGCCTGGCGACGTCAAATGGATGTGGCATGGACTTTTCAGCCCCGTAGCCCCCGAGCCCGTTCGAGCGAGCGCGGTGCCCAATGTCGAGCTGGATCTCGAGGAAATCATCCGGACTAATGTTATGAGCTTAGGCGAGCAAGAGGCTCGCCTCGATGCCGAGCTGCCGGATACAGAGGAATGGACTAATCCGATCAGTTCAGGCGAGCAACAGGCTCGCCGGGCCATGGGGTCCCAGGGCCAGCGAGGACGAACAGCCAGAGATCCGATTACGATTTCGGATGGATCTGTGCATGAGCCTCGACAGGTCACGCATGACGCATTCGACCTGATTGAGACAGGGCGAGGTGCTGGAGCCCAGTTCACGAATTCGGATGCGCCTCAACAAGATGCTCGTCTGGCTCCGCAGGACCCTTTTTTTTCAAATTACCCCTCTGTGGCAACGACGGATGGGTTTAGACAAGAGTCTCGCCTGGCCGCGCAAGACCAGTTCGAGTCAATCGAACGAGCCGCGATTACGCCTAGGGATGGGCCTGAACAAGAGTCTCGCCTGGTCGCACAAGACCAGTTTCAGACAATCGAACGAGCCGCGGTTACGCCTAGGGGTAGGTCTGGACAAGAGCCTCGCCGGGCCACGTCGGAACGAAGCCTTCCAGATTATGAGGATTCGGAAGGAAGCATCCAGACAAACGTTATGGATTCGTCTGAACAAAGAGCTCGCCTGGCCGAGGTCCATCCCCAGTCACGGGTTTCGCAATCCCGCCAGGAGAGCGTCAGAGTGAACACACGCCCTACGCCCCCCTCCCATCGCCGCCCGCTTTGGTTAGAGGCTTTCATGGCTGCAGAGGAGCACCCGGATGCTCACTTGATGGAGGCTCGCCTTGCGCAGATCCAGCGGTCGACGGCTCTGCTGGTCTCGGAACCGCCGACGCTACGAGAAGTCAGAGACTCTGAGTCTCCTCCCCCCCGGGAATCCCTGAGAAGCGCTCTATCCTTTTTTGAAACCGAAACTGACCTAGATGCGTTCAACGCTTTGAGCTTGCGCTATGTTTCGGTTTCTCCTGAGTCTTCTCTCAGCCAGAGCAGCACGGCCGAAGAAACTGACTCGGATGAAGGCAGCGACTTCCAACGCCCGGCAAAGCGGTCTAGAGCTGTCCTTGAGTCTGATAACCGCCCCAAGAAGAGAGTCAGGTTCGAAGACGAGGCCGTACCTATCTTTGCGCTTTGCCGAGAGCTGTCCTTGGATTCGGAGCTCACGTCTCTGCCTGGGTCCCCGAGCTATGCCAACATGGCTCGTTTCGGAAGCACGAGCAGGGTCAAGAAGGTGCCAAGCCCAAAGGCCAAAGCACAGCCAGAGAAGTCAACGCCGAAGTCGACACCAAAGTCGGGGCCGCGTCCGCCTCTGCCTACGGCAATCCAGAACCTATTGGTTCGGTCCCAACAGTTGGAGAAGAGACTTGGTCAGAAGACCGTAGATCAGGTTTCCAAACCGGCCTGGAAAAAGTAGACGCGAGTCAGAAATTGTTTCCTTTCTGTGCTCCTTTTGTTTTTCCTCAATCTGAAAACTGTGACAGTGACATCAAGTGAGGCCCGGTACGATACTCGTGCTTGCGCTGGGCGCAAGGCGCTCTCCATAGTTGGATATCTTTCATTTCCCAATTAGATTATGTGTTGGTTCAATATAGCATGTATGTTTTGTTCTTTACATGTCGTTCGTCCTTAATCGAAACCATTATTTCAACCACTTTACCAAATAAGCAAGAAGAAAAGCATGACCATCGTTCATCTCTTTGGGTATCATAACTGTCTTCCATTACCAGCATCATCCAGCATACAACAAAAACAAATGTCCAGATTTTCCGGGATAAAAATGACCAAATACGCCCATCAGTTTTGAGTTCGAAGAATAAAAAGTAATTAATATCAGTGCAGGCCTAACAGCCGCGAAGACCAGTGTCTCTGAGATAGAGGTTGCTCATCAGTTCTAGACATCCATGTTGGAGTACCGACACTCGCAGGTGCCTGACTTGGCTTGGACGTTACCGACACTGTTGCCGCTGCTGTCTTCACACTTGGGCGTGCCTTGAGAGCCAGACTTGCTCTGAACAATCTCAGCGTCGCCGGGCCAGGCGCCAAACTTGACGTCACCGGGCTCCGGGTCGACGGTGTCATTCCCGCGTCGCCGCGTCCATAAGGTCGCCTCGAAGCGGGTTTCGTCGAAAATGCATGTTGCAGCGCGGTTGTTGGACGTCAGCTTCTCTGAGGGAACAACCTCTTTGGACATGGAGTAGAAGAAACGCAAACGCTCTGTCGGCTTGCCAGCGTCAAGGACAGCAAGAGAGCGGTTGGTGAAGGAGGGAGCAAAAGGGTTCTCGGTGGACGAGATGGTGTAAGCAGAAGAGGAGTCGGCAGCAATGACCCAAAAGAAGGTGGCCGAGTCTCCTGTGGTATACGGGTAGCAACGCCAGGTAGACGCATTAGATGTGCAATTGGTAGTTGTCTCTTGGAGGTCGACTTCGAAGGAGAAGGACCCAGCTGGAAAGCTTTGGTCCGGAGAGTCGGATCCTTGGCTGTGCTTTTCCGGTTCTCTGTCGGGCCGAGTCAGTCCCTATTCTCAAGTGCTACTGTATATTAGATGTGTACTTACTTGTCTTGCAAGCCAATTGTCAAGCCAACAGCAAGTCCGACAGCAAGTATAACCAAAATAACCACTCCAACCCCCACGACGTAACACCAGCGGTCGGACTGCTTTCTCCGTCCGCCGTACTCGCCACGCCGCATCCGGGCATCTCGTTCCGGAGACTCCCCGTCAGACTCTTTGTAACAGGGCGGCGGATGCAGCACCGGGGGGTTGACCATGATATATGGCGGGACATAGGGCGGAGGAAGGCCCCGTGGCGATCCCCCAGGAGACGACCGACGGGGTGACTTCTGCGGTACGCGGAGAGAGATGGGTATGCTGGAGAGGTGAGCGACGACAGGTTTCGGTGTCGATAGGTGTGACTGGGCGACTTCGTTCTCCGCAATGACAGGCATGAGGCCGATACTGTGGAGTGAGCCGCGGGAGCTCACGGAGCTGGAGCCCCGGCTGTGCCCTCGAATCATGGCTCTAGATCTGTTGGGTTCGTTGATACTAGATTGAATCCCGGCAGGGGTTTCCTGGTCCAATTCTCTAAATGGTCGATCCGTGCTGATAACCAGGCAAGCGTCTCGTGATCAGCCGTCGGAGGTGGACAAGTGTAGAGCAATAGTCGCAAGTTCAAAGCAGTGAAGGCGAGGACTTGAAGGGTTTCCGTGTTATGAGAGAAAAAACAGTGACCTCGCTTCCAGTTCATACCTGGGGGTTTCGTTTTGTTAATAACGAACGGTCCAAAGGATGCAAGCGGGTGAAACGGGGGCCAGCGAGGTGAGACTGCAGGCAGAAGGCGAGGTGACAGTGAGCCAGACGAAGACGCAATTGCCAGTTCAGGAGCGCAATTCAGCTCAAGTCAGCTCAGCGCAGAGAGACAAAGACATAGCCCGGTGCGACAGCCTCCTAAGTAGGTGGTGACAAGAAAAAGGAAGCCGGGAATGGGACGAGAATGAGGCGACGAGCTGGCTTTTACAGCACAATTGATGCCCACCGACCGCAAGGCAGGTGCCAGACAGTTGGTCAGACAAAGCAGTCAGGTCGATAGAGTAGGCGAGAAGTGAGGGAAGAAGCAGCTAGTTGGCGCCACCATGGATGGCTATTGGGAGAGATCGTCGTTGCTCATCAAGACTCCCAATCAACCGCCAAGACGCAGGGCCACACACGTTTTTCAGCCCTAGCTTTCCCTCGCTCGAATTGTCGCTCGCATTGTCTCCCACTCATTGGCGTGTTCTCTTCCTCCATGTCTCTCAAGGGCCCTCAAGCCTCATGGCGCCCGCTGTGGCCGCGGCCTCTCCATCCTCGGATATGACCAGACTATTGCAACGCCTTCGCTGCGTGCCGCCGCCCCGTTCCTCTCCTAAATCGCCCTGGCAAAGCATAGTACTCACAGTACAACACATAGAGCTTATCCAGCACTAGAGCCTGTATCTGCCAAGTGGAAGCTTCCCTCCGGACAGAGTAGACTCAGCCTCGCCGGTGCTCGCCACAAGCGCTCAGCAAGCTCCCTCAGTGTGGCATTTGCTCGAATGAGCAACATCAAAACGGCCAGCCACTTTACAACACGCTGCAGCGGCCTCCGTAAGCCAACTCATCCCGGTTCCCAGAGCCCGGAAGCCCCACGGAGACCCTTAGCCGCTGGAGCCCAAACTGCTCCAGGAATCGCGAATGATGTGCGTCCAAGATCCCAAGGCCAAGGGCCCAGGGGGAAGGACAAGCCCAGCTCGCCCAGCTTGTGCTGCGAAAGTCCCGAAAGAGATGGCTGAACGGCGAGAGGGGACTCAGGCGCCTAGCGCTGCAGCTTACCGCTACTAGTGCCATGCAGCAACGGTCGCTACACGGCGCTGATTGGGTGCCTAACTGGTTAGTTGCAAGCATGTCTCTTGTGTGAAATTCCGGTGGAGGCTATGGTCGCCGGCGGTGCGACCTGATGAGAGGGCCAGAAGGGGATTGCAAGAAACAAGTAAGACACAAGAAATGTGAGGCCGGTTTGTGAATTAGCATTGCAGCATCTGTGCGGACACTAGGTGGAGAGCGAAGGCAATCCCAGGTGCTAAGGAGAAGTTGGTTAAGAACAGGTTGAACTTAGGACACCGGAAGCTTGAAGTCCGAGCTCGCCCATGGATTAGTCAATGACGAGATGATGATCTCGGGTCGCGATTACCCAGAGGATCGGCAACCGGACAAAGACACGACAACTTGAATGGAAGGACCCACCATTGCCACCCGAGGGCAGGTACGAGCCAGATCCACGATAACTTAGGTACCTAGCTTCGCCAATTCTAACCCTAACCCTGGGAACAGGCTGATCAAAACGACTAGTCACTCGCTTCAACCTCAACGAGCCCTCAACTCTACCAGTCCAGAATCCAGACCCCGATTCTAGACCCCGATTCTAAAACACCACGGTCAGCATATTCGCCGGTGCTGCTTATTATATGCGGCCGCTGTCTCCGAATCCTTACCTAAGACCACGCGTCGTTGGGTTAGTGACATACCAAAGCCAACTTGTATCCCGTGCATATCCAACCTAAACATGGCTGAACTCTGTCATATTCCTCGTCTATTGTTCATACACTCAGGCCCTCACGCAACCCTTTTCTATTGCTGACCCACTGCCTCGGTGTCCACCTCTACCATCTCCGCTGATTCACCCATAGATTCCGGTGCGGCAAGTTCCTCGCCTTTATCCGTCCACACCGCCGCCAGCTCAGTCTCAATCTCCTCTCGCCGCCTCTTCCACTCGTCTACCTGCGCCAATCGCTCCCGGAGGTCATGTAGTTCCTTCTCCACTTGCAATTTCTCCCGCTCTGTTCCGATGCGTTCAAACTCCCACTCGTCTCCACGCTCTCCCATACCCAGACTGAGGTTATACGTATGATACTTCTTGAGCGAGGCACGTGTTGAGATGGTGATGAGGGCTAGGTGGTGTTAGTTCTGACCTCCGATGAGTGAAGAGCTGGGCGGGACTTACTGATGCCCTTCTCTTTGCAAGTCTCATAGAGCAGCCCTTCGACATCGCTAGAGACGGCGCTCGTGCCCTCGTCGATGATGGCGTACTGTGGCTCGTGGTACAGCAGCCGTGCGAACCCCATTCTTTGCTTCTCGCCGCCGCTCAGTACGTCTTTCCACTCCTTTCGAGTATCCCACCCACCCTCGCGATCAGGGAGATAACCCAGTCGTGCCTCTTCCAGAATCCTCTTCAGGTCATCCTCGGACTTTCGCTTCTCTTTCATGTCCACATGGCCATCTGGGTAAATGACTTGGTCACGCAACGTACCAGGGCTAAGATACGGTCTCTGGGGGAGACACATGATGCCATCCTGGCCGATATCCTTGGGTCGACTCACCAATCCTCGGTACACGGGCCACAACCCAGCAAGGATCCTGGAGATGGCCGTCTTCCCCACACCGTTGGGCCCAGATATCTAACAATGGTCAGCCTGTAAACGCAAGATTTTTCAGCCACAACTCACCAGCAGGTGTTCGCCGCTCCTGACGACGATGGACAATGATTCGAGCAGCTCTTCACCACCTTGTGGCCAAAGACCAGGTGCCACAACTGGCACATGTTCGAAACGGACTCCATCAAATCCTTTCTGAATAGTACCTTGGACATCCGAAAGCGAATACAGCTCGTTTTGGCCAGTTCGTAGATGGTAGGCATCAGCGTGCACCCGGTGGAGCGTTGAGATGAGCGTGTACACCCGGCTGGTGTATCCCGCCAACTCTGCCAGGTCCTTGATCGAGTACATCATTCGGCCGCCGGCGTCAGCGAGTGAAAGCATAAGTCGCTTGTTCGTAATGAAGTCTTTCATACGGTTTCGCTCACGCCCTCCCCGTAGACCACTCTCGAGCATCTCTGCCGCACCTCCCATTCCACCCCACGCGGGCAGGAAGACTGGCAGGGAGGACAACAGATACCCATAAGCGCTCCAGCTGTACTTGAGGATAAAGTCCTCGAGGATGTTGTATCGGATCTTGAGCATGTAGATACCCTCCATCCATGACTTTAACGACTTGAATTCCCGGTTCAAAAACGTCTTCTCCATGTCCGCTCCGCCGTAGAATGCCACCTCCTCGGCATTGGCAATTAGCCGAGCATGTAAGCTTCGGAAGTCGCCCTCTTTCCGACCTTCTACGGCTTTCAATTTCCCAAAAGGCGGGGATAATCGTCGGAGAATGCTGGCGGTCAAGAAGTAGTTGCTCATGAGGCCAGTAATAGCCAGGGGTCCAAGTGCTCGATAGAGCTGGTAATTGAAGACGCACAAGTCCACGAATGGTTTGCCAAGTGAAGAGTAAATGTTTGCTGCTGAGGAACAGAATAACGTGAGATCCTGGGTGATGAATTGGTCTGCGCCTTGGCCAACACCTCCATCCAAATTTGACAGTTTGTAGTAGTTGAGGTTGTCGTTGAGATACAGGTCATGGATGTAGCGAGTGAGTCGGGTTCGGAATGCAATGGAGACCTTGGACTCGAGATACTTGATCATGGCGTTTGTGTACGAAGCAAACCCTCCGAGGCCGCACCACTAGATATTGTAAGTGGACATATTCGATCAAGCTGGCTGGCGGAGTGGTACAGTACCTTTACAAGTCCCAGTAGAAATTGCTTGCCGTTTCCCGCTACCAAATCTCTAACAATCGCACCATCCAAGCGAGCAACGACCAGCGACAGATACGTTCGCAGCATCAAGAACATGCCGTGACTTACAAGCAATCCTGCTTCCTTGCTCGACCACCTGGGAATCATGATACTCATTAAGCTCAGGAACTGGTGCAGGAAAGCAAGATTGAGTCCGGGCTTTGTTTGTGCCGATGGGACCGTCCCATCGCGAAGGCCGGACACCCGCGGAGGGTTGAGAAAGAGACGGCGATGTGCATCAAACGTAAGCGGCTTGGTAGGTCGGATAACGACTTTAGACGTGCTGTCCTTGTAGGGGACGTAGATGGTGCGCGAGCCATCCTTGTTATGCAACCACGAATTGGTGCGGAGGAGCTTGCGGCCTTGCTCCCGCTCTTCTCGCCGGTTCTTCCACCATCGTCGTCCGCCTGCCGCGCCGAGGATAATGGAAATAGCCAAGGCTAATGTTGCAAGGATGCGCGATGTGCGAGACGTTCCTCGTAGCTTGGACTTGATGCGATCGGTCCATTTCTCGGTGAAGGCCGCCAGCAGCTGCTCGGCGGCGGTAAGCCGCAGAGTCGATTGCGCACCCATGTGCGATGTCCGCGGATCCGGCGACGATGCTGAGTTCTTGATTGCGGTGGCTCGTCGATGCGGCGTCCCCACAACTGGACAACCAACTCTCCGTGGGCCTCAAATATGCCACTCCCCCATGGAGCGAAAGGTAGGTCTCAGGAGCTTGGACGGGAATGGAATCACGGAGTTGAGTGGAACACGTCAAGAATGTCGTCAACGTTCGCGCAGGTGTGAGTGAGCAAAGCGACGGAAGCGGATTGGAACGTGGTGGATGTAGGTGTGGACGTGGTGCCTCAATGAGGCTGCGCATGTGTGGTTGAGGAGTGTATCATGGCATGTGAAGACAGCTTCCGAGGCACGCGCACATGCGACTGCCGCCACAAACCAACCACGGCTATCTCTCTGCGACTGTACAACGTCTGACCGAAAGCGGCGAGGAGTGGCGCCCAGCTCAGGGAATGACGCCACGAGGCGCTCTTGGAGAGGCCAGTCACATGATGGGACACTTGGGGCTCCACTGGGGAACTGCACAAAAGCCTGGGGAAACATGGGGGAGCTGGATGATGAGGGGAGAGCTTCGGGGGCAGACATGTGCTGAGCGACAGTATTGGAGGGTACTGGTTGGCTGGCATGGGTGGTGAATCGTTCGCTAACCGAAGGTGAAAGCGTCAGAAAACCCAACTCATCGTCGGTGCCTTACCCTAGAGCGGGACGCCAGGAAAGGGAACATGGGGATTCATCAACGTGTAGATGCTCAAGTACCTTTTTTCGCAGCTGCAGTGTCGATGACTGGTTTATTCATCCTACAATTTGCTACCCTATTCAATGGTTTGGGGTTTTCGCCGTGCTGTGGCAATATCTGCGTACCCAGTCATTGAATAATTGTATACTCGTCATATAAGCCTCTCACGTCTGAGGGCCGCGCGAGATGGCCCGGTCTAGACCCAATAGATAGAGTAAGGGACACACGGATCCATGAGATCTGATATCTTTTCAGAAACATTTTCCACATTCTTAATTCCGTACATACGTATTGGGCGAATAGCGACGTGAGGCTCTGCCTCTGGTGTCGCAAACTCAGACATGTCGTGTCTGTGAATGGAGCGTGCAGGTAGCTAACCAAATTGAAATAAAGCCAGTCTGGGTGGATGAACAGGTCATCTAGGTTGTCTAGATGTCAATGAAGCACGGTCGGCGTACCCCCAAGGACAGTTGGCATGGGGCATCAAAATCCGGATATCTCGCTCGACTGGCCGGCCTGTGCCAGTTCATCCATACATGTCAGCTCTGCAGTGGCTGCCGTGGCGGAACGAGCGCTGTGCCAGCTTGATTATTTTATTTATGGGTGTCGAAGAGGTCCAGGTCGCCGGGTCCCCATCACTAATCCAGCAAATCCACCGACCTGCACTTAGTCAGCCACTGCCGATCCCAGCAACGCAGCTTCTTCAGATCGGACGCTGTGGAATCCCGCCCGTTGGCCCACGCTCTAGTACCCAGTTCCTTGCTGCTGGCCAGGGACGGCGGTCTCTCGATGTCTCACAGCCAATACTGAGCAGCTAAGGCTGGCGAGGGAGAGGGTACGAGAGGATACAAGAGGGTGTGAGGGTGGTCTCGAAAAAGCTGGACACAGAAGTTTTGTAGGTCCCTTAACTGGTCCGTCGAGCGGGCCATGCACCGATGGGGGCTATCAGGGTTCCGGGCGCCAACACGGCCAATCAAGAACCCTTCACAGCGGCATCTCGTCTCGGGCTGGCAGGGGAGGAGGACCACCAGGGTGTGGTTTATTGCGGGCCTACTGCTAGTAGTCATGGGGAATTCGCCGCGATGCAATGCATTGCCAACGACCCCAGGCCCCCCCCCCAGGTCCCGGGTGCCTCTAGGCCTCTCAACTCCGGCCAGCCGTGCAGATCTCACCCGCCGGTCCTTGACTTGCCACTGCAAGGGCTTGAGAGTGGCTTGAAAGTGGGAGCAAAGGTTCGAGGGGGTGGGCGGGCGACAAGCACCCCGACCTGGCCGTGTGAGTTGTGTACCTACCTTAGGGAGTTGCGGAGGTGTGTAGCGGCTGCGACGCTGCCTATGAGAAGAGAGGAACAACAGTTAGAAGTACACGAGCATGTGCGAATGCGGTCATGACTGGCCCCGAGGTTTTGTCAAGCCGCCGTCAGAGTTGATTGCCTCCTTTCTCTCATCGCTCGCTCCCGCGTCGCCGCTAGCGAAAGCCACCTCCCCCAGCATCACCATACCACGTCGTAGAATCATACCTGGACTTGACAATCTCATTTGGCCGGTGCCACATTGGGACTCGCTCAACAAGAAGCCTGAGAGGGGCCGAGGGAAACTGGGCTAGGGCCATGGAGCGCGACTCGTTGTGGCAGAGCACAGGGTCTCGCGAGGCTTGAGCTTTCATCACTCTTCACTCATTGCTCTCTCAAGTCTCTGTCCCCTTCCCACCTTTCCACCGGTCCGACCAGGGGATGGAGGCGCCGCACTGGCTATGGGCTATGGGCCGCCGTGGCCCGCCGCGAGCATCCATGGGGGAGGGTGTTAAGATGAGCTTGGCGGGCACCATCATTAGCGGAGATGACAGACATGAGCACGCTTACTGTGCTATCGCGCGGTGCGCTGAGTGCCAGTGACCCCACTGTGACAAGCCTCATTGCGGCGGTGGAAGCACAACGTATGAAAAGCACTGATGAGCACTGTTTGAGATAGCTACCTATTGCAACTTGCACATTCCCGGCGGGCTAATCTCAGGACTAACCCCACTCACACCTCACTTCTTACCCCCGTCGACTCCGTCGAACCCACCTAGACCTCGCAAGCCCCAGCACCCAGCAGCCCAGCAAGCAGTGTTCAGCAACCCAGCGGTTCAGCAGTCCAGCATTAAGAGTCCAGAGCCCAGCACCTAAAGGCAGCAACTGTCCAGCGGCCAGCCCTCCAGAGTCCCCTGCTCGCACTGGGTCACCCCCGTTCCAGCGCCAGCCAAAAGGCCTAATCCACGTTTAAAGGCCATCATTTCGCTTGCGCCGCCAACTACTCTGAGCCTCCGATCCGCCCAGTCTCTTGCCTCCGTTTTCCGTCTCCCGTCTCCCGTCCCTCCTCCTCCTCACCGAGCTCCATCCCGACCGACGCGATCCCCGTTCCAAACTCCCGTTTGCGGCAGCATCCTCGACGAGTTCTTCGACAAGACACTCGTTCGTTCTCTAGCGCCTCTGTGCTGCGAGTTGTCCGCTCTCTCTGTCTCTCTCGCTCTCACTCTCCAACGCCTTGTCCCAGCCACCTCAGCATCGACCAGAAGTACTGCAATTCCAGACGACAAATTCCCTTTTGCCTCCATCCAACTTCTATCACCAGCTTTCTCGATTTTCACCAGACCGCTTCGTTTCCGATTGCGCCGCAGGCCTCCACTGGCCGGCAACAAAATTGTAAGAGGGCCGAGGATCATTTGGGGCAGTTTTGAGGCCGGGTTACCGACGTGAGTAACGCTTTTCCTCGCGCAACGCAGGGTGTTTCTGTGACGGGTTCTGGTCATCGCCATCCTTTCTCCCGTGGACGTGAGAAGCGCCGGCAAGTGCTGTTCTCTCTCATTTCATCATCCACAGAACTTGCACTCATTCCTGGGGCTGGAGGTGGTGGCTGTCTTCTGAAAACGCGCTCCAGACGGGCATTAACGCCCAGTGTCGCACCCTTGGCGATGAAGCCAGGGATTAAACTTTCACACCGACAGCTGCTGACAAGTTCTCAGAGCAAAAGCGATAATGTCCGACAAGCCCCAGCCTGTCGACTTGACGGACGAAATCCAACCTCAAAACCCTCCGGCTGATACTGAGATGGCAAAGGAGAAGGATCTCTTGTCGCCGGAGGATGGGACAAACGCCAAGAAGGGTCAAGGCCTCCTCTCAGTTCCATCCAGATCGTCATCGCAAAGGAACCAATCGTCACCGACATCGACGGGGTTGAGTGGGGCGACCGTCAGCGACTCGCGGAACAGCATCGGCAGTCGATCGAAAGACTCCAAAGGCAGCTTCCGGGGGAGGCGACGAAACGGCAGCACCTCTAGCAACAGGACTGGCGGAGACACAGAACCCACAAACACACCCGTCAACTCTCAGCCAACATCCCCAGTTACCCCTCCACAAAAGAAAAAGAAGAGCGGTGGCTTTCTCGCATTCCTTGGATGTTGTGTCACACCCGACAGCCCCAACACCGTCGACGGCAACGACGAGAACGTGCACAAGCTCGATAAACTACCCCAGCGACCGGCCACTGCGAAGTCGCGGACCCAGACTCCTCAGGAGCAACCGAAGCCGGTGACGGAGAAGGATCCGCAACAGCCCCCCGCGACGACGGAGGAGCACAAGGACGCGCCCGTCTCATCTGGCACCACCGACAACGAAATTACCGTCACGGAGCGAGAGAATAGGGAGTCGAAGCAGTCTATCCCTCCTGCAGTCACTGTAGAGCCCCCGACGTCGCCCCCTGCAACCAAACTCCAGGACGAAGGAAACCAGGCAAACACCGCTGAAACGAGCGACGTTGATATGCGAGATGCTCCTGCACTCAACGCGGAAGAGGTGCCCGTAGTCACCACCGCCGATGATCAGACCCAAGTGATCCCGCCTCCGCCTCCTGGCCCTGGCCCCGCCCCAGTATTGCCAGTTACCTTCGTTGAAGCCGGCCCTTCGGCACCAGCCCCCGTGAAGTGGCTGTTGCCTCCTATTGCGCCCGAGCACAAGGGAAGAAAGTGTCTGGTCCTGGATTTGGACGAGACGTTGGTTCACAGTTCATTCAAGGTATGTCCCTCATCTATGACATGATGCGCGACATGCGCTAATTAATCGGCTAGATCCTCCACCAAGCGGATTTCACCATCCCCGTCGAGATCGAGGGTAACTACCACAACGTCTATGTTATCAAGCGACCCGGTGTGGACGAGTTCATGAAGAGGGTCGGGGAGCTATACGAAGTGGTTGTCTTTACAGCGTCTGTCTCTAAGGTACGTCTTTCCAATGCAGCTCCTGATCGGCATCAGCTAACTGAATACTAGTATGGCGACCCTCTACTGGATCAACTTGACATCCACAAAGTTGTCCATCACAGATTATTCCGAGAGAGCTGCTATAACCACCAGGGCAATTACGTCAAGGATCTGTCACAAGTCGGCCGAGATCTCAAAGACACCATTATTATCGACAACTCACCCACCTCCTACATTTTCCACCCTCAACATGCAGTCCCCATCAGCAGTTGGTTCTCTGATGCTCACGACAACGAACTATTAGACTTGATTCCTGTTCTCGAAGACCTCGCTGGGCCCAACGTGGCCGATGTCAGCCTTGTCCTCGATGTCACTCTTTGAGATACCATTGTTCTTCCCTTTACCACTACCACTACTACTTGTTCTCTTTGTTACCCCCCTTTCTCACGATTCAAAACACACCTCGATCTGCAGAATTGCCATCATAGCGGAAGGCGTTTGGTTGAGAGCTTTCGTTCCCTGGTGTAGATGTACTACTGTCCTAATCTTACATAATTGGGCCTTGTTGGGAGGAACTGGTCCTCTACAAGCCGCTCAACCTCGCACTTAGCATGAGACTTGAATGGATCCTCGACCAGCACGGAGATCTTCCGGAGAAGGCATTGCCATCACATTCCACGGATTCGGAGCAAAAAGATGGAAATAAAAAAGCATGGGATGGCTGCTGGAGGAAGCGCAGACTCATTGACCCCATGGAATGGATATGTTGGGATATGGGAAGCTGCGTGCATACTCTGGCAGGCGAGAGACAGGCGAATCCATCTCGGGAAAAGATGCTCTGGTCCGCTCTCAAGGCGGCGGGGTGGCTGGGCAGGAAGTGGGCGTCCCGAATTGGCGACCGGGGTGGGAGGCCTGTCTCTGGGGACGGGATATTGCGATTCTATTTGTCTCATGGTTTGCGTCTTGATTCTGCTTCTTTTCTTGTTCTTTTTGAATTATACACCCTCATACATGACGGGTCTGCGAGCAGACTCTGGAGCGAGCAAGAGAGCGTTGTGTTGATGCATCAAAATATCAGCAGATGTGGAGGCTTTCGCCGTCTCTTCCATACATAGTCTCCTCAAATTGTAAAACCCCCTGCCAAAACCGATTGCTATAATAACACAGTTGAACCTGTGACTAATAAACCAAGTATCTGATTTAATTACTCACCTTGCCCTCGACTCTGATCACAATTACATTGTCCATTTCGTACACTATTCAAGCTTCAGGTATCCAACCAAAGGGGTAATGTGGAGGTCGGGGGTGGAAGTCAAAGCTTAGAGGGCGGAGAAATGTTTGGCCGTGGGTCTCCTTTCTGGCGAAGGTGGCCTCAACTGCCTCCCATTCGGAGGCCATAATTTCGCCATCCAGCTCGCCATCTTGGATCCCATCCATCATTGCTTCTCTGCTTCTTTTCGCGCCCATTCGACCTTTGAATCCTGCAGCGGTTCTCTGTCACCCTCATTTTACAACAAACCACCGAGTTCTTCATAATGGTACGCGCACCTCGCCCCGGACTCCCCAAACACCGTCAAGCAATTGCACCCGGTCGCGACACGACAGCTTAGCGTCGCAAACAACGGGGAGCTGCCGTAGATGCGCTTTTGCTCGAGCGACTTGGGACCATTTGTGATGACCTCTGTGACACCTGGACGAATCAGCTAACATAACGCTTGCAGTCTTCTCCTCGCCCTTCTTCTCCCGATAACGCCGCTGCCAGCGGCGCCGCCATCGGCCGCCCATCCTCCCCTGCCGCTCCTGGCGGTCCCCGTACCGCGATCCGACGACGTGCCGCCGCCGACCAGAAGGAGAAGATTGCCAATGTCCGACCAAGCAGCACCCGAGCCGCTGGCGCTGGCGGTTCCAGCAGCACCATGCTGCGTACGTCTCCCCTGTTACCCCCTGTCGAGCTTGGTCGCGTGTCATGACATCCTGGCTCGTGATGGCTTATTGGACGTGTTACTAACAGCATGCAGGACTCTACACTGACGAGTCTCCTGGACTGAAGGTTGACCCCGTCGTTGTTCTTGTTTTGTCCCTGGTGTTCATCTTCAGTGTTGTTGCCCTTCACAGTATGTTTCATCACTCTGGCTGCGCAGCCTCTTACAGCAACACTACTGACCCGCGTTATAGTCATTGCCAAGATTACCCGAAAATTCTCGAGCTAAATGGGTGATGAGCGAAGACGATGAATGGAAGGAGGAGGCATGAAGACCAGGGTGCTTTTCACTGTGGCGTAGGTTTCATCTGGGTCAATCGATGATGCGGGATCTACAATGGGGTTAATTTGGCCACACCGGTTGTTTGTTTGTTGCACCACGGTCTTTCGAATGAGAGACAGCCTTGTACTATACCACGAAAAACGGATCAAATCATCAAAACTGTACTTTTGAATTGTGGAGAGAGCTGTCTCACCCCTTGGGTGATAAGCAGATGACTAGGTATGCTGTGATGGTGGACAAGAACCATGCTTTGCGTGTAAAGCAATTCAACCCACATGAGCTCTGGAAGTATTTCTTCCTGGGCGTTCATCCCTACTCGTCAAGTGCGTCGACTATAGCCAGCTCGGAGCCGACTGGAGAAGGGAAAACACAATTTACCATACATTAACAGTGATGGACGTTTGTCGCAGTCTTTATGCATTGAAGATATGAACAACGACATGCTTTGTTCACCCGGAACTGGTCGAAGTAAAGGTTATTCAGAAAGGTTCCGAGCTGCCCAGGCACTCACTGGATACCACTGAAAGAACGACGCAAGAACGAGCGCTTGGTTTTATCCAGTAGTGCTATCTCTGTGTGTCAATCATATGTCGCCGTGAATACCTAGGTAAGGGAGGGCTGGGAGGGCAGGACAAATATTTGAGAATATATCCCCACAGAAGACGTGAAAGATACTGTGGCGAAAGGAATTGTCTATAAATCATCCTCCATCGTTGAGGCTTGATTTGAGTTAGCTAGCACTTGCACCTCTTGTTAGTGCTATTTTTAGTGGACAGTAAGGTGGTGGCTCAGATGTGGTGCAACCTAGACGTATTTTGGTGAAGAAACAACAGCTGACGTAGGTAGGTCCAGTTACGTGTAGCAGGCTCCCTCCCCCACCACCGCTATCCTCGCATCTTTGGAGCTTTTATCCACGCCATCATTTTCCCCAAAGCACCGCCCCAGGCTCGACATGTAGCTTGGCTGTTTGCACTTACAACCTCCAAGCTTCTCTCCGCCATGACAGCCGTCGATGAGAAGCAGTCGCTGGCGAGAGAGCAGTCTCTCCACCAGCAGCAGCAGCAGCCTCTCCAGCACCAGTCCAGCGAAGACGTCTCGGAGCATGTCCTTACCGATGGCTTCCAGCTGCCAGATCTCGGTACGGGAGATGGCCAACCTCCACCTTATGGAGAGCATCATGATCAGCTCGAGTTCTCCCAGCCCGGGTTTGAGGCTGGCGCAGCGGTAACAGGCATGTCCAGAACCCCTCCAACGACTGCGGGGCATAGCTAACGAGGGTCTCGTACCTAGGCGATGGCCGTGTAAACATCAACATCAACACCAAAAACAGACGACTTGCCGACCTACTGGCTCCTACACTTCAAAGTCAAGTTTCCCCCGAGCTTGATCTCCCTCCTCTTCCTCCCGCCTACATCCCGCCCAGTCTGGGTGGCCAGCCTGGCCAGGTCCCTCCCCCGCAGCTCAATGTCGTCATACAGATCGTCGGATCTCGAGGTGATGTCCAACCGTTCGTCGCTTTGGGAAAAGTTCTCAAAGATACCTACGGCCATCGCATTCGAATCGCCACCCATCCGACTTTCCAGAAGTTTGTCGAGGAAAATGGCCTTGAATTCTTTAGCATTGGCGGCGACCCCGCAGAGCTCATGGCGTTCATGGTCAAACACCCTGGTCTTATGCCTGGGTTCGATGCTATCACCAGCGGCGAAGTGAGCAAGCGTAGGAGAGGAATTGAAGAAATTCTTATGGGGTGTTGGCGATCTTGTATCGAAGCAGGAAATGGCCTGGGACCACCGCCAAGACCCCACGCCAAGGGTGCGCCTCTTGATGCATCGTTGGAACTACAGGGTGACCCCTTCGTCGCTGATGCAATTATCGCGAACCCACCCAGCTTTGCTCACATCCATATTGCTGAGAAGATGGGGATTCCACTGCACATGATGTTCACGTGAGTTGGAACCTTTCCCACACTGATTCAATTAATGACCAGAGCAACAGGATGCCATGGTCACCTACGAGGGCCTTCCCTCATCCCTTAGCTGATATCCAGTCTTCTAATGCTGATGATGTCATGACAAACTACATGACATATACCCTCGTGGAAATGATGACCTGGCAAGGCCTTGGAGATGTCATCAACCGGTTTCGAGACAAGGCTCTCGATTTACCCGCACTCTCACTGATCTGGGCGCCGGGACTGCTTGCAAGACTCAAGGTCTCTTGGACCTATTGCTGGTGAGTATCCGTACATCAAGAGTTGTACTATTCTGACTTCGACTAGGTCACCTGCGTTAATTCCCAAGCCTAATGATTGGGCAAGGCACATTGACATTGCTGGCTTCTTCTTCCTCAATCTTGCATCTGCATACACTCCCGACCCTGAACTGGAAGCTTTCTTACGCAGTGGGCCTCCCCCAGTCTACATTGGATTTGGATCCATCGTTGTCGACGACCCCAACGCCATGACCCGAATGATTTTCGATGCCGTAAAACTTTCTGGCGTGCGAGCGTTAGTATCAAAGGGCTGGGGTGGCCTGGGAGCTGACGAGCTTGGCCTTCCTGATGGTGTCTTCATGCTAGGAAATGTTCCTCACGATTGGCTCTTCGAGCATGTCTCTTGCGTCGTCCATCACGGCGGTGCTGGAACAACAGCTGCTGGTATCAAAGCTGGCAAACCCACACTTGTGGTGCCCTTTTTCGGCGACCAACAGTTCTGGGGTTCCATGATCGCCAGAGCCAAAGCTGGACCTGACCCTATTCCCTACAAAGACCTCACGGCGGATAAATTAGCTGAAGCCCTTCGATTCTGTCTTCAACCAGAGACTCTTAATCAAGCAACTCAGTTGGGCCAGAAGATAAGAGAAGAACAGGGCACTGATGTAGGTGGTCAGAGTTTCCACAACCACCTCGACACAGAAAACCTGCGATGCACTGTTGCGCCCAGTCGGGCCGCCGCATGGCGGGTGAGAAGAACCCAAGTTCGGCTCAGTCCATTTGCAGCTGCTGTGTTGGTTGACGAAGGCCTTTTGGAGTATTCTAACCTCAAGCTGTAAGGCCGATGCAATCTCTTCTAGAGCTGTTAACCTAACGCGTGATAGATATCGCTCAAGGGAATACCTTACTGAGGACCAGCCTCCGGATCCCATTTCTGCTTGCGCGTGTTCCCTTGTCGCAGATCTGGGTGGAATTGGAATGGCCATTGCTGACATGCCTCGAGATCTCTTCAAGAGCTATAAAAAGGTAAAGGCAAGCAACACACCCCAGCCGCAATCACCCCAGCCGCAGACAGAAGCGGCAGAATCGACCGAGAAAATTTTGACGCCATCAAATGAGAGCATTTTAACGACATCTTCCACCCAGGAGCTTGACTCTAGCTCAATCCATCCACCCAGCGAGTCAAGTGTCGGCGCAAAAGCATCCACAGTGCCCACAAGCCATTCAAATGCATCACAACCCTCACTGGGCGATGCATCATCCACGTTTTCCAAATCTTTGTCGGGGCAGACGAGCAACCAGACACCGACTTCTCATCCCTCCAAAGATCAGATTACTCAGGCATTCTCTGACCTTGAATTTTCCTCATCAAACCGTGCACGACTTGAGGCAGCGGTTGGGACTGGTCGGGGAGTTGGCCGTATCGTTTCCACTGGAGTCAAGTCGCCAATGAACTTTTGTCTTGGACTGGCAAAGGGATTTCGGAACATTCCGAAACTTTACAACGATGACACTGTTCGACCTATCGAAAAGGTTACCGACCTGAGCACCGGGATCAAAGTCGCCGGAAAGGAACTTGGTTATGGCTTCTTTGATGGCATTGCAGGCCTTGTGACACAGCCTTTGAAAGGTGCCGGAAAAGAAGGAGCTCCAGGCTTGGTAAAGGGATTTGGAAAGGGTATTGGAGGGCTGATAACAAAGCCAGCCGCTGGTAAATTTCCTCTCAATATTAACCAGAGATTCAACTAACCGAGTCAAGGTATCTGGGGCATCCCAGCATACACGATGCAAGGAGTCCACGCCGAGATCAACAAATACTTCACCAGGAGTGTCCAGAACTATATTATCTCATCGCGAGCTCTTCAAGGACAGAGAGAGATGCAGGCAGCAACACCTGAGGAGAAGTCCGATGTTGTCAAGCGGTGGAATTACTGCAAGTACGACCTCAAGAACCATTATGTTTTGAAGAGGAAGGAGGCTACAGCAGGAAAATTTCCAGCAAATGAGGCTGCATCCACCAGTGGAGAAAGAGGGCTTGAAGCTCCAAAGACGGGGTGGTTGCACACCAGGCGCCAGTCGTTTGAGGAACGGAAAAGACTGCAGGCACAGAGAGAGTCGTGGAAGAAGGGGTACGTGGATGTGAAACTCCCAGACTACAGCGACAGCATTTCAGATGCACAAACGACGACATCAGAGGATACAGAGTTTGAACTAGCCATCCAAGCTTCAGTACAAGAGACATCGCGTGGCAACGCCGAAGAGGATGCAATGATTGAGGCGGCCATCCGGGAGAGCATTCGGGCTGTACGCGACAGGGTGCAGTCGACCGATACTGCTGGCCCATTGCCGGAAAAAAACGTCACTATATTTGACGACGAAAACTATCAGATTACAGATCAGGAGTACCAAGATCTCGTCGAGAAGGCGATTCAGCAGAGCGTGGGCGCTGATGCTGCCCTGCCTCAGGATTCTGGATTCGTCGAGCTCGACGCAAGCGAAGCCAAAACAACCCCACAGGCTCCGCATGGGCCTGAACATGATGGCGAAGATGACGCTGAATTTCAGAGAGCTATTGCAGAGTCACGGAATGACTCTACAGCTCAACCCCTCAGCAATGAAGACGAGGAGTTGAAGCGTGCAATTGCGGCCTCGAAAGCAGACACGCAGCAAAACATGGGCCAAGAGACCGAGGAAGAGTTGCAGCGCGCCATTGCAGCTTCAAAGGAGGAAATGCAACAAGAGATCAGCCAACGGACTGAGGAGGAGATTGTCCTGGAGTATGTAAAAAAGCAAAGTCTTGCGGAAGAGGAGTACCGGCAGCAGAGGTCAGGGGGCAAAGGGAATGGTGCAGAAGATACCAATGAGGAAGACGAAGAACTGAGAAGGGCGATGGAAGAGAGTCTCAGAGCTGAACGGGGCGATGATTCTGGGCCGTCGGGTATAAGACAGTGATGAGGTGTGATGGTTTGGAGATGTAGGATGTTTCTCTTGAGCTTGACGATTGACTTGGATACCTCATGCCCGCAGGCGGCACGAAAACCACAAGTACCATGTCATTTAGCGTATCTGAAGAGTTATTAAGTTTAGTCAACTCCTTTATTAATCCGGAAATTTACTATCGAATGAAATTTGAGAACACTCCTCTAATCTACATGATGAGCATGATCTATATCCTTGAAACATCACGCTGCAGACCGTGTCTGGACTACAGCCCTCCCATCAAATCATGCAACTCCTCCTCATCTGCCTTTGCAGCGAAGTAGCGAGCATTCATCAATTCCCAAAGGACGGCAACGGACCAGCCGTGCCCGAGCGTACTGGCGGCCATGACAGCTGCCCTCGCCGCAGGGGGGAGCAGCCATGATGAGGCAAGGATAATTAAACCGGACTGAGTTGCGAAAACAAGAATCCAAAGACGGGCGAGTGACCATGACGAATTTGTTCTCTGTGGACTGGTTAGTTTGTGGTCGAACTGGGAAAAGAGTCGAGGAGTGATTGTACCTCAACTTCGTCGAGTACTGCCTCCCAAAACCGGCTTGGCCGTTTTGCTCGGTCGGCATGCCTCCTCATCACGCTCGTAAGAAACTCATCCGAGAGGACAACCCTGTACCCGCAATAGCGCCTCGCCAACCTCGTTGCCAGAACACCCATGCGCAGCCTACGTTCCCTCGCGGGACCCGGCACCATCGTGGCGGCTCGGGCAAGCGACTGGTCGGCGAAGCGCTGATAGACCAGTGTGAGCTGGGGAAAGTGCAGCCTGACTGTCCGCGCTACCGTGGGCTTCTGGAGAGGGAGGCGGTGCCGAAGGTAGAGCTGGTCTTCAGGGGCGAAGACGGGAGGGGGCGACGGCTGGGAATGATATGCGGTGATGTTGAATTTGTAGGCATTGATAGAGGCAGTTTCCTTGCGGTCCTTGGCGTAACGGAGGTGAGCCCCTGGCACTGAGGCGTGGCATGGTTCACAGATATTGCCACCTAGGTCAGCGTGTGGCTTGGTCATTGGAGGTATCAGTGAGGGACTCGGCTTCCCGACAGTGCGGGCTTCATTATCGGTAGAATGGGCCATTCCGTGTGCCCTGTGAAGATAGGAGATAGTTATAGAGAGACCCCAATAGAGAAGGGAAACGCGCTTTGACAGTTGGTGAAGCATCATCCAACATGGTCCCAGGAACTGCATGACGTAGGATTTTATGGCAGGGAGGGTATGGGAAAGATAACAGTAACATATGAGTGTTGGGATGAGCAGCCATGTAGTACCGCACATAGTTTCCCAAGCTGAGATTGCAGAGCCGAGAGAGAGGTGCAATAGAGTCCAAATTAAAAGCCCAGACTTTATGTATAGGTGGTGCAGCAATGTGATGTGGCATGAAAATGTCCACTTCATGTACCAAAAGGCACTGGACTGCTTGGCCTTGACTATGGCCCACGGCATTGATGTTGATGGATTGCACAGGTCTCAACGGCTTGCGCGGCATCATCATCATCGTGGTCACCAGGAATAGCTAATTCGCATTATTTCGCCCTAAACGCCAGGCTATGGTTGCCTTTCCGAGACGGACTAAACAGCATTCGCATGAAACAGGAGCGACCGAGAGACCGGGTCATAACAACAGTTGCCGATTCATCCGTGGCAACACACCCAAGTCAACCTCGCATGCGGGATGTCGACGAGATGGCGTGGCGTAGTTGGACAGAAGGGCAACGACATTAGGTTCTCGACGTAATAGCTAATGGCTCATCCATATCGCATGGGCGGGTTGCCTCCTTGCGGAGGGCCTTGTTGAGGCGGGGGGCCTTGGTATGCGCCGTGAGGAGGAGGATATCCGCCACCTCCGCCGCCGTTGGCCATGGCCTTGACGTCTGGACGGCTCTCGAGCGGCTGGTGGAAGTTGCAGATGCGGCATGCGACGTCGGTGTAGCCAGAAATGGAGAGGGGGATGATGGGCTAAGGAGAATCATGCTGTCAGCTGTCTAGTCGAACATCGGTACATGCATTCAACTGGTGAAGCATCACAACGGGAATAGAGCATGTGCGTACAATCCAGCAAAATGTAAACCACGGATTGCTCTTGGTGACGTGGGCTGCCACGTTTCCGCAATGGCGGCACTGGCAGACCATGCCCTCGTAGCCGCGCACTTCCTTGCGGAACGTGTGCTCGCCGCACACAAAGAAGAAGAACATGGTGGCGGTTGAGCGGAGAGGAGTCGCTTCGGATACAAGATCAGGTCGTTCGGACGAGCCGCAGGAAGCAGCGGGATCGAGGCGGGCGCGCAAGGACAGAAGCCGAGTGTTGACGGAGGGACAGCGAAGAGGGCGGACGGGGCCTGCAGGGCCGAGGGAGGATTTTAGCAGCGACGGCCGCGTTCCTAGTTGTAGCGGGGACTTGCAGGTGGTTGCACGGGATCGCGTTGGATGGATGGATCCTCTGATGTTAAGTTAACGTTATTAGTTGCAGCCTTCGTGTTGGCTGCGTCGTCGTCGTCACTCTTCACTGGGTGGGGTGGCGCAGTCGGCTTGGCACGACAATCAGTCCGTTCTCAAACCACCCCAAGAGGCACGGGTTGTGTTTTGAGCGGGTGCAATACTGATCGCTTTTGCGTCGTTAGGGCAAGGGATAGGTATACACAAGAGATTTGGTGTCGTAAGTGGGAAAAAGCGACGGTCGAGGCGAGTACAAAGGGCGAAGCTTGAACCTGCCTACTGGCAATGACGACAACCACCCGCTCGCTCTATCCCTCAGGCCATGCGAATACAGTGGAGGCAGGTACCTAGGAATGTGCACACCCGCTGCCATCATCCGCTAAGGCCGCTAGAAGTTAGTGGGATATTTGTCTCCCCACATGCCGCGCGCACGGATCACTTCTTCAGTTGAACCCACTCAACGCACCTGCGCCCAGGTACCTGCGTCATTGGCGACAGAGGCAAAAGTGCAGGGAAAAAAAAGCTAATCTCAACTTCGACTGCAGCGACTGCTATCGGTATCGCGATTCCCTCTTCACCACGCGACCGCCGACGCCACGACTCGGGCTGACACGTGCTGACGAGATTCATTCAGACATAGGTCAACTCGTCGCTGTCCCTCTTGATGCTTCTATACATAGCAATTTGCGTCCTCTAGTCGCTGAAGTCCAGTCGGTTTGACCATGCTGTGACATTACTCTCTGTCCACTTCCCGCCCCCGCCTTCACCACCAAGACCAATATCGCCATCATGTACGACCTCAACATCGCCTGGTCGCCCTCGACGACCCCAGATCAGCTCCTCCAGACCCTCACCCTTGCCTCCGCATTGGGCTACGCCACCGTCGCCCTCAACAACGCCCTCGAGCTGCCTATCCCTGCCATCCACGCTGCGCCCTTCCCGCCAACATCGTCATGGTCGTCATCGAGCAAGAAGATCCCCAGCATCCTCCACCGCGCTACCGTGCCCCTCGTCGACCCGGCTGTGCCCACATTCAGCCTGCCCACCCTCGTCGCCGCCTACGACTTGGTCGCCGTCCAGCCCCTCACCGAGAAGGCCTTCCAGAGCGCTTGCATCCACCTCGACATCCCCCTCATCTCGCTCGACCTCACACAACACTTCCCCTTTCACTTCCGCCCCAAGAACTGCATGACTGCCGTCAACCGCGGCGTGCGATTCGAGGTCTCTTACGCTCAAGCCCTGGTCGCCGACCCCCGCGGCCGCGCCACCTTTATCGGCAACGTCACCAACCTCATCCGTGCCACCCGTGGCCGCGGCATCATCCTTAGCAGTGCCGCCAAGGATGTCCTGTCGCTGCGCGCTCCCGCCGATGTCGTCAACCTGCTCAGCGTTTGGGGACTGCCCAGCGAGAAGGGCATGCTAGGCCTCGGCGCGCTGCCTCGTGGTCTGGTCGTCAACGAGGGCATCAGGCGGAGCGGGTTCAGGGGCGTTATCGACGTAGTCGAGGTCGCAAAGCGAGATGAGGAGGGTCAAGACGAAGCTGCCGGCGCGCAGGCCGGGAAGAAGAACAAGAGCAAGGCCCAGAATCAGAAGCGCAAAAATGGCGACGAGGCACAGACGATGAGCAAACGGCAGGCCAAGAAGATGAAGCTGGCATCAAGGGCCGCGGCTGCAGAAAAGAGCAATTGAAACTATCTACCGGGCGTTTTGGGAAACGGAGGCAAAAGCATGGCATGATACCCCTACATGGACAATGCACGTACGCGACGGTATAGATTCGAATGAGACTCGCTCATATTATTATCCCTTTATCGAATCAAATCTATATGTACATCCTCTCCAAAGCGGTATCGCCAAAATGTGTACGGTCTATACACCATATATCTGGTCGTCAATCTTCCTGTCACTCACATGCCAGTCTAGATGGCTTGGGTTGCCCTGGCTTCGATACCTGCCGTGGCCGGCCTAAGCTTTCCAAGGTTGAGGACACTGCTAAGGCTCAAGGTGGACACGTTAATTCTGGCCCTGGTTCTGACCGAAGAAGAGGCGGCATCAGTGGGCTGTGAGTCTTGAACGGCCGATCCAAGCTCAGCTGTGGCATCGGGCTCAAGACCACCCAGGTCGACGGAGGGGACAAGCACCGTTGGTTCTCCTTGGGCTGTTGTAGTAGGTTTCATTGTGACTTCGCGACCCATTGATCTGGTTGAGGTGCTGGTTGCGACAGATTCTGAGGAAGCGATGGGGTCCGAGGCAGCGACAGAAGAAGATACGGCGGCGATAGAAGACGAAGCAGCGGCCGAAGAAGACGCAGCAACAACAGAAGTTGAGACGGCGGCTGAAGAAGGTGCAGCAACAGCAGAAGTTGAGACGGCGGCTGAAGAAGGTGCAGCAACAGCAGAAGTTGAGACAGCAACGGAGGTGACTGCTTCTTCTGTGTCAACCGGGACAGCAGAACTAGTCGCCACCGCCGATGTAGCTTGTCCAGTTGCAAAGGGGTCGAAGTCGAATGTCGTGGTAGGCAGGGCGCTTTGGGCGATGGGGATCATGGACACCCCAATGCCATTTTGTCCCGCAACCTCCGTTCCAACAGGAGGAATACTGTCGGCCTATGAAACGTAAGTATTGGCTTGCTAAGTACCGAGCAATGGATATTTATTACCGGTGTCTCACAGGACCCAGCGACTGTTTCGGTGACAGTGATTGTGGCCTTTTGCGTGTCAGCAGATACTTTCTAGTGTGAAGATAGAAAAGGGGGGAGGGGGGGATCTTACAGCAGCTTCGCCAGCAATGGTCTCCGTGATAGTGACTGCGGCCTTTCCTAATGTCAGCATGTTGAAGATGGTCCCTTGAAGCACTGATGATTCTTACCGGAGCCTCGCCAGCAACAGTGACCACCTCCGTCACTGTGAGGGGTTGAACAACCTTTTGCAAGTTAGTATTACAAGCTAGCTAGGAAGGCGGATTAGCGAGTACGTACCGTCTCGGTGACTGTAGAAGCCTGAAAGCAACTCGTTATTAGCAGAGATATTCGGAATTAAGATAGCCAGGGCAATGCGTACCACCGCCTCTGCGGCTTGCGTGACTACTTCGGTGATTGTGGTTGGGTCAGCAGCCACAGTGACCTCCTCGGTCGTGGTCTCGAATTCCGTGATATACGAGAGCCGGAGTCTGGGGACAAGATGTTAATCATGGAAGCTCAATAACCTAGCGATTCGATTGTCGACTCACCCTTCAAACTTGGGAGTCGTTGCCGTAGCTACGGCGCTCGTCGTACTGGTGCTGATCGAGGCTTGTCGTTTCCCAATGTGCCGGTGTCCATTCTGTCCAATTGCTCCAACCTTCAATCCTGTTAGCCCATGGGTCTTTCTCTCTTTGTGTGCTGAGGCACCGACCTGAGCAAGGAAGAAGGACACGGTCCAGAAACTCTGAGTAGGTATCCTCATGGTGCGTCCTTTCTTAAGGCTTCAATAAACCGAGGCGTATGGATTGATCCGGTCCGCGCCTTGTATGTAATAGCGAATGATGCAACAGTCCAGCCGTTGGTATGGATATATAGTTGGGGTCAACCCGGAGAAAATGCAAGTAACAATAGGTCGTGGGTCGATCTTCTAGGTATGTGATGATACCTGAGATAATGGATTAGGCGCAAGTAGTGCGGTGCCGTCGAGGCTGGAGATCGAAACGATTGCCCGAGGCAGGTGAAGAAATGAATGAACGAAGTGAGTCGATATGTCGTCAGGAGCTAGCCCGACGGCATGGAAACGATCGATGAGCCGAGCAAGATTATCTACAGCGGAAAACAGTATTAAGGAAGAGGGAGATCGATGGGAGGGAGGAATGGCACCACGATGAGAGTACTTTGCCAGAGGCCCTCCCTCAACTTCCGCTGACTATTGTACCCCCGGACGTTGTTTAGGTAGGGCAACCGCAGTCCCGGCGCCAAGAGAGCCAAGAAGGCTGTCTCGGGGTGGCATTCTGAATCTGGGGGGTCGAGACTGAGCCTCAAACGGGGATTGATACTGTGGTGGTTAGGCAAAAACCAGGGTTGAAGGTTGGCATCGCCAGGGGGTTGTTGTGGGTGGGCCCTTTTGAGACGGAGTTCTGACAAGCGTATGCTGAATGGGTGGCCAGGGTGGTGATGAGGGGTTGTGACGTCGCAGTGTCTTGCAAAGGAGAGACGGGACGGTTTCACGCGAATGATTCCGTTCCTGCGAGTTGGGCAGAATCACATAGACAGAGTTGGCACTGTTTGGAATCCTGAAAGCTGTGGAAAACAAACGGAAAAAGAAGAAGGCCTCGAGAGCTGCGGTCGAGTCTTCGGCAGGAGGCGAATGACAAGGACCGGGATGCCTAAAGCAAAGGGGCAGCACCCACATCATCCGGTCTCCCAGGCACCGATTGCTGGAACTGAGGGAGTTAATCTGATGGGGGGGGCTTCCGTGGTGCCACCAGACCAGAGACATCACGAGAGCGCCAGAACGGGCATCAAACGCCATGTGAGGGCCGTCGAGTATCAAGGTGGTAGATCCTCCCGCAGCAGGCGCTGAGACGGGACGGATTGTGCAGCAGATGCTAGCGCGGCGCTTGGTGAATCAAAGCATGTCTGCGAGAACTTCGAGAACCCAGACGTAGAAAAAGCATGGCATGGCGCTTGCATGGAAAGCGAGATGACCTTCAACTGAAATGAAATGAAGGGAAAGGGACCTGCATAAAGGCACGATCTTGGTGTCCAGCCCCCGTCTGGCCTTCTCGGGGGATCCTTTACTACTTGTCTCTGTTCATCGCGACGGGGGCAGCTCGCTGGCTGGACTGTCAGTCGGTTAGGCGGTTCGACCCCCTGCACACGCTTGTTGCTCTCCAGTGTTTCGGAGGCTGTGCCGAGTCAAGCCCTGTACGGCCTGGTTCCCCATCGGCGATGCAACTCAATTGACACTTCTAGGCCACGGTGGCTCCGCTTTTCCGGCCTAGTCGTGTCATTGTCGAGACTCGAAAGAGGCAGGACCGGGCTGGCTATTCAGATCATTAGCGCTGGGTGAGGGCGAGGGAAAGAAGAAGAAAGGAAGCCTAGGTCTGGCCGGTGTTGGCGGTGGTTGCGGTGTCAACCGCACGTGATGCCCAAAAAGCAGATCTGCCAGATCTCGAGCTAAGATGAGGATTCCTTGGGTACCATGGACCGACGACTTGGGAGTAATGGAAATTATGAAGTGCAAATCATTGATACAAGCACATTCATGATCAAATTATTTGTGTGCATCGGCATTCGCATTCGCGTCTCGAGCTGTCCCGTCTCCCATTGGGCCCGATCCGTCATGATGCCCAGGACTCCATCTTAGCTCTAGATCGCGACTAGCAAATGGGGCGGATGTACCCGCCACCCAAATTTTGCGGTCGAGGTACTTGCTCTCCATGTCGATGACGACACTGTAGGTGCTCAGCCATCGATGCCACCACTTAGACCTACCCTGGAAAAGGCGGCTTAAAGAACACTCAAGACGCGCCCTTTCGTCGGAGCAAGCGGAAGAGGGTATTTATTTCTCAGTGATACTGTACTGCACTTATTGGTTTCTTTATTATATAGTTTGTACCAACTGAGGACAATCACAAACCTGTCACCATGGCTGTCGTACACGTTCTCGACGACTACTACCTGGCAATAACAGCCATAATTACAGTCGCGTACCAGCTATTCTTCTTCACCATTGCTTTCAGCCTAAAATTTGATAAACTGACTGGTCTGTCCTTCCCTCCTCTCTTCAAGGCATGCGCAGGACTTTGACTAGCAGCCATGAAGACTTCGCTGGTGGCACCAATTTCGCCCTTTTGGCCATTCTCACGCTCGCCTTCAGTGGTCACCACCATGCGCGTCAAGTCGTCGCCAGCCTCTTCCTCATAATATGGGCACTTAGACTCTCCGGATTCCTGCTCTTCCGGATCATTAAGACGGGCAAGGACGACCGCTTCGACGACAAGCGCGATAAGTTTTTTCCGTTTCTCGGCTTCTGGGTCTTCCAGATGTTCTGGGTCTGGATCGTGTCGTTGCCCGTCACGCTGCTTAACTCGCCCAACGTTACCCGCTACCCTCAGCACTCCTTCGGCACCGGCAGAGATGTTGCAGGAATAATTTTGTTCGTGGTTGGGTTTGTTATGGAGAGTGGGAGTGATGTACAAAAGTATCGCTTTCGGAAGACACACAATGGCACAGATGTCTGTGACAAGGGTTTCTTTGCGTGGTCGCGCCACCCTAACTACTTTGGCGAGATTCTCATTCAGTTTTGTAAGTTTATAATTTTTTCGAATGAGACTTTCGCTGACAATATCTAGCCATTTACATGATTGCCGTCTCTTCCGCGGCAGACGGGTACGTGAAAGGCCAGGCGTACAAGGCTCTCTATGCCAGCATCGTCGGTCCCTTCTTCCTCACCATCCTCCTCATGTTCGTCTCTGGCTTGCCCTTATCCGAGAGGCCCAAAGCCAAGGAACGTTACGAGAAGGACAAGAATTGGGAGGGATACAAGCGCTGGCTCAATCGGACTAGCATCCTGATCCCATTCCCGCCGCAATTGTACGAGAAAGTGCCCACCAGTTTTAGACGGACCGTGTTCCTCGAGTTCCCGCTTTACGTTTTTGATCCCGCAAAGCATTCTGATGTGGACGGGCCTGGTGGACATTCGGGAGCCGAGAACCACACAAGACGAACAGATGGAAATGGCACGGGGAGCGATGAGGAATTTGTGTAAGACACAAGCAACCCATTGTATTAATAACTCCAGTGATGAGATGATGAATCCGAATATACCCGACTGCGCGTCAAATGCGCCTGTAATCGCCCGCAAACCTTTTTCTTCATTAATGTTGAATGTCATACTCCGTCACCTCTCTCAGCCATTGCTCGGCCCAGGTACATCACGCCTCACTCCATGGGCGACACAAGCACGCAACAACACAACACCAGGCATCTCGTTGGAATAGCACACAGTATAGCAACCTCACCTCAACTTATGATTGAGTTAGCCCACGAGGCCTCGGCCGCGTTCTGGCTCAGCACTCGCCGCTGCCTGTCAACTCGCCGGGTTGGTCTAGCACCTCTTGCGTGCTGCCGTAGTCAGTATAGCCTGACTTTTCTGAGTGCGTTTCGGAGCCCTCCGGGATGGGCACCATGGCTGACTTGGTCCAGATGTGGATGGCGCGATCCCAGTCGAGACCTTCGAGGCAGCCTCCTTTTACCGAGACGACGTTTTTAGACTGGGACTCGAGTGAGTGTCAATTTTTGGGGCAGGCATGGGAGTTTTAGCAGAGATGGGAGAGCGCCTTACGGGTGTGGTGTGGATAAGTCGAGTTCCACAGTTGCGGCAGAAGTAGCTACGAAACAAGTCTGTTAATGCAAGGACGCAATGACGAATATGGCGTACGAGGGAAGTGAGTTTCCTATGCATACCAGTATAGTTTATGGCCTGAAGCCGTGGGCCGGCTGTCTAAGTCAGCTCTCAGACTCGCACTCGCCCCCGTCCTGGAAGAGGCAGCACATACCTGTAGCAGCTCAGCAGGTCAGATTCGGGCAGGCTGAAGTTGGGGAAGATGGCCGAGGTGCCGAATGCCGAGCTCGTCTGGCGGCGACACTCAGAGCAGTGGCAGATGTAGAGGGCGAGCGGCTGAGGCAGCGGCGTCGTGAATGAGATGGAGCCGCACTGGCACCGGGCTTCCATGATGGCGTGTGTTATGGTTTGTTTGCTGGTTTATGAGAAGACAAGTCAAGAAACAGAAACAGCTCTACTTGTCTGATGGGCCTCAAAGCCGCTGTGTTTGAAAGTTGGTTTCGTGAGGCTCAGTTGAAACTTGAGAACACGAGAGAGGTTGCTTCAAGTGGTGGGGCAAGCGAGTAGGGAGCGGCAGCGGCGGGGTTTGAAGCGTGATGGATGACGTTGAAGGCGGCTGACACCGATTGAGAGCCGATTTGGGAGACGATGGCGCGGTTTGATTCCCAGTAATGCCGACCGACTAATTCGATGCCGAAGAGAAAAATAAATAAATCAGGCAACAACTGATATATTTGCCGGCATCAAGTATTTAATACATTGCTACATTGTACCGCGTTCATTCAAAAAACAAGCCAGACCACTAAAACCGAGTCACACTCGCAACAAGTCGCGCGTCCGTTAGCTTCTCATTGTACCGAGTCACATCTTCACCAAACAGAGCGGTTCTCGCAACAATGCACTCGGCATTCAAGCAAGTAAACCGTGAAGCAGTGACATGCGACGTGACTCATTGCCTCCCTGTCGTCGCGCGAAGTCACATGCGTTCGCGGCGCTTCTCATCCAAAACGACCAGACCGAGTTTAGCGTGATTGATTCTCATACGAATATCCCCCTCCAGCTGTCTTTGTGAACCGGTTACCCCGGGCTGACGCAACGGCACAGTCTGCGGGGCCCCGAGATGAGTTCCGATGGTCGGCTGCAGGTTTCGCTCACCGCAAGATAACAAAGTGTGATTAAATTAATAATGCGGGACAGTGCTGATCAAAGTGCTATTTATGACTGCTACACAGATAAGATGGACCAATTTCTTGTAATTACGGAGTCATCGTATCGTCTCGGATTCGCAGACCCTCCTTGGGAACTAGGGCTTCGAAATGAAACGACAACAGCAACTGATGGGGAGTCAGAGACTCAGAGTCGTCACAATAGCGGGTTGCCCAGTACTCTACCGCAGTTCAAGACGCTTGGCCGTAAACCGGAGGTATCAATTGCAAAAAGTGATTTCAAATTGGTATGATGACTGATATGCTGATGTAAAAAAAAAAAAAAGACCCAGTCCAATCGCTTCCTCAGACAACCCTCAAACTCCAGGTCCATGAACATGACAGCATCAAACCAGCCTGCCAGCTGGAGCCATAATGGAAGAGACACGCTAATCGACCACGCCCTTTGCTCGATCAATGCTCGCCAAGTCCCTGCAAATGCTTCATCCCAACACCCTGCTTGATCCACTTCATCTTCTCTTGCATCTTCTCCGTGCACACAACCCGCGCCGCTCCGAGGCCGGCCGTCGTCAGCAGCTCCTCCTCGAGCTGCTCGCACCACCTTAGCTTGTCGCCGTTTTTCAGCTGCCGTGTCACGAGCTCCATCTCCAGCCGCTCCAGCTTGTCCATGCGACGCAGGCCGGCGGCGACCTTCCGCCGCGCCGCCGCCTGCATCTCCGCGAACCCGGCGCCGTCCTTCTCTGGCCCTGGCGCCACGCCGGTTGCCATGACGCCGGTCGCCGAGCCCCCGAGCACCAGCTTCATCCGCAGGCCGCGCACCGCCGGCGCCCAGTCGTCGCAGAGCGCGAGCCACTCCTCCTGACCGGCGCCGCCGTCGCTGCCGCCGTTGCCCACGAGGTCCCGAGCCAGGATCTCGAGCCGCACGAAGCGCATCTCGCGGCGCTGCCACGGCTCCAGAGCCCGTGTGAAGGCGCGCGCGGCCCAGAGCCCGGAGGCGAACCAGTTGACAAAGACGAACTCGTTGTTTGCAAAGGGCATCGCTCGCGACTCGTGGTATATTTGAGAATTGCATTGAAGAAAGCCCGTTGGCAGGCCGGAGAGTGGTCGGAACGGCGAGAGCATTCTCGGTGAAGGCGAAGGTGAAGCAGATGGCGACGGCGACGCGGGGACTTGCTTGGGTGTGGTATTGTCCGGTTCTTCGGTAGTAGGCTCGTCATTAGTCGGCTCGTCGATGTTGGTTCTGGTATGTTTCTCGGTAGCACATTCGGCACTGTCCACAACTGGACGGACGGTGTACTGGCAATGGACCGGAGTCGGATACCACGGCGCGAGCTGTGCGTGTCGGACGGGGCACATGAGATGCAGCCAGTGGTAGATCTGAAGCCGAATCTCGGCCGGCAGGTCCAGGAAGCCCGGTCTATCGAGCCTGCCTGCATCGGAGCTGCGGGTGGAGCTCGGCGCCGGGCCTTGGTCCTCGACGGGATCCACTACCAACGCCGGACGCGGCGCGTCCTCGCCCGTGCTCATACAAGGACCAACGTTGTTCTCGGTGAGGTAGTAGTCCATGATGTCGCCGAATGAGAGAAGAAATTGGGGGGGAGAAGGAGGAGAAGGGAGCACAGAAGAGGGGGGCGAGAAAGCTTGCAATTGAGGGTAAGCTCCTGTTCCTGTCCCCCTCTAGGTCTTCCCGTTCGGGTCTCCCGCGAGCCATTGGGAAAATGCAAACCGCCCGATCCAGGCGCCTCATGACGCCTGCCAGTCCCGTCGAGTATTACCCCCTATCATTGCCATGTTTTGCCATGTCCAGCCCGGCGGGCACAGGTGAGCACTAGCGGCCCGTTTTGCACGGGGAGTGCGAAGGCAGTTCGTTCCAAGGGCGCCATCAGGGGCTGGGCGAGGCGTCAGAGTCCAGAACTTGGACGCCCAGGCAAAAAGGGTCTCGCTGACGACACTTGTTTTCCGTCTTGGTGGCGGCGTCGCCGTGCCATTGGAAGAGGGCAAAGCGGCACAAAGGGAGTGGAGGGGAACAGTACATAACCCGTCAGCCAACCTCAGCCAGCAAAAGCAAAGGTCCTGATGTCAGCTTACCCTTCCTGGGCTGACTACAGAAGGTGGGATAACGCATCACTGTTGCACCCTTCTCCGCTTGGCGCTGATTCTCACCCATCGGCGCAACGTTGATATTCTTGCAGCTGGCCCAGAGAAACGCACAAGAGGCCCATCTGCCAAGCGCGGCAAGCGTCATAATTCTGTCAAAGTGTCTTAGCCCCAAAGTTACAGGTCAGATGGGACCATGTGGTGCCACGTACCGGCGCAGTGGGAAACGTCAAACCGCTCAGCTGGGATGGCGAGAGACAAATATCCACGCTGCGCCCATGGACTCGTTCTAGAACCAATTGTGAGTCAAGAATGTGACACAGTGACTGTCCGGATGTGGCAGCGAACCGCCATTGGCAAATTCAGAATCACAGCGACTCAAACCTATTTCAGCACACTCCGCCATTGAAACAGACGTACATACCGTAGACTAATGTATCGTATCATACTGAATTGGGAAACCAGTTCACGGCAGAGTGCGTCTATTGATCTAAGACAAATTATTCCCGTGCTCTAATCGACGGGTTTGCTGCGACGGTCCTTATCGCAGACCTGTGGTATCATGTACATTGTAGGACTCAAAACACTTTTCCTTCACAACCGCGGCTCATTGGGACCCCGGGTCACCGTCAGCCCCGGCTGCTTACATCACCGAGTCAAAAAGGTTCATCGCGGCGTTCAAGATGCTCGACCGACGTTGATTGCGTAGCCGCCCATCCTACGACGAACCGACGCTCTGCATCGACTCCGCGGGGGCGTGAATGACCTCCGGTTCCTTGTTATCGCTTCCTGCGTCGCGCAGCCCTCCATCCTACGACGGACCGAGGTCCTGCATTGGCGCTGGCGGAATGTTGACACCTTCGAATCCCCTCTTGACGCCCACCTTGCGCTCATACTCAATGTTTCGCGGCACATCAAAGTCTCCCCTGGCGGCAAACCACAGCATGGTCTCCGGCTCGGGACCGCGGGCCAGCTGCGCAGCGGCAGACTCACCCTCACCGCCGGCATTGTCGTCTTCCTCGTCATCGCTCTCGTCCTCGTCCTCGACGTCCCGGCGCAGGCCCGTCCGCACGCCCTCGGTGCCGGCAGCGCGCTCCTCGGCCGTGTACACGTCACCGGCCTCGTCGCGGACGTACGCGGCGATGCGACCGTGGGTCCACTCGCGCAGCTCGTGCCATATGTCTTGCAGATCTTCGATCCCGGCCGGGGTAGCCAGGCGGGCCGTGTCGCGGCCCTCGGCGACGAGCTCCTCGACGTCGGGCTCGAGCTTCTTCCGGAGGAGTTGCGTTAGGACGTTCTCCTGTGTGCGGCCGGGGTAGTTGGTCGAGGGATGGATGGCCATGCGGGTCAGGATGTCCGAGTTTTCGCTGAGGCTGTCGAGAACGGTCTGGAGGTTGCGCTGGAGGATCTGGGCCGAGGCCTGGAGAGATGAACTGGAGTTGCGGTGAAGGTCAGTAACCGGCGTGACATTGGATCCCAATCTTGGAACCTGGTAAGACGTACGGTGACGGTAAAGGGTTGCTCTTGATGAGATCTATTTTCAAGCTCTGGATGCTGCTCGACAGCTGCGCAAGCCGAGCTAGCGTTTGCTCGAGCGCCTTGAGCTCGTCGTCATCAAGTCCCAGAGTAGCCATCGTGACAGTTAAACTTCAACCACAGGCCTTGTCGAGTCCCCCTCTGTAACAACCCGGGCGCAGCGCAAGGCGATCTCGTCCAAATGCCCAACGCGCAGGCTGGAAATAGTTGAACGAGGCAGGGTCAGTTGCGTCGGTCCAGAAGATGGAGACAAAAAGGCATGTGCACCCAGCGCGGGGTTCATCTCTAAGAGCTGGCCCATCACTCAAGGTGGGGCTAGCGAACTTTTTGCTGAGGTGGGCCAGTGTGCGACCAGAGGCGCGCACACTGTATATGCCTTTCGTGCACTGTGACTTACGCCATCCTCCAAGCATCAAAAGTCGAATGATGATGCCAGTTGATTAAGCTGTGATGTCTGTCTTACATTTCGTCTCCGACCTCGTCACCGCCAATATCTGATAATTACCGAGCAAGGAACACAAGCACCAGATCAACTCCCCGAGCCCCCCGCTGGGAATCCTGCCATGCTAGCACCACGTCTCCAGGTGCACCAACGCCCTCCCCACACGACTTCATCCACCCACCCCTTGATCCATCCAATATATCCCCCGTCCAGTCGCGAACAGAGGAGGCTCTGTTGCGTCCCCAGCAGGGCAAGCAAGGATCCTTAAGCCAGGATTCTCCAGCCGCGCTTCTCCAGGCCTTCTTCTCCAGGCCGCCACTAGAAGCCCAGAGGCCTAGGCCCATCTCCATCCACTCCTCCCCCGGGCCTCAGATCTTAGCTGCACGCACGTCATGTTCGCCACTCCCACTCACCCCTCACCATCGACATCGACATCGACGCCAAAATCACACAATCAGCCTGTGCTCGCTCCTCCTCCGATGTCCCGATCCGTTCCCCTTTTTCTCGTCCGAGCCGGCCACCTGTGGAAGCGAATGGAGTAGACGGCCCGCGACTCACACCTGCAAGATCGGCCGTGGCGCGCTGCATGTACCCGATTCCAGGGCATAAGCCTCCGCTCCAGCGGCAACCGGCGAGCCGCGGCAGCATCAGTCACTGGCCTGGTCCCATTCTCATTGTTCTTGCGTCATTCTCACCGCTCTCAACCTTTGTTTAGGTCGATTGGCTGCTAGACGGTGTTTCGTATGTGCCTTCCTTCCAATGTTTCAATGACGACCACAGTGAGAGCCGTATCATGAAGGCAGCAGGATGGGAATCAATATACCGTCTCTCGCGTAGAGCAGCCCCTTTTATTGTCACACCATCAGGCCTTATCTTTGATATATCATTCTCATTCTCATTTTCATTTTCATTGTAATCCAAATCATAATATCCAATACGCTTTTATAAATCAACCTGGTGTAGCAACATGTCCAGTGCTAAGCTATGTAGACGAACATAACCAAGTAACCGCTTCAAAAAAGTACCCCACGCTGTGCGTTTCAAACGCTACAGGGCAATCGCTAAAATGTTCATCGAAAAGTCTTCATTGACGCCTCAGTCACCTCCTCCCTTAATTACGCGTTGACGAAATCGCTTTGCTCTCATAGCCATTGGCATCCACAAAAGGGAACCGAGCTCGGCGCTCGAGGTCATCGAGGTCCATGTAAGAGCGAATGTACCTGCGCATAGCATGTTAGCACGTCTTGCGCTTTACCGATGGTGCAATTTGAACGTGGCTTGTTGGGAGGGGGAGGGGTGCGAGTTGGAGGTGTGGAGGATGAGAATGAGGAGCCGACTTACTTCTTACGACCGTCATCGACAGGGTCAAAGTCCCAACTGGTGAATTCACCCTGCTTGAGAGCATCCCAAACAACTCGCCGGGAGCGCTGAGAAGCAAACACCTTGTTTGTGATCTCTTCGAAGTCCCATTTGGCGTTGGCCTCAGCCTCAAAGTTCTCAAATGCTTCCTTGGCCTCCTCCTCTTGAGGGGTTTGAGGGACAATCTTCTTGAAACGGGCCAAGTTGTCCAGCTCCTTGGGATCTCGCTCCAGGTTGTAAAGCTGGGGTTCGTCGGCGGGGCATGTGATGTATTTCCATGCACCCCGACGGATCATCATCATGGGGCGCACAGTGCCCTCGCCAGTGTACTCGGCAAACACCGTATCATGCCCTTCGCGGCCTTCAAGATGAGGCAACATACTGATGCCGTCCATTGGTAGATATGGGGCGGGTTTGGTGCCGACGAGATCGCAGATGGTAGGGAGGAGATCCAGAGTCGACACACTCTGAGTGACGCGGTGAGGCTTGAATCGTTTGGGGTAGTTGACAAGCATGGGAACGCGGACCGATGACTCGAAGTAGCTCATCTTGTACCAAAGGTTGCGCTCTCCCAGCATGTCTCCGTGATCGCCACTGAAGATGACAATGGTGTTCTCTGCAAGGCCAGCCTCCTCTAGCGTCTCCAGAAGTCTTCCAATGCAGTCGTCGACATAGCTGACTGAGCCGTAGTAGGCCCGCTTGGCCCGCTTGATCTGCTCGTCAGAGAAGTCCTGGTCCCAAAGGTCGCAAACCTTGAGGAGACGCTTGCTGTGTGGGTCTTGGTCCTCCTTGGCGATGCGGACTTCAGGCAGATTGATATCGACATCTTCATAAAGGTTCCAGTACTTCTTGGTGATAGTGTAGGGATCGTGGGGATGAGTGAGAGAGACGGTCAGGGCGAAGGGACGCTGGTCGCCACCCTCACGAACGTGGTTCCACAGATATTGAGTGCTCTTGAACATGACTTCCTCGTCGTAATCGAGCTGGTTGCTTCGCCCACAGGGGCCAGCTTGGAGAATAGAGCTGGCATTGTGGTACCACTCGAGGCGAGTGTCAGGCTCGTCCCAGTTGACGGCCCAGCCATAGTCGCCAGGGTAGATGTCGCTGGTCAGACGCTGTTCGTAGCCGTGGAGTTGGTCACCGATGAAATGCATCTTGCCAGCGAGGGCAGTGTGATAACCCTTGGAGCGGAGGTAGTGGGCATAAGTAGGCACATCGGATCCGATCTGGGCGGCGTTGTCGAAAGCGCCAATCTTCATGGGGAGCAGGCCACTGATCAAGCTCATGCGCGAGGGGGCGCAAAGGGGAGACGGGCAGTACGCAGAGTCGAACTGGACCGAGGTAGAGGCCAATCGGTCGAGGTTAGGAGTCTTGATCTGGGAGTTTGGGTTGTACATCTTCAACTGGGGGGCAGCTAGTTGGTCGGCCATGATGAACAGGATGTTGGGCTTGGGAGCATCGGAGGGGGGACTGGGATTGGGCGTGTCCACGCCAGCCGAGGGTGGGAGGGAGTTGAGATCAGGCGCCATTTTGACTGAGAGAGAGGAGCCTCCTCTTGAGGACTACTCGCAAAGTGTAGTTACGGGTTCCCCTTTTGGTGTTATTTGACGGTACTGGGAGACGTATGTGAGAGACTGAGAGTGCGTGATCGTGTAAGTGCAGACTGGGGCGGCAGGGTAAGGGTGGTCGTGTGTTTGCCTATCAGGACTGTGTCTTGTTCTCAAAACCGAGAAGAAGATGAGATGATAGAAGGAGGAAGGAAGGAGGAGGAAGAAGTGTTAATAAGAGCAGAGAAGCTGGGGGCAGTGGTGAGTTGAGGCGAGACGGGAGCAGAGGCGGGAGGGGAGGGCCGAGTAATAAATGGATGGCGCAATGGAAACGCGGGGCTAGTTAAGGGCGTGTGCGAAGTCGGTGTGGGCAAGCAGGACAAGACATAGACGCCCGTCGGGCTTCTACACGTCTCTCGGGCGGAGTGCGATTAGTCTGCTTTCCACCTTTGTCCAGATGACGGGAACCACCGAAACAAGGGTTGAGAGAGTGTGGGCCAGATTGATGGGCCAAGCCCGCCGAGTGCTCGTGGACAGGACGTGCGAATGGCACTGTATAGCTCTGCACTGTGATGGTACCAACACACACAGCGAAGACGGAGTACCAGGGTCCAGAAAAAAGCAACGTCTGTTGATAGGACAGAGCCCGGCAAGCAGCAAGACGCAGGACGGGAAAATGCAGGGGAACGGAAACGGGGTTGGTGATGGTGTTGGGATCTGGGGATGGAGGGGTGTCTAAAGTAGACGGTGTTCTATGGCTTTAAGGTGCGTGCGCGAGAACGTCAGAGCGGCTGCGTGGGAGACACGCCGATTTGGAGAACTGGAGACGAGAATCGAGATGCAAGAAGGATCTACTGGCAGATCTCAGTGTTCACAGTGGTACACGCAAGACAAGAATTCTCCGAGCGGAAACCGAAACGAGAACCAGAGCGGTGATGTGATTGACGCCACAAGTTTTGCAATGGAAAATTGGGGACGGGAACGGCGGCGCCTTTATCCTTTGCTCTCCGGGACGAGATTCTAGTGCCAGAGCACGAGGGCCGACTAGCGGGCAGGGAAGCTAGGGTTTCTTTTTCGTTGGTCTTGACTTGTCAATGTGGTCAGATGGATCACACAAGTAGGCTCTGTGGCCAAGATACGAGCGAGGTCTTGGGCGTGGGTGTGCGCCTTGGTGATAGCATTTGTAAACGGCAGATGCAATAACCGCAAAGCGTCGCATATCTCGGCGCTGCAGGAAAGGGTGGGAAAGAGGTCACGAGGGCCAAGGGGGACAACGAATATCATTCTGCAACCCAATGGCCGAGGGCTTGGTGTTCTGTGGATTGGCTTGTCCGAGCTGCGTCAGATGATAGCAGGAGACCAGGAGACCCGTGCTGCAAGCACGATCCCTGGTCCATTGAGGAATCAAACATTGCAAACTTTCCTCTCCATCACAAGCCGACGGCCTATTGCCCCCAAGACAGGCAGGGGAGGGGAGATGGAGAGCGGCGGTGTGAAGATATGCGAATGCTGTCCGACCCGGCTAACAAGATTGGGGGAAGACTGGGCTAGCCTGGATGGACGTCGGCAGCAAAGTCAGCCACATGGAGGTGGACACTGGGCCTAACTTGACAAGAACCCATGAAATCCGAAAGGGTTGACAACGGGATGCAGAGAAAAAGACCTGGCGCGGTGCGATGCAAGGATCCAAGGCTTAGCAACTACTCGATTCGGTGCTAGGCAGGCTCCGGTTGGTCAATTGCGCCTTCCACCCCTGGGCCAAGTGGGCGGACACACCCACACCTTTGCTCCTTCCCTCTCGACCACCACTGCACCAGATACCGACACTCTTCACGGGCCCCCCTCCACAACCACCCTTTTAGCCTTGACAAACCGTCCTAGTCCTCCTCCGTCATCCTTCATCATGATCAGCCACCACGAGAAGCCACTACTTGACAAGCTCGATGACAGAGCGACATGGCAATGGAGGAGGACCCATCACAATGACAACCCGAAGTATGGCCCCCTTACGAGCCTCAACCACCATCGATCCATTCCATACCTAACACACGCGTCCCCAGGAAACTTCCCCACCGCTCTCAGCCCTGGTCCAAGGCTCCCGTCGTCACCACCTCTACCCCGACTTGCAGGGGACTTGCTCGTAAGCCGGCTTGTTCGTTCTTGAGCGTGGAGAGCCTCCAATGCCATGCTGTCCAATTCGATACCATGCTGTGGAGCCTTATCGCCATCATCGGGGACGTTCGTTTTCGGTTCCCTGTGAGTTCTCCTCTTTGCCTCTTTCCTGCGGGCTCTCCGGCAATGAAGAGTGTGCCGCAGATAGGCAAACAGAGCCCCGTCCCCACATGCGCTTGTCGAGGGTTTTTCCTCGTACTGTATGCACCTCTATCCCAGGCTGCCATTATTCCCAACCTGTGAGGTGTCGTGGTCCTTGCGAAATGCACCAACACATGCATTCCTACCGTAGTGTGTGTGAGTGTGCACCATGTCGTGTGCGCGCTTGGCCCCAAGACCCTGGACCCATGCAACGTTCTCCGCTTGCATCCTTATCCGCACATCCCTTGAGCTCCATCTCACTCCATTTCGCGTTGGCAAAACCTCAACCTCAAAGAATTGTCTATACGGTGCGCAGATTGCCAATTCTTACTGTCAAAGCCCACCGGCGCCCGCCCTCGCATGCCAGTGTATATGCACTGTATAGACAATTTCTCGTGCCCTCACTTTTCGAACGGCGCTCAGCAGCTCCACCAGTGTGACAATCTGCTGCGCTCATTCATGATCCAGATGCTTCTCAGCCGTCAGCCACCTCATCTCTCGCTACTTTCCTCTTGTCTCGTTGCCTCCTCACACCCTCGGGATCGGCTTTGGGGTTTGATAAGGTCTCGTGGTCTCTTGGTCTCTCGTTAACCGCGGCCTGCGCCTTCTTCGGCCGTCTGCTTAGGATGATGCATATTCACCGGGACAGTCATATCCATGATAATCTCGACAATCATGACTGATGACGGTCAATCACTCATCGACCTCCCTGCTTTGGGCAAAGTTACCGAGCCGCTTCTTTCCGGGCCATCCACAAGCCTGGCCTACAATGGCTTTGGCCAGAACTGCCACGCCGCCGCTCTTGTTCCATGGCCCTTTGTCTCTAGCGCAAGCGCATCTCCAAGAAGTCGAGGACTTGGACCCCTACGCTGTTCCTTAGTGTAATAACGCCTTGTCAGCAGCCAATGGTGCAATCCGGGGTCGCGCCAAAACTTTGCGCGACAACCCGGGGGTGCAAATTTGACGACCCATCATCGATTCCAGCCAAAGGCACAAGTTGGTTGAAATTCAAAATCACCCCTTCCATACGACCGATGTCGACATTCAAATATCGCCCCATTCTCGCCGCTCTTTCCCAGGCTTATACCGCCGTTGTCGCCCCGGATGATCCGCCTTGCTTTCGCCCCTGTCTTATGAATCCTCTGCCGACATGCCGTATCTTAGAGTCTCGGACCGGATCTCATTCGCTACGAGCCCGGACCTTGAAGGCCTGATCATCACGTATCCCGACTTCCGGCCCGCTGCTGGCTATCAGCCCGCGTCCACCACCCAAGCCCGCAACAAAACGCCCTTGGTTGCACAGTACGGCAACAACTCATCACATGCCACGCTCTTAAATACGCTACGTTCCGTGTCACATTACGCGAGACATGCATGATCCATCTGCCGGGTGACTGAAGGACTGATCAATCATCCGCTGAGTGCCGCGTCGTTTACGGACCTTCCGATTCATCTCCGTCCACCTGTGCGTGTCGCACCAGTGCCTTGGCCTCCAAAGCTCTCACGGCTTGTTTCCATTGAAGTTACACCATCAGCACTGTTTTATCACAGATGTCATTCGGCTGGCCATGTTCTTCGCCCCTATCGAGGCTTCATTTTGCCTTAGCCATTTGCGAGATTTCCTTCTCACCTCACTAGCCACTTTCAACACCGAGTTCATCGCTTATCTGCATAGTACCCTTGATCCTCCACAATTTACGTGACTCGGTTCAACAGATCCGTCAACGGCTATGCCGACAAGCTAGACCTAGGTCTCAATCACGCGACACTCCAAGCAGAGCCAGCCTACCTAGTAACCGGCCCTGCCCAATCCGCCTGCGTGCCCCCTTGGGGCTGGCCTCGCTCTTTGGCTACAATCCTATGGACAACGCCTGTTTGCTGTATCCTTCGCCGAGCCTTAGTTGGATCTTCTCAGTATATGCGACGCCGAGATTAGCACTGCCTCGCTTCCCGCACCCTCGTCTTTGTGCCTCAAAATCTGCATGCACGAAACCTTTCTTCCATCACCTTCTTAGCCTCGGGTCCTTGCCAGCGTCGCCCAGTCTTAGCGTGTGCGCTCGGCTTGCTTCGCAACTAACTCACTAGCCAACCAATCACCGCTTAGCTGGCCCGACAGCCGGCCACCGACAACCTATGTCCGCTGATCGGCCCACGGCCACAACTCCCGCCTCTATCGTGACAACTCTCCAATCGGACCGGACGAGTAACAGGACACGCGATTAGTAACAATGGCAACTCGCCAACATACACATGTAATAGAAGAAAAGTGAATTCAGAAATAAAACATAATAGAGGTTATGTCGCCTACATTATGCCAATAAACGCAATATCCAGGTATTCCCTTCTCCATCGTGAACGCAAGCAAGACATGAACCAGAATCCCATGCTACCATCCGACCTTTGAACCCTTGAAGTCCCCCTTCGCCCTCCTTGTGTTTCCTGAAACTTGTAGTCGTGAGTTTGTGTGTGTCATTTGCGTTATACACCCATCTGCCCTGCCCGCCTCACCCGTCCCTCCAGCACAAAGCAGCCTAAAAAACACCGAATAGCACCGCGAAACCCAACGCGCCGGTGAGTAATGCTTGTCAGTCTTGCATTCTTCCCTCTCATTCGATTTTTATTTCCCGACGCCAGCGACTTCGCTGTCAACGCCCACGCCGTATCGACATGACACCCACCAGGGGGGCCAGCGGCGGAAGATTTGTTGTTTGTGACTGGACTCCTTGTTTTCCCAGTCATTCCTTTCATTGTGTTCGATAGAACTTCTTATATAGCAGGTGCAGCAGCAAGTTGACGTTGAGTTTGAGGTTACCCTCAAACAGGTTCATGAACTGGTGCGCCTCAAACTGCGCCTGCAACAGGTCCTCAATGGGTACCAGCGCGCTGGCTCCGGGGATCTGGATGTGGCCTCGAGAACCCTCAAGGTTAAATACTCCTACCTCGTCGCAAGAGAGGGTCAAGTTGATCTTGTCGAGGTCCCGCTCGCCGACGCCCGTCCATGTCACCAGCACGCCCTTCTCTGACAGTGCCCGCGCGCTGTACTTGAAGCTGCCAAACTTGGGTACACGGCCGCTACGTTCCAGCTCGCGCTGATGGTTGTACTGTTTCGTGAAAGGCATCAAAAAACGCTTCTTTCTACAAAGGGGCATTAGCAGCTATCAATTAAAAGCAACAAAGGAATACAAACTTACCCCTTCTTATTTTGCAGGGTCCCCATTGCTTGCTCGATGTAGTCGTCATAACTCTTGCGCTGCTGCTCCAGGTACTTAGCCTTTTGGTGCAGATTACCCAAGGTCAGGCGAACGCCCTCGAGTTCGCGCTGGCGCTGGACACGCCGACGGCTCTTGGTCCGGATATCGAGGGCGATAGCGTTGAGAACGTCTTGGAAGTGGTTGTGCTTTGATATGCGACCCAGATGTTCCAAGTGCATCACATTCTCCAGCGCTGTCCGTTTGAGGTCATGGTATGACATCTGAGTCACGTCGATCATGTTGGCGTCTGAGTAGGCACCTCGTGTCCTGCTATCCGCAGCAAAGTCGTCACGCAGTAGCAGGTCCCACTTACGCTCATCTTCGGGTGTGATGGGCTTGATGAGAATTTCCATGAGATTGGCACCCGTCTGAACGCGAATAATGTACAGAACGCATCGCTTTGTCTCCATGAAGAGAGTCTTGACCTCGGCCTCAGGGTCATCGACGTCATGAAGCTTTGGGGTGAGGAACATTTGTATGTCCGATGAGCCCGCGGCGTTCATCTCGTTCTCGTTGTTCTTAGCACTGCCCAGGTCGTGCATGATCTCTCGCAAGACATCGTCGCGGCTAGGGCACATAGAGGGAAGCTCTGCCGCGACAAGATTGTGGATAGCAAAGACATCCGTCATCTTGATGTAGAGAGTGGGCTTGTTCTTGGCGTAGAGGTCGTTGTACTCATCAATATCAAACGTCTGCTCGGCATCCTGTACCGCGATCAGTTCGCTCGTGATTTGGTTCAGTCGGTCAATAGACTCGGCGACAAAAGCGTTGAGAGGCTGCAGATAGATATTCTCGCCGCCGAATGGACGGCCAGAGGCGATCTGGCCAATGACCTTGGCGACCTCGCTCAAGTTTCTCTTTTGCAGAGGACTCAACATTCTCTCGATCACACCAAAATTCTCGGGGCTGGTTACAGCGGGCTGGAGATAGAACCGCCAGACCCAGTTTGAGACAATCTGGAGTAGGTTCTCTGGGGGGTCTCGCTTGAAATGTTGGCGCAAGCCGTCGAAGATTTGGCGACATACGAATCGAAGCCCATAAGGCATCCTGTGCAAATGATCCTCCAAAGCGATAAAGAACTGGTCACAGATCTCCCGCAGGTCACGAAGGTGGTCGATGAACAGTCTGCGGGTCTCAGGATCGCGGATAGCAATTTCTCGGGGTACGTCCAATGGCCTTCGGTCAGGGTCACCTGTCCGGAGCTCCTCATTGCTGATGGCCGATTTGTAAATTTGCATAGGATCACTCTCGAGGTCGAGGGCAGGATCTTCGACGATGTTGTCACGGATCACAGGCCCAAGAACGTCTCGGAGGTACTTCCGATCACGCGGTGAGCGGGTGTAGTTTGTCAACAGTTTGGACCAAAAGAAGTTTCCGCGGAGGAAGTCCTGGACGGTTCTAGAACCCCCAATCTCCTCCCTGATAGATCGGGCGATTAACTTGAGCAAGTAGTACTCTTCTCGTCGCTTCTGAGCGTAGCCAAATAGACTCATCATCAGAAGCTCAACTCGCTTGCATTCGTTTTCGGCTGTGCCTTGCTCGCGGATACGTTTGAAAAGTCGGGCAAGGTACTGTGGTTGGGTCTGGAGGTTGAAGAACAGCTGCTGATACGACTCTAGCTTCTTTCTTGAACCCTTGTTAAGCGCCTTCAGGTCAAACTGGTTGGCTGAACCCATAGAGCTATTGGCCAAAAAGCCCATGGAATGGCCGCCAAAGTTGTGCTGGTGTCGGACAACTTCGTCCAGGGTGATCTTGTTCTTGACGAGGAGGGCAATCTTGATGTCGAGCTGATCAATGTACTGCTCCAACATCTCGTTCTGTCGAACCTGTTGGACCACGGTCTTGCGCATGCGTTCGAACTCGATTTCCTCGTTGAAGTCAAAGTCGCTGTCATTGAGCAAGTGAACGAAGTTCTTGACGGCATTAACAGGCGGGTTCTTGCCGGTGGTGAGACTCTTGTAGGCTTCTCCTTGGACCTTGGCGCGGACAAAACTCTGAATCTTGACAACCTTTTGCATGTTCTCGTTGAAGAAGCGTTTCTTTTCTTCGAACCGAGCTCGCACAATGAATCCCTGGGCAGCATTCTGGAGGGCAACAATGGATTCCTCCTCTTGCTCAAGCTCAGCCAGGATATCCTCTACCCTAGCCCTCTCCATCATCGCTCTGAGGATGCTTTGAAGCTGGATGATCTGAGGCGTGTGGGAGTTCAACTCGTCCATGAATGCCTCGTGTTGGTTCCGATACTGGGCACCCCGAATGTTGCTTTGTAGCTGAATGATCTGAGGCGTATGGGAGTTCAATTCGTCCATCAAAGCCTCATGCTGGTTTCGATACAAGACCCCACGGATGTTACTTTGTAGCTGAATAATCTCGGCTGTATGGGATTTGAATTCACTCATGGTTGCTTCGTGTTGTTTTCGATACAGGAATCCTCGGACGTTGCTTTGGAGAGTGGTGATTTCGGGCTCTTGCTGCCCGAGCTGCTGTCGATCTGCCGCGATATCCTGTCGCTCGAGCATACCCCTGATCATTGCCTGAAGTTGGATCACGGCCGGCTCATTCTCGTTCAAGTCGTCCAGCTGCTTCGTGACCCCCCTCCTCACTGCGGCTGCGCGAGCCGTGGCCTGGAGCTGACCGATTTCAGGCACATGCTTCTTCAGCTCTGCCATCAACCCGTCGGTATCATTCCGAGAAAGAAGACCGCGAGCGAATGCCTGTATTGAGGTCCATTGAGGAACAAAAGCGCGCAGTTGCTCCTGTTCGTGACTGATCTGATTTCGAGTCAGCGCAGCCCTCGCCGCAGCCTGCAACTCCGAAATGACAGGGGCATGATCATCCAGCTCTTGGAGGTCCTTTTCAACTTTCTGTCTCAGGAGCATGCCACGAACGGCGGCCTGAAGCTTCGGGACTTCTGTGGACGTCTTCTTGGTCTCTCGTTGCTGCGCGACATGGTTTTTTCTGAGCAGAAAGCCTCTGGAGAGCGCTTGGATCTCCCTGATAGGTCCTCCGCACCTCGAGAGCTGAGATGTTAGGTCTCGTACCTCATGGCGGACCTTCTGAGCCCGTATGATGTTTTGCAACTCCAGAACATCAGGTTCAATGGCCTTCCAGACTCGGTCGCTGTTCTCCAATCTCTGTCGGACCAGGAAGCCTCGGGCAGCGCTCTGTAGTTGAATGGCAAACTGCCTCATCTGCATGCGATAATCCATAATTTGTCGTGTGAAGTCGCCGCGAATTCGAGATTGCAGGTCCATCAACCACTCCTCCTCATACCAAAGTTTTTGCATGGTTTCGCCCAATTTCACGCGATGCATAGCACCTCGGATCAGCGCCTGAAGCTCGACGATGGATTCTTCGTTCTCATGCAATTCTCGCTCAATCCTTTCTTCCTCGGTCTCTTCGGGTTCTGGCTCGGGTTCCGGCACGCCAAAATCCGCACTCATGTTACCGAAGCTTGGCATAGTAGCTCCAAGCTTATCAAGGCCCTTCTGTACAGCCTCAAGTTCATGGTGCTCGAATTCGAGTTGACCCACAAGGTTGCCCATTTGGAAGCTTACTATGCCTTTTCGGAACAGAAGCCAACTGAGGGCGTGGATGCAGTAGATTACTTTTGGTATGTTTTTCTTCTCGTATAGATCGATGAGTTCGAAGCGGAAGAGATCTGGAACTTCTACCTCGTCGAGATACCGGAAGAAGATCGCAATGTTATCCGAGTGTCGATATTGGAGCTTGGGATGGTGAAATATTCGAAAGCGCCTGTTGATGTTGATCGCCTCTACTACTTCTGCCAGAGTGACGCCGTCACGCAAAGCCTCCTCCAACTCGACGATCGGGGGAATGGACTTGTTGATGACACCCTCGATCCATTCTTTGGCTTCACCGATGTGGCAGAGATACTCGTAGGCTTGTAGAAATTGACGTTGTTTGTCCATCCAAAGGCGGCTTTCCCAGGTAGATGAGGGAGTCTTGCGGTGGTTTCCTTGGACGTTATCGGCACGTTGTAATTTCCGTCGACCTCGCAGGCCAACGACTTCTTGCGCAGATGAGGTTATGCCAAAATCCTCGGCTGATTCTGACTGCACCAATCGAGAAAGGGTTCTCAACTGGCTCGTTGAGGACCTCCCAAACTCCTCAATATCGTCCCGGGCAAGATGGGTGCTAGGCGCATGGTGGGATGTCGGTGACTGTAGAGGTGCAATGCCGGGTCGTACCGAATCGGATCGAGTCAAGAGCATCGAGTTGGGGCGCATCGGAAGAGCGCGAGGGGGGATGCCGGGGCAGAATAGCCATCGTTTTGGCTAATCGATAGCCTACCAATATCAACGCTCTTGCCACGGTCATGGCGGTGCGGGTTGTAGCTGTGTGGCGGCGTCGCCGGCGGAGTGGCTGCTGGGGCCTGGGGAGGAGGGCGAAGAGACTGGCGAGCGGAGCTGTAGAGGCTGTCCGGAGCCTTCTTGGGACTGGTCATTTCCCCGGTTTCAAAGGTGCGAGCTCTAGCTCTCACATCGCTCTGGGCACGCTTGTGGTTGGGTGCTGAAGAACCGTAGCCACTGGAAGCAGTCGTTGACTGGCTGTGGGCGCTGTGTTCGGAGGCGTACGAATAGCCTGATGAGGCGGACGACGAGGTCGTTGAGGGAAAACGGTTGATGGAGGAGGAGGATGCCGAGCCGGTGGCGGCAAAGTCGATGGTGTGCGACTGGCGCAAAGGGTGAGGTTGATGTTGAAGGTGAGATTGAGTGTGAGGCGGCGAATGGTGTTGATGGAAGCGGGATGACATTGTTGACGATGGGCCTCTGGTTGTCATGGTCGGCCAAGCCTTGGTCTCGGTGGGAGCTGTCGGTCCTAGGGTCTTGAAGTGTGTCTTGCGGGCTGGGAAGAATAATCCACAGTGTTGGTGACGTTAAAACATGATTTCGAGCGGTGCTCGGACGTCAGAGGAATGTTTGTCAGGTCGAAGTGCGCGTGGGGTATGAAGCCATCCAAGACAGCAGCGTCAGCGATGTTTCTGCTGGACAACTGGCAGGCAGGTGGTGATGGTAGGTATGGGGGGGCTGTACGGATGGGGAAGGTACAGGTCGAGTGGGAAAATAAGATATGGTGAAGAGGAAGAGAGACCACCAGAATGTTACGGCGTCGGGGATGCTAAGGTTGTCACCGTGCTCTGCGGTGGCTCATGTTCCCCGACAAGCACAAAAATGTCAATAATGCACAAGAAAATGGCCTGTGAGGGATAGCATCCCCCAGCGCAGCGGGGCCATTTCACCTGTTCAAATGCCGTAGTAAACAAACACCGAGCAACGGCCTAGCAACGGGAATAACAGCTCTGATTGGTCACTAGCGCCACTAGACCCGCCTTTTATCCGGCCTCTTCCTTGTCAATCTGTAGGCGTGCCCAATGTCATCAGTTCATGCGAATCAAGCACAAACACAATGAGTTTCTCGTCGCTGAGGAGAGCTACCAATCAGCATAGATGAACCGTGGTTGCTATATCCACTCTATTGTATGAGCCATAGGAAGCCGGGGACAACCATCGTCGACATCGTCGGTTCATTCCGTGGCCTATGCTCTGTCAATACCATGATGCAGGGTAGGTAGTCGTCGACCTAATCTGAAAACTGTCGTTAGAAGCTGTGCACATTACATGCTCGAGAGTGAGTTATTGATGTCAACTTGCCGCCGTAGATAAAAGCCAATGACGAGTGGCAACCGAATGGTTCGCTTAATACAGGTATCATCGTGCAAAGTGGTTGAGGGATCCACACTTGAAACTTTGATGGTGCTTGATGTGTCCTCCACACTGGCGGATCACGTTTCCTGTACTGGCGTGCTGTTGCCCATGTTACAAGAGATGAGACCTTTAATCCGTCATGAATCAATCGTTCTGGCATTGAACATAACAGGCCTCCACTTCCCGCGACAGAACTCATGGCAACCTGAGTAGTACGAATGACGAAGAAATCTCATTGCCAATGGTCAAGGACATTCGGAGTCAGACTCATCGGACTACCTGGATCGCTAAATGAGAGGCCCTGCCATTTCAAAATTGAAGCAATGCAAACAACGATAGATGGAAAATGGCCCTTGCATGACAATCGTCTACCCAGGCGGTTGATGGCTATAACATGCCGGACGGGAACTGTGAGAATTTCCCCTCTTGTAATTGAACCATGACCAAAGCCAAGACCAGTTCATTGTGCCCCGAGATTTTATCAGGATGAGCGCAGCTGAGACTGACCACACATTCCTTACTTCCGGATATTGGTAGCTCGCGTTTGGTGTTTGTTGGTGGCTGCTCTAGACTGGGGGCAGGGACGGCGTGCTGGCGCATTGTCGATCTGAGACATCAAGTATCATGGGTACGACCCTGTTTGCCGTCGCATGCAAGCTACCAACCTGTTTCTCTATGCATCCGCTACTGAAGTCATAAACCATCAATTGCAATCGAATTCGAGGAGATGGAATTGTTCATGATGAGCTCGAAAGGATAAGGTAGCTGCTGTACCGAGATATGAGGTAGCTGTTGGGTACCTAGCCTTCACTTGGCGGGGTTCCATGAGGTCATCCGTGCTGGATAGGCCAACACCAATTGGCTGGAGCTCCTGACCCATCTTGGTCGCAATCAGAATCGTCCAAACTTTGACCTAGCCAACCCAACCTCAACCACTCAACGCCTCAAAACATACCGCGACGGCCTCAATCACATCGCTGCACCTCGGCCGGCCACAGGCGAATCAACCTATTGATAAAGAACAGTTGCTGAAACCTGAACGGCCATCATGGCCTCCAAGCAGCGACCTCCTTCTGTCTTGGTATGATCATGAGATTTGAGCTTCCAAAACAACCCGATTCATTTTCTTACGATTTCGCACAGGTGACGGACTCGAGGGAACGATCTGGCCCGCGACGTAGCCTCCAGCGACAAGACACTGGAGCCGGCCTACCTGGAACCACAGCGCCCATGAGATACATGACGGTCGACAATGTTTTACAGTACAATACCCAGATCCCTTCTGGCCAGCCTCGCGGCCCACCTGTATCGATCCCCCGCGCGCAATCTGCCACGGCTAGCACCACAGGAGGCCGAAGAGTCTCAGCTGGTGGGCTCCCAAACGCGCAGTCACGGACTGGAAAGCCTATGCCTTCGCGCACGACAAAAATTAGCGAGAAGCTCGTCCTCCTACCCGAAACCGACCAGAAGGACGAGGACGTCGACGAGGAGATCGAGAGCGAATCTATCTTGGCGAGGAGGCTTCAAGATCAAGAAAACCGACCGCTCAAAGACGAAGAGCTGGATGTCCTCAAGAAGAGAGGCGGAATCCGCGGGAAGAGCTACGCCGAGAGGTTACCCAAGGTCCAGAGGACAGAAAAGGTCAGCAGGCTGACAGCCTACTGCACCGCACAGGCATACAAGGTCAAGCCCACGGCCGAGTTCCTGCGCACGAAGCACGAGGCGAAGACCAAGTTATACGATGACTGCCTATATGTTATCTATGCGTTGCCACTCCTGAATGGCAACGACGGCTACCGTGTCCGGAGCCGGCCTATCCTTAAGACACCTGGCACAGGCAAGACTGTGCTTGACCTTGAGATTGAGCGCAGCGAACAGCGCGACCACCACCAAGGCTATTTCGAGGACGACGCTTACATGGGTACAAGCCCCAACCGTGTTTCTTCAGCGCCCTCACGCTTCAATGATGCGATGGGTCCGCCTGAAGAGCATGATAACCCTTTCCGCCACGACGATGATGTCTCGCAGATGAACCGACTTGCCCCTGACACCAAGAACTTTGCCGAGATGTTTGTTTTCTCCTACGGCGTCGTTGTATTCTGGAATTTTACCGAGCATCAGGAGAGAGATATTCTAGCAGATCTCACTTTCGCCGATGCAGATGCCACCACTGAGGGTGGCCCGAGCCTGCTCACGCGGCCACTTGACCAAGACGACTATGAGACGGAAGAATTTCACTTCGAATACAGCGCTGAAGTTAAGCGGCCGCGTGTTTTTAACGACATGATCACGCTCTTGCCGCGGTCCGACCATATGATCAAGCTCACTATCAGCCATGCTATCGCCCAGAGCACCCGCCTGTGCTTCTTCGAGGAGCGCATGAGTGAGACTATGCTTGACGCCCAAGACGTCCCTAAGATGCTTGCTCTCACCGGAGAGCTTAACATGACGCGGACGGAGATTGTGCGGATGCTGGGACGCCTTTTTAAGAGCCGCGTTGACATTAACCTCTGTATGAACCCCTGATCATGTCATATCTCTACAACGAAAACCCTTACTGACAAAAATCCGAAGCATCCAATATCCTTGACGTGCCCAACTTCTTCTGGGACGCTGAGCCGACCCTTCACCCTCTCTATGCTGCCGTACGAGAGTATCTGGAAATCGATCCTCGCATCAAGGTCCTCAACGAGCGCTGTCGAGTCTTCCTCGATCTCGCCGAGATCCTCTCCGACTCTGTCGCCTCCGCCAAGATGAGTACTATCACCTGGATCATCATCGTTCTCATCGTCGTGAGCATTATGGTTACCGTCGCCGAGGTTGCTATCCGTTTCGGCATGCTCAGCAAGGCTAAAGCGTCCCCCTCTCTGCTTATGGCCGCGCCTGTCATCGGTGGGGCGGCTGTCAAACAGGCTGTACCGTTGCCAGCAAGCGACCTTGAGATGCTCGCTCGTACCCTTGGACTTGAGGCCAACGCCACCATCGATGACGTTCGACAAGGAATATGGGTTCTTCAGAAGGATAGCATACGTGACGCTCCCCTTGTCCAGGCCTCCTCTTACGATGACCTCTGATTCTCAGTGTTCCTGTAACCTACCCACTTCATTTTCTTTGTACTTCGTTTCTAGTACAGCATGGCGCAAATGGATTTTTGGCGTTGGGTGACTGGTTGGGTTGGTTTTTTTCCAGATTGTCATAGCATATTGAATGCAGCTGTATTTACTGAACCACGAGCGGTAATCATTTTTCAGGCCCGCAGCCTCGACTCAGCCAAATGTTTAATACACACAATTCTTTGATCATGCCTCTGTCACAAGTTTGCAGGGCGACGTCATTTGGAAAGACACAGGCATGGCATGATTGAAGTTACGTCTATTTGTCTTTTAGAAATGCATAACCCTATCCTAGAAACGTAAACAATTGGGTTTTACTAAAAAACCGGGCAAAGCATGAACCTTCTTCTTTCCGAAAGCCATAGTTCCATCATCGTGACAAGAAACCCCCTTGATCCCCCTGCGCTCTGTTGAGCTGTCGGTGGGGATCGTCTTATAGATACAACAGTGGTGAATGTGCTATCCTAGAGATCTGCGACAACATCCAACGAGATCCTGGAAGCAAGACGCTTCAGAAGTGATTCCCCTCTCCGTCCCATCTATTAAGTCATTGGTTATGAGAAGAAAGGAATTTTGTCTGAGCTGCTTGCCGTTACCGGCCATTTTGTTCGATGGGCTTGTACGCAGCCTCCTTGTCCTTCTTGGCCTTGTTGTCCAGCTCGGCCTTGCTGTAGATAGCGGCACCGAGCATAGTAACACCCATGCCGGCACCGTTTTGCATGTTGATGGTCACATCGAAGAGGACAATGCCAAGGGCGACGGTCAAACACTGCTTGAGGTTACCGCACACCGTCATGGTGAGGGCACCCGCAAGCTTGTTGGTGTTGAATGACGAGATGTTGAGGAGGAGAGCAAGGAAACCGTTACCAAAGAGGGAGGCCAGGGCTGGGGGTAGAGAGATATCCCCAGAGGAGATGAGCTTGCTGAAGCCACCAACCTCGCCGGTGGCAGTGGCGCAGGCAAGAGCCTGGAGGGCGGCGAGAGGCGACATGCGCATGAGGAACTCGACGGGGGGCAGGGCCAGGGATCCGGTCATGAATCGGTTGGTGACGACAGTCTAAAAGACTAGGTTAGAGACTGGGAGCAGCCAGGAGGGAAACGTATCTTACCTTGAGGGCGGCCAGAACAACACCGAGGATGGTGAGGAGGAAACCAGCATCAGAAAAGCTCATCTCGCCAAGGGTGGTCATAGCAGCGCCGATGATGAGGGGGAGGAGAGACAAGTACGTCATGGTGCTGTAGGTGCGGCCGTACCAGACACGGTAGATCAGGATGGTGAAGATCGGGCAGAGCATGCGCATGGTCTGGTAGAAGGGGACGGAGACCATGGCCAGCGACAAGTTGGAGACGGCAATGTTGGCAGTGAAAAGGGCGCTAAAAGCGACGAGTGCGAGGTTTTCACGGCGTCCGAGTCGCGATAGCTTGAAGTATCCCATGTGCATCATGGCGTACGTGCCGAGACTAGCGAAAGAGGCGTGCAGGAAAGTCAGCAGCCAAGGGAAGTGGAACTGAGGCGCAACGTCAGCAATGGTTTCAGAATCATCTCCGGCTACGCCAACCAAAGTTGGTTGAGACGGAGAGGCGCGACGTTCAGATGAGCGCCGCAGAGGGAATTGGACTTACCATGCCGAGAACAAGCTTGTTGTAGAGAGTCAAGAGTAGTGAGAAGAAGAAGTAGGTGCCGAGCCATGCGAACTTGACGGTGCTGGCGACAGAGTACTCGTGGTCAAGGTTTGGGTTCTTGGGAGGCTCGGCGCGACCGGCATCGTTCTCAAGATCGCCATGCTCGCGCTTGCTTTCCAGCTCCCGCTCCTCAGCGGTGAGGAGCGGCATAGGCTCCTCAGAGTTGCGGTGGGCCATGGCGATGGTGGTGCGCGGGTTTGCTATTGATTGATGGAAGGGTTTGGATGGTGGCAGGATGGAATCGTGTTGTCGTTTTTATCGTCGTCAGGCGTGAAGCATGCTCTGGCTATCACCGATCGAATATAACCAAGCAAAGACCCTCGAAGGTGTCGCTTCCCCGGGATAGATAATTAGGGATGCGGCGGATGAAGGATTAATCGTCGCGGTGAAGGTAGTGGATGTTGAAGGGAAGTCGGAGATTGGAGACGCGGGCCAAGTCGAGAAAAAAGGGTCGGACGAGGGAGTGGGTGAAGCGAGTGGTTGGGCCGGGGAATCGCACGCAACAAGAACACAGTCTGCCAAGATACGATGCACAGGAGCAGATCGAGACGCAAACGAACGAGATCGCGACAAGTGAATCGTTCCAAGCGAGGTGCAAGGGAAGAAGGAGGAAGGGGAAGTGAGAAAAGGAGGGGGAAGAAATGAGGAACGCGAGCGACGACGCGGAGAGTGGGTGACCAAGCAATCTGAGCACTGGAAAGGCGCTGACGGGATTGGATTGTCAGCGGCGAGCTGGGACTTTGGGGGGTTTGTCTCGCACTGCTGCGCACTGTGCATTAATTAGTGTAGTGCGCTGTAGGCAGTGCAGAAATGGCAAGAAAAAAAGGGATGTCCAAGGGCGACACGAGGGTGCCATCATGCCCGGTGTGGATACGACCTCGCAACATTACGGTAATTAATCCCTAAGCCTGCCTGTAGCATCGACTATGGAACAGATAGCCTGCTTGCTAGCGCTCCACCATCGCAGTGTCAGCCAGGACTGACGCTGAGATGGCATCGAGGGGCCATGGGGAGCTGGCTTGAGCAAGCCGCCACTCTACCAAGCCAAGGGCAAAAACACCACCATGGCGTATTGTACTGTGTGGCACCGCTCTCCTGACTAGGCATCGATAACTCGTGCTGCCATCGACGCCTCCAGCAGCGTATCGAATCGTGCATTTGTGCGTGCTTTGGGTGAGCGGTGTCAAGCGGTCGGGTGGTTCTGCGACCTGCGTCCATGTCTCGTATCGTGTAAGGTCCAGCAGGTTCTCGACCCCCTCGGCTCCCCGTGTCATCCACAGAAGCGTCGAGATGGCGAGATACACTTTCAACAAGCACTGTACGAATACCCAACTCGCGTCACTGATCTGCCCCATACCGTACCTACCTCCTCCGTAGTTACAGTACATCTATTCTAGTCGGCAAAGTGTGGTTCAAGGAAAAGGGGTTGGAGGATCGGGGACGTGGGGCTCTTTCGTGCCAAGAAAATCCCAGCAAGGCCACAGACGTGAGCATTGGGACCAATCAGACGCCCCCAATCACAACTGTGGCCATGAATCTCTTGCCCAATCCGTCTTCTTCGAACGCCCCGGTAGGATTCAAGGGAGCGCTAGAGTGCACAATTACATGTCAGCAAATCAGCTTCAGAACAGGACACGTCCCACGTGCCTTCTTCCTCTTCTATTGCCTGATTGGATCCAAGAAACGTGGGTTTGCTACTGTACGAATATTATTGCTATCAATGATCGATTTTAACACAGTGTCCTGTTTCCGAGTCTCATTCCCCGTCCACCCTGTGTGTGACCATGTGGTATTTCGACTCACGCGTGTTACGAGCGGGCATCAAGTTTTATGCCTCCTCAAAAGTTGATGACGATCTTGCAGACATACAGTACGTAGTAGTGGCGGATGTCAAACTCTTGGATAAAAACGGGAACAAGTGGCCCCTAAGACAAACCCATGCACCTGATAATTAACTAAGGACCGGAGGATCGGGTTCATGCTTGGTTGAGGCGGACGAGAGTGAATACCTCGATAGCCAATCCCAATTTCATCCCGTGCCCCCTCGATTCCTGGTTGTCTACTGGATTGAGATAAATTCCATGTACGATCCGCTTCTCATCCCAGGTTCTATCTACCTTACGCGGAGTATGATGCATGCAATCCGTACTGTGCTACTGATGCGATCCAGGGCAGGGATTGGGACCTCGGCCGACCTAGATAGCTAACCCTATCTCAGTCCTCGTGTTTCTCGCATGTACTGTGAATGGTAAGTTGCATCCTGCCACCTGTCTTTCAAAATCCTGCGCCGTGGTCTGGACTTGCCCGTTGCATCACATACCAGTATGCATTCACCCACGTAGTAAATTGAGGATCTGTCCCCACGAACCTGTGCCTGCTAGTAACACATTGTTGAGTACTAGGGGAGTAGTGACAGAGCAAGGAAACAATTGCAAATCTCAGAAAAAGTACAATCCGTGGGCGATTGCGGAGCAGATTGACATGCTCTTGTCATGTCATACTGAAGACGTCAGGGACACGAACAGTGGATATGTGAGAACAAGGGGGCGGCGAACCGAACTCGGAACGTGGCCAGGGCAGCCCGTGCCAACCCGTGCCAGCAACATGGGTTCTCACCAAGTGTAATTGACAGACGTCAACACTACGTACGTAGAAGCATGAATGTAAACTTGGAGAATGAATGTCTGAATACGTCTCGTTCTCCCCAAACTCATCCACCCTAACTAAAAGTGGTATTGTGATGGGACGGGAGTTCCATCCGTGTGGCGTGTGCCTTAGACAAGTATAGGCTACTGTTGAGGTTGGCCAATGCCGCAACAATTGTGCCTCGCCATCTATCGATGTGACGGACCTATCTAGTCTTAAATTTGCCTCGCTAATTATGGCCGCGCGAACAGTGATGTGGCCCATTTATTGCTGGAATGCTATGTTCAATGCAAGGACCGATCCGTCGTTTGGACACAGCTGCGCCTCCCTGTCTGCAGCCTCCTCATTCTTGGCTATCTTTGGTCTGCCTTGTCGTATCACTGTTTGATCGCAGGATCCGAGACCCATCGCCCGCGCATTCGGCTTGATTCAGCACACTTCATATGGATCAGGCAATCGAGAAACGTGGAAGCAAAGAAAGACCTCTGCTGCATCATCTCACAGACCTAGAAGAATACTCTTAAGTTGAACAACTTGCACCTCATGCGGCGGGGATGAACAGGGCGAGATCCCTCAACCTCAACCTTCGCAATTAAGAAACACCCATATCGTAACAACCAAAGCCCCTCAAATCGCTTAGTGCTTGTTATATCATTAAACCATGATATAGCTCACAGTCTTGAATAGAGGGTTGGAAAATGAAGGGATTCAATCGTCCAGGATTAAGGAGGGTCGTCGCTGGCCAGTGCTTTTAGGGTGATGCTTTGCGCCCGGTCGAGTTTTTTTCGTTGGACAGACGCGCATCACGTGACGGACAAATAAAGCAGTTGAGGAGGGTTGGCACTTGGCCATGCAGAAATTTATTCCCATCAGCGATAAAACCGATGGGCTATTTGAGTTTCTGTACCTGTACCAAGCTGCATTCAATTAATCACCTGCACCTCAGCGATGCGCGGTACATACATCGAGGATCGGGCCGGAGGCCGCCTCTGGACTTGGTATCCATGCTCGACATCATCGCCCAACGGGCCGGCCAGTCCCTGGGGGGCGGGAATGCAGGGCAAGGTAGGGAGGGTGGACTTTGTGGAGGGTGGAGGAGGTGGAGGGACTGGGAGAGGGACGGGATGGATGGATGGACGGACGGGAGGGAGCCGGTTTGGGACAATTTGGGACGGGCCTTGGACGGAAGGGCCTTGGCCACCTTCAAACTCACCTCACCCACCTTGGAATATTTCATCCACCGATTCCACCTTTGGGCCTTGGGCGTGTCCGGCGGCGAGCGGCTTGTCCTGGCCGGACGGGGACGGTGGACGGGGGACCGGGCTCTCTCCACATCAGCCCTACCCATCTCCAATCTCAAACTCGGACGCTGCCGCTACGTAATTTCGGTCACCGGGAGGGACAATTAGCCCCCGCGATTAGTCCCCGCGTTCCCGCTAAAAGCTTCTTCACACTCTCCACGCGAAACGACGACATTGATGCTGTCGAGGAGGCCGAAATGGTTGTGGGAGGCAATAACGACAACATGTGCCGCTTGGATCGGACAGTCCCGGATGGATGCAGAGAAGGCGGTCGAACAAGGGGGGGGGGGTAAAGTCTCCCCTGCAAGAGCCCGGTCACGCACCGCGGGAGTTGCAACCCCGAACAAACCATTGATGTGCCGAAGGGTTTGTCATCGACGACGGCAGCGACGACAGCCGTAGAGACGACAGTCAAGCACAGCAAGGCCGCAGCATCGTGTTCAACGCAAATACATTTCTGTCAGCTAATGAGTCACCAGCTGACAGTCCTTTGCGCCGTCCCTCCAAGCCACGGACTGATAGGATGCTTCTAGCACGTTCTCAGGCTGCTACGGGTAGCCCCCAAGGTTCCCTGGGCTTGTGGGAAGCTGGAAAGCTGGAAAGCGGGCGAGGGCATGACCTGGCAGAACAATGCGCTGGAGCATGGCTTGGACCCGAACCGACGGGCGTGGAAACGCGCCGGCCCTCCCCTCCTGTTTCTGTCAGAACCCGTGCGGACCAGAACGGTCTGGGCGAACCACCCCTTTCGTCGACGGGTTTCCATCGCACACAAAGCAACAAAGCATGGCGCGCGTGAACATTGTCACAAGTTGCCGTTGACGATATTGGGGGCCAGGACTACTCGCTGCCTGGCTCCTGCCCTCCATCTCTGCCAAAGTCATACATTTTGCATGCTCTTCTTCTGCCTCGCGCGCTGCATTGCCTCGGGAGCAGCCAATGGGGCACCCCCTTGCCGGTCGGATGGGGAGGAAGGGCCAGGAAGGGGGAGGAGGCACTGAGGAGGCGGAGGAGGTGGAGGCGTGGGATTGGGCAGCGGCCCATTCCTTTGGGCATTGGTGACAGAACAGTGTTGGCGTCGCAACGCCTTTTTTCGACTTTGCGACGCCGCACCGCCGGGTTTGTGTGTGTGCGACCCAGTTTCCATTTGCCAGCTTCCTCCAATCGAGGTACCCCATACCTCGTCCGATGCTCACCGGGACCCATCCGTGCAGCAGCCAAATGTAAAATGCCCACTCCCTCGGGCCAGAGATGGGCCAGAGATGGGCTATCCAGGGGTCTTCCGCGGGCTAGGCCATGGGTCGGTCCAGGGTCACCCATCATGGCGTTGCTGCCTCTGCGCCGGGAGGCGGTAACTGATACCGGGCGATGACTCCCTCGTCGTCATCGGCAGTGTTGTCCGCCAGCGGCCAGCCTAAAAAAAAAACTGCCTGCCATTTCGCACGGCCAGGATGCGCACCCGCACCCGCACACACACACACACATCTTTCTCACTTGGAAACAAGTAAAAGAGACAAAGCCCCCCTCGCCCTTTGCTCGCATGCGCAAGGTGTTTTTTTTGTTGATGAATGTGAACTTGTGAAGCAAGAGCAGTCTGTCATCCAGTCAGTCAATCTGTCGGTCAACGCGCCGGTCTCAGTCCCGTCGGTCCGGCTGTCAGTAAAGTGTCGGTGTCGCCCGCCTTTTCTGCTCCCTTGTCTTTCGCATTCCGGCCCCTCCCCCATTCCACTTGGATTTTTTTCTCCTCCCACACCCGAGAGTTGCAAAATATCAACCCGATCACTTTTTTTTCTTTTGCCTTGCAGCCCGACCTCATTTCCCGTCGCTCACACACCCACGGGAATTTTACCTTCTTCTCCCTTTTGTGTGCTCGATTCGGTAGAGAAAACTCTTCCTTGTTCAAACAGTCTGACTGTCAGAGTCACTACTACCACCGCTGCACTTGCACTGCTGCTGCGCCGAGCCCTCTACTCCTTATATACCCGTTGCCCCCATCTGCGCTTGTCGCCCTACTACGGCAATCTTTGGCTCGCGTCACTCCCGCTCCCACCCCTCCTTGAAGTCTGCCCAACCATTTCTCGCAATTCGCCCGGGCCGCCTCACTTCTGCCAGACCTCGCCGTCGTTGGGCAGCGCTGCATCGCAGTTTTAGGACAACATCGAATCATCAGTAAACACATTTTCATCGCATATCTTTTTTCTTCTTTCGTGCGCGCAACCGTTCGCAGCTTATCGCCATGCCGCTGCACCAGAGGTCCTCTGTCGCATCCGGCAAGAGGTCTAGCACCGTGGGCCACTCTAACTCATCCTATGGCCGGCACTCTGATAGGGCCCACGAAGTCAGCGAATTCGACTACGAATATGGCTATGACTCCCAACTTCTCCTCGACGACCTGAACAAGGCCAACTCTACCAACAAAAAGCTCGTTTCCGACAAGAAAAAACTCGAGGCTGCCCTGGACGCCGTCAACAAGAAGCTCAACGAAAGCATCGTGTCTTACCGCGAGCTCAAGGCCCAGCTTGAAGGCACTCGCTCTGAAGCGGACGTCCTCAAGGAGGATAATCGCACTCTCCAGGAGGAGAACCGCACCCTCAAGGACGAGGCCCGTAACGCCAAGGAGGAAAACCGCTCCCTTAAGGAAGAGAATGCCACCCTAAAGGAGGAGACCCGTGACATCAAGGAGGAGACCCGTGCCATCAAGGAGGAGAGTCGCGCCCTCAAAGAGGAAATCCGCGCCTTGAAGGAAGACAACCGAACACTCAAGGACGACAACCGTGATCTCAAGGAGGAGGCCCACGACCTCAAGGATGAGTCTCACCGCCTCACTACCGAGAACCAGGATCTCACTACCGAAAACGAACGCCTTGAGTTCGAGCGCCATGACTTTGACCAGCGCCACATTGTTCTCAAGGCAAAGCATGACAACCTCACCATGCGCTTTAACGCCCTCAACGGCCAGGCCCCTCCGACTGCCATGACTAGCCCTATGACCACCCCGCCTCTGACCGTGGCCATCCCGGAGCGTCCCAAAACGTTGTCGCGGCCGTCCAGCAAGGCGTCGAGCAAGACCTCTAGCAAGTCGTCGAGCAAGTCTGCGACCTCGTCTTCTAGTAAGAAGGAGCCCCGTGAGGACCGCCACCGTGACCGTGACCGTGAACGTGAAGACCGCCGTGAGGAGCGACATCGCGAGCGAGAGCGAGAGGAGCGCACCCGCACCCGTGGCGAGAAGGAAAAGTCCGATGCCAAGGCCGACAAGGAGCGTTTGTCGAAGCGCTTCGACGAGAGGCCATCCAACGGTGCCCGGAGTACCGCCAGCTTCATTGAAGGATGGGGACCTTCAGGTTGGTATCCGATGAACCCCACGGTTCGTGACATTGACGCTTACACCCATGTGCCAACAGGACGCATGCAGCCACCCGCTTCCACACAATCCCACAAGGGTGCATACAACGTGCCTCGTACAACCAGTGTCGTCACTGGTGGCCATTTCAGCAGCGACAGCAGTGCCTATGATGAGGAGGCATATGAGGATGGTGCATACCACCCTTATCCCATTCCCAACTAAGCTGCCGTGCCTCGCTGGCCTGCATTCTCGTCATCCGACTAACTGCTGAACCACACCATCGGTGTAGTGGTTTGGCCTCGTTGAGGACATCTCACCTGTTGACTCGCTTCATCGCATGCCCAAGGTGACCGGATCACCTCTATCACATGGCGAATGTCGAGTTGGGCTCCATTGCAGACCCACTCGCCTTTTCTTCCCCATTCTCGCCGACGATCGGGCACCGTTTCTAGGCTCCATCAGTTTAGCGGGGCTTTTGGTAAGCCGGACCCCCGGCTCGGACCTTCCGTCACTTCCCCGCCTCGTGAGCAAATTCCAGCCGTCGGTGAATGACTCTGAACTCTCACCCACCTCGTCGCTTGGATACCAGCATTCCAGCCTCCTGACCTTGTATATGTGCTGCAGGGGCCTTGCGACGATCGCCAAGTCCCTCACAACATTCATCGCCTACTTCTGGATTGACCATCACTCAGCGACATCGCATCATGAAGCTCTACCCGTCCATCAGTGAGGAGCTCGGCGAATGGGTCCAGCGGCAGCCTGTCTTCTTCACAGGGTCAGCGCCAACCCTCGGGTCTCACATCAATGTATCCCCCAAGGGATTGACGGATTCGCACTTCGCCATCCTGGGACCCAACGAGTGCGCCTACATCGACCGCACCGGCTCTGGGTGCGAAACGATTGCGCACTCTTACGACAATGGGCGCCTCTGTCTGATGTTCATGAGCTTCGGGCCTGCGCCTCGAATCGTGAGGTTCTTCTGTCAGTCCAAAATCGTCGAGTGGGACGAGCCAGGCTTCCCAGATTTGGTCCGTCGTGTCGCGAAGGGCAAGCGGACGGCGTTTGACGGTGCCAGAGCGGTGGTGGTGGCCAATGTCTTCGAGGTGCAGACAAGCTGTGGATTTGGTGTGCCTAGGGTCAAGAAGGCAATCTATGCATCCGACGAGACTACGGAGAAATCAGTGGAGGAGATACTTCAAGAAGGTGTGGATGGCACAGTCGATGAACTTGCCGTGTTTGAGGCGCGACCGACCATGGATGTGTGGATCAAAAAGAGAGTCGAAAACAATACGGTGCAGGAGTACCACAACGAGACGAACGTCGAAAGCATGGATGGCCTCCCGGGCCTTAAAGCGGCACGACGAGCAGTCGGAGAGAAGCTGTGGGTGGGCGATGCGAAAGCTCGAGTGAGGAGGATTTTAGCGCAACGAGAGGCGATTGTATTTGGGTGGAGCCTCGGGATGATAATCTACCTTGTCTTACTGGGACTGGGTGTGGTGGAGTAGTTAGTGGTGGGTGGATGAATGGATGAACGAAAAGATGATGGAGGGTTAGATTTGTATCGATGGACATGGGATGGATTTCAAATGGCGCATGGGTGTTGGGCTTTCAAAAAAATTTTTTAGGTTGGACGCACCAGAGAGATGGATATACACACTTGGGATACCTTTAGGGATATAGACTTGTGAACATTTTGTATCGGGATCAGCACCCGAAGGGAATCAATTCCCAATTAGCTAGGGCAGGATAGCCAGCTGGACTTTGTTTTTTCTTTTTAGATAATGTCGATTGGAGCTCTGGATTACTTCTCATTTCCTCATGCAGGTCCTCCCGTGTCATGGCTTGCGCCTCCGCGTTAACGTGAAACAGGTCCCTTGTTTGGCAAGCCACAACGCAGCCTGATTAGAGTCTGTCTGCATGCCCCTTTCTGGGCTTGCTGCTTGTTGGTTGAAGTCTGATTTGAGGATCATTATACCCTCACGAAAGCTGATGTCTGAACACCCCAGTCCATCCACGAGAAGCGATGATATTTCGTTATCCCATTCAGGATCAGCAGACAGAGCAAGTCCTGCCGAGGCAAACCAACCTAATTCTAGAGCTTAATTCATTCGAGTGGCTAAGAATAGTACTGGTGATACAGTAGTATGTGCATGTCACACCCCATCACACACGGCTAAAGTGCAATAATTGCCTCGACTCTCTTCCTAGGGCTGCAACCTCAGACTACGGGGGCTGCCGTTCACACCAATGAACGATCCGCTGCGAGCCCAGCCTGGGCGTCGCATCTGCAAAAAATCAGAAGGGGTTCAGCTGAAAGCATGGCCAAGGGGGGTTCATGACCATGTCAACCACATGTTCACATCTTGACAATAAAGCAGCCACCGGCGGGTACGCGCCCTTTTAGTACGGGTTACATCTGCGTCCTGCCTGCAGAGACTAGCCTGGCCATGCTGAATATGCGAGGAGGAGATTGCTGTTTAGTTCTGTTTTGCTGCCTTTGCGGTGTGGGCTGCGTGCGGCTGATGCGAACTAGGCGGTTGGAGTGACATGCGGTCTTTATATATAGACCACGATATGTATCTGCCATTCCTGGCGAACTTCATTGTGAATAACGCCCGAAGCTCCAAAAAAAGACACCGCCGGAGTCCCACCTCGACCTATACGATATACCTTGTAAGCAGCCATGGGCATCTCGCGAGCATCATGTGCGGAGATGTGGGGGGTGGAAGAGAACTCGCGAGGATGGAGGATATGGCTGCTCTTTGCCGTGTTTCGTAAGTTGGTCCCCTTCCTTTTCGTCGCTGGGTGAAGTCGGTGTGTATGATTCGACAATGGCTTCATGGTTGACGATGAGGAGAAGATAAACCCAACACCCAAGGAAACGGACAAGAGAGATGAACAGGGAAGGAAAACAGACAACTGGGCGCCACACAATTCAGAACAAGATGGGCTAACTCGACGCTTCAATAGTCGGCTTGATGGTCAACTTCATCGCCGTCCTGGGCTGTCTGTCCGACGCGACAAGCTCTATCTACTTGTACAAGCTCGAGCAGACTGAACTCCTCGCCGCCATCGAGACCGTTACGAACCGCTCCGCCGCAACACTAAAGAACTCGGCCTTGCCAGATACCTGGTACTGGGGCCTGTCAGGTTCGTGTCCTCCCGTTGTCCCCTTGCTCCTATATGCCACTTACCCATCTCTCGCAGGAGTCTGCGACTCCAACCACAACTGCAAGAGGGCCTTCCCTCCGACCTTCTCCCTCGGCGGCATAGTCGAAAACTCGCTCAAGGCCGAGATAGGAGACAACAAGGAAGCCTATGCCAAAGCCGTCGCGCCCTGGGCCTCGGTCATCCGATCCCACGGCATTGACGGCTCCTCCAGCACCAAGGCGAAAAAGCTACACGACGAGCGCAACAAGTTCGTCCCCTTTGCCAAGGCGTCGGCCGCGCTGGCCACCCTTGCCCTGCTCACCTCCGTGACCATCCTCGTCGTGACCGTGGCGACCATGTCCTCGCGCGCAGTGCCGCTGTGGGCGCTCTACCTCGGCACCTTCTTCGACGGTTTGCTGCTCCTCGGTGCGACCACTCTGGCCATCTACGCTCTGAGATACGGGCCGCACTCGCTGATCCAGTACGCCGGGACCACGATGGAGTCTCATGTCACGCCCGAGTACATGGGGCCTGGCATGTATACCCTCGCTGGAGGCGTGCTGGTCAAGTTCCTTGCCATCGCGGGTGTATTCGTCGGCTTCATCATCTTTGGCTTCATCTCGCTTGTAGCTGCATGTCTCGCCGTCATGTGTGCCTGCGCATGCTTGGGTGCAGCGGCCGGCGATGATGGAAGCACGTACCGGTGTAGTAACTGCGGCTATACCACGAGTTATCGCCAATGGAGCACCTGTAGCGGGTGCGGTGCTTACCTGTCCTAGTGTTTGCCAAGATTACTACAGGAGTTAGTGATAGTGTTGGGTGTGTGAACTGCACGAGTTCAGGTCAGAAGATGACAGAACCTAATGGCATATGGCTGGGTCTCTTTATTCCTAGATCGATACTTGAATACGGGTCCTCATGTAATCCTCTCCTGCCGAATGCGAGGTACATTTTTGCAAGCCATGAACCCCTCCAAATCCAGAGTCAGCCTCCTGAAGATCGACATTAGCGCTGTGCTAACTTATCCCACCACCGTGACATTTCGTCTATCTCTTCCTCATGCGTCGCCGGCAAATGGCTGACTGCAGTTGAATACTTGCTCCGCGGACGTTCGACAGACTTGCTGACGGCTTCGTCTTGTGTGCGCTCCTTCATGCTGGGCGAAGGCCACGGCAAGACACATTCGGCTCGAGCCGGGTCAAGCCCCATCAGCGTAACCGCGGAGTTGTTGCGTCTGCTCGATGTACTGATGCTTTGAGATGTTCGAGAAAAAAAAATCCCACATTGCTGTCTGCTCTCTTTCAACCACCATTAGTCGCAGTCTGGTTGTTGTTCGCAGCATTGCCTTTTCCACCTCCACCTCGTCCACGTCTGCCCCTACTGGAGGACTTCTCTGGAGCTGTCGTCGATGCGGAAGCTCCTGAGGCGGGGGTCGCAGTTGTGGGCTTTTTGTCCTTGCGTTCCAGAACCTGTACGGTGCCCTGGGCGACTGTGATGGGGCTGGCTGATACGGCCTTTACCAGGCCTTCATGCTCGGAGAAGTCCACATAAGCGAAGCCTTTGCGCTTATCAATCTCCACGAACGTGATGGTGCCAAAGATTTCGAGAGACTGCTTGAGAAGGGCCTCGGTGACCCCCTGAGAGGGGTTGGCATGCTTGACAAACCCGCGGGTGGCATTGGGAGTAACGGGGGAAGACTTCTTCTGGGATGTGCCAGGCTTAGCTGAACTACCCTTGGAAGCCCCTGTCGTTGCTGAAGTCCCTTTTGAACCAGATGCTAGACTGTTGGCCTGCGCAGCGGCCGGGGTCACTGGTCGAGTAGACTCGGCTTCGGTGCCCTTCTTCTTGAGGAGAACCATGGGTGGGTTGGCAGGGGCCGAAGACTGCGCTGCTCCACCATCCGTAGCCTTGGTATTCTTTTCCGCGTTCTTACCACCCCGGGTCCTGCGACCTGAGGTCTGTGACTGAGACTGCGACTGCGACTGCGACTGCGACTGCGTTTTAGACGTAGAAGCACCAGCAGACTTGCTCTTGGGAGTTGGTGCAGGCGCTTCAGTTGGCTTCGCGGGCGAAGCTGGTCGATCGGTAGCTGCTGCGGTAGCAAGTTCTTTGTTGGGGGCAGGCTTCGTATCTGTGTCTGCTTTAGCAGCATCCTGACGTGCCTTTCTGTGGGCACTGCCTGGGCTGAGACCGAGGTCCCGTTGAAGAAGTCTAGCAGCTGCAGCGATGCCGGCCCGACGACTCTTGGGTGCTTCCTGAGCATTCGAGTCCTTGATCTGACTGGCCGTATTCTTGGCGGCGGCGGCGGCTTGTTCGATGGCAGACTTCTTCGTGAGAATCTTGACAGTCTCCTTGGGAGCCTTTTCTGCCTTATCGCCCTTATTTCTCTTCTTGGTCGAGTCGTCATCCTTGGAGCTACCCTTCCCCTTTCCGCCCCTGGATTCCCCCTTGGAATTCTTTGAAGTTGCAGAATCCTTGGCCTTGTTCGCCTTCTTTTCCTTCAAGTACTCGATCAAAGGAGTTGTCGTGACCTTGGACTCTGCTTTGGTAACGTCATCCACGTCATCCGCATCAATGTTCTGATTTGGTGGTGCTGGGTTGGCGAGATCCTCAAGGAAGGCCATGAACTCAGGATCTTGGTCGATAGTTCCCTGGCGTATATCGGTGCGCTTCTTGCTACTGGGAACCTTCTTATAAATGGCAAACTCAAGTGCAGGTGGCCCGATCAGGGACGGGTTGTTGAACGTAGCCTTGGCGTCCTCCCAGGTAGAAGTGCGAATTGAGTCGCTCAGCGTCATGATATCATCTTTCTTCACGACATGGAGATAAGCGCGACCAGGTCGTGACGGCTTGGATGGACTTGATATTCCATGTTAGCATTGAATTGTTCTGAGAGAAAATGTGCAGCATACTCGTTGGAGATTTTCCCAGGCGCATAGGAGAACCAGTCGACTCTTCCTTTCCCAACATCCCATTCACTTCCTAAAATTGACACAAACTCCGTTTGAGTCATTCCCGGAGGAAGACGTCGAATAACGAGCTTCTCGCCTTCGTTGTGAGACTTGGTTTTAGCCGGCTTAGGGGCGTCATTCTCAGTCGCATTCTTCGCCATCGTTAGTCGATGGGGCCATCTTCGGTTGCAGATGGTGATTGAATTCGCACCTTGGTCGCATCCCCAGACTTTCCACCGGACCCTCTTCCTCTTCCAGGTTTATTCGGCGGATGATTCTCGTGAGAACCCTTGCCCTTGTTTGGGTCAGATCTCAGAGTCTCCCGTGTTTTGCGCCGCGCAGAAACCCTCACCTTAGTAGGTTCGTTGGCCTGGCTTGTTGACGCAGGGTGAGTCCCATTAGCCCGACGAGACAGGACTTGCGGAGACTGTGTTGACATCTTGCATGCCGCAACAGTGCCTGACGCTGGCGATAATCCTGTTAGAGGGATTGGGTTGCTCAGGAACCTTGTAAGGCTCGATGAGTCGCGCGGCCTTGTGCTGCGAATGCCCCGCCTAGCACGGTGGGGCGGATTGGGCGAATATGCGATTATCCAAACAAGAGGATTCTATCACGTGCAACCCGATCAACCTGAAGAAGGAGCCTCTGGTGCAGAGCTGAAGAGCTCGGATAAAGGTAGGCCAACGCAAGAACAGGTTCTTGAACGGTTCTTAGAGTGAGTTGTCATTTGAAATCCTTACAAAGCAACGTTCAGACGGGCATATCGTTGTACAGCCAGTCGTATGCGCCGAAGAATTCCCGGCGTCTCACAATCACCCCTCCATTATCAAAGACCCACCCCATCTGCTCCGCGTCGCCTCCCAGGGCCAGCCAGAGGGCCAAGGTACCACCGCAACGCCTTGCATCCCTGGGCAGATATATATCCATATATCCCCAGCCGCCGTAACCTCTCAACTCTCTCTCCAACGGGGTATGCCATAGCATGGCTACAAACGTACCTCGACCGGGCCCCGCCAACCTGGGGCCTAATGCCGGACTCGATGAATGGCTCGAGGAGGCGAAGCAGTGCCACTACCTGCCCGAGAGGGCGATGAAGGAGTTGTGTGAGAAGGTTAAAGAGATCTTGATGGAAGGTGAGCTTTGTCGCCTGAGGACATGATAAGCAACTCTTCGTTGACTCGGCCTCCTAGAGTCAAACATCCAGCCGGTTTGCACTCCCGTTACCGTGTGTGGCGACATCCACGGCCAATTCTACGACCTCCTCGAGCTCTTCCGAGTGTCTGGTGGCATGCCAGGCGAGACGAACGCTCAAGCTCCGAAGACAGCAACTACCGTCATCACCTCCGACGATATCGAACCGCCTACTGAAATCACAAACCCTAAGCTGAGGAAGAAGATAAAGTCTAGCGGAGACGGCCCTAGTACCAGCAGCGGAGCTGAAGGCGCAGAGGAGCCGGAGGCCGAAGAGGGGGGAGATGACCCCGATGCTACAATGGCTGACCGCCTGGACTCCGGCGTTAGTGTAACCGCAACCCAGAGCCAGAGTGCGGAGACGCGATATATTTTCCTCGGAGACTTTGTCGATCGAGGATACTTCAGCTTGGAGACATTTACATTACTCATGTGCCTCAAGGCCAAGTGAGCGCTACTTCGCATGCCTAGCAAGTCCAACTGGCTTTGTTGCTTACCAGACTTACAGATACCCCGATCGGATAGTCCTTGTCCGTGGAAACCACGAGTCGCGCCAAATCACACAAGTGTACGGATTCTACGAGGAATGCCAGCAAAAGTACGGAAATGCGTCTGTCTGGAAAGCCTGCTGTCACGTGTTTGACTTCCTTGTACTCGCTGCCATCATTGATGGCGAGATTCTGTGTGTCCACGGCGGTCTGAGCCCTGAAATCAGGACCATCGATCAGATCCGAGTCGTCGCGCGAGCTCAAGAAATTCCTCATGAAGGCGCGTTTTGCGACTTGGTGTGGTCAGACCCAGAGGACGTTGAGACCTGGGCAATCAGCCCCCGTGGTGCTGGTTGGCTGTTTGGCGACAAGGTGGCGACGGAATTTAATCATGTGAACGGATTGAAGCTTATTGCGCGTGCGCATCAGCTTGTCAATGAAGGATACAAGGTATGGCAATTTCCTCGCCTTCTCATTGCCAACTTGAGCTGACCACAAACAGTATCACTTCCCAGAGAACTCGGTTGTGACAGTCTGGTCAGCCCCCAACTACTGCTACCGCTGCGGAAATGTCGCATCCATCATGTCTGTGGACAAGGACTTGAATCCCAAGTTTAGTATCTTCTCGGCTGTGCCCGACGACCAGAGACATGTGCCCACGAACCGAAGGGGGCCTGGCGACTACTTCTTGTGATGACGGATGAGTACACGTAACGGATGGAATAATTCGGTGTTGCATGTAGAATAGCATAGGGCCAAGATACCCATGGACTCTAGGTGAACTTCAGTGGGAAATTCGGTTGGGTAGAAACAGTAGCAATTGACTTTGAATAAAACGGGTCAAATGTTCGGCCTTAAAATCATGAGGCCGTAAAAATGGCTCGCCTCCTTATTCTCTGCCCTCGACGCCCCCGGCGACCTAGAACGTTACACCTGTCCAGGCCGTTACGATCTGGCTCTTGCAGTGGTGGTGGCTAAAACTCGATTTCTAGCTGCGCTACTCAATTTTCACGCCTCGCACAAAATGCCTAAGCCAAAGACGCCGAAAGCCAACCCTATCCAAACCGCCATTCGAACTTGGATTGCCTTGATTCCACGACCAAATGGAGATGAGAATCAGAAGCTATGGCAAGAAGAACTTGTGAATAGTGCCCCAAAGCGCTTCACCATCTACGAACCGATGGCGCTGCTCCCATCTGGCAGTTTCGCCAATGAGGCCTGGACCAGTGCTTTGCGAGGCGTCGGCCAAGATGCGTCTACGCACCTATGGTTCTTGATATTGAAAGAGCTGTCGACTCAGGCCAAAGGCGATTTGACGCACTTGGCAGCAAATGAAGGCATCCCTCTACACAAGAATGGGGCCGTGGATGAGAATGTCCTGAGAAGCCCCAGTGGGTTACGCATCTTGTATGGCAACTTTGGCCCAGCTGGGGTCACAACAGAGGCTGTGTCAGAAAACAAGTTTGATGAGGCGCTTTGGGCATCGACGAAGCAGAATGGAATATACCAGACGTGGGCACCGAAGTGGACTATGTTTAGTCGTGGCAATATTAAAGAGAAGGCGAGATTGCTCGACATGAAGAGTTCGGACCGAGGCTCTGGCTTTTCCGAGAAGCCCTGGGCTGTAGATCTGTACGCAGGCATCGGTTACTTTGTCTTCTCCTATGCTCGCTTGGGCTTGAGGGTTCTGTGTTGGGAGATTAACCCTTGGAGTGTCGAAGGCCTACGACGAGGCGCAATAGCGAACCGGTGGACCGTGAAAGTCGTCCAGGGCAAGGAGCTGGAACTACCAGTTGGGGAGATTATCGCTGGCGGGGATCGGATTATCGTGTTCCTCGAGAGCAACGAGGAGGCGCTGAGAAGGATACAGTCACTACAGGCACAGGCCATGGTTCGAGAGATCCGACACATCAACTGCGGCTTCCTGCCTACGAGCGAACCAACCTGGAGGCACTCATGGAATATGTCGTCATCATCCACTGAGACCTGGCTACACCTTCATGAGAATGTGGGCGTCAACGATACAGAGGCCAGGCGGCAAGAAATTCAGCACCGATTTGAAGATTGGATAGAAGACAAGGAGAAGCGGACAGTCAAGGTCGAGCATGTTGAGCTGGTCAAGACATTTGCGCCAGGCGTCTGGCATTGCGTCTTCGACGTTCATGTTCAAAGTTCTAGCTGTCAATAGCAATATTACCAAACAAATCATTCGTCATGATATCATACGCCCCCGCGCGCCTCTATCCAACCACCAGCGCAAATTCAATGCCAGTCCTAAGATGACCGTCGAAACTTTTGGGGAATGTTCGATTCAACGATGGGGATCTTGTTCAGGGCGGCGAGACGGTCTTCCTCATCCTCCATTTCCTCATGCTTCTTGAAGTGCTCGATGTCCTCAGGGTGGGTCAGGTCCTCGAGCTTGGTGTTCTCGTCGTGATATTTCTCCCAGTGGTGAATCTCATACTCGTACTCGTCATCGCCGTGGTGACCGGGGCCGGTGCCAAGATCTGGCAACGTCTTGCCTCTAGCGAGGAAGCTTTTCCACTCCTCCATGGTGACGGAAAAGTCGCCGTCCTCGTCGAGGAGGCCGAGCAGGGTGTTGAGGACCTCGTCTCGTTTGGCCTGCGGCATGTCTTTGTTGGACACATCCATGAGGCCGTACGTGCGCTGCATCTCCGAAGGTTCCCATCGGCCGTTGCTATCGTAGTCGTGCAGGGCAAAGAAGGCGCCGGCGTCCCAGCCCTCGATATGGTGCTCCTCTGCGCGTGTTATGTCAGAGATTTAGGCAAAAGCAGGGGGACTTGTTGGACCTACCGGCCATGTGTTTCGTCATCCAGTCAGAGCCCTCGGGAACAATGGGCTTTTGAGAATGGGCTGCGACGAGGCCGGCGCAGGCGGCGCTGAGAATGACACTTGCGCGCATGGTTGGCTGTGGGCTTGGAATGGAGAGACGAGTGCGAAGAGGTTTGAGGGATGAAATTGGTGTCACGACCAGAAGATGGAGGTTGTGGATGGTCGATAGAGGCGGCCTAGGGATGTTGGAGGAAGATTGGACGACTTGGAGTAATCGGATATGGATTGAATTCGTTGTGGCCACTGTCGTAATGGCTGCGCGAGCAGTGGAGGATGTCAGGGGCGGCATGGGCGGGCCAATATAGCGGGGGGGAGCTAAGCTAGGTAGGTAGGTAACTTAGGTACTGCAGCTCAGCGCCTGTTTGGGGGATGTGTGCCGGAGACGTGCTAGGGTGCTTGTGTGTCAGGGTGCTGGAATGTCGTTGAACGCCGCTCCATATCAGAGCCACTGTCATGCCCTCAATAATGGCTGAACTTTCATCTAAGCAGTTGGAACCTCCATGTCTGAAATGAGTCTGGAATGAAGCATGATTTCATTCTCCAAAACAAAACCCAGGGTGCTAGTAAGACAACTTTCTTTGTTCAATCCCTTTGAAGACACAGTCTCAACGAACCAGCTCCATGCCACTAGGTAGGAAGACTGGGGTATGGTGTTTGGCAGGTGGTAAGTGCAGGTGCACATGACTTGGCGTTCAAGCTGCGCATCAAATCAACTACCTAAGTCGCGTACTCGCGGCTGGCTTTGAACCTCAAACCCAATCCGTCAACAACACTACCCACCACAGACAGGAGCTCCAACGATAACCGCCAAAATGAGTCGCCAAATCGATCAGGCGTTGCTCTCGTTGATGCCAACGTATACCCAAGATCTGCCGCCAACACTACTAGAGCTGGCGAACTCGCTCCTCGCACAGTCCCGACATCGTGCAAGCATGTTGAAAGCGGAAGAGGAGGTTGCCAGACTCTACGCATGCGCCAACATTGCCTGCGACAGGTAAGTCCAACTGGATCCTGATGCAGTCCTTGGTCAGGGGCTAACAGTAGCAGGTTGAAAATAACTCTCGATCTGCCCCCAATTGAGCCACGGCCACCGATTCCTCCCCGCATCTACAAGCGCCTGTACGCTCACCTTGACAACATCCTCCCTCACCCTGGATCCACTCCCCGAACTCCCTCTGGCCGCGTTCGGACACCAAGCGCGAGATTGCGTGAACTCGGTAGCTCGCCGGGTTCAGCAACCCGAGTACCATCGCGCGCAACGCCGACCAAAGAGAGGAGTCTTGCGCAATGGCGGACCCCATCAAAGGCTGGCAACGGGACACCGACGAAATCTGCCAGCAAAACAACCGTTTCCGTGCCCGAAAACGGACTTCACCCCTGGATCCAGCCAGTGACTCGATTCATTTGCCAGGAAACCAATCACAAGAGGCTTGCCCCCACCATACTTGCTGGCATGGAAGTGATACTTACCCCTGGCGGGCGGAAGACGGAAGATGAATGGGTACTTCAGAACGTCACGGCTTGGTTTGCGGCCATCTACTTCTTCGTCACGCAGAGACTTCTTGCCTTGGAGTCTGGGGAAATGCTTGATCGTGATGGGTACATTCCCAAACGCAAGGAGATACTTGCTTTGCTTGCTCGAGCGCGCAAGGAGGTCACTATATTGGGCCTAGAAGATGACGATGCCTGGAATGGCTGGAACAAGCCCAAGGTCGCCGAGTTTGACGACGCGGTTGCCCAAGTCACTAATCGCAACTGGCTTGAGGGAGACTGGTACCTTGGTATTGCTGACGTGGCCAAGTTGGCCGGGCGCAGTCAAATTGGTGATGTCGACATGGTCGACGAGGAGGCAATGCCTACCATGCAGATCAAACGAACGGACACGATGTTCCAAGACAAGTACGACTTTCTGAGCGAAACGAAATGCGCCGATCACAGAGTTTGGAAAGATTCAATGCTCGCCAAAATTGTTCAATTGACAGCGACAGGCGCTGCAATGGACTTAGATAAAAGTTGAAGGATCCAAAGACCAGCTTCTCGACCATATTATATACATATCAACCAACCAATCCCTTTGTTTCCCAACTCATTTTCCACCTTACGTCTCCCTGGCCAATATCGATGTGGCTCGGATCATCACGACAGACAAGGGCCGCTCACTTGCGAGCAGCACCAGAAGCGGTGGCTCGGGCCCTGGTGATGAAAGAGGAGATACCACCAGTGGGGGTACCGGTGGGAGCAGCGCCGGGGGTGTGGTCACCGCCGAAGCCACCGAAGCCGCCGGCACCCGGAGTGTGATGACCGCCGAAGCCGCCAGTGGGAGTGCCAGTGGGTCTGCTGAAGCTGCCAGTGAACTCGCCATCAGCGCCAGGAGTCTCAGCGGCAGCAACATTGAAGCTACCGCTGCCAGTCTGCTCAGCTCCGCCGAAGTTGCCAGTGGGTGTACCAGTGGGGATAGCAAAGCTGCCGCTGAAGTCGCCACCAGCGCCGGGAGTGTGCTGTCCGAAGCCGCCGGCACCAGGGGTGTGGTGGCCACCGAAGCCACCAGTGGGAGTGCCAGTAGGAATAGCGAAGCTACCGCTGAAGTCACCACCGGGTGTCTCCTGTCGCTTGCCAAAGTTGCTGGGAGTCTGCTCGCCGCCCTGGCCGAAGCCGCCAGTAGGAGTACCAGTAGGTCGGGTGAAGCTACCGGTGAAGTCACCACCAGCGCCGGGAGTGTGCTGTCCGAAGCCGCCGGCACCAGGGGTGTGGTCGCCACCGAAGCCACCAGCTCCGGGAGTGTGCTCGCCGCCAAAGCCGCCGGTGGGAGTGCTAGTGGGCCGGGTGAAGCTACCGCTGAATTCGCCAGTGCCGGTAGTCTCCTGACGCTTACCAAAGTTGCTGGGAGTCTGCTCGCCGCCCTGGCCGAAACCACCAGCGGGGGTACCAGTGGGAATGCTGCCGCTAAAGCCGTCGCTAGCTCCGGGAGTCTGGCCGCCGAAGCCACCAGCTCCGGGAGTCTGCTGGCCGCCCTGTCCAAAGCCGCCAGCGGGAGTGCCAGTAGGAACGCCGCCGCTGAAGTCGCCGTCAGCACCAGGAGTCTCCTGGCGCTTTCCGAAGTTGCTGGGAGTCTGTTCACCACCCTGACCGAAGCCACCGGTAGGAGTACCGGTAGGTCGGGTGAAGCTGCCGCTGAAATCGCCGCCAGCGCCGGGAGTGTGGTCGCCTCCGAAGCCACCAGCTCCGGGAGTGTGCTGACCGCCATGTCCGAAACCACCGGAAGGTGTACCAGTAGGTCGGGTGAAGCTGCCGCTGAAGTCGCTACCAACACCAGGAGTTTCCTGTCGCTTGCCGAAGCCGTCGAATAGACCGGTAGGCAGGTCGGTCGGGATGACACCAGAGAAAAAGCCGCCAGGAGTACCAATGGCGGTGGGGATGCTGATGGGAAGGTTTCCGCTGCCAGAGCCGGGGGTCTCAGAAGCATCGTCGCCGCCGAAGCTAGGAGTCTGAGCAGAGAAACTGCCGATGGGCTTGGCCGCGGCGCGGGCCGAGATGGCAAGTGCCATAGTAAGGAGAGAAAGAACCGCCATTGTGCGAAGGAGTGCTAAAAGTTGACTTTATGATTGGAAGAAAGAAAACAACGAGGGAAGGGATTGCACAAAAGACGGATCGCAGATCAACTGCAGGTCCTGAGTTTGAAAGAAAGAAGAGAGAGTGAAAAGACGGCGACGAAAAGGATGCTGAGATTGTGTTTACAGTTGCCGGAGGAGGAGTCTCTATATATGATTTCCGAGGCTACAACGCCACAGTTACCAAACTACCAGACTACGCACAACCATGGCGGAGAATGCCGTTTCTGCCGTTTGTTCCAAGCTCCTGACCTCTCTTCCTTGGTCGAGCCACCGTTGGAGGTTACGCGTTTGCTCCAGTATCCCAGTCCGAAAAACCAGGCGTGGTGGTTTCACTGCAACCCTCTGACATGTCGACCCCGGGGCCACGAATACAGCAAAATACCACAATAGACTGCTAGACTGCTACAGTAAATTCGTCCGCCGCCCCCGGTCCCTGCGTCTGCACTTACTGTAGCATTCCGCCGCAATCATGGCCCCGGGAGCTGCAAATCCCTAGAGGCTCCCCTGGCGATCAGTGATCAGTGCCGGGGTCCACTGACATCTATTTGGCGGAACATCTCACAGCAAGTGGATTGTGGCTAGTCGACGGTTTCTAGTTTCGGGTTGATGGGGACAGATGGGTAGTTGGTGGCCGTGGCGTCGGGCCCAACAGGGCGCTTGGGGATTTTTAGGGGCTTGAAGAGGGTCCCTGGTCGGCATATATTGGAGTGATGACGCGGCACGGGTTCCATCCTTTGTTTATCGTGGGCTGGCTGTCAGATGTTTCCCGTTTGGTGCTACAACCATAACCCTCAACCGTGATGGGCTCAGTTTCAGTCGCAACCCGTTTCAGAAGGCCCAGGGATCGATTCGCTAGAATGCTCTGGATTGCGCACTCGACGATGAAAAACCCCTTAGGGCGGCATCCAGATTGATGATTGATCGGGGTTCCTGTTTCGAGTCTGTCAATCCTAGCCCGGTCCCAGTTCTTCCTCGAGACGATTTCTGCACGGAGATTTTTAGTTGTCTTTCATCAGTGCTTCCTAGGAAGGCGGAATGAGATGGCGTGGCCTCGACACCGAGGAGAGGCGACGATAGCTTACACTTGTCTCCTTGGTTCCTGCACATGGATTCCCGCTCTGTTCATTACTATACGACCCTCGATACGCTCGCTAGTCTACAAAAAGTCTTCTTCTCAGAGACATTTATCAACCATCTAAGCGATCTTGCCCGGGACAAAGGGATGGCCAGCGCTTAAACCCCCGTCCACAGCCCAGGCCTGTCCGTTGACATAGCTGCTTTCATCACTTCCCAGGAACAGGGCAACCCGTGCAATCTCGTCTGCGCGGCCGCCGCGCCTAAGAGGATTAAGCTGCCCGATCTTGTTCTCAGTCCCGCGGGCGCGAGCAGAATCGTACATGGGGGCGGTCATGCCCGTCTCGATAAGGCCGGGGCAGATGGCGTTGACGCGCACGCCCGTTCCTGCGAGCTGGTAGGAGATGGTCTGTGCCAGCGAGACCACAGCCGCCTTGGATGCCGAGTAAGGGGTTGAGCCCGCGTTGGAGCGGATCCCGGCCACCGATGCCGTGCCAATGATGCTGCCACAGGGCTGGGGCTTCTCGGTAGAGGTTTTCATCATGGCTGGCGCTGCGTGCTTTGCAGCAAGGAAGACGCTGGACGAGGATATTTAACTGAGGCTCCGTTGCGGGGGTTTAGACGCAGCTAGACGATGGAGAAGGCGAAAAACCTGGCACTACTACCGGAGATGCCTGGGGGGAGAGGGAAGCGGAATATTGTACCCACCTCAGTGTGTTAGTCTTCATGATAGACATGAACTCATCGGGGTTGAAGTCTGAGAAGACGACGGGCTTGCCGACCACGCCTGCGTTGGCGAAGAAGACGTCGAGCCGGCCATAGCGAGAAACGGCATCGTCAACAACCTCCTTTACACGCGGCTCATCCGCAGCATCAAAGCGCCGCGTATGAACCTCGACGTCAGGGTAGGATGCGGCCAGCTCCTCCTTGTGAGCATTTAGGTTCGAGTCGTCATAATCACATAGATAGAGTGCTCGAGCGCCGCTTTCGGCATATTGGTGGGCCGTGGCACGGCCTATACCCAGTGGCGAGTTGACGCCTTTTTTCGATATGGTCAACAATGGGTTCTTACAGCAGCAAGTGGAGAGCAATGGAGCAATGGAGCAATGGAGTACCTGTGATGATGACAACCTTGTCCTTTACACGCGGGACGCTGGACCCAGGAGCGACCTTGCTGATGGGCTGGAGAAGTTGCTTGCCAATGGCGTCGATGCGGTTCTGAGCCTTGTCGGACATTGTTTCAGCCGCGATGTCCCAAACAGCACGATGACGAATGAGTGTGAGGGAGGATGGATGACGAGGATGAGGAACAGATGACGAGGATGAGGAAAACGGATGGCGAGGATACGAATAAGGGGAAGATGCGATGATCAGCCGGAATGGAGAAGCAATGGACAGAATGAGGGTTGTACAATCATCAACATCATTTTCTGCCTTCTGTTTGGAGGCTATAAGTGAGACTGACGGGTCATGGAGTGAGGGGTCCGTCCGGAGCCGAGGCTCGGCGCTTTGGCTCTGTCTGCTGTGAGATCGTCGCTAACGTCACGTGGAGCAAATCATCAATCATGTTTCACTGTAGGGTATGTCTCGATACGAGTAAATTGCTTCCGAGAAAGCAGTGACAATCAGGATTGACAGAACGGTGTTGTTGCTTGAATATTCCTGGTTTTCTTCTCAATGTGCATCAAGAAGAGAGTGTCGAGCTGTAGGCAGGGGGTATAGTGCTGTGTCGCCCCATTCTTATAGTGGACAACACAAATAACACTGTGTTGTGGCCATCTTTCAGCATTTTGGCGTCAGGATCGAAAACCGAGTGCATAGTTACACTCATCTATAAGTTAGGGAACAAAAATCAAAGATACCAAAGCCCGGGAACGAAGAAAGCATTTTCTAAAGCAGTGCTATTTTTACAGGCATTACCATACAACCCTTCTGCCAAGTTCTCGGCCAACAAGGCCGTGACCGAATTCTCAAACACAGCTTACATCACAGAGACAAGAAGTGGTAGAATTGAAGAAAAAGACAGATTGACGTACTGAAGAGCTTGAAACCAGGGAATTGTAGCTGCGCGAATTGTAATACTCTTTATTGTGACGGGAGAGGTTCCATCTCCTATGATCCATCACCTACAATTTTGCTTCTCCTAAAATCGCAACCGGAACTTCAACCACCTTGTCCCTCAAGTAATCCGCGAACCCCTTTCCAAAGGCATCCAGCCTAGTCGAGCTGCTCACGCCCCTTCCGAGGATTCCATATACAACAAAATGCACCGCGAAGATGTGCGGAAACTCCACCCGCTCCAGACTATACGTGGTCTCGGCATCACCACCGAGGAGCTGCCACATCCTCTCTCGCGACAAGAAAGACCGCAGCCAGTCCCACTGCTGCGCTGTGCGAACAAAAACTCCGACGTTGAGGTTTGAGCCTTTGTCACCCGAGCGAGCGAGCGCAATGTCGCCCAATCGAATAGCCCTGGTCGGGCCGGCAAAGGTGACCGGGGATGCCGTGTCGTAGTTGCATCGTTCGGAGAGGGGCTCATAAGCGATTGGGTGACCGGCGGAACGGGCTGAGATAATCTCGCCCGAGGCGCTTATGACATGAGCAGTTTCTTCAAGGTCGTTCTGCGCCCAGAGAGCTGGATAGTAGGCGAGATAGGGCTTGGGGATGGCGGTGCGCATATCCAGGGAGGAGTGGAAGCCTGGGACACGCTCAGCAACATATTAAGTAGGGGGTTTAGATAGAGTCTTACCGTGGAAGTGCTTCAAGGATATGTTTCCGACAGCTTTCGGAATCTCCATAAGAGATGTCGCATCTTTGGCCTGGGAGACGACTCTGATGTACGTGGTGCTGCTTGCTTGATCCCAAGGATTCTCCGCAGGGACACCAATTCTGCAGGTTTTGGTTTTCTTTAGCGATTCCGTCCATATTATTTTGTGAGTCGGATTCCTCACCTTTGGAACTCGAGAAAATCCAGCTTTGCAATGGCCTCATCTCCTATCCTTTGCCTGACCTGCTCTTCGAAGAGTTCGCATTTCTCCTTCCATCCATAACCGGCCGCATTCAGTAGGAGCTGGGATTCGTAGCCACCCTTGTAGAAAATGGCTACTTTTGTCGTCGATGGAGGCGGAAGTCCTTTGATGCTGCTCACGCGGACTCTGGTAGAAATTGTTAGTAGAAAGACTCGGCTGAAAAAGACAATATATGACGACGCACCTGTCCTTGCCCAACTCTTCCACCTTGACGCCGTCCAACACAGCCTTGGAGTCGCTGTGCAAGTACACATTCCCTTGCAACTCATATAGCAATTGACATCTAACTGTATCCTCGTTGACCACTCCCCCGGTTCCATCATGCTTCGTCACCACGCAAGAACCGTCCGCATGAACTTCTGCAATGGGAAACCCCGGATCGACGAATCTCTTCCAACCGCCGTACTTTTTATCCGTGAAGCCAGCAAAGTTGCCCCCCGTCACATAAGCCGAGCATTCAATCAGATGACCGGCAATCAAGGCACCGGCGAGCTCGTCGTAGTCCGTTGCTTGCCACGACCACCAATACCAGGCCGCGGCGATGACGGGCGAGGCATCGGATACGCGTCCGGTGATGACGATGTCGGCGCCGTCCTGGAACGCATTGACGATTCCACGAGCGCCTAGGTAGGCGTTGGCAGACACGATATGTGAGGCCACATCTGGGTTAAGAAAAGACAGTGCTTCCTTCAGGGGCTGGACATTGGAGTTGGTGGAATCTAGATGAAGCAGAGAGGCGGAGCGGTTGTTGGGAAGTAATTCTAGGACCTGTGGGAGAAGATCGTCTCCTGTGATGTAGGCAACTGACAAGTCATACCCTTTCTCTTTAACGAGCGCAGCAACTTTTTGGGCCAATCCTTTCGGGTTCAGGGCACCGCCGTTGAGAGCTACTTTGATACGTTTCTCGTTGATCACATCGATCGTCATCTCGAGTCCCTCCCAGGCGGTGGATTCGTAGCCAGGATGGCAGCCTTTGGCAAAGTCCTCTGCATTCTTGGCAATGTTGACCTCTGTTGGGGCTTAGAATACTGACTAGAAGACGGCGAGCCTAATTTCGAGTGGAACTCACCTGCTAAATAATCACCTGTGATAAAGTCAACATCGCCAAGGGTAGCTTGCTTGTACATTTCAACCGGTGGATCCCCTAGTGATAGAATCAGATTTGTTCAAGTGATAAGAGTTGATGTTCGACTGGGCATGTACCGCAATAACCCGAACAGTTCGCAATGCGGACGGGACGCTTGCCGAATTCTCCTTGGCGCCAATGTGCCATGATGTGAATTCTTGAGCGTACGCTGAATAAAATTGAAAGAATGTTGCTATTGTTTAGGGCTTCTGGGAGGAGTGGTTGAATTTTATTGCATGCTGAACCCCTCCAAATGTTGCCGCCTCTTGACGTGGACCAGATGACTTATATACAAAAACTCCATCTCGCGATTTGCATCACTTTAAGTATACTGAATTTCCGGACCAAAGTCAACTTCTCCTCTTAGAACTGACGCCTCGGTACTCTTTCGGAGTTCTGGTGTTCTTGCTAAAAACGACGTAGAGCATTGCGGATGGAAGCAACCAAAACTCCGGGTGGAGCATCCGGCCCACCAAGTTCGTGATCCACTCCCGGAGTTTTGAAGCAGATATAGCGTAAAACTCCGGCGGCTTTGCTCCTGGATTACAGAGATCTGCGTAATTGTTGATGGTATTGTGGGTTCTTCGATGCTATTCCGGCTATTGCGGACCGATGAAGCCCCGGATGAGAAAGGCTTGTTGCCTTGATTGGCGGCATATGTGTGGTGCCTCAATGGGAGTTGCAACACTCCGAGGCATGCTCTTGTTGATCATTCCGAGTTGTAGCTGTATAAGAGGCGCCAAGTGCCGGACTTTGTAAGACTAGTATTCTATATTCAATATCTACTTAAGCAAACAAAAGAAGTACTCTGAATCTTTTGGCACTCTTATGAACATGGACTCCTATTCTGTGCAACAGGAGAGCCAGCGCTTCCTCCAAGAGCGCCTCCTAGACGACAAACAGTTGTCTCTCCCACGCTCGTTTTCGGAAGCGGCAAAGAAAATCAAATTTGTCGGCAAGGATTCGAAGCCATTCATCCCAACCCCGTGCAAGATCACCGAGTCTGTATCCGCTCTGTCGGGACTTGTTGCCGCCGCTGCTAGTGCTGTGGCATCGGATCGATATGGCATCGATTTTCAGGATGCCGAGGTCGATACGTGAGTCCCCAGAACATAACTCTAGGCCAAGAAAGCAACCTCCATGAATGATGAATGGCAACTAACAAAATACAGTGATCTCGCAACCCTTTTCCTCGAATCAATCCTCCTGCCCACTGTAAATGGCAAATCCTTCCTCCAGCACCCGAGCCTACAGGCCGAATTTAAGAAGGGCGATATATACGAGATGAACAAGCCCATTCACCAGGAGGCTACCAATGTTTATAAGACCAAAGACGGCCGCTGGTATCATCTCCATGGTTCCATGAATGCGACGGCGACGATGGGCATGGTTGGCGTGGGAGAGCAAGACGTCACCCGGGAGGAGGCAATCAGCATCTACTCAGAGAAGGTAGCCCAGTACGACGCCGAATTCCTGGAGAAGAAGGCGAATGATGAGCTCAAGGAGGCTGGAGTGACCTGTCTCACACCAGACGAGTTCTTCGCATCGGAGCAGGGCAAAGTCATGAGCGCTGAGCCTCTGTGGAACAAGAGAAGCGTGCCAGCTCCCCGAAGCTCATGGCCGCAAGAGACCCAGCCGTCTGGATTCAAGCCTCTCGCGGGCATCCGAGTCATCGACTTTTCGCGTGTCATCGCGGCGCCCGTCATCTCCAAGATCCTGGCCGTCCTCGGCGCCGAGGTGGTCAAGGTGACGAGCGAGCACTTGCCGGACATCTCCCTCACCTGGCTGGATCTCAACACGGGAAAGAAAGACGCCGATATCAACTTGAAGACTGAACAAGGGAAGAAGGCATTTGCTAAGCTTGTCGAAGGCGCCGATGTCCTAGTCGATGGGTACCGGCCTGGAGCCCTGGCGCGGCTCGGCTTCGATTCTGCGACCCTGAGAAAGATTAAGCAAAACTTGATTTACGTTCGAGAGAACTGCTACGGTTTCAAGGGACCGCTTGTGCATCGTTCCGGATGGCAGCAAATCAGCGACTGCTTGGTTGGCATTTCCTGGCTTCAAGGGAAGTTCATGGATCTCGATGAGCCAGTTGTGCCATTGTTGCGTGAGTTTACCCGTCAAATAAGAGATTTGCATCTCAACTAACTTTGCTAGCCAATTCCGATTACCAGACAGGCCTCGTCGGCGCTGCTGCGATACTGCAGGCGCTTTCTGAACGGACAAAAGGTGACGAAACCTTTGACATTGACGTCAGCCTGACCCAATACAACATCTGGTATTATCGACTTGGCCAGTACAACGAGGAGCAGTCGAAGGCTCTTTTGGCCCGAAACGAGGGTTTCCATGTGAGGCACTACGACGAGATGCAAACCCTGCTGCTCAAATCGTATGCCACAATCCTGAAGGCAAGGCCAGGCATCCTGGAAAACCCAGAGTACTTTTGGGAAATGTCAGGTGACGAATGGGGTGTCAAAGACGAAATCAAGGTGTTGGCTCCTCCATTCAAGCTTTCTAAGTCGAAGCTGGAATATGCAGTGCCTTCTGGGTCGAAGGGAAGATCAAAGCCAGGGTGGGAGAGTCAGCCCAGGGGTCGAGGTATAAGAGACTCAACTCTTTGAGAGTAGTAGGAATTCTTGAGGGTACGAGTGTGAAAATAAAATGTTTTGTTTCGCTCTCTTTTATGCAAAATCGAAGCCCTCTAGTAGACTTGCTGAGAGGTCTTGCCAGTTCCATGTGAATGAAAGCGGGAGATCGTCTAGTTGATCAACGCTAAATGCCCCTGGCTCAGTACCCCCGGGAGCGGCTGATCCCAACTCAGCAAACTCTGGTGGCAAATCATAATTCGCAGCAATGGAGGAAAGACCACGATTGTTGTGGTCGGATCCCATGGCGGGAGTCGAAAGACCCGATATCGAACACTGAGTGCTTACGGCTGTCGACTCGCCATCGCTGGTCTGTGAAGCCGTCTTAGCGCTGAATGTATCTGTGCTAGCCCATGCCTTTTGTATCGCCATGCGTGCGATCCGCGACAGCTCGTGACAAACAGCTAGTATTGGTCGGAGAAAAGAGTCTTCCTGGGTGGTCACGATCTGAGAAATGAAATTTATGGCGTCGTTGATTGCTCCGAAACGAGTATTGACGTTGGGATCTCTGGGGTTTTGAAGGATGCAGATGAACAGAAGCATCAGTGCCTGTACAGGAAAATGAATTATTTCCCTTTGTGAAATGTTAGCAACGATCTTGAGATATATACTCGGGCCGCCATACCAGATAAATGCATGGTTTTCTCGAGGAACAAATGTCAGGAGCTTGATTATCTCGTGTGCTGAATCCAGGCACCTTTCAGCGTTTGGGAAGTAGGAAGAAGCGAGATCAAACTCCCGTTGCCCTGAATCCACCCCTCTCATTGAACTAAAATATCGCTGCCAGGCCGCAGCTCGAACTGTAATGACGCGACTGTGATATGAGAGCACAAGGCTGATAACAGTAGGAAGCTGGTGGCTCCACTGATCCATGATTGAATTGTAGTCCATGCCGCGTAGAAACATGTTACCCCAGTTGTCCAGCTCCTCTCCGAGGGTTTGAATGTCCGTAGTAAGAGCGTCAATTGACTTTCCAGATGAGGTGGCAGCGAAGAAGGTCTGGTAGACCTTGCCCTCGATGACTGCAAACTTGGCCTCGGCGAGGAGAACATTCAGAATCGCGCACCCATCTCGATTGACAATCATTCCCAGGTTATCCTTCGGAGACTCGGAAGGCAAGGGAATGCTGATATCATTTATGTCGTGAGCAAACGGCCGCCCAGTCCGGATGGAAGCTCTCGAGTCAAATACGAGGGCAAGCCAGAAAACCCGGGGCCTTTGTTCGCGGTCGACAGCAGACAGTGGCAGGTGATCAAAGGCTCTGTGCAAACCAGCAGAGTGAGATAAACGGAGAGCCGCTGCCGTGAGAAAGAAGAACGGCTGAGGATTCGGAGTGCCGCGGAAGAAGCAGGCCAGCACTAGGAGTGCTTGGACCGAGAGGAGGCTGACGCTGCGCATGAGAACTGCCAGGACGGCTTCGAGCGAATTCTTGGCCCATGCCCATGCCCGATCTGCGAGCTCCTGGTCCCTCGGATTCTGCTCGGCTCTCTTCCGCTGGGCCATGGCGAGTATCGCGTTGAGAGCAACAGATAATGCAGGATCCTCAATGGCCGTTGTTGAGCGTGCGTATTGCTGCCCCAGCAGCCCCATGAACGTTGGTGGATGAAAAATGGGCAGGGTGGTATTGTAACTTTCCAGGAACTCGTTGACAAGAGCCAAGGCATCATCCCAAGGCGGTAGCGGAGTTGAGAGGGTGGTCGGCCATAGGGTTTGTAGTAATGGGTGAGTCCAGCTGGCCCAGCTCCCAGTACCTTTCAAGGGCATCTCGAGGCGCTGCCGCAACGAGGCATCAGCTGTGCGTGATTCGATCCACTGCAAACCGACGGGCGAAAGGACTGACACACTTGATGATGGGCCTCTCTGCTGGTCAGCCTCATATAAGCGAGTACATCACGGGTTGTTTTACATACCGAAGTATCTTAACTCGCCCGTATTCTCAGCAACCATAGTCTCCCGGCCTGCGTTGTGTCTGATGGGAGCCACTGTTGCTTCTGCTGCTACTAATGATGCTTTTGCTGCATTCGATTGCTGCATATTACCATCGCGTTGTTGTCTCGTTCTTGGGCCTGCATCCGACAAAGATTGCCGTGATGTAGGTGAGGAGCCGGGCTCGAGGCTTTGTGCTGCTTCAAGTTCCCGAACACGAGCTTGAAGACGTCGGACATTACTTTGCCACATTTTTATTTTAGTACATGTCACAAATAGGAATAAAGGTAATAAAAAAAACACTTGAAAAACCACTTACCTCTCCATTCGACGGCCAGCTTGTCTATCCACGCGATCAGAATAGTGACAGTCGGTGTTGGCAGAGACACATTGTGAGCATGCTGGACGAGCTCCACTGCATTTTGTCCTCCTGTGGCGACATAAATCACAGGCCTTGCTCAGTATTAGCAGGGGCGCTTATACATGAGAATCAATGGCAAATGGATTGACTGACTTTGGCAATGCGACGCGTCCAGCCATTGGGTCTTTGATGTTTTGAAGTTGAAGCCATATTTTTCTGTAGGCAGAATTGTAGAAAGAGTGACGAATGAATGTCCATCCGTGTCATGAGGAAACCGCGACGATGAGATCCAAGCTCCGCCGCACCCACACCGGAAGAAGTGCGGGCCGCTAAACCAATACAGCCACCGCATTGCTGCCTACCTCGGCAATTCAACTAATGGGGAATACATCTTGAGAGTGATGCCTATGTGCGTGAGTTATTGTTCGTGATATTCTTGCGAGGTGAGGGTTGATGTCAGCGGTGATGGACGGATAGGCTGGCCTCGTCAGCAACAGAACCGAGTACGAAGTCACCCCGACCAAGGAAAGTAGCATTGGCTTCACCCACCTCTCAAAAATGATTCCACACAATTTTCCCCATTGAGTCGTCGTCTGTTCAGTAGTCTCTCATCCCGATGACTCAGAAAGTACGAAAAGAGGGGGGGATTGAAAAGGCTGCGTCTTAGCATCAGGCCGTCGAGCCTCGCCGTCCCTCACGTAACACTATTTCCTATTCGAGGAGCTAAATTTGACATGCAGAATAGTGCGCTCCGAAGGAGATGAGTTCGTGTCATGGTTGGCAAACTTTCAAGTCAGGGAACGAGTTGAATACCATGAAAGGGGTTCTTCTTTTTTTTATGTACCTAATTTTAATCACCGAGGAAAGTGACACAATGGTTGCCACTCGGGTTGTGATAGTTAGGGGATTTCCAGACAACTTTCCGGTAGAATTATGATCAGAACGATGGTCTACCAATTATAACACTAGCTCAAACAAAGACAAAGCCGTCCTTATGAATCCATGATTCCTTGGGCCAGAGCCTGCAGCCAGTGGGTTTCTTGGCTCATTTTAGTGCCAACGAATGAGACCCTGAGATGCGAGGTGACGGATTTCGATGGTCTTGCGGTGACCTCGAGAACCATCCCCTCGTGTCGGACTCGCATCCGGCGAGCTCGTCTTCAGCCGGATACCCTCTCTTATCCAATCACTCACAGATACACGCATGGAGAGCTTCTATTTAGGGGTCGCCGCTCCGCCTCGAAGCCCGGAGACGATCCCACGTGAGTGCCACGGCTCTCTGCAGTGCAAGGCCGATGGCGTCCGTTTTCCTGTGCGTCCCCTGCGGCCGACCCACGCCCGTATGACTTGTAGGTGCTCCGGGACGTCAGTATAGCGGAAATCGATAGTGCGGTCATTGTTCGAAAGCCTTGCCAGATAGGGGATGACACAAACGCTGGGGCAGCCTACGGTAGGTGGCCTCAAGTCAGCCTCAACCTGCGCTATTGCCACCACCATATCTTGGTTCTACTTTACACTGCGGGAGACGGTGAGCACATTTGGACCTCACCGCAAGGCAAACTGCAGCGATGTCGTCATGTTGAGCCTAATGAAGTAGAAATAATGCACAAAATGTCAGCAAATCAGGACGTAGTAGACTACTGCCTGTGGGTTGTCTGGAAAGTGGCAGAAGAGTGTTTGTGTTGGAGCAACGAGCCACCAACGAGCAAAAATGCGCCAATGCCAAACGTCCGTCAACCAGGCTCGGCATATGTAAGCTGAATCCTGTTTCTCCCTTGGCTTCCCATGAGGCTCTGGGCTGCATATTATGAGAGCATTACATAAACAGCGCCCTGTATTTGCCTTGGCTACAAAGCTGATGGCCATGAAGGCAATCTATTCGCACATGCGGGGACCGCGTGGGGAACGGGCTTGTGCAACCACCCGTCGTCAAACCGACTCTTTTTGCCTCGCAGGCAGTCAAAGGACGAAACTCGAATGAAAGAGTTTTCCTCCCTCTCATTCATGGAGAACCTCAAACATGGTCAGAACAAACACCTGCAAGTGCCGTGTCGATCGGCAAACTGGTCGAGTCTCGACTGAAGGGCGACACGGAAGGCTGCACATTGTTCGCCCCAAGCATCTCACAGCCCCGTCTCCGTTACTCTGAATCCTCTTCGCGAAACCCAGCAAATCATTGGATACCAGCCTGAGAGATCCCTGCAGCATGCTCGCTTGGCCTGCCAAACAATGGGCGTCCTGGCCACCCGCTCTGCGACACTGCCTGGGGGTGCAGCGGAGGACCAGGGGTGGGACACATCAGAACAAAGGCCGGAACGAGAAAGCCATTGCACAGGGCATGGATGGAAAGACATGTAGCTCAATATACTATGGCAGCCTCTTAGCCCGGAGCACTGGTACTATTCGGGTTTCCAGGCCAGAGCACACCAAACCTCGTCCCAGGAATAGACGGTACATCATCATACATGGGACGCAGCAAGAGGGACAGTCGTCCGGCTGGCCTTGCCGTAGCAGACATGTCGCGAGGATACATGTCACAGTTCAATTTAAACGCCATACTGTCGAGGTTGCCTGCATGGATGGCCTTGTTTCCCAAACACGGTACGGTAACAAGACAAACACGCATCATGTAGGGGCCTCGACACTAGGAGACTGTCCTGTTTCTCTTCCCGCCAACAGACCCTCATAGACTACCCGTTTTGGGTCGTTGTGCTTATAGCTTTGCAGCAGCCTGCTGAAGGCCACGCCGTGGTTTGAACTCGAGTAGTCGAATCTTATAGCGGTGTTGATATTCTCGCAGCAACTTACACCAAGACTAGACCCAAGAGCCGTAGTTGAATGACATCCCTTCCACTCGGGAACAAGGCCTCGATGATCTCAACCTACTCCAAATCGACACCGCGCAGAAAGCTCGCAAATGCCTTCCCGTTACCCGTACATCATACGAGACTATTCTCGTCGGACACGGGTAGCTGCAGCGGCCGTGTGACCTCCACCGCCGACCGCGGCACACGATCTGGTCCATGCTACCGGTCCAGCCGTGAGAACTGCCACCGCCTGCGCCCACATGTGTCTCTTGCCGGGGAAGAAAGTAGAAAAGATGGGAAGAGAAAAACAGAAGCTGGCATCTAGATGGCGTTGTCTAACATGGGTAAGCATAGCGGACAGACTGTGCTTCATGCCGGTTTGAGGCGGCTGTGGCATGCGAGGCGACTTGAATTTATCAGGATACCCCATCTCCACCCCCTTCGAGCAAACCCTTCCCTCCAGTCTTGTTGTTCTCTCTTATCTCGTCTTCTTCCTCTGATTCTTTGCTTTTATCTCAGAGCGTCGGCCTGTTTGCACCCGTCGTTTCGAGTTGCCGGGTTGATATCTGGCTGAGACTCCCCCTCCGCAACCCGTCTCTGCTTGCTGGGAGCATGTCCATCGCTTCACCCACCTCCCCCTAACCCTAGGTTCATCTCCAGATTGTCCCGCCATGGCTTCTCGGCGAGATGCGATCCCTGCGTGGGAGACAGGCTGCGCCGCCCACGACTGGGGCTCCATTGCGGCCGACGTCGACGACCCGCCCCATTGCGTCAGCGAGTGCCGGGAGAGGTTTCTGAGGGCCATGTTGCCCAAGGATGAGACATTTGGGCGACTGTGTGAGGTGTTTGAGGACAGAGACCACATGGACAAGGAGAAACCCTTTCATTCTCTCTACTGCTGCGACTCGCAACTCTGTGGCGTGGACAACCTGGGCGAAATCGGCAAAGATCGTATGTCTGACAATCCCGACAGAGGATTGAGAGTATTGACAAAGCCATAGCCAATGTGAACTGGTTCATCAATGTTTGCCAGGAGTGAGATTTCTCCATCCGTTTTCTTGCGGTATATCTGAACTAAACGGCTTGCAGCATTGGTTATCACTCGATAACAGACCCAGGGCCGCCAGACTCGACTTACACATGCAGTCATGACGCGGTATATGGAGGCGGCAGCCTTTGCCAGAGTGAGAGCCCAGAAGTTGCCATTGACAATGCTTCCTCTTCTCCCGTTTCTTCTGAAAGCATCACACAGACCCCAACAGTGTCTATTGGCAATGCCTCCTCCAACGGCAACACGGCTGTCGGGACGCCAACACCCACATCAAATGCGGTGCCCAGCTCGATGCCGGATCAGACGTACTCGAGAATCACGGACCCTTCCCTCAGCACAAGCGTGGATCCGTCGAACACCGAGGGCGAAGTCCAAGGCGAAAGAGGTCTGTCCACGAGCGTCAAAATCACCATTGGCCTGACCACCGTGATCGCCATCGCCGTCATCGTCGCCCTAGTCATCTGCCTGCTGCGGCGGAGATCTCGCAAGGGAGATATTCACCGCAAGATCAAGCACCCAAGCTCTCCCGCGCCGGCAGGCTCCCCGACTCCCCTGGTGTCGCCCGTCATCTCCAACTCAGAGGTTGACGGCATCCAGCTCGCGACCTCACACACTGATGTCAATGGCGTCCAGCTCACTCCCCCTGCTCGGTTACGCGAGCGCCGCTTACTACCCACCGCCATGCACCAGCGGCTTCCTCTGAGAGGAGAGCCGGTGGGACAGCCTGGTTTCCCCATGTCGCCTCTATACTCTCCCACGGCGGGCAAGCTGACTCCAAGACACGAGAGAACCCCCAAGATTCGTCATGGAGACAACATGGTGACAGTGCCAAGGATAGTCATGACAGCTTCGCACGGCGGGTATATGGGTCAGGATGATTGTCCAAGCCCTCTTGGAAGCCAATCCTCAACATCATCTGCCTTCCACTCTAGGTCTACGGTTGGATACCGCAACAGCTCTCCAACACGTCTTCCTCGTTCCCACTTCAACATCTCCGAACTGGTCAGTCCTGGACCACCACCAAACCGAGCCCTTCCATTCACACCTCCAAACGGATCTAGCAGCCTAACAAGCACCACATCACGCCCAAACGACGCCAACATTACCTCTGGCTTATCACACCAGCATCCAGCACAAGTCCAAGGGCTCAGCCCAGATTCGAGGGAATTATGTGACTTGACGGAAGAGTATAGCCGTGAGTCACATAACAGCTGGGGGAGTTGGGGCGGCGGATGCTCAAGTGCATCGATCTCGCCGCTGAGAAAGGGTAAAATCACCCGAAGTCCGGTCATGGGAGAGGCAGAGCTGGAGAGACTTGGAGGCAAATATTGAGGGGAGCTGGCAGCGACTAGGACAGTCGGGAGATAGTCTGTCGTGTGGTTACATAGTGCTCGGGGACTTGTATGTACTGGTTTGGTGCTAGAGAAAGGTACTGTGTTTGCGGCGAGGTGGGAAGGGAGCATCTAAAGGTTATCAGTTAGTACACGACGTGACGAGATCTTGTATCGGGACAATCTATGTTAATGAGCGTCTTTGCACGATGCTATTGTTATATAGCGTCATCCGTCTCCAATCGTGTATCATTTCTAGATATCTTTTCATGATTTCCTTTTGTTAGCTAAATCCCGTGCTCCTTGAGCGATTTTACCAGGTCCTCTATGCTCTTCTCCAGCGTAATCCACTCGAAACCCAGAAGCTCCTTGGTCGCGGTATTGTCAATCTTGAAGATCTGGTCCTCGGCCGGGAGCTCGCCACCGGGCACCTCGGGGCCGGGGATGCGGTCCGCAAACTCGGGGAACTTGGCGCGCACAATGTCGGCAATCCGGCGGTTCGAGAAGCTCCCGGGGGTCGTGAGCAGGCGCCGACCGCCGGCCGCCGACTCCTCGAGGGCGCGGACGTGGGCCCGGGCGGCGTCTCGCACATCGACCCACATCGGCACGGGGGTACTCACGGGGATGCCGTCCTTCCAGCCGCCTTTCAGCAGCGACACAACGCGCTCGTTGGACGTGTTAATGCTGTCGAGCGTGGCCAAGTGGTGGACTACAGGGCCGAGCACGAGGGGCGGGCATATCGTGACGAGGTCAAACGACGGTTTGTGCGTGTCGACAAAGTCCCAGGCCGCGCGCTCAGCAAGCTTCTTGGATGCGCGGTAGGCCGTGGCCGGCGAGCGGTTGATATCCTCCAGTCTCACGGGGTTCCAGTCCGCCTCGGTGAAGGTCTTGGCTGGGTTGGTGAAGTGAGCCTCGTCGATGATGGAGGCAAAGGACGACGTGATGATGACTCGCTTGACCGAGGCTGATTTATGGAGTGCCTTCAAGATGCCCGTGGTTCCGATGACGGCCGGGTCTATGAGATCCTTCTTGGCATCGGCTGGTGTTTGGTGAGCAATGTGTCCAGCGTCATAGCATCTCAAGCCAGGAAAGCATTTTACAATTACTCACTAATGTTGAAGTGGAAGGGGCTCGCTGTGTGCAACACGACATCGATCCCGGGCGTCTTGGCCACCTCGTCAAAGGCGCCTTCTTGAGCGATGTCCGGGACGATGACGACCTCAAGTTTGCCGGCCTCGACCTTGTCGGCGTGCGCGCCTCGAATCTTCTGCGCCTTGTTCTCGGAGCGCACAGTAGTCACAAGCGAGTAGTTCTTCTCCAGAAGCTGCTCGAGGGTGTGGGCTGGAACAGGGAACAGCGGTTAGTGAGGGGAGATGTTGACGAAACACAACGGGCAGCAGAGCGACGTCGACACCAAGACGCAGGTGTCATCGTTTGCCATATTGTACCATCGCCGACGCATCATTGGGACTTGTCACGAGAAGGACGTCTCTTGCGGGGCATGTCGTGCAGAGAGGGAATTGTACGTACCGGCGATGAAGCCAGAACCACCTGTTGGACGTAATTAGTGAGTGAGCGACTCATCATCACGAGGATTAGCCGAGTAGAATCGTACCAGTAAGAAGAACTTTTGTCATGGTTGGAATTGATTAATAGGACAAATGTCATACAAATGGGATAGAAACAAAACGAGGTCGATGTCTTCCTACGGCCAGTCGGTATCTAATATTGACGTCAACTTTGGGGGTTTATCGCGGCCGATTTCTTACCCCACATTCGTCATTGAGCCTTGAGGGTTCGCAACAAGGTACGAAACAATCCCATCTCCACCACGGTATTCACCATTATTAATCAACCCGCAATCGGGCTGCGGGAATCGAAAAGTCTCGCATCATCACCATCTTCCCATGTCAGGCACAAAAATAAAATATTACAATTGAGGTCTATACCGAGAGGGGTTGTCAATAGATACACGGGCTCATGCTCGAAAACGCTGCGCCTCAATGATAGCGACCCTTGACTCAGGTCTTTTTGACTCGGCCCGGCCTTTCCATACCGCCAAGAATAACCATCGCTTCGTCAAATCGCTTCCCAAACTCTTCGGAACCTTCACTGGGTGTAGGCGGCTTGTCGTCGCTCAGGAAGCCTTGGTTTAGGCTGTCCTCGCGAATGTCGACCGGCTATTTCACCTCAAATCTTCATTTGAAAAACGCCTGGTCCAGTCGGATCGTCCCTCACTTTCGGCATGCGCCATCGTGGCGCCAACAGCCTCAAGGGTCTTTCATTCTTGACCCGGCGTGCGATATTCTTCCTTGACGCCATCAGCTGTCGGCGTTAGACGCGTCTGCAGCGGTGACAGGAGGTACAGGAGAATCCGGGGGCTGGGGCTGGCCAATACCACCGAGACCGGGGGGTTGCACCGGGTCAGGAATTGGTAGCGACAGGGGTCCCTTGGGGATAATGATGCGACCGGGGAGACTCTCGCCTCGAATCACCTTTTCGACCTCGGTCTTGTCTAGAGTCTCATACCGAACCAGTGCCTTAGCCAGCAAATCAAGTTCGTTTCGCTTCTCTGTCAAGAGTGTCCTCACATCCTCATACGACTTCCTCAGCTGCTTCTGAACCTCTCTTTCGATTGCGGCCCTAGTTTCGGAGCTAAGGTTTTCGTATCGTCTGCCATACTCGACAGGTCCCAGAGTGCTGGACATGCCAAAGAGGGTTATCATCATGTAACTCAAGTCGGTGGCTCTCTCGAGATCCTAGGCACATGTTAGCCTGCTTTCAAGCAACAAAAAGAGGGGCGAGACATACCGATGAAACTCCCGAGGTCACCTTGTCGTCACCGAAGCGCATTTCCTCCGCCATTTTTCCTCCCAAAAGAACGCGGATATTCGACATGTACTCGGCGGCCGTGTAGGAATACTTGTCCATCTGCGGGAGTTGGGCAGTATGACCCAGCGAGGGACCTTTGGGAAGAATCGTGACCTTGTATAGTACGTTTGAGCTCTCCTTGTCAAAGAGCTGAACCAGGGCATGGCCGGCCTCATGATACGCCGTCATCTCCTTTTCCTTCTCAGTGACAATCATCGACTTCCTCTCGGAGCCCATGGTGACTCGGTCGAAAGCCCATTCCATATCATCCTTTGAAACGAGCTTTGCCTTGGCCCTGCTGGCTCGGAGAGCAGCCACGTTGAGCATGTTCTCCAACTCGGCACCAGATTGGCCAGGGCAGCGGGCAGCAATGGCTTGCAGGTCAACATCAGGCCCAACCTTGATCTTCTGGGCGTGGTGCTTCAAGATGGCAATGCGACCACGAACATCAGGCAGTTGCACTTCAACGTGGCGATCGAAGCGTCCGGGACGCACCAGAGCCTTGTCTAGCATTTTGGGGAGGTTGGTAGCTCCAATAATGATGATCTTCGTCTCCTGGTCGAATCCATCCAACTCGGTGAGAAGCTGGTTCAGTGTCTGCTTGGCATGGGCTTGATCTCTAGGGTTGCGTTTGCCACCAATTGCGTCAAGCTCGTCGATAAACACGATCGCAGGAGACTTCGCCTTGGCCGCAGCGAAAAGCTCACGGACTCGCTTGGCTCCAACACCAACAAAAATCTCATCAAACTCACTGCCAGACATGTAGAAAAAGGGAACACCAGCTTCACCGGCGACGGCTCGTGCAAGAAGCGTCTTTCCAGTTCCAGGGGGCCCAACCAGAAGAACACCCTTGGGCAGCTTGGCACCGAGGTCAGTAAACTTTTCGGGGTTCTTGAGAAATTCGACCACTTCCAGAAGCTCTTCCTTGGCCTCGTCGCAACCGTGAACGTCGTTGAAAGTAGTGGTTTGCTTCTCAGCCTTGACTTCAGAGTCTTGCTTGGCCCCGGGTCCACGGCGGAAAGTGCTGAGTGTCTCAATCAGGATTGTGACAGCGGCGAAACAAAGATATGTAACAACCACGAAGGTAGCGAGGAACTTGAACCATCGGAAAACGACAGACCGAGTAGATTCTTGGACAATGACGTGGATAGGTTCACCCTTACGGCCAAATTCGTTTCCGGCGGCACCAGATCCGGCCACAGCAGCGTTTCCAACAGCCTGTTCGAAGGTCGGCCACTGAGTAGTTCCGAACGACCCAGCCGCGGAGGCATTCGCTGTATTGTTCACGCCAGCTCCTAGCGATGCAAGAGCCTTGCGATAGGCGTCGTCGGTTGCTGGGTTGGTCGCGAAGCGATTGGTCTGGTATCGTTCAACCACAATAGCAGGCATGTTGGCTCGAAGAAGAAGTTGATAGAAGGCATTCTGGGCATTGGCGTTTCCGGGGTTCCTGTTTGCAGACTCTTCGAGAGAGGCTAGCTGGTTGCGAGAAATTCCATTCGCCGTGCCGAACCCCCTCTGCTGAGTGTTGATTGCACGCAACGTAGATGTGCTGCGAGATGGCAAGATACCAGAGGCGGATCGCATAAAGGGTCGGACAAAAGATGGGGACACGGAGGCCGTAGGCTGGAAGAAGGGCTGTCGCAAGACCGGATTCGTGGCATGGAGGCCAACTCGGCTGAGATTCGCAATAGTTGCTTGGGCGGTGGTGGGTACCATGGCATCGGGACCAACAAGAGAGTTCACGGCGCGGAGATTGACATATCGAAGAAACTCGGGCAACTGGGCTTCGGTGTTCTAGGCCTGGCTGTCAGCTTTGTTGGCGCACGCGGTGCTACACGCGACTCACCTGATGAACATTCTGAACCTTGGCCTCTGTAACAGGCACAGGGCTTGCAACTTTCGGACTGCAGGATCGTCTTGAAAGAGGGCTTGTTGGGCTTCTCCAGGGGATCATAACCGTATTCGCGACGGTGGGCCAGAGCTCCGTTGTCGCGGCCGCCACATTCTGCAATTTGAAAGTCAGCTTCTGAACCATGTTGGGTAGGATCCGGTGGGCCGTACCGGCAGTACCATGACGTTGTAAGCCATTTTGCAAAGCCCTTTGCTATCTCGATACCTATGATTATGTTCTGCGATCTGGGATCGAAGGAATAGGTTGGCCAGCCGGCCAGCCGATGACGTGGAGGGTACTCGGCAGCTGAGTGTCCAAAGCGATCAGACCCGCTCTTAGTATCGCTTCTACCCAGGTTCGAAGATCGTGAATGGGGGTTAAAGATGCGTCAAATAGTATTGTTCGAAGGAACTGGAAACTAGGTTTACCGGGCTGCACTCATTGTGATGAATTGCGCGCAGGCACCACCGGGTTGTTGGAAGTCTGTTAGCTTGCCACTTCTCGTCCGGACGTCGGCATCACGAGACGACTTTTCCCGTCTGGGCACTTGCTGAGTCATCGTCATCTTCGTTTCGCCGGCAGATTTTCCGTTCCGTCCCCAGATCTAAGGCAAGATCCGTCAAGATCTGTCGGGCTCACTTCGAGTGACTAATGAGACATTTCGATCTAGCACGGCGGGATGGATAGCGGTCTCCAATAGCCCGACCTTCCGACCTTCCACGGTCTTCTTGACGTTTTATTGGTGATTTCTATCGTAAGATGCGTATCTCCTCCAACGGATACCTCGGCTTCTATGACGTAATTTATACCACAACCTCCAAAACGCAAGGGATGAACCGAGAAATTGGTCACCCTGCTTCATTTCCTCTCAGTATAGCTTGTTCTTAGTGATCCACGGCCGGTTGAAGGGTATTGCCACAGCATGAAAACGAGTTGGCTGATGAAATGACAGACATGCGCCTCATTCGAACAGGAGAAAGTGGTTAAAACAAACAATTACTCAACTACTACGTAAGGCAGTTGAAAGCTACCTGTCCATCAGAATCGATGGTCAGATTTCACTCCACACAACCTTCATTAATCTTGTCCGGATACATCCATCTCATTTCCCAGCTCTGCGGGGAATTTTCGGGCCATGCGACTCATCGTGAAATCCCACCTCTATCACCTTAACTTCTCCTCAGGGTATCTCCACCAGTCTCTTCCCCGTAACTTCATCTCCGTCTCGTCAATCGTAATTGCCATAGCAGATTATTGCAGTCCATCCACGCTCATCGACGATGAACCAGGTCCTGTAAATCCTGTCTAGTATTCGATACGGCCCGAGCCTGCCATCCATCGTCTGTCAACCTTGCTGCAAACCCCCTACAGTAGCCACCTTGCTTGTGATGCAGCTGTGATCGATTCTGTCAGAAAGATTGGCATTGCAAGAACCAAATGCAAGACTGTCTCAACTGACTCGAAATGCCATGCACTTAGGCTCGCGGTGCTTGAAACATAGGGGATTCGTGACGCGTGAAAACAAACCAAAAAAAAAGAAGAAGAAATTCACGAAACGCCGCACTCAGGCATAAAAATAGAAGAAACAGAAAGCTGGCCTGTCGTTCTTGATCCAATACCTAAGTAGTGAAATAGGAACGGGTCCAGGCCGAGACTGATAACGTGCATTCCTCCAGTTGGGTATCAACGAAGCCCGTTATAGCCAGTAGGTAGAGTGAGCCACCCACATGGATTCAGCCCTGTTTATCTCAAGTGGTATATCCCAACCAAAACAAAAGAAGAACAAATCAACAAAATGGGAGAATATCTGTCTGGTCCAGTCCGGATATGGTATTGATACAGGAAGTTGCTCGATCGAAAATCATTCAAGATGCGAGTGCGCCGGTAGATGAAACGCTCGATCAAACGCCGAAATTAAGCCGATTCGGTCATAGGGTCTCAAGCCTGCTGCTTGGCAGTTGCATCGTAGGGTCATCAAACTCGATCTTCGGGCCACATAAGTCGTAAACGGCGGTACCGTATGCGGGTAACTGGCCAATGGTCGTGACCTCGATCGGCGCTTGGTACTGAGACCAGTGCTCCTCCTGGGGTTGAGTGGCTGGGTGGTGATAGTTTTCGACCGTCGGTGTTGGAGTTTGCTGCGCCTGGGAAGTGATTGGCTGCTGAGTCTGGCTCAAAGCCTGATGCATTGATTGAGGATACGATGGCATGTTTGGGTGAGAATCCACTGGCGAAGCAGCCTGAAGTGTATATGACGGCGGGTGCTGCTGTTGGTGGCCGTAAAAGCCATCCTGCATCATGGGACTGTGTACGGAAGCCGCGGAGAAGGTGCTTGGGCTGCTTTGAATAGACGTTGGGATCCCTGACGGTGGGTACGGCATCTCTATTGAGGGTCTTTCAACTTGCTGGGCAAGTTGATATTGGTGTTGGATGGGGTTCGTGTTCATTGTTGCAATACCTGGATTGCTCTGGTCTGTCACGTAGTAGGCCTGCCGGGGGATGCTCGCTGTTCGTGGAGGCATGTGCATTCCCGCCTGCTGTTCTGCGATGGCTTGAGGATGATACTCGGGAGGAACGCTGGACGGAATAGGGTGGCGGCCGACATATTGCTGTTGCTGGATGGGATAGGCGTGCATTGCCGGCCCAAATTCAGGAAAGGAAGTAGCGCGATGTAATGAGCCATGTGGCATCGCATTCACAGGAATCATATCCTGGGGCGACCAGGTCATCGCAGAAGTCTGTGGAGTAGACGGGGATTCATCGTCGTCGGAGTCCGAAGAGTAGTCGTCCAGGATGTCGTTTGGGTTGAGTCCTTGCTGGTGTGACCTACGTTGATGCTTAACCATGGTAGTCTTTCGACAGAAGCTGACATCCTGTTAGCATGCGTTCAGTTGAGGCATGTTGCCATTGCAAACCTCTTCAGGCACCCGTTGTGACCACACTTGTAAGGGCGCTTTCCAGTGTGGATGCGTCGATGACGAGCGAGACTAGAGGACTGTTGAATCAGTTAGAGATGAGACTCTTGAGGATATATGCGGCCACTTACGTCCGAGAAGCGTTTGCCGCAACCGATGTGTTGGCATTGGTGAGGCTTCTCCCCAGTGTGTGTCCGGATATGTACAGTTAAGGCGCTTCGCTGGATGAAGCTCTTCCCACATCCTGGGGTAGAGCAAGAGTACGGGCGCTCATTAGTGTGGATTCTATAATGCCTTTGTAAATCAGATTTGCGGTTGAAGCTCTTTATCCTTGATGTTAGCCATCGGGAGGTCTCAGAGGAGGAACAGAAGCAGCAGACCTTGGTGCACGATTGCCAATCACACTGGAATGGGCGAGCCGTAGGCTCATTCTCAACAAGTTCCAAAAGTTCCATGGCGAAAGATCCAAAGCCCGGCGAGGTTGACGATGGCAAGATACGTTACGACAGTAACATTCAGGAGCAGATGCTGTTCGGGTCGTTGGATTTCCTGACGAGGATTTGGGTGACTTGTGTATTGAAGTGGACGAGGCTAGAAAAGCAAGATCACACTGGTGGGAAATTGATTGAATTGATTACTGTCGTGGTGAGTTGAGAAGTTGCGCAACACAAGGTGTGCTCGTCAGAGTAATCGAGTCAAGGTTTGGCCGCGTGTGGTTTTGGCGGGGTGACGTCTGGCGCGGAAGAAACCCACGGTGAATGTAAGTGCAGGGAGTGTGTGGCAGCGGGAGTTGGTTGTGTCGGCGGATGATGAATTCTGTCGACCAATTTGATTGTTGGTTGACAGTGGCGAGGGTGACGGTAGAGGAATTAGGGGGCATGAAGACAGTGTATTAAGTAGGAGAGGATGAAGACCAGGTGGGAGATTAGGATGTGAAGGTGGATGAAAGTGAGGTCGAGGAGGGGGCACTTGAAGAGTCTGAGAAAGGGAAGAATATCGGCAGTGGAGGAAGGTTTGCTTTTTAATATCAGACGCTGATCAGAGAGACGCGATGTAGTTGACCTGTGCTCAAGTCGTGGTGGAGGAGGGCCGATGATGTCGATTGGAGTCAAGCCAGGTCGTGTCGAGAAAGTCGAGATGGGGGGAGCAGTGGGAGATATCGATGAGGCGAGTGGGTTCTGGGCCTTGATCAGGCTCGACAGGGATCAGGAGGGTAAGGGCTGAGGGAAAGTTGTGATATTATCGGCCAGGACCAGGGCCGGACGATGTAAAAATGGACGGGGGCAGGGAGAAAGCCGCGAACGGGCACGATGATGCACTCTGTTGTTAGTTATAGGTGTGGGCGCAAGTGGCCGTGGCAGAAGGAAGACGAGAGCTGGAGCCAGAGGAGAGCCACAGGAGGAAGCCACGCAGCAGGTATAGACAAGAGGCCAGGGGACCCTGTATGGCGGGTGTCAGTGGGGCTCATTCGGCAACTGGAGCTACGAGGAGCAGAGACATCGTTGTAGCTTGGGTGGGAGAGAATGAGCGGACAAGAGAGACTTGAGAGAGAGGGTGAAAAGAAGATCCATGGGTCGTGGTGGAGGAAGTGGTACTGAGGAGTGAGGGTAGGTAGTGGATGGGACATGGAAGATGGAACAGGGGCGCAAATGGTGGGCGTGGTAGAGGGTAAAGAGGGCGTGCTAGAGGGCATGGTAGTGGGCGCAACAGTGGCCCTGGTGGGTTTGGTGAAAATGAACATGGGATGGGCGGGATGGAGACGGGGCGGACTACTCGCCTTAGGTACGTCAAATGTGAAGGGCAGAGATCCTGGAATAGTGGTCCCAGCGCAGTCCCCAGCGTAGCGTCCGGCGTAGCGTGAGTTGTGAGAGAGCCGGGTTGAGCCGTGGTGGTCGTGTAGGTGTTGGCAGAGAGCAGCATGGGTTGCTTGCTCTCGTTAGGTAGGTACCTAGACTCTACTCTAGGGGCTCTCACCGTCGCCGCATCCATGGCAGCGCGGCCATTGGGTTGGACCACCCACCGGCCCATTAAGGTCTCGGTTGAGTGGCCGTCGATAGCAGTTCTGAAAGACGACAAGGACGCACAGTGCATTCACTGACTGGGTAATGGACTCGTAGCCTGGACAAAACACTGGTCACTGTGGTCAGCCAGGACAGAGGCTAGAGCGCTAACGCACGAGGAGTCGAGCTGGCTGCATGTTGACTCTAAGCAAGGGAGAGGGGATGGTTAGACCCGCCAAAGGCTCCGGAAGGCTGAGAACATGCATGCAGGATGCGCGGCGCACCAGTCGCCTCTAGCTGCTGTTTTTTCTCTGCCGTATGAGTTCTGAGTCGAAGGTTGGTCTGCTTCTGCATCTGTCTCTGTTGCTTTGGTGCCAACCAGGAGAAGGGGGGGTTTGCGACTTGTGGTGGTGTGGCCCTTGTGGTGTGCGTCGGGCTGGCTGGGGTGACTCGAGTACCCCAAGTGGAGGGGCGCTTCTGCCCTCCCAGCCAACCTCAACATCCCAGGCTGTGCTTCCAATTCACTGTGGATGATGGATAGTGTATGGCGGTACGTGTGGTAACCAGTGGCACTCGCTGGGTGTCGCTGGGTGACCCTTGGATGACTCTTGGGTCTTGCGGGCTGTCGCTGGATGTCGCTGGCTGTATGTGTTTCCTAGGCGTCTCTAGGTTTGTCCGTCTGTCTGTCTGTCTGTCTGTCTACGTTACCACTAGGTAGGGACGTTGTTAAACCTTCTCGCCTTCAATGGGCTCACGGACATTTGTCTAACAAATGTGTAGTGAAATGCTGCCGACTCTTGCCAGATCAGTTCATTGAAGGCTGCGGGACGACGTACGATGGAGGTATGAGGTACGAGGGATGATGTACGATGTACAGATGGCATGGTACTCTGCAACCCACCTACCTGCCACCCTGTGTACCTCCTTCGTGTACCTTTCCCTCTTGGGATAGCTTCCACCTCACTGTTGCATCTCAGACCCCACCATCCTTAAAGTACCTTAGTCGTCCTTCCGCAGTGCGTGGTTCGGCACAAATCCCAGACCTCGTCTCAGCTACCGAAGCTCCCAGTTCTCTCATTTTTCTGCAGCCCCAGAGTAGAAAGGTCTAAGTAGTATCCTGCGAGTCGCTCACCCTCTTGGCTCCTCGTGTTGAGGTTGTATCGGAGAGACTTGCCGTTGCTTCTGGCCACAGAAATTGTCTGCCGCTAACCTCCAAGTTGGCATTTCAAGTTAGCATCGTTACTTGTCAGGTGTCGAGTGGCATCGTTGCCCAGCGTTGCACAGTGTTTACTGCTCAATCTTCTTGATGCCAATTGAGCATCATGTGCTCTTCATCTCAAAGACCAGGAAGCACAGCCCCCAGGTCCACTATCCGCCTTACGTTGCAGTCAACAAGTCTTTCCTCCACCTACCCAGCGAGTTTCGTCAATCTGTAGAGAGCAGCTCATTCTAGTTCAGGCTCATTGACATGCCATATAATCCGTTCTGTCCATCTGCTCTCGTTCGCCCAGGCTCAGACCAAAGGGACACCAGCAACGGTGGCGAGGGAGCGAGCCACTTACTAGACTCAGGCGCAGTAGCAGACTGGTGGGAACCCTCATACTAATTCCTACGTATAATTACTTCGTGTGAAAGGTATCCAGAGCTGCTCTACTGTACGGATACATAGAGCACAGTACAGTACAGACCAAGAAATGGATCCAGAGATCCCCACCACACCAACCACACCCTGGTCCGTCCCGGCCGATTGTCACCTTGCCGTTCCTGACTTGGGCTCTCTCCAAATTCGCTCTTATCCTGGTGCGTTTTCTCGTCCGGCCAGACCAACAATTGACCCCTGGCCCGGTACTTTGTCCTTGCCTGCCGAGTACGAGTACCGCTGGCGCACCCTTCCCGGTCAAAGTCAAGTCCGAACGAACCCTATCTTCTGGAGTAGAGGAGGCTGGTTCGTCTGTCCTTGCCAGGATAACACTGACAGCACTTAGCATGGGCACACATTCTCATCACCCAGTTACTAGTGGGCTTCAGGGAGCGTAGATGCGTCGCAACCCAGGTGGGGACACTCGAGCTCACCCAGAGATAACTGGTCGACTGCTGATGCAGAAAACCCCCTGACCTCCACTAACACCGATTCGATCCAGGCTCTCAAACCCCCCCAAACTTGGATGTTTCAAGCAACCACCTCCACAACTTCAAACATATCGATAGGGTCGATCAATTCTGAGGCAACGCCTCCAACAACATCCAAGACGCCCACAGCTCAGGCCCTTTGATCTCGTCGCGCAGCCTCATGTTCCATGCGCCTCTTACCTGCATCCCCCACAGGCCATGTTTGAGCAACGGGATCTCCCTTCATCCGTCGCATTGACCTTGACATTGGCCAACTGTTTAATTTTGGGTCTTAGCTTGGCTCACGTACCGCTCAACGTCCTTGCTTGTTGGTTTGGTACAGTGGAAGGGTGATGTTTCTTCAATTAGGCCGGACCCTACGCGCCAACGACTATTCGAGCGATTGACGATGTGAATATCAGGTCACAATCATGCACCGTCTCTTGTTTCCAAGGTCCGAACACAACAGCTTGTCCAAAGTCCAAGGACGCTATTTCATCTCAAGGTCTGTCCAAGTGGGTTTCGCAGAGGACCGAGCAACAACCCAGCTTCACAGTGGAACATTTTCTGTGTGTCGCTGGGGCTTCCCAACCTCAACTGTCAGGGCGCAGCGGGATGGTGAGCTTGTCATCCGGCTCAGAGTTCCCTACCTCACGTGGCAGGCGAAGCCAGTCAAAGCCACGATTTAGAGACGTGTTACACCAACCATCCCATGATGGCCGGCTCCAGTTTTGCCACATCATATTGCAACAACTATGGTTCGCGCTATATATTCGGCATCTCGAGCTATGGCAGGAGGGATGCCTCGATCAGAGGTCTATCCTCCTCACACGCAGGGCCCAACTAGCCGCAGACCTCATTTCGAGGCACCAGTTCTCGGCTTAACATCATTGAGCACTGCCAAGCCTTAGATAGATTAGTGATGGCAAAATCTTGACTTAACAACTAAGGGATCACAGCCGGTGAAACAAACATCGGCGCATGCCCCCCGCGCTACCATCGGTCATGTGCCGGTCCGCAGAATCACATCGATTTCGTCGCGCGGACGCCTTGTTTAGTTTGCGGCCGATGCCAGATCATGGTGCTCGTGCGTGCAACATCACGTACCTACTACGTAGTCGTCAGAGCAAGTGCCGAAAGATCAGCCAGGCCCCTGCCCTAACCGTCCTGCCAGGATGACGCTACACGTGGGAGCAAGTTTGAACCCTGCAACGAAGGGTTCCTTGTGATGGGCATCCTACGACGTACCTTACCGATACTAATCCGGTAGCCCATCGAAAGTACCGCGGAATCGTACGATGACGATCACCAGCGGCCCAAATGCCGTCGGCGACGAAGGTCCCCTTGAGTTTGGGCCATTGTGACGGTTACTTCGCTGCCTTGAAACACCACGATAATGGTGTCTCGTGCTGGACCTGCAAGTCACAGTCGCAGCGATCCAAATTACGTGCCTTACCCACCTTCCAGTACCAGTCCCTGACCTTTGCGAGAATTTTTCGAGTGCTTCCGGAACACTAAAGATGTGGGGATCTTTATTCGGGGTATGCAGGAGAAATGGATCCCATTGTGGACGAATCGTTCATAGTCCTTCCTCTCAACCTCTCGCTGGCCTTGATTGATGAACAGCTCATCAGGTCGTCTGCGTTATCGCCGTTTTGGGCGGACCCAGTCAAGAGCCGTTCCTCCGAGTGATCAACAGCCCACAGGCCTCTTGCATGCGGGCAGACGGTTGCGCACAAGAGACGAACGTTGACTTCTCTGGGGCGAGGTTGTCTAGTCTAAGTCGTGGTCTAGAATTGGGACTCAGTGTGCACACGCCGCACTTTGACCGAGAGGAACTTCTGATGTTGACGAAGTAGCTCCTTCGTGGTGGGAGCTCGCGCGGATCCGATCAGCATGAACGATGGCGATGGGACACGCAGAGACTCGTCCCAAGCACAGTTCCGAGCTCATGGCTGGTCGATGTGGAGACTGGGTGAGAATGATGTTGAGACGGGTGTGGCAAGGCCGCGGTATGCTGGTCCAGGTCTGGTGCTTGCTATCCCCATGAATGCACCCCGTGATCAGCAATCGGCAATGTGACGTCGGCGGCAGAATGAGGCGGATCGACGAGACTACAGAAAACTCTTTCAACTCGACCATGTCGACAAGATCTGTCGGTCAGCCCTGGAATACCAGTGTGGACAGTTAACTGCTCCGGTAGAAGTGGCCCAACCGGCACGCTCCCGCCAACCCCGAATTCTGTCGGGCATTACGAGGCCTAACAGCCGCTAGTATGGTCGGAAGTAAGGCATTGGCTAATAAAACTGCCCTGGATTATAGCGCTGGCCATGAACCATTCATGCAGCTTTTGCTGTCAGCGTCGTGAGCAGAGTAACGTTGCTCTAGGACGGTTGATCCGCGCCGTTAATCATCTCGCATTCACCTCTGCACACGTGCCCTCTCGCAATCTCTTCTGTGGTGCAAAAGGCACCTACACTAGGTAGCTGTGGCGGCGGGGGAGTGTGCCTGAGGCTGGCAGCCCTAATACACATCTCAACGTCTGTCAAAATGCAGTTCACTGAAACTCTCTTTTTTCATCTCGCACCCATGACCCTGAAAACATCGCAACTATCAACACTCTCGAGCAGGGAGTCCTTGCCCGGATAGGCGCCTGGCTCTCCCCGATGAGGCGATGAAACTCACATCACGGCATTATTTACGTGAACCTCCGATGCAGCGGACGGCAAGTGGGCCCAGACTGCTATTTTTTTCTCAACTCACCAGTGCGCTCAGCACTGATCTTAACATGAACCGTTCTTATACCGTACGCCGTTCCAGCCAGTGTCTTTCTAGTTACTCTCCAGGAATAGATCTTAAATGGAGCTGTTGACTACTACTGGGACTAATGTCTTCAGTGTAGGGCGCAGCTCTCATCGATGTAGGGCGGGTACTATCTCTCTCAGCCAAGGTATTCGTCAGTCCAATCCCCACAATGAACTGACCTGAGACCACCTCAAAACAATGGTCGCTTTCAAGCAACGGCTGCCACGTGCGGTTTCTCGGCTCTCTCCTTAGACAATAACCACGCCAATCGGAATCAGGCGGCAATCCCTTCTGGAGACTAGATCGCCCTGCCTTCTTAGTGCCAGACACCAGACCCCCAAGAGCCTAGCCCGAGCCTAGATCGTCCGAGGTTGTGACAAGGCCGTTAGTGTCCACTGGGGCATGGTCGTACAGACCAAAAGAATGGACATTCAATGACAACAAGGTGACGGCGAGTCTAGCCAGCTCAGAGACTAGCGACAGTTGCTAGCCCAGTGATCCTACTGTATGATCCGATGCTTTTGGCTAAGTTTGAGCACCAGACTCCAGAGTCGGCGATAGTACTCGATTGTCCGATCAATGTGATGACTTCATGCCCTTGACATGAGTCGGCTGAGAATTAACTTCGATTGGGAATTGATATCTCAAGTGAGATTTGGGTGTCCCAATTGCCCCCCCCTCGCCCCCTGCGAAATGGTTTTCCAGAGAACTCGGTCCACACCGACATGGTCGACAGCCCAAGCCACATATCCAACACAGGTACAGGATGGTACGGCCCAACGGCTTCTAGGCCAATTATTGCCTGAAGCCCTCGCCCCAGCCTGACGAAAATGAAAGCCAGTCGCCACAACACCAACGAGTCGTCGCGCCTCGGATTCCCACCTGCTGCCTCAGTATCTCCTTCACAACTGCCTTACGATGGATGCGTCTCCGCTCCGAAGTCTCTCACGCCAATGTTCCACTCACAGCCCTCACCATGATATTAAGATCTCAGGATACAGGTCCCTTGTCAAAGATAGCTGTCCAACAAACTAAGAAATGACTGTTGACTTGAGTCAGCCCTAAGTGCAGTTTGTCAAGATTCGCCCTCGATGCCGGCTGGAACTCTTTGGGTTAGCTATCAACGGCATTGTGCACCGCGGGGTAGGTGCAGGACACTACAGGGCTGACCGATATAATGGCTTCTCAAGAACGCCGATAACCCTAGCGACGCCGCTCAAGTGCCTTCATCGGTCAGTCCTCCCGTTTCCGATTACATTTGACCAGCGCGAACGGGGGGACCGGTCTCCTCGGCCGGTGGCGGGATGGTTTCGATTCTCTCCCAGTGCTTCCCAGTCTTCGACCATTGAGGCGCTTTAGTCCACGAACTGTTTGACAAAACCGGCCAAGCCGTTCAACATGATTTGATCAAAGGGGCATTAATGGGTTGTCATCTTCTTGCTTCTGATCTAAAAAATCTGGAGTGGGTGCAATCCCCCCTCGACGTGAGGAGAAGGAAGTTGGATGTGCAAACAACCCCTTGCCACCTCCTTTTGATGACCTTATCTACTTGAGTGCGGGTTTCAGTCCGCGCACAAGGGTCACAGATGCACCACGCAAAAGTGAGTCTCATTATTCTGAAGCTTTCCAACGCAGACGGGCTGCCTCCAGGCCATCACCGCTCCGAGTCGCATTTGACACGGTCAAGACTACATGCAGGATCTGAAACACCGAGTCAGGGTAGCCCCTGGAGGAACGTGTGATCACGGACTGTTCCAGGTTCAGGGAGCAAGCAGTGTGGCCTACTGGACAGATTCGCCTTTTGAAATGACGACTAGGATGCCACTATGCCCTGGTCTATTCATGGGTCTGTGGCGATTCCCCCAGACCCAAAATCGAGAACGGTCTGGCGGGGCGCCGCATTAATTCCAATTTCCTCAGCATCGAAGACGATTTTTGCGTGCCTCCATGCCAACATGCCTCTCAATTTCGACTGAACGCCAAGGCCTAGCGTCAGCTCCAAAAGCACGCCACAGCTACATCCGGGGTCGCCATCCGCCACGAGGTGCTCTTAGAAAGATCACTAGCGTACTTCGAGCGATGAACACGCCATGGAGGGCGTTCAACTAGGTACCTACCGCACTCCCCTGTCCCTGGCGAACTGGGGACCCCTTCTCGAGAGCCGATTAAGAAACAAAAGATGCCAAGATCAACGCCAAGGTTCCTTACTGTCAACAGCTTAGCACTGCGGGACAGGTACCACCACAATGCCGCTGGATATCCATCACCGGCTAGTAGAGCCATTTGGAGGAGAGAAAAAAATCGGAGGCAGCATGACCAGCCTGGGATTGTGAGTATCCGTTAGATTACGACAACTGATTCCCAACAGGATACTCTATGCAGATCGACAGTACGACAGGGTTGCCTGAGCCTTGCGAGTCATTGATGGTTGAGGTGAGATTGCCTGCATCGAATGGCCTGAAGAGGGCCACCGGCAGCACTGAAAACCGCGTTGCACCAAACCAAACGCTACCTACGTTGGGAATGTGTAGGAACACCATGGATGGCACCCTGAATTCTGCGACAACCACTGATATGTCGAACCACTGGTCAAAGCCTTCATGACAGGTGGAGGCGACCCGCAAGGCCCGCCCCTGGCCCAGTTCATGAGGGAAGCGGTGGGATTTCATCTCGCAACGATTCAGACCTGATCATCGACCCTCGCACGACTATCAGCTGCAGTTCAGGTGCGTTATCGCATGGATTTAGCTTGAAGAACCGGCTCCTCAACGACATCAAGGTTCAGTCTCGAGATAAGTCACATCCCGCCTACTGTCGTGCGACAATCGCCATGTTCTGCACCAGTTCCTGGGCGCTCGAAACACTATACGACTCGTGCCAACACTACCACATGTTGTCCAATGCGTCAATCCCAACAACAACATTCCTATGAGTAATCAATGCTTGATCCTTCTTCTGACAATTGCAATGAGCAATTGCATGGTCGCTGTCTTGGGCGAATATCATGGTCAGCCGAAATGTCTGTCGTTTGTATCCATCGAAAGGAAGGCCAGCAGAACTCTTTGACCGATCATCGTCAAAGGTTTTCCTCCAGTACACTTAAGAATACCTTTCGAGGTCTACACCACACACGCCTAAAAGTTTGGACAAGAGTGAAGCCGCACCAATCACTATTATGGTATCATCCACGTTAACCGTCCATATTATCACTCGTGTCAACGCCTCCAATAGACTAAAAAGACTGTCACATTAGCCAGTTCAATATTTAGAACTAGGCGCAATGGGTTACACAGACGCCGAAAGCTGGAGGATCGACGACTCAGCGATCAATAACACCCAATCACGTTTTCTTGGGCATCTTTGAGCAACATGTACTTGCGACCTGACACGTCTTGAAGATGTGCCAACTTCCACATGTATCGGTGTCTCCGTGGTTTGCGAGGCGCTGGATGCATGTTGTGCTTGTGCTGAGCACTCTTCGCCCTTGCATTAGTTCTGGGACAAGTTGTCGCATGCGATATCTCAAACCCAGGGCTAGTTACGGCTGAGAGAGCGGACCCGCACCGAACTTCCTAGGCAGCGCTGAATCCTACCGCCTAAGCTGTGAGATGCATTGCAAGTTTCCTGAATGCAGGTCTTCGGGAGACATGTCATCCAAGCTCTGGTCAGGTACGCGCTGTAGGCGCGCCTGCCTGCCAGGCATGGGTCTCCCCACCTTCTAAGCCAAGCTAAGATCCGGAGGTTTTTTCTTTTATCTTGCTCATGACGCCCAATCTAGTCACCACCAGGACAGTCGGCGGCGGTACAAGGCCGTTCACAACGAACTAGGCGTCACCGGAGTGGAACTAAGGCTGTCGCAAAACGTGGGATCAGCCAGGCTATTGATCAGAGGGGCGGACCGTCGAGGGGCGGACCGTGGAAGCAAACGTGTCACCGACAATTCATCGTGGGGAGGGCGGCCGAGGCCCCTCTCCTCTAGACCTCTACCGTGCAGCCAACGCAAATAGGAAGCTTCATCAGCCCGCCTCACAAGGACGATGCTGACGGCGGCGGGTCCCCGACTTTACTGGACGTTGTTGGCGCTGGAGCCGGCGCTGACGCCGCGCAGAGCGGGAAATCATGGTTATGCGCAACCCCAGCCTCATGGCACTCAACAACCAAGTGATTTTACCATTTTTGCCGGAGCGGGCGGCGATCAAGCAAGCGCGCGCAGACAAAGGGCCCACAGCGACCTGTGCTCCAAGACGAGGCGCCGCGTTCCCGAGAGCTATGATGACACCTTGAATCATCAATCGTTCTAGAGCTCAGTGAAACTCACGATGAGGAGGCACATACAAGCCTTTGCTATGTTGGGCTTAACGATCAGGTTCATGCTGCGTCTTCGGCTGCATCGTCTGCGGCATCTTCTGCGACAACCAGACGCCAAAGCTGTAGGAAGGATAAGCATCAGCCGATGAAAATTTCCTGGATACGGGCTGGCTAGCGCGCCGCACTTGGCGCTGTGATACAATGGTACAATGATACAACGACCCTGGACTGGCGCTATATCCTCTCCCTGTCAAGATGGCGGGAGAGGTACTCACTACCTCGAGCCACAGGCACTTGGACAAGTCCAGGGTGCGCGCGCCATTATGGCTCTGGCCGTTCATTTGCCCCCCAAGACCAAACCTTAGGCGGGTGGGTGGGCAGCCAGCCATCGGTCGGAGTTAGAACCCGTTGAGCAATCGGCCGAGTCCAGGTTGACCTCCCTTTAGTGTCAGAGGAAGATGCCCGTTGGAGGCTCGGCGGTCACTCCCCTCCCCCCCGTTTTGACCCCTGGTCTAGTAGAGACAAATCGGTGGACAACGACGAGAAGATTCCTGTCGACGACGAGTCATGCACCTGCTATACCTGCAACGTGGACGGCCAGTTTGGAAATACTGATCCGCGCCCCTGGCCTACTACACGATGGATGACGCTCCGGTGAAGTTTGTGCCATGCCCCCAACAGCCTTGCCTTGCCTTGACGAGACTGAAACGAGGGTCCTCTGGAATGAGGTCACTCACATCCCTACGCCCATAAAGTTGAAGTTGTTCTGCAGAAGGCAGAGACGTCTGTCTTCAAGGGTCAACCACTTGACAGCAAATAAGGGGGGGGGATGGGTCGGCGGGGGCAGTTCCACGGCGGGGGCAGTCCTTCATGCAGTTGACGATAACGGGAACATGGTATTGCAGACAGGGAGGGAGATGGCGCGAACGACGGGTTGTGCGCATGGTCTTGAAGGAGTTCGCACTGTTAGCTTGGACTGCATGGTGTTGATTGGAAGGTAGGCCGCAGTTGGATGGGTCCTGGGCCAGAATAACGACGATATCTCGGAAGCCCATGTGGCTGTCTCGTTGGGCCTCGGACAGACCGAAGGTCAGGAGAGCGAAGTGGGAATGGAATCATGCAAAGACATGTTTAACAAGATGCCACGGCCCGAGGGCCTCGGGGACGTTGCCGGCGATGCTGCTACCCCATGAGCAGCCCATAACGATCAAACATTGTCTCGTCCAAAGGCGCTATATGCCTCCGGAAACTTAGGCGAGGACAATCATTGGGCATGTTTGATCTTGCTTCTGCAAGACTTAGTTTAAGCAGTTTTGTTTTGCCGACATCACTCGCGTCCATTTGCCTGTACACCTCCATACCGCAACTCGTGATCTCCGCGTGGGCAGGCGGCATGTCATTCGAGACAGGTCAGTGGGCAAAAATGGGTTCCGGACAGGCGTCGATGAATGGAGGGGACAAGCTATTGGTGAGGGGGGCTAGCAAGTGGACATTGGGGAGAAACAAAGGGAAGAAATGGAAACAGGACCGACGAGAAGCAGAAGAAGCAGACAAGGAAAAGAGCTTGGAACAAAAAGATACAGATGCCCCAATGTCACCCTCACTGCGGGCGGGCAAATGCGGAGAACAAAACAATTAAGCGGGGGTTGCAGTAAGAAAAGGGAAAGAAAAAGCAACCCTGTCAGATCTCGATTCGCTATAGGCTTGTTGGCAGCGTCGGGACGGTTTTTGATAGGTCTTCGGATGCCTTACTGACATCTCCTTCACAGGAATTGGGCCAATAAGTTGAACCAGACACTCCTAACTGGGCTAAGAAGAGTACTCGGACACGCCAGCACAGCTGTTTCTTTCATTAGACCCCTGTTTCGCCAGGTTGGGGCTTCTGGTTGATTGGACTACGTCAGTGATGTATGGTAGTGTCAAAAGGGGAGGAGTTGCGGCCCATGGATGATGGGCGTATCACGGCTCTTCGACGCTGATTGTTGGGCAATACTACTCGCATACCTGAGCTCTCGATGCCTCGTGGCATTTGGTCCGCGCTGCAGCTTGCCCGGCAATTACCGGCGGACGGAACTTGTCTGAGTTGACTCTGCGTGGCGTCTTCGCCTTCCCGGCCATGAGTCGAGTCCTACTTGACAGGATCACCATGACAGACCGAATTGACATGCCACAAGTGGACATCCAGGTTACGAGTTATGGACTCCCAGTACCGCGATCTATCTCATGAAATGCGCGCCACACCGCTTGGCCCAATATGAGATATGATAGCCTCCAGCGGCGTATTCCAAGGACTTCGTCGGCTTTCCCAACTTCAGCCTCCCTCCAGCTGCAGCGAATCCTTTCGTCTCCCTGTTTCCCCCAGAACGTCACAGGCGCAGGGCCAGTTGAAGAGGGAACAAGGAGCACCAATCCACGCCCTCGGCCACCCCCCTCCCTGCATCCTGCGCAGTCTATCGGAGAGAAACAAGACGGGGTGACAGAGCCAAGTTCAAGAAAAAGCAAAAGGGGCTGCATTCGCGGACACCATCTTGCTGGGGACAGCGCATTTGAGAGGCTTGGAGCGCGGCACTGCTGTCACTGTTGGCGAGGAGGGAGGCATGCGGACCCGCCACACAGAGACAGCCCTCTCCCTCCCATGCAAGATATCCTGGGCGCGGATCTCTGTTCACGTACCGCAGCCCGTCATCTGTAGACGCTTCCTCTGCTTCTGTTACACCGCAGCGGCTAACGACTAGGGTCTTTTCTCCGGGCGTTTCTCCCAACCCCTCCCACGAGTCCCCCCTCCCCCCTTGGAGCCCCGAGCCTTTTGCACTGCGCTCGCTGCCAAACTAGCTACTTCTTGTTGTTGCTGCTTGCTGTGGGCTGGACTAACCATTAGCTGTTGGGTAGCTGATGGCGCTGTTCGGTGCCTATTACTTGAACCCGTTGTTAGTCCCTGCAATTAGCCAGTCCTGGTCACCTAGCCGCCTAGCGCCCGTCTCCCGGAGGTCATTGTCGGCTCGGCTGACGTCGACTTGGCTCTCCACTTTGAGGACCTCGGCCGGTTAGACCTAGGCTATGCCCTTCAGCTGGGCTCCAGCGACCCTGCAAACGGCATGCCTTGTACGTATCACCAACACCTCCAGCCACTAACAAGAGCGATGGGGCGGCGGCCGGCGGTGGGTGTGACGGCGGCCGGCGGAACGGCGGACGGCGATGAAGACGGTGACCACTATCGTTACTAACACAACCGGGGCTGGACACAGTACGTAGTACAGGCAGTACTCAGTACGTATCAAGAGCCACTTCTTGTATGCTAATTAACCCTCGTCGAGGTAGCAGGCAGATCAACCCCGTTCTGGACTCCAGCTCATGGCGCCTTGCCCGGGGAGGCACTCGTCTTGCTCGCCAACGGAGCGATAATTAATAGCTTCCTTGGCTCGTTTGGCATCATATCCTTCGGTCATAATTCTTTTTGTTTCGCTGCGGGGGGGGGTTGCGATGGGAACGAGGTCAGGTCTGCCACGCATAGCCGATACCAGGTCGGCTACCACCCTCCCCTGCCAAGTCGTGAGTTGTCGCAAGGGCATGAGACGACTTAATCCTCCGTGCCTTCAGGCTTCTGCTCGCCATTCCCCGGTCTGCTCACCCTATGATCACCCCGTTTCTGGACACACTGCTACGGTAAGTATCCCATATCGGCATACCCTGGAGAGCAGGAGCCCAGCTTCAGGTATGCGATGCTACCCTGCGATGCTCCCTGGGCGAGCGAGGTCCGCGGAGCTGCATTCCCTCATCCCCAAGCCACCCAGGCGACTCCGTCGCGACAGGGCTCCTAGATTTGCTTTGATCACGTTCGCAGGGCATGTTCCCCTGATGAAACATCTCCGGAGGTATGATCACGTTGCGGGCCCGCGTTCTGACAGGCCAGGCTCCCCAGCATCGCACCGCCCAGGACCTAGCGTCAGCATCTCGCATCAACGGGGGTTGCACTTTGGAGAACGATGGAAGAACGGAGACAATTGCAGCCGACTCGTCCAACTCTTCCGGCATATCCAGCTCGTCCAGTACATCCAACTTGTTCAGTCCAGCTCCAGCTCCAGATTCAGCCACAGCCCCAGATGTCTGTCCTTGCCTGCTGCTTGTCGCTTCTTTCGGCAACTTGGCCGAATTTGCCTTTTCCCCTACTGACAACGTCCTGCTAGTAATGCACCCTCTTCCGTTGAACCCCCCCCGCGGAGCTGCTCCCGGATACACCCCATGCTCTCCTGATGTCCCTGTGCCGGGGTTTGAGAGACGGAAATAACAATGACAACAATAGTGATAATGATAGTGATATTCTCACCGATGATACTCACTAAACGCCTTATTATACATGAGGTAGCGTATATTAGGGACTGCGGACACCATCATGTGGTGGTAGAGGGTGGGACGCACCACCGTCACACCCAAGCAGCCAAGGTCGCCGCCCTGCAGGGGAGGGTTATCATTTCTGGGCGAAACGAGGCGCCTCGTGGAGCATTGCATCGCATCGAGTCGTGTTGTCACACTGCTGTCTGTCTATCCCACGGTGGTCTTCCGCTGCATACCAGATCGAGACTTAGCCAGAAGGAGAAGCCCTCTCCCATGCGCAACTGGGGGCTTGGCTTGGCTTGCGTATCGCATACAGCAGCCAGAATTGGACAAGATGAAGAGATCGGCAACTGGGGCCAGCCCGGCTTCGGCCCTGAGCACCAAAAAAGAAGCAAAAATAGAGAGTCAAGATTGATGAAAGTCATATGGAACAGAGCCAATCCATCTTAATTATCTGATGCCATTCTCACCGAAAAGCGGGCATCCTACTGTGCGGGCTGTGTCTGATAGCGGGCCCAGAACCGGTGTCTTGATTTTCCGCCATGTTTGAGACAGATGAGACACGCGAGGAGGCAAGGACCCTCCAAGGGTGGGAGAGAAGCCCCAGCGACCCAGAGGCAAGGAGGAGAATGCAGAGACAGAAGGGAGAAGAGCCAAAAAGGGGAACAGAAAAAGGTGTGTGGCACTGACGCGAGCCTCCCCTGGTTTGCAAGTCCCTAGTTTCTGATTGAAGCTCTTAGCCATCGTAAGAATCGTACGACATATGTCCCGGCCGTCGCTATGAGCCCTGCGAACCTTGCTCGGTTCGTGTAGGCAGGGCGAGGCACGTCTGCAAGCGAGGCACACCGTGAGGACGGCTTTCCTTTTCGCACGTAGTATCAGTAGTACTGCTACTGTGTATGATTCCTGGTGTGTGTGAGAGCCTGAGTGTGAGTGAGTGCAGGGCGAACGGCCAAACAGAAACACGCGGCAATCCTCGACCGGATCCGCACCGTCGCATCCAATGCCTTCTCCGCAGCCACGACGAACAGGCGCCGCTTCCGCTGAGACAAGCATCATGTAGTTGCATGAGCACAAGGTGATTCCTGCGCATCTGCGGGACTTGAGGCCAAGACAAGAGACACACAATAGCCATCCATGCATGGGCTGATGGCGTTCAGCTGCTGTGTGCCCCGTGAAGCCCGTCTCGAGTCTCGACGTCGTACATCCCCACAGAGTCTCTTCGGGGTCACGTAGTATTCAGTATCCAAGCTTGACATGGTTGGGCTAGCCTGAGGCGACAACTCTTGAAAAGAAAAAAGAAAAACTCCGGTTCTTTCACTATCCAGCGTGTCAGGTGTACCCTGCCCTACGTCCTGGCTCTAGTTATTCAAATGCCGATCCCAATCCTCACTCAAAAGCTGGGACCATCAGTACCGTTGACCTTCAACTCTGCCAGCTGCTCGCTCAACGTCCCGTTCAACGTGCCGTTGGGCGACTCTGCTAGCGGGTCCGCACTTGTAAGCCCCTTTCTGATGGCCAAGACACTGTCTACGATGACAGCGTCGATGCCCTGCTTTACTTGTCTCTTGTGTACTCGTTAGCCCTTTATGTTGTGTAACTGAAGCTACTGCCGACGCGTCTAGAACATCTAGAAGCTGGTAGAAGCTGGGAAATGGACAATGCGACTCACCTGCACCATGATGGGGTCGTTGTTCTGCACCCCGTAGCTGACACAGACCAATCCGTTCTCCTTGACAACCTTCACAAGTCGTGGGCTGTTGATCATCGGCTCCGCAGCGGACACAATGCCCAACAAATTCCAGCGGCTAGCGAAGCGAATGGCCTCCTGGAGGGATGATGCTCGGATGTCGCAGACATCGGAGCACCCGGCATCTGTGAGGAAGAGGATTGGGATTGAGGGCTGCTTGAAGCTCAGGCAGAGACAAATGTCTGGGTTGAAGGAGCTGAAGATAATGTGTCGCTCACCGGCCAGATCGTAGACCTTGGATAAGACCGTATCGCAGAAGGAGTTCAGCTCCACGGCATACGTGTCCATCTCATGTTCCTCGCTCTCCATTAGCATCGGGTACTTCATTTCGATGTTGAAGCCGATGTTTTCGGGGAGCTTGCGAAAGAGGTCCTCTAGGGTAGCAAACGGCGCCTGGATGAAGTTGCCTCTGGAGTTCGCCTTGTAGCCCTTGGACTTGAAATCTCTCGTGTGCTTCATGCGCTCGCTCATCTCATCGTATCCGCTTCCCGCAAAGCCCATTGACTGTGAACGCTTTGGCGCGAAGCTGTTACTTCGTGCTCGACCGCCGCTCTCGCCTTGGCTCTTGCTAACTGGTTCCTTCTGGCCAGGGGTGCGGCGCGAGTCTGGGTTGATGTGAAGGAACTGCTCCAAGGTCAAAGTGTGAACAGGAGCATCAATTCCCGTCTCGCTGACAAGAAAGTCGTGGTAGATGACCGGAACATGATCCTTTGTCAACTGAACGTCGAATTCCACATATTGCGCACCCAAATTGGCAGCAGCAATAAAAGATGGCAGTGTATTCTCACCAAGTTGGAGAGACCTGTTGGACGTTACGTTCTTGCCAAGTCCTCGATGCCCGATGAGCATTGTCGACGCGAGCTTCTTCCAGTACGTCTGCCTTGAGGTGACTTCCATATTGGGGTGATGGAAGGGTGTAATGACCAAGAAGTTGAAGTTGACAGTTCCAATAACCTCCAAGTTGCTCGACATGATCGGGACAATGACATCTGCCTGAAGATTCATCCGACGCGAACCTAGCGTTGGTTTAACGGAGGAGAGGAGAGCCACACCACGTCCGATCTTGTTCTTCTCACTACCAGAGTAAGTTGGCACAATATCGAACAGTAGCTTCACCTTGCTGGCGTCTTTTGTTGTAAACAAGACCGGCTCCGTAGAAATGTGTTCGTGGACAGGGAGATCAATAATGGTAGGCTCGCCCTGTGCCCCTGATGCAGTGATAACAATGGAGAGGGCCGTGTCAAGCTGAGTGGTATGGGCCTCGGCGAGTGGCACACGATCTAAGCTGACTGGCTCGACATTCTTCCGCATATCCATAGAACCAAGACTGACAAGAACAAGACTCTCATCAGTAAGATATCGATGACCGAAGCTCTTGACGGGTTCGGCCGGGCGAGGAGTGCCGTTCGCTCCATTAGAGCGACGTTCGTCAATAGAAGAAAGTGCGGGCTGCAAGTTCTCAACTGGCCTCTTCGTTTCTTCTTCCTCCACGGGGGTCGTCAAAAGGTGAGCAATGTCCATATGGCCCCTAAGGGCTGCATGCTCTCTTGCCATCCAGCCAGACGAGTCAGGGCGAGACATGTCCGCACCGGCATCGACTAGAAGTCGAGCCACAGAGAGCTTGCCGTCGACAGCCGCAACATGCAAGGGTGTCCAGGCATATGCGTTTTCGGTGGCCTCAAGGTCGGCCTTCTGTGACTTGGTGCCTTTTAGGATCACACGAGCACACTCATCGTGTCCGAACCGGGCAGCAATGTGAAGAGCAGTCTCGTTAGTCTTGTCCTTCCAGTTGATGTCGACCCCGGCATCTACAAGCATCTGGACGATGGTACTGTAGTTGGACTTGGTGGCAAGAGCAAGAACGGCACCGGACTTGGGGACCGTCTTTCGAATTTCCGCCTTGGACTCGCTGCATCCTTGCCAGTTTTCACCCTCGAGAAGCGCCTGTGTTGTGAGGGGGTGGCCGCCAACTACACTTAGGTGTAGAGGCGCGAAACCGTCATTGTCTTGCCACGCAGGGGCATCGATTCCATCTTTGACGTTGAATTGGTTCCATTCTTGCATCCTGGACATGATGATTTGGCAGACAATCACGAACCCGAACTGAGCTGCGTAGTGGAGAGGCATCCGGCCAAATGAGTCTCGACTCTGAAGGGCAATACGTTGTTCTGGGCCGAGTTTTTCAAGCAAGTAGATGAAGAGCTGCACGACTTCGTCGTCTTTTCCCAAAAGCTTGGTTTCATTGGTGTTCAGTGCCTTGAGGGGGATTGACGTTGAGACAGCAGGCTGCAAATGCTTGTTGCTGAACTCTGCGCCAGCAGGCACGGGGTATTTCTGAGAGTCGAGGTCCTCGGGTGACGACTTAGTCCTGCCAATGTGAATCACCAGACGATGAATGCAGTTTCGGCCATTGATATCATCCGATTCATCTAGGCTCTTGATGTTTTGAAGAAGAAACACAAGGCATGCCTTTGAACGAGCGGCGATGGAACGCTGGAGCAGATTCAAGAGTAGAAGCTGAGTGCCTTCTTCAGCAGCAACGTTGTTCTCGTCAAGCCCGCTCTGAAGTGAGGAAACATCGTCGTTGCGGACGGCCTGGTCTAGCTGATCGAGAAGAGCCTGGGGCAAGTTCAACATGGCCTTGATCGATGCTCGTCCTAGAGAGCGTGTCGAATGATCCGACATTGCGTCATCAAAGTTCTGAGCATCAGCAAGTACAGACAACCATTTGTTGATCTCGACGAGCAGCCTGGCCGTGTTAGCCTCCTTGGCAAACGGCCTAGGGTCAACCTTGGTAGAGATGTATCGATGCTGAGTGACAGTTTCAGGGACTTTCTTGTCAAGCTTCTTGGTAATCTTGACGAAGCCTCTGCGGTTGATCTCACCGAACCACTGCAAGTTGCGCAGCTGGCTCCTCAGCTCAAGAAGGGCGCCCATGACTTCCTCAACTTCGTCTTGGTCGAGAGTGGTGACAGCATCAGGGGTGCGGCCATAACGGTTGTACAGGAGGTTGAGCCGGCGACAAGCATCTGCAAGTTTCTTGTTGTAAAATGTGTCGACATCCTCGAGATTACGGTCCAGGGCGAAGAAGAATTCTGTATCGGGAGTTAGGGGAGAGGCTCAGCCCCGACGAGAGTCGACAAGCCGCCCACCTGCAGTATCCACGTTTTCACCATTCCTTGCCTTGATAGCGGCAGCCTTGACCAGTTTCTTGAGACCCTTGTAGTTGATGTACGAGGCTGCCCACTCGGGCACCTGGTTACGCGGGAGGCTGGATGGTTCTTAGCATATTTGGGAGTTGACAAGGCTTGTCTGGTAACCTACTTTCTACCAAATTTCATGGCGGCAACTGTAGTGACGGCGGAATGTGAGCCGGGTATAGATACGCGTGGGTATCGCGACCTTGGAGACGACTAGACGAGGCCCAGAAATAAGAGATGCGATGCAAACGCAAAAGATACCGCAACAGCCAATCAACGTAGGCGAGCGATTGCCAATGAGTCCAAGACGTCGAGGCGTGAGGCGTTTTCTCTCAGAGACTCCACGAACAATGAGCCTCAAGGGAGAACAGACCCAAGCAACCCGCTAGCTGGCCCAAAGGCAAGAGAAAGGCGTGTTTAGGAGTAGGCGGTGGGTTCGATGGTAGACAAGCGCAAGGACAAGACATCCATCGAAGAGAGGGCCCGGGGTTGATGAGACAGGACAAGACGAGGTGCGAAAAGAGAGATGACAGATTGAAGATGAGAGATGAGAGAGGCAACCGACGGACTGGTAAGTGACTCGTGGAGGAAGACAAGCGCAGATTTTGATGGGGAATTTGCACAATGCCCTGGAATTGTCACTGGATTGTGAAGCGGAAGCGGCGATGCTTCCAACATGGGGGGTTGATCCACTGGACAGCTGCCTCCACCTGCCACCCACCTGCCATGCAGCCGCTCGCTTGTAGATCTTCCAGCGCTGTCGCAGGTCACTAATTCAGAGTGCCGACCGCTAATCACAGTACCGGCCACTCATCACTGTACAGTAATCAGGTCGCCTACAGGGCATCCCCCAGGCCACGACTCGGGGGGTGTCCAGGGGGGCGTTCCCCTAGCAGACGCCATCCGACCAGTTCTCAACGGCCATTGGCGACCGTGGACCCTTCGTGCCTCGTGACTGGACAGCCCCGGCCTCGGTTTGCTTCTATTCAACTCTGGACGCATCGTGACCTCGTTTTGCATCTAGAGCAGACCCAACACATGGTGTCCCGTCAGCCAGGACCCATGTACCGCTCTCGGTTCTGCTCGTCCTCGTGCTCAATTAATTCGAGTCCTGCTGCCGTCTCTCTCGACTCGCCGCAGACCGCCCATTCGTCAATTGGCCCTTTGCCGAGAGGTCCACTCGCCCAACCTACGAAGTATCCGTCGTCGCTGCCGTGACCATCTTCGGCGCTCACCGTCATCAGTGGCCCCCGTCCATCCCCGTCAAAGAGAAGGGGCGTGGCGTGGCGGGCGTAGGCGGGCGCTAGAGCGGACAATGGAAGCAACACATGACATCGGTAGCAATCAATTGTCAGGGTCTTCGCCCTGTCGATCTGTCGTGTCATTCTGTAAACTCCAAGTTGAAATATGATTTCTATTCACAGTCAAAACGCCTCTCTGGTATGATATGTACAACACACAAACCCTGCTAACATACATGTGTCGTGTGAAACATCGCAATCCAACATAGATTACATGCGTGGGATATCTCAAAGTCTGTTCCTTTGCGCTTTCAGAACCAGCCGACAATCATCTCCTTCCGTCTTTGTGCGAAAGCTCCGAAACCTGGTTGTGCCTCTCCCAATTGTGTCTCTCCCGATTGTCTCTCTCCCGATTGTCTCTCCCCCGATTGTCTCTCTCCCGATTGTCTCTCCCCCGCTTGTGTTTCTCCCATTTGAGTTTCTGTTCCGAGTTCTCCAGTTCCCAGAGTCGTTTCTTCCTCATCAACTTCCTCTAGCAAAACCTTAGCCAGGTCGACATTGTCTTCTTTCTCCGATTCCATGTACTTGTGCCACATAGTACACTCTCGCGACTGTTTTGCCATCCCCCTCAGGGGAATCATCTGTGAAAACAGCTCACCACATTCCTCGTTCAACTGAAGCGAAGTCTGAGTCGTAGATTCCACGATGTGCAAGGCCATCGAGATACGAAACTCGAGGGGAAAATCGCTGTATAGGAGTTTAGTCTCGATTCCTTGTATCGCCCTTTGCACGAGTTCCAGCTCCCTCGATATGCTTTCGAACTGAAGTAATTTGGTGGCTGATTCAGGCAGGGCCGCCGTGCTATTGGAGTTATTCATGTCAATTTCCGAGGTACCATCTACGCCAGCGAGTGCTTCGAGGAATTGACCAAACCGAGTGCTAGAAATGTTCAAGTTGGAGAGTGCTGATTCGGAGACCGCAGCGCCAAAAGCTGTCAAGCCACAAATGTCAACCAAGACGCGAAGTCGGTTCACGAGATACGCATCTTCATTGCGATCGGTACCGGTCACCAAGCTGATGCTGTCTTGGCAGTTTGTAAAACCTCGAACCAGGCGCACGGCAGCACTCCAGTCGAGGGCGAGGATGCATTCATCAAGTAGTTGCTTGAGGATCCTCCTGTCTAGCAAGACATTGGCGTTCATGCAGCTCACGAACAAAGTTGCGGCTTGTTCGAACAAGCTAAAATGAAGAAGGCCTTTGATGAGGGCCTCCAGTAAAGGTCGATCCAATGGAAAGTTTTTGTATACCCAATCGCCGGTACGGGTCATGCCCTTACCAATCCACCAATCCTTGCCTGCGAGAAGTTTCTCGACTTCTTCGACGGGCCTCCGTCCCAGTTTACAGCCAGTCAAAGTGTCGAGCCCGGTGATGCAGGCGATTGTGCGAAGGAACTTCCAACCTTCGTTTGAGTCCCTGTAATGGTTCGCAAGAGCGACAAAGGTGGATGGCGTAGGTGAAATGCGTCGTTTAAAGAAAAAAGAATGAGCCACGTCCTCGGCTAGCTTGTAGTTTTGCGATTTGTCAAACGCGACAATCAGGGTGTTGAATGTGTGTATATCTGGTGGGTGGGGGGCCACGAGAATGTTGTAACAGACCCGACCCACCACCTCTTTAATCTCGAGCCCGGAGTTGATAATGTCTCGAAGTAGCTGATTCAACAGGACTCTGCTCCGTTCTGCTCGTTGGGTATCCATAGAAGGGTAAGTAAATCTTTGAGTGAACCTATCAGCCAACTGCTTGGCCTCATCAAGACTTGAGCTTTCGTGGGAGGACGTCTTGCATCGGACACGTGTGTAGAGTCGGTTAACTAGCCCTACGATGGCTCTTGAGTCTTGGTGCAGTTGAGTCTTCGTTATTGGAGACCGTGGTTTTATGCTTGGGTCCGTCTCCTCCGACTTGATGGCAAGCTCGATTCGTGTGTAGTTCGTTTGCCTCAGGGATCGCATCAACGCCACGCTGGGCTTGTGATAGTGCTCCTCGTGGAGTCGCGCGAGGAGCTCTGACACACTCGGAGCAATTGGTTTGAGCACATCTTTCATAAACGGACGGCTGGTGTAGATGTCCTTCAAAGACGCCCACAGCTCCTCCATTTGATAGTCGGTCAATCCGGGCTCGTCGACGTCGAGATTCGCAGAGATGCGTTTCGTCTCCAATGCACGTATCATCTGCGCTTCAGCGAGCTCCCTCCGAGCGTCCTCCAATTGGCGGTCCAAATCCTGTCTCCTGTCTTCTTTCCGAATGGCATCGACGACGGCGGCGCTCGCGAACATGGTGCTGTAGCATGCGGTAAAAACTTCGGCAAAGGTCGGCTTCCGTGGCCGAGTCGCAGCGGTTGTAACTCGGCGGCCGAGAGCGCCGATGGCGCTATCGCAGACTCTGCAGCCACCGCGATGAGCCTGGCCGGCTCTCGACCAGAGAGATTGCATGGCCGATATGGTTCGCTCCTAGGGCATTGTCGGCGTGGATTGGGCGGTGCTGGCATCCTTCAATTGAGGTGTTTCGCGATGCTTCAACAAATTGGCTGATTCGATGGTACGATTTTCCTGTCACGTGCTTTTGATGCTGGTCCTCTTCTCACACCCCACTACCCCACCAGGCGCTGCTCACTTGCAGCATCGATAGCACTTGGGCTTCGGCTTTCTACTCTTGATACAACCCTGTCGTGACACACCTGCTTTTTCCCAAACCCCGACTTGTCTCAATCTCAGCAGTCCTCGGTCCAATATGTTTACACTCGCCCTCAATGCAGAACTGGCAGGGTACGTACCAACCATCTCTTGCTAATCAACACGACTTAAATGATGAACTTCGCTGACGGGAAGCGTGAATCTCACAGCGTCACTAACCTGCGGCCTGATGATACTGAGGATAACCCGTTCTGGTATATGTTCAAGGTCCAGTGTACATCTTGTCGGGAGACTCATGCCAACTATGTCGGAGTGAACCGGTTCGTACGTTAAGTCTGAGCCAAATGGCTGTGATGAAGCTCACCCCTCTAGGATACCAACGAAATGAGCGGTAGTCGAGGCGAGGCCAACTTTGTGTGGAAGTGCAAGAACTGCAAGGTTGTAGCCCTATTTCCAGCAACGATCGTCGCTAATGAAACCAATTGCAGCGAGAATCCACAGCCTCTATCAAGGCAGCACCTGTAGCATATAAGCAGGGGGAGCCACCAAAATCCCAGAAGATTATCGAATTCGATTGCCGTGGCCTAGAGTTTACCGAGTTCAAGCCAGAGGTATGCGAGTATGCTGCTCATAGGTCTAGGTGCTGACGGCTCGTAGGGCGATTGGCTGGCCGACGGTCTAGAAACTTCAACTCGCTTTACCGGTGTTGAGTTGGTGGATGGCGAATGGTATGATTATGATGAAAAGGCCAATGACGAGGTCAGCATCAAGGAAATGAAGTGGGAGATTCGAAGAGCGTGATCGATGAACATCTAATCAAATATACCTGGATTAGAAAAATGTGTTTTAACATGCGCGTTCTGGTAGTTACGGAAACCAAGGCATGGTTATAGGGTAACATTGTGACAACCTCAGAACTAGGGCTGGTAATTCAGCCACCCGTTCGTCGCTCTGTTCAGCCACACCCTGTGGCTTGGGTCTGTGCTCCCAAAGTTGAAGCTCCCAACACATATTTTTCCCTTCACCAAACAGCAGACGAGGATCTGCCTAGACATCCAAAGACACGACGTGATCTGCACATTGGAAGATGAATCTCGAACATATTCCTGGCACAGCCAATTATCTCATCAATGCGGCACACCTTCTCCGCATAACGGCTCCTGACGCATCAGCCCATCTCATGAGCCACATGAACCAACTCCTCGATGAACATGGGGTTTACCGATCCGAGGCCCAACTGCAGCATGCCTGTGGTGGCTGTGGCGCCATTTCCATCACAAGCTGGGGAACCATGAACACCGATACTCCTAAACCTTCACGAAGAAAGGCGAAGAGATTGGCGTCCCGTTCGACGGGCGCAGGCTCCAGCTCGGGTTCGACAGAGGCTTCCAAGACAACTAACAAATACCGGACCATGCACTGTGTTCGTTGTCAAAGGGATACCATAATCACACTCACGCCACCCGGGCGGGCTTCCCGACTGAAGGCCAAGAAACCTACCAATATCAAGAGACCAGCGGCCCAGGATACCCCTAAGCCGACGGTGAATTCCAGCAGCAAGAAGCGGGCCAAGAACCGCAAGGCCGGATTGCAGGCTCTTTTGTCGGGACAAAAGCAGGCTGCGAGCCCGCTCAGCCTTTCCCACTTTATGAAATGAGTCAGCGAGCTGAACCGTCATTGTCCCAGCGAGTTGTCAATCGAACCATCGCTGCAGACAGAGGCGCGAACCTTCTAGCGTCTGCTTCTAGCACCTGGCAGAGTTCCAACCCACCTGCGCGCTTCCAAAAGTGGGTAGGCAGATCCGGCATGACACAACATCAAGTTGCCCCTCCAAAAATTCCCTGCCCCTCCATCGGCCGCCACCAAACGACTCCTCCTCCATCCCAACCATCACAACCCGACTGCAAAAATGGCGATCGACGACCTGACCAAACAGACGCCCCAAGATTTCTTCGAGAACATCGGCGACAAGGTCAAGAACCTTGCACCCGTTGTCGATGGCACCGAAAACGAAGATGATGACCACCGGGCCGTCGAGGAGATTGAGTCGCTCTGTATGAACTGCGGCGAGAATGTGAGTGCTTCGAGATTCTGCGCCCGCACCCCAGACATGTAACTGATACTAATTTTGCGCTCAGGGAGTTACCCGCCTTCTCCTCACTGCGATCCCTTACTTCCGCGAAATCGTCATCATGTCCTTTTCATGCGAGCACTGCAACCTTCAGAACAACGAGATCCAAGCTGCTGGAACCGTTCAGCCCAAGGGAACCCATTACGAGTTGCGCTTGACTGCGCTTGATGACTTTTCCCGCCAGGTCGTCAAGTCAGATACTGCGACTGTCAAATTTATCGAGCTGGATCTCGAGATCCCGGCTGGTCGTGGCCAGCTGACAAATGTCGAGGGTCTCCTCAGCACCGTTATGGAGGATCTGGAACTGGGACAGGAGGCCCGCAAGGAGCAGACTCCCGAGGTGTACCCTAAAATCGCCGAGATCATTGCCAAGGGCCGTGCGATGTTGGCTGGCGACTCATTCCCTTTCCGCTTCTATGTCGATGACCCAGCCGGTAATTCGTTCATCGCCCCTGACCTGAAAGACGGCGTGGGCAAGTGGGAGAAGCACGAGTTCGCCCGCACTCGCGAGCAAAACGAGTCTCTAGGACTTTCCGACTCCGATCCCAGCGCCGCTGCCAACCTCCTTAACCCCGGCTTGACGGCTGAAGGCGACATCATTCCCAACGAGGTATACAGCTTCCCCGCGACCTGCCCAGGTTGCATGCACCCATGCACCACGCACATGAAGATGGTGGACATTCCCCACTTCAAACAAGTCGTTCTCATGTCGACTGTTTGTGACGATTGCGGTTACCGCTCCAACGATGTGAAGACCGGCGGCGAGATTCCCGAGTTGGGCGAGAAAATCATTCTTCAAGTCAAGGACAGCACCGACCTCGCTCGTGACATTCTTAAGAGTGAGACGTGCGCTCTGGAGTGCCCTGAGCTCCAGCTCCAGGTGAACCCAGGTACACTAGGCGGCCGTTTCACCACTGTTGAGGGCCTCCTCACGCAAGTCCGCAACGACCTGCACAGCCAGATTTTCGAAGCCGATGGCTCGGGCCACGGGGGCGACTCCCTCGCCCTGAAGGAGAAGACTCAGTGGGATGAGTTCTTCTCTGGCCTAGACGCCGCCATCGCTGGCGATAAGCCCTTTACCATCATCCTCACTGACCCCTTTGCCAGCAGCTTTGTTCAGCCTCTGGTGGACCCTCCCGCGCCAGACCCTAGTATCCAGCGAGAAAAATATACCCGGACGGATGAAGAAGAAGAGGAGTTGGGGCTCAAGGATATGAAACTCGAAGGTTACGAGGAGGATCAAAAGAAAGAGGATGAACAGAAGCTGGCAGACGCATTAGAGGCTGCGAAGAAGGAGACTGAAGACAGGTGACGAAGTTTGACATCAACCAAAAGAAAGTAGATGTAGTAACGAATCAAAAGTATGATATAGGATCAGTATGAATTTTTGCCTGATGAAGTCGTAGCTTATCTTTTCTGTCTCACTACCCGCCTCGCCCCATGTTACCTGTTAATGTCTACCACGTGGTTGGAACGTAACACATCAATAGACGCAAAGACAACTAGGTTGATAATCACTAGGAGCTGCAGTGTTCAATGCTGTTAAAAGGGGGATCATTATTGGTTATTTAACATCCAACATCCAACCCATGGCTAGACTCATTGGAACGAAATTGCTGATGCGCGGTAGTTTTAAACGGGTGTTCTTAATTGTCGGCGTCTTTCCTTAGCCCGCCTAAGCAACGGGATGAACAGCGAAACTATGGCAACAAAATGGAGAGCAAGGGAGAATTGTGTGAATATGACATGAGTCATGTCTGCCCGGTTCTATGATGTCATCTTATGTTGGTGCTGTGTCTCTGCGTGAGTTCGCCAAGACAATCTCACATGGGAATGCAAGCCATTGACTCAAGAGATCTTTGAACGTACGTGCAATTGCGGGGGAATACTCACTAGCTGACTGCGCTTGGATGTTTTGCAAACCCGAGGCATTCAAGCATTATCAGAAAGCTTGGTCGCAAGTACCAGGACGTTTTTGATTGACCGAGGCAATGACTCCATTGTCGACAACTGAATGTAACACAAAGAGGGCATTTCTGTTGGCGATCCTAACGTCATAGAATCGAAAAATAAACACCGAAGAGCCAATGGTATCAGCCAGCAGCACCAGAGTGACATTCGCTAGTGATTTAACCACAGATGGAGCTCTATGAAGCAAGGATTAGCATCAGACTCGTGACAATGTCGAGACTTGCATGTTGCTAGGATTAGACACAGTAGCGCTGTTGCGGTGTTCCGGCATGGAATGTCCAGGGGTATTATTGATGTTTTGATGATGGTACTCACAAAGGACTGACGCGTTATGACGTTCTTGAACGAAGATTTTCCTTCACCAAAACTCAACGTTCTCATCCCGAATAGTTATAAATGGAATGATGCTTCCAGGGTAGTCTCATTTAAGTGATCAATGCCATTGCTTCCTCGTAGTACTCTCTCATATCACCAGCAAGCCCACATGCGAACCCAGTACTCTTGATATCAACACTGAAACAGCAGCCATGGCTCCTCTGCAGTCCTCGCCGGGCACCAATGCTGGCAAACAGCTCGTCAAATCCCTGGCAACTGCAACTGTCAACCCTCCCCAATTGGTCCAACGACAAGATGCACCGACCGCTACCGTTACTGTGTTCGCGGACAGTGGCAATGGAACCAGAACGGGCCTTACTGGCGGGGCTATTGCTGGCATTGTGATCGGCTCTGTTGTCGGGGTCTTACTTTTGATCTGGATTATTCGGTCATGCTTCAACTTGGGCGCACCCCCTCAGGAACGCGAGAAATGGTATCGCGACCCTCCTCGACACCGTCATCGTTCTCGCAGCACACGTCGGAGATCTAGCATATCCGTGCCGCCGCCGGTCATAATACAAGACTCAAGATCGCGGAGCCGTCGTCACGCATCGCCGTCGTACGTCTACGCCACAGAAGCCGACAGGGGACGAAGAGGATCCCACCATGGTTATTGAGCTGGCATCTATGAAATTTGCACCGAACTGGTCTCGTACCGATAACCATGAAGTCCCAACGCGGTCGGTCATACGTTGTTGGATGGGCTGGTTGAACCAGTTGTAGAGGATAAGAGATTGAGCACGATACATAATCTATCTTGACATGGCGTAAGAGCCACATATTTATGATTGGAAAGATGTCGGACATGAGGGAAGGCAAGGTCGACGTTGTTGTGGGATTGCCTATTGGACCGAGTCTCAGTCTCAAGTAGTCAACGATGATATGTCAGTACGATTTATTGGCTGAGACGACTTTTCTTTTATAAGTTAGATAATACCCGTTTCGAACCAAATCAAATCAATGACCCATTGTTGAACTCAGAACGACTTCCGATGTGCCAATTGACGTGGATGTTTGAGTTGAGACATCATCTACAAAACTACTTTTAGCCCCAACGAATTGATTCATCGAAACGTTGTCACAATGTGCGCATCTGGAATATGCCTCTGCAAATGCCCCACCACTGTGTCATGTTTCCAAACAAGACCAAGCAGGACCACGAGAAGTGAACATTTTTGTTTCCACATCGACTTGCCGTAGAAAACAACACCAAGACATGAGTGATGTTTGGATCAGAGCACGGCAGATTAGTGACTTGTTATTCGCAGGGCCGACAATCCGATTGGTTCTCGGAGCCCATGCAAACCAAACGCAACTTCGTGAAGCGGATGTGCGGAGAGCCAAGCCAAATGACCGTAAGCGACAAAAAGTCATTGCTGCAGCTCAGAAATAGAATGAAGTGCAAAAAAGAATTGAATGACGACTCTGGGGTTCGAACCCAGGCGGTTTCCCACTGCGGGTCTGGTTTCTGATTGAGAACCTAAACACAGCGCCTTAACCACTCGGCCAAATCGCCTTTTCTAATGTGAGCGTCAAGGGTGCAATGCCCCGTTATCAAGGACAGCTGACGGCAGAAGCCTCTGCTTTAGCGGGGCAGGACAAGGCTTCACAGCCTTGCATTGATTTTCCATCCGTCACAACTCCAAGACTGCACTGAACATCAACATTACGGCATGGTCGCCAGACCCTCCTCCAGTTCGAGCAACCGAAATTAGACGCCCACCATGGCATTCGACGATGACGATACCACTAGTGTGATGGGCCCCGCGGCCAACACTGCCCCGCCCGAGGACGCTGACGAAGATGCCCCCGACTATAAGCTCTTCTTGTCCATGTTCGATAAAGCTGGTGTATCGAGCAAGGCAATTCGCAAGGGAGAGAAGGACTTCGAATCTCACGGGACACGGGCGCAGGACAACCTGCTGGAGGCGAGCCGCAATGTCATGGACAATGTGCTGAGCTACACGAGAATACACCGGGAGGAGGCTTGGGTGCGAGGTTGGTGCTTCCCAGACTGGTGGGCGGATCTTGAGCAGGCTGGAGAGCAGGAAGGGCTGTGGCTGCGGGACAGGGTCGTTGCGATGGAGCACGAGCGAGGGAACTGGCAAAAAGACATTGGACGGGCGGTACCAGCCAAGATCGAGCGAGCTGGTGCTGGACGGCTTTGGCTACTGCCTGAGGAGGCCATCTACCTGATCGAGCGCGGGACTGTCGACCTATGGTGGCCAAACCGGACACTGGAGGAACTGCTCCCCAAAGCTGAAGCTGTGGGCGAAGCTGGACTCGACCTGGGGCCGGACAACTACGATATCGGACTACCGCTGAGTCTCGAGGCAGCCTATTCTCTCTTCGTCGGCCACGACGGCGAGAGGGGCAAGATCTCACTCCCCAAGTACCACGTCTTCTCGCACCTTAAACGAGCAGGCTTCCACGTTCTACGTGCACCGCCGCAACCCCAAATACTGTCACCGACACCCCCCACAAAGACATTATGGGAGTGGCTATTCTCCCTCATCGGCCAGGGCCAGGACGCGCGGCCAAGGCAGCAACCATCCGAGCCCCTCATCCAGCCAGGGCTCTATCGTGCCTATCGGCCCATCTATCAAAAGTTGGCGATTCTTCCCCGCCACAAACCGCTGCCTACACCTGCAGAAGTACAAACACCGGATGAGCCATTCCGGGTATTCTTCCATGTGTGGAAAACTGGTGGTGTTCCCTTCTCTAAGAAGGCCCCTCCACCACCCGACTTTCGCATCGCAGTCGTCGATGCGAGCGAATCATGTGTGCCATCATTGGAGCAGATTGAGGCGCTCCTCGAGTCGACACCGTACGACCCGCCCAACAAGGCAGCCTGGCAAGGACCAGGCCGTATGTACCAACGCCTAAAGCATGGTCACCGAAACGTGCTTGTGGCAATTGTGGACCGCGGACTTGTCAACTTTATGAGATTTGGCGAAGGCGCCTTTGGAGAAGAGAGACTATTTGAACGGTTTGACAACAGGGGAGGTCCTAGGGCAGGTAAGAAAGGTGGTCGTGGAGGAGGAAGGGGACGAGGCCGGGGAAGGGGCCGGGGTGGTCGAGGGCGAGGACGTGGTGGATAAATGTACCAAATAAAGGATAAAAGGATATTACGAGAACGACACGACTTAATTACGATCATGAACGAATATGCGAGCCATGCAACCTCCCTGAACTGACGTGTTTGAGTTGCTGCGAGGGCGGTTTGCTTTGATCCTTCTTTGATCCTTCTACTTAACTGCTGCAGCCCAAGGATGGATGCACCACTAGTTTCGGGCAATCCATCGACTGCCAAATTAGAAGATACGAGGGCCATCTAACCAACACGAGTTGTGACAAATTCATAGCCAATGGCAGAACTTCAGGATTGCGTTCCATTCGAAAAGCCTCTCATTGCACATGACACGAGAAAAAGGACAACTGTCCTTGACAAGCGCAAAAGTAACGACGGCTCAAGGTTACAGGCCGCATGCAAGCCATTTGTGTTTTGGGTTTCGCTTGCCTGCCTAGACCTAAGACCTGCTTCTTCACTCGCATGTGCCATGCATAGCCCAGCCGACGTTTCACAAGCCTATTCTTTCTGCTACAGTTTGTTGGTCATTTCTGAGATGCCATCTTCAGCGACACAGGTCCGCTCAAGGGCGAGACATGGTGAAAACCGGGTGTGTTCCAGCGGCCCGAGGCCCTTGGTAACTTGTCGGGTTGCATTGTCGATAGACTTTTTATTTTTTTATTTTTTTCTTTGATGAGAGGTAACACGGCCTAGCTTTCCGATAGATTGGCCAGAGCGCTGGCGCGGGTTGAGGGAATTAATTCGACTTTGGACGCGCTCGTGGCGCCTGTGAGGAAAAACACAAACGTCAACGCAACTGAACGGCTATTATGCACCTTGGCATCATACTACTTCGTACGTACGGCATCGAGGGCGCGTTGGCTGGGCACGAGATAGTGGGTTGTCTCAACAAGACGGTAAGAACGGCGAACAACTGGTCAATACGACACACATTCGGCGAGTGGCGCGCTGACCTGGGGAGGGGGCTATTGTTGAACTACCTTATCACAATGCCAACAAGCGCAGCTGAAAATTGCAGTTGCCGTTTTGGTCGGCCATAAACAAGACTTGCAGGGGGTGTGTTAAATGGTTCCATTTAAGGGTTGGACTGGGGTATTCGGGTATTCGACTCGGGCAGCTGAGACGAGCTGCTGTGAGCAACCAACCAACCTGCCAACACAAGGGCAACCAGCCAAGAAAGCTAATGTATTATTTTGATAGTCCTACCTGGCTTTGTACCGGATACAAGTTTCTGAGTGGCGAGCGGGTGAACCAACAGAAGACCCCCAGAATGAATGGGCCGATACGAGACCCGCAGAGTCGCGAACTTGGCGGAACTGGAAACTCGACATCTGATCCTGAGACGTAGCGCGACGGTGCTTGATTGCGGCCTCGAGTCATGGAAGGATGAGCCGTGGACGTTTGCTCCGGTCAGCTTTGGGCTTTGGACTTTGGACTTTGGTTCAGTTCAACTCGTACTATGTACGGGCTTTTGTTTTGTTTGCTTGCGTAAGATGGCGATGCGGCATGGTGCAGATGGTCTAGAAGGGCAACACGGTATGATTACCGTGTAGCAGAATCAGGTAATCATGGCATCTGAGTTTCGCAACTCAGCCGGGTAATGGGCAATACCCGGGCCTCTGCAGTCAGACAGGATTGCACTGTGCGTACATAGCACAGATTATGTCGTAAGCACTTGCATCAAGCCTTTGTCTTGTCAGGCTTCCATGGATGAGAGCCGGATACGGGCTGGGACACATCGTGGGAGCTGGGAAGCAATTGGACCTTACTGGCAGCTGGTCGCGGCGCAGAGACGACGTGGAGCCATTTTGTTTAGGCCATCATCTTGCATCCTTGCCACCAATCGTTAGAAGAAGGAAAAGGAAAAAAAAAACCTCACACCCCCAGACATATCCCCCAAAGGACCATTCTATCAAAGTCCCGCAAAGCTCAAAGAGGCTTCCAACAGGAACGGCGGGTAACGGCATCGGCAGTTCGCGCCTTGATTCCGTCGTTTGGAAAGGGCGTCTGAGTTGTTACGGGATGTGTTGAGACGGTCTAGGATGATCTTCCATCTCGAACCAAAGATAGATCTTTATGCCACCCGCGCTCCGTGTAGTTTTCTTGCTTCAGCACTTCGGGCAATCCAGGGGGGGTGCGCGTGCACGTACGGACGACTGACACTGCATTCTTGGGGCCAAATTTTTTTTCTTCCTTTTTTGCTGCGTCGTGATCACTGATGGGCACGCAAAAGGGTGTGTGCGTTGCCAGCGTATGGTGGGCGTGGGTGTAAGGCCGGATGTTTGGGAAGTGTTGCGAGATTGCTATGACATTGGCCGCGCCTCTTTTCTGGGCTTACCGGATTATTGTTGTTGATTGGCGTCACGAAGGGCCAGCATGTCACCATCATGTATCCATCAGCACATGCGTCGTCTATTTTGCTGGCGCGCTGTTGCTTCTCGATCCGTGGTCCTGATCTGGATCATGACCTTTTCAGTTCAGGGTCGCACAAGCTTCAGGTAGCCGCACAGTGCGAGCCACTGTACGCCGAGGTTGGACATTGCCATTGTCTGCGAATGCTAGAGAGCGATATGATTTGCGGGGACACAGCCCAAAGGGGTACGAGCCCGTCCTATGGGAGGCAAGTCGTGTCATCATTCTCGCCGTCTACCCAGCCATCGCTTGGCGCACGCACGTAATTCGTAATGAGGCACGGATCTACGAGTAGGTACAGTACTGTAGAGTCTGTAGGTAGCGTTGGTATACACTAGGGGGTGTGTTGTTCGGTCTCTCAGTTCCGGCGTTGGCACCTAGGCCTAGTGCACCTGAGCTGAGAGTGAGTTGTTGACGGTCAAGCCCAGAACCAGAAATGGCGGTGTCAAATCAAAAGCCAGCTCAACCGCGGCAAAGGCATCTCGTGTCTTGGAATCTTGCCTGGCCAAACTGTCCGGAAAGAGGAGACAGAAGACAGAGTTCAGGGACATTGATGGATGACTTTTAGAGTTGAGTCGACCCATCGCGTGTGTCGCCAACACCTTATCTCAAGCAACCATGACAGGGGGGGGAGGGGGAGAAAAGGATGGGCGAGCGCCTCCAATGTCCCGAGAACGCGCCGTGCTTCTTACTGCTCAACGTGTTTTGCTTGACTAATCGATTGACTGATGACTGATGACTGAGTGACTGACTGAATGACTGGTGTCTGCCATGGATTGAGTGTGATTGACCGACATTGTTGGTGGAAACCTGAGAAACGTTCGGCTGCGGAGTCGAGACCGGACAAATCCAATAGGCACAATACAAGCAAGACAAGAACAATGACCACCCACTGGGCCACCCTGCCACTGTTGTCGTCCACATGCGTGAATATGTACTATGTATGCCACTGATGCAGGAGTGAGTGGGTGAATGCGCATCCTTGCGACCTGTTGGTGTGTGCGCGCGTGAGTGGTGGACGTAATGATGAATCAGAAAAAAAAAGCGGCCCCATCCCATTTCCTTCACCACTGTTGTCCTCTCACCTTGCGAGGCACCGGGGTACAAGGAGCCTTTGGGCAAGGTTGATTTGCCAAAACAAACCAATTATTATTAATTACCTTAGCTTAGTCGCAGCTGAAGTACATTATCATGTACGGATACCTAGGTAGGTAGCGCAGGCAGCGTGCCTTGGAAGGTTGAGAGGTAGGTGAGGTAGGTAGGTAGGTAGGTAGGTAGCCAGTAGAGAGAGAGGTAGCCAGTAGCCAGTAGCCAATCCAACACTCCCGACAAGTCCAGCCAGTGCCGCAGTCAACTGATGTCTCCCTTTCTCCCTTGGAAACTAAAACACGTCTCGCACTCTCATTCCCTGCCTGGCCATCTCCCATCTACCATCTCCCGTCTCTCATCTCTCATCTCCCCGTCCACACACTTTCCACCATCCCGCCACTGAAATTTTCCATCTCTTTCTCCCTCACTTGCTTGCTTTCTGTCTGTCCGCCCAGCTCGGCGCCTTTTTGGTCGCTCTTGTTCCATTCACTCACTCCCCCCAATACAAACCAAACCCACTTCACGTCCAACCCACTCCAAACCAAACCAAACCCACCACCACCCACCCCCTTTGCCTCTCACAACCGTTTTTTTGCTTCGAACCTCTCTCGCTCTCACTCTCACTCTCTCTGTGTCTCTCTTGTTCAACTCTTGTCCGCAACATCACCAACACGCTAGTAATTACACGCACACCCCCACGCCCACCCCTTCCCTCCCCCTTGGCCAACCTAATTCTGGCCACACACCCTGCAACCCAAGCCCCCGATAAACCTCTTTAGCCTCTTTCTGCTCAGGGTTGCCAAGTTGGATTGGGATTGGGATTGGGACTGCGCTTATTGCTTTTAGCCCTGGCCCGGACTCTCAGATTCCAGATTCCAGATCCTCGGCCAACCAGGTCGTTTGTCTTGATTCTCCATTCCTGCTTCCCGCCCCCGACGCGCGGGTCTCGTCGCTTCCTTCCTTCTTTCTGCCAACTGCCCTACACATCAGCCTTGACAGCCCCCAAAAGCCGCGACTCACTTCCGTCTCCCTTTGGAAACCAACTCGTGAAGCCTCTTCAACAGTTAGCAACTCGCTTGCCCGCCCTCTTCGCATCGTTACTCGGGCTTCTTTTCTACATCGCACCATGAATAGCGTCGAGGCCGACAAGGCCAGGGCGCCGGTTGCGCCACCTGAGCCAATATCGCCAGCGCCTTCAGCATCCGCTGCTCCCACGTCAGCCCCAGCCAAACCGGCCTCTCCAACTCCGGCTCCAACCCCCGAGTCTTCGCGGGCTCCTCTTCCATCATCGGCATCTAACGCAACTGCGACGCGAGAATCTGCCCAAACTGGTCCTGCGGCTTCGAACTCTTCCGTCTCCGCGTCTGTTGCCCCCATGACTTCAACTCCGACCTCTGGCACCGCAGCCCCTTCTGGTGCAACTGCAACTGCCTCTGTCCCAGTCAAGGATCGCGCCCCTTCCCCAGGACAAGCCCCTGCACGGGAGCCATCAAGAGAGTCTGCCAACCCTTCTGGAGAACCAAGGTCACCTAGGTAAACCATGAATTTTCCCATTTCATCTTGTCTGTCCGTCTTCAGTTTTGTCACAACCATCGCTGCTCATTTCTGAAGTGATGCTTAATGACCGCATCGGCCCCGTCAAGTGGCGTGGCTGTTGTTGCAGGCGCTCGGCCTAGTTGGAATCTTCCCACTTGCTCACAGCTTCTTGCCGTGCCTGATATTCACGGCCACCTGCCCTGTGGCGCTCAAACCCAAAGACGTCACCATGTTGGATCCCTGTGTTTTCATTCATGACTCTGATTCACTGTTCTGCCAAACAACTGGCCAAGTGTTGTTCTTCTAGAAGACTCTTCACTGTGCTGTCGGTCTGTTGACAACTGGCACCAATTGTCTCGTCCCATTTCGGCAATTCCAAATCCCTACCCCTGCCAACCTCATTCCTGCCACCACCACCAGCATTGTCTTCCCTCAACATATCGTTCACCAATCCACCCTTCGCCGTGTCATCAACTCATTTGGCCTCGGCATCAACCCACCGAAGAAGGTTTCGAGTACCCTGAGAACGATCCCGTCAAATCTGGTAGTGGTACTATACCCCTCTGCCCACAGTTCTGCAGCACGCTTGTGGAGCTTGGCCTTGACAACAACTTTGCCCAAGGTACCTTTACGGCCTCTTGATTCGCCTCGCACCCACTAAAGCGCTGCAAGATCTTCCTTCACTTTGTTCGTCTTCATCCTCACCATGACAACTTTCTTTCAGTCCACAGCCTGAACACAATTCGAGTTGCCCAAGCATCCCGACTCGTTTGACACTCTGCACACTCGACTCCAGGTGTTTCCACCCCTGCTCAGGTCTCAAATCATTTCAAGTGAAGTCGACGAACTGAACACAACCCGGCCAAGCTCTTAGTTCTCAGTGTGTGCCAGGGCGACAATCTGCTCTAGTGCTACATTTTGCTTCTTGTGCGGAGACTAACTAAGTTCTACTTTAGACATTCCAACGGCCACAAGACCTCTTTCGGAGACGACCCAGAAAGTGAACTTAGTGAACCCGCCAGCAGCGTTCAATCTCCACCCGGTGTGAGGTTCAACGAGCTTGAGGACGAAATTGTTGTTGGTGCACGGAACGGTCCCAGAAGGCTGTCGCCTCTCCGCGTTTTGTCGGAACCAGACGACGAAATCATGGCTGACGCAGATGATGAGGAACCCACCTTCTCTCACTACCCGAAGCGGAAGCGCACATCACTTTTCAACGACTTGAGCGAGAGCAAGATCGAGATCCCCAAAAGTGTTTCGGACGACAAGCCAGTCCCCGCAGAGCTCCCTAAACCCAAGCCTGCCAGACATAGTTTGAGCAACGTCAAAGGTGCTATACTTGGTTACTGGAGAGACTCTCCCGCACCCAACGAAAGATCTAAGCATGCAGTCATTGGCTTCATCGACGTGCGGGACCGGCTGCGAACCCGTATTCAAGCGATCAACACCGTGGGCGAATCAGTTACAGAAGACTATCCCTTACCCCCAGGTCCCGGTGGAAGTTGGGTCACCTTTGAGCGCATCGTCTTCTCTGATCATCTCGTTCATTTAGATCATCATCAAGTCAAGGAATATGTACGAATTCGTTCTGATCCGCCCGAGGAAACGGACGAGGAGCGTAAGGCTGCGGAAAAATCAGCTGTGAGGGAGGCAAGACAACGGGTCAAGATGAACCTTTTGGCCGACACCAACCCGAACCCGAATCCGCCTCTCATCGCCTACGGGCTGGAAATGCCTGAGCATCTCTCGACCCCAAACCGTTCTGACGCAAAGCGAAGAAGAGTCAGCGGTGGTCTCGCGACCATCAATCCCGCTCCGACCAACGGCGTTTCCCATGAACCATCCGCTTCTGCACCACATCCCCTGGCGGCACAGCCGATTCGACCTCCTGTTGACCCGCTCCCGGGAACGCGCCCAACTCGCATTCTACTGGGGCACTGGAAGGGTTCCAGCGAGCCCAATATCAAAGATCGTCATGCAGTCTATGGGATTCTGGGTCAGAATGACATGTTCCGTGTCAAGCTCGTCCGTGAGACCCGCGATGGCCGGTTCGTCGATGGAAATTTTCCTATTGGCGCCGGTGCTTTGTGGATTCAATACGAAGAAGTCGAATTTGAGGACCATCTCAAGCCACTGGCACGCCTCGAGATCAAGGAGTACTGTCGAGTCCGACAATGGCAGCTTGACCATGGCGAGACCCCGGAGGAACGAGCCGCAAATGAGATCAAGGCCGTCCAGGAAGCCCAAGTCCGCGCTGGAACGGGGTTCAAGACCGCCCCTCTGATTGCTCCATCCTATCCCGCCATTGCCCCTGAACCACCTGCCACCGACGGCGTTGATCAAAACGGCAGGGGGGCTGGGTTCGGTGGCCACGAGCTGCGTCAGAGTCGCCGCGTCGAAGCCAAGACTGATGGCCGCCCTGCTCGGCAGCCGCTCCCTAATGGCGAGATTCGTCCGGCCGTGAACCGAGCCCAGAGTGGTGATGCCCTTGAGCGAACCAACACGCTCGCTCGCCGCGAGATTGCTCGAGCCGAAGCTGCCCAAGGCCGCGCTGACCGACACGCAGCTAACCGCGAGCGTGCTGCAGCTGCGGCTGCGGATGCCACTGCTGTTGCCGCCGCGGCGATCCCAGCCGTCACAACCAACGGCAGGATGCGCTTCCACGAATCCGAGGAGATGCAGCGCCTGAATAAGGTTTGGGCCCGTCAGGAGAGCCTCCGAGTCAAGGCTGGCGCTGAGGATGCCAAGATCTATGGTGGCATCAAGTACGAGCGGAAGCCTACCGGCCCATTTATGGGCAAACTGGTCTCCCAGGGCACTATTATCAATATTGATGGCGAGGACTATGTGGAGTATCGCGTCCTAACAAAGCCATCGTTCTTCTAGGGTGAGCGGCCTGGCACTCCAGCCGGCGCGCCCGCACCCCCATTGCGCCCACAAAGCCCAAGACAGCGCTCGACCTCATGCCCCCATCGACATGCCTCTCAAGGCAACAGCAACGACATGGTGCTACAAAAATATACATCCCCGACGCCCACATGCCTCAACGGCAACAAACCTAACCATCACCACCACTATTCCCGTTACCAACATAGGGATTGTGCTGAGTTTAATCGGCTGCTCGGCTGAACACAGCGTCTCCAACCCGGCCAAACACCCTATGTTTCCCAGTTTCCTACTTTCTCTTTCCTTGGATTGATTTTTGTTGTCGCTGTTCCCTTCTCTGTATAATGTCGGCAAAGTAAAGTAGCGGGTTCCCCAAAAGCGGAGATGACAACCAGTCTTGAGAATGGAAATGCCTCGGGCATTTGGCAATACTTTTTGCCCAGCTGGTCAGCGCTAGAATGAAATTTTTCCTTCCTTTCCTTTCTTTATCTTTCCGGAGGCCGGTTTGAGCAACTTGGCAACTTTGCTTAGTTGGGGAAGATGCGCGGGCAGGTAATCAGACTGGAACTCTATGGAACGGAGTGGGCGGTGTTAGGAATCGGGGATTGTTTGATATACCCGGTGATGAGAATTCATAATTCTGTACCAGTGTCATTGCGAAGAAAAATTGTTCTAATTGTTCTGGTTGCATTCATGTGCTTCAATGTGTGACATTCTACGTATATGCTGTTGGTGTTTGAGTATAGTATTGTTGCTGCAGAGGTGATGTGTAGCACTCGGGCCTCAAAGCAAACGGCCATGACGTGAGACTTTGCCGCAAAGGCGGACTAGATGAACGAGAAAATATTGATGGTCTCTTTACGTCGATATATTGTCATTCAAGTTTCCGACCTTTGGCGTCATTAGGCAGTATTGGGGTGCCACACTTCTTTAGAAATGGCGACATCAGCCAGTCGAAAACAGTCACAGATCCGGATTCATGGTTTGTTTGCTCTGCCCAGAAACCAAGGCGGTAGGCGCGACAACGCGGCGTGCTTGTTTCTGGGAAGTGGGAATGGTAGTGGGAGACGCTGACAGGGTCGGGCTACCTGTGGCTGATATTGGCTGTGGCTGGTGCAAAAGCACACCTGGGGGCTATGTGGCTTCCCTGTAGTTTCTGTAGAGTGAAGGGTTTTCAAGCTACCAGCATTATCATCTCCAAGATGTGTGCTACTTTCTTTATCAGATGGATCTCTGCGTGGGCCGTCGACGTGGAGATGTTGTTGACATCTGCGGGTATTGCTTCTCTGCTTCTCTGCTTCTCTGCTTCCTCGGTTATGGCTTGGTTGCTCTGTCAAGAGTAAACTCCTCGGCCGAGGCGTCTGTCCTGAGCTTTCCAAGTTCCTCGGCGTTTAGCCACTCTCTCTAACGCCTTTCACTTTGTCCGCGACCTATTGGTGCAACAGACTAGATTTCCTAGTACTATACATGCTTCTCGTCACCAAAGAATAGTCCAGCCCATCGCTCTCATACATCTCACCAACAAGCCGAATACCTAAGTGTTATACCAAAAAGTCGAGGTCACTTCATGTGATTGTAAAACAAGGTCGGCCATAAGTTCTGGGCCAGGCAAACAACTTCATTCAAGCAGAAAAGAATACCCAGGCACATGGTGACTTTGATATTTGTCTATTTGTCCTATTGACCTCGCAGATCCTATGGATCTAGTTGCGAGCACTCCGGGTCATCTTCTGATCCCGCCGCCAGACGTCGCAGACTATGCTCCCCAGATGATCAAACCTGCCACGAAAATCACCTTCGTAATGTTCCCGCCTTACCTCGGCCCATTTATCGTGGAGACAACAGCTAGTTTCACCGAGCCCATGTCCAATTCATATGCTGAGCGTCACCCTGAATCATTTGCCAAACACGCTCCTCCCTGTGCGCACTTGCCTACTGCCTGTGCCATGCTCTCCCGTACCCCCTGAACGCCTTGAATCATGCCTGTGGAACGAGTCTCCCCTGGCTTTGCCATAACCTTATAAATTCAACAAACGCCTCGTGTTGGTAACGCTGCTGCAGCGGGCGAACCCGGCCAATCGCTTCTCCGGACTCTTCTTTATACGCTTCTCTGGAATCAGTGTTGTGCTGCCCTCCCTGCTGACCCACGGAGTATGCCCGCGCACAGACAGTGCGTGTGGATATGGTTGGGAGCATTGATCCTCAAACGGAGCGCGAAGGTGTGCTAGATATCCTCATAGACATCTTTTTGTCCATAGGTAGTGGAGGAATCGCGCGTCGCATCGGAAGCTGGTCTCGTAACTATCGCCGGGTTTTGCTCCTCCTCATTCGATAAACGGCTTCTTTTGTCCACCCACCATGCAGAGGCCGAGGGCGCGTAATGAGTCGCGATCGTTGGCAAGTATGATTGTGCGCGCTGGTAGCATGGGGTTATTAGGGTCCACATGTGAGGCATCCTTGGCAGATTGTTCAATGGCATCCATTTCTTCCTTGCAGCCTTGCTGATCGAGTGGACAGATAACAATCGGCTGGCGGAGGTTAACATCTCGGGCGCCGCTTAGTTGAACCTAGAACTGTCAGCAAGAGGCGAAGCAGCGGAGCGCGCGCGCGCCATACCTTGATGTTGAGGTAAAATTCGATTTTGTAGAGCGTTGAGGTCGTCGTGAAGGAGGTAACTTCGTAGAGGGGGAAGTGAGGCTTCCCGCGCTTGATGATACCGTCCGGATCTCGGAGGTCCTTGGAGGGGAAACAAAGACCCACGTTTGTAGCATAGCCAGCCTCGGGCATCTTCGTTTTTACGACCTGGACCTGTTTAGAGATTTTATTCGTCTTTTTTGTCGGCTCGTCGCCCTCGGGGTTGTATGTGATTTCCTCTTCGATAACTAGGGTGATTTTGTCGATGGTGACACGCTTGGCCTTGCTCATCCAGTCGGCGTTGGGAGATAGTTTAATATAGACGGTGATGGGGTCGCTGGGACCATAACTCCAGCGAGGCAGGTTGATACCAAGATGGACAATGTTGTCGTTGGTGACGAGCTTGGATTCGGGTTTGTTGTACATGCCAAAGGTGGATAGAGTATCGTAACGTTGCAGCGGCATGGGGAAACTGTATTTGTACTGGCTGCTGTGTCCTTGTTGGATAGTGACGACGAGCTCGTAGTAGGTCTCGGCGGTTCGGCTGGGGAGTTGAAGTGAGGCTGGAGGGATTCGTCGGTTCGTTTCCTCGCCGCCACGACCAAAGGGGATGAAGAGGACAAAGGGTAGGTCCATGGCGATGACCTTTTCCGCCTCCTTGCCGGATGCGCAGCGGAAGAGCAGAAGCTCCTTGCCGACGACATCGGTCGTCTCTCGGCGGGGCGTGCCCAGGTGTCGCTTGGTGAGGCTGTCGGCGTCAGGATGGATGGTCTCGCGGCGCTGCAAACATATTCGAACGAGGGATATGGGAACGGGCATGGAGAAGCCCTGGCCGGGGCGGATCTCGACCTTGCCTTCGATGCGCGGCTACAAAAGTTTGGCGACGTCAGCATGAGGTCTGGGCACGAAGTTGAACGGCAGACGACTGGGCTAGGATTGGCAAGGGCAACGGGGGATCAACGTACTAGAGTCGCTGAGATGCCAGGATAACCGACGAGGAAGCTGCTATTCGGGGGGCCAGAAACCCTCACGCTCGCGGGCGAAGCCATGACGGAATGGTGAAGATGTTGGGGTTTGGAGGAGGGGAGGAGGGGAGGAGGGGAGTTGGCTAGGCGGCCGTGATGGGGCCGCGACGGAGGGTGGTGAGGGCGGTCTTTCCGGGAGCGGGGCAGAGCTGGAGCGGAAGCTGGTGGCTAGAGTTGGAGTTGGAGTCGGAGTTGGTGCCTGTGGCAGAGCCGAAGCCAGAGCCAGAGCCAGAGCCGTGAAGCAGGCGATGCGGCGCTCATGAATTCGAGGCTAGACTCGAGGCTGGATCAGCAGGAGTAAGGATCTGGGTGTAGAGTAGGCGGAGGCGTAGAGGTAGTGGTAGGCGTGGGCCAGGTGCAGGTGTGCGGTCGGCGTCGCCAAGGCGGAGGTGGGGTATTGACAAGAGTCGCACGCGAGAGAAGACGTCCAACGGGCCGGGGCAGCATTACAGAGCGAGGGCGGGCCGGACGGAGGTTCGTTTTGCGACAGGTATGATGCGACAGCGACAGCGACGAGGAAGCGCAAACTGCAACTGCCACCACGCGCGATTACAATGCGGAACGGAAAAGGGCAGAATCAGCAAAGCAGGTTGCAGAGTGGCAGGCCAGGCGTTGGGGGAGAGGAAAGAGTGTGGGATGGATCACAGGATGGCCCAGGGTGAGAGAGGGCTGAATGCTGAGTGAGGTGCGCTGCTAACAATCCCCGGTAATATTGTAGGTAGGTACCTAGGTAATTAGCGTACTGAGTTGCAGCAAGAGAGAGAGAGTATGCCTTACTAGCACCCCTAGAACAGCAGCCCCAGACTCATTGATGGAAAAGATGCCCAGCGGATAGACGCCCTAATCCATTACTGGGTACCATCCTACGTAGGAGGTCCTTAGGTCCTGCAGCGTGCCCGGGCAGCCGCACTAGGGGGGGCTCATGAGGTGGAGGCGCGATGGCGGGGGCGATTTTGTGGGCGTTGGCCCGCTGGGACAGCCCAATCGGCGGGTTCAGGGATCCGCCAGCAGCCAGCACAGCACCCGGCCCAGCACAGCAGAGTACCCCGTGCCCTGCGTCTACACAGCTTGTCGTAGACGTCACCCGTTGCTGTACGACGCATGCCATCCAAACGCAACCTCACCCTCTCTCGCCGTGGCTCTTTATCGTATTTCGAGCTCCCGCACGGTGCCCTCAAACTCGTTCAGCTCAGCCTATGAACCTCTGGGATCTGGTGCCTGGTGTCGCAATGGTGTCTCCGTCGGGTTCTCTGCTCTGGTCTGCGCCGGCATCCATCCACACCTATCTAGGGCCATGCATCAACAGGGCAATCCATCCACAAAGCAATACATTCGGGTTCCTACCAACCAACCTACGTTTTACCGTACATAAATTCCTGTACTGTACCTGTGCCTGTGCCTCTGAGCTGCCTCTTGGCCCTGCAGCCGCCCCCGGCTGGTCTGGCCTGAAATGCACTTTCAGCACCCTCCGTCATCGCTCTCAGTCGAGCCGCGTCTCTCCCACATGCAACTGCTGATCACCTGCCCTGGATCTAGGACTTGTTTCGCAAGACTGCCGACACAATCGCATTGTCACCGCTTGAAACCATCCAACCGCAGTGGCGCTCGTTAAGCTCACGCCGGATTGAGAAAATGATGCTCGGAGAGTTGCGAGTTACCAGTTGCCAGCGCATGGCAGGGTAAGCATAATCACTGCATTCGTTTACTGGCGCCTTGCGACGTGCGGAAGATCCGTTGCTGACAGGGGTCCGCTCCACTCGAACCCAGCCGGTTCCGCACGGTCTTCCATCCCATTCGCACATTGCTCTTCGCTGTGGCTGGTGCACATGGGAGTGAAGGTGTTCTGCAAGTGAGATTGCAGCTTGCCCGGGTGCAACCATGCACTGCCACCATGATGCCGTCGACGAGTGAGGCTTGGGGTTGGAGTTTTGGGCCCTCCTCGATACACTGGATGGTCTATTCAGTGAGGGGCCAAGAGTGGTGACATCCACGAGCTGAAGCGATCGGAACTTTGCCCTTTAGTTCGTTGTGCCGGAGGGTCATCAGCCCAGCTGAACCACGCCACCACTTGAGCTTGATAGCGTTAGGCATCAGTAAGCCGCCGTTGTCAGATTCACTAGCCACACAAACTGTCCCTGACTAAGCCCTGGATCTTGACCATCCACGAACACCCACGGAAGGTACCAACCAAGGTGAGCCAGTGAGCAGCCTGATAGTCGTTTATCTTACTGGCGGGGAAATACTAGTATCTACAATTAATGCATCAACTCGATTCTCATGAACAGAACTCTACAGTATTCAAAGTCGCTATATCCTGTTCGTACGCATCATTCACGAACCCGGCATCGATGGCCTTGTGCCATACGCAACGCGAGAGGCTGAGCCAGAATCCTCCCCCATGCTGGTTGCAACCAGGCCACGTTCCTTTGCTGTCTGTCGTGACAGTGATCGACATCGCATTGCACTGAGCTGGCTGTTTCTTCCTCCTACTCCAGGGACCTTCCTCGCCCATCACAGTCGTCCCACCAACGAGCCGCCCCCAAACTCTGGAGCAAATAGGATTCCGCTCCGTTGGTGTTTCTCTGATGAATCTTCCGTCAGTCCTGTCTACTTTCAAGATGCCCCCGTGGCTCCACTAAGAACGCTGACTCGATTTTCGTGCCGTTTATCAGCGTCGTGACACTGGCTCCGGGACGATCTAGGACATCGGCATCCCGCAGCTTCCTGCCAGGACCCAGCTCGTGCTCAAACACGAGCTGCCGTGGCCGCTCCGTAATTTCCACATCGACCGGCGCTTTGAGACTCAAGACCCCCTTATGAATCTCATACCGGCACTGCCCCGGCATCCGGTCCGCGCCGAGAACATCTCGCCGGTCCTCGCCAAACCACGGGGTCATCCCCGGCGCGCAAGCCGAGTAGCACACCTGGAACGGCAACATGCCAGACAGCCGTATCTCCGGACCTTTTTTCCGTCTATGTGCAAGCGCCTCTTCGCTCACATCTTTGCCCTGCTGCCGCCACTCCTCGACGAGCTCTGCGGACAATCCCCCGCTCTCACCCTCGATTGGGTCGTCGGTGCCGGGTATCATGGACACTGGAAGGATTCCGCCTAGTTCGTGTCGCTCCTGAGGCCATACTGGGTTTTCCCCAACTAGCGATGAGCCGTCATGCCGACATACATCGACACGCATCTCGATTAGGGGCGTGTTGATGGTTCCGTTGGCTGTCACCAACGACGTTACAGTCTGGGCTGGGTACACTTGCGCATCGATCCCCAGAATAGCTAAGTCACTAGAACGGAGAGTCGGGAAGCTAGCACCGCTGTCGAGGTGCATTAGGAAGAAGCATCGAGGCCCATCGGGGTCGTCTCGCACTGCATATTTCCGACCTTTCAGCTGTTTCTTGGATAGGCCGGTGTGTGCAGGCGGATATGTCAATATCTTGCTCTGAGATGGCTCCTTGGCCAACCTTTTTGCATCCTGCGGTCGGATCCAGCGGCTGTGAAACGAACTCACCCGGCGGAAGCCCATGGTAATGTACCAGGCGTCAGAAACACCGTTCAAGATTTTGGCCTTTTTGTGTGAGGGCTGCGCCCACGTTGCCCCAAACAGATGCCCTGGCTCAGCATATTCTCGAGGCGCCAGTGGTGCCTCGAACCAGAGCCAACCTTCTCCGTGTTCTTGGAAATATCGGTCGAGTCTCTCATCTCGATCTAGGGCGAAAGATTCATAGGTAGGACAAAAGTCTACAATGTGGCCGGCGTAAACGAGCGTCCATTTGTCCCAGCACAAAATGCGTCCTTTTCGGTACGCGTCGATGGCTGCTCGGATGTTGAGTTTGCCGACTTCACTCCCACATCCCCTCCATGCCTCTTCTAGGACATGGATGCGTCTTTCAATTCGCTCCCTCTTGGTCGACTCGAGCTCCTCGCTACGTGGTGTTAATTAGACACGCGTCACGAGTATGAGTGTGGGGTGGTGCAACTTACACAGGCGCCGTGTTCTCGTCACTGACTTCCATCTCGTCGCGCTCCCGCCTGACCTTATCGAGCTGCCGTTCAAACGGAGATAGATCTGTATTCGGTTGCGTCTCGCGGCTGTTTTCGAGAATTGCTTCCCACTGAGCCACAAGCCGGTCTGCCCCCTCCAAGCGGCTCAGGCCCTCTCCGAGAGACGCACCTACCGCCAAGGGCGGTTTCCAGTCCGGAGAAGTAGGCCGCCGGGTAGGTCTTGGACGCTCGCCCTGTTCTGTGACTGGCCCTCTCATGGGGGAGAACACATACTGAAATCGCAAGTTTGGGGAACGAGCTCCCTCAGACCCTGAGTCGCTGGCCATTGTGCACGATATCGCCACCTGTCGACAAGAAATTTACCAAGGTGACGTTGTTTGTCCCCGCGGCGATGTTACGACAACTATAGCTTCGTCGTGTCCCTTCTTCTGCACGGTTCCCTACGTTTGCCAGACTGTGGCGTTTTCATTTTGAACAAAGACTTCCCTCCTGAGCTTGGAATGGTCACACTCAATCAACTGTGCGCCCTCATCGCATATGGCGTCATGCAGTCAGCTCTCCGCATGCTATATACAACGGCTTGACCAGCTCTTTGTTCTTATTGTTGATGGCTTGTCATGGGGTCATCGTGTTGGGCTCGGGCAACCACCACCTGTGCCGTGCGTCCTGCAGGGAGGGTTTCTTTGATGTCCGGATTGAAAAGGCAGGCTATGACCATGTACACGATTATTAAGGGAGATGTTGTCTCTTCTATCTGCCTCCCGCCATTGTTTGCTTCTTCCCACTGTCCTACGCTACACTGCCCACCTTTGTTAACCAAAGTTTTCGCCCAACAAGTTTGTCAGTCTTTTCAACGAGCAAATCACCATGGCGGACCTAACAGGCGAAGGACATAGTCCTGAAGCTGGAGAGTCGGACAGTCTGTTTGGAGACCCAGCGGACATTATGGACACATCGGACGGTGTGAATGATCCTGAGAGTGAAACTGCCAAGTTACTCAGTGAGTCGAATATCCACCTGACTAGATATCAGTTCTCATACTGATCAGTCATTTAGACGAGATCTCCAGCGCCCTTGAATTTGGCTTTGAAAGTCTGCCACTAGATGTTCAGGCATCAAACATGCGCTTTCAACTTGACAATGATGTTGAAAGGTTCCACCAGCAACTGGATGAATTCTTCGAGAACCGCACACTAGATATCTTTCTTCTTGAAAATCCGGACTCTCGCTACATAGCAAACAAACTCTTCGGCGAGAGGCATCGCTATCTTGCAGAACTAACACTACGTATGTACACTACTTCCCGTCACCGTGTTAGCGTTAACAAATGTAATACCAAAGAGGACCCATCTCTGTCGCCTGCCGAAGCATTGCTTACCCCTAAAGAAGGCATGGAATCTGAGCAAGACGATGACAATCAAGTAGACCCACGTAAGTCTCCTTATAACCTAACGTTCAACACGGAAGCTAAGACACGCAAAGTCACTGGGAACCTATACGCAGTCCGGACTATGAGCTCCCCAACGTCAGCCAAGGCATTGAGACGGTCGCAAATCCGACCCTCTGGACAATATCCGATCCTTCGGCTTACTGGGGACTCCGAGCCTGAAATCATGCCACGGTCGCCTGTTGACCAGCCCAGACCTCGTCGTGTCACTAGATCTCCTGACGACACCAGAGGACAATTGCCAGTCGTCGCTGAATACAGCATTCTCGGAGACCTGCCCACCGCAGATCCTAACGACGATGGTCCACAGATCGAAACTGAGTATCCTACTCTCTCTCAGTGGCTGCGGAACTGGTCAGGACCAGCAGGTGTCAACACATCGGCAGATGTAAACCTGCATGACTACAAAGGGTGGAAGATCGAGGCGCCCATGATCATGCTCACCCGGGCCAAGAACTTCCTTACCGATGAAGATGTTGATCGCACCGTTGACTGGCCATCCAAGTTCGCCGAGTTGGCTGAGTACTTCCTGTATCTGGAAGATAATCTCAGTGGCGAAGACTGGAACGAAGACTTGCATGAGGCCCAAAAAATGCTCAACACGCACTGGCTCTTCGAGCAGTACCACTACGGCCGCCCGATATTGACTCTCGACTTCCCGCATGTGTGGCCGGAAAAGAGCGAGAGATTGCCGCGGCTCCCGGGCTCCCTCATCGTCGAGGATCCCAAAGGTCCGATGGGTGATGACATGGGAGAGCGGAAGCTGCTCCTCACTGAGGCCAGAAGCGCGCACGACTTCCAGTACAGCATGCCCCGCGAAGCTTTGAAGACGTTTCTCCATGCGTATGTGGTGGATGCGAGCGAGTTCTGGACCAACAGAGGCGAGAGGCCGCATCCTGTGAGAGGCGAGGACGCATGGCTTAGCGAAGCGGAACGGAACTTCAGCATGGTCAAGTGTGACAATGACTACTACGACCAATGCGTCCAGGGCGGGATGGAGACGACGGCTGGCCTTTTGGAGGCGGAGTGCAGGTTCAAGCCCTCTCCAAATGAAATTGCCCAGTTACCATTGGACTCCAGCGAGGTCGACGTGCATTCACTCCAGTCGTTTGCCAAGTTTCGAAGTGCTCGCCGAGCGGCTCTTCAGCAGTGTCTCAACACTTTCGACAACTATATGCACTGCATCGTCTCCACCTCGTGGCGCACCCTGTTGCTTCCGCCACCCAAGATACCGGATGAGGAACCAGGCATCATCTTCCCCACCATCCAAGTCAAGAACATCCCAGAGAAAGAGGCACGGGATCCGTTCAACTACACCCTGGGATACAAGTGGTACGTCAACGAAGAGCGCAAATGGGGAGAGTGGGTGCGAGAATACTCGACCAAAGGAGCCTTTGGGGAACGGGGATGGGCGCACCGTGACGACCCCATCATGGATCTACCGGTGAACTTCAAGGGTCCGTATGTCGAACACTTCATGGACAGGGAGATGAAGAAGGTCTTTGATCTTTTGCGGACGTGCAGAATACTGCACCAGAGGCTGAAGAGAGCTCAGCGATGGACTCCGCGAACCTTTATCGAAAACGTTCTCAGCTCGATAGAGCGTGGTATTGAAAACAAAGACCCGTCAACGGCGAGCCTGGACGTTGAGTTCCGTTCGAATGAATACCGCAAGAACGTACCTGGGCAATGTAAGCCGCGTCCACCAAGAACACAGCAACCCAAAGACAAGCAGTCTGGCGACATCTCGCGCGAGCTTGATGAGCCTATGGATGTTGCGCCTGGCAAAGATCATTCGGACAACGGCCTGTCCGATGTCGAAGAATCGGACGACGAGAGCGAACACTTGTCTGAACATAACTCTGAGTCTGAGCCCGAGGATGAAGGGCGCTATGCGTCTGGTCATGAGTTGCCCAAGTTTACACACATCCGTCCAGAGGAGGTCAAGTGGTTGCATTTCGTGGGTGGGCCGTCGGTCAACGAGCGTTCTCTTAACAAGAAAGAAACACCCAGTCGCCTTGCTCAGCTCTTCGAGAGTCGCGTGGATGAGATGTTGAAGGACCCTAATGCCGACTCGCTTTTCTGTGACCCGCACCCCATCGCTTTTGGTGAATTCCTGGACAAAATCAATCAGGACGCTAAGAAACCAATTCAACGACACCAGTTCACGCGACAGGACGCCATCATGCACACAAAGTGGTTACATAATGAGGGGAAAGTACAGTATGTCATATCTTTACTGACACAAAGCGCCATGCTAACATTGCTAGTTTCTATCTCGATGATAGAGACGGCCCATGGGTTGCCCGTCCAAAGGGAGCGTTTCATCCCGAAGACAGGGTTCGGTGGGAAAGATCAGAGCGCATTATTTCATCGGAGTCCTCAAGCGACGAGGAAATTGAAGCTGCGATCCAAGAGAGGAAACGAAAGAGGAGACATGGCAAGAGCCGACAGAAAATCCTAACGGAGAGTCAACGGAAGACTCAAGAGCAGTGCCAAAAGCAGATTCAGGACAAGATCCTGGAGATAAGTCAAATTCAGGCCAGCGCGGATAACAATGCAGAGTCGGAATTTGCGCCCAGGACCCTATCTACAGATGTCTCGGTAATCGAATCTGACGACTTGGGAGACTACACGGCCACGATGCCCAAGTTCAAGAACCTCCGGACCTGGAAGGACTGCCCCAGAGAATACGACGACGTCGAGTTTGTCCTACCGGACACTGAAAACTTCTTCTATAGCCTCTCCTACCGCCTCGGAGTTACCTTGCGCGAGCTGCGGAAGCAACACAGAGCGAATCGGCGATGGCTCAACAAAGATAAGAAGCTGGAGAACAGGCGCTTCGTCGAAGATGTCACCAATTACTGGATCGACGATGCCATCAGGGTTCCCAATGACGAAGCCAACAAGTTCAACAAGGGCAGGCTTCATACAATCACGCCCTCTCATGACGATGTGTTGCGCATGGCCGAGCCAGGGGCACTTCAGGAAGGCCGAAAAACTGCATGGGACTGCAACGATGAGGAAGCCCGCCATGGAAAAGTCCGCTACAGAGTCACTCGCGAGGCGTACGAGAACAAGGACATGCTTCATCCAGTGCGCAAGACCCTTTTCGAGGGTGCCGATGGCGTAACTCGCGAGATACATCGCCGGGAGCCCCTGTGGTGGTTTGCGCATCCAGATCACCGGCCCAAGGGACCTCGGTTCTGGGATATCAACAGGTGGCCGCCTCACTTACAGAGCGAGGAAACACAGGAGAAGTTCCGGTCTTCTGGTACACCCAAGACTAAGTTGTCACCACCGCCGCCGCCGCGCGTACGGCCTCCCAACACGGAGCATCAGCCACCTAGCCCTCCAGCCAAGCCCCCTCAGACGACCAAGAAGTCGCCGCCGCCGTACGTACAGCCTCCTAACACGGAACAGCAGACATCCAATGTCACGGCTACAACTCACTCCCACAAACGCTTGACGAAGACTCGGGAGGTTGAAATCCCTTTTTCGGACCCGGACGTCGGGCGCCGGAGGTTCCAGCCCGGGCCCCCCGAGTTTTGGGCCGGCGACACGCCACTGCAGCGGAAAGTGATGGAGGAATCCGCCAGGAGAAGTAAGTTTCCTCAGCGATGCCGCAAAAGTGACATGTTAACAGCAAGCGTGTAGTGTATGAGCCAGATCCCAGGCCTCCTCGACGGAGCATGTTTTCGATTCTCAGTCGTGGTCGGAAACCGTCAGATGACCCCACCGCTTTGCCGGAAGTCGACCCACGCATCATCCCGAAGAGCAAACCGCGAGAGTCATCGGAGGAGGAGGAATCCCAGTCCCAGGACGATGAGGGTGGGGTTCAATTTCAGGAGGATCAGGAGGAATCCCAATCTCAGTCCGAGGAGGACACTCGATCTCAGGAGACTGAGGAGGAACTCCAATCTCAACTTGAGAACTTTCAACCTGGGGAGAGTGAGGAAGAATCCCAACATCAGGAGCAACCCGAGCAAGAATCCCAATTTCAAGTTGTGGAGGGATCCGCAGATGAATCATCGGACAACGTTGAAATGGATCCTCCTGCTCCTGCTGAAGCTCGGCAGCCATCTCCAAAGAGACGTAGAAAGAGATACTCCAACCGGTTTCTTAGCAGCGACTCGGAGGACTTGTATGGCGTCACTCCACCAGAAACGCATTCTCCTCCTCCACCTACATTAGCGAACCCAATGCTAACTCCCTGGAGACGCCGACAACAACCTGTCGTATCGCAGTCAGTGCATCTGGAGATTGTAGACTCCAGTATAGTGCAGTCTTCCGTGCCAGATACGAGCCAGTACATGGAGAAAGAACTGTGATGGTATGTCGGAACGTTAACAACCTGCCGTATTTGTTAGATGCGCTTCTTTTTCGTGGCTTTAGGGAATTGTTATCAGTTTGTACGTGAGATTAGTATTGCCCGTTCGTTGGCTTGGTTCTGAATAGACAATTGACTGAATCACAGTGGCTCGATTTCATGTAGGACCGCAACTTGAAGGATTTAATTTTCATTCAGAACAAAGCCATTATTTTCATAGCCTCAATCCGATGTCCTAACCGGCCAACCATGCAATGAAACACAATGGATCGTGACTCCGCGCACCGTTTCCAGTCCTCTAGTAACGCTTGCCCTCGCGCAGGGTATCCGCAAACTCATCCAGGGGACTTCGGATCAGCTTGGTCTCCTTCCACAGGTTGGGGGTCAGGAAGCCGTAGGTGTTGGACACGGCAACGAAGGTGGCCTTGAGGGTGTTCTCGAGGGTCTTGGTGGAACCGGCGGAGGAGGTGTAGGCGTCCTCGACACCAGCGAGCTGGAGGAATCGCTTGACGGCGGGCGAGGCAACGAGGCCAGTACCACGGGGGGCGGGGATGAGCTATTGTCAACTGTTAGTTTTTCTGCATTTCTTCGTCGTTTTTTTGGTGGTCGTTTTTGTAACTCGGGGTTTACATACACGGACGGTGACGGAACCGCACTTGCCGCTCTCCTTGCAGGGCAGGGAGTGAGGAGCACCAAGGTTGGAGCCCCAGTAACCTCTTCGGACGGGGATGACGCTCAGCTTGGCGATGATGATGGCGGCGCGGATGGCAGTGGCAACCTCCTTGGAGGTCTTGATACCGAGACCGACGTGGCCCTCGGAGTCACCAATGATGACAATGGCCTTGAATCGGGTTCGCTGACCAGCACGGGTCTGCTTCTGGACGGGCTTGATCTGTAGGGTTTTACGAACACTGGTTAGCTGCCGCGCCTAGTTGGCCCAGTCGCCGGGGCTCGGGACTCTTGTGTAAGCGTTCGCACCTTCATGACCTCGTCCTTGAGCTTGGGCAGGAAGTTGTCAACAATCTGGAACTCCTTGATGGGCAGGGAGTGCAGGTAGATCTCCTCCATGCTGTTAATCTTGCCGGCCTTGACCAATCGACCGAGCTTGGTGACGGGCTGCCACTCCTTCTCCTCGTTGCGGGGACCGCGACGTCCACGGCCACGGCCACGGCCACGACCACGATCGCCACCTCGGGCTCCGAAACCACCACCGCGAGAAGTTCCTCGGTCAGCCATTTTGATTGTTGCGCTGGAGTGCCGTCGAAAGGGTCTGCGCGAAGGGTATGTGGATGTGGTGTTTCGGCGTTTTGGGCGATGCTGGGAACTTTTTCGCTGGCGGGGTCTGCAACCTGGGGATTTTTGGCGTGTGCTTGGGTTAGCCGAGCCCTAATGCCTTTGTGAATTCCTGCCTGGTGCGTTAGGCAAAAAGTAAAGTGTGGGACTTAAGCCACAGAAGCAACCGTTCATCCTGGTGGGGTTCGGTGAGGGAAGGCACTAGCCACAGGTTAGCCACAAATTCGATGATCAGTGCAATTTTCAGAACCGCTTTCAATCTAATACGTCGAAGTTGGGAAGTGTTACTTGTACTGTACATTGACTCCTTTAGTCGATTGATACGCAGATATCATATCATTTACCTTGAACTATGCAAAAGTGTGGGGATGCGTAATGACTACCGAAAACAAGTGCGTATCTGGTGCAGAGATTCCAGAAGGCTATGCTAGACTCAATCACGGGGGGATGGGTGTTCGTACACGCCTGGTAATTCCAGGCATTCATTAAGGAGGGTATCGCAACTCAAAAAGACTTCGACTGCTCTCCCTCTCTCCAGACTCGAGGCCATGAGACCTTACTCCTTCGCGGATTTCAAAATCAGGTTGTCCTTAGGACTTACCCGTTGCGCCCATTCACTGCATCTCGTTAGTCACTCAGGTATATAATTAAGGGGGGGGGGGGGGTGCTCTTACGTCCAGCTTCCGTCATAGACTCTTCGTGACTCTGAAGAGCCAAGGCCAGCTTCCTCTAGAGCAGTCTCGATGACACAGGCAGTTACACCGGTACCACAGCTTGAAATAATGGGCTTGGATGCGTCGACTCCCTTCTCCTCGAGCACCTTTTTCAACTGGTCGCGGGGCAGAAAGGCCTTGGTCTCGGGGTCCAGAACGACGTTGAAAGGAACACTAATAGAACCAGGCATGTGTCCTGATGATAGCCCCTCGCGAGGCTCAGGGGCCTCACCAGTAAATCGGGCATTAGGCCTGGCATCGAGGATCTGTACACCCTCGGAGCCCTCCTTGTTATAATCTTGCGCAAGCTGCTTGACCTCTTCAAAGCTGGCAACGCGGCTGTCTTCCATATTGGGAATCGGGTAGGGGCAGCACTCGACGCTATATAGCTCTCCCGACTCAGTGGGGAGTCCCTCTTCCACCCACAGCTTGAAGTTGTTCAGAATATGTACCTTGTCGTGACCAAACACCTTCAAGGTCCAGCCCACACGGGGGGCGCTGAAGATGCCGAGCTCCTTGGTATCATATACAACGACAGTGTCCTCCTTTCTGATTCCCAATTCGCTCATGGCAGCCGCGAATCCCTTGGCGTCCGGCAACATGTGAGGGTAGGGGCTGCGCTTGTCAATGACCTTGTCCAGGTCGAAGAACCGGGCTTTTGGGATGCGCTGCTCTCGGAACGTTTGGATTCCGGTTCGCTCATCGTTGGGGAGGAACCAGGAAGCGCAAAGAGGAATTACTCGGGGGTCGGTGCTGATCGATGAAGGCGGGTTCTTGTCGAGGGCTTGGTGGAGTTCTTTTGGGGTGACGATGTATGAAGAGAGATTCCTCCGGGTAAACAGCAGAGGTTGGAAGGTCCTGGGGAAGGTCCTCAGACCGAATTGGCGCTTGCCAGCACTCGTGGAGCGGAAGACGGCGGCGGAAGCCATGTTGGAGGGGAGGAGGAGGGAGTAAAGGGCTCGTTGAGGAGGAGGAGTCGTCGTACGAGGCGTCGATAAGTGGCCGGCGAGGCGATAGGATTTGAAAGAGGAGAGGAGAAGAAAGGACGATTCAGACGTAAGGGAGCGGTAGGAAGCTTGAGGTCGGACCTCTACGTCTGTATGCGCATCACTCGTCGGGAGGAGAAGCCGGAGGTGGAGGAGTTTGGCTTGTGACGGGATTCGGCGGCCGTCGTGGGATTTTGATGATAACAGAGCGGGCGAGGTTGGCGTCAAAAGTAAAAGCTGCCAGGGTCAAGCTTGGGCCACTCAGAGCGGGTAAGGCACCCAATTTATTGATTTTAGGTAGGTCCTGGTAGCCTGTAGAAGTGCTGGTGGTGGTGGTGGATAGTGCTAAAAAGAACATCTTGTTGCATTGAAATTTGAATCCCATGGCCGTTGGACGGTTGGATGGGTGGCTGCTGGGCGGTTAATCAGCGGTCTAGCGGGGATGCAATGCCCGCCACAGCGCGCTCTCAGTGGACGGTTCCAGTGGATGAGGTCACTGAAGACACCCGCACGCCGCCTGGGGTGCCCTGGACGTTGGCGCACAAATCGATGCATCCCACCCGGCTTCAACCTCGACGCTCCGTCATCCTGACACTTTGCTCTCCCACCAAAGTTTGCGCCTTCTCGCCTCGTGACTCTCCCACTCCAGCCGCCACTCGCCATGAAGGTCACCATCAAGAACTGGAATACGGTTGCAACTTGGCGATGGGACATTCCTGAAGACGATGTCTGTGGCATCTGCCAGGTCCACTTCGACGGCACGTGTCCGACGTGCAAGTACCCTGGCGATGACTGCAGCCTGTGTAAGTGCCTTTGTCCCCATTCAGGGCCATATCTCCATCACCCAGCACTGCAATCAGACCATATTCACTCATCTCATGCTAATCTATCCACCATAGTATCGGGAAAATGCGGCCACAGCTTCCATTTGGTCAGTGCCTGATGCTCAATCTTTCCGCATGACCCCTCCAAGTTGCTGACCCTATGCTCCTCATTAGCATTGCATTCTCGAATGGATCAAACAAGACTCGTCTAAAGGCCAATGTCCCATGTGCCGTCAAAGTGCGTCATTCTCAGCTTCCCCTCCAGTTTCCCCCATGCTCAGCTTATCGCATGAATTGCCTAATTAACGTCGTCACAGAATTTGAATGGAACGATCAGGCAAATGAAACGGCATCACAAGTCGAGTAGAGAAGTGAAATTATGGCGTTTTGGTGCTTGTGGCACAAGGAGAGCAGCCTCTGATTATCATCATCAATTGTCATTCCATCATTGTTTTCTCCTTTTGTTGATCACTTTCTTCGCTGCCATACATCCTAGCTTCATCGTGGTGGTTACAAACTGGTCCTCATGATCTCAAGTGCAATACCAGCTCCAATAATAAGCTTGCAATGCTCAGCTAAACCTCTTCAAGCTACGATTTCCTCAGTCCGCCTCACTTGACGTCGACAATCCGCATGGCCCAGTGTCGATGACCCGGTCTCTTTAGCTCCAGATGTTGACGCCTTGTACGTTTCCCATTCTGATGCATCCTCAAGCAATGACGCGAACATGTTCTTTCAGGTATTTATATCGGGTCCCGAACAATGGCGGGTTTCCCGCAGACGAAAGAGGCAGTGTTTGACCACTTGGTAGCCTAGTTGAAGAGTTGACCATCCATAAGCTTGGGCGTGAGGTGCTGCACTGTAAGGACTACCATTATTGATCTTCTACTATACGCTATGTGAATTTGAGTCTCAAGAGTTCTTACCATTGACGGCCTTGCCTTTTACATGGTAAACAGTCCCCTCCCCTTCTAAGCATCCGGGACATACACACCATCCTTGCACAGGACAACCACCTTCTTGAAGAAGCGGCGCCACTCAAGCGGGTCGCCCTTGATTTTGACGAAGCGCACATCGAGAACTTCGGTACCGTCGGGCAGCGGCTGCTTGTCGACTTGGATCTCGCCGTGCAGGCTCTGCTGGCGGCCGTCGAGAGCTTTGACCTTGATAGTTGCAATTGGGTTGCCGTAGAGATTAGGGGAGATTGGTGCGAGAGGCACATTGAGCTGGTGGAGGGCGTCGCTGAGCATCTGAATAATGTGGGCGGGCGGCACAGCGGAGAAGAAGCGAGTGAGGGCTTCAGGAGGGCAGATATCGCGGAAGCGTCGAGCCTGCTGAGTGAGGGACATGGATGGGCCGGGGGTGTGAGAGAACTGGGACATGGAGGGCTCATCGGCGAGGGAATCCAGCATCATGCGGCGGGCATCCTGAGCACGAGACGGTAGAGATGAAGCTGGGGCGGCCATGGAACGAAGCGCTGGGCGTTCCCAGTCCCAGTCGTGATCGGCGATAGGTACCTCGGGCTGAGTAGAGGAGAATCGGCCAACGTTAAGGCCAGTATCAACATCCATGTTGTCACTCGATGTCGGTTGGGACATGGGCTTCTGGCTGAAGTCAATGCGGAGGTTCTCAAGCATCTGAGTAGCAAGGTGGATTGGATCGGTAACTCGTCCATCGGCAGAGAGGAGGGCGTTGTGGCGAGTGTACCAGGGATGCTGGCGGATTTGGGCAAATCCAAAGCGCTTCTGGGGATCGACTGACATCATGCCACGAAGCAGAGACAAAGCTTCGGCTGGTATCCTAGCCCACAGGGCATCAGTACTGCGGCCGGAGTTGCGTACATACTCCTGGAATTCCCAGCTACTCTTGGATGGCTCGTCCCAGGGCGTGTTGCCGACGAGCAGCACGAAGAGGATAACACCGCACGACCAGAGATCGACAAGGTCGGGAGAGTACTTTGCTGTACTGGACGACTTTCTATCAGCACGACCACAGGCGAGGATCTCGGGGGCAATATAAGGGGGGCTGCCGCAGAGAGTCGAACTGAGTTTACGCTGGCCCTTGTACTCAAACATAGTAGCCATACCAAAGTCGGCAAGTTTCAAGGAGCCGTCCTGTGAGAGCAGGATGTTCTCTGGCTTGAGATCACGGTGAGCCACACCCTTGGAGTGCATAAAGCTGACGCCGCCGACAAGCTGGACAAAGTAGACCTGGGCAATGTGCTCCCGGACACCAACATCGGCCTCGATTTTGTCGAAGAGGTCACCGCCTTCAGCATACTCCATGGCAATCCATCGCCAGATCGTGTCTTCTCCCGAGGCAAACCATTCAATGACGTTTGGGTGCTGGCCGATGTGCGAGTGAAGCGAGACTTCCATAGCCAGCTGCTTGGTCGAGATGCGGCCATGCTTCACCGCATAGCCCTTATGGATGAGCTTGACGGCGAATATGGGCGACTGTGAGTCGAGGGGGATAGCTTTTTTGATGCTATTTTACTGGTGTTAGACAGTTTCTGACAGAGTGCCGGGAACTTCACCGAGATGATGAAGCAGATGGGGGGGGAAACGGTGTGACTAACGAGGCATAGGCGCCACGACCGACGGTTTTTGAGATGATACGAAAAGGGAGATCCCTTGGTAGGGGATCTAGCTGAGACTGCGACATGTGCATTAATAATGGGTAACACTGATGCTTCGGGTGGAAAGTGGAAGACACATTACGCTGATGAGAGTCTCGGCGATGCTCTGATCATAGCCATGTTCACGGCTGTAGTTGAGCTTTGCGTGATAGCAGCCAACCAAGGCTCGCATACCCTCCCCTGTCATATGATGCACGAGGAAAGAAAAACAAGACTTACCATTCTGACGGCTCTGTCGAATGGAAATGCGTGCCTGAGCCTGCAAAACTATGCAGGTCGAGTCGCGAACCCGGTTTCGTCTGGACAGCTTAGTTGGTTCGTCGGCGACTCTTGTGAGTTGAACTTGGGTGGACGCGTTCGATCGCGCCCCACCGCGTAAAGCGGTTACTGAGTGGCCACCTAAGAGACCTGCAACTGGTAGGCGGTGACCCCTTGGAGAGGCCAAAACGAGCCGCCCAATGCCCTAAAAAAGCAGTGACTGGCCAGTGGTGTTGTGGTGGTTGCGGTGGGTGGCGGCCCCACGTTTCAGCGGCCCTGGGCTCCAGCGAGACCCATTGGTCGACGGCAGCTCTTGTTGCCCGTTGCTGCGGTAAACACTCGAGCCTTTGTCTACGCCATTCATCCCACCTCGGCCGCCGCACCTCCTTGTCGCATCTCGAAACTCAACCAAAGCAAACGTCGCGTCCATTTGCATTGACGGAAAGATTCATTTAACATCCACCGCATTACTTCCCTGTCGTCAAACCGTCGTCATCTCTTCTTCCTTCGTCCCTGCAGCTATCATCCACATCCGCCTCGCCTCTCTGCTTGCGGATTTGCTCTGTGTACATACGCCTTTCTGACTAGCCTGCCCCAAATCCACCATCACCGCTACTCTTTGATCGGCTTGTCTTGCGCATCTCGTCGCAACTCGTACTTCTAGTCTCAGCACCTAACTCTGCATTCTCACCATCCTTTCGCAATGGATTACACCATGGAGGACAACCAAAACTCCGCCCCCGGCACTGTCCAGGAAGCTAAGCTCAACGCTGGTCGCAAAGCCCAGGACTCCCAGAGCACCACCAAGAGGTTCGTCTGGCGCAAGACATCTCGCAGCTCGCTCACCATCCAATGCTAACTCTCAACAGGTTGCAAACCGAACTCATGCAGCTCATGACCTCACCCGCCCCTGGAGTCTCGGCCTTTCCTTCCGCTGATGGCAACCTCTTGTCTTGGACCGCCACCATTGAGGGTCCTGACGACACTCCCTACGCCAACCTCACCTTCAAGCTCAGCTTTGCCTTCCCCTCAAACTACCCCTACGCGGCACCTACCGTTCTCTTCAAGACGCCTATCTACCACCCCAACGTCGACTTCTCTGGCCGCATCTGCTTAGACATCCTCAAGGACAAGTGGACTGCCGCCTACAACATCCAGACAGTCCTTTTGAGTCTGCAGAGTTTGCTCGGTGAACCCAATAAGTAAGCATTGGCCCAAACAGCCACGTCCAGTAGCGACATGACACTGACAATTTGGCCAGCGCTTCCCCTCTCAACGGCGAGGCCGCAGAGCTGTGGGACAATGACGCCGAAGAGTTCAAGAAGAAGGTTCTAGGACGGCACCGTGACGTCGAGGACGAGTAGGGGTTGGGTTAATATGAGCTCACGTGCATTTGATTGAATAGGAGAATTGGAGTCCATGGTGCATGGCTTGCTTTGATGGAATTGGTAGGAATACGCGACTGTTATGGCATTTTGGCGACTGGGAGGCAAAGATATCCTTAGGGTCAAAATCAACAGACCGTAGTCGATAGCATACCCTGTCGACAGTTTGGTAAATCCACTGCCACTACTTTGAAAGAGACGATTTGCCCCAACAATACCCAATCCACTTCACGCCGAGGCACCATTTCATTGTCGTTGGCTTGTAAGCTTGTTTCACATTTCCCTCTGTATTTTCAGCTTGAAAGAGCTAGAATGCCGAATGCAACTCCGAAAGCCATGCCACCTAGAACCTGTCCCAAGAGAAACTTTTTTATTTATTCCTCAACAACAACCGTGGGGAGGCCCTTGGGGTCCTTGACGTTTACAGCCTGAACGTAGCTGTAAAGCTTCTCCTTGGCACCCTCCTCGTCGTTTCGTCGTCGGGAAATTCGCACGCGCAGTCGGTAGGGGACACCCTTGACACCCTGCTCCCAGACCTTCTTGTTGAGCTGGGGGTCGACGCGGACATCAGTGGTACCCTGGAAGGTTATTAGCACACATCGTCCACTTGAGAATTCTGCCTGCTCCAATCGCATCGCAACCGGGCGGACAGATCGTTCGGGGTTTCGTACCATAGCCTGGAGGGCAAAGGCCTTGATCTCCTTGATGGCGCGGGGGGCACGCTTCTTGAAGGTGACACCGTGCATCTTCACGGCCATTAGCATTTCTTGTCCAGCTCGAGGCTCCATTGTGCGAGCTCCTCGTTCCGGATCGACGTACTCTCTTGTGCATGTGGATGGTGTACTCGCGGGCGACGACATCCGCAATAGCGGAGCGCTGAGTCTTGCCAGAGGGCTTCTTGGACGACATGGCTGGTTCTGCTGTCAGTGTCTGGTTTCCGGGAGAGCGATAGTGAGGGCGCAGTATCGAAGCGCTCGCAATCTCTAGGTATGGGCAGGCAACTGAGAGGATAATTGTCGGGGTTCGTACCTGCGGATCGTCTTCTCGGTCTGGCGATGAGGAGGGTGTTGATGTCGAATACCAAAATCCCACAAAATCTTTGTGCGTAGGGCAGGCTCGAAATTCGTGGGTGGGGGGTAGCGAGCCAATAGGGCAACCTCATGCAGTCCCGTCAGTACTGTCACGTGACTGAGTATTAGCAGCCCGCTTTCGGTCTCGCGTTAACGTAACTGGGCTTAGGATGCGTTTGATGAGATCCACGTCGCTCTGGGCTGTTTACTGTTAAAGCACCTCATCATCACCTCCATTCCACAGTCGGCATTCCAACCGCCACTACAGCAAGGCACCTCAAAGTCCTGCGCTTTTTGCGCCCTACTCTCCTTTTTCCTCTCGGGATCAAAATTTCCGTGACCGACACCGTTGGCGGCTATACACGCAGGACATAGTGCGGGTACCAAGAAGCCAGGGGCACTTCGCGTAACGGCACCTCGTTACCACGGCGGCGCAACTACCGGCAATTAGTGTTTCTCGAACATCGAAACAGCTACTTCTTTCCTTCTTCAACACTCGCTTCATCCTCACTTTCGGCACCTGCAGCGCAAGATGGCCGACCACCAACCCATCACGACGAGAACGTCGCCATCGCCTCAGCCCGACCTGTCACGAAACAGACTTCCAACTTTGTTTGAGGTGTTGAGCAGACGCACGCTACCGCCAGTCGACCTGTTCTCTTTCTACATCTACATGCGAGATCAGCAAAGATCCGTGGATTACCTCGACTTTTGGTGAGTCCTGAGAAGCGCGCGATGGCAGGGGTTCTGTGACTGACTGTTTGGTAGGCTCGATGTTGCTCAGCACATGTCTCTGTGCCGTCACTATGTTCGCGAGCTTCGACGATCCGTCCTCATTGGAACACCCGATATGGACAAGTCAGCCTCGAAGAGATCATCGGCAATCCTGGAAAACATCGGTGACTTGGAGCCTCGATTGGCCGGCCCGTCCATGTATGCGACTGAGAAGGAGAAGAACCAGGATGGTCAACTATCTGCCTTCCTCCGTGAGGACATGGGCCACGACTCGCCGCAGAGCGCCTCCGGACATGTTCGCCCTAGCCCCCAGTTCAGTAACTCCCACGATATCACCACCGACTCCAACTCTCCGGCTCACACCGTCGCACGTCAAGATATTCGAGCTTCCGCAGAGAAGATCTTGTTCACCTTCTTGATGCCTGGTGCTGAGCGAGAAATCATTCTACCTGGATCCATTACGCAGGACGTTACAACAGCTATCGAAGAGCTTGGTCGCGATGATCCCGAGGTTTTTGACGTCGCCAAGGATTATGTTTTTCAGGCTATGGAGCGGGATGCCTTCCCGGGCTTTCTAAGGATGAAGGCACTGGGCAACCTGATTCCTCCTACCCTCATCATGAGACTCATTGTGGGTCTAATTGCCATGTTTGGAGCTTTCTGGACTGCCTTTGTCCTGATTTTTCTGGACATGTCTCGTAGTACAAAGTCCTGGGTAAGTGATTTTTATAGTATACCACAAAGTTCAAAGCTAACAACTACAGCTCATATTGCCATTCACTGTCGGTGTTTATCTTCTATCATCTTACCAATACTCTCTCGATCCCATCATGGCTCTTGTCGGCTACAGCGAATACACTCCCTTCAACTTTTCCAAAATCCGAGAGCCTTATGTCCGCAAGCTCCTCGCCAAGCGCGCTCTCATGGTCCTAGCCATTACCTTCCTTGTCGATGCTGCTCTCTGCGTCCTGTTCATCCTCGTTCCCGGAAAGCGTCTGTAAGCGAGCACTTGGGCTCCTCGCAGCGACCAATGATGCCGGTTTTTATTGGTTTCTGGGTTTATCCCTTGGCACCATTACTCTGTGAGATGGTCACGGGAAAGCAACATTACGACCGTCATGATATTTGAGAGCGTTATTAGGCAACTATGCCAGGTGATCTGGTAAGCAGGAAATGGAATCATTTTGGGGGAATGGCGTCGTGGACTACCACTTTTTTTTGTCCACTTTTTTTTGTACCATCTAGGGATTGTAGGTATGTAGACTATTCGCCAACCAGGACTTTGACTCCGCATCTCGGGGCTTCTGGCTATTTTTTTGTCCTTCCATTAGTTAGGCCGGAGTTTGGAGGAAGTAATGAAAGGGACACTCGTGCTGATTGAATTTAACAAGCAGGCGTTATGTCGTCTAATTACATTCATGGTTATCGTAATAATGTTTTGGTGTGTATGATTTCCGCAGGTAGCAGGGTGGTCCCTCTACATCTTGCGCTTGTTGGCCCGCTCCTCGGGTTCGTCGACGTCCATACTTTCGCTGTCGACCAGGTTGGCCACATCCATGACGGACCGTTTGTTAAACCCCCTCCGGGCGAGCATCTCCCGCGTCAAACCAGCCACTTCGTACTTTCTAGCTTCTGGGGCATCGGCCATTAACTGTTGGAGCTTTTCATCTGCAGCTCGCTGGTCACGCTGCCGTACAACGGCCGCGGTTCGAATCTCCTTCATCTGGGTCTCAAGATCCTCTAGAGTCGAGGTACAGCGTTCAGCCCATGTCTTGAGGGCTGAGGTCATGTCCGGGATGGCCCCAGGTGGGAGGTCCCGGAGGGGTGCTACGCTTGAAACCTGGACCGCAGCACGGGCTGGGTCGAGCGTAGCATGAAGCAGACCCGCGTATACGGCGGATATGACGAGTGCCTCGAGTTCGCGAGTATCGGGGAGGCCAAGCGCACTCTGAAGTCTATCGTAGGAGAGGTTTTGACGATCGCGGGCGAGGCTAAGAAGTGAGAGCTGGCGGAGCTTGAGGGCCTGGGCGTCGGCGAGCGGGGGAAGGTTAGGGGTGTCGCGGTAGGTGGCGTATGTGCCGTGGGAGAATATTTGGAGGAGGGTGAGATGTGGTGCGGATTCGGGGGAGGAGACGAGGGACTGAATCGCAGGCGTGTCAAGGAGTTCTGCGAAGAGGTAGGTGTTTGGAGCTGATGTGGCCCGAGTGACGAGGTCGGCAGCCGCACGGGGGGAGTTGGCCGTCTTGGAGAGCGCAAGGAAGGGCTAAGGGAGGTTAGATGGGTATATACAAGTGGACATCGGCAAATGTACCTCGAGAGCGTTAAGGGCCTTGGTCTGCTCCATGATGGGCGGGTAAAGGCGTACCACCTCGCGGGGTCGAAGACAGGAAGATGGCCTAAAGCGATGCCAAGTCTAGCGGGATCGTAGAAGAGCTGTGCGATGTGTACAGGTCGAGGAGAGATCCCTAGAGTGATATCACAGCCCGCGGAGGTCTTCAGCTAGGGACAATGTTGAGTTGTATGCTAGACGTTGGAGGATGAGGCTCTCGTTTGAAGGTGAGGCTGGAGCAGGCAGGCAAGCCGTGGCGGCGCGGGGCTGTGGCAGGGAGCCAAAACAGTGTGGCGTGTGGGGCCGGCTTTTGCGCATCGTGGGGTACCCATCATTCTCACGAGGCGTCATTGGCAGAGCCACTAACATAGGGTAGGCAGGTTATTACGGGTTTTTAACATTGACGGAGGATATGGTTTCGGCGCTGTGTTCGTTGAACAAATAAACAAAATTTCCTCTCAGATTCCCGTCTAATCACACCTGAACCCTACATACATATCTAATTTACAGAGAAACTCGTCAAATCCGTACTCATTTTCTAAAAGAACCCGCTTCTAATCTTCCTTGACATTGACTCTTGTCTCCAACCACCGTGCAAATTTGACAGTGGGGATGTCAATGGCCCGCCAGAAAATATCGGCAAAAGCAATGATGAATGGCAGGGAGAGGCAGACTCCCAAAACGAAACCAGCGTTATACCAAAGGCCTTCCGTGCCCGTAATGTCCCACGCCAAGGTATGTAGGTGATAGCCAAGGGTGCGCATTACTGGCCCATGGACGAGGTAGAGCGAGTATGAAATCTTTCCCAAGTATTGGATAGGGGCCGTGTTGAAAAACCGCTGCCAGAACGCAGAATAGCCCACGGAAAAGACGTAGATGACCGAACCGATGCATTGCCAATACCGGTAACGCGACGTGGCCCACCACTCGGGGATCAGAGAGGTCAGATAAACACAGCCAGGGGTTTCTTCGCCGCCGGTATCAGGTTGGGTCAGAAAATAGAGGCCCATGATGCTGATCAAGTTCCAGATAATTGGCTTGAGGCGCTCCTGCGAGGACTTGGCTTGTTTTTCAAATGACAGAGTCATGTTTGTTGTATGAGCGCCGCGGATGTGGTCCCATTCGGCAAACATCATGCCAAAGATGAACATGAGAAGGTCCCATCTGGAGTTTTGATATGTTCTGGTCATGACGAAGAGGAGTGTGAGGAATCGATATTTGGTCTGTAGGCGAGCCGTGCCGAACAAAATAACGAATAGGTAAATCGAGCAGCGATATTCGACCGGAATGGTCCACAAGTGAACATCGTAGTCTAGGTAGAAATATTAGATTAAGGTACGATTGAGAACAGACGAGAGTCATCACATACTGGTAAGAGCTCCGCGGTCCATAAAGTCGAAGAGCTTGAATGCGTAGAATATGTGTTGGCCCCAGTCACCCAAAAGCTTAAAGAGGGAATCGGGTCGACTTGGGATGTGTTCGACTACATATTTGAAGTAGTGTCGGTTCTTGGTAATTTCCCGAGTCGATTCGAAAGCGCCGATCCAAATCAAGCAAATCATGATGAACGTTGAAATGGTGGTCGGGAGGAAAAGACGAATAGCCCGCCGAAAGGTCATGGAACTCAAGGTGACGGAAAAGTCATGAGTTTTACGACTGCGGATGAGTCTGATCGGTTTATAGGAGAGAGCGTAGCCGGAAATGATGAAGAAGATGGAGACGGCGGCGGGTCCGCAGTAGAAGACTCGCACGATGGGCAGTCGAAAGAAGCCGTACAAAGTCCCTTGGTAACCCCAGCTCTTGTTCATGATGAAGGCTTGGGAGGATGAGTGGCAGAAGTACACGAAGAGCGCTGCCAAGCCACGCATACCATCGAGGTAGGCGGTGGGACTGAGCTTGGCCGGGCAGATCTGCTCGCGCATATGGCGACCCTGGAGGAAGCTGGGGACGCAGAACCAGAGAAGGCGAGCTGCTAATGCTCGCCAGCGCGTATGACGGGCTGTTTCTATGGGCAGTTGTTGGCGGCCCATTTCGAGGATGCCGCTGTCCCGCTCGGGGTCAGAGGTGGGGGATATCGATCGGCCGAGGAGACCAGTGTTCTCCTCGCGAGACACGGAAACACGGGAAAGAGCGTGGCCTTCCATTGCTTTCCAGCAGCAACGGCTGTAAGGCAGTAAAGCAGTCTAAAACAAGGAAGAAAGGAGTGTACGAAAAGAAGACAGAAAAGAAGAAATCACGACGCGGGAGTTCAGGACATGAGAGCGTCCCCCCCGTAGACTCCGATGGGTCAAGAACAACGGGGGGAGGGAATTGATCAGCATGTTAACCTTTCATTTGTCCGCACGCTCTGGTTTCAGATTGTGCACGAGCAGGCTCCGGAAGGATGCTCATTGCTGAGCATGGATTCAGTGATGGGGGGGGCCATCCATACTGCGACGGTATCCCTGTCAGCACCAATGGGCAAACATTATTCGAACAACGGCGTTTGAAGGAGGATGACCCAGTTGCCGCGAGGTTCGTAGAAAGATCCGAGAATAGTAAACGGGTCTTGAAACCTCATCATGTACGACATGTTTGGGAAACCGAAACTATCATGGCGGTAGAATGGTTGACCGTGACGATAGTCCGACCCATCACAGGCGGCCCGAATGTCTTTCAAAGAACCGTCATGGATGATCTCCACCCAGTGGGCCAGGGGCAAGGACATGACAGGCAGGGCACGAAAGACATGACCCGAAGCATCACATAGAGAACCATGAGCGGGCAGGAGGATCTACTCTGTCCGTAGTAGTAGACCGTTGGGGTTGTCAAATATAGAACCTGCGGGCAGATGATGAGTGGCTTAGACAGAACTTTAGAAGGACTAGTTCTGACACCGTCTCACCTCTAAAAGTTCTTTCGCAAGTCAGAGCGGCAGGCCCCAGTCATGATGACATACACTGTCCCAAGCACACGGCCCTGTTTATCCGCACGATTAAGACACGTGACAGCTGTGTACGACAGCGGGCGGAGATGGACTCATCCTCATGTGCGTGCGTAGTTAGAGATACAGAGATCTGGGGAGAAGGGTGTAGAATGAGACGCCGAGAGTTGGACGCCATTCATCTAATTAGGTGCAATACGGGAACCCATCCTGGCTACGTAGCTGGTGTCCTTACCGAAAGAACTATCGGGCTGGGTTTTTAGAGTAATTAAGCGTGTTTTCCGGGGAAAACGATGCGGGTTGAATTACGGGCTGTGGCGGTGCGCACCTACATGATGGTTCCATCCGTTAATCGTTGCCGTTGCTTCACTTACACTCTAACGAATTGGGTGTGGCAGGAAGCTGAAGATTGACGGGTCGTGTGATTGTTGTGTTGGCGTGCGAATCGCAATGTGAACGTGTGCGCATGGAAACCGTCGAGGACGCCCGGAAACGGTGAGATCCGACTATCTGGAAACGTGACATCTCACGGACAGAGTGACATGTCAGCACCACGTAGTACACCTACCGTACGTGACGGTAACGTAAGCCTTTGCCCATTCAGAATGGCATGGGTCACGAATCGCACAGACGAGAAAGCGGGTGATGGCCTAGCAAAGATGAGGGAATTGATGGCTTGAGACACATTATTACAGGCCGCGCAACAGCTCTGCCCAGTGACGAAAAGCCAAGTTGCCAACAGCCGGCCGCTAAACTCAAGTGCCAGAGCCACTGGGTCGACACTAGGAATCAGTTTGGTAAGGGACGCGCTTGCGTGAGCAGAAGATCGACAGTTGCGCCTTGAGAACCAAGGCATGGCGTAATCGTTGGTGGTGACGATCCGAACACGGCAGAGGTGCTATCCGGGGCTCGCTGTCCTCTTCGCGTGCGGCCTGAGCAGCAGGGGTTGATCAATATATACTTCGATGTATGTCGGCAGATGGGGTTTGTGTGGAAAAGTGTTGCAATCTCTCCAAAATCGTTGATGCGTGTCTCGTGCTGCACAATAGATCCGTCAAGATCCACCCAAGCTTGTACGGAGTACTGTAAGGTAAGCTGACCCGCTGGATGCAGCAGGCAATTGCAGCACCCGCCCACATCCCACCGCTTCTACCAACCGCCACGGCTGCCAAAACCCGGCACCTGCAGCCGGTAGCGAGTCGACGAGCCAATCGCAAGAAGAAGCGTCTGATCGATCCTCGTGGAGAGTTCCGCTTTCAGCACCCTTTCGGGCTTTCAGCGCTTTTAACGGGCCGGCCGCTGGGACTGGGCCGACTGGCGCTGCTGCAGCTGTGCCCGCGGGAGCTTCATCAGCGTCGCAGGGCTCATTCGTTGGGCGTGTCAGCGCCAGTGACGGTGTCTGGTCTAGACTCTAATGCGGCAACACGAACGAGGCTTACAGGTAACAGGTAACAGGAAACAAAGGGAATAATAAAGAGATTGCCCTTCCCCGTGTTTTGGCGGATGCTGCCATCCGTCGCGCGTTGCAAGCCTCTAAAGATCTGGGTCTCTCGGGCCTCTTTCTCATCGCCCAGCCAGCCCGCGCGTCTACCGCAGCGACAGCGTTTATCACTGACTGGACCATGATATCGAGTCAGCGCTTCGCTCCAGTCATCAGTCATCAACCATCAGTCCAACCTGTAACTCCCAGGTTTCCTCTGGGCCCCAAAACGATATCCCACCAACGGGATCATCGGGAGCATCAGGTGGCCCCTGTTACATCTTGAAGCCCCTTGACGTTTCCCCCTCGGAGGCAACCCCAATCCGGCAGAAGCCAGAAGCGAAACCAGAATCTTGGCCAAGTCCCCGAGTTGTTCCAGCTGGTGAGATTCCCCCAAAAGACCCCTAGATCCCGTTCAGTCTCGTCTGAGTCGTCTCATCACATTCCACCCATGCCACTGGGCTGTCTCATTTTTCTTCTTCTTCGTCTTTCCTCCTCTTCTCTTCTTTTCCCCTTTGCTCTGCTGACGGGAATCTGTACTGCCTCCCAGCCCAGCCCAGCCCAGCCCAGCCTCAATTATTAATAAATACTCACCTCATCCCACCGACCCGCCTCGTACTGAAGCCGGTCTTCGGGCTCCGCGGCGCGCCATTCAATCGGGAGCTTCAGTTTTTACTAATAGTTATCTGATCCATCTGGCCCACCATTTTCTCTTCTGTCGCTAGTCGACCACGGCACGCACGGCTGCATCAGCACCAGCGCAAGACGCACCCACATACGAATACATAACGCCTCCGAGCCCCGACGAGGACCTACTCCCAGCTGATCGATAGCGAGGGATCGACCAAAAACCGTCCGCTTTCACCACGATAAGCGCCAATCCCCTCCACCACTCGTCTGCGGGACGCCCATCGCAACTGAGGGCATCGGATGCAATGGCGCCCTCGTACGTCCAGATCCCCTCGAGGGAAGCCGGCCAAGGAGCTGCATTGGTAGCTCCGAAAAGCGCCGCCCACATGGCCACTACAACGCTCCGCGTAGAAGGCATGACGTGAGTTCTTGCCTCAGCTTAGCCCCGACTGTCCCGAGCCGCCGACCACCCGCGCCGGCCACGCTCGACGACTCTGAACATTACACTAACATGCACTCTCCTCAACAGCTGCGGCGCATGCACTTCTGCTGTTGAAGCTGGCTTCAAGGGCGTCAAGGGTGTCGGCAACGTCTCGGTGAGCCTCGTCATGGAGCGCGCAGTTGTCCACCACGACCCGCAGGTCATTACCGCATCCGAGGTCCAAGAAATCATCGAGGATCGCGGCTTCGATGCCGAAGTTCTCGCTACCGATCTCCCCAGCCCTGCCGTCGCCCGATTTGCCGACAGCGAGACCAAAAACGACAACCATGGTCTCGTGACGACGACCGTGGCCGTTGAGGGCATGACGTGTGGCGCCTGCACCTCAGCCGTTGAGGGCGGCTTCAAGGACGTCCCCGGTGTCAAGCACTTTAGCATCTCGTTGCTTTCCGAACGAGCCGTCATTGAGCACGACCCGACTCTACTCTCCGCCGAGCAGATTGCAGAAATGATCGAGGACCGTGGCTTTGGGGCCGAGATTGTTGACTCCGTCAAGGCCGAGCCTTCATCCAAGGCCCCCGAGCGCTCCAACAACATTGCCGCGACCACGGTAGCCATTGAGGGAATGACCTGTGGCGCCTGCACCTCGGCTGTGGAAGGTGGGTTCAAGGGCGTCGACGGCGTTCTCAAATTCAATATCAGCTTGCTCGCGGAGCGGGCCGTGATTACGCACGACGTTACGAAACTCTCTCCCGAGGATATCCTGGAAACGATTGAAGACCGAGGGTTCGATGGAGAAATCTTATCCACGCAATTCACCGACGATATCCAGGCTGGATCGTCAAAATCGCAGTTCAAACTGTACGGCGCCTCAGATGCCACTGCGGCGCAATCTCTGGAGACTGCATTGTTAGCACTGCCTGGCATCGACTCCGCCTCGGTCAACCATGCCTCGTCTCGACTTGCCGTCACCCACCGGCCCGATGTCATTAGCTTGCGCGGAATCGTCGAAGCTGTAGAAGCCGAAGGTCTCAATGCCCTTGTCGCAGACAACCACGACAACAATGCGCAGCTCGAGTCCCTGGCCAAGACGCGAGAGATTAACGAGTGGCGGACCGCCTTCCGCACCTCACTTGCCTTTGCAATCCCTGTCTTTCTCATTGGCATGATTCTCCCTATGCTCATCCCAGGGCTTGATTTTGGAAGCATTAAATTATTTCCTGGTCTGTATCTCGGCGACGTCATCTGCTTGGTTCTGACAATACCAATCCAATTCGGCATTGGAAAGCGATTCTATGTGTCTGCCTACAAGTCAATTAAGCATGGCTCCCCCACTATGGACGTACTCGTCATCCTCGGCACGTCCTGTGCCTTTTTCTTCAGTCTTCTAGCCATGGGTGTGTCGTTAATTATCCCCCCACATACAAGACCGAGCACTATTTTCGACACGAGTACGATGTTGATCACTTTCATCACGTTGGGACGCTATCTTGAGAACAGCGCCAAGGGCCAGACCTCGAGAGCGCTCTCTCGCCTCATGTCGCTGGCCCCCTCGATGGCCACCATCTACGCGGATCCCATTGCTGTTGAAAAGGCCACTGAACGCTGGGCGGACTCCAAAACCCTGGAGACCCCCAAGACATCCGAGACACCTGAGATGAGCGCCTCCGCATACGAAGAAAAGATCATTCCCACAGAACTGTTGCAGCTTGGCGACATTGTTGTCATTCGACCTGGCGACAAGCTTCCCGCAGACGGAGTTTTGCTCCGTGGCGAGACCTACGTCGATGAGAGTATGGTCACAGGAGAAGCCATGCCTGTGCAGAAGCGAGTGGGAGACAACATCATCGGCGGTACTGTCAACGGCGATGGTCGGATCGACTTCCGAGTCACCCGTGCTGGCCGAGACACTCAGCTCAGCCAAATTGTCAAGCTGGTTCAGGATGCGCAGACTACCCGGGCCCCGATCCAACAGCTTGCCGACACCCTTGCTGGCTACTTTGTCCCTACAATTCTTATCCTCGGTTTCGTTACCTTCCTTGCCTGGATGGTCCTCAGCCATGTCCTGCCGAACCCTCCCAAGATCTTTCTTCAAGACGCCAGTGGCGGCAAGATTATGGTTTGCGTAAAGCTGTGCATTTCCGTCATTGTCTTTGCCTGTCCTTGCGCTCTTGGCTTGGCCACCCCGACCGCCGTCATGGTCGGCACGGGTGTGGGCGCTGAGAATGGTATCCTCATCAAAGGCGGCGCAGCGCTGGAGAGAACCACCAAAGTCACGCAGATTGTTTTGGACAAGACTGGTACCATCACGTACGGCAAAATGAGTGTTGCCGAGTCGAACCTAGAGGGCGACTGGGAGGGTAATGAGCGTCTACGTCGGCTCTGGTGGACTGTCGTGGGCCTCGCAGAAATGGGCAGCGAACACCCTGTGGGTAAGGCCATTCTGGCTGCTGCTCGACGGGAGCTCGACCTAGACGTTAACGGCACTATCGAGGGTAGCACCGGCGAGTTCAAGGCCGCTGTCGGCAAAGGTGTCAATGCCCTGGTCGAGCCAGCCACAGCAGAGCGCTCTCGCTACCGTGTTCTCCTCGGAAACGTGGCGTATTTGCGAGACAACAGTGTCGAGGTCCCTGAGGACGCAGTTGAGGCCTCGGAGCAGCTCAACTCGACTGCGAGCAGGGCTGCCTCCAAGGCTCCCGCCGCTGGCACCACCAACATCTTTGTCGCCATCGACGGGCAGTATACCGGCCATCTTTGCCTGGCCGATTCCATCAAGGAGGGTGCCAAGGCGGCCATCTCTGTCCTTCACCGCATGGGTATCAAGACGGCCATTGTGACGGGTGACCAACGGTCGACGGCGCTAGCAGTAGCTGCGGCCGTGGGCATCGTGCCAGATAACGTCTACGCTGGTGTCAGCCCTGACCAGAAGCAAGCCATCCTCAAGCAGTTCCAGGCCCAGGGCGAGGTTGTCGGCATGGTGGGTGACGGCATCAACGACTCCCCTGCGCTCGCAACGGCAGACGTCGGCATCGCCATGGCCAGCGGTACGGACGTGGCCATGGAGGCGGCCGACGTTGTGCTGATGCGCCCGACCGACCTCATGGACATTCCTTCGGCGCTGCACCTCTCGCGCAGCATCTTCCGCCGCATCAAGATGAACCTTGCGTGGGCGTGCATGTACAACGCCATTGGACTGCCCATCGCCATGGGCTTCTTCCTACCCCTCGGCTTCCACATGCACCCCATGATGGCCGGCTTTGCCATGGCCAGTAGCAGTGTCAGCGTCGTCGTCAGCAGTCTGCTCCTCAAGACCTGGAGGCGCCCAAGCTGGATGGACGAGGCGGCCGAGCCCAAGGGCGGCTTGCGCTGGATGGGCGGTCGCGGTATTGCAGGGTGGTTCCGTGAGACGTTTGGCAGGACGAGAGGCGCCGGCAAAGAATCTGGCTATGTGCCGCTGGACGATTTAGAGGCTGCCGAGGCGCGCGCTTGATAACTGTAGCCATTTTATACCCGTCATTCATTTAGATAGATACCTCCCAGCGTTGTCGGATTTGGGACGGAGTATTTCGTTGTTAGTCAAGTCAAAAAGATCAAGCATATCCAAATTCACGTATCGAGCGCGTACCACGGCCCCTTTTCTACTCTGAATTTTTTCGTCTGCTCACAGCCCCTTATCTCGGCTCTGAGCCCATATCGCGCAATTGTCACCATCTCGTGGAGTGGTTGTCGGGTGGTGCTCGTATGTTAGGTGGTGCGTGCTCGACTTTTGGTTTCGCTTGTGGCATCATGGTTACCCTATACCTCCGTGTTTTCACGCATTGTTGGAGGCGAGGCGAGAGCTGGGTCACTCGATCTTGTGGTCTTGGGGCTGGCGAATTGAGTGTTTTAAGTATTCCCCACGTACTACTCTGCGATTTATGGTTGTGGAGGTGTTGTTGATCGAGACACCCCGACGTTCGTAATGCTCCACGCTTGGTTGTGGTGTTTCAACGTCAGCATCCATTCCCAGCCATCAATTTTTTCTCCAAACTTTCACACGTTCTACTATTTGGCGGACTCTTGGACCTGTCACTGTCGGCACTACAACTGTTCTCGGTCTATGTGATCTTTCTCTCATCAAATAGCTTTCGCGGAGATACAGGTAACAGTGGGCAGCAAACTGCCACCCAGTGAGTGGGTCTGAGTTATGGTGCTGATGAAACTTATAGAATCGGGTTTTACTGTCCATGGAACAGCACTCAAAGAGACATTGGTTTGAATGTAAATCAGATGGCACTTATTTTCTATGCTCTGCCTAATACGAGTATGGCTATTCTCTCAAGGCTTATATCGTATGTTACTATACACCCAGATATCAAATGACGTAACTCCAAGCCGTTCCTTTTCAACGGACTAGCATCCTAATTCTCAAATACACCACCAATGACGGTACCCATGTAACCACATGAACCAAAACGCAAAGAACGATAAATGGAAAACCAAACCAGGTCAACTTTACCGGCCGTGCCATGTTATCTAGAATGACTCATTCCCAGGGGAAGCGTCGAACTGTTGGATGTTTCCACGTGCTCCGCAGCTCCTTTCACTATCATACACTTGTAGTCTTCTTACAGCGCCTTGAATTGTTATCAGGAGGGAAGGGGTGGGTTTGATACGTATTCGACTTTCTGTTTCGTCGGTAATGTTGCTTCTGGTTACCCATTGTGCGGTTTGCGACTTATGCTTCTCGACATTCACTTCTTGTCGCCTGAAACGGGTTCCAGTGCGTTTGTTGTCTCTGGAGTCCTGTCCTTTGTTGAGGCCGGGGTCTTCTCTCCGCCAAGGAGCTCTTGTTCCCATTTCTTGCACATGGTCTGATAGTTGATCCACTTGCCGCCGTCTTCGTCCGACCAACCACCACCCATATCGTCGGCGAGGGTATCGGAATCCGGGTAGGTTGTCTTGTGTACCCAATAGCGTCCTCCGATGGGCTTGTCAGAGATGCGGTTGTCTGCTTGCAGGTGCTTGACTGCGGCCTTTACGAGGGAGCGAGCAAAGGGATAGAACCAAAACTTGGTGTACTGGTCCTCAATGACATCCTTGTCTCCGGTGACGTGCCAAAGGGCCCAAATGTGCTTGGTGACAAAGTTGGTGCCCAAAACGATGTTGCGGATCCAATCTTTTGACGTGGAGCCGGGATGAGCCTCGGGGATATCGTCGTATATCTTGCTTAGTGCCTCTTCAATCTTCTTGGGCATCTCGATAGGATAGGGCTTGAAATCATCACCCAACTCGAACATGTCCTTTTCCATCATGGCTGTGGGAGTTTTAGTGCCATTGTAGTGGATCCAGTCGACAAAGGGCTCATATCCAGCCTTGGTTTGGAACATGGAAGACTCATACTCAATGCCAACGTGGAACTCAATCTTTTCTTGCTTGTTGTAAACACGTGGAAGTTTTCGGTTGCTTGGGCCACCAGAAACCTTGCCGTCCTTGGACATCTTCAACGATCGGAAGTATTCCTGTCGACCCCAGACATTGGCGAGGTAGTACTGGTCCGAATCCTTCCATTGGTAGTTGGGGTCCCAAGTGACCAAGATTTCATACATGGTAGCCGAAACATAGTCGCGCATGTGGCTGGCGGGTCCTATTAGGGTACCCGAGTTCAACCACTTGGGAAGCATGTTGGGCATCGCCCCGTTTCCAGTTTTAGGACCAAAAGCTTTGGCGGGCAGGTTGGACGGGGGAACGGCCCAGCATCGAGGGGCATCCCAGTTGATGGGCCAGCAGATCTTGTCGGGGCCGAAGTAGAGGGTCGTGTGGAGATCCTTCTCGTAGACTTGGTCAATGGTAAGACCAAAGCGCTCGGCAGTTCTTTTATTCTCGCGCTCCATGACCTTGAAGTAACGCTCTAGCATGATATCCGGGGGTAATTGGAGAATAACGTCGTAACCGTCGACTATGAGAACGATGTCGTCATCTTCTTCGGAAGGGAGGGAGTTTAAGTATCGTTCAATGGCGCGCAGTTTGGCAAGATGGGTGGCGGAAGCATCGAGGAGACCGGTGCCGTTCCAGCCCATCAAGGCCGGGACCGGGTAACGGTTGGCGGCACTAGAGATGAGGTTGAAACATAGACGTCGGTTGTTGCCGCTGGCGGGGATCAGGTAGTGGAACTGGGAAGTTTTAATGGTCTCCTCTGGAATAGCAGGTGATTCTGAGTTGGTGTCATCGGTCTCCTCATTTTGGCTACCCTCGTCATCGCTGTCAGCCGCGGCGGTAGTTTGAGACACCGGAGTTTTGGTAGTAGATGCCGGGTCTTGGGAACTGTCTGAGCCGTAGCCCGGGACGATATTCTTGAATCGCTCCTACGGAAAGAAAGCACACTGGGTTAGTTGGTGATCCGTGAATAGGCCCTTGGTGCGTGGGCTTGGTAGTACAGCGAACTCGAGGGAATGGCTGGACTCACTGCATCTATCGAGGGAGACGAGTAGAAGACGATGAGGACGATGAAGAGAAAACCAAAGGCGATGAACAGATTTCGCCGTTGAGGCGATTGGCCGAACATTATGGCGATTGTGAAGCCCCAAGGCTTGAATGAACGAATGTAGAAGTGAGGGGAATCACCGAGAGAAGGAGTGAATGGAAAGGTAGGAACTAGGAATCAAGATTGAGAAAGCGAATGCTGAGATGACTGCCGAGGCAATTGAGCAAGCTGGGATGGTTTAGGTCTCAGCTACCGTCGGCGGAGGAGTGAAGGAGGGACGGGAAAAACACGTATTTAGGTACCAAAGGGCAGAAGGAGAAGAGCGACAGGGTATCATGGGGATGATGGAGAAGTGGATAAGCAGGGAAAAGGAAAAGGTAAAAGAGTAGACAAGAGGAAGGGGCGGTTTAGGGACAGGGAAGAAGGAAGGTCGGAGGCGACGCAAGCAGGGTAGAGGATGTAAGAGGAGTGAGGCCTAAGGAAAGAAACACTAATACGTGTATGACTACCGTGTGTTATGCAGTGACCGTGTGCCGCGCGGAAGAGGATGATGATCATGGCGTTTACAGAGTACGTAGTAACAAGCCTTGTCAGCAACAGACATACCTATGTAGACGATGGAACATGGATGATGGGATACCTAAGGCAGAGACGGACAAGGGCCAGAGGACTAACAAGCCGGGATCTCTTGCAGGGCTGGATCATGGATGGGACGAGGAGGAGCTGGAGGAAGGAACGACCAAGAAGCACGGAGCAATCAGATGCCGACGAAACCGCCTGGCAGAAGACGACAAGGAGCAATGAAGCGAAGGAAGGAATCCTCAGCGGCCACCATCCCGCCGATGGTGCGACAATGCAGGCGCAAAGGAAAGTAGCGGCATCTGCATGGTCCCAGGGGTGGATGGGCGACCAGGGCCGGCGGGCAGGTGCCAGATTGATAGGCGCTGAGCAGCCGTCAGAGAGGGTAGGTGCAGAGTAGGAGGATTACGCAGTACTTGTAGGCCCGCCGACACGTTGGAAACCCTACGGGTGGGAAGGAGGGGAAGGCTGCACTTGCTCCATCCTTAGACGACGAATGAAACCCGAGATGCAGGCATTGCCCAGGCGTTGTTGGCGTTGAAGACCGGTGGCGTCGCTTCTCGAGCGCACGTGTTTGTGAGCCGCTGTTGACTGGCATCTAAATCTGGAACTTGGGTGCTTTAGACTCGTGGCTAGCCTGGCAAGCTAGCCGCCCTGTCAGCCGTGATACCATCGTCCAGCCAGCTTCAACTCTGCACTGGATGGGTGCCATTTGACTTGGCTGCAACATTGTGATGTCTGTATTTGCAACTGAGACTATAGATTCCTCTCTGTCTTTTTCCGTCATAGTTCACCGAATTTCACTGTGTCGAATCTCGAGAGAGATGATTTCTCACAGCCGTCCAGCAGCATCTAGCACCGATGCTAGCCCCAGTCATTTCCGCCATGGCTGGCCGACCCCTGGCATTAGCCAGTTCGTTCGTCTAACGACCCGAATGATCCACATGTGGGGGGGGGGTGTCAAGCCGTTTCTGTCGCATGGAGAACATCAAGCACTTCAATGGAGCGCCTTTCAACACAAAGCGCAAGGTACCCTCCATTTCTCGAGCAAAGGTTCGGTGTCGACGAAGTGATCTTAGTAGCAATCTACACATATAGGTACGCAACGTTAGTGAACCAGCCTGGGCAGTGGTTCATCGGTTGTAGCCCGTTGAAAGGCAGAGTTTCGGTGGGCTGGGGTTTGGTTTCTATAGCTTCAACTCGTGGAAATCCTTCATCCGCGCGCCAGCTTCCTCTAAACCCCCAAGTGACTTGGTATCCTGGAAATCCTACTGATTGCAGTCATGACTTGCGCTTCTGCGGTTTGATCACAGCCATGCTAGTATGCGAAGCAGCCTAGACGTCCGTGCCGTTTATACTTATTATGCCGCCCTGTCAATATGCGCTCGCTATACGCCTTACGAGTCGTGAAACAGATCGTCCCAAAGCTCGTGTCGTTTCCAGATCGAAACAAGAGCATGTTGACCGACACACCCGCCCTGCCGTCTTAATTAAGCTATGATGGTTTTAATTTGCACTCTGACCTCTGTTAGTTATTGGTATTATCACGATGCACCCTAGTCAAATCTGCACCCAATGAGCGTCAAGGCTGCCACCACGGGGTTTTTCAGTTGGCTAGTCCCAAGTTGACATGATACGCCAGCCAAGACGTTGCGAAGAGGAGTTTCACATGACACCCTACCATCCGTCAACCTGAACTTTCGAGACACAGCACGATTTCGTCACGCGACCCATTGCCAACGCTGTAGTCCTCACGCGATCACTTATAAATATATTGTTTCATGACTATTTGATTGCTGATTGTCTATGGAAGAACTGAACTGCCCCGTCCGTCTGTCACCATCATTCCTCCGTTTCCATCAAGAGCAACTGCCTAGAAACAACATCCAAAAGCTAACTGGGTAGAAGAAGATTCCATCATGAGTAAGATGTACCCCAGACCCCCTAGGTTCCAACGTCTATAATGTGTCCATCTCGGGAAAAGTCAGCAACGTAGCATGAGATAGAGGAATGGCAGCCTCACTAACACTGAAAACCCAAGCCCAATCCTTGGTAAACGATATGATCGTGAGGTCAAGTGTCCCGTGCGTCGTAAATGAGGTCAGCAAAGCCAGATGTGCCTGGCTGTCGATCAAAGGAAACCAAAGAAGCCGCAAAAGGACAACGCTGAAGCAAAGAACCTGAAAGAAAGCAATGTGATCCCGAGGACTATATGATGCGATGCCGTCTCAAAATGTCCTCGTAGACCTCGACCTTCTCCGTCTTGGTATCCAGGATTGTGCACATGCCGTTGTATCGTTCAAGCAGCTCCTCATACTTGGATTTCCAGAACCGGCGCTGGTTGCTCCAGTATTCAATCTCCTTGGTAAGCTCCGAGATGCGTCGGCTCACACCTTGGTCGACTTGCTTCGATAACTCGTGCAGTCGTACCCGTAGGTCCGAATTCTCGTCCTTGACAAGCTGGTTTTCTTTCTCAAGCTTGCAGACCTTGTGTCGTAGCTTGGCAATCTCACGAACGGTGCGGACCGACGAACCATTAGAGCTGTCGATAGAGCGACGGAGGGCTTCGTTGTCGGCGGAGAGAATGACAACTTGCTCTTGAAGCTGTGGTATAACGGTATGATTCAGGTGATGAGATTCGGCCTGAGCTGACGAGAGGCTCGCCCTAAGTGAATCATTCTGAAGACCAAAGGCTTGGTTTGCCTCCTCCAAGGCACGGTTTCGCTCCGCAAGTGCCTTCCAATCCTCCCGACTGACTGTATAATAGTCGCAGTTGTGTCGGTGGCTATGATGCCTATAGGATTGGGAGCGTTTGATGGCTACAAACTGCGGTCGGCCGTCGGCGTCTGTGTCGACGTAGCAACGTCGAGACATGTTGAAGTTGAGGGGTTCGATGAGAAACGGATAGAGCCGGCGAGGCTTGATGCTGTAGTTGAAGAACTACTGCGGGGCGGGACAGAGAGTTGAAAGGCGGATGGCTTGACAAAACTCAAAGAAGTAAGGAGTAAGATGATGGATATCGAGGGGGGGTATCGAAGACTGAAGGGGAACCGTGGGAACAAGTACTTGGGAAGATGGACTCGCGGTGGTCAAGTACTGCCTGGTTTGACAGCACCCTCTTTACGTTTGTATGCTGATGACTAGAAAGAGTGTCTCGGGACGGATCAGTCAGAGAGACGAGGATGGACGAAGAGGCACTAAACTAATGCAGGTGATCAAAGAAGATCATAGGCGTTGTTGCGAATTGGCAGCGCGGCTGTAACTCCAGCGTGAGCGGCAGCCTCATTCTTAAATGACACTCGCCAAAGAACGCATGGGCAGTCTTTTAGGCACTCATCCGGACGAGGCAGCCAAATTGCTCAAGTTGCCACCGAATGGGAAGCAAAATGGACAAGTAACAAGCACGAGGCTGGGGCAGATGGCCGCAAAACTGGAACTGGGTTCTAGATAGGACCATGTTGGCTGTGGCTTGGGCAGTCCAGGTGGCTCCAAGGACAAGAGAAGAGTCACTCCGGAGAGGAATGGGGGCCAAGGCAGGGGGGAAGTGTACAATGCCGAGTCTCAAGGCGCGGGTTCAGGAGGGTGGGATAGAAAGAGTTGGAGTGCCCGTTGGTGGTCGACCGTCAGTATTTGTTGTGTTACTCGCACGGCTGGGCTGAGTTGCCTTTGCAAGGGGAGTGGCTGCGAGGCGCGCGTGGCCCTCCATGTCTCATCGAAGAGAGGTCATTCTGGGAGAGGGGGGGAGAGAGAGGCAGAAGCAGACAAAGAGTAAAATAACAAAGAGAGAGGGTGGATAGGGCATGACACCTTGAGAAGACAAAGAAGCGGTTCGTCTGTTGCCACAACCCTAGGGCTGACCACTTGGCCGACAGACGCTTCGCATGGGAGACAGTTGCGCAAAGAGAACGAAGCGCGTCAACGAAGCCATCTGCGGCTAACGGGTGAATCTAGTTCAGGTCGATCCCTCGCCATTTGCCATGCTGTCGTGCTGCCGCCTGAGTAACGAGATTGGTCGGGCGGGAATGCAATCCTTCGGTAGAGCCCGGGGCACCAACTGCGGCATGGGCGAACTGCGAGGCCGTGCGTGATGGTGCGAGCATGGGCTGCATGCGCGTGTGCCTGGTGGCCGCCTGGGCCCTGGGATACGGGCCGTGTGTATGGTGGACGATGAAAAGAGTTGAAGCTGGTTCCTGGGCGTCAGCGGGTTGAGCATGAGGGGTGGCTCATAGTGTTGGTAGTGTAGTTGTGCTGATGGTGGTGTGGCATGTATAAGTCAAGCTGAGGTGGTGATGGTCATGGTGCAGTTGATGGAGAGTTGGTGTGGTCCGAGTCAAGCGACCTCCCTGCAGCTGGGTCCACTGTGCGCGGGGGACTGTCATGCGGACGGCTTACGGGCTGTGAGACCAGCAGCAGGCATGTGAGCAAGGTACAGCACAGTGCGAGCATGGGCAACCAAGCTGTTGGATCACCCGCCGCAAGATCCCACCCTAATTCATTAGCGGCCTCCCGCCCGTTGGTCGCCAAAACTCCAAAAGCGGCCCCTGCGGCCCTCTTCACCACAGGATCGCCACGGGACCCTTACAGCCTGCAGCATAGCCCGTCGGCCTGGATCTATGACCTAACCAGCCCGGGGCAAGGCAGCCGAGTTTAGCTGCAAGTCATTTCTCAAGGCGCTTTCTGATGCATTGGTGTAGCTGCCGCGTGGACCTGGACCTGTAGGACTGACTGGAAAGCTGAGGGGGAGGGACTTTGGTCAATGTCTTCCACGGCAGTCCCGGCAGTTGGGATTGTCTGCATCCATTAGATATGGTATTGTATTCTTGGGATTACTGTTCCAGCTATACCTATCATTCTGCGCTTCATGTTGTATGAACTTCTCTCACTCGTCACTTTATTTGTTTCAACATGCATCCTTTCTTCCCATGCCTCCTTACCTCCTCTGGAACAACCTTACAATACACTCACTTACTTGCTTGCAACCAGACCCCAAAGCCTTGCAATACCCGTTTCAACTTCAGCCGCGTTGCCCCTCACCCTCACTCGCTGTATTTCCCCCTTACAACTGAGCCCCCAACGTGTAGGCTGCCGCTATGGCGTCGGGATGGCGCGATATTATCGACGGAGCTCCCGGTTGCGCCACACCAGCCTCGTCGCTGGAAAGGTATAGATGAAAAGGTGGCGATCGGCTTTCCTCTTTTCCATTGCTAGGACATCATCATCACCATATTGCAACTTGTCGGTCTAAACCACCTCAGCCGAAATTGAACGGCCCCCAAAATGGTTCTAGGACTCAGCAGTAACTTCTAGGTGCTTCTCCCCATGGCTGCCTCTCTGAAGCATCACGACTTCCCCAAGACTTGGGCTTACACGGCGAGTCCCCACGCCTCCCACGGATTCCGACCCCCCTTTTCGCCCCAACCGGTGTGTCTCTCATAGCCTCTGCGTCTCTCGCAGTCTCCGCGTCTCTCGTAGTCTCCATGTCTCTCACAGTCTCCCTCCCTCACCATTTGAGGCCCTCCCCCTCCCGTGCTCTTGCGCCCCCGGCTTCGACACCCTGCGCCATCCTCACAGGCATTTGGTGTGAATCTATATCCGTCCACGCGGCATCTGACATGCTCAAAACACCATCCGGCGTCCTCGAACCCCCGGTTGCTGCATCCACCCTGGCTACAAGCATGGTTGTCGCAGAAGAGTCCACCGGTGCTGCTCTCGACGCTGCGTCGACAACTAGGAATCGCTAATCTCCTCATTCGGTGGCAACCCGAGACAATGCAACGGTGATTACCGCAGTACTCGAACGAGGGTGCTCTAGGATCGCGGCATTCTCTGATTTCGCAGATGTGGTATTCGCAATATAGGGCGCCTCGTTCGACAACCCGACCACACCCCATCCTGTCGCCAAAGCCGGGACAATGCCTACAATAATCTCCTGACTTGTCAACAAAGCTCTTGGACTTGTCAATCTGTAACTCAGCTTACCATCCCCGCACGTAGCAAACATCGGTCCTCCTAGTGTCTGCCTCAGTCTCTCACACTCACGCTCACGCTCACCTTCAGGTCGCTTGTTATGCCTCTCGCAGTACCGATTTTCATCCACCTCGGCTTCACACCCATCAGATACGCACCTATGATAGGGACAATAGTCCCTCCCAAGCCTCTTCATGCGGCACCCTTTGGTCTTGCACTCGTGGTCCTTGCAGTACAACCCAGTCACCGAGTCCCTGCCTTTTATGCATCCCGGTTCGCCGCACGTGTGATCTGGACAATGGGCCGCAGCCTCCCTTTCGTTGCCGCAGTCGGAGAATTCGCAGTAGTGAGCGCCGCAGAAGGGTGACGGCAGGCCGTTTTCGCGGACATGGCAGAATCGGCTGCAGTAGGCCTTGAGACATCGTCGGTGTCGCTCGCAGAAGCGCTCCGGGTCCCCAAAATCGCCGCCTGGTACGAACGAGGCGCAGTGCGATTCCTCACAAGTGTGTGATTTGCAGAATGGACCTGCTTCTTTGAGGTTACGACAGCCGCCGTGATCGCAGCGGTGGTCGTGACAAAACAGAAGGTCTTGGCCATCCTGTCGTACTCGCGCGTTCTCACAGCTAGGAAAGGTACAGAGGTCTGGTCCATAAGAATCAGTTCAAGCAGCCACCTGGTTCATGCGGGTTGGACGTACGGAGTTCTGTACAGAAATTGTGCGCTGTAGAGCTCCCACCGCTCACATTCATGTTGCATCTCATGCCGCCCTCGACGGCAGTGCATCTCATATCTGCATAGCATTAGCAAACTCTCCTGTTGGAGGTGTTCGTTATCAAACTCACGCTCGCGGCAAAACGACTCTCGAGGAAACTTTGCTGTCGGGCAAGTCCTGCCGCCCTCCACTTTGAAACATGCATGGTACCGACAGAACTGCGAGGCGACATTCTGGCCGTCGATCATGAGTCTTGCTGGCGTGTTACGGCAAATTGTTCCAGGAGCTGCACAAACCGGTTCCAGATTCGGGCGTGGGTGGCAGCGCTGATAGCCGCACGTATTTGGCCGCATAGGCAGCATGCTGTTGGATTGTACGAGTTTGTAAGTTGCGATGCTCAGACACTTGGACGTATGTTTGACTGTGAATTGAGCGGGCCAAGGGGACTTATAGGTTGGGCAGCAAGACCACCCAGGCCACTCTAGGAACATTGGTTGACCGCCAATGATACGTCACACAAGCTCGTGCGAATGAGACGTGACACTGCATCTAGTTGCTCACAGTATGGCCGGGCGCATTAGAAGTCATTCCTCATGTTCTCTTGTGGGGACGTTCTCCCGTGAGCGTGCCCACGGGAGCCAGCATATACGAAGTTGTAACGAGCCATTGTTAGTCCCATTAGGCTAGAGATTATCATCAATCCCATGTTTTGATTATCTAAGTAGATTCCTGCGCCTGGGTGTTTTTCACCTACCATACTCCTGAATCGTGGTATCATTCCTTGCAAACACTTTTCCGCCATCGAGGCCTCAAGTTCATGTAGTCCCACCACTGCTGTGACTGCAGAATCTTGCGTGAAAGTCTATATACGGCTACCAATTAGCCATTAGCTGGCGTAGAAGGCACTAATCCATAGTGCGGTCCAGCTATCAATTCGAATCGAAGAGGAAAGTCTATCAAGGACTCAAGGGAAGCAGAGCACACTCGCTGGAGAAAACCGCTGTCCTGTGACGATGAAGCGTCTTTTGCTGTATCACAGAGACTCAGCCACGGCAGCTTGGAGACCCTGTAATAAGGCAGCTTCGGCGGCGTTATCGTGTACGTCAATCAACGACTCGAGTCCAGGGGCGTGTGAAACCATCTGGGCAGGCTGGACCTGCATAGGAGCCGAAACTGGGTGATAAACGGACTGTGTACTTTGTGGGAGAGAGTATTGTGTATGTTGTGGTGCGGGCTGGGTTGCCATGTTTGGAGTAGAATGTGGAGTCGGCGTGTGATGAGGTGACGAGTGATGAGCTTGTCCCACCGGTGTGGACGCCTGTGATCGGGCGGGCGTCGCAGCTTGTGGCTGTATAGGTGTTGGCATAGCTAGTTGGGTTTGCGATTGTTGATGCTGCGATTGAGGCCGAGGCACCTGGGGAGGCAACTGTGACTGCGGACGAGGAGGGGGTTGTGCCACTGATTGAAGTGCTTGCTGCGTGGTGGTTTGTATCCCCGTTCGGGCCTGTGGCAATGAAGACGCAGGATATCCCGATGTAACAGTAGGGGCGACAGGGTGCTGCGTCGAAGCGGCCTGGGCAGCACTGGCAGCCTGGGCTGGTGTGACAACGCCGGCTCCGACAGCAGTGGCAACGCTCCCCATAGCTCTACCTTGAGGAGGGTTCTGCAACCCGCCTGCCAGCGTCATGATGCCTTGAATCCTAGCTTGCTCCTCTTCCGAATTCATCCTCGCTCGTTCTTCTGCCTCCTTCCTAGCGGCCTGGGTAGGGGCTCGGGTCTTGAGCTCGCCAGTGACGGCTTGTAAATAATAGGGCATCTCAGAGTTGGTCTTGAGGAAGAACAGCTTGAGGTTTCGTGCCTTGTCTTTGAGTTGGACCTGGGTTCGGTCCTTGAGTATATCAGACATCGAGCCCGTCGGCCCAAAGAGGCTTAGGATCTGGCTCCAATGGGGACCCTTGACCATATCGAGGCCAGCCATAAGCGCCTTTTCCTCCTCTTGCGTCCAGGGTCGTCGAGTAGAATGAAGGCCTTCTCTCCGAGTGTGAGCTGATGACTTTGACAGAGCTGCTTGACGGGCCTTGTCATATAGTATAGCGCTGGGAAAGGTCTGATTAGGAGGCAAGTTTTCGCCGGGACCTGGAGGTGGAGGTTGAGGCTCAGGCACATGCTGGGTGTATGAGTAGTATGGATGTTGAGACTGGACCTGCTGTAGTTGGCTCAAGTAAGACTGTGCTGCCATGGTATCAGCTGGGAGGCTGTTAGCAATACATTTACACTCCATCTCGGACAATACTCACTGGTGCTTGAGGGCACTGTTGGCTGATATGGCACAGGCGATAACCCATGCAGTGTCGTCTTGACGTAGTTTGACGTGCTCTCTGCGACGAGAGCCTCCAACTCCTTGTAATCGGTCATCAAATCCACCTTGCCGTTCGTTTGTGGGGCTGCAACTTCGACTTTGGGGGGGCTTTTGGGAACTTCAGGGGGCGTTAATTCGACGTTCTCAATGATAGGAGTAGGCACAGGCTCTTCCTCGGTCAAGCCAGCCAGAGCGTTCTGGACAAGGCCGGACGTGGTTTTCTCAAAGAACGAAGAGAGGTCATCCAAATCGAGATCGCCATCGCCGGGGCCATCGGGGAGAATGTCGAGTGCCGTTTCGACGCCGGTTGGCATGGAAAGGCCCAGCCTGGTAACGAGATCCGGTACTGAGTTGATGCGACCCTTGGCGTGCGTGCTGAAGCCGCGCAGCAAGTCATCAGCCGGGTACTTGCCCCTCAGTGCCGCTACTATGAAGTCAGTGGCCGAGGATATATCGCGAGAGGCTTGGGCCTTACCAGTCTCTAGTTGCGTGTCCACTAGGAGAGCGTCTCTTCGTGATTGAGCGGAGGAGATAAACTCCCGATCCTCTAGTGTTAGTTCGAAGCCGCCATGGAGGCCGCGAATCTCCTCTCCCAAGCCATCGACAAAGACTTCGTTCAGCACCTGGTCAACTTGTTGATCCGGAGCTCGAGCGAGGAGCGATTCAATGACCAATTGAGTCTTGAGCGAAAGGTACAGCTCAACGACTTCCGCACCCAGATGTGATATTTGGTCTGGGAAAATGGCGTGAAAGTATTGATGGGCTTCTTTGTACGATTGTAAATCCCCCTCCAACAACCAGAGGCCAAACTGAGCCAGGTTTGATAGACCCAATATCGTACGTGATTCGTCGTCCTGTAGATCGACCTCGATAGAGGATAAGATGGAGCCGGCCGAGTAGATTTGCTTGATCTGCTCGAAAGACGTCTGAAGTTGTCGAAACGATTGAGAGTGTTGGGAATCGCGTTCCCAAATGAGTTTTATTGAATCGTCAAAGGGCTGGGAGAAGACTAGGATAATGGACATGGCCTGTTCCAAGTCAGGGTTTGGTCGTCGTGGATGCGCAATGGTTCCAACCTACCAAATTACCCAGCGCATTCCGGCTGGCATTGCGCAAATACTTTTGAGGGTTGTCTAGGAACGATACGGGGACTGGGGACAAGGAGTCGTCTGGTACTGGCACGCTGTCGACATCCATCGGATCAGAGGTGGTGTGAGGCATGTCGGCGTCCTGGGTGAACTGATTCACCAGATCGCCGACGTTTGAGAGCGCATTTTGCACAAGCAAAGCGAGCCCGTCTTCTAGCGACTCCTCAGCACCGTGGTCATTCTCAAACTCGTTATCGTGTGTGGTCTCGGGCTCGGTCTTGACCCTCTTTGAGGGGTCATCGCCGTTGGTCAACTCCTCGAAAGGTCGCTTCGTCGCGGCCTGCAGGGCCAGCTCCAAGTCGAGTCCATCGAGGATATTGGGTTCTTGCTTAATGCCTAGAGCTAAAGCCGTCAGCAGGATCGCGCAAGGGCAATCTCGAGCGAGGTCGTCGCAAGCTGTCTGGACATTCCGGGTGGCGGGGAATCGGACAGGCGATGGCTACGTACCCGTTGGCGACATGGCCGCGCCCAGGTCAGGCTGCGCAGGCTCAGCCATGATGACGGTTTCGTTGGGACATAAGCCAGACACAGAGTGACGATTGTAGATCGGGGACAGCACTTCGGCGCGGCAGCGGCGGCGGCGGCGGGCGGGCGGGCGTCGTCGTCGTGAGGCGGGATGATGAGGTCTGGGAGAAAATTTGCTGACTCAGGCCGCCGACTGCCCTTATTTCTTGCCCCAAAACTCAGATGGCTGAGATACACAATCGGCACGGGAAAATCGGCAAAAATTTATTGATGGCGGAACTTTGCAAAATTGAAGTCGCTGACAGCCTCTATGACTTTGGAAGAGTGTTTGAATACCAATTCATAAGTTTATTTGTCTTTTCCCGCTTGTATGAGGTCGTTGTTGTTATCTTGAACGAGAACTATGTGTTGCAATCTTGCACGTGGTTTGAGTTGAGGCGCGGTGGTCGGCGGATATCAATGCCGACCATGTCCCAAAATGGAAATCGTTGCCGGTTGCGTCAGATACTTGGGTACGTCAATTGGCTGAGGACCACCAATTGAGCTATCAAATGTGTACGGCGTATGTCGACATCTAACAATGGCATCAACGGACTCGAATTCGATGTGATGACATAGTAAAAACTAAACACATTGTTGAATCAAGCCATGTAACTTATCACTTTTCGCATAGAACGATCTCAGCGGGGTCTATTGCTTGCCTTTGCCACGACCATTTGGTTTATGAGATGATTAAACAGAACCAGAAAACCTGTAAGCACAGCTAACCGCCCTGAAATTTGCATCTGTTCAAGGCGTGAAGTCGGCACGTATATCGACTACGGGGGGCCACAAAACCTGTTCAATTTAACACAATAAAGGCGGCCCCCTCTACACAGAAGATCACATTGGCTTTGCATATCATCAACAATGCAATGCTTTCCGGTCGATGTCTCCTAATTTATTTAGCCCCATGCCGCACACCTGGTCAATGTCCATGGTAGGCAAGCATGGGCCTGAAAGGATGTCTTAGATCTGGCACACCCTCTCCAAACGAAATGCATCTCAATCAGATAGCCCCAACTAGAAAATTGGGGTTCTGGCTTGGAACGCCACATTTGAAGAACCATGCCAGCTCTGGAATCGGGGTCTTAGAGGGAGCATTATTGATTGTACATACAAGTCCGAGAAGGCTTACACTCCTATGAATCCCATCCCATTCACTGGTCAGCTGTTGGTATATCCGAAGCACCAGAAGCACGCGATGACGGAAGGCAGCTGTTGACCACCTGAACGGGCACGCCTTCCAACGGCCCAATAGCTGTCTACCTACTCCAACCCCATCCCATATGGCTGTTTTGTCGTTTGTCATTACCATACTACCTAACCTTTACAGAACCTATAGAACCGCACATAACCTCCCTACAGCACATTGTCTTACAACCATGATTGACAAATCACAATGCCCAACACACACCCGAACACCCTGGGGAAAGAATGACCACCGTTACGATCATCGAATCCGATACCTTGCCATGGGAATTCTCTGCACTGTCATCCTCACTGTCATCATCGTGGCCATCGTGTTTAGTGCCATGAACTACCGCTGGGACGACGCGGACAGTGTTCAGGAGTATTTGGCGTGTTCGTCTGAGCTCAAAGTACCAGAGACCATCGCAAGAACCTCAGCTCTCACCACCCAGTATTTGGCACTTGTGGAAACCTGGTGCCCGGACAGTCTACTGATTAAGCATAGGACTTTTGTGGCCGACAAATGATGGTCCACTATGGGATAAATAGTTTCTCGGGGACATTATGTTTCGCCTCAGAGTTCATGTTCCACATGCATCGCAGCTAGAGCTCTGTGTAGCCTAGAAGCCGAGGGAGAATGCACCAAGGTCACGACAGACACTGAAGACAGGTGCTCCGGGAAGCTGTGACTCAGCTTATTCCCCAAATGCATGGGCTACCGAAGTGAGTCAAGTTCCAGTGCTGGGGACTGACAGATGGCTACTACGGTGGAATTTGGCTTTGGAGAGGACGCTTTCGTTATGAGCCTTCAAGCCGTCCCCATGAGCAACAAGTATGGAGAAGTTAGGCCTCTCAAGTGGAGTGGTTGCCATGGGCTCCTCACATTGCATGACTCGAACATGGAACTCCTTTTCACAATGGCTCTCTTGTGGACCCGCAACTCGTGAGCTGCGCTGGTGTCTCGAAATTTCGACTTGCTTCTTGGGGATTGTGAGTTGAAAACCGTCAAATAGTGTTCAATGCAAGCCGTGGGACGGCCTCTATTGTTGAATTCCAGTCATCTATGGCATTCCATCTATGTTACCGTTATCGCAGTGATCAATCCTCCAATTCGTATCAAGGGTCCTCGCTAAAAGATCAGCCCCTCGATCTAAATCCAATCATCCAGCATTGTTCCGGTCGTATATCCATCCATAACCGTCATTACACCCGCCATCAAGAAAAGGTATGTCCGTATGCTGTATGTGCAATGCACCTATCCATCCAGACCATCACCCATCACTCAGATGTCCTCCTGGGAGCTTGTATCCAAGACATCTGTGTCGTCTGTATCGTCGGTGCCGTAAAGTGTATACCCGAAGTGGGTATATATGGGGTATAAATGCGTATGTGTAAACTGAAGCCGTCGCCAGTGTTCCAGCCCGTATAAACCGCGGGACGGTGGGTATCTTGAGAAGAAAAGAAAGAAAAAGACGAGGAAAAAAAATACAATCCAAGTTTACATCCAGACAGAGAAGAAGATCATGACAATGACAAGAGCCACGCTCATGCCAGTGATTTGTCGTCGACCTGACATTGCACTGCCATCATTGACGACGTCGGCAACGGAATCGGACTTGGCGAAGAGGGTGGTCGTCTCGTTACCGATAAGGTAGCCTACGACGCCGTGAGAAGAGGCCAGGTCGAGGATGAGATTAATGCCGACATGAGCCACGGCCTTGACGTTGGCCGAAGCCGCCTCTATGGGGGAGACGGCAAAAGTGACGGCAGACAGTTTCTGCACGAGCCGGGGCGAGGAGTCGCTCTCTTCTGACGTGATGCGACGGTGATTCCGCAGGGGAAGCTGGGATGCGATTCCTATCATGTCGTCAGTGCCAAGGACGGATAAAGCTGGATCAGGTGAGATTCTAGTTCTGGGACGTACCGTTGGACACGATGGGTGAGGCATCGGCGATGAGAGCCCTGTTGTCGGAGATGTGAACTGAGTCCGGTGCGATAGCGACAGCAATAGAGACAAGAGCGCAGAATAAGGCGGCTATGCGCAATGTTGAGACGGAGGATGGGCGCATTGTTGTGATGGTGTGAGATGAGTTGAGGTGAAGATTCGAGTGGGCGTGGCGGCGTGTAAGTGCAAGCGACAGAGTTGGCGAGTCAGGTAAGCTTCAGTAAGGAAAGCTTCGTGATGGCGATTTATCCAAAAACTAGACAAGCTGCGTCGATCAAAAACTGGCGAGTCGAGTCGAGTTTTGTAACTGAAGCCCTGCTCAGCTCAGGACAGCAGCTGGTCCAGATCGGAAACGACAGTGAGTGGACGAGTAGTAGTGGGAGGCCGTAGTCGCAGTGTTGAAGGATCAGCGTAGTAATTAATAGTGGTGCTTGTTGATGACGAGGCCAGGGGGGAACCAGATCACTAAATCGATGCCAAATGCGGCCAGGCGCGGCGGGAAGCAAAAAATCGAAACGAGAGACTGCTCGGCCACGCAATCGAATCAAAAGGCCAAAACGGACGCCGAACGGGTGGCGGAGAGTTCTGGTCCTTGCTTTTTCCTTCCCGGTCTGTTCCTTTTCTTTGAAGATTGCCGCGTAGGTGGAGAGTGAAACAGAGCAAAAAAGGATTCCGAGTCAGAAAAGAAAGACAGGAATAAGGGAGATAATAAACGGGTCTTGGAGCCGCCATCCTCCCTCCTTCCCTCCTTCTCTCCTTCCACCCATGCGATGCAAAAGAGACGGATCCATTCCAGATTTCCAGGGGAGGTACCAAGGAAGGTACTCCGAACAGGGTGGCACACTGCGTGGGACACTAGCCTTACTCGGTGCAGCGGCTCGATTTTTCTCTCCCTCCTCTCTCCTGCTCCTGTCTGTATCTCCATCACCCACTCGGGCCCTTTCTTAAGAGGCCTTGGCACTGTGCCTTGATTACAGGCTGGATAGGTGGGCCGGTCCCCGATGTGCCCGTCTTCTGATTGGTGCTGGTTTGTGATAGTCGGCGGAATTTCCCTGATTTTCCCATGGTAGTGCTCGCAACGAAGAGAGAGCAGGCAGCCGAAATTCGCACCCATGAGACACCACGTTGCTGGGGCTGACAGTTTGGCAGTTTGACAGCTGCGCAGCTGGCGCTGCATTAACGAGAAAATGGCGCTGACGAATCGTCTCGCAATGGAGGCACATTATGCATCGTGGTTCTTGTCACCCTCAGCCCCCCAAGAGACTCGACTCAGGTGGGGCGGTGCAAGCTGGTCTGCCTTGTGCAATGCATTGCTCTGCATCACAAGTGCAGCGAGAACAACAGGCACACTCTCTCTACCCAGTACATCCATCCAATCCCGTGACGGAGCCTTGCCAGGGACTGGACAAAGCTGGGGCTGGGCTGACGAAACGACCGCCTTCTTGGAAGTCCGACCCTGATCCTCCTGCGGCCAACAGGTTGATGATGACGGCTATCCTGGTCAGCAGCAGCAAGAGCAGCAACGGCAACATCACCGGCAACGACACATCCCTCGGAGCCCAGGACTATCTATACCAGCATCATGGCCAGACGGAACTGGGAAATCAAGAAGAAATGAAGGCTCCATCGCTTTACTTTAATCTGGACACCTGGCCGGGGACGCTCAGACATTGCCGGCCTTCATCTCATTATCTCCATTCGCTGGGTTTGTCCATCCGATGGGATGCTCTCGACTCTTTCGACCGGTCCACCACTATCCACCACGTCTATCCACAATCTCTATCCACCACTGTTCACTAACTCGCCCACGCTTGACCCCCCGTGTTTGGTTTCTGCGCGATTACCGCTCCAGCACGCACCTCAAGGTGGATATCGGGTAACCACTTCAGCAATCCGGGGGCAACCAGTTCAACAGCAGAAAACAAGGTCTGATACGCCGCCGGCCGAGACTGAGCCTAGCAAGCCTGGACCACATCAAGTCTGGATCATACCAAGCCCGGACTGCAGCCAGCAAGCTTGCTCTTCCACTCCCTGGCCTGGAAACGTCCACATTCCCATCCAAACTGGTCCGCTTTATCGGAGATGACGTACGCGTTCCAACAAGCAAATGCGGTTCCCTCCACAACAGAGGTCGCCACAGCAGAGCTCTCAGCTCCTTGCTCGATTGCCAATTGCCAATTGCCGGTACGTATCCTAAATATTGTCTCCCTCGCTTCGCCCGTCCTCTCGCCTCTTGGTACCATCTTCTTGACTAGTTCCTCACATTGGGAGATAAGAAATGCCGCTTTGGGTAACACCCCAATCCTCCCAATGCCCGGGATTCGCCCATTCACTCGAGGGTGGCATGCCATGTGGCTAGTACCGCTGCTTGTGGTGCTGGTATCACAGATAGAGTCGTCCAGTCTTTTCCCAGTATCTCCCCCGTCTTGAGGCCATTCGGTACATGGACCAGAACCTCGCAGATGCGACGAATGTCGGTCAAAGCATGGATGCTCCGACACGCTAACCCCCATCCAAACCGCGATTCTATGACGACGTTTCCTCCACTTGACCTGAGATCCATCCAGCGAGCTTATCACCCCCATCTCACAACGTCAGATGTCACGAGGCCTTGGTCGTTTCAACATTCACCACCAAGAAACCCCCTCCAAAGCACAGACTTGATTGCGGAATAAAACACAACACAATGTGACAAAACTCCGCATGTTTCTAATTTTATGGGCAACAAACGTCACTTTTGTTTCAGAAATGTGTCAACGTCCTCCTACATGCAACTTTTACTGTCATGGATGTAACGTGGCTGGTAAACTGATAATTATAGTAATACCTATGTTACTTCGCTGACCGACAGCAATGTCCAGACTTAACCCGCCCGAAAGTACCGCTTGTACAGTATCCTGGACTAGAATCAGAATTTGCCAGTTAGGAGATACCCTGCTTCTCAATAAAAGGTCCTTGTCCTTCGAGGGACCCCTCTGCGTGTCCTTGTGCGATCCAGCCCGGCTGCGAACATGAGAAAATACAAGCCAGTAATTACGCTTTTACGATGTTTGGATGGAGACAATGAATACCCAGTATCCCTACGCTTTCAAGACTTCACACGACACATTCTCGTGTCTCGTAGTGGCACGCACTGCTATCCACTGGGCTAATACTCCGACCAACGCAAGAGCCCTCCATGATCAATCACAAAATTTGTCCCATGGTATCGGTGAACAGAACATCCTTCAGGATCTGCGTCTGACATTCATTGTTGAAGGCCCGATATCAAAACCCAGATGAGACACGCTGATCCTGAGGCCCTGGTTGACGACTTCGTGAGCATTAGCAAGTTTGTAACTGCCTGTCTCGATTCACAATCCGCAATGAACTTTGCCAGCGGACTCAAAACGGCGGCATACTCAGTAAAGATCATCAATGCTCATCAACTAAAAGCCGAAAAATAGACTTTCATGACTACATGTTTAACAGGTGGTGAGCAACCAACAAATAGAAACATCCTGGTTCCAGCTACAGGGTTATGCTCTTCATACTTACGAGTAAACAGTGGAGTCATCAGTGAGACAGACTACCGACCTATTCAACAAAGTCAGAGGTCATGGCACGAAACTTTCTGCAATTTATCTTACCCTCTCCTCCTATCCAGGAAAACTGAAGGCGCGGCGAATGTGCTGGTTCGATGAGCCTGTCTAAGCGCCGAGGCAACGACGACAGTGGTCTCATCACTGCTCTACGTGATTCTCATCAACACCTTGATATAAACCGTTGAGTTTTCCCCTATGCTTTCATTCAAATTATTTCCTTGTTTCATTCTCATGTTTTGCTATTTTCTTTGGATCGAGATGTTATTTATTTCTTAGTTAAATCGGACAGTTTGGGAACATTAGAACATACATCGCACGCGGGTGGATGGCTATGAAGTTTGACGAGAACATAGCCGGTAACACTATGGAGGGTCGCATGGCAGGAATTGGGTAGACATCTGTTTCATCTCCAGAACCCAAGTATTGTGGAACCATCCATCTTGCTCATGGCAAGTCAGACTCCCTTGCAGAATCGGTATGTAAAGCGGCACATCTGCCTGAATATGCCTACCTAACCAAGCTGTGCACCTAATTTCTCAGGAATCAAGAAAATACCTCAGCCATATACCCCATCTAGGAAGGGCTGAGTTGATTGACACGGAGAAGACAAAGCATAACTACCTACACAGTATTCTCAGTATATCTTGAACTAGCAACTGGGGAAAGCAAAGGGCCAGAAGGGATCAATAAATGAACCATATACACCACTCTGAAAAGTGAGAGCCGTGGAATGTGAGTGACCATCACATTTAGCTGATATTTCAAGAGAAAACACGGAGTGAAATGGATACGTCTGTACCAAGCTTGTCCCATTGACCAAGCTTCACATCCACTAGCGCAATGCGGGGTGGGATGCTGCAGGGCGCTAGAGACAGGGTTCATCGGCAGAGCTGCCCATCCAGTCATTCAATGAGTTAGTCGCGTAGGTTATAAGCTGGGCAGGTTGGTAGATAGATGTATACATGACAGTATTTCTTTTATCATATGAAACCATCAGGTCATCGTTGATTCTTGGGTCCTTGAAATCACGGGCTCCCTTTCACTTGTTGACGCCATGTCGGCCATGAGATGCTCGGGATAATAACAACGCCACAAACGCAGCCATCTATCATCATTGGGCAATTCAAACAGGGAACTTTGGCCCTGGCATTTTCAGCTCTCAAAGCGTCTTGGTTCATTACTACGTAGTATATTAGTATCCTACAGAGAGCACCTCATGTTGATATGGCCAATTTCGTCCCGTCATCAGAGTGCCTCGAGGCTGACCGTTGTTGATGATACATCCCAGACCCGCGATGCTTGAACATAGAAATAAGATAACTCAATCCCAACCCGTGGTAACCGTAAGTTGAATTGAACAAGTTTAGTTCAAGTTCCTGCTTTGTGGTGTGATAAGTAACGCATCGTCAAAGCCCAAGCAGACCCAAGCAAATTCCAGTTCCCACAACTCCTTAACGTCGCTCATAAGCATTCATCATAAGCTTAAATACCAAGAAACAATTGTTGATGTTTCCAAAAACCATAGAAAGGTAGACACATCATGGCCCAGTTGCATACAACGACCCTTGATTTAAGGCTGGGTTGACCAAATACCCTGGGTTTCGGGGCCAGGAAGGTTGTGGTCTGATCCTTTGTGGACTGGATGGGCCTGGGTTGTATGTTCCATCCACTTCAGCTTCGCTGCTAGCAGTCGTGCGGCTTGTCTGAGAGTAACCGCCGCTACTGCTGGTGCGGCTGTGTTGGAAAGTTCGTGGCGTCGTCCCGTATCCAAGGCTGGTTCGGTTCAGTCTGGCCAACATGATGTCGCTAGGAGCCTGAATATGCATCCGTCCGAGCGAGTAGTCGAGTTCGTGAGAGTATTGGTGCACACAGTGCGGCTCCGCCGTACCGCAAACCTCGGTCAAAATCTGGTATATGCGCTGTTGTACCTCGATGGCCTGTGGTCTGTCGTATGGATTGGCTGAGAGCATGCCTGTGACGACATGAAGTATTGGAGTTACGCCTTTGAAGACGTTGGCGCCGTCCCTGTCCGATACCTTTCTTGAGGCTTCCTTGGCTAAGTTGGACATCCAAACTTCGACCTGACCTAGGTTTTTATGGAACGAGGTATCTAGGACCGCGCCGCCTCGGCCTGCTGTCTTGTGCTTGGCAGATCGGAAGGTGGCAAACTTGCTCGTGGATCGTTTCACTAGAAAGGAAAGGAGCTCGAGGATGATGCAACCGAGGGAGAAAACGTCGGCCTGCTGGAGGCTTTGATGAGGATTTGGTGCAATGAACATGCCGTTTGGAGAAGTGGATACGTCGTGACTCCGCATGATGTTGAAGCCGCCATCATCTGGGGGCGTGGAGGAGGGTCCCAGGTTCATAAACCTGCCGGGCGGACTCGAAGGCCCGGAGGGACGGAACCATTGCTCGGGGGCCGCGTAGTCGTAACGCTCACGGTCGAATGAGGCCTTGTCAGTGTGATGGAGCATGCCGTCGGGTGTCAGGCGTGTCGAGTCGGAGAAGAAGATGTGATTTTGAGTGGTGAAGAGAATGGTGGAAGGCTTGATGCAAGAATGGGAGCGGCTTTTGCTGTGGAGGTAACATAGGGTGTCGACGAGGCACAGGATCCAGTTCATGACGAGTTCTCTCCGGTCCTTTTTGGCGAGGTTTTTGAACGACGACGGCGTCGTCGCGAGAAAAGACTTCAGAGTAAAGTCATTTGGTGGGGTGAAGAGCACAAAGCCAAATCCGTTTTGGGTATATGAAGCCCAGTACGAGACCATGTGCTCATTCTGAAGCCCTTTGATGCCCTGGATGGCTTCGAGAAAATCCGAGTTGGACATGGCTCCGGGTCCAGTGCCGAGAGGGTATTTCCGCCGGCAAAAGACCGATCCTGTGGCATTTGGAAGCCGGACCTTTTCGATGACATGAGACTTGTGGGAAGTCAGGGGAGGACGCTCGATGACATCGAGGGGCACGACTTCGTGCTCCGAGTAGACCTGATGACTTCCGCGTTGCAAGGGCTTGAGGAGATAGTGAAACTGGCGTTGGAAGAATTTGCGATCCATTCGGTCGTCGCGAGCAGGCGCCAACTGGAGGCGATCGACGTCCTCGAGGGCAATTGGTAGCTCGGCATCGTCCCAGCCGTCGTCGATGACTCCAAAGATCTGGTCCGGGACGCCGAGGTCGATTAGGATAAGAAAGAGACGAGGAGCATCATGATGGATGCTGTCCCAATAGGTGCGTTCCGTCAAGTCCTCGCTGCCAAAGCCCACAGGCCGGTCCAGCTGTTCGATCTCATCGGCGAGCAGATGGCTAACGACGAAGGGCCGAGTAACGGTGGATTCGATCCGGGAGTCAACCCACCACTGACCCATTGTCGGCGAAGCTCCTCCTCCGGAATGACCCCGTTTCTATGAGAGCTGCGCCAACACTTAAGACTGCATTGGCGGTTGCTGGCGAGATAAGAATGGCGCGTGAGTGGGCAAAGCTGGGGCTGGTGATGGTGGTCTGTCCAGGTCAGCCGCGGAAGGTGGAACCGGAGACGGAAGACGGGAGGCAGGAAGGAGGGGGATGAAGAGCCTAGGAAGGAAGGAACGGTAAGTACAAGATGATTTAGGTGTTGTTGTATGCACCTAGAGGCTGCTGTGGTCGGAATAAGGGGAGTAAGGCGTTGAGAGATGGGAGTTGGGTGCTTTCATAGGGTTCATGGGTGGCTGCTGGAAGTGGCTACCGAGCGAGAAAGGATGTTGGAGGCGACCGGGATTTGGAGGGGAGGGGGTGGCCCTGCGGCTTGATGGCATGGCATGGCATGGCTTGCTAGGCTTGCTGGGTTTGCTGGGTTTGGCTTGGCCAGGATCCGTCAGGATGGAGACGACTAGAGTCGGCTGGACAAGCGACTGGACACAACTGGAGGCTGCAGAGTGGACGACTTGAGACAACTGATGGAGACGGTTGGCCTGCGCTGAGGCTAGTGCGTACAGGACGCTGAGCAGAGGCTTATCTGGGGGCGCGGCGGGCGATGACTAGGTAGGGCATGTTCAGGGCGTGTCCAAGGCGACTTCAGGGCGTGCCAGGGGCTCCAGAGGGCCGGCATCCAGCTAAGCAGCCAAACAGAGTCATCGGGATGTCGGGGAATGCCCAGGGATGTCCAGGGATATGATGGACGCCCGCGTGGCGGCCTGGTTGGGTGCTTTGTGATTGGTGGGTAGCCGAGTCGACGGGCGCTGATAAGGGACCCGCCCCACCGAGAGCCGGTTTGGGGGGCCAAGTACCAGCGTACACTGAAGGACTTGTAGACTGCAACGAAGTCGTCACTTTGCGGCAACAGTTGGCCTTGATTAGTGAATCCAGACGTTTGCAACAAGAGACATGCAATGGGCTTTGATGCGGGGCACCTGATGTATGGCCCTTGAACGACTCCATCGATGCCATAACCTCAACACTCAACCTAGTTCTCTTCACGCAGCCCTGGGATCCAGCAATCCTCTCCACCGAGGATGCGTCACCTTTTGACGCCTTGACCTCATCGCCACCCATCCGTCTCTTCGTGTTGCCAGAGTTGTAGTAGCCATCTGTGGTTACAACTTGCCGCCGTGTTAGCGTTTGAGTGACAGGAACCATCATTTTCAGTGTCGCGTGCTCCCTCTCAACCCTCTCATCCCTCACAAACTCGGTTCCAAAGACCACTCAACCACTCGAATGTCAACGCATCCCGTTGTGACCACATCCCGTTGTACGAATACCGAATGCTGCTCGTCAAGGGTAGCATCGCTCTCACAGAGGTCACTCTCCCAGAATCCGCCAACAAACAAAATAAACCCCTGCGGCACCCAAAGAGGGAACCCCGTCAATGTCCAGGGATTCGGGCTGCAGCTCTGCGGGCGTTACCAGCGCCAGCTATGCCGACAGAGGCCTGTGGACGGCCTGAGATGGTTGCTCAACGCCCTGAAAGGCCGCGACAGTAGGGCCCAGCAAAGTCAATCGATGCAAGCCCTCCCCCCCACCATTCGGAAGTCTGCATGCAGGGTGCTTAGCACAGGCCACAGGGCAGGGAGTGGTCGCCCGCCATCCCCGCTATCCATCACCATCCTTCACCATCCTTCACCATCCTCCACCATCCATCCCATCATGAATCCACGCTCCCTTTAGCAACCTATCCAAAGCATCCTACAGAACGACTTGACCCAGCCGCCACCGCACCATTGTCGTCGTCACAACGTCACAACACCCTCCCGCGACGGGCGCACCGCAATCCTGGAGAATTAGAATCCCTTAATTCCTGGCGTTCAAGCCATTCGTTTGCATCCGTTTCACCACCCACACCCACCCATCATCGTTCGTCCAAGTGACCCCTGCCTCGAGGCTAATTAGGCTCCTCGCGTCCCCGCCTCGATGCCAACCCCTCCACCCGCTCCCGCACCGTACGTCGCCAGTTCAAGACTCGAGAGATATCAACCGACCGTGCAATTATTTCGGCTCCCGGAGACTAGCTGTGTCTCTGTGGGGAATCGAGTGCACCGATAGTCTGGGTTTATTGCCAGGGACTGCCTGCGCGGACTACAATCACCCTCTCAATGGGGGCTTTGCAGCAACAAGAGGCTCGAAGCTCCACGCCATACCCTGACTCAGGGTCATCACATCAGGACCCTGGCTGGCACTCGTCTAGGTACTGTTATGCTGTATCGTCCTTCCTCCGGTGCCGGGCAAGAATTCAAACCTTTCCGGGTCCCCTCGTTCTCCTCTCGTGTCGGGTCGCGACCCGTCGCAAGCCGGAGCTCAGCGGCCGTCCCAGGATCTCGAGCGCCCGCAACGCTGCACGTACCGTAGCACATGTTGTCGTTTCTCCTCCCTCGCCCAGCGTGACTTTGGTGCAATCCGCTACGAGATGCCTGTCAAGATTGACGCAAGGGGGGGTGCGGAAGAGAGCCGCCACTTACCTGCGGTCCATCTGCACACCTCTCCAGCCGCGCTGTGTTACCAAGTCACCCCACGCGCCTCACCACCACCACAACTGCTATGTCTTGGATCATGTGGAGTGGCGTGGATCGCTTTGAAGAGTATCGACGTCTCAACCTTTGGTTATCGGATGGCCTGGTTTCTCGTATGGAAACCCCCATTGCTATCGTTGATTCCACGTGAGGCGCCGTCGGCCGAATTCCGAAGCAAGCCAACACAGGACGACTTGGAGCTTCCTGTCCAGCTTGATGTTAGTATCCGGTATCGAGGCTACAACAAACATCCAAGTAGCCTAAGAGCACGGCCGCGTTCTAGAAATGTGTGCCCCGGCATCCTACCCCGGCTTTTTCGAAGCTTGGCTACCTATATCGGGCAGTTGAACGACAAGGCGGGCAACAAACTACACTTTCCGCGCGCCCAAGTCTCCTTCTGGATTCGACATCTGAGATTTATCATCGCAGCACCAGGTCGCTGCCGGATCTACAGTTAGTGTGGCCATGAGGTGTGGTAATTGGCTTAACCGTTGCTCCGGGTTCGTTGATTGCCTAGCACTGATACACAGAACCAATGTCGACATTGGGCTGCGTGGGGGTTCCCACAACCTCAACGTGGATGCGACGAAAACTCGCCTTCGAGGCTGCAAATTCAATATCTGTACTCGAACTCAGCCACGAGGATAACCAAGATTGAGCGATTCCAAGGGCACGATGCTTGCTGTGACGTAAAAGTTTCGGGCACCAACCCAATCTCGAGGTTACTGTGCCATGCTCCTGTCGGATCATCACAATCGATCAGAGTACCACTACTCGTACAACCATGGATCTTCAATAAAAAACCTCCTCATACGATCTTCTGCTAACTACTCAAGCCGCAACGCCTTACCTAACTTAAGCACGAAGCGCAATCGAATGCAAAGTGTACTATAACGAGAACATAGTGATAGAAGGCACCATGTAAAAAGCAGAATTATAAAGTAATGGTTGCGCAACTAGAGGTTCATGGTTGGGGTAATAATGTTTGTCAATTAACATTTACATGTCTATTTACTACTTCCATCACATCGCTCCAAGTCGCATGTGTGTGTACATTGCTCGTTCAATATCGTTATGGCGCCAGCGCCACTTTATTCGGAACTTTCCTTTTCGATGCTGCCACCTCTTCCAACAAACGACTTCATCCCCTTATCCACGCCCGCAACGGCACGCACGATGACCTGAACGCCCACTGGCAGAACGTTGAACCAGTCGATCCACCGCGCGTATAGTGGCATGCCGACAGTGGCGCCCCTCCCGCCGTCAATGGCGGCCACGATCTCCTTGGTCACGTCGACGGGTTCCACCACGGGAGCGATGAAGCTGTTGGGCGTCTGCACCCCATAGAACAGGGGCGTGCTCAGCTGGCCCGGGGTCACCAGCACCGTCCGGATCTCTGGGTGACTCTCCCGCAGCTCGGCGGTTAGGGAACGGTGCATGGCGGTTATGCCGGCCTTGGCCGCCGCGTAGTCGGTAAGCTGCGCGGCGCCCACGGTACCAATGACGGATGAGATATTGACGATGGTGCCGCCGTTGCCGCCGCGGATGAGGGCGGGTAGGAATGCTTTGAGGCAGTAGAAGGGGCCGAGGAGGTTGGTGCTGAAGCTCTTGTCGATTTCGTCTAACGAAAGGTCCAGCAGCGACTTTCCAATGACAACAGCGGCGTTGTTGATGAGAACAGTGGGAGTACCGAGCTGACATGTCAGGTTAGCAAATATGACACCAATTTCTGTCGAATCCAGGGACACGGTACCTCTTTCTCAATCTCATTCGCAACTTTGGCGACCTGCGCCTTGTCGCTAACATCGCACTTGTAAAACGTGACGCCCCTCGCCTCGGTATTCTCCATCTCATTCACGTCGAGCACCGCCACGGAGGCGCCGCGCATGCCGTATACCTCGGCGATGAGCAAGCCCAAGCCACTGGACCCGCCGGTGATGACGATGACCTCCTCGCCGAGGTCGACCTCGCGGGGGATACCGTGCGCGATGCGCTGGTTGACGACGTTGGCCATCCAGCATAGCGTGATGAAGATGGCCCAGGCGATGGAGGCGACCATGGGCGGCGCATGCCAATGGACCGTCTGCGCGCGGAAGCACAGCGGGATGAGCCAGGCGATAAAGGGATGCAGCAGCGTCGTATTGAGGACCTTGAGGATGAGATCGACCGATACCGGAGCGAACCAAGAGTCGCGCTGCGGCGGGCGCGAATATCGCGTGGTGCCAGGCATCCTGAGATGTGGGAGGTGAGTGAGAACTGAGTGACTGGATTAAGCGCCAAGTCGTGAGAGCGGTTTGACACTGAGCGAGGCACTGGCGCACGACTCGATGAAGCTGTACAAACTGAAGAGCGTCTCTTAGATATCCGTAAATGAAAAAAAGAGAAGGAAGAAAAATGAGTTTGAGTAGTTGCTGGAGGTTGGAGACGGGATGAATGGCGAGGTGAAACGAGTTTGGGGTTGGCTGAGTAGCATGTGTCCGAAACGAGGTCCCTGACGTCTCTAAGCGCGGAGCACCCTTGTCTTTTCTTGGCTTAAGGTGGACCTGCACCCAACCAGCGCCGACTCCTTGTTTCAACGTCACATCTTCAGCTTTGCATTGCCAAGGGCAAAGGCCGGGTCAATCGCGCGATCTAATTTTCTCATGATTGACGTGAATATGAGGTTGCAGCTCACGGACGACAAGTTGGACGTTCTGGTGCTGTTTACTCAAGTCGGCTGCGGGGTCACAGAGCTAAATGGAGAGAGTGAACGTCACCTCAGTTCAGGGCTGGATCACGGCCCTGCTGTGTAGCACGCGCCTCGCACGGACTTGAGTTTGCTGGGGATCTGTGTCCAGCACCGTTTCATGTCTCAAATATCTTGAAAACAGCATGTTATGAGATCTGTCTATTTCGATGACCGTCACGAGAGTCCTCTAGAAGCTGTGACGAGAAGCACTCAAGACTGAAAAAAAGCTGGGATGGATGATGCGTCGATCGCGACATGAAGAGAATGGTACAATGATTGACACAACTGTTCTGGTGATTTTGAAAAATGGTGCTTGGTTGTTTCCGGAAAATGGTTCCTCATCATTTCGAAGGCAGTTGCGGTTCTATTATTGGGTACCAAATTGACCTCGACGGCCAACGATGTCATCTGGCTTCTCAAACGATAAGAAGCAGGGCGGAATGTGGAATTGTCCACCTCAAGCAGAAATGATAGTCCTGGATTGTTCATTAACACATATTTCGTAGTAGGGTTGATGATACATCTATATGATACATGACGACATGACTAATTCTACATGGCAGCTGAGATTTTCTAGTGATACAGTTCCTATTTTCGGGTAAATGACTTCCTGTACTTGGCTTGAATCTCCCGGTTGTCCTTTTCCTCCAACTGGCGATTCCGCTCGATGGCTCCCTGCCGCTTCTCATGGTAGCCCGGGTCACGTTTGATGCCCTCCAAACGCCACTTGCGCGGCGGCTTCATGCCCAGTTCGGCCTTGTGATCCCAGAGCTTCATACCACGGCGGAACCATCGATCCTGGCGGTCCTTTTCCTCGTCGGCCGTGGGCTGCCAACCACCTTTGAGAATGCGGCGGATATTCTCGGGAGATACCTCGAACCTACTGGCCAACGTCGAAGTGGTGTAGGTGTCGGGAAATTGCGCATTCAGGGCGCGGATGCCAGCAAGCGCGTCGGGGGAGAGACGCTTGCGGGGTGTCCAGCCGTCGGGGAACTTTTCCTTCAATGCCCGCTTTTGAACCATCCAGGTAGGAACATCTGGGGCTGGTTCCGACGGCGATGGGCCGACAATGGGCTCAGACGAACTAGAGCTAACCTTGAGTTTCCTGGGCCATGAGCTGTCCGCGTCATCCCTTCTCTTTTTCCATGCCTTCTCTTCGCTACCATTGTCTGGGGAGGCTTTCGATTTCCAGGGCTTGTCTTTGAACCTGTCCTCTCCTCGGGGTTTGTCGCCTACGAACGGCTTGTCGCCTCGAAAACCCCTCTCTTTGTGGCCTTGGAATTTGTCATTGGCTTGGAACTTGCCTTTGTTTTGGAACCTGTCCTCCCCTCGAAATTTATTGTCACCTGAAAATGACCTTTCACCCCTATGGCCCCTCTCTATGGGCTTGTATTGACCCCCGGATCCATCATCGCCTTGGAACTTGTCCCTGCCTTGGTAGTTGTCTCTGCTTTGGAACTTGTCTCTGCTTTGGGATTTGTCTCTGCTTTGGGATTTGTCTTTGCCTTGAAACTTGTTTTTCCCTTGGAACTTGCTGCTGTCCTCGAAGTTGGATTTTGGGTATTTTGGCTCTCGCTTGGGTAGTTCAGCACCCTCAGTGGGTTGGTCGACTTCGGTTGGCTGGCGCCCCTCTACTGATTCTTTCACCTCGGCAGGCAGGCTGGCTGTGACCGATTCATGAGTTGTCGATAAATCAGCGGCAGCCGTAGGTTGACTAGTTGTAGGTTCAAAAGTCGTCGCAGTTTCTGTAGTTGTGATAGATTCTGGAGTTGACGCAATTTCTGGAGTTGTCATAGCTTCTGTAGTTTTCGTCGGTTCAACAGTTTTCGCCGCTTCAACCGTTGTCGAAGGCTTGGCAGACTCATTGTGGTTCTCTTGCGCCAAAGGAATTTCGCTCGTTGTCGTCGGTTCGACGGTTGTCACAGGTTCGACAGCTTTCGCCGGTTCAACCGTTGTGGCAGGCTCGACAGACTCGATACGGTTCTCTCTGGCGGAATGAGTCCCGCTTATTGTCGTCGGTTCAACAGTTGTCGCCAATCCTGGATCAGCCGTCATCGCAGGCTCGACAGACTCGATGCGGTTCTCTTGCGCAGAAGAAGTCTCATTCCTTGTCGCTGTAGTGCTCTCCAACTTTGCGGCAGCCGGGGGCGAGGGGGCAACATTGGCGTTCTCTTGGTTCAAACGTCGCGAGGCATGGAGGAGTCGTGTGAGCCTGAGCTGGTTGCGGTACGGCGCAACAGATGCAACAGGCGCTCGAAGTCGTAAAATAGAAGATGAGGGCTCAATCTTGTGGACTTGCGAAAGGCCTTGGATGAATATCCGCAAGGGCGTAACCCGGCATGCGCAACCCATGGTGGGTAGGTGATTCGGCCTGTCGTGTGCGTCGAGTCGGGATGGCAAGCAAGAAAAGTTGGACTAAATTTGGTCTCGATACTCAAGAGGGTCCATTATCGGATACTGGGTGTCGAAAGTGGGTCCTGGTGGCCATCCCGACCAGGGGAGGTACGTCCTGGCTATGCCTTCCCATCGGACCAATATGGTGCCGGCCTCCGACGGGCAACATGCAAGCTACCAAGGGCTCATCATGCAGTACCGGGACGGTCCTGCTTGCCTGCATTATCCACCCAGCGACGGGGAAATGTTGTCGATGCCGCTTTAATACTTTCAACATATGAAATTGTTCTGAGCACGGAAGCGATATGCAATCTCCACAGCTGTTTAGGCAATAAGGTCGGGATTCATCATGACCTCAAGGACAGTAGGCTTCAACCATAGCCTCAGATAGGTCTACCAACTCAATGAGATAACTTGGTGAATGCCCTCGGCGTTGAGAAGCTTGCTGCAACAATTGCATGCGACGTGTTGTTTTCTTGTTGATATCGCCAACATTGTACCCCCCTGGCACCAGTTTTTACGTAGTACACAGTGAAATGGGGACAGGGTGCATATAGGTACTAATTACGTCCAACCAACATCGTATTCTCACTGCCCACCGCTAACATACCCCGGATCTTCCTTCGCATATTCCCGCTGTTCCGGCTTGGAAAAAATCATTGTGGCTGACGCTGTGTAACGGAAGTTCCGAACTTTGCTCACATGATCGTCAGCAGAAGTGTCGGGGGCATCGGGGAACTGGCCGCATGCATCGAATGCCGATGGCGATTACACACCTCTAGGGCATTGCCACTTGCAAAGAAAAAATGCTTCGGTGACGTCGAAGCCATCATCCAGGGCAGTGCTCTTTTCGAAAGCCCTAGCAGTGGCGGTGACGCGCCTCGTGTTCGTGACCGGGTGGCTGCCGGCTGTGTCCGTTTTCTTGTTTGTCATCTGTCATGACCAAGCCGCAACTAGAGCAAAGCCCCAATTAGATATGACCGGGTGATGAGACTAGATGAGTTGAACTAGACGGTTGTCTCAAGAAACAAACGCGCGAATCACACAGACCCAAATGCTCTTCATTAAGGATATTGTTTTTATTTTATTTTAAACAAGACGATCAAGTCGTAGTGCTGGCTGCCAAGTAGTGACTGGCCATCTATAGTGTACAGAAAGTTCTCTGAGCAAGACATGCCGATATAGTTTTGGCGAATGCTGCTTTGTTAAGAGACCTATGCTAAACCCACAAGTGTAGGTATTGAAATGAGTTTTTTCCCAACTCCAGCGCAAAACCAAGGACCTTTGATGCAAAGAAACCCTTTGAGACCTTGAGACCGTGAATGAAACACCACCTGTTCTTCACCGAACGATGTTCCGTGTTGCAATGAAACGCCTAAATGCCAGTCCAGAAAGCCTAATCACCCATGTATGATGCTTTCGCAATGACTCTGCTCGCTTAGGCACTGTGCATCAGCTCAACGGGAGGCCGGGAGGTGTGAGCCATGATGGGCTTGGATGCGTCGACAGGGCTGACCTCTTCCTCCTCGGGCTCGTCAGTCATGTCCTCAACGAAGACGGCAGGCATGCTACTCTCCTCGTTGGGCTTGTAGATGAGGGTTGAAGAGCGCGAACGGGTTCGGCCGGGCAGAGCCGAGTCCGGGGGAGTGACAGGCGAGGTGGAGTCAAAGGGCCCGGGGCGGTGGTGCAGCTTGGCGAGTGCCTCGGCCAGATCTTCGGCATGGACGAGCTTGTTAGGGGCATCCTCCAGGCGCATCTCCCAGTCGTGGGGAGGGCTAGGAGGGGGCGAGATGAAGAAAAGCTTGCCGGCGTCGGGGAGGGCGAGGTGCTCATCGCGGGCACCAATGTGCGTGGGCTGTCCAAAGTAGACCTTGAGCTGCTGGCCCAGGACGTGCTCCGCGTCCCAGATCTGGCGCACGGCGATGGCGGCGTCCTCATCGAAGAAGGAGATGACGATGCGGCGGAACGACTTTAGCGGGGCAAAAGCGTGGATAGGCGCCGTCTGGGTGACGAGGTCGCGGATGGTCTGCAGGTTCTCGGGCAGGAAGATGGCGACATCGTTCAGGTTGGTAAAGAGGAGCGTGTTGGAAGGGGGCGTAGGCAGGCTCGGGGGCGGGAGGTTGGAGAGATCGAGGGAGAGGTTTGAACGGCGCGAGGCGTTGGAAGAGGAGCGCGAAGGGCGTGGTGAAGGCTCCATTGCTGCGAATGTGTGTTTGGGTGACGTTGGAGTGGTGTTGCGTCGACGTGAAGATCGCAGGCGGATCTGGAGGTGGTTGGTTGGTCGGGATGTGTAGCGCAAGGCAGAGAGATAGGCGACTAGGCTAGTTGATGGGTGATGATAGCTTTGCTGAGTGTTGGATTGTTGCTCTTGTGATTCTTGAGTTGTCCTTGTCGGTGTTGATGAACCAGAGGGAAACGAGATGGATGTGGGTGGCTGCGAGGTTATTATGTATTCCCAGTCCGTCCCGATCAATGTGCTTCTTGCAGGTTGCTTCGCCCCAGCCGCCCTTACAAGGGAATACTTGCGCCAAGCCGAAGCCGTCGGACAGTGGAGGAGGCCGCGAGACAGTGGAGGAGAACCCGCAAAGGTGCCCTGTGCGGAAGGTTTGGGGCGTTGGAAAAGCCACTGCGGCCACTGGCCACGTACCGAAGCCAGCCCAGTCAAGCAAACGACAACGGGCAGGGGGGAGGAGGCCTTCTCCAGTGGGCGATACAGGGCAGCGGCGGCGGCGAAAATTAACAACATGGGGGGCCGGGGGGTGCGCTGGAAGGGTCTACAGCAGGGTCTGCTTGCCACGCACGGGCCATGAGGAGGCTGTGCAAAAGCACACAAGCGGTTCTTTCAGTGGCCGATCCCAGCGGCTGCATGTGGGTGACTCGCGGGGTGGCTCGTTACTGGTCACTGGACGATGTCACCGTCGACCTCAGGCAATCGAACCCTGCGAAGCCGGTGCAAGTTGGGTCGACTGTAGATACCGACGGATACTTGTTACGGCTGTGCAGATCCAATAACTGTCCTGCTTGTGTTCAAGTACTCCGCTGTCACGGATGGGATGTCCTGGCGATGGCGAGATGGCGAGTTGGCGCCTACTCCCGGTACCTCGGAGTTTGAATGCACCATGACCATGATGGCCTAGTTTTTCCTCTCCCTCTCCATAACTTGTTGAATGGATGCCCTCGGGTTGTGGGTGAGCTTGCGGACAGCCACGGAGACAGCGATGGGCTAGACAATCCATAACTTGGTCCTGGGTTGGTCCAGGTTGGTCCAAGGTGAAGGGCGCCTCTGGATGCTCCATAATGGCCAAGGCGCCAACCCAACCTTACTTTGCCCGCTCCTCAAGTTCCGGCTCCTCTTGCAACCGCATTGGCATTGTTGGGAGGGAGGCCATGTAAAACATTTCGTGTCGACTACACTATAATTTAGCGGATCGACTCGCTTCCTGCTTCCTGCCTCCGCCCAGATCCAGACAGGGAGTGCTGGTCAGAAATCCTCGGCTTGGCAAAGTTGGGCGTCATGAGTTGTCCGAGAGACGCCGGGAGTGTATGGAGCTGGATCAGGAGAGCTGGACTTGGAGGGCTGTGTTTTTTGCTTCCCAAGAAGGAGCAGCAACGTCTCGGTTCTTTAGCAGGTCCGAAGCTCCTTGAAGTGTCTATGGTTTGTTTTCATCGCATGGCTACTGGGCAGGGCAGCAGAGCAGCCTGGGAGGTAGTATGAGTGGTCATCAGGTTCTCAACACTTGGTCAGAGACCATCTGGACGGCGTCATGACCACTGCCCCGGACCTCGTTTCGTCTTTGTCGCCGAGTTTCTTCTCGACCAGAAACCAGAGTGACTTTGATCCAGCCTGCGACTGGCCGCGGCCGTAGCTGCGACGATGGCCGTCGCCAACCCCTCACATTGTCGTCTCAACCTTTTGCATGCCTGCTCAACTTGCAAACAATACATGGCGCGCCTAGTAAGTAAAACTTCATCGTCCACCCACCCACCCCCTGGCGACTTGCATCAAGCTACTGCGCTGCACCCGTCTGTCGCAACCCAAACCACAAACCTGCATCCGTTAAAATCAACGCCCCCCCCGGACCGCCTCCGCCCGCCGCAGCCAGTAGGAGCGCCACGATGCCCCGATGACCTGTCCGCTGGCGGACCTGCTGTCACGGACTTTGACGGCATCGCGGGGGGCTGTGCAAGTTCGGTCGCTATCGGGTTCCCGGGGTTTGCCCCAAGTTGCCAGGGAAAAAGCTTGTTCCGCTCGACAAGCCTATCAAGTCTTGCCTGCAACCCTTTTTGCGTGTGAGTGGGATGCCAAAAGATGCCAAAGATGCCTGAGATTGTGTGGGATATGGTGTGGTGCGTGCGTTTGCGTCGCGTGTGGAATCCAGATGGCTGGGTCTTTTGCTTGCCCAGTTTCTTTGACCCAGCTTGCTCGGCGACTTTCCCTTCTGGGCAGTCGGGTTTATTCCGGCGCCTCGAGAAGTCCATGCCAATTGTGCCATGATTCCCATGATCCTGCGTCAGGCGAGGAGCGGGCCACGATGGCAGTGTAATTGAGAATATTTTATCGTCTTACTATCCAATACCCGGGATGACAACCCTCGCCATTTCTGCCATGGCAGAACTCCAAGTGTGACGAGAAGCCCCATCCAACAATGACAAGGCCATGCTTCTCACCTGTCTCTTGAAAACATGTCCCTCAACATCTCGTAAACCTCGTCTCGCAGGTATCGAGTTACAGCAACGAGACCAATGAGAGACACCCTCTTCGCTTGCCGCTACTCCATCCGAGCGGGGGTTGTTTGCTTCGCCTCACTGTCGGTCTACATCTCCGCATCGATGGTGCATACTGCCAAGACCATTCTCCATGTTGGTGGCATTACCTTCCTCATTCAAGTGCCGCAGTCTTTCTGCACGGCAAGAGAGCTTCGTGGGGGGGAGCAGCCCGAGCCCCTCACGCGTCTGTTGAGCGCGTGCCAGCGCAGCCTCCATTCATCTCGGCAACTTCGGGAGGCTCAGGCCGGGTAAGCTGATCATCACTGGGCAATTTCAGTCAAGCATCCAAAGTACAAATCTACCGGTATCATCAAAAAGTGAGAATCCACGAGGCGTAAATCACTGGTTACGCCATTGTTGTGGCTTGGGGTTGTCCTTTAGCCTGGATGAAGGGCTTGTGTTGTGCATGAGTGCCTCGCTTCGGGCGTTTAGCTTACTTACCGTCTAGATATGTAATGATCGATTCCTAATCCGTTATATTTCAGCCGCGAAATGGCAAGTGTGTGCCATTGCTCTGTCAGACTATCTACTTACATGGGTCGCGTGATTGTCATGATTCAATCTCGACACAGCCCTATAGGTTGAAAGATAACGCATGCATCATCGTTATCTTTCCATCTGCCTAGGAGAATATCAAAGTCTGCTGATGGACATCACGCCAATACCGACATGTTTTTCACACTGGCGATTGGGATGACGCCTCCCTTTGAGCACGTGCTCATCCAAGCCCTTCGATTATTGAGTGGCAAAATACCAACCCGGTTTAGGAGAGCCAACAAGTGGTCTTCAACCGGATTGGGACTTGTGTGGACCGGCGGGCGTATCAACAGCTCGTCTGAGTCGGCTCGCAGCTGTGTACAGCTTCGCCCCGCAAACATGTTGTCGAGGTAGACTGGGTGGTCTAGCTGGGGTGATCTGTGAGTCGGTGAGACACCCTGCCACTGTACTCCGTAAAAGCCGTGGATTTTACCTTGAAACTAAAGTCTGCGGGGTTGCTGGGATGATAATTTCCAGGCTTGGCGATTGATGCTTGTGTTAGGGAGTGATGCCATGACGCTGTAACATGTAAGTGTTTGGTTCTCACACGTTTCCCTGGGTCAAGACTCATGTCACAGCCACTGCAACATTACCTCCAGCTTCAATCAGCCATCGTACCTATGGAACCACCCCGTTACATAGCCTGCCATAATCAGCCACCTTGAGCTTTTGCTCCGTCCAATTTGCCATCTCCCGTGCCCAAGAGCTCGAGTTGATGAACTGTTGAGCCTAGCTCGGCGCCACAGCCCGCCACACTCCCCTGCATTTCACTGTATCCCAGCCCCACCAACGGGAGGCCCCTTCAGAGGGAGCTGGTCCTGTCAGGAACCCGCAAGCTAGGTACCTAAGCAACTGACGTCTGTAGCCACTGTGCCTGTGGCTGTGCCACCACGAAGCCTCAACGTCACCTGTCCACGTCCCTTTCACCTGCGCCTGCGCCTCCGACAAAGCCTAGCCCAGCCCAGACCCAAGCTATTAGAATTTCGTCCCGCAACATCTGTTTCATGACAAGCTCATCTCACGCTCCACGCAACTCCACATGCGGCGTCCTCACTCCCGAAGCTTGGGGCATGCAATGCGCGGCGCTGTGATTATCCGGGGGAGGCGATTGGCGTGGCTTGGGTCTCGTCAGGCAATTTCCGAGGTTTGTCTGGCATGGCGCAGCAGCTCCGGTTGCGTTGTTGTCAACTCGAGTAGAATGCTTCGAGCATTGAGGCGTTACGTCACAGGGTGAAAGCTTCCTGTCCAAGAATTGAGCTGGGTCTTTCAGTCACCATTCAAGGGGAGAGCATGGTACAATACAGAGTACAGGTGTTGGTACATTCAGCCGCTCCCATGCAGAAGCCCTCCGCCATCATATCTACAGGTCGTGCACACCGCAGGCCATCAGCTTGTCAGCCTGGGATCTGAGATCTGCCATGTCGAGCTGGAGATGAAAGCTCACGTCTCCGCCCATCAGCTTCTCCACATATGCGGCTCAGCTCCTTTTTGCGAGGCTTTCTGGGACGCTGTGCCAGGGCGGGTCCATGCCTTGACGGCATTTCAGAACCAAGGGCCTAGAATGCGACTTGTGAAGCGCCTCACCGGATTGTGACGCCCAACTGGTTAACAAGGGCATCGTGGACTTTTTGGTGCATAGTGTTGGCCTCGTTGTTGGTGAGTGTACGTTCCAGGCTGCGATAGACGATACGGTATGCCATGCTCTTGCGCCCCGTCTTGGGGTGCGTAAACTCGTCAATCAACCGCACATCTTCAACCACGTCACCCGCCACGTTGCGCACCAGCTCCATAACATCGTTCTCGTGGAAAGTGCCAGGAATATTGCCACCAGCGGCCGAGTCTGGGCTCAGCCAAAAGGACACATCCCTGGGGCATGGTGGGTATTTGGAAAAGACCTGGAAGCGCTTGAGCGTGTCTAGGTTGTTCGATACGCCCTGGAATTGCGACAGAAATCGGTTGTCCTGGGACCAAAACAATCGGATGTCTGGGATCTTGAACAGGAGCATGGCGATACGGTCAATGCCAATGCCGAAGGCCCAGCCCAACCGGGAGGGTACGCCAGCATTGATGAACAGATCCTGCTGGACCACGCCGCACCCAAGCACCTCAAGCCAGTCACCGGCGTAGTAAATCTCGAGCTCCCACGAGGGGCTGGTAAAGGGAAAGTAAGCCTCGACCCACCGCATTTGGAGCGGCTCATCTACAAAGTCGGGGTCCTCCTTGAGTGCTGCTGCCTTGGCCCGCGTAAAGACATCCACAACCATGGATTCGAGCGACTTCTTCAGGTGGACGCTAATGGCCTCGACTTCGGCGGCTGAGTGGTGTGTGTCTTGAAGTGGGTTTCGCTCCGGGTGCATTGTAGGGTTGGGGTCGTCGACTTGGATGTCGTGCTTGGGGAGGTTCTCAATATCCTTCCACACCGCAGCAGCAATGTCGCCGTCGGGCACTACGTTACGATCCCATGACATGGCGCCCTCCATCTGGTGAAAGACGGGGTAGTGGCTGCGGTCAATGGCATCACGGCGGTAAACATCGGCGGCAATGAGATAACCAGCACTCTGATTCGCGCGGAAGGTGTCAGCCTGGTGTGCGCTTGTATGTGTCCGCAATAGAGTGTCCTTGTTCAGGTAATAAGTATCCGAAAGAGCTCGTCCGGGGTGGTTTTGGGGGAAGCCCAGCGAATCGAAGTTTTGGGCCGTCGACACAACAGGGCTAAAGTCGTTGTAGGACTTGTAGGTTGGTTCGGGAAAGTTTGACTGGATGATCTGGCGGGTAATGGAGATGGGGTGGTCTTTTTGAAGGTGCAGTTTTCGCGAAGTCGCTTGCAAGACATTTGCCGGGGCGTTGAACCACGTGGGATCAGTTGAGACGGTCTGGCCACGAATCGTCACCGAGCCGGCATCTTTAAGAGGCGCTTCAAGAACTCAATTCCTCGTCAGCAACACGGCCCCTGGTTCACGGGGCTGCGAATTGACCGACCTGAGGAGAATGCCCGCGTGGCGCAAGTTCGTATCAACACGGAGCTCCGAAGGTGGGACATTGGAAGAAGGCGCGACGAATTGCCCCATAGGCAGTGCATGCCCGAGGCCTGGAATCTCATCATGAAGAAGCTCCCGAGCTGCACAATTGCATTATAGAACAGCAAAGGGCGCCGGTAGTTACCAATCGCTGGTGGGGAGACTGTGGGCGAAGCTAGAAAGCGGGAACGTCGTGCTTCAAAAAGCTGAACCTCAGGCGATAGTCCTGTTGGTCAAGGCCCTCCAAATGGTCGTGGTTATGGCCCGGATTAACTTGGCGCCTCTGCCTTGGTCGACCCGCTAAAAAGTCCAGGACCCCTCCAAATTGAAAGTGCCTTTGCATTCATGGACTGGGTAGGTACTTAGGTAGGTAGGTAGGGATGCCAGCGAATGGGGGCAGAGTTGTATCACGGGTACATGACCCTCTACACTCCAACACGGCTCATAGAGGTATTGCCCGATCCGTTCAGGTCCAGACTCTGAGTGACATCTTCTCCAATATGACGTCTCGGCACATTTTATTCTTTTCCCGAAGCCTACGGTGACGATGCGCCAAAGCCCGCCTCAGCACTACCAAACAAGTCCAGCTATCGGAATCAACTTCCTCGACCCTAGATCCGCTGGGCCGCTCGGAGCCGTTTCCAACAGCTGCTCGGAGCCGTATCGTGGAGATAAAAACATCCCTGCCTCGGAAGATGCTCCGGGGCCGGACCCAGAAAATCAAATCACGGTCCATCCCATCACTGCAAAATATCGTCAGTTTGAGCAACCACTCGCTTTACCCCCCGTTCACCCCCTCGACAGGCCTTACGCAGCGTCTGACTCTCCGCCCCGAGTCAACCTGTCCTTTGTTCAACCCGCGCATCCCTCAGCGGAATGTCGAAGACACCTGTCGCTCCTTTGACGCTATTAGCTGCGCCCGTTTTCGCAGGCTTCGAGTTGCAACCCGCCGCCAGTCATGAGCTACTCGCATTCACAGGGCTCGACGCCTCCCAAGACGGCGCAGGAGCCGCAGGGGAAGAAGCCCGTTGTGAGATATCCTTTTTGGTTCGGAGGAAGCGCCAGTAGCATGGCCGCCTGCGTTACCCATCCCCTGGATCTCGGTATGTATACCAAACCCAAGTTTCGTCTCACTATGGCCAAGCTCAGTATGAAGTACACCGCTGACCATTGTGCTCTACAAAAGTCAAGGTATACCTCCTCAAACCCCTCCACATGTCCCGCCAGTCTGTGAATGCTCACATACCGTGTTAGGTTCGCCTCCAGACTCGCACCGGCAATGCGCCCAAGAACATGAGCGGCACCTTTGTCCACATCATCCGCACCGCCGGCCCGCTCGGTCTCTACAACGGCATCTCGGCGTCGCTGTTGCGCCAAATGACGTATTCGACGGTACGCTTCGGCCTCTACGAGGAGATCAAGGCGCGCATGGTCGCCAAAAACGGCGCCGAGCCCTCGTTCCCGCTGCTCGTCGCCATGGCCGCCGGCTCGGGCTTCGTCGGAGGCATCGCCGGCAACTTTGCTGACGTGCTCAACGTGCGCATGCAGCACGACGCCGCTCTGCCACCCGCCGAGCGCCGCAACTACAAGCACGCTATTGATGGCATGGCCCGCATGGCTCGCGAGGAGGGCTTCCGCAGCTGGTTCCGCGGCTGGTTGCCCAACAGCACCCGCGCTGCCTTTATGACAGCCGGACAGCTCGCCAGCTACGACGTTGCCAAACGTCTGCTGCTCAAGTACACGCCGCTGCAGGACAATCTGACGACGCACTTTACGGCCTCGTTCCTGGCTGGCCTAGTTGCCGCCACCATCACGAGCCCTGTTGACGTCATCAAGACCCGTGTCATGTCCTCGTCCCAGAGTCACAACATCTTGCACCTGATCGGCGACATTTACAAGACTGACGGCGTTGGCTGGGTATTCAAGGGATGGACCCCCAGCTTTCTTAGACTCGGACCGTATGTTGCCTTCTGTTTCCCAATCCGCGACCTCTTACTAACGTGCCAACAGTCAAACCATCTGTACATTTGTCTTCCTAGAGATGCACCGCAAGGCATATCGCAAGGTGCAGGGTGCTGATGAGAAGAAAATTTAGACCAAGCATAGACCGGCATCAAGACCGGAGCCATGGGCTTTATCTGGCGTTTGCATTTTCAAAAAAGGTCAAGAGATGGGGTAGATCTGAGGGCGTTAATGGCATTAGAGGTCCCGGTAGCATCGTCTCCGAGACCTCGTGGGGTTATGTTCGAGCACATTGGAAACGATGATGAAGAGTGGACTTGATTGGACTGGGATGAATATTATCAGGGATTGGATTCACCAGAGCCCCCTTTCGTTGTTCGGGTTTTTTTTTTTGGCAATTTTCGTCTATCTGCGCTCGCCTCCCCGAGTTCCGTGTCCGAAACGAATCCATTCTACCGTCCAATGTTATGACTGTCACAGAATCCAGTCCATTAACCCGTTAACGAAACTTTCTTGATTAGGAAACGCACCTGACCCATCCATCCCATGAAACGCCATCCAATCACTGCCACGAAGACTGCCCATACGGCGTCGTGCCGTAAGCCGTCATACCTCCACCTCCTCCTCCGTAAGCGGTTGTGTTTCCGCCATATGGTGTTGTGAATCCACCATCTTGCCATGGAGTCGTGCCGCCGTCCATGTTCATGTCGGGACTTCGGGGTCCGTCGAATTCTGCCTCGTCGCCGCCATACTTCCTTGGGTCAAGACCCTTTAGCAGGCCACCAATCTTCTGCTGCAGCACGCGGATACCGCTCTGGACAATCTGATCCGGCTCCATGTTCCCTGATGATTCCACCTCAAAGTAGAACCGGTTAGGTACGGCATCGTAGTCGAATGGTTCACCTTCCTGGGCGGGTTCCTCCCATTGGGCATACTTGCTCTTGGGCCTGCGAAAGTCAGTCCTGTCTTACAAGTCCTCGTGTCAGGTCGCAACTGTATTAACTCACCATTCCACCTCCGGGTCGGTATCGTTCTCGAACCACATGTCAATGTGGTGCAACTTGTTGTGAGGGTCGTATTCGAATCCCACAGCAGACGTCGGCATCCACTTGGCGTGCTCCTTTGCGATTCCTTTCTTGGCGATACACGAAATTTTCAATTCTTGGTCCTTTCGCAGCTTTGCAATCAAGCAGCCGTAGCCTTCCGGATCTCTGATGACCGGGGCTCCGACCGCATTTGCGTGTCGACCATCGACAACCAGGTCGCGTGCGTAGACTTTCATGATTTCGTCGGACGTGCATTTGGCGTGAAGCGTTAGCGTTACGCTGCAGTGTTCGCAGTATTGTTCGCAGTCGCAGTCACGAGAGTAGTTGAGCTCGCCTACTTCCTTCGAGTCGAGGGGGATGAGGCCTAGGCGGTGGGCAATAAACTCGTCAGCCAGCACTGAACTGTTGACTTCGATTTCTACCAGGTCGATGGCGAGTGTCGGTACTTCGGCTTGGATGATTCGGCGGAGAGCGTTGGCAAAGGCTAGGTTTGTTTTAGAGAGTTCAAAGTCGACCTTGGTGATGTCGGCCTAGATCGCATCACGTCAGATTCGGCTGGACCTCACATCAAGGAGACAAGGGGCTCCCATACCGCTGAGATTTTGACTTGGGGCTGCTCGGGCTCCCCGTCCATGACCATGGGGTCGTAGTTCATTCCGTCCATTTTGATGAGGTCGCGCGCGCCGCGGAGGGGGAGAGGTAGGGCGTAGCAACAAATAAAGCGGTGGCCGCGCAGAGTAATTCGGGGCTTCGGAGGCTGCGCGCACAGAGATGTTCGCGTCTCGCGTGTTCCGATCGGAAACGGTTCAGTTAAATCAACGTTGAGGAGAGTTTTTGCGACCAGTTGAGCCAGACTCCTGCATGGACATGACATGCGATCAGTACAAAGAAGGGCGGAATATTACTAATCCGACGCCTTATCAGCCTGCATGCCCAAGTCGCTGAGTGCGATAAGGAAAAAAAATCCCCGCCATGTGTCGAGCAGCGACAACTCCATTGAGACGACGTCGATCTCGAAGCTCTGCTCTTCCTCAACACTCGAGCAACATAAACCCGCAACCATGAAGATCAAGGCCCTCAGCCGCTCGGTTTCGGCGCACCAGGCCCCAGGGTCCAATGTGTCCAAGCAGCCCCGCAACCTCGACTCGGCGCTGCACCCCTTCGAGCGCGCCCGAGAGTACAAGCGAGCCCTCAACGCTGTGAAGCTCGAGCGGATGCACGCCCAGCCCTTTGTCGGCCAACTGGGTCGTGGCCACGTCGACGGCGTCTACTCCATCGCCAAGGACCCCAACTCTCTTGAACACTTTGCCAGCGGAAGCGGTGACGGCGTCGTCAAGGTCTGGGACCTGGCGGACCGAGACGAGATATGGCACACGACGGCCCACGAGAATATTGTCAAGGGTCTCGAGTGGACGCGTGACAAGAAGCTGTTGACCTGCGGTGCCGACCGCTCGATCAAACTCTTCGACCCCTACAACACCGCCAGCGAAGCCGCTCCCATCTCGTCGTGGCTCGGTACCGGCGCCTTTACCAGCCTGTCGCATCACCGGTCCAAAAACGCTTTTGCGGCTGCCTCGAGCGTGATATCTATATACGACCTGGAACGACAGACGGCGGCGCCCGAGGTCCTGCACTGGCCTACGTCGGTCGACACCATCACAGATGTCTCCTTCAACTACGTGGAGACGTCGGTGCTGGCGTCGTGCTCCAACGACCGCTCCATTGTCATTTACGACCTCCGCACATCCACCCCTGTGACCAAGACGACGCTCAAGTTTGCCAGCAACCGCATTGCCTGGTCGCCAATGGAAGCCTTTAACTTTGCCGCCGCCTCTGAGGACCACAACATCTACCTCTTCGACATGCGCAAGCTCGACCGCTCGCTCAACATCCTCAAGGACCACGTCGCCGCCGTCATGGACGTCGAGTTCTCTCCGACCGGCGAGGAGCTCGTCTCCGCCTCGTGGGACCGCACCGTCCGCCTCTGGAACCGCGACCGCGGTCACTCGCGCGACATCTACCACACAAAGCGCATGCAGCGTGTCATGTCTGCCCGCTGGACCCCTGACGCCCGCTACGTCCTCTCTGGCTCCGACGACGGCAATATTCGCCTCTGGCGTGCCAACGCCTCCCAACGAGAGGGCATCAAGTCAACGCGCCAGCGCCAGGCCCTCGAGTACAACGACGCTCTCGTCCAACGCTTCGAGCACATGCCCGAGATCCGCCGCATCAAGCGTCACCGCCACATTCCTCAAGTCCTCAAGAAGGCTGGCGAGATCAAGTCCGAGGAACTCAAGAGCATCAAGCGCCGCGAGGAAAACGAGCGCCGTCACTCCAAAAAGCAGTTCGAGCGAAGGAAGAGCGAGAGAGAGAAGATGGTGCTGGGAAGAGAAAAGTGAAGAGATGGTTGTGGAAGAGAGTGAAAATATTGATGTGTATGACCTTGAGTTGTCAAACACGGACCAAAAGACGGATTTGTTGGGTGGCAACCTGGCATGGCAGGCATGGCATGGCGTTTGGGTTTCACAGACCAGTTGCGATTATTTGGTACTTATACCACGGGTGTTTCTACATAGAACTTGCCTTGTCCTTCCACAATCGAAAAAGTACCTCACTGCGACTTTCACCGTCGTGGACTTGTCATCTTCTACAATAAATCACGGACAGTGTGATAAGAAATGTTGAATGCAATTGCTGTTAACCTAGCAAAATTCCACTATTCCGTAAGCAATCCTTTGAGCGCTTGTCCGTCTGTTTACGCGTTGCATGACGCTGTATTGTGCTGTGTTGCGTCTACCATCTATCCCATCCTAGGCGTTTTCCCTTGGTTCGCCCTCCCGAGAAAGACAAAGGACAGGAGGGAAACAACGCCAGAGTACTCTTTGAAGATCAACTGTGTGTACTCCCAGACCAGACCGCAGCCCGAGCTGACTCGAATCTTGAAAAATCATTCCGTTCAAGGAAATTCCACCAAAACTCCTGAAAAGCAAAAGCCGATCCGCAAGTTAGTCACGCGATCGGAGGTATCTCTTTATCAATTGAACGGAAAACGCCCATGCCGCTGTCTTTTTTTTTTGTGTCGCCGTCCCGTTCCATTGATATGCGATAGTCCCCCTTTTGCGTAGCATCGTAGAACTCGTCTGTCCAAACGCCGTGTAAAAGCAAAGTGACTGATTCAGTTATCCCCACTCCGAGGTATTATGAGTTTGAAGTTGTTGTTTTTTGTGTTTTTTGCTTGTTGAGTTGATAGTGAGTTATGCGCCGGGAAGAAGCCGGCAGAAGGTTGTGAGGCGGCAAGGTAGGGGACCTCAGATGCTGTGACGAGCAGCTTTCTGTGGTTTATAGTTGGGCATCTCGTTGAACCATCCCATTGCCTCGTCATACTTGTAGGCGTGGAATGCAACGCCGTATGGCTTGGGCTCAATGGCGTAGAGCATACCCAGGGGAACATCCATGTCCGTAATGTCTGCGAGGGAGAGATCCATGAAATAAGCCATCAAGACTCGGCAAACGGAGCGGTGTCCGATGATCATGACATGATCCTCGATTCGCTCAACCTCTCGAACCATGTCGCGCAGCCGGCTGATAACCTGTAGATAGCCCTCGCCGCCCACTCCAGGATAGATGTAGTTGAGCTTGTCTTTAGCTCGCTTCTGGTATTCTTCGGGTGGCTCTTAGCGATTTCAGCATAAGTCATACCCTCGAATTGGCCGGCATTCAGTTCGTTGAGCATCTCCCAATTTTTGACGTCGTAATCATCATCAGCCTCAAAGTATTCGGCCGTGTCAACGCTACGCTGAAGCATTGATGTCCAAATGCAAAAGTTTTTGCTGTCCCAGTCCCGGTTCATCTCGGGGTAGGGGGGTGTGTTGTCGCCCGGCACTGGAGGGAAGGAAGCCTGAGCCTTTTTGCTCGTCTGTTCCATGAGCCATTGCTTGCGCTTGTGGGTGATGAATCTGTGAAGAGCTTGGCCGTAGTAGTGGCCGACCTCTGTCAGGGAGGAATCGCCACCAAGTTTTCCAAGCTCGTTATCGACACTCTGGCCGTGTCGAGTAATCCAGATCTGGCGAGGTGCAAGGTTAAAGCTTGCAAGGTAGTGGCTGATGCCGTTGCTCAAGAAGCCCTTGAGTCGATACTGCACCAGCTTTCTTCCAACATCAATCATCTAAGAATGGTTAGCCAAATGCCCCGGGTGGTTCAGTGGTAAACAAACCTGAATGTACTGCATGTCATGATGCTCCTCGTAATCTCCGAGAGGGACATAGGCACTCTCGTAAGCAGCAACTCGCTTCTTGAAGTCTTCCAGAGACTGCTGAGGATCCTTGTCCCGGTAGTCGGGGCCTGCCAACTTCAATCGCATGTTGGCCTCGAGAACCTGAGGATCACGACAAATACTCTCGATGAAGAGAATGCCCAGCTTGGGCTCTCGCTCTCGAATGCGGTTGACAATGTTTTGGCGTCGTTTAATGGTGCTGTTGGTGGCGTCAAGGATACCAACGGCGCCGCCACTGACCAAGAGATAGTCCAGCAGCTCGTCCAAGGTCTCCATGGCGACCTGTTCTCGCATTGCCGCAGCGGTTGCATTCTTGGGATCGAAGAATTGAGCAGACTGGTCGATTTCATCCTTCTCCTTGGCCTCCGCATCATTGAGGTCAAGAGCATCGGGTTCATCCTCATCTGGTGGTGTTGTAAGGTTGGGCGCAGGTAGTCCATTCAAAAGAATAGAAGCAGCGTGGACGGGAGGGTCGAGATGGCAAGGTTCTGGCAGCAGGTTAGGATGCACTGGGACCTTGCGGCCGGCGGCAACACGTCTTCGGTTGCCAACATTGAAAATGCGTGAGTCGTGCTGTTGCCATGACAGGTATCGTTGAAGCTTCTTTGTGATATACGACTTTCCTCGCGCGGGCAGTCCGACCATGACGATCACCAACTTGGCGGCGACATCGCGACTGGGAATTCTTCCATCGGGGGAGACTCTTGAACGGGTCATTCCCGGAATGTTAAGCGTCGTGGCATGGGGTCGCACTCGAGGAGTTTGGCTACCGGAATTCTGTCGCAATGGGGGACTAGATCATGAGTCAGCCAAGCCCTTGAAGGTGACATTGACGGGTGCTCCCCCGAAGCCGGCGGTCGTGGGGTTGCTACCACAAGGCAATGGAACAGGAAGGCACTTACATGCGAGGTGAGCTGGGCGCTGTCGAGGTCACGCTGCGCGCATAGGGCGGCGTGTCTGTGAGGTCGCTCAGGCCGCGCAAAGCAGCGGCCATGGAGTGAAAAGATGGAGGAGGAAGGTGGTCATCGTCGACTGGGGGAGGCAGGACAGCGAAATGAGTATCGGATTCGACGGCTGTAGACGACGATGACGGCACCGGAGAGGAGGGCGAGGCAGAAGGCGAGAGACCGAGAAGACTATGCATGACAAGCTTGGCCAGGGCCGACTGTTTTGATTGTTTGCGACCAGCGTCTGTGGGGGAGAAAAGGCGGGTAAGCTTGTGTCGTCGCGTTTGTGGTTGTTGTTCGAGATAGGAGGTGGGATGTGAAAGGTAGCAAGCATGAGAAGGTGGAGGGCTTCGAGGACGGAATGCAGGTGCTAGAATGCGACAAACAGGCTTTCTCAACAAAGCGGAAAGACAATCAGGTGTATTGGGGTAAAACTCTTTGAGGCAAGAGGCAAAAAAAAGGATTTTGTTTACATAGGCAAACGACGTCAGGAGGACCGAGGGAAAGGAATAGTGAAATAAGATCGAGACACACCTGCTGGGGACACCGGAATTGCTGAAGGCATCTGGGGAACAAGGGAGTCTGGGCTCCAAATCGAGACGGAGGGGTCAAGGCAATGAATCGCACGCTGCTGCAGGCGCTGACGTTGGGGGCGCTGGTGGAGGCCCTGAAAGTGGTGGAGGCCTTGGAAGGCCTGTCGAGGCGAGCCTTGAGGCCCTTGACTCCCTGGAGAGCCTGGGCTGGGACAGCTGCAGCAACGACTGCCGCCTGTGGCTGGTCGTCCAATCCAGCGACAAGGATTACAGCCCCAGCGAAGCCGGCTTGCTGGGTGGCCGTGGGTGATGTGGTGGGCGCAGTGGGCCGCAGGGGGCGACTGCAGGTGGGTTCCAGTGGGCTCCAGTGGTAGCTTCAGTGGACCACCAGCACACGACTGGTGGTGAATGGTGGGCTGGGCTGGATGCAGGTTTGTTTGCTGGCGCTCGCCCTCCTCGCTTCACTTCTGCAGGCTCGAGGACGTCAGTGGACCCAGGGTGGGGAGGGGGGCCCAGGCTTGCTGCTGGGTGGCGTTCGGGGCGTTCGGTGCGCTCGGGGCTCTTTTCGGTGTTGTTTCTGGTGGCCGGCAGCGCTACAAGGCCGCTTGCAGCTGGTTGCAACGCTTTGAGCTTGAGACGGGACAGAACTGGACAGTCGTAGCGCACGTCGGGGATGCCGCGCTTGCGCCTGTGAAGGGGGGGGGGGGGGGGGCAGGGAGGAGAAATGCCCTAACTGGTGTTGGCTTGTTGTAAGTAGGGCTTGGCTGGCACCAAAGCTTGTGTGTGTAAGTTGTTGAATGTGAGGAGTCAGTAGCGAGGTGGGTGTTGAGGCGCCAGAGTTGATGGGATGGATGATGGCGGATCAGATGCGTGTCGAACGAAGCTTGCCCGTCCTATATTGGCTGGCTTTTTTTAGGAGTCGCTCGACCGATACGTACGTGCGCCCAGTACGATGTGCGATGTGCGATGCGCAATGTGTGATGCGTTGCGTTGGTCGTTTCGTGTCGGTCAGGCTGCCCGGCTGTGCAGTGCGCTCTTGCCTTTCTGTTCTTTGGCCGTAGTACTTGGCGTACGTAAACCGCCCCGTGAGATGTAGTGATGATCTTGCTCGTCGTGTCGAAGTCGGATACGTCACCAGGTTTTTAGGCTATGCCCATCCAGATGGGCCCTGTATGCAGGTCGAGCCAGAGGCCGCCTGTATTATAGAGGTCGCGTCGAAACGTTCATCAAGACGGTTGCTTGGGTGTATGGTCGCCCTGACGGGGGTGCTCGTCCTGGTCAGGAGAGCGATGAGGCAGAGTGAGGTGATGTTGGGTGGTCCGTGGCCTGGGTCGCGCGGTGGACGTGGATGATGAACAACGACGGATGACGAGCCCAGAAAAAGTGTACCAAATCTTCCAGGTTGCCGCTGAGCTTCACCTTTCAATCCCAGCCATCATGGTAGGGGATGCCGTGGACTTGTACTCAAGGTTTCGCACAAGACCCTGACCGAGAGCCAACGGCCCAATACCGACCAAGCTTCCCACCACCACTCTATGCATGCCCTTACAAGCCCTTCACCTTCCTCGCATCGAGGCTCGCACAACTATCTTTTTTAGCCCCATGGCGCTTCACCCGTATAAGTTGGGCGGCGGCCAGGTGAAAGTGTGTGTGTGGGCGGATACTGTAGAGGGTTGATACCTGTGCGGTACTACTGGGCTTGGCCAGCTCTCCGTCCACCGACTTACATCATTGTACATGGCTATCCCACCTGCGTACCTGGCAACTCCGCGCCCGGCGACGTCGCATGTGGAAAACACCATCCATTCAGAGCGTGTACTTGCCGCCCTCTTCGGGGGACATGCTTGAAGGTGCCGACGATACGTATTGACCGAGATCGAGGGGTGCGTAGGACCCAGATAATTGACCCCCCAAGATCCTCCGTCCTCGTCCCAAGATCCACGGTCGACCACCCGCCTGGCCCTAGTCACTCCCATCTCCGTGTCATGTACCGTATTCCAGGTCATCATGGCATGTCATAACATGGCATGTCTCGCACGGCATTAAGAAATCCTAGGAAATGGAAGCCTTCCTCCGCCGCCCATCGGATTCGCCCCGTGTAGCCGCCGCCGGAACCCAGGTCTCCAGCGTCTTGGATTCGCTGGGATGTTTCCCTTCCGTGCTACGTACTGGCCCCCATGAAGGATAAGATCCCAGAGTCAAAGGCTCTCAACCCCCTTGTCCCAGGGTCCGCCAAGCGCATCCTGGCGGAGCTTCAGCTACCTCTCCCGGCTGGGTCACCGTGGTGGCGCGGGACCATGAGCCCATCCACTACAGCTAGCTCCCACACGCCGAGCTTTCACTGGGTACGGGCCCTCGTCTGCTGCCAAACTCACCGAGGCGCTCGCCGTGACACCCTCGCCCTTTGTCTCTCGTCGTCTCCGTCTCCTTTCGCTTCGGAGGTGGGGGCACCGGACACTCGGGGTGCATGAGAACAGTGCTGAATAGTCTGAGCTGAGTCTGATGATGGTTTGGCCTTCCTTGACTGCCCCTTTGGCATACGATCCACCAGCGAAAACACTATCAAAGCCTCAAAGGCAAAGCCAGCGAAACAAAAGGCAAACTGATGCTGAAGCGAGGACAGGGCTACACTCAGGGCTCAGTCCAGTAACGCCGCAATCTGTTCGCAGAATGCAAGGCAGCCAGGGTCTTGGATCCATCGTAAGCGGAGACCCATCCCCATTTCTCCCTTTAGGCTAGGAGGCTCTCCTCTGCTCCCCTTCCCCCCATCTAGACCATATCGAGTCAAGCCCTGTGGCTCTCGCTCAGAGAGTCTGCACGCTACTGCCGCTCCAAGATCTTCCTTTTTGGCAATGGAAGGGGTTCAAACCCTCGCGACGAAACATCAAACCAAAAAGAGTCATCGCCCAGCCTGCCCGCACCTAGCGAGCTCCGATTTCGCCGCTGCGGGGGGAGAATGGGTAAAAAAAAAAGTCAAAAGGGGGGAAACTGGGAATCCCCCACCTCACCAGCATGCGTAGTGCAGTTAAAATTACCTCTGAGTTATTCGTAAGACAGCTGCCCCAGAGCCAGGCGGCCCATGGCGCATAACACGCTGTGCGCTTATCTGACTCACCGTCTATGGGCGCACGCAAAAGCTGAAGCTGGCGGATGTGTGATTCCCAATTCCTGGCCATCCCATTGATCGCCTGCCTCTGATGGCCAAGCAACCGCGGCAAGCATATGGCCAGTATGTGCCCAACACCTAGCATTGCCTGTCCACCTCCCCCGTCTGTAATGAGCTGGCCCGTCGCGCTGGACCTGCCTCCCTGTCTTCCATTTCTCCCCGGAGTGCTGGCCCTGGCCTGTCGTTCGAGATGGGCGTTGAGGCCTGCTCCAACCTTACGAGTCTGATGAGTCCCGGAAGCCTTGACGCTGCCGTCCCAGCCTAAGAAATAAATAAGGAAAATACGAGCCGAACCATCGTCTCGGTCTTTTCTTTGCCGTGTCCATTTCCTTTCTTCTGAGGGACGTGCTCTGGCACGGTTATGATGCTGGGAGCATCCTGTTGTCAATTTTGAGACTCGGAGGCACAGGCCCAGCATTGAGGCGGGAGTAGTCCCGATAGGCCATTTAGACAGACACCTTGACTCAATCCCAACATTGCCCCTTGATTCGAGAAGTTGGCATCATGTGAGAAGCCACAGGCATTGCTTCTCATCAGCCAGTCTTACAATATTGCCATTTGTGGCCCGTTGTCGTCAATACCCTGCAGCGCCTCCTGCACCTCGCCCGAATTCTCCGACGACTGAGACCGTGTCTTTCCCTGGCCGCCTCAATCTCTGGCGGTCTCTAGTATCTCCATGTCTCATACCGTGACTCTACTACGTATCAAAGCACGGAGTAGTCTGGCCCGGCCGCTAACATGGTAAACGCCGACGTCTGCTCCCTCCTGTTGCTAAACATGACCGTGCCGAAATATCGCATTTCCGAGAACCAGTGGACCTCCATTATTTTGTTGGACGTTGGGGCGATTGAAAGACTCGCATACACTAGCGTCAAGAGGCTCGGCCTTTGTGCTGGTTTGCGTGTACTTCGCACAAGCTAGGCTATGGGTAATATCGACTGACATGCAGAATCCCGCGTCAGTTAATCTTGGTGACTGGTCTCATCGATGCCTCCATGCCATGTTTCTCTAAGAAATAGTCCAACTGCATCGGCCATCGAATTCCGACATCCAGTCCGACAGGCTCGCTTGGGCTTTAATGCCCGGAACCCCATACGATGCTTGTCTATCCTCACCTTTTCACATGCGACTCACCCACATTCATCCATCGGTTTGGGGGTCGCCGGCGCGACGGCACCAGATGCGGTGCGGGGAATGAAGGCTGCAGCACAAAGCGACGGAGATGCCCAAATCAAGGCAGCGCAATCACCCCGACCCTCCAGCGCCGAGTCAGATAAAAGAGCCGACCAGGGCTCGACATCGGGTGGGGAGAGCGGGGTTGGAGATGACCAGTTTCCTGATGGAGGTTGAATCGGAGGCCGAGATGGTGGGTGAACTTGACCACCTCGGGGTCCTGCTCGTGAATTCCACATGGGAGCAATGATGCGTACCAACGTACCAAACCGAGCTTCATACATCCGATGATCATAGCACCTTGATCGTTAATCGCATGTGCAGTTTTGAACAGCTGGATGAGAATCAGTGGCCTTGCCACGGTCGGGGATATTATCAGAGCATGATGGCAAAGTGAGGCGCACAAGGTAGGGTCAAGTCTGGAGGTTGGGCTCTCCGCAGAGCCAAGAACGCATTTTCAAGAGCAACCTCGCAACCTTGGTAGAATCACCGGTCGGTTGTTATATTTCTGGCGTGCTTTTAAATGCATTTTGTCAAATCTAAAATCCTGCTCAACTATGAATTCTTTTCCAAATCGGCATTGTACTTCATCGATACATGGATGAAGTGCTTTTGTAACAAGGAACACTAAAGCTGCGATATCATACATGGATATCTGGTCTTCGTCGATGATAGATGCATCATTTTGGATCATGACAGATCATGGTTGAGAGGTTTGAGGACGTTGACATGCATACTGACACTGGTGATGAAGTCATGGATTCGGCTGCCATGAGTGCAGGGCAGCGAAAGGCATCTGTGGCTGTGCTTAAGCCACACATTGTCTGGCTGACGCCACATGAAATCCACTGGAGAGAAACCATCACCGACTTCAGATAACATTCATCAGCCTACAGAGGGGCTATAGTACGAACACTGAACTCCTTGCTGCCTGTTTGTTTCATGCAGGTTTGCTTTACAGAATTTTGCTACTGAACAAATACCATTTAGGGTGCCATCATTCGCCAGAAGCCCAATTGTTACCGCTGGCTGTTTGTTTACCAGCTCATCGGGTCCTGCTCAGAAAAGGTCGAAATTGCAGTCTCTTTCACACGCACAGCTCCCTGTCACACGCAGTTTCTGTCTGTGTTTGAGCCTCAAGTAAGGCACTGTGTTCAATCGCACAGCACGCTCCCGGCTTATCGCATTGACAGCCGGCGCCTCCCCGACAAGATTGGACTGCCGGACAGCTGCCACCACTGTCAGCCACAAACCCCAGGACTGCCCAAGTGGTTGATCCTCCCAGAATTCAAAACACGCTCTCAACTCTGCATCCACACCCCAAGGAGACTGAGTAATCATCAAATACCTACCATCCCCTTCCAAAGGAACATCTTGGAGGGTTCATCTTTTCCCCATCAAGATCAACCAGAGACACAACGCCTGCCACTAGGGTGGGGTCGTCACAGTGACTTTACATTTCAGTGTTCGGCCATCACCACCTTGGTCATTATCGGGACACTGGTGCGGGAAAGAGCTTCCCAATTTCTGCCTTCATTGGATTCTGCCTGGTACATTGCAGCCATAACTACTCGCTCTCTTCGTGTCCGGGCATACATCCTTCTTGATTCTTTCCCTCCCCAACTCAGCTTCCTCAACGCGACTATCCGACTTGCATCCTCCACAACGCGCTTCTTCGATCCCCTCTTCATAGCCTTTCATTGCCCAACTGTATATGAATCGCAGCCTTGGGGTATTTCTCGATTATCTGCTGCCCGAGTACCTGGGCGTTCTCCCAGAGCAGTTGTGAGTCCTGGACGTTGTACAAAACACACCTGGGTGTGTGTACTCACTGTGACATAGTTTTTGATTGACTTGGTGCTAGAGCATTTCAACCTTGCGAAAACATGGCGACGGTTGAAGCTACTGGTGTGCATACACCAGAACAGGAGATAGTCGACGTGCCACCGTCAATCAAGCCCGAACCTGAAGGACCATGTGAGGTCACCCCAAACCCTCTAATCGACGACTTGAACCCGGACAAACTTCGACGAGGCGTCCTGATACCTCTCAAGACAACCCAAGAGGTTCGACAAGACCATGTTATCGTGCAAGCTTGGATTACCAGGGCTCCCACCAAGCAGGCCAACGATGTCATCAAGTTCGTCTTCCTCAACCCTGCTGAACTGCAGCCCAGCTGCCACGAACTGACGTTGACACCTAACACATCTCCAGTGCTTTGCGTAACATGCGCCCTGATGCTAGTGCTAATCCCCTACCTCACCTTCGCAGATGCGCCAAGCCTGCTGATCTTCCTGCCCACTTGAAGACTCAATTTATGAACGATACTCCCACAGGTCGCCAGATCCATACAGCCAAGTCGACTTGGATTTACATTATCGTCGGAGAAGTCAAAGACTTTTCTCGCGAGGATCTCGCCAACGCCATGGCCAGTGTCGAAGGCCTTGAGAAGGACTTGTTCACCTCCATCATTTCCATTCCCTTGCTGGCACCAACGTCACAAGTCCAAGCTGCCATGTGGTCGTCACAGTTCTGGCCAACGGTGTATCGAAAAAATAACCCTCTCGGTCCTCACCCTAGCATAGTGGCAAGGGGAACCGACGAAGTCAAGGAAGATGCATCGCTCTGGATGGCCTTGGCGCACCGCGTGGCCCTCCAGGCCAAGGAATCCGGCATTGGCGAGGCGATAGGAGCCGTCATTGTCCAGAGAGAAGGAAAAAGGGCAGAACTCGTCGGCCTCGCCGGGGATGCTCGCTGGCATCAAGAGTACAGTGACGACCCATTCGGCTCGAGCAACCCCATGACACACTGCGTACTCCGAGCTATCAGCATGGTTGCCCAGAAACTGGTTCGACACGAACGACAGGTTGCTGGCATTCCCGTTAATACCCCCAACCTCGACTATGATGCCTTTCAAGATGCCCCCCTGATTGAGTTGGAGAGGCAGTGCTTTGGACAAGATCACCCAAACAGGGACGGATACCTATGTCATGGTCTGGAGCTTTACGTCACCCACGAGCCATGCGTCGCTTGCTCCATGGGTATTCTCCATTCCCGCATGGGGAGGGCCATATTTTGCAACCACATGCCTCGCAGCGGAGGAATGAGCTCAGATGATCGTCCTGATGGAGGTGGACGAGGACTGGGACTCTTCTGGAGACGCGAGCTCAACTGGAGCTTGATGGCATGGGAATGGGAACGTGAGGCTGTTCCCAACCTGCCTTCTCTTGACCCCACCACTCATGTTTAGGATTACCACCTCCTCGGTCCATACGAGCCTCATCCATCCCCGAGCACCAGGCAAGGAGCCGGGCGTAACAATACGGCGACGCGGGGACGGTCGCAGAATACTTTTACACTACTGGACGCAAGCCGGCATCGGTCAAAACATGTGGGTGCAAGGCGTGGCAAGACGAATGTCGGCCGATGGTTGGCAAGGGCCACCATTCTGGTCTACCGGCAGCTGGAGCATTGGTTCAAGGACAGGCAGAGGGTTTAGATAGGCCTCTGTGCTCCGGGAGAGAGGATGGGTGGGATGTGTAACAATAGCTTGAGCAAAACATGCATAGAAACAAAAACACAGCTCGTGCAAGAAATGACGTATCAACCCGCTTGTTGAGAGTTGAAACAACCGGACGAACGGATTCTCAGTGCCAAATTTCTCCGCCAAAGAAACAAGGAAAGAGAACGATGAATGCAAGAAATGCGGCTCTTGAGAGTCCTGCCTCTATACCCGCGGCAGAGCAGTGCGGCAGAGGGTGCATGGGGCCCTGGCAGGCTGGCAGCAGCAGGCTGCTGGCTCCAGTGCCCCTCCTTGTTGGCCCGGATCACCAGTGGAGGTGAAGTTTGGCTCCCCTCCCCTAGTACGCGACGTCTCCAGCACCCGCAGCACCTCCCTGCTTTCTTTGTCTCTGCACGCACACGGCCTCCACGCCTTGTCCGACGAAACAAACCGCCCGGAGCCGACGCAGGGCTTTGGAGAGACGCAGTGAAGGCCCCTTTGATTTTTGCATCCGCTATGCGGCTCCTTTGACTCTCTGGCCGCCGCCCCCAGCCTCGTGTGACCGTCGCCCACGACATCTCCAACTGCCCCAGCAGCGTCGTCATCAAAGGACTCCCGCAGCGTCTCGCCAGCCGCCCTGCTCAGATCCTCCACCTTATAACCTCTGCGGCACCGACCTGGACGCTGGGCCATGCTCCGAGGCGTCCCGATTTTCACATATTCAACTTCCTCCTCCGCGCTAAAGCTCTTCACCCCGCCGGCCCTCGATACGAACCCACACACCAATCCGATAACGCAGAGATGAACAAGAGGCGTGCGGCCCCGGGGGCAACTCCTGCATCGGCCGGCGCAAAGAAGCGCAAGGTGGACAATGTGCAAAAGTACTACGCCGTCAAGGCTGGGTTTCATCCGGGAGTCTACCTGACCTACGCCGAGTGCCAGCTGCAGACGGCGGGGTTCAAGGGAGCTGTTTGTGAGTACTCCTGGACCTGAAAGAGAAAAACAAAGTGTCGTGGAACAGGAAGCTGATGGTGTATGTGTGTAAAGTCAAGTCCTTTACATCCAGGGAGGATGCCGAGAACTTCGTGGCTGGCAAGAAAGTCAAGTCCCCGGACAACGCACCAGACAAATTTTACGCCGTGGCCGTAGGTAGTCCCACCGGCATCTACTCGGACTGGGCGGAAGCTTCGGAAGCTATCAAGGGGGTCAAGGGTCCTAAGTACAAGCGCTTCGCAACACGATCAGAAGCAGTTGCCTACATCAAGCAGTTTGGCAGCCGAGATGCTATTGAGGCTCTAGGAGACGAGGCTGACGAACCCGAGGAGCCTCCTGCGAGAAAGGCCAAGCCAGTCATCAAGGAAGAACCTGTGCCAACAGGGCCCCAAGAGGACATTCTCAAGATTTACACCGACGGCAGCAGTCTGGCCAACGGCAAAAAGGGATCGCGGGCGGGGCTAGGCGTCTTCTTTGGTAACAACGACCCGCGCAATCTGTCCGAGAAACTACCAGGCGAACTGCAGACGAACCAGAGAGCCGAGCTCATGGCGATGCTGCGAGCGTTGGAGATTGCGCCGCTGGAGCAGACGGTGCAAATCTTTAGCGACAGCCAGTACTCCATCAACTGCGTTACACAATGGGCGCTGAGCTGGGAACGCAAAGGATGGAAGACGGCCGCGGGCGAGGACGTCAAGAATCAGGACATTATCCGTGACGTGCTGGCCAAGATGGCTGAGCGTACAAAGTCTGGCTCCAACACCTATTTCCAATGGGTCAAGGGGCATGCTTCGGATCGTGGCAACATTGCTGCGGATAGGCTAGCGGTCATTGGAGCTAGAATGTAGGACAGCTGACTGGACGACTAGAAGCGGCGGAGGGAATACATATGGTCGGACACTTGTAGCCATGTCTTGGGATGGACGAGGCTGTGTATATCGCGAACAACAACGTGCAGGAAGGGGAGCGCTCTTTTGAGCCCGTTTTTTTTTGTTCGCCTTGTTAGGGCATGGAGTCGTTTGGTACATGTGGATATGGAGATTTCTCCATCCTCGTCTCTTGTCTTTGGTCTCTTTTCCGTTTTCTGGTTTCTTGCTGTGATACCTACTCTTTGGTGTTTAGCTCTGAAATGAACCGACATCGGCTGATATTCTCGCCACAGTGCAGCGAAGCAGTAATTGGGTCATGGTCCCTCTCGACGGGGAGCAGGAGGCCCAACTAGGCTGGCATCTATCTAAGCATCCTTGGCTGGATATGTGGGCTACTGTAGTATGCATGGCTTGGGTGGTGTAACTGGAATTTCACATGCAGTTTCCTATTGCGGGCGGCATGAGATAGCATCGTTTGGGATGCATGCGTGGTACTACATAAATTTAGAGCTACTTTGTGTGAACCTTGGTCAGGAACGCCATGTGTTCGCCAGTCGACGTTCGAATTGCGTGCTTTTTCATGCGTGTCTTTCATGCTTTCCCTACGCGCTTGTCTTGGTGGTACAACAGATAGCTGGCTGAGTTTGCTGTGCCACTAGGAAAGGGAAGCAAGCTGCATACCCGCTCTTCATGGGAAGGGTCTGCAAGGAACTTTCAATATGACATGGCAACATCTCCGTCTTCGGCCTCGTATCAGGCTTGCGTTGATGCGATGGTCAGCACGTCAAACCGTGTCTAGCACTTTGTGTCGGCAAGACTAATGAAAGAGATATGCTATGATTAGGTGGCAATGGAGTTCTCATAGGACATATCGCTGATCCGACTCAAGCCATGTTGCAACTCAAGCATGTTGCGACTCAAGCTATGTTGCGACTCGGGGAGTGTGTATACTAAGAATCCTAAGCATCACCATTCACCACTTGTTAGCGGCCGTGGTGTTGTCAGGTCGGGGCTCGCCGATGGTTGGCCATTGTTAGATTGAGCTTCAAGGTGAGGCATGAGTGGTTTTAGTTTGCGCCTCAGCATCAGACTTTTGGCTAGATATGCACGTCTCCATTGCGAATTCCCCCGGAGGTCAGACTAACACCCACGGGGTTGCATCTCGATGTCGGACCGGCACCCGATCGGTCCTGGAGGCGTCAAGCCACCCCTGGGACCGGTGAACTGGGCCAAGCACGGGCCGCATCTCAATCGGCCGTGGCTCTGAGGGGAGAGACGACATGTCCAGATAGTGATAACCTCGCGGGCCGAAGGTGGCGGTGCGGTGGAGTTTTTTTGGGGGGTTTAGGAGGGTTGGAGGGCTAGAGACATGGAGACAATGGAGGGGTTGGTTGAGACAACAACAATACAAGCAGGGGTGGCAACTGGACGAGAGTACAGCACGTCAAGATGACGCATACGTGATGAAATGAGGCCTTTCCTGAATACCTAGTGCTGCAATGAGAGATTTGAGACTTCAAGTTTGGGCCTTGTGCATTTGGCAACATTGGGTCCTTTGTAAGGAGAGGGGCGATAAGTAGACGACCAAGACGACATGGTGAACCGATAGATAGCCGACGTCGTATTGTCGTGTCCGAGTGGCAACACCACCACATTTCGGGTTTAATCCCTTTTTTCTATTTTGTGGCGGCCAAGGGAGACAAGGGACAAGGAGACAAGAGACGGTAGCTGAACGTGATTGCCTACACGTGCATGTATGTCTTGATTGCATTATCACTGAAGGATAGTGTCAAGGTGTCTGGAGATGTGGAGTGAGATAGTGTGGGCTGGGATCTGGGTTTACATCTTGCAGACGCCCAGCGGCAATCCCAAGAGGCGATTCCCAGATATGGACTGAGAGCTCCCGTATCGGATCGAATTGAGGTCCATTAGACGCGAGGAGGTTTAGAGAACCACCATGTGATTAGGGCAAAGAGGTTGATTGGCTTGTCTAGTTCATCATGTCTTACTCGGTGGTGAGTTGTCATCTATATTTGAGGCGGTCGACGATATTCAAGACATTGCCCCATCGTCAAAGTGTCAAGGCGTCAAGACATCCAACGGGACAATGCCGTTGACCGTAGACTGTGTAACCATATAGTATGCGCCCACAGCGCCCGCCTTATCGGAGCTGCATCAGAGCCTCCAGAAGCGGCGCTCGCAAGGTTGCGCCACACTTCAACGGCCATGCGTGATAAGTTGATAACTCGCCTATCGTCACTTTTGTTGAGATGTCAGAAAAGCTAGGTAGAAACATGCAGGAGGCAGCGCGATTTCGGCACCCTTCGCACGTTGCGTGATGACAGGATGGGCCCGGCAAGCCTGGGCGGACGAACTGGGCTGGCCGTGCAGATGATTGGACATTGCGGCGCCTGTCGTGTGCTTTTTGGTGTCTCTTGCCACCGTTGGTGTTTTGGTTACATCCCACCCTCGGGTCGACAACGATGACAGCGACGGCGGCCAAGCGGGCCCGGAAATGGTCAAGGGCGTGAGCATGGGGGTTCTACTTGCAGAGGAGGAAGATGAAGGGAGGCGAGGCGTTACGTGTTGGTGGTTACGCCGCAAGGTCTCTTGCAGATGCAGATGCAGACACAGTTGCAGTTGCAGTAGACCTCGTCAATTTCAGAATACGATGGGGGGTTAATGGTGTTTTTGCGATTGAGGCGCTCGTGAGAAAGCGCCGTTGGCCCAGCTACGTGTAAAGTCTGTCCCTCGATTGAATGCAATACAACCGTGATTCTTGTGGCCACGCAGCAGGACACCAAGGTGATTGATTGGATCGAGGACGCCATTGTCTTCAGAGGGTTCTCGCACGCATTATCTCGACCAAGGTGGAGAAGATGACTCCCAAGATTAGCTTCGCACGTCAACTCAACAACAAAGGACTAGCCTGGGCCAGATTGAAGAGATCGCCTAGTAAGCACGTTTCGGACACGACGGGAGCGACGGGGATCTTCCGTCGTAATCGAGGTACTTCAATGGGGCACTTCATCAGGGTACCTCATGGGGGCTCTTAGAGGGCAGTGTCGAGTTTGTTGGGCCTATGTACGTAGTAAGGACCTGTAGCGCCGAGCAGCAGGGAGGCAGGAAAAGACTGGGGTAAGAGGCGCCGGTCTGGGGAGCTGTAATAATTATCCAGTGTCATGATTAGTTCAGAGGGGCTGGGTGCGTCTTCTGCCAAGCCTGGGCGTACAATGTGAGCGCCACGCAAAACAGGTCGGGTCTTTTGAGGCTGGTGCATTGATCGCCATTGACGACGCCGGCAGTCGGACGTTCCCATGATTGTAAGGCAAGGCAACCCATTAGTCTCGTGCCTTGGAATGCCGGTCAATTGTATTCCTGTCCCTCTGACTACATTGCATGACATGTGCGAGGTGTGATGGACCTACTGAACCCTGACCTGGTTGCTTGCTTACTGCGTAGGAGGAGAGTTGAAGTGATAGGACAAGGTACGGCTCCGTCTGGGCTGCTCTACATGTACTCCGTACGCAGCAAACGAACACAACACACGGCATTTCCACCATGGCTGCGTCTCCCTCTACACTTGTACGCTGGAGTGCAGCAGCCAAGGCGGCTTCAAGACGGAGTGCACGGGCTGAGGGGATGTAACCTCTGTGCTCAGGTTGCGCGTGCGTGAGTTTACTAGCCATATACCTCGCAACTCGGCACTTCCAATAATCAAAAGGAATTGGTAGGGGTTGTTCTTGTAAGTCCATGAAGCCCGGCTTATAGACGCCCTCTCCGATCTCGTCGATGCCCGCTCGTAGATGCCCGGCTCTTTCCTACCTGAGCAGTACGGAGTTTTGAAACCTGGTCCGCGGGTGACCGAAGTCCGTGGCCGTTGGGGAGATGGAGATCCCGACCGCCCGCTGATCACCATCCTTTGATTACCGACTGACCCGTGATGCCAATTGAGGCCAGGCTGGCTTGAATTGCAGGTTTTGATAGAAACGCATCTAAATGGCAGCCTGCCTAGTCGTTTTGTTGATGGGAGTCATCGCTTGCGAGATACGTAACCTCCGTTCATTAGTGTTGTTCCCATGAATCCCATTCAGAACCTGTGACCCCTGTCCTCACCCCTCAATCCTAGCAAAACCGTCCTCCAAGCTCCGAATGCTTGATTCCAATTTGCTCGGCCGCCGCTTGGTTTGGCTTGAGATGATGAGAGTCACTAGGCACTGGCTCGTCGCCAGGGCACACCACGAGGACATGACGAGTGAAACCGGCCACCACCTCGAACGGGCAGCAACCCGTGTGGATAGACTTGTTCATGCCTTCTCTGCGCTTCGCACAATTGCTTTTATTAGTTTAATAGTCCTCGATGTTATTCCCATTTGCAGTAGCATTCGCCTCCGCCTTGTCGGTTGGTCTGTCGCCCGGACCAGAGCTGGCCGATGGCCGGGACAAATTGGGATCCATCATTGGGCCATTAGCTAATCCACCCACAGCTGGAGACAGCTGGAGGGGTGCCCCCCCAGTTAATTCGTGCCAAAGAGGGACCAGAAGAGGCGAGGGGACACCCCGTCCTGGGAAGTGCAGAGGTAAATGGCGGCACTGTGTGGCATCTTGCAGTTGGTTGCAAACGAAGCCGTGCTAAACATGACTCAACCGCACTGTCTGGGGAGCAAAGCGGGTCTCTCCGGGTGCACTGGCCTGCCCTACGTGGAAGGCACTGGATGAAGAGCAGGCACGACTGGGACCAGACCCTGTTAATCCAAGTGCCAGTCTCCGCCACGCACCAGTATGAGCCAAACCAATGGGGCACTAGCTTCTGCTTCCACATCCCATGCCCACAGCACTTAGGTGTACACCCACACACCACTTGCACAGGTACAGTCCTCCCACAACTCCCATAACCCAGTCGACTCCCACACAACTCCTCCCACGCCAACGCCAACGCCTCCATCTCCCGACCCAGTTAGCCTCAGCGGCCCATGCCCACTGGCGAACAGCAAGAGAGACAAACGGAAAGACGCTCCAGGAAGCCGGTCAAAACCTCCACTCTTCTAGCCCAGAACCGTCGCATCGAAACCCGCCGTCTCTTGGTCTCTTGGTCTCTTGGTCTCGTCTCTTTGGCTTTCATCAACTCTTGAACCGCCTCCCTGCCTCCTCGCCAAGTCCACCATTTCAACCTCTTGTCAGTCCCAATTTCTCGTCTCTCGCCCGACCAACGACCACCAACCTCACTCAGCCTACCGCCTAATTGCCTTTTGCTCGGCTCGACTACAGCGGGCCCGATTTCTTCCAGGCCCTCCAGGGAGGCCGACATCTTGCAGGCGACCCTGACCGTCCTTTTTTTCGACTCTCTGACCGACCTGTCCACCGCACAAGTACCCACTGTGTGTTCGCGTGCGTTTGCCTACGTCTAGGGGCGCTCGTTCCCTCTTTTGCATCTCTGCCCCAACCGCCACGCCACACGACTTCCCTCTCGAATCTTCATCACCGCCCGCTTTTCCCGACGCTTGCTCCTCCGTCGAGCATGGCCGTCTAGGTCTCGCTGCGAACATTGTCGGCCCCGTTCATCGTCGCAAATCCCTTCCTCCGAGCCTTGTTGTGTCGATGCATCCCGCTATAACCCCCGAAGCCCCCCCGCGCCCCGACACCGACCTGTGAACAGTGATCTGCGACACCGACTCCAATTGCCTTGATTCATCCGCCACTTTCCATTTTCACAACCGAACCCCGGGTCATCCCAGCCCTCGCTCTGCTGGTCATGACACCCGCTGCCACCGGCCCCGGCAGCCCTCTCATCGCTGGCGTTGCCATGTCGGGCGGCGATTTCAACGATTTTTCCGATGACGACCTTGGCGCCAACAACCTCTTTGACTTCTCCAACAGCCCAGATACTCTCCAGAGCCTAGAGTCGCTCGGCGCCAGCGACCCCAAGGCCTTTCTCTCTCCGCAGGAACTTTCCACTGCTCCCTTTCCTGATTCTCCAAACGGCTCTTATCACGACTCATCCTCCGAGTCGGCCTCCTCAAAACGCACCGGCAGCTCCACCTCCTCCAAGACACCCGCAACCACCACCGATGTAATGATGGACGACGGCGACGTCAAGATGGAATGGGGTAATCCAGAGTTTGGTCCATTTACCGACGACGACGCTGCCTTTACCTTTGGTCGCGAAGCGGACTCTGCCCTCGATGGCATTTACGGCTTCGACCAGGACGACAGTTTTCTCGATCGGTCTTTTGACTTTGAGAGTGCCTCAAGCAGCCCCGACACGGCGAATGGCGTGCAAACCAGCATGGCATCCCCTGAGATGCCCACCATCAAGACGAATAGCCCTATGAAGTCGGGGGCATCTAAGAGGGTCAAGACAAACGCTCAAGGTCACCACAAGGCTCCATCGGTATGTTAATCCACAACTTGGGAATATTCACCTTGACTCTAACCAATCACAATGCAGCAATACTCCATATCTTCCTCTATGAATGCACTGAAGACGACAGGATCCCGCGAGGTATCGCCTATGTCTAACATTGTAATGAGCCACGGCGGCTCGCCCGCAGCCCTATTCAACTCCCCTTCGCCCAACGCCGGAACCGATTTCGCCAGAGTTATGAATGGAGGCTTGGGCAATGCCATTTGGTCAACCGGGTTGGACAGCGCCCCCACAAACCTGGATGGCATGCCCAATCCCCTCCACTTTGGCGTTGCAATGAACCAGTCGATGTCGATACCACAACAGATGCCGATGCTCACCCCGCCCGCATACAACTTTACCGGTCGTTACGAGCTCAGGATCCTGCCCACTCCTCTTAAGTCCCGTGTTGAGACGCAGATTCCAATCAAGATGACCCTAACGCCTCTGCCCCCGGGTGTCACTAAGCTTCACCTCCCCGCCCACACTATTTCGAAGCCCAAACTCCTCTGCAAGCCGACTCCTGACCGAACCCCGGATACACTTGAGCTCTTTGTCACGCTGGTGTGCACCAGTGCGATGGACGGACCAGACAGGAAGAAGAATGCACTGGAACGAGCGGCAGCTCATCCTCAGGGCTATCTCCCTAGTTTGGATGACGAAGAAAACTCACCTCAAAATGGCGGTGATGTGCGAATATGTCAGGGATGCATCACCCGGGAACGGAAGCGGGCCGCGCGAAAGAAGATAAAGAAGCCCGACGAGGAGAAGCAATGGAGCCAGGATGAGGAGCGCCGCGTCATTGTCTTCAACACTCAGGAAGTCAAGGAGTGGCAGCCCCTCAGCGGCGTCATGGATCCAACTGGACGCCCCGAGCCGGTTGTACCCAACGGTGCCATGCAGATTGATGCTCCTATGCGCATTGCCTGCTACTGTCGGCATCACGGCGAGAAGATGGGATTCAACGTCATCTTTACGATCAAGGACTTCCGGGATCGAGTCATTGCACAAGCCATGTCAAACCCGATCATGATTACCGACGATCACAAGACTCACCCCATGGCTCAGCTCACAACCCAAGCGTCGATACCGGAGGCCACTGTCGCCGCCGCTGCGCCTGTAAACTCTCAACCCGTCGACACTAGTAACCTGCTCCCTCCTACACCTAATGCCGCTTTCCGGATGTCACCATCGAGTAGCGACCTCACCAACATCCAACGGAACAACCAGACAACTTACCCTGCTTCGTCATCGGGTAAGACAACGCCCACAGGTGCTGCAACCCGGACACTCTCTCGTCCTGCCTCGCCCGTATTGGGAGGACCCATCTCAAAGAAGAGAAAGGCCAGCGGATCGAGAGTGCCAAACGGACTTACCATGACTCGTCTTGATACGTCTCCTTCGCCTGGCTCTCAACCGGCGAGCAACCAGATGACTGCCGCCACTTCTCCATTCACACCAAATCTCAGCGCATTCTCGCAACCGGATAGCTTGTTTGGGCAGCAAAATGGCCTGGCACCGTTTGCTACTGGGCCTCCCACTCCCAGCAATGACCAGCCGGGTTTCTTTAGCAACCGCTCGGCGAGCATGGACAACTTGGCAATGGCGCAGCTTTACTCTGCACCTGCGTCGAATCATGCAAGCCGAGCACCCAGCCCGAATGGGTTGAGGAATAGCGTGAGCGCGGCCTCACAGAACCAGTTTAACCAGCTTAACGGCGCCATGTACACACTGCCCATGGGCCTGAGCCAGACGCGCGTACCTCCGATCATTCACAAGATTATCCCCAACGAGGGTCCCAAGATTGGAGGAATCGAGGTGACTGTCCTAGGTGCAGCCTTTTTTCAGGGTCTCGAAGTCTGGTTTGGCGAGCAAAAAGCGACGACCACCACTTTCTGGGGCGAGTCGTCACTCGTTTGCTTGCTACCCCCTTCGCCTGTTGCAGGGGCTGTCGCTGTGACCTTTAAGCACCAAGCTGCGCAGGCCGCTCAGGCTTTTCCCATGGGCAAGCAACCGCCAATCTTCAAGTATATCGACGACAACGAGGACAAGCTCATCAGGACTGCTCTATCTGTCCTTGGCCATAAAATGTCTGGCCAGATGGTCGACGTTAGCGACCTGGCTCGAAGGATTCTAAACGATGGCGGTAGCTCTGGATGGTCAGGCAGCGGTGGCTCTGGCGGTGGCTCGTCCGGTGGCCCATCGTCCGGTGGCCAGATGTTTAACCATGCGCCATACGCCCATCTGGAGTCCCAACTCCTAAAGTGCCTGGATCTGATCGATCTCGACGACAGCACTCACCGGACTCGCTTGGATCTCAAGAGAACAACTGGCCATACCATGCTCCACTTGTCCTGTTCGCTCGGCTACCATCGATTTGTGGCTGCGCTTTTAGCTCGCGGCGCAAACCCTGACGCTCGTGACAAGGGCGGCTTCACGCCGTTGCACTTGGCTGCTATTCACAACCATCCGGAGATTGTGCGGAGATTGATGCTCCACGGCGCCGATCCCACTGTTCGAAGCTTGTCTGGGCTTTCTGCTTCCGACGTTGCGCAGTCCCGGGCCGTCCTCCGCGCCATCCGTCGCTCCGAACGTCACATTCGATCCCGTAGCAGCGGTGCTTCGCTTCATAGCAGAGCTAGCAGCGCTACGTCTCTGAGATCGCTGTGGGAGCCCATGACCAAGGTCCACACTCATGAGGAGCCTTTATCGGCTGACTCTAGCGAGGAGAGCCCAGAATATACATCTGGAGACTTTGAAGATGAGGACCCTGATGAGGACTCTTACTTGAGAATGAGAAGATCCAGCGGATTCCGTCAAGATCGGCCCAGCCTTCTTCGACAGAATACGGGAGAGCTCGAACTAGACGATGAGGAGTTAGCTCCTCCCACCATGGCGCCGGCCGCCGCGTTCAGGGATCAGCTGCAACAACCACTGCAACAGTTCCAACAGCAGCTGCAGCAATTCCAGCAGTCCATGACTCTGCATTTCCAAAATCTGCCGCACTTTCCTCAGATGCCAGACTACCAGGCGCTGCAGCTAGCTCCATTTATGCGAGCGATGCAGCAGCTTATGCCGGGCATGTCTGGAGCCCGTCCTGACGCGGATGGTGAGCAGACTCGCTGGTGGGACATGACATCCAAGAACAGCCCGACAGCACCTCCTGCCTATGAAGAGCTATACCCTCAAGAACTGCTCGATCGCAAACAAGCGTCTGCTATCCAGGCTGCCTGCGACGCCGAGGCCGATGTCAAGTGTTCCACTCTGTATGATCAGTCATCAACCTCGGAGGTTGTTGAAACCAAGACCCAGGTCCCAAGTGTTCTCATGATCGGTCGGAAGAATGCCATTACAAAGGAGCAACAGGAGCAATTCCTGGCAGCACGTGAGGAGAAGTTGAAGAAGATTGGCAGTGACCGCAATCTCTTCTTCATCTGGGTATGTCCCCTGATCTATTGATCCAAGTCCGGAGCTAACGAAGCGCAGATTCCTACTCTTGTAATCATGGTCTGCATCATGCTCTACAGTTACTTCCCCTCATTGGTACCATTCGCTCTGGCATTTATCCGCTCTCTCTGGCAGGGCGGCATCGATAAGACCCATCAACTCATCCAACAGAACATTCCCGAACGAGTTGTGGAGGTTTGAAAGTATTACGATAACGATGTTTTTCCTCGTTTGTTTCTAGATATTGGTTTTTTTGTTTGTAACGAAGGGACCAAGGTTTGTTGTTCGCCAGCCTTTTACGGCATATGAAATAGTCTCTGCGTTCTGTTTCTTTCCTTCGATTCATTATAACGGCCATTCATTATTCGCGGGAACCAACGGGTCTTGTTCCTGATGGCATTTACTTCTCAATCGTCGATGAGACGCAAAAAGAAAACACAATTAAAGAGTGGAGGATTAAATGATAGTGGACACAGCGGTTTAGTCGGACCTAGGTCTATGGTTCTGACTCTAATACTTCTTGTTCTGGAGGCAGCTTTGGTGCTTGTCTAGGGATGTCCTTTCATTGGAGTGCGGACGAGTGTTGACTGTTTTGATATCTTACTATTCACGGTAGATGGCAAAGAAGGTGGTCGTCAAGCCTGAAAGGCGACAGAGGAGTGTTGACTTTGTTATTCAGACAGGCAGGTCCGATGTTTTCTTGGCTTGGAAATGGCGGCTAGTGAATGCAGCGACTAGGAAGGGATGAGAAATGGGATAGGTTTCACAAGCGCACGGATTGTATATTTAGCATTACTACAGTAGACGGAAAGTCAGTTGATGCTGTCGTTCTGCCTCAGAGGGCTCATCATCTTCACCAGTGATGTGTGCCAATTCAATCCAATTATTGTCAGGATTTGACAACAACCACGTCGCTCGCCGAATCACACAACTCGCCGGTGCTCGACGGCTTAATCTGGATAGTAGCTGTCCCTCATCATTTCAACTCGTATCCAAATCCACTTTGCTGTCGTCATTCGAATTGAATCGAAGTCGATGATAATGTACCGCTTGAGGTGCGAGGCATTGGTCTAAAACCTACGTCGCAACGGTCAGTCAGTCCTAGATTTAATAACAGCTTCCACTGTGGGATTTCCACGAATTAAAGCATAGCTAAACACATGTTTTATTCCTGTCCACCCGAAAATCGACTCCAGGAGAGGACAAACAAGGACAAGCCTTGACCCCCTACATTCCTCCTCCCACTCCAAATCGAGAAATGCGAACCAAACAACCCAAAATCAAATAACTAAACTCATAACCGGAGTCCCAAAGATCCCAGATCCAGATCCAGATTCCCAAACGTCCCAATTTCCAAGGGAAAGGAAGGAAACACGAAACCCCAAACCCAAATCCAAGTTCGCCCCGAAAGGAGCAAGGAGACGCCACAAAGGTCATCATCATCGAGTGTCATGCCGCATTGCCGTGTGGATATCTCCACTATACATACAACATTCCAACATCAAAACTCGCAATTTTGAAGTCATAAAAAACAAGAGTCGTGAGCCGCTTCAGGAGTCATCCATCATTGTGAGAGTAAGGACTGTTCAAGTCCCAGCCGCTTCTCGTCATATGTGTCCCTCGTACTCGTACATGCCTCAACCCTACCACACAACGCAAGTCTCACCAAGGCGTTCATGCATCCCATAGACCGCTACAGGTGTAGAGCGAGATACGGAGCACCATTCTCACGATCCTCGCAAGTAACAAACTTTTCGGGGATATTGGGGACTCTGGGAATACCCCGGTTGGCATTTGGGGCAACTTTCAGACCCTCATTGGCACTCCTACGGCCACGAAGAACTCGAGGCAAGTAGGATTCCTGCAAAGGCGCCTTCGATTCGCCCAAGGCATTGCGTCTAGCTGCAGGCCTTGCTTGGCGGTCAGGCTCGACGGAGCTTTTGGCGTTTGCGCCCGGGAAACGGCCAAGGACACGCCGGGCGAGCTTGTTGTACTCACGGCTGGAGCTGTGAGGTCCTGAGACACTCCGATGGGGCGCTAGGTTACGGCGAGAGGCAACGTTGCGAAGTTTGGGTGCGGCCATGTCACGAGAGGCCGACTTCCGGAGCCTCTTCTTCGGTGTTGGGGGGTCGTTTTCATGATCGTCATCATCTTCCTCATCCGAGGCAGTGTCCGCTGCTCGTTTCGTTCCCCGGGATGAGGCGGGAGAAGGCATCGGCGATGGTGTGCGAGAGGGATTTGGGGAGCCTGCTCGAGAGGCCCACCGTGGTGTTGGAGGCTGGAGATAGTCGCGGGATGACCGAGTAGGGTAGACGACAGGAGCGGGAGCAGCAGGCGAAGGTGATGGTCCGTGGGAGTATTGAGAGGTTGGGGGAGAGAAGAAACCTGAAGCAACAAGCTCATCGTAGGTTGCAGCGTTCGGTTGCTCATGAGAGCCGCGCTGCTTCGGTGCCGATTGGGGTTTAGACGAAGAGGACCTAGGGCGGACTACTGGCGTCGGAGCTCGAGGTGGAGGTGGAGGTTGAGGTGTGGCAGATCGAAGAGGAAAGCGAGCACTCGAGGTGCTGGTCTGAGTAGCGCCTGGAGCACCGGGAGGAGGTTGGCGAGTTGATTGAATGGCATGAGAGGTGAAGAAGCCAGAAGCGACGAGGCTGTGATAGTTGGCCAGGATTTCTTCCCTGGTTGGCATCTCGCCCTTTTGGGCATCCTCCTTCAGCTTCTCCTCCTTCGCCTTGTCTTCCTTTTCCTTTTCCGCTTTCGATCTATCCTCACTCTCCCTTTCTCTCGGTCTCGACCTGTCCCTCGTCCTTGATCTGTCTCTCACTCTCGATCTCTCTCGGCGATGTTCGTCTCTGTCACCCTTGCGGCTCCTATCCCTCTTTCTCGAGCCCTTTTCTTCGTCTGCGTCTTTCTTCAGACCGAGCCGGCCACGGACGCCGTCCCATACTTGACCCAGAAGCCGTCCCTTCTTGACTTGTTTGTCAGCCCAGTCGTCACTGACCGGCCGCACTCGCCCAGCGGGGCGCTCTAGGGCTTCGCGCTGCTCGCGGTCTAGAAAATGGACGGGAGGTGCATTCGAAGTGCGGTCATTCATGGAGCCCTCGTGGAAGCGGCTCGGGTTCACGCTGATAGCGCGGCGAGTACGCGGTGGGCCCATTTGGTCGTGCTTGTGGTTAAAGAATCGTGTGTAAGCGTGTAAGTGTTGTCGAAGTGGATTGTCACATGTGTATTTTTTGCCTTTAATTCGGCGCTGGTACGAGTCGTAAAGTTTTGTTGATGGTTCGATGGTGGGATTAGACAGCATTCAATGTTTTTGTCGTCTTCACGGGAATGCTTCTTGATTGCATGCAATGTTAGTGGTCGTCAGCGGGGAGTGTCCAAAATGGGTGGTACTTTGTTGATGTGGTGATGGCCACGTGAAATCACCACAGCAACGGAAGGAAGCGCACTAACGGATGGGAAGTTAATGCAGGAGCGGGACGAGCGTTGGGCAACCGCAACGGGGCCGAGCACCATTCTCCGACTGCTACGGTGTAGACAGTACCTGCAGCCACGACAGGGGTTGGGCCAGGGAGAGGGGTACGTACCGAACAGGGGAAACAACATCGAGATGCACGCCAATGGATCTCCTTAATTTATTCAAAGTCGGGACCTCGCTGCCTTGCAACTTGTGGCCCGTCTATGGCCTGTTGGTTCTAGGTCTAGGGTCTGGTTATATGTGCCTTCGTTGGTTCTGCTGTGTCTGCTCGTCTCCCTGGACAGTTTCGACTGTTTCAAGTCTGCCCCAAGAGTTCGCGCTCCAAGGGATGTATGTCTCTCAATGGTCGACATAAACTTCGGCTACATGGTCTGATGGTTCTGGCTGTTGAATGCAGACTCATCAGCAAGACTATATTATTTCTACTCTTGTTTTACATCTTTGGACCCAGCTCCGTGAAGTAGAAATCATTACATCACTAAAGTCAAAGGTGTATTTTAAACCTCGTCAATTACTATAGCCGTCAAAAGACACCAGCCAAACTCCATCCAGCCTTCTCGGCAATCAAACAAACTCCATAGTAACAGTGACCTGATAGAGCGCCCTCCCCTATCTTTAACCGATCGCATCGCCAACCGTGTCAGGCGATGGCATCAACCCGTTCCGAAAACGAGCTTGCGACTCCCAACAAAACAGTCGTGTTGTTCGCAGTCCAGAGCTCAAGGTTGAAAATCAAGAACTGAATATTGCAACTGGTATGAAATTCCAAGGGAGAGTAGGTAGTAATAGCAAACAAAGAAGAAGAAGACACAGTGAGTGTCGTGGCTGGCGTGTTGATGGTCATCCTAGTCAGTCGTAGATGTTCCGTAATCAACAGCCAAATCGTCAAGAATAGACACTTTAGTCAAAGTGACCCGATCATCGGGTTCTATAAATCGTCCTTGTGCTTGTAGCATCGGTGTCCATCAAAAGCAGGCAGAAAATATCATTGCGCCTGAACTCCTCAACCAAGACCGCTATGCTGTCCACCCCCGGATTTTGTAGGAGGGTACAAATACACAGCGCCGGAACGCCTCATCGGACCGACCCAGCAAAAGCCATTCAGTACTGAGCATGCAAAGTCGTGCTTCCATCATGATTGGTATTGGTTAAACGTCACCACACCAATCTTTCCGTCTGCTCGCGAGTACGTGCCTTGACCAGGTTCCGGGGTCACTCCACGACGACCCATGCCATAGTGAGGATCCAGCTGTCGCTGTCCGTTGTGCAAGGGAGTTGTGCTCTGAGAAAAGACAATGTCGTGCTTGCGCTTGCCACCGATGGGAATGGGAGGAAGCTCATGGAAGGGATCCGTCTGCGCTTCAATCGGGGGTAGCGGTGACATGAGCGCGGAAATCTTCAGGGGTGGCAAAGTCTGTGTCTGGGCGTGAGGTCGAGGCGGATGAGCAGACACGGGAGTAGGCGGGTACGAAGGTTGTGAGTCGCGTCGGGAGTGGCCGTCGGTTGAGTACACTGAAGGCGAGGGTGGGACGTAGGCTCCGTTAGATTGCCGGCGGTCGTAGATGTCGTTCATGGGAGGAACAGGTGACGGGCACGTAGAAGGATGACTGCGGCCGGGATATCCGTAAGGTGACGGCTCAGGCTTGGAGTAGGACGACTGGCTTGTCGGAGTATAATGGCTGGTGGCGGGCACAGGTGGCAGTTGCGTACTGGGTTGCGCATATGGACGAGGCGCAGGATACTGCGAGCTTGCAGAGTCGCCAAATGAGAGATGACGAGAGCCGGCCGAGCTTGGTTCGTAGGATGGCGGCGGGGGCGGCGGCGGGGGGGGAGGCGGGTACGACTCGACAGCAGATGGTCGTCGCTGGGACTCCGGATAGGCGGCTCGCTGCTCGCTGGAGTTGCTGAGAGACCGGGCGCGGAGACTGTGAGGATCCTCTGCGGCAGGAGTAACAGTTCTTCGTCGGGCATATTCCTCCTCGCGGCGGTCCGAATATCCACTTCCAGACTTGCCATCGCGCTTCCTCATACGGACATCACGTCGAATTCGGACGCGGCAGCCCTGGTCGGCCACCGTCTTGCTCAACTGGGTGCTCTCCATCAGACCAGGGAACTTCTTGGCGCTGAAGACGCTAAAGGGCAGCGTCTTGATTTCCATCCTCCAGTCGACGCCAGGGGGCAGATCACCGTCTGCGGGCTCCAGGTCAAAGTCCTTTTCCTCCTTGGTCGTTTCGAATAAGCTAAAGGTCAAGCAGTATCGGCCCTCATGGCGGACTGAGAGGTCGGGGAAGATAAAGTATCCAGCCTCTGCAGGTCGGTCTAGATACGCCATGCCAGACGCAGGAACTCCAGTCAGAATGGGCGGGTTGTTGGTAGCGGGAGTCTGGACGCGGCCGTGGGCAATCGGGCGGGCATGTTCTAGACTGGCATAGAGGAAGAAATTGGCATTGTAATCGAAAGTGACGTCTTTGCCCTCTTCAAAGGTGGAGCCCTCGACAATTCGTAATTCCACGACGGGAGGAGGATCAACGGGTCTACGATCGCTATTGGCTACATCGAAGTTAGTACCAAGGAGACTGAAATCAGACGAAGCTGCTCGTGTAAATGTATCCTTCGTCTCTCGCTGGTCGCTTACCCTTCATTCCAGATCCACAGGCGCGGGCGCGCTCAGGTTGTTGCAAGACGGTCAACTGGTACCAGAGACTGCGGTTTCCACGGGTGACTCGGTGGACGCGGGCGGTGGTGTCCCGAAGGGCGTTTGTGGGGATTGCGGCAGAAGTCGCCATGGTGTCGGTCGGGGATGAGGTGAGAAATCGAGGTCGGGGGGTGAGAGCTTGACGAGCTTTGTGAAGAGCGATGAATTGGGAATCAAGCCTAGAAGAAGCGTCCAGTCAGTCATCCACCATCAAGAGCGGTTGTGGTTGGTGCATGCGACAGGACGTGGCCGATGAAGTCTAATAACAACCGGCCCAAGGGGTCGGGCTCGACCGTTAAATGTCTACCAGACTTACCCTTAAGGCGTCACACTCAAGCCAGACGGGTTCAATTAATCGATTCACGGAGGTCGAGAGGAAGTAAGAAGGAGGGAGCGTGTTTCTCGACGCGACCCCGAAGCCGTGATATGAGAGGAAGAGCGGGTGGGAAGGAAGGAAGTTAGCGGCCGGGGGCGGAGGTGTTGAAGAGGAGGATGAGAAGGAGGAGGGAGCAGGTACCAGCCGGACGGGGCACAGTGGCTGTACTGGCTGGCTTGGGGTACTGGGCCCGGTAAGTACCTGCTATTAAATGCTAGGGACAGCACTGTGCTAAGAACCAGGCTGGACGGCCAGCCACTTGGGTTCAGGTGCAGGGCACAGGCATCTGGGGGGGGAACGAACGAGGGCCGGGGTATGGTGGGTGGATGGGAAGTGGGCGGCCAGCAGACAAGCCAATGGACAGCGTCACAGCGGTGGCAACAGTGGATGGGGTATTGCAGAACAAGCGACGGGATTGGCAGTGAAGTCTGGGACATCGGGGCAGATGGGAAGAACGGCTGAATGGCCCGAGTGCCTGGATTCGGTACAGCTGACTCGAACGCCTGGGCACGTTTGGGGGTCACGTTTGGGTGCTTTGGGTGAGCCAGTGGGCGAGCGGGTGCGCCTTGAGACTGCGAGTGGCCTGCGAGTGGCCTGCGAGTGGCCTACAAGTGGCCTACGAGTGGCCTGCGAGTGGATTACGCTGCCCGCCAAGCACGAATAGGGTTGGCCGTTTGTTCGCGGGGAGAGCCGGGAATCTGGAAGTCTGAAAGTCTGGCTACTGGGTCCTCTGCGAGTCCGCCGCCAGGGAGACGGATCGATCACTGGGCTGCCTGAGCCAGAGTTAAGGTTGAGCCATCTGGCAGACCTAGCGCTTGGAATCAGTTCCTGTTGGCCAGCTTGGCTGTTGGTTCAGCACTTGTTCCATTTGTTCTTCAGTCTGCCTCGTCCAGCGGCGATCCCCAGTACGCGCGGAAGCTTACGATCCGTCATTCTTTGTGAGCGAGCCGAGTCTTGCCCTTTCCCTGTCCAAGATGAGCCGCGAATGTCTTTTCGCAGCGGGTCTACCGTGGCGCGAAAGAGCGAAAGAGCGAAAGAGCGAAAGAGTGGGCGCTCAACGAGTACCCAGGGTACATGCATGGGCTGCGCAGCTGTATTCGTAGAATGGAGGACGAGAGATGAGACAGGAAGCCATCGGATTCTCCACGGGACAATCAATTCGGTGACGGCCAGCGACAGAACCGGCTCGGAGAACGTCTGCTAGAGGCAAGAATCAGCGGGGTGGCAGCACTTTCCCAGCGAATGGCCCCTACGAAACAGCCCTGTACGTCGCTTTGTGACCCTTGTGCGGTCCTGTGCTGCCCTGCGTGTCTCTGTATCGCGTACCTCGCAGGGCCAGACAACGCCTGACAGCACCCGACACCCAGGAATCGGTACCAAGCGAAGGGGGGCGACAAAGACGCCGCTGGACGAAAGCCGCAGGGGTGGCCAAGCAGTGGGGAGGCCAAGGAGCGTGGCATCAAAGCTGGGATGCACACGGCCCATGGCGGGTCTTGCGGGCGTTGCAAGACCTGTGAGAGACCAGTCAGAAGACAGTCAGGGGACAGCCGAAAGATTCTATCAAGCACATCGATGGGCCGGGGTGTCGGAGGTTGCAAGGCCTGGTGATTGCTAGCGTCTGCCGAGGCCACTCAGCGCTGCAAAGACTCCACCACCCAGGAATTGGTGGAAGCCTACCACGACGCTTCGCCGCCCTCCAAGAAACTCCGATGACCCATCCAGAGCCATCGTCGAAGACCCTTATGTGGGCCTCCTCCACCCGCGGCCTGGGACTTGATTGTCGCCTCCTTCTAGCGTCGCCACGGCGTTGGTGGTGCGTCGCTAGTGCGTCGCTACCAGCGATCCATCGACGCAGCCCCCGCGGCCGGGCACGCGACGGGTCTGCCAAGCAACTCAGCGACTGGTCGTTCACGCCCCCTTTACCACCCTCACTGCCCATCGCAGACCTGCCCACTGCCCACCTCTCCAGCGACCAGGCCATTCTGCCTTCTCCCCAGTCCCGCGCTAGCTGGGGCCGATGATGGTCGGTGGTTGCAGAGCGGACGAGCCAGGGTGCATCGGTGATACCAGTCAGCGGCTGCGACGTCCATCCGCACGACGCAATCACGGCGTGAAGCATCACGGAACACGGCGAGCAAGCACCCGCGGCCGTTGAAGATTGAGAGCAGCCCCCAATGGAAAGAAAATCTAGAAACAATGTGACAATTACCGCGCGAGTACATGCGAGAGCCATGTCGCTACACACCCACTTGCTTTTCGTCCCCTGCTGGTTTGCCTTTGCTACCCTTCCCTTCCCCGCAGAAAAAAGAAAGCATCACGCTGACGGAAATGCTAGTTGGAGGCGAGTGTCAGCGGCTGACGTAGTGGCTGAGAGGCTGCGTCGGTTCAAACTTCAGAGGTACAGCCGTCTACATCCACTTCAGCACTGGACTGGTGGCTGACGCCGCGAACCGCCATGGCTGGTCTCAGGATTCCAGTCGCCTCGACAATCCACGGTCTGGCTAGCTCTGTCTCCTCGCACTCGCTTGTCGTCTCTTCCCGTAAAGAGTCGCCCATCTCCCGCGTCCGCCTCCCCGTCCCGTGGACCGTACGAAGTCTCTTTGTCGCCCCGTCTGGCTGATCGGAGTCTCTACCCGGGAAGGAATGGTTGGTCCTGAGGTAATTCCGACTCCGGCCTAGCTCAACGCTAGACACACGGGATGCAGGGCCCGGCGCGGGATCCTCGAGGCTAGCTCCGCGCTAGTCTAGATCCGTTACACTTTCATGTCTCCTCTTCTCTCACTTCTGCCGTCCTTCCAATCTCTCTTGTTCCTTCCCCGTCGATATCTTCCCGTACCGCCTATCGTGCATTGTCTTTGCACTGTGCTGTGCGCACTACTCAAGACAGTGCGCACCACTTGCCGTCGTCAATCATGAAATTGTCACAATGTTGGTGCCATGGAACTGGCACTTTCATGATGTGCTGCCCGACTATGCTCCCTAGTAGGCTCCCTAGAAGCTGGATAATTCCCGTGGGGATATACCTTACTTAGTGCTGATATGCTCAGGCATACCTACAATTGCCTGCAATGCATATGCAAGAATGCACACAGATCAGGGATGGGGGCCTGGGTGTGAATTGTTCACCACACCTGCATCGGCCGCCACCCATTGTTCAGGTCCAGCCACGCAACGTGCGTCGCCCAACCTGCACCATAAAGTCTGGTCCACTCTCCCGCTCTCATATTCAAGAGTTCAAGACGCCGATCCCCTGCACAGTCCCTGGTCCAACGCTTCCAACTACTATGTTCCGGCTTCGAGATTGATAACTCAGTCGGTTCTGCGGCTGCCAGAAAGAGTGAACTAAAAACGGATGTTAAAACGGCAACGGGAGCAGGGAATCAAGCCGGACCGACCGACCGGCTTTTCCCCTGGTACAACTCCCCTGCTGCATACGTCCAGCCATTTGTGCAGCCATCCCTGAGGAGTAAAGGCTCCTCGTCTGCTAGCCAGTCCCAAGCCGCCAGCTCTCAATTTTGATGCATCAAATGCACAGTTTAATCGCCGCTGACTTGGAATATCGTCCTCATTGAGCGACGGACAGACCGGATGGAATGCTTTCATACGCGCAACCCGTCTTCTCTTCTCCCTCGTCATCCTCTTACCAATCTACTGGGACGGAGGATTATGGTCAGCTTCCCACGTCAGAGCGCTGTAACGTGCGTGCATTTGCGATATGACACTGTCATGTACAGTTCGGAGGCTTTTCTCAAAGCGACAACGGGCACTGTGCGGTCCATCTCGTCATCTCGAGCTTGGACCCGCGACTCCGCGAGTGGGCAGGCGCTATCCCCGTCACTCCAGGCAAGTCTCACATTTTGTTCGTGATGGCATCTGCGGCTGTTCTTGAACGAGCCACTCAATCTCTCAATACCCAACTCTCTCTTCAGCCGAGGCGCTGCTCCAATTAATAGCGCGCTGCTAAAGAACCCTCCGCGTTGTTCCTCCAGCATCGAATGCGCAGAGGTCCACTGCATCAGGCCACTGCCTCAGTCCGCGGGCGCCACGGAGCTCAACAATTTTCCTGTCTCACTTCACTCGCCGAGTGTCACTTGACTGCCCGCCGAGGCCTCGTAAGGACAATTTTGCCCGGGGGGTCCTGCCACGAGGTAACGTGAGTGTGTTGGATGCGGTCCAGCAATTTACAACCCTGTTTCTAACCGCCTCCTCGAGCCGCGCGGGCCTAGCCCGGGGCAATGGTCCCAGGACATCCAGGGAAGCGTTGCACCCTGGCTAGACAAAGAACTGCCGGCGTCGTGCTTAAAGAGTGATAGCGGAAGGATTGACACGGACATGACTGCTACGGACGCGTCGGAAGCCCATGTTCAGGAGAATCAGAATCAACTCCTTTCCGCTTGCATGAACACGGCCAACCGGGGAGTGATGAGCAAATGTCTCTTCCAACAACCTATTCCAGGGAGGCCCAGCACCCTGGATCGGCATCCGCGTGGATCCCAGTTTCGGAGCCTCTCAGCCAACGTCCCTCGCATTGGTCCCGGGCCAGGAGTTCTATGCCTCGTCTCGGCCTCTGTGATTGGGATTTACGCCAGTCACGGCATCGAGCCTTGGTGTGATGGCCAGGCGTACGTTTTACTGGGTGCAGGTTGTGTACTGCCACTGCACAGTGCCAGGTGTCAATTCATTTCTCTTGGCATGTGTTGGTCCTGAGTACGTTGGTTGCTTGGCCCCTTGATGCTCCCTGCGGATCCTATTTGTCTCACCCGCACGCCCAATCCTGGCATGTCTTGAATCTCGCCAGCGATCCCGATTGACGGAACACGGCCTCACCTGCGGGCGTGCTGGTCTTCATCCAGATCCCCGTGCAGATGATGGTCTCCGCTCACCAACGGCAACAGCAGAGCACAGCATTGACACAGAGGCACTTCTACAAACAGCTTCCCGGAGAGACAACGCAGCACACAGCATGAGACGGGTCGCTTCCAGGTTCTAGTCTCTTGATTGATCCATTTGTCCGTCTCGGTCATCCACCATTCATGACCATTCTCCAGCCTCAAATCCAGAGTGGCCACCCCTAACCATCAAGCCACTGCGAGCCACTCCTGTGATGGCTAGGTCACGCCAAACCGAGTGTCTCTTCGGAGTGCCCTGAAGAAGCCTTCCCTGTGCCGGCCGGCAGACAAATCTCTCAACCGTCCTGCCGTCGTCTCCCAATGTGGAGGAAACAGGCGAACAGGAACTTGGCATCCCTAGGACCGTGCTTGCATACCAGTAGGGTCCCGACTCATACACACATGAACAAACTTGACAGGACAAGCTTGACAAACCAAGGGCTTTCTGGATCATCTTGTTCCCACTGGCAGCACGCACACTTGGCATAATTACAGTCCCAGACTCTTTTCAGGATGCCAATCTTCCTATCCCATCCTTGGCGGACTCCCCAGAAATACTAGCAAGGCAATTCCCCGCAACCCTCGCCCCGAAACAACACAATGTCTCTGGGAAAATGAGGAGGCCCAATGTCACAAACCCGCCCCCCATTCCCCCAGCTTTGGCCACCTGACAGTCGATCCCAGCGGGCAGGAATCTGTTCTGGCAACCTAGAAGCCAGCACGGCGTGGTACGGAACGCGGCCCATCCGCTCGGATAGCTACCTCTGTCTCTGCTTCTCCAACTGCACTCCAGGCCAACGCCAGCAGCCCGGGTTCAAGTACATGACTGCCATGTCTTTGCCGAGTCACATGGCATGCCATATTATCACCCCTTTGCCTCGATATTCCGTGAAAATCGCTGGATTAGCAGGGAATGCTGAGTGCGAGTCCTCACCCGCGGCAGCCCTCCCGTGTTCCATTCCCTCATTCAGCGCCGGCATTTTGTCTCACTTGCCTCATTGGAGCTCGTACAGCTCGACCCGGACGGTTGGGGGAACCAGATGGCTCTTGGACAGAGTCGCGATGATGACAGTGGCTTCGGCCGTACGCCCGCACCCTGCGCCCTACGATCCCTTGCCACTACCCAACCCAGATTCATCAGATCCCATGGCGCATTGAACTGACAACTGGGAATCGGAATGGATCTCGCATCTGCGGGTTACAAGCCGGCCAATTGTTTGCTACAAACATCCGAAAATACAAGTACCGTATACGACATGGGGACCACAGCATTGACTGCCAGAGCCCAGAGCCATTGGATGTGTCATAGAGTTGGCGAGGCGTTAGTCGTACCGGCTAGCATGATTCGACAGTCGACCAAGCAAAGGAAGCTTTGCGCGATACTCACCTCCACCGCTGGCCGTCACCGGTCACCTGTCACCTGTCACCACAGGATCGTCGGAGCCTGCCAAGCGGACCCTCAGACCTTGGGCGTTTTATACTTCAGTTTAGCCCGGTGTTTGCCACGTTGGTCCTACAGTTGGTGCGACCCTGACACTTGTCCCAAGTCCAACAGAGGCTACCGTTAGGAATGCATCGAGAGTCTATGACTGGCGACGCCGGATTACTTTTTGACACACGGCACAAGGTACGAACAAAAGTTGTCCTGCTTTGATTTCACCTGTAGGAAAGGCAGGCAGTTGAAACGAGGCAGACACGCCATGCCCGATCATCAGATAGATACTGCCCTTGACTGGTCTGGGCCTTTGCCTTACATGCACCGCATGGCCTGTCTTACAACTGCATGCACTGATCGATGGACCTGAGAAGGTCCCACAAAAAAGCCTCGCAGGTCTGTGACACTCCCTCACAGCAATTTGGCTCCCGGCCAACGCCACCCAGTGCCACTCGCTGTTAGTCTTGGGCTTCTGCCGACGGCATCAATGGGCTGATCCAGATCGTCCAAGACGACTCTGCTACCGCCATCTCACGGACAATTTGCTCCAGCTATCTGCAGCCTCATTGCGTCGTATCCCGCGAAAGAGGTGTAAACACCGGGTACCGGAAGAAGGCCCGAGTGGACATCCGTCATCCTCCGTGATGATCACTGCTCCACTCCCGAAGCTCGGCCAGAGCATGTTAAGCCTCCGCCGCGCCTCTGGGGGTTCTTAGCGATGCTTGGATGGGCTGCTCTAACAACTGTCACAACCGCAGCCGCAGATAGACGAAAGTATCCCTGCTCTGTTCCGCCACAGCTCGACCCTCTTTGCCCACGTGGGCGATGCCCCTCTGGATCCCTCTCTCGGGTGAGGCCATGTATGTCTTGGGTTTGTTGACGCATATTGACGTTCTCCTCACCTTGGCCGTGAACGCCACTCGAAATCCATTCACGTCCTCATGCATGGCCTGCGTGAGTTTGTGTATGCTTCTATGGCTGAAAAGCTGCACTAGAGGGTGACGATGCTGCAGCGTGGCTGGTTTGGCAAACAAGTCTGTGATGTACGGAGTAGGGTGGCAGCCGATCCAGACACAGCGGCGACGCTAGCCCTAGATGTTGTGACCGCCTTGTGATCGATTTCATTCGCAAGCTTCCATGGCGAGCTAGGAAAACCACGGCTTCCGTAGCACTCGGTCCGCCAGGTCTGTGGTATCCCACGAGGTCGACCGCCTTTTGCTAGCCATTTGAGGGGATCTATATTCCATAGCCCCCCAGAACAACAATGTCTCATGGTTTGATCCACACTTCAGCCCACGCTTGCTCCCCATGGAGAGCAGCTGAATGAGCCCAAGAATCACCAGTCGTCACCGTCTCTAATCATACCGTGGGACAGCCTAGATGATTCGGGCTGCTGCTAGTCGATGTAGTAGCGTCGTCGGGTTGACTTGCAGATGGGTTGGTGAACGATATGACAAGAGTCAATGGAGAAGCTAGTGTATTTTCGGGGTTCAATACTGCATAGGTAAGCATACACCGGAAAAAGACTGTACGTACGCGATGGACTTGGACTGACTGAGGTGTACCGGTTTACAAGTGTCGCAACTAAACATTGACACGCTTGACGAGTACTGAAATGGACATTGGTGCAGAGAGCAAACAAAGCAGATTCAATTAGACATTATCTTTGCAGCGACTAAAAAGAATGCTCTGTATACAGAACCAGCGGATATCATGTCCGTCCAAACGAGGGTATCTCAACTCCAACTTGATATTCCAGGAATCCAGCGAGCAAATTTCTGACCCTTCCTTCGTTCAAACACTCCCCGCCAATCTGCCCAATTTCTCAAACTTGTTATATCCCGTTCCATCATCAAGACTTAAACTACAGCACCAGCTGGGCGTGCCGTCGTCGCTGGCGCGGTCGTGCCCGGTGCAGTCGAAATTGGTGCAGTACCAGCCGCCTTCTCGGGGAACACGCCGTCCCTCCCAGCAACGCGGCCGTACTGCGTAAAGTGAAGGTTCAAATGTCCATAATCCCACTTGCGGGAGAAGAACAGGAACATGAATGCAAGGCCGGGCACCATAAAGAGGTCGAGAATTCCGAAGAAGACGAGACTCTGGGTAACGCTAATCACGTTGCCGCCGTCCGAGACGCCAAAGGCGATAGGATACAACATCCACAACAGGTTGAGCCAGCCCGCCATGCTGATATAGTCACGGTGGATATTCACGCGGGTTGCAGAGGAGCGGCCGGTCCAGAGGGTTTGCATGGCTAGAAGCAGCCAAGCTACGGTGCCGAAGGCGAAGAAACCCCATTTATATGAAGTTGCGACGTAGGCAGAGCATAGATACGAGATGATCCTGACGAAATGTTAGCAAGCTCTCATATATGCGACATGCCCATTCTTCACCATGTCGCACGACACCTTGTAGGAAAGAGGCGCATACCAAGTCCAAGCAAGAGCAACATTGAAAAAAATGGTGGCCCAGCTTACACCGCTGATCAGGCCGAGTGCAATGATGACAACAGGAAACGAAACCACCCAGTTGATATACTTGACGAAGAAGATCTGGTATGTAGCGGCATCACCGCGGTGCAGCGACGTTGCGACAACAGACCAGGCGAGATCCGAGGCCATGGAGAAGTAGGAGATGGCACCAACCAGCAACGCAATGGTGAAGAGGTAGTGGAAGATCTTTTCGCCATGGCGTGGCTTAAGGCCGAGGACAAAGTAGGCAAGCTATAGTCATGTAAGTCAACTTCCACCAGGGAGCAAATAGATTGCACGTACGAAGCAGAGCGTATAGATGGCCGTCACCGCCCACAGCCAGTCGGAACCTCCCTTTGTGAGGTGGGAGTCCCCTGCCGGCGGGTTGATGTCGAGGGCCTTGTTGCGGCTGTAGATGGCTACCATGATGACGATAGTTGTCTTCAAGTTTTGTGACTTGGCGGGCGATAATCAACCGCAAACCGAGAGCTTATCAATCACTGTTGATGTAGGTGTTCGAATTTCAAGCCACCATAGTTGAAGATTGTGAGAGAGCGGGAGGCGACTCTCATCACTCTTATATAGAAACCCTTGCTCATACAGTCGTCCTTGGCATCTTCATCTTCAGCAACTCCGCAGGACCTTTCTCTCCTCTAGCCGCGGAAGGCGCATGAAGCTCTCGTCCTCCGTCGATGCCGATTGGGTAACGATCCTGGACGTGGGGAGCTTGCGATAGACAATATAGTGACACTTCGGCGGGAGAGTGTCGATGCTTCATCGTGGTTGGACAGAGCCGACGCTGATGACGTGAAATAAACCTCTCGAGGGCGAGTACTGATACAAGACGCTTTCACGGCCCGGTGTCAATGCTACAATACCACAATGCGCGCCATTTGTCAGTGGATTTCCAGCAGGAAAAGTAACATGGCAAGTCAACACTCCTCCAGCGGAAGAACAACACCACACACCAATTTACCTCTTTCGCCACACCCAATCCATTGGCTACCCTGAGTAATAACTGAATTCTGAAATAAAAGTAAACAAAAAAAACAGATATTCTGCTAAAGTAGCCCATCATTTTTTCCTGATTGATGTCCTCACATCACTTATGAAGACAGAGGTGAGTTGATGCTTTATACTTTGGTGTGTGGTGTTTTCTTTCCCTTGGAGATACTGTAGGGTAAGTGTACATGAGGCGAAGCTCAACACGCAAGTACCGTGACATGTCGCATCGCATCACGAACACGATGCCCGGCACGCTCGGGACTTGGCGACCCCTCCATCAGCCCTGTCGGTAGATGCAGGACCTTTGTCTCCGTCCAGTACAATAGCAAGTCGCGACACCAGTTGGAGCTACCGACTCGCCAGATTGTCATGCCACTTAGTGTCCGCAAGAGCCGATCACGGACGTCACAAGGTTGCGCTGCATTGTGACGAAGCATGGGCGATCTACCGAAAATGGATGGAAATGGATGAGATGTGAGGAAAACGTCATTGACGTCGGTGTGATCACATTGAGAGCTTGCGCGTGCAAATTTGCTAGTCATGATATCGGTTTGCTGTAGGGTAGGTGGGCTCGGTACCAATGCCATTTGTCTTGCTCTCATCTTTCATCGAGTACTCTGCCGTGCCTATGATGATTTAGAAATGTGCTCTCCGAAGTAGAAGCCCAGTGATTTATGATATAGTCCGTGGGATTAACCATTACTGCTAATCAACGAGATTGATCTTCCTTGGTTCCACTCAAAACGGTCACGGGTTGCGACGACTCCACTGTCCACCCATGCCCGGGAGATGGACCCTGCCAGCACAGCCAGAGCAGGGTGATATCACGAAATCGACACGAGCATGCCAGCTAGTCTTCCGTGCCATAAGAAATACATACGTAACGGTATATGATACATGCCCTGCTACTGTTCAAACCTAGGCCGTTGCGCTTTTGTGGCTTCTCTCCCTTGTAAAATATACACATCATGCACAGATCGCATTTCGCCGTGGCTTCTCCCACTAGTAAGTGGCCTGTTGTATCTGCCACACTGCCGTCTTTGCCCGTTCTCGCACATCCAAATCACCGTCCTGGTGCTTCAGCGTCTCCATCTTGGTGTGGAACCCCAGTTTCCTCAGCTCATGTGCCCTCTGAGCGCACGACTGGGCCTCGCCGTCGTCCTCTTGCCATGTCAAGTTGATGATCAAGTGGCAGAGTGCCACCCGCACTTGAGGATCCTTGGAGCTAGCCTGCTGCGCTAGGAGCTTCAACAGTTCTGTTTGGTTAATAACCAACTGCCGATGTCGCGGGATGCTCGCAGCCATGTGCACCAGGATGTAGATGACCGCCATGATAATCTTTGCTTGCGGGTGGAGCACTCGGGTCTCTCGGCCGGCCACCGGGGTTCGGCGAGAGAATGGGTGGAGCACCCTGGCTCGGAGCTTTGATGCCAGAATCTCAAACATGCGATCGTTCCCGAGCTTGGCAAACAGGTGGTCGACCATTTCAGCCGTCTCGTTTGTCGTCTCCGACGATAACCCGGCCTCTGGTCTTCCAATCAAGTTTTGGATGAAATTGAGACCCTGCTCTTGGATTGCCAAATCATCGTTTCGCGCTCTTCGCACGGGGTTGAGTTCCGACTCTCGAACCGCAGCAAGTTTGTCCTCCACCTGGCGTAGTTTGGTCGACTGCGAAGAATCCAATTCCCGCAATAACCCGTTCGACGCATACAACCATCGATGCGGCGCGTCGGACGGCTCCATCTCGACGTCTTCATCCATGTCAATCCCTGAAGCATCTCGTTCCTGACTCGTGAGCAATGTCGAATCTTCTGTGTCATGGCAGATGAGCTCCACCAAGTACTCTGTCCCCAGCTCTTCTAAGCATGCCTTTTTGAGCTCTGGACCCACGGCGTCAACGAAATGCTTCAGGGCCCACATTGCATTGAGACGAAGGGCTGGGTTGTCGGAATGAGCATGCTCGCATAGGACTTTCATAACGCCTTTCTCAGTTAGAAGCTAGGGCAGTCAGTACTTGATCAGCGTAAAATAAGAAGTCTACTAACCTCCCGGACCGGGCTCACCTCGACGACCAGGTTGATAATGGTCGCCGTGGCAGCGATTTGGATGTCGATGTTGGGATGTTTCATGAAACGGAATACAGGCAGGGAAACGCCATGGTCGACCAGGGCTGTCCGCAGGGTACTGACCGAGCGTGATAGCATCCTGACGACGTGGCACCCAGCGATGATTACACCCGCAGGATTGGCACCATATCCTGCCGAGGCACTCTGTCTGGCGGCATAGTCGCCGGGCTTGTCGGTCCGCTCCTTGATGGTCTTTGGTTTCCTAGGGAATTCGGACAACGATTCCATGACGTACGAAACAATTTCCTCCTGCAGGAAAGCCTTTCTGTAGTCTTCACTCCCTCCTGCCAGTGCCGCAATTGCCTTGAGGGTACCCTCGCGCACCTTGAGTCGATGGATAAGCAAGGTGTTCTGGCCATCCTCGCCGAGTTGTGTGAGAGGGGTGCTGGCCTCGACGCCCATCTCTGTGTCGGGAAGCGGTGACCAGTACCGGGGTTGAGCGGTGTCTTGAACGGGAGTATATGCGTGTTTCAGGAGTTTGCTTAGGACCTTGACCGCGTCGCAATCGGAAGCTGACTTTTGGAGGTAGTCGCTGTCCACGACCATGCGGGCTAGAACTACTGGCGCCTGCTCGAGAATGGTGCGCTTGGCAGTATCGAGCTCGTCCACGTCCGAGACGTCTTTGTCGTTCTTGGCGATCATGTCGACCAGCAATGGTACGACCAGGAGCCCGAGGGTTGATTCCCTTGAACATTTGCTACCAACCCCACCCTTGATCAACGCAGCGAGGATAGACGAGGCCAAGAGTCGTTCGTATTCATCCGAGGACCTCACAAGGTGTACAAGCCAGGGGACAAATGGACTTTCGACTTCGTCCGAATCCCCATCAAGGTTAGCGCTGGCTGGCTGAGGGTGTGGTGATTCCCAGATTGCCGATGAGCTAAACTTGCCAAGAGATGACCGGCTTGAAGATTGAGAATCCGAAACTACCCCCGAGCCGCGGGGAGATGAAGACAAGGTTCTCGACATGTTTATGGGTAGAATGTATTCCATCGCAGTCAACGGATGGTGCCGTGGGTTGCTAAATCCCGGGAAGTCCTGGTCTTGTTTCGGTTCCGGAGTCTCGCCCGTGGGCTCAAATTTGATGGAGGGAAAGACGGCGAGAATCGAGGGTGAATTAATCAATCGATGAGCACGATACTTGGAGTCACCGAGAATAGCTGCGATTGCCTCGAGAATAGGCCGAAGCCTTAGGCTCTTGTGTGCGGGATCCGGAAAGGCTTCAAAGAGTGCATCGGCGGTTGCTACCTTCTCGGCACCGGGGACTACGTGACCACGAGCAACGGCAATACTGGCCAGCTGTGTCGAAAGGGCATCTAGAATGCCGGTTGTCGCTAGAGCATGCTGGTGTCGGTCCTCTCGGCAAAGGCGAGATATCAGACCGGCCGCAAGCGGAACCTGAGACTGCAAAATGTGATTTGTAGAAGAGATTGATACCATGGCGCTGAATGATTCGAGATGCTGCGTAGAAAAAATAGCATCCGCCAGAGAATCGAGGCCAAGTGGCGATGACGTAGCAGCGAGGGCAGAGGCATCTGCAATGTCTGTCAAGGCCCTAAGCGCCGCAACAACAAGATGTGGAGAATTTCTAAATGGAGATATGTTGGCCAACAGCGCGGGGAGAGCCCTGGCTGCGTGGAGGGGGGCGAGGAAAGCAGGGCCTCCTGTTTCTTGGTGTTAGTCTGAGAACGAGGCATCCCAGATGTACATGGTTGTGAGGGAGCCGTACCATTTGCGAAGCAGGCAACCAGTTGAAGTGCTTGTAGCCTTACACTCTCCTCCTCCGACAGCTGTCGTTGCGCCAAAGGGAACCTGGAATCCTTTCCGTTTGGTTTCGCCGGTGACCTGGCTGTAGCGAGGGTCCTGACGATGGGATCAAGAACTCCTAAGCTGATCCATAGCTCCTTCTTCTGAATGTGTCCGACTATTTCATTCTTGAGGGATCGCAGGGCGGTAGCTTGTTCGGGTAGCGTTCGGGCGCTTCGAAGCTGGGATAAAATCGGAGGACTCTGCGGACGAGCCATGAGGACGGGAGGGGTCGAGATGGTGATGGAGAGCCGAATTGTGATGGAGAGACGGTTGTTGCGATGATGGTTCGACAGTCGTTAGTCAGAGGAATGGACGCCTGATGACGATTGCGGCAGCGCCAAATCCCATGCGTCAGCAAGTCAAGAGAAGTTGCGACACAGCAAGCGCAACAAATACAGAAATAATAGGGTGAGCAAAAAGTGATGCTGGAAGCCGTGTTGAAGTCAAACTAGTAACCATGCAGTGGATATGGGGTCATCTGGAGACGCGGTGTTGCAGGGCGATCACGTCAAGATTTGGCGGCTCCGACAAGCGGCACGGCACGTGTCGGGCTTATCGGGCTGGCACGACTGATAAGCCGACCTTGGCTGCAAACGGCCAGTATGGGATAATGGGGAGACTTCAGCCACCTGCTTGCAATTCAGGTTTGCGCAGGGCTGTCATGAGCCGCCACGGTGAACTCATCTTGGTTTGATTGCATGAAGCTGTCATGATTATCCATGGGATTTTGTTAGTCGTCTCAAGACTTTTAACATGTGTGTGGTGTGACCAGAGAGCGCCTACTACAGAGTAGATCTTCAGGCTGTAAGGGATATGGTCAGTGAATTTCAATAGCATGTCGGTAGTTATGATGGCAGTGTTTCAGTTGAGGAAGTCATGATTTCAGGAACGGATGACAGAAAGCTGATGCGTCAGGCTGATTTGCCAGAATTTGCGAAAAAAGAAAGTTGGCGGCAGAGGATGCTACTAAACGATGCACATGGCTGGTGATGACTCGTGGTCAGCCATGGCCATGACGAACGGTTTCGTATTCATCTGCCCCTGGGCAAAGCAAAACCATTTCCCTACCTGGTTACCCAATTACAATAAAACGTTCCTTTTCATCCACACCCATCCATGTACTAGCATTACGTAGCAGTCGAAGGTTGATGAAAGGTGATCGAGCCGAATACTATTGAAGCTTGTACGAGGTGCTGGGCATGCCTCCGTGCGAAGAAAAACACGACACACCAACTTGCTTCTTCAACCTAACCCAACCTATTCGCTCTTCAAGTCAGTTATAACAAAATGATAGAATAAAGCTCAGCTAAATGAGGCAAATATTCTACTAAAGAAGCCCCTGATGTTCATAATTTATAACTTACTATTACATACAGACAGAGGGTAAGTTGACATATGGTGGGTGGTGTGTGGTATTTTTCTCCCCCCGGTAGGCATGTACGGAGTAGCAGCGAATTGATGAACTTCTAGAAGCAGTGCAGAACTTTCTCGGCCCGTTCTTTCTTGGGACAGGGTCGTCATCCATCACAGTGATCACACAAAGTAAGGGATCCCAAGTAATAGATAGCTAGGTAGATACCGAGGGTGGTTCGAGCTTCATCCCTGATGCTCCATTCAGAGATGCGCAACGAGTCTCTATCAACCCCTGACATTATGTACCGAGAATCCAAGGGTCCCCGTGACCCAACGGCTGGCCCCTCACTACGCCGACTGTGCCGCCTCTAACAGCGCAGCACCAGTCCACGTTGCGCATCGACTGGCTATCGACGGTTTGACACTGCCAGGGCCTGGCCAGCTTCCCGGGCTTGGAGGGAATGAATGTCTGGGGTAAGAGAGAGACAGGATTGAGAATTGGCCGCCGGGAGCGCCGTGCCCGCTCTAGGACACTCAAGACACCAACAGGACACCAACAAAGGGAGAAACTTGCCATCTCATGTGCCCTGACGCAAGGCTTACACCGCAGAACCCGCTTTCGCTGTGGCTCCGGGTTGCGCGCAACGGCCCAGGAGCCCCCTGAATCCCGACGCAAAGGGGTTTCTAGCTCTGGTCTTCCATGCTGAACCTGGACTGGCCCAAGTCCGCAAGACGACCGCGCTTGCCAAGCACCGCAACTAACGCCTAAACGCTGTTTGGCCATGGCGCCGTCTTGCGGGAAATGGGCGGTCCGGCATGCCCGCCGTTCATTCCTACCTCACTCAAACTCTACTATGGACGAGGCCTTTGCGCGCGTCTGACAGAAGCCACGCCCTACACCAGTGACCAGTCCACCAGTCCAGTCCACACACCACACATCCCGACGAGGCACGGTTGTTCTGTACCGCGCTTGATCTGTTAGTCTGGTCTTGCTCGGTGAACGTTCTCGTCCATAGCGTCGTCTTTCTAATGTCGTGCCCAGACTCGCGCCCGCTGCAAATCGTCCATATCGTCCAAACCGTCAACTAGCGATTCAACCCGCCGTCCGTTCATACAACCATTCATTCATCAGTCGCTCAGTCTGTCAGTCATTCGAAGCCTTACTCTCTCGCATCCACGATTGCCACCCGCAGCCCACAATCCCACAACCCCTCCACTGCAAAACTCCGATTCCATCTCTGTCCTCACCATCCGCAACGACCGTCCGATGACTTGACGATGCGCCGCCGACCATGCTGAAAACGTCACCGATCCTGTCCACCTCCGCCAATGCCTCGCCGACCACATTCCGCTATGCGCACTCTCCTCAAAACCACCCCAAGCCTTCGACTGCGATCGGGCGACGACACTCTTCACGGTCAGATCCGTGTCCCGCCGACCCCATGAACACATCACCGCAACAGCGCTCGCAGCAATACGTTGCCAACGACTCGGGCCTTCAAGGGCCGGCAACGGAATTACACAGACGCTCGTCGTCATCGCTTTCGCAGAAACCCCTCGCGCAAACCACAACACCTACTCGTCCTTTACCTGCCGCGAATCCTCCTGCCGTCCCTCAACCATCTCAACCCTCAGAACCCCAAGTCTCGACCGAGAGCCAGGTGCCGCAAAGCGGGGTGTCGCCCGTCAAGCGACGAAGTTCGCCACCGCATCCTTCCGCTCAAGCTACGAATTCTACAGGGTCACCATCCCAGCAAACCTCTAAGCGAGCAAAGCCGGAATCACCCCCGCCTAAAATACTGCCACTACAATATGAGTTTTGTCCCGTCGAGGACATGGTCGAATTGATCGCGCATATGCTTGGAGAGTTGATTGCGACTAACGATGCGATACGGAGCTCCAACGGCGGCCTCACACGCTTTCACTCTAGGTACGGTTTGCCATCAACTGATCTTGCAGTAGTGACTGACATGGATTATAGGACTGCGCCAGGGATATCCGTACGAGATTATTTACACCGCTTGGCCAGGCATGCTACCCTGATACCACCGCTCCTGCTGGCAATGGTCTATTACATCGATCGACTGTGTGCAATGTACCCGGAGTTTACCATCAATACGTTGACGGTCCATCGATTCCTCATCACAGCAGCCACTGTTGCTGCCAAGGGATTGTCCGACTCGTTCTGGAACAATACTACATATGCGCGAGTAGGCGGGGTTCGATTGGCCGAACTCAAACTATTAGAGCTAGAGTTTCTCTACCGGGTCGACTGGAAAATTGTTCCTAACCCAGAGGTTCTGGTCGCCTACTACAAAGGTCTCATCGAGCGCACTCCAGGGTATGCGCTAGAAAACGAAGAATCAGAAGACGATGAAGACGAAGGGAATCAACCAGCGCAAAGTGGTAAAGAAGAAGACCTCGAACCATGATGACCCGAACCCGACAAAATGGCATTAAACATGGCCTGATCGGTCCATTGTACGGTTGCTAGTTGTACTAGCTTTGAGAGACTTTGAGAGAGCGGATACCACTATCAAAGGCGGTGGATCTTGCATGACTGCACATTAACCGGCGTCTGGATTGGGGCGATTGATTTGGACAGCATGGTAAAGCGAGGGAGCATCTGTACATACAAACATGGGAGGCAGGCTCACCTAGATTTATTGAACAATGCATTTGAAGCCTTTTCTCGTTAAATCTTCTTTGTCTACACTTGCACATGAGTGTAGTTGTGACTTGAGGTTCACGCAGACTGGATCGGAGTTTAACCGAACTATTGCCGCACAGAGCTCACGCCTAGGTGTCTTCCATGATTGACCCTGTTCGGCAACTTTGGCCCATCCACGTTTGAAATAGCCACGGAGGTGAATACAGCAGCGTTCACAATGAGGTTCACAACCCTCATATCCGGCTTTTGCGCCGCGGCGCTTGTCGGTGCCGATCAGCGCACCGCCCAAATCTACGTCCAACCCATCCACACGTCAACACCCGAGCCCCAACCTCTGGCTGAAGTCGCCTACGATCCGGCCTCCTCATCGTCGTCACAAGTCATCTCCTACGAAGCACCCGAGCTGCCCGAAGGCGCATCACTTGTTCGAATCGGCCTGTACGATTCCAAGTCGGGGCGATGGATCTCGGGAACCACGGCCGCCAGTGTGGACAACTTTGACAAAGGATATGCGCCCAACCTCTTGCTGTCGGTGGATGAGCAGGGCGATGTACGCAGTGTGGCATACAAGGGCGTACAGATTGACGCGGGCCAGACACGCGACTTTGGGCCTCAGGTGGTCGTCTTGACTGTAGCCAAGGGCAAGCAGCCAGAGTTGAACAAGCCGGTCGTGCTGTCCCCAGAGGGAAAGAAGGTGGGAGAGGAGCCTGAGAAGTCACTCCTACAGAAGTACCTAAGCCTCCAAATTTTACCTCTACAATGACACTAACAATGATGCAGGTACTGGTGGGTTCTTGGTATTGTGGTGGTTATGACGATGGCCGGAGGTGGCGACAAATAGACATGCTTTCAACAGCCTTAATCGATTGTATCCGTGAACATGAGTTTCCTGCTGCGAAACCTGGATCGTAAACCCATTGTGAATTCGGCGTTGATATGCGTGGAACTGAGTTTGTCTAACTTGGCCGTCGGCGGGCTAGCGAAATCAAGATTCTGACACAACGGCTTCTGCAGCGCCTCCATTGACACCTTCACCACCTACGTTGCCAGGCTATCTATTGAGCGGCTTGGTGTGGCCAACGGGGTCAACGAGACAGACAATGGCTATCCAGCCATGATTCACCCGCTGCCTGACCTATTGCTACCAGCCTGCCCCTGAACCCATGGCTACAAAAGAGCTGCCTTGTACTACCTACGTAAGAACAATGGTGCTTCGGTAATATAGCCAATGTCCTCGACGCCTCATTGCTATTGTTCTCATTGCAATTCATTGAGAGCCTATCAAATCACGTGTCCGGGCATGTGATTCATGAAATGGCACATTACTCACATTACGCTAGAATAGATCGGGACTAGAGCGGTTGCTATGAGAAGATCGGGCTGGGCGTCGCATGCGCCTTCTTCAAAAGCTGGTCGCAAGCGCCAGTCCCCAAATTCGCCTGGAGCTCACCTCCATTTCGAGCTGCTCTTGCATAAACCACCTCCCAACTCTCCCCGCAAACTCCCCACAACTTCATCCCTTCAACAGCTTCTCCACATCAACTCTTTATTACCACCGTCAAGATGGCCGAGAACAACGCTACCATCCCGCAGTCTGAGGAGGCCTTTGCCGAGAGCAAGGGCAAGGGCAAGGCTGCCGACTACCCTGTCGAGGACGCTGCCATGGACGAGGATGATGATGATGAGGATGATGACGAAGATGAGGACGAGGTTAGTTGAACTTGGTTGTGATGATTTTGGATAGTTGCTTACACTGCACGTTTAGGTTCCTGAGCCTGGTATGCGCCTCCCAGCGCCTCCTACACTGTGAAACTTGGCTAACCATCTGGGTGCAGAGGAGGACGGTATGGAAGAGATTGACCTCAACAACATTGTTGATGGCGGACGCCGCACTCGTGGCCAGACCATCGACTTCGCCAAGGCCGCTGAGGAGCACCCCGAGGACGACTATGACGAGGAAGAGGACGAGGACTTTCACCCTCCGGATGAGGATGTCAAGATGTCTGACTAGACGTTCGGAAGAGATGACGACTGCAAGCACACGTGGGTTTGCGAGATGAAAGCATGGCATTACGAACTGGTACACAAAACAGGACTGCAACGATGGATAGCCGCTTTGCTCGGACCCAGGATTGGGATCTAGGCGGATATCCCAGGAACGTGGATGGCATCGACCACCTCTAGGATTATCTGCTTTGCATAGTAGATACTTACGCCATTTACAACATGCAACAAGAGCAACTGAGGGCATGCACAGCAGATGCAAGCACATTGGCGTGATGAGACACGAAGCCTGACCAATCGCTCTGAGTGTAGCGTCGTGCAGCCCAGCAAACTGACCGTGAACGGAAGCAACCCCGTGACAAATTGGCCGTCCGCGCTCGAATGCAGGTACACGTGAATGCCCGGTGCTTGTACAACCGAATGGCTCATGACAAATCTCGCTTTAATGTTGTAGAATCGGCATCTTGGAAACCTGCAGATCTCCAGGTGTATGCCATTCTCATCCCGTCTATTGTCGCCTGGTGGTGTGGTCGTAACACCTCGGATTGGACCAAAGTTACTGCACTCGGCACCAAGCAGAGGTACCTCTAGCGGTGAGGCGGTAGCGCTGCCACAAAGGTACCTCCTGTCTGGCGGGTGACAGCCCGGTCCCCTCAAGCCCCTCCCTGATCGCCACCCTCCCCTAACACCTGGATTATGGCAGCCCATCAGAACACTGAGCGAACACCTAGCCTGTTCTGAAAACGACAGGGTTTCGTTTCCATACCTGCCTTCCCTATCACAACCCAACACTCCAGATTCGTGATACCCCCTCGAATTTTATTCCTTTTCCCACCTCGTTCTTCCGCTTCGCTCTCTAGTCTAGTCTAGCCATTTCCATAATCTCCCGCCGACCAACACGTTTCCCGCCCGGCTATGGCGCAAAGGTACGTTCTAGCGTCTACATTTCCCCGTACGTCACCGACAACAGCGAACCCAACTGACACCACCGCGATTGACAGGTTCGGCGCAGCATCTCTGCACCAGCGCGATTCGCGCAGCGCACTCTTCGAGGGCTACACGGGGGACGGAACTCGCCGGCCCGTCAGCGCAAGCCCGAATCGCGGATATGGATACGGAGGCTACGGGGCACCGGCCAGCAACGGCGGCCTCGAGGTCAGCGGTGGCAAGGGGTTCCGGCCGGCGACACCGAATCGCAGGGGCCAGTATAGCGATGCTGTACTGAACGAGCTGGAGAGCCAGAACGATTCGCATGTCGAAGGCATTCTGGGCAAGGTCAAGATTTTGAAGACAGTGAGTTTGTCCTCTGTTCATCACGCGACAGAACACAACACCCAGCATAGCAGAGGAGGCACTTGTGATGAAATGTGACCTGCCCCCGCTGAGGTGCATACATACTAGCAACTGACACCGTCCTAGATGACAGTGGCCATTGGTGACGAGATCCGCGAATCCTCCGCCCTTGCCGAAAAGATGAACGACTCCTTCGATTCGACCCGCCTACGCCTCCGCGGCACCATGAACCGCATGCTTGTGATGGCCCAACGTACCGGTGTGAGCTGGAAGATTTGGCTTCTATTCTTCTCCACCGTCATCATGCTCTTTCTCTACGTCTGGCTGTTTTAAATCGACAATCACTCCGACCCGAAATCGATACGCCTCGACACGTCCAGACCCATTTCCACCTCGGAGACGCATCGAAACGAGAACAAAGAGGAATGCGGCGAACATGAAGGGTAGGACCATATCCTGGAGCCAACACCGTCTAGTCAAGAAAGAGGCGACAGCTGGCGGGATGCATTCTCGGATGGCGTTCAACTGGAGTTTTGATGATATTATTCAACCGCGTCATTGCATCATGATAATACGGAATCAGTGGCTGCGCCCTGGGAGGAAAAGCACGACAGGACGGTTCTGTCACCGTATAAAGTTTGTAATACTAGCCCGCCACGTGCATGATATATTTGGCATCTGTTTCTTTCGATCAACGGATATAAAGGGGTTTTGGACACTGTATTTTATGTTAATAGCGAATACAGGCCTTGTCGTGTCCTGGACTCGTTGTTTGTGTGAATACTCGAGGAGCAGCTTCCCTACTCCGAACCCATGGGAGTAGTCCCGATATCGCGAAAAGCTGGATCGCTGGATGGACTCTTTGTCAGTGATGAAGAAGCACATGGTAGGTCGCGGGCACCTTGGATATGCATAACTCGACAGGCGCAAGCGATATACTGAACTAGTTAGCCTCGGGCTCGGATATTTGAGTATCAGACATGCATAGTGGACACAAAGGCTAGCTGGTACTTTGGTGTATTAATACCGCCGGAAAACAATATGGGTATATTGAACAACGTTCTATGGCGCTTCCGGGCCCAAGTCCAGGTCATCATCGTACAAGCTACTACTGACGGCCCCGACGGACGGCAGGGCTGCTCTCCATGAAGCTGCTACCATCCTGGGACAGGAGATTGCTTAGGTCCATGCTGGGGCGGCCAACGCTAGAGCGGCCTTGGAGCGTTGGGGACTGCGGCGGTCCCATGTTTGCAGAGCGAGGCGCGAAACTTATATCGGCATCGTCGTCGTCATCTTCCTCTTCGCTACTGCTTGTAAGCTCAGCTTCAGAGTCGGTGTGCTCGTAGCCGCCGCTCTCGGCTTCAGGAACGTCATCGTCGAGATCTGCGTCCATGTCTAATCCGTCATCGGTACCCTCCTGGACAAAGTCGTCCTCATCTAGCATATGACCCTGTTCTTCCTCTTCAATTTCCTCATCCCCGCCGTACATTTCTTCTCCATTAGGATCACCACGGGCGAGGGCTTCTCGGAACGCATCGTCATTCATCCTCATCCGCGCAGCCATCAGGTCGTTTTGTCTCTCCTCCCTCAACACGGACTCGTCTGCATCCTCATCAACCTCACCTTCCTCGTCCTCATCCTCATCTTCGTCTTCCCCCTCTTCATCGTCGTCGTCGTTGTGCAACCCAAAATCATCATCGGCATCAGGAATATCGTCATCCAGGTCCTGTGCGCCGTCCAACTGAACATCATCCATCATCCCATCCTCGGGCATGCCCTCGGCCTCTGCCTCGGCCAGTTCTTGTGCTAATTGCTCCCGACGCATTGCCTCTTGATGCTCTTCCTGCTCTCGCTTTTCCTCGCGCAACTGATGTAGTGTCTTGGGAACGGCAGGGGGGCGCAGCCAGCCACTGCCATAATTTTGAACATTTAATCGTCTTCGTTGCATGTACTGTTCGTCCGCAGCAAGCCGAGCAAGTGCCGAGCGTTCGATGGCCTGAACACGTTGGCGCGACTGGTTGTTGCCATGTTGCTGGCTGTGAGGATCTCGTGGGTTATGATCGACAGGCCCTGGCGGATTCAATGGACTGCGAGAAGACCTATACCATAACGAATGCGACTATGGCAGTGTCAGAAGACAAGACGCGCATGCGACGATACCTGAGGGGCCATACATCTCGCGGGGTAAAATCTGGCAGTGTGGTGAACATTTGGTTAGCTCCAGCACGCGTTTCAGCAGCATACGCGTGGGTGCATGTTGGTGGTTTGGAGAATGCTGGGGTGTCATGAAGACAACAAGATGCGGGGCAAGTCACGCGATAGCCGCGTGACGCGCAGATTAGCCGCCGGCCCAGGCTGCCCCTGTCGAAACCCTAGCACACTGAAAGCTCGTCATCATTTTGTTTAGAATTGAATCAGAGTCTCAAATCGGTCGGTGGATGAACAATTACGAATATGGGGCTTGCAAAATCATTGTGCAGCTAGGACACGTCTCTAGAAGGGGCAAATCCTACTGCAGCGGCTAGAGCGGCTCGGCGATCAGCATTTTTGCTAAAGAGCTGGCGCGGGTGTTGAGAGCCAAGAATGCTACGTTTTGCTGTTTCGATGGCCTGCCAAGGGGTGGGAGAAAAACACCACACACCATAGAGCATCAATTTACCCTGTCCTTATACCGTAGTAAGTATGTTTGGCCACGGATTGTAAATATTTTGGACTGCTTTAGTGAAATGCTTGCCTTTTTCTGTTTAGTGTTATGCTATAATTTAGTTCTTACTTGTTCCTTAGAGGAGCGAATGGGCTTGTTGTGAAGATGTATGTTGGTGTGTGGTGTTTTTCTTTCCCCGGAGGTCTGCTTCAGTGAAGGCGAGGCAACCTTCTTTGGCTTGTCCCTAAAACTGCACGTTCCTCACCGCCTTGGGTCATGGTCAGGGAGTTGCTGTCACCGCCGAGATGACGTCCTCCAAAGCCAGACGGTTATTCATTTCGTGAGGTAAGTCGAGGCTCTCAATGGTGCTGCCTTGCCGCTCGACTCCTGCCTCCTGCCTCCTGCAGCCACACTCCCGCTCCTGCGTTAGGCTGTTCTGCAAACGGCCAGTGCCATTTTTTGTCGGGGTTCGGGGTTGAAAGAGTAACGCTGGACGGCGTCGGGAAAATTCGGAACCGGCCGTCTCGGAGAATGCAGGGCGACGCAGCAAGGCGGGCAGTCGGCCAGTGGGCGCCGCCGAGGTGGAGGAAACGGCGTCTCTTGGTCGGAAATCAGATGGCGGCTGAGCTGCGGTCCTGTTGATTGAGTCGGCTCCGCCCCTCCGTAACAAGAAACGACCAACTCGACGTTAGCACCGCCGACCTCGGCCGCTGACAGTCGCCAAAATTCAAGCTCCTCCACTCTAGACAGGCTCCGCTTGAGCAGTCGCTCCGTTCATATTTATAATGCCTCGACTTGATTTGCGCCTATCTGGCAATTGAGCGGGCGGGTTCGCTCAGACAAAGGCGACAAAGATAAGACCCCAGCTCGGCGCTAGGAAGAATTGCGCAAGCAGCCCACGGACGGCGGGAAAGAATGGGACGTGATGTGGAGGAAATGGGGCTCGGAAAGTTGTCATGATGCCCATTGTCGGCGGAGGGCGAACGCCGCACAAGTCGAGCGATGGAGAGCTCTGAATCATATACACGAGCCTCGGGGCAGTGGAAAAGAGAGCCGGCCTAAACGAGCCAGATGCCTGTCCTGGAGAGGGCAACATATATGCCTGGAGAGTTCAACAACATCACACGATGGATTGGTGTGTTGAGCAAGGAATTATCCGTCGGCTGGTACACAACCTTTCGCGGATTGGGGGTTAGCTGGCCTAGCCCGTCAAGGGGACGCAACCCTCATCTGAACCCCATCTTTAAACAACGAATCGCCGTGGTCGGTTCAAATTTCCCAAACCAGTGACGTCTTCCTGCACAAGAACCTCGCAGGACGTTGCAGCACAGGGCAGCACCGCGCCTGCGCAAGACTCCCGAACCCGTGGTGAGACATGTGCATCTGCGTGATGGCGCCGACTAAATCCCACTAGATGATCTACACCCTGGTTACCGATGAGTCTCCGGCACGAGCTTCTTCCGTTTTAGTGTTGAATGGTGTGAAGTGGCGGGCTAGGACGGGACGGGCAGCGCTGGTTGGAGCGAGATAAGGAGATGCGCCTTGATGCGGCCAAGATGATTGGCCGAACCCCCCAATTTTTTGATGTCCATGTTTTGACTGTGCGATAATGGTGAGTCTTGCCCGGCGTCAGTTTGCTCCAAGACGAAGCTGACTGAAATGTAGCCTCTAGGAACCCTGTCTGTTTTCCCTTTGTGCGCCAGAAGAAATCTGGGTGCGGCCCGTTTGGCCTCGGCCTCTGGTTGGATGCCTAATCACTTCGGTACGAGTGGCCTGCTCCTCACGCCAGCAGCTTGAGGTGGATGCTCGGCTTGGGCGTTTTTGGCCGAAGTTCCGCCAGGTGAGGCGACGTCGAGCAAACCTCGACACCGTAACGACTGTCAATGACGCTCACCGTCGGGGACCGTCAGAAACGCAGACTACGACCAACAGTATCATGGACCAACGCTGTCCATGCAGCCGCAAAAACCCTGTTCCGCCAGCAAACCCTAGAATGTGTTGTGCTGTGCTGTGTTGGCCGACATTCGCTGATAGCCAGAAGCTTCTTTGCAAGCGAGTCCCCAGCACATGTCTGTAGGGATGAGCAGAGAGTTCCTTGGCCGTGACTCGCTGGAATTTTACCACCGGCGCCGATGGCATCCAGCTCTTCGGAGAGGTTGCCACCAGTTGTAGGCCCGATGGACCATGGAGATTGAGTTGCGGACGAATCATATGCTCGCCTAGCTCCCCCGCGCAGCACCTGTACGTCAAAGGGCCCCGGGCGAGCGCGCAGCACATGGCGCTCCATTGGGGTCTTAGGGCTTGGGCGCGACATCGGCGGCGCTGGCTTTGAAAATGACGGGCCATGATTGGTGTCGCAAGTTGAATGCTGCATCAACCCTTGTGCATTAGGTTTAACGTTCTAGGCGGCGTCGCATGGATGTTTAGCACCACCCTGGCAATGGCTGCACCTCCATGTGGGGTGTGTCGTGGATGGCTGGCTTATTGATTGCGGCCAAGTCCCCGTTCCCTCGGCCGGATTTCTCTTACACGAACTGTGTTGCAAACCTATTCAAGCCAACGACGGATAGGCGATAGAGGCAGAGGCGAGGTCGATATAAGCGACAGATGATTGGGTCGAGTGGACGATGGATTTTCTGACTTGTCGCTGTAGCCGATCTGAGCGCCGGGAGTAGGCGAACACGGGGCCCCGAGGAGACACGGACCAGGCAGGCAGGGGATGGCAGAAAGACACATCGCATTGGAAGCTGCGTGATTGTGTTCCACTAGGCGAAATTGACTGACGCTGACCGCTCGGTGAGGCCTCGTTGTTCAGCGGCATTGTCACGCCAGGTCATGGCAACTTGGTCAGAATCAGGCAATGACACGGGAGGATTTGATTACCTACCCGGGAACATATTGAGATGCCCTGATTCAGCGAGTCGGTGAAGAGAAGTGGGTGGTCGCAACATGGCGTTTCGGTCAGCATTGAATGGATGCACGATCCGAGTGTGGGAAAATTCTTCCCATCGAAAGGCAGGCACCGGGATACGGAGACCTTCCTTCCGCGACTCCAATCACTGCTGCACCAACATCGCGTGTCAATTTGTCACGGCCTGGATGGTCAATTTGGAAGTTGCCATCAGGTTGTTAACTATTCCGCTTTCAACTACGCCGTGGCAGATTATCAGACTATTTGCCATCTCCATCAAAGGTAGATCGCATGTCTGGAGTAACAGATCGGAATGAGGGGTACCAACTCCATACCTCGTGTGTCCCCCATTCACAACGCATGCCCTTTTCAACTTCCGGCGACAAGCATGGATTATTGATGGGCATTTCGGATTACCTCCTGCAGAGCATTTGCCGGGGAAAGTAAGATCCCCTAGTCCGAAGACATGCCGATCCAGTTGGATGGATGAATGGATGAATGGGTGGATGGAGGGGCAGTGGTAGCTTTGGAGGCTAGAAACGAGCTTTCGTAGTGGAGGGTTGGAGGGGTGGCGGGATGACGGGATGGAGACACCCAACCCAGCCCATATTCGTCCAAGTTGCAACGCCCCATGCCACCATCTTGATGGCTAGACCCTGGGCCACGCAGACGTCAGCGAAGCTACGACTAGAGACGGTTGATTTTGAAGAAAAAACTGCAACACATTGGCTGCCACATAATACGCACGGCATCATGCTAGCCAGAAACAACAAAACCAGGTCGTACCTGGCGGGACAGGGTCATTGACGAACCCCAATAAGGGGGCAAAGTATTGTGTTGTCCGCCTCTAGGATGTTTGAAGCCAGAATTCGGACGGTCTTCCGAGCTCCGCGCATCGGTAACAGGCCAGCTGGAAGAAAAGCCCGATGCCATGGATGATGAGCGGCACCTGGGCGGCTGGGCCCCGGAGGGCTGCCGAGAGCGAGGAAGCCCTGGCGGTTCCGGTTGTCTCATCGGCGGGTGGTTCCCCCGGACACGGTCATGGCATGTCAATGACGGAAACGTCGTGCAAATGCACTCAACCTCATTTGCCTGCGTTGTTTTCCTGGCATGTGCTCTTGGGGCTTTACGGACCATCGAGAGCCACCAACGGGGGCCGCCTAGTAAATCCTAGGTAAATCGGGCCACGGCAGGGTGGGTGTGCGCCCACTTGGGCAAGGCGGCACGCCGGAGACGTAGGAGGAGTTCGTCTGGGCGGGTCGTAGCCCTCAAGGAGGCGTCGTCCAGCGAGGGCGTGGCGTGCCTTTTTGGGGGGTCCCCCATGCGCTAACGCAGCCCTGGATGGATGGGAGCAGGGGCTTGCAGCGCTTTGGGATGCGGCGTCTTGGAAACACGGCAGCATAGACGGACGCTGCTGGGTGGTGGTCTGAATAGCTCTTTGCATTTCCCCATCCCAACCAGCGTTCGCCTCCCGAGCCTGGGCCCCTCGTCGGCCCCTCGACTCCCCACTGCGAGCGCCCCATCATCATCGCCCCCCACTTTGACTCCTGCTCCTTGACGCTCCTCAGCGCATGTGTCTCTCTCTTCACTGAGGAGCCGGAAGCCCTCCTTCCCCCCTTCCTCCTCCCCGTTTTCTCTCCATATTGCTGTACCCTGCCCTGGTAATTTTTCCAAACCCCCGTAGCCTGTTGCCCGTAGCCACTCTATTGGTTTTTTTCTTCGGTCGCCCATTTTCGTCGCTCATCGCTGGCCTTGGCTCCGACTCGTCGCTCCGGACCTAGACCTAGTTCCGTTTACTCGACCCAGCCCACCAGGAGGAGCTGAATCACACTGAGTTGGCGCTGCCGCAGCCGTGCTTCGGCCGTCACTGTGAGGCGGCTCGAGGAACGTAGGTTGGGCACCTAGCTCTAGCACCTGCCGACGGACGGAGTTGGCAACGCCTGGAGATCCTTCCCATTCCATAAAAGCATGAGAGCTTGCCCTCCCCCTCCTCCATCTTCCTCTCGTTCTTCTTCCTGCCCTGTCCTCTCCCGCGCTCTCTTTTCCCACACACAAACCTGAACAAGCTACTGCCAGACAGTGGCCTTTGATACCCATTGCTGTCGACAAAGGACCAAGACTCCTGGTAAGTCAAAGCTGTATGTTCTGATGCTACTGTCGCCTACCTCGTCTTTGCCACTGCCTTCCTTCGCCTCCCCCATGTTCGCCTTCGTCTCTCACCCGCACATGGACCCTTCGACTCAATCACCCGAGGCTCGCATTATAAACAGCTGCCGTTTGTGCCGCTGACGAGCTCTGCTGGCATTGCAACCACGACATCACATGTTTCGCAGGCGACCAACCCGGCGACGCCCCAAGCATCCTAATGCGGCACCCGCCCGTCATGTCTGCGGCTTCCAGGTGCGAGTGGCGCTGACCATGTCTGGCATCTCCGAGGTGACGTCCCCCCGGACGCCTTTGGGTGGCCCGTGTCTTAGCCGCATGCTTTGGTTGCCATTGTGCGGACCATTATTGGCCATCGCCCCAGTGCATCCCACGCTGTACGCTGGGGAGAGGATGTTACCCAGTTGCAAGGGCACCGCATTGTGGACCAAACTCCCAAAGGAGGGCTGTCGAAGCTTGGCCGTCGCGGCTGCGCGAACCTCTCATGCCCCTGCATTTGGCTTGGACCCGGACGAGAGGCTGCGGAAGAAAGGACGAGTGAATCGTCGCACGATCGAGACCCCGCTGCTTGGGTTGGCCTACCATTGATTCAGAGATGCTCAGAGTCATCTGGAGGGGCCAGTCAGTGGTTTGGCGGGGCTTCGTCCATCGGGCGGATGGTCACTATCTCCTTTTTTTTCTCTTATCTGGGGCGCGCCACTCGCTTTGGGCCGATGCCGGCAAATATGCATCGACAACACCGGCCACACGTTCGACACATGGATACCCTCGGATGACGCAGACGAAACATGCCATGATTGCCAGTGCCCGATCGACGTTTTTTTGTTGCTTTGACCATGTTTCTGTATTTTGAGGCTCTGTGCCATGCTAATCTGCTCCGCTTCGCTAGATCTCCGCTAAGAGTGGCGTTCGCTGCTCTCAACGAGGTGCCCCGCGATCCTCCGACCCCCACCAACCCCCACCAACCCCACCTCAACCTGGTCGCCTAGCATGGGCCTAACCGAGGAATTCGACGACCGACAGACCCATATCGACGCCGAGCAACAAACCTATAGTCCATTCGAGTACCAGACTGAGAACAATGACTCTTGGGCAGGTGCGCTGCCGGTGAAGCAGGGTCTTTATGACCCTTCTCTCGAGAAGGATGCCTGTGGTGTCGGTTTTGCCTGGTAAGTCGAGTCTTGTGGTGGCCATGGGCACTGGGCTAACAGAAACAGCCACATCAAGGGCAAGCCTAGCCACAAGATTGTCAGCGATGGTAAGTGTCCTGACTGGTCTGCAACGAAGAGAAACTGACTATGTGAAGCGCGAAACCTCTTGTGCAACATGACCCACCGTGGTGCCGTGGGTTCAGACGCTCGAGATGGCGACGGTGCTGGTGTCATGACATCTATTCCACACCGATTCTTCATCAAGAACTTTGAAAAAGAGGAGGGCATTAAGCTGCCCCCTCTAGGCCAGTACGCTGTGGGAAACTTGTTCTTCAAGCCCGACGAGGAGACTCTTGACGAGTCTAAGAGGCAGCTGGAAGATGTTGCCGACTCATTGGGCCTCCGAGTTTTGGGATGGCGACGGCCTCCCGTTGACTCTACCCTTCTTGGACCCGCAGCCAAGTCTCGTGAGCCCATCATCCTCCAGCCCTTTGTGGTACTCGCCTCTGCCTATGGCACTGGTGATGCTCCCGAGAGCACCGACGCAGACACGTTTGATGACCGTCAATTCGAGCGACAGTTGTACATTCTGCGAAAGCGTGCCACGCAGAGCATTGGTCTGCACAATTGGTTCTACATCTGCTCCTTGTCCAACAAGAACATTGTGTACAAGGGCCAGCTTGCCCCCGTTCAGGTTTACTCCTACTACCACGATCTGGTCAACGCAGACTACGAGGCTCACTTTGCCCTGGTGCACTCGCGGTTCTCGACCAACACCTTTCCCTCATGGGATCGTGCACAACCTCTGCGATGGGCGGCTCACAACGGTGAAATCAACACGTTGCGAGGAAACAAGAACTGGATGCGAGCCCGCGAGGGTGTCATGCAGTCTGACATTTTCAAGGATGAGCTTGAAGCTATGTACCCCATCGTCGAGGATGGTGGCTCCGATTCCGCCGCTTTTGACAACGTTCTAGAGCTTCTGACTATCAATGGTGTCCTCTCCCTCCCCGAGGCCGTCATGCTGATGGTTCCCGAGGCGTGGCAGGGCAATCAAGACATGGACCCCAAGAAGGCTGCGTTCTACGAGTGGGCTGCTTGTCAGATGGAGCCGTGGGATGGCCCCGCGCTCTTCACCTTTGCCGACGGCCGTTACTGTGGTGCCAACCTCGATCGAAACGGTCTTCGACCCTGCCGCTTCTACGTCATGGACGACGACCGCATCATCTGTGCCTCTGAAGTCGGTACTATCCCCGTCGAGCCCGAGTCCGTCATTCAAAAGGGTCGTCTGCAGCCCGGCCGAATGCTCTTGGTCGATACCCAGGCCGGTCGCATCATTGACGACAAGGAGCTAAAGGAAGCCGTCGCCAGCCGACAGGACTTCCGCGCTTGGCTTGATAGTGAATTGATTACCCTGCCCAAGGTCCTCGAGACTGCGGAGCAGACCAAGGATCTCGCGCCCAAGTTGGATGACAAGACCCTCCAGACTGACCCCTTTCTGCTCTCATTTGGCTACACCCACGAGCAGGTTAGTTTGATTCTTGCTCCCATGGCTGCTGACGAAAAGGAAGCCCTGGGTTCCATGGGTAACGATGGCCCACTGGCCTGCCTTACCCAGGCTCCTCGCCTCCTCTATGACTACTTCCGTCAGCTCTTTGCCCAAGTCACTAACCCTCCCATCGACCCTATCCGAGAGTCTATTGTCATGTCGCTGGAGTGCTACGTTGGTCCCCAGGGCAACTTGCTCGAGATGGATGCCTCCCAGTGCAACCGTCTCTTGCTTCCCAGCCCCATCCTGTCCATCCAGGAGTTCAATGCCATTAACACCATGTCTGACACCTACTCCAAGTGGACTGTCAAGACCATTGACTTGACCTTTCCCAAGTCTGAGGGTGTCCAAGGTTATCTGAGCCACCTCGACTACATTTGCAATGAGGCCACTGCCGCCATTGAGGCTCACGATCGTATCATCGTGCTCTCTGACCGAAACACCAACGCCGACCGCGTCCCTGTTTCCGCTGTGTTGGCGTCCGGTATGGTCCATCACCATCTCGTCAGCAACAAGTGGCGTTCAATGGTTGCTCTCGTCGTCGAGACTGCCGAGGCCCGTGAAGTGCACCACATGTGCGTGCTCCTCGGTTATGGTGCCGATGCTGTGAACCCCTACCTTGCCATGGAGTGCATCCTTAAGTTGAACCGCGAGGGTCTCATCAAGAAGAAGCTCTCGGACGAGGTTCTCATCCGCAACTACAAGCACTCTTGCGACGGTGGCATCCTCAAGGTCATGAGTAAGATGGGTATCTCTACCCTGGCCTCTTACAAGGGTGCCCAGATTTTCGAGGCTCTTGGTCTAGACGAGGCCGTCGTGGAGCGATGCTTCAGGGGTACTGCCTCTCGTATCCAGGGTGTCACCTTTGAACTTGTCGCCGAGGAGGGATTCCGATTCCACGAGCGTGGTTTCCCCTCTCGCTACACTGTCGGCGTGTCTGGGCTCCCAGAGTCTGGCGAGTACCATTGGCGTGATGGCGGCGAGCCTCACGTCAACGACCCCACCTCGATTGCCAACATTCAGGACGCCGTTCGTACCAAGAACGACAAGTCTTACGAGGCTTACTCGCGGTCCGAGTATGAGCAGATCAAGTCTTGCACCTTGCGTGGTCTCCTCGACTTCAAGTTTGACGACTGCACTCCCGTGCCCATCGATCAGGTCGAGCCCTGGACCGACATTGTCCGCCGATTCTGTACTGGCGCCATGTCGTATGGTTCCATTTCCATGGAGTCACACTCTACCCTGGCTGTTGCCATGAACCGTCTCGGCGGCAAGTCCAACACTGGTGAGGGTGGCGAGGATCCCGAGCGAGGTGAGCGCCTGCCCAACGGTGACACCATGCGTTCCGCCATCAAGCAGGTTGCCTCTGGCCGATTCGGTGTCACTTCTGCCTACCTCGCCGACTCGGATGAGCTGCAAATCAAGATGGCCCAGGGTGCAAAGCCCGGTGAGGGTGGTGAGCTTCCCGGCCACAAGGTGTCCAAGTCTATTGCTCGAACCCGTCACTCTACTCCCGGAGTCGGTCTGATCTCGCCTCCTCCTCACCACGACATTTACTCCATTGAGGATCTCAAGCAGCTGATCTACGACCTAAAGTGCTCGAGCCCCCGATCCAGAGTCTCTGTCAAGCTCGTGTCCGAGGTCGGTGTCGGCATTGTCGCCTCTGGTGTCGCCAAGGCTAAGGCTGATCACATCCTAATCTCTGGTCACGACGGTGGTACTGGTGCCTCGCGATGGACTGGTATCAAGTACGCCGGTCTCCCCTGGGAGTTGGGTCTGGCCGAGACTCACCAGACTCTGGTTCTCAACGATCTCCGTGGCCGTGTCGTTGTCCAGACCGACGGTCAGCTCAAGACTGGTCGCGATGTCGCCATTGCCTGTCTCCTTGGAGCTGAAGAATGGGGCTTTGCTACCGCTCCTCTCATCGCTATGGGCTGCGTTTTTATGCGCAAGTGTCACTTGAACACCTGTCCAGTGGGTATTGCTACCCAGGATCCCGAGCTGCGCAAGAAGTTTACTGGCACTCCCGAGCATGTCATTAACTTCTTTTACTACGTGGCCAACGAGCTCCGAGCCATTATGGCTCAGCTCGGTTTCCGCACCATCAACGAGATGGTGGGCCATGTCGAGGTTCTTCGCATGCGCGACGACCTGCGAACCAACAAGACTGCCAACATTGACTTGTCTCTCCTCCTGACCCCGGCCCACAAGCTCCGACCAGGTGTCGCCACTTTCAACGTTCGCAAGCAGGACCACAAGCTCTACGTCCGACTTGACAACAAGTTGATCTCTGAGGCCGAGCTGACCCTCGACAAGGGTCTCCCCTCAAGAATCGAGTGCGATATTGTCAACACCGACCGAGCTATGGGTACATCCCTTTCGTACCATATTTCCAAGCGGTACGGCGAGGCTGGTCTCCCCTTGGACACTGTTCACGTCAACATCAAGGGTTCCGCCGGTCAGTCCTTTGGTGCCTTTTTGGCTCCCGGTGTTACGCTGGAGCTCGAGGGTGATGCCAACGATTACGTCGGCAAGGGTTTGTCGGGCGGTCGTCTGATCATTTACCCTCCCCGCAACGCTGTCTTCAAGGCCGAGGAGAATGTCCTCATCGGAAACGTCTGCTTGTACGGTGCCACCACCGGATCTTGCTTCTTCCGCGGTGTTGCCGCCGAGCGTTTTGCTGTCCGAAACTCGGGTGCCATTGCTGTCGTCGAGGGTGTCGGTGATCACTGCTGCGAGTACATGACTGGTGGCCGCGTTATCGTCCTCGGCAACACTGGCCGCAACTTTGCGGCCGGCATGTCTGGTGGTATCGCCTACGTCCTGGATGTCAACCACGATTTCCACTCCAAGCTCAACACCGAGATGGTCGAGGCCAGTGCCGTCGAAGACCTCGTCGAGATTGCCTTCCTGCGTGGTCTCATCGAGGACCACCATCATTACACTGGATCTGAGCGTGCTGCACGCATTCTGGTCGACTTCAACCGGGCCCTCCCACGTTTCGTCAAGGTCCTCCCCGTTGACTACAAGCGCGTCCTGGAAGAGGAAAAGGCCAAGGCCGCCGAGGCCAAGCGCGCCGAGTACTACCTCCCCGCCGTGTCTGGAGTCCACGCCAAAAAGGAAAAGGCCGCCAAGCTTCTGGACCTGGAGGAGGCCGTTGGCGACAATGCTGCCGAAAAGAAGCGCGCCCTGGTGCTCGACAAGACCAAGGGTTTCATGAAGTACAAGCGCCGCGCCGAAAAGTACCGACCCGTCACCACCCGTCTCAAGGATTGGGCCGAGCTTAGCTCTCGCCTGGAGGAGGATGAGCTAAAGTACCAGTCTGCTCGCTGCATGGACTGCGGTGTTCCTTTCTGCCAGTCCGAGACTGGATGCCCCATTTCTAACATCATTCCCAAGTGGAACGAGCTGGTGTTCCAGAACCAGTGGAAGGATGCTCTCAACCGTCTGCTCATGACCAACAACTTTCCCGAGTTTACCGGCCGTGTGTGCCCGGCTCCTTGCGAGGGTGCTTGCGTCCTAGGCATCAACGAGGACCCCGTCGGCATCAAGTCGATCGAGTGCGCCATCATCGACCGTGGTTTCGAAATGGGCTGGATGGTTCCTCGCCCTCCTCAGGTTCGCACTGGCAAGACTGTCGCCATTATCGGCTCTGGTCCCGCCGGTCTAGCCTGTGCCGACCAGCTCAACCGTGCTGGACACAAAGTGACCCTCTACGAGCGTGCAGACCGTCTCGGTGGTCTGCTCATGTACGGAATCCCCAACATGAAGCTCGACAAGCGCATCGTCAAGCGCCGCACCGACTTTATGGCTGCCGAGGGCATCGACTTTAAGACTGGTGTTGCCATTGGCGAGGAGGGCAACCCTTCACTCAACGACCTCCGGTCTGAGTACAATGCAGTCGTCATTGCCACTGGTGCTACCGTCGGCCGTGACCTCCCCATCAAGGGCCGTGAGCTTGAGGGTATCCACTTTGCCATGGAATTCTTGCACAAGAACACCAAGTCTCTACTTGACTCTGAGCTCGCCGACAACACTTACCTCTCTGCCAAGGACAAGCACGTTGTCGTCATTGGTGGTGGTGATACCGGCAATGACTGTATCGGAACTTCGCTCCGTCACGGCGCCAAGTCCGTTACCAACTTTGAGTTGCTTCCCCAGCCTCCGCCAGAGCGTGGCCGCGACAACCCCTGGCCCCAGTGGCCTCGCATTTACCGTGTGGACTACGGACACACTGAGGTCCGTCAGCACACCGGAAAGGACCCCCGCGAGTACTGCATCATGTCTGAGGAGTTTATGGATGACGGTTCCGGCAAGGTGAAGGGCATCAACACCATCCGTGTGGAGTGGACTAAGTCTCCCAGTGGTGGTTGGGACATGAAGAAGGTGGAGGGATCTCAGCAGTTCTTCCCTGCCGATCTTGTCCTTCTTGCCATGGGTTTCCTCGGACCCGAGGCTCGCGTTCTCGGAGATGAAATCGAAAAGGATGCTCGCAAGAACGTCAAGACTGCTCATGGCAAGTACAGCACCAACCTCGACGGCGTGTTTGCTGCCGGTGATGCCCGCCGTGGACAATCCCTGATTGTCTGGTAAGTTGTTTAACCATCTCAACCTCGAACCAAACTAACATCTTCTAGGGGTATCAACGAGGGTCGCCAGTCTGCCCGCGAGATTGATTTGTATCTGGAGCAGTGCACTAGCTTGCCCGTTACTGGTGGTATTGTCAAGCACACTGCGCAGGAGATTTTTAGCCAGGTCAAGGCGTAAATTAGAACAAGGTGGTGTTTTGATGGCAATGTTCATTTCTCTCTTCACAGGGCAGGTAAATGGATGCAAAGGACTCGATGATATCCTGACTATGGAATTTCGGTAGCGCAAAAGGGGTTGCGGATTGTTTACTTGTTTGTTATACCAATTTGTAGATGTTCGGGTTTCGATAGGATAGCATTGGTTTCAATATTGGTCACCTACTGGACACATTGGAGTTGACTGTTCGTGCGCCGTAACTCCGTATGCTTCCCTTGCTCCAGGGGGAAGAGAAACATCACACACCACAGAGTATTAGCCTATCATCTGTCTTTACACCTCAGTCACAAACGTTATTAAGACATAAATGGTCAATATTTTTCAAAGTAATTTAGTAAAGCATTTACCTCTTTTGGCTTCTCTTATTCCATGATCTAATCATCACTTATCAAAGAGGAGCAAACTAGTTGGGCTTAGCAGAAGAGGAAAGCTGGTGTGCGGCGTTCCTCTTTCACTAAAGGCCTTGTAGGTTTAACGTTGGAATAAGCGAGGTTGAAGCCTAAATCTGCTCACGTGCTCTTGATTTAAGTCACTGCTGACGTCTGAGTGGAGGGAGATGAGTGGTTTTGACGGATGGAAGCTAAATATCAATAGGGTTAGACGCGGGGGATGAACAATCATTTGTCTCGTTCAGGACCTGACCGAGACAAAGTCAGCTGAGATGGTCGCTGTAGTAGACTTTTGAGGAAGAAATTGCTGAAGAGTCTGAGGATAGATGACAGTGTGAAAGCACCTTGTTCGCCTATGGAAGTGGGAGTGGGATAGCGCCGGAGTAAACTGATGCGAGGTTGTGCAGTAATTTCACGTGTGTCCAGTCATTCGCAGGGATCAATCCCGTTCGTGCAGAAGTTACGGTGGCACTGGACTTGCAGTCTTGCCTGTATCTCAAAGAATCGGGTTACATGCCTACCCGCTGCGGCGCTGCGTCACTAGCCCACTCGAAGGGCGCCCTGGAACGCACGTGCGGCAGGCCTGCTTCTGATAGGACAATGGCACGGCCTCGACCCTTGGAGTCTGGACCCTCTTTCGGCCAGAGCCCTGCTCTGAGTGGTAGACAGAGTTACTGCGGATGGAGGATGGCAGGCCTGCAGTTTGAGAAAGCCACTGCGCCGTGAGTAACATGGCCGATACGACGCGGTACATGATGCTTTGGTAGAGGGGTCACCTGCAATGCGAGGCTGGGGCTGATGCGCATCATGGAAACTTGCCTGGTTAGGCTCGAGCTACGCTGCTACTTTGTACAGCACCCACAATGGCCAGCGGTAGGTTTAGGCGGGGCCGCTGCAGGTCACTGGCGTCAGGCTTGCTGGGGAGCTCAGCTGTGCAACGCCTGTGCAACGCTCTTGGTTCCTTGGATCCCCTGTAGCTCCATTCTTGTATCCCCCGTAGTCCCTTCCGGTTTCCGTCTTCTCCACTGTACCACGTACCTCTCCACTACCTCCAAGGTACCCTCGGCCATTTCACTTTTGCCCTCTGTCTCTCATCTCGTGGAGAATCTAGCAACCAGTCCGACTGCACTTGCAACTGTGGGACCAGGGTTTTGAGCAAATCCCCCCATGCATCGTCTGCTGGTCCTCTTCTCCCTTGGCACATTGGTCATCTCCTCTCCAGCTGTACTGTTGTCTCGCCGTCATCGTCGCTCTGCTCTTGACGCCCACATCATCATTGTGTCATTCATTCTGCCTCCCAACCACAACAACAATACAACCTGACCATCACCTCAACCACACGCGCGCACCTCGCCTCGTATCGCTGTAATCGCCGAGCTTGACTGCTACGTGGCAGCGAAACGCATCCGTTCACCATGCGCTTCGGTAGGACCCTCCGCGAGTCCGTCTACCCGCAATGGAAGGACAAGTACATTGACTACACGAAGCTCAAGACCTTGCTTCGCGAAGACTACTCTGCTGATGACGATGCCCAACAACCCTGGACGGCTGGTGATGAGGAGCGTTTTTGTGATGAAATTTTCAATGTCCAACTTGACAAGGTCGCCCAGTTCCAAGAGCAGCGAATGAATGCTCTCAAGCAGCGCGTCGATTCGGCCTTTGATAAGCTCAAGGAGCTGGCCCCCGAACCTGCCCCCGAGCCCGCCACAGACGATGCCGATGTCAGTGCCAAAGCCGACCCCCCTCGACCAAAGGGCGACATTTCTGCCTCTCGCCTTCGCGCCCTGGAGACTGAACTCGACGACATAACAAACGAGGTTCGCGAATTGAAAAAGTACAGTAGCGTCAACTACACTGGCTTCCTCAAGATTGTCAAGAAGCACGACCGCAAGCGAGGCGATCGATACAAAGTCCGTCCGATGATGCAACTCAGCCTGTCTCAACGTCCTTTCAACTCGGAGCAGGGCTACTCGCCTCTACTTAACAAGCTTTCCATCATGTACTTTGCCATTCGCCAGCAGCTAGAGGATGGCACTGATCAGCTTGCCCCGTTGGATCTCGAGACGCAAGGCGAGACCCACAATGGCGAGCGTTACACATCTCACAAGTGTACGTCACTGTGTTTATAGGCAATGGGAGTCCTGCTAACGGTCTGTAGTTTGGGTTCACCCCGATAACCTCCTCGAGGTCAAGACGGTTATTCTTCGACACCTTCCCGCGCTCGTCTACAGCGAGCAAGCTGCCAAGGAGCTCGACAGCAGCGACTCTCCCACCATTACCTCGCTCTATTTTGACAGCCCCAAATTCGATCTATATAGCGAAAAGGTCAATCGCAAATCCGAGGCTTCATCCTTGCGCATGCGCTGGTATGGGCCGTTGGCCGCTCGCCCGGAGATCTTTATCGAGCAAAAGACATTGGACGCCAAGGGCGAGAGCCAGGAGCATAAGTTCTCCATCAAAGACAAATACGTCAAAGCTTTCCTCGACGGCAACTACAAGATGGAAAAGGCCGTGGAAAAGATGAAGAGACAGAGCTACACCGTCGAGCAGCGAGATGCCTTTGAAAAGACGGTCACGATGATTCAGGATATTGTACAGCAAAAGGGTCTCAGCCCAGTTCTCCGAGCCAACTACGTCCGAACAGCGTTCCAAAGACCTGCCGACGATCGTATCCGCGTCGCCATCGATACCGACGTTGCCTTTATTCGCGAGGACACGCTGGACCGAGATCGCCCGTGCCGCGACCCCAACGAGTGGCATCGTCTCGATATCGATGACAGCGAAATGTCATACCCCTTCAAGAAGATGAACCAAAGCGAGGTCAACCGGTTCCCATATGCCCTGTTGGAGATTAAACTTAAGGAGGACGGTCACCGAAAGCGGCCCTCTTGGGTTGAGGATCTCATGTCATCCCACCTCGTCCACTCTACCCCTCGATTTTCCAAGTTTATCCACGGCGTGGCGTCCCTGTTCGAGGACTACGTCAACAACCTGCCTTTTTGGCTCAGCGACTTGGAGACGGATATCCGTAAAGACCCCCAGGAGGTGTTTGCAGAGGAGGAGCAGCGCCGTGCCCAGCGAGCCGAGGACGTAATGGCCGTGGGCAGTCTCATAGGTGCCAAATCGGGCTCATACAAGGCAGCCCAGAGCTCGCCCGTTGCCAAGTCGTATCTGGCGGACCGCATGTCAAAGGACTCGTTGTCACAATCGCTCAACCACAGATTGCGACCGAGCAACGGGGAAGAGGTAGGAGAGAGCAGCAGCGCGCGAACAGAAGAGCCTGAAAGGGGCTACGGAGCTTTGTCTTCGGTGCTCCCGGGATTCTCGCTGTCCAAATACTCCAAGGCCAAGCGAGCCTCGGCAGCACTGCCAGAAGGCGTTGTAAAGCCAACCGAGTGGATCAAGAACAAGGGCGAGCTCAAAGTTGAACCCAAGGTGTGGCTGGCCAACGAGCGAACATTTCTCAAGTGGCAGCACATTTGCATCCTCCAGGGAGGTTTGGCGATCAGCCTGTACACGGCAGCCGGTAAAAACACGGTGGCCGAGATTATGGGCGTCATTTACGTCTTGATTGCCATCTTTGCGGGACTCTGGGGCTACGGGATGCTTCAGACCCGACGAAGCATGATTCTGGAGCGAAGCGGCAAGGATTTTGACAACATGATTGGTCCCATCATCATCAGTTTCGCCTTGATAGTGGCTCTGATTCTCAACTTCTTTTTCGCGGTAAGGCCACATCCCACGTCAGGAAAAGCAGCGCTAACGTTACACGCAGTATCGGGAAGCATTTGGGCGAATGAACGATGGGCTAAGTGGACCTGCGAGCGAGGAGCTATGAGTGGAAGGGTTCTACAAGACGGGTGTTATTGTGATGGGAAAACAAGTCAGGCACTGTATGGTATTGTGACCCAAGGTGGTGCGAGGCGTTGAATGTTGCATGAGTTTGCATCTTATCCATGGCGAGAGATGGCAGGAGAAGGAACTAATCATTCTTAAATAGATTGTAAGAATGAAACGTGAGCGAATTCCCGAGATAAGCTGATGTGAGTCAGAGCTGCGAGGATCGATGAAGCTGGAAGGCGGTTTGAGGGATGTGTCGTTGGGCCGACGTCAAGCTTTTGACCCTAGTGAGAAGTTGCGACATACCCTACCGGGTTTATACAATCGTACCTCGATACCCGAGGGACTGAGTTGCCTCTGCATATCATGCCAAGCCTTGTGTGAGGCAAGTTGAGATCTCCCGATTCAATAGGTGCCTACCTAAGGTATGTACACTGTTGATACGTGGAGTCACGTAGTGCCAACGCCTATGCTATCAGAAGACTGTATTGAGAATGTGGGACACGTGATAAATAATGAATGAATTGTCAATTATTCACATTTGTTTGGGATTGTTCTGTGGGGTTGGGCTGCATGCACAAGAGGCGGGTTGACGTCGCCGTGCGCTGGCAAACTGCTGCAGAAGCTGCAGTTCCCTCCACTTGGGCATTCATCCATCACCTTTAGATGGAGCAAACGTTGCTGTGTGAATGAGCAAAAGGCCAATGCATTCATCAGTACAGCCAATTTCGACGATCTTTCATCTGATTCATCTCCCTCGTCTACTAGAATCTGCTGGTTGTAAATGGGTTCATCCGACAGGCCATGACCCAGACGCAAGGGCAGGCATGCTGAGTGGCCGTGTGTTTCAAGGGCGATTTAGCAGGTGCATTGCATATCCCTGCGTTCTCGCCGCATCTCGCGTGGCTGAGGATTTTTTATGCAAGGAGACTCCCCCTCTTCGTCATTGTCAGGGGCAGGTGGTCGGCCCATTCGCGGAATGAAGATTCGAGCAATGTCATGAGTTTATGAGTGTGAAGCTCGAACTGGAAAGTCGAGGTGAGTGACTGTGTCAGCACTCTGAACCGCAAAGCCATCCAGGATTCAGGACGACAGCACACCGTATCACCGACTAAAGCAGCAGGGTCAACCCCTCTAAGCTTTATTCGTCCCTCTGCACCACGGCAACCTCACTAATAACACCAACGCATCCCATCCCATCCCTGCCGACAGCTGCGTGGGCGGTTGCGCCTCGCCGTCCACCAATTTACGCAACGCGTGCAGGAGGAGGTCGGGGAAACCAGCCGTGTTTTCCCCATCCTTTTCTCCTCGACCAAAAAACCCTTATCGTGCTTGCCCAACCACGAGAGGGAACACAAAGTGTGTAGGGAACCCTTTTTATTTTATTTTAGCTGCAGCCTCGCCCTTGCTCGCCTTGCCCACTTTGCCCGCCTTGCCTTCGCGATACGACGCGTATGCGCCTGCCCGATTTCTCTCTCACGTGGGCGGGCGACTCGGGAGACTCGACGTACCTAGACCAGATCATGTGCTGCGGCCGTCTTTTATCAGCCATCCCGTCGCACCGGGCCGCACAGCATCAACTAGACAGCGTCAACTAGAACAGCCTCAGCTAGCAACGCTTCGCTTCCCGAGCCCAGCCTGGGCCTGATGCTCATGGGCGGCCTCGCCACCGTTGGGCCGACCTACTTACACACGCATTCGCCCTTGCACCTGTCGCCATTTGAGTCGCCGTTTGAGCTCACGCCAACTCTCGTCCTCGCCCTCACACTCAACCTCTTACCCTCACGTTCGCCTGCTCACCCTAGGTCTCGCCGCCCCTGCCACTGCGCATGACATCATGGCCGATCAAGCCGACGAGAAAAAGAGCTTTTGGGGCGGCCTTCTTCGACGGGCTAGCGTTTCCAGGAAACCATCTATCAAATCATCACCGGTGCGTACTTTATTACTCTGCCGTACTCTGCTTGGCCTACCGTCGACCTCTACTTGTCACTTGTAACTTTATCCGGCCAACCTTTGCTGACCTCCGCCTAGCAGCCACGGCAACATCGCCGCATCGCCAGTGATGGCGGACTAGTCGCCGTCTCCAACCCGGCAGCAGACTTTGTCCCTACGCTTCAGAGGCGTCGGTCCGGTCCGGCTGACGGGCCTGTCGCCCCTGCCGGACGTCGCCGCCCGCGACGGCCCCAGTCGGTCATTGACCCGGACAGGCCAGCGGGCTTACCTGCCAGGAGGCCTGGCCCACCCAAAGGCCGCGTCTTTCGCTCTCCCAGGCCGTCGTCGTCATGGCCTCCCAGCGGTGTGTCCAGCCAGGAAGAGCTGCCGCCTCAGCATGCCCTCCAGCTCGTCGGCCGCGGTGCTCCGTCTCACAAGGGCCACAAGCGTCCCATTCCCCATGCTGCTGACAACTACTATGCCCTGTACACCACCTCCAGCGGCAACCGTCACGATGGCACCGACGCTGCTAACTTGCACGATGGCATGACCCAGTTTATGACCCTCCGAAAGCTCAGCTCTGGTCGTTCCACCTACCCCTGGGAGACTTTAGAACAGCCCAGCAACGCCTTCCATTATGGTCATCTGTCTGGCACCATTACCCTCAACGCGTGGGCTTCCATGTCCAGTGTCTTACCTCCAGCCATCGCCCTTCGCGACTCGGGTGTCATACCCCGGAACCTAGACATTGAGCGCATCTTTGAACGCCTACAAGAGCTACGCTACGGGATCGAGGATGACGACGAAGCTCTGCTGTATCGTATCCTCTACAAGCGCATCCTGCGCGACCCGGATAAGATTCTCAATCCCCACCGTACCCTCGACAAGCAAATCACCGACTTGATTCTCGTTCTATCTCGACCTGAATGGATCGACTTTACCAACCCACGGAATCAGGTCGCCACTCGCTTCATTTTCGACACGGGCGAGGACAACCAAGATAACTACCGCAAATTCTTCCACCAATTACTCCTAAGCATCGAGCTAGACTTGCGCATCCAGTCCCACCAGCATGGCGACTGGGCCAAGGAGAAGCTTCTTCAATCGATTCCTCCAACCATCCAATGGAACCTGGCGTTGGCTCGCCGATGGCACGAGTATGTTCGCGTCGATGACTTTGGCAAGACGCCTGATGACAGTAAGTCATTCCACCTCGCGGCAGCGGATCCGGAAGCCATTAACAAACTACAGTCCTCCTTCGATATAAACTCAAGAAGCGTCAGATCAAAATGCTCAAACGCTTCGCGCAGATGATGAAATGGCCCAACTTGGCCGCTACTCTCGACAATATGAAGCAAAAAGACTCGGAGATGGCTCTAGACGACATCAGTTCCGATGCCTTTGCCTTTTTTAGCGGTCTAATCCTTCCAGGGGTAAGCAAATCCAGGCCGAGCAGCGACTGCCCGCAAGTTAACCCGACAATGATAGCCAACGTTTCCGTTCCTCATCATGAATACCCTCGTGGATCTGGACCCCGACACCGCCACCGACGATTTGGCGCTCCTCTCTCATGTTCACCCCCACAGCGGATTCCAGTACCGCAACAGCTACACCTACTGGTCCTCCACCTGCATTGTAGGCAAGGTGTTGGCACCGACATGTCACTCGGTGGCCGGGTGGGTGGGTCCCGCACGGCCCACGGCAGATCTAGGCCGGTCCCAGATCGCTCGGATCCGGAGCCGGAAGCCGAAGCAGCGCATGGGGCCAGAGGACGTCGAGTCCATGGGAGAGCGGTCGGATCCACTTGGACCTCCGGCCGAGGTGTATCCCGTTGACGAGTACCAGCTCGTAGCTCCGCGGGGTGTCGACGAATCCGTCGATACGGTACGGGTGGAGCTGCTGAGTCTCAAGGCGGCGGATCGGCCTGAAGAGACGACGATGACAGTTGGCGGCCCGCGCCTGTTTGATGCAACGGTGCAATTCGCCATTGACGGCGTGTCGTGGCCGCTGCGATTAATGTACGATGTATCCTTTGTGGCAGCGTGGCCATGCTCCGATGGACCCCATCCGCTCTTCTTTGACTATGTCTACACGTCGATTCGTGTTGACTCCATCGTCGGCGTCCGGGATTGGGGAGGCTTGTATGGCGGACCACCAATACACAGCGTGCGATCCAGCCCTGGACCAGGCATGATGCGGGGGCCCTATCGGGACCTCTTTAGCCATAGCTTCGGTCACGGGCCCAGCAACGGACACGGACTTGGCAACGGTGTCATGTATGATGGTGGCGTTGACGAGGAAGGGGATGACGACGATGAAAAGGTTCTCGTGGTGGAGGCTTTTGGCGTTCGGGACAACGAGGTATTGGCGCGAGCGTGGTGCTCTCACTGGGGACTCAGTGCCGTGGTGGCCGACATCCGCAAAACATGGTAAGCACATTGATGTACTTTCTCTGGCAAACACTAACATTGGGTAGCATGTCCTGCGCGATTCGAGAGGCGTACGCGGCGACGCTGACGGTGGTGATTCTGGTGGAGGGCCAAGAATATGTCAGTGATGAATAACGACACTAAATGAGGTTACGGCAGGTTCTCTTGGCTGCATTGGCTCGCACTGGCGAATATTGGTTAAGTCACAAGACGCATTTTGAGGCGCATGATCTGAGGGTTGAGGATAGTTAGGTAATAACAAGATGTAATGGCATCTACAATCCATCGTTGGGAACGATTGACAAAGTGAACGGCTCCTGATCCTACCTCGGTTTGCTCAACGACACCAAATCAACAACATTCATTCCTTCTATCTGAGCTTTCCAACACCTCCCAACAAAATCATTGCTGGTTCCCACCATCGGCAGAACCCACCAAGATGCTTCAAGACGGAAGGAAGGGCTCCCAGATTCGTGACATGATACTGTCAACTGCTGACGTGGTCAACCACTCGGGCAGGCATAGAACAGTCCCCGTGGAAGGTCACCACCTTCCAACCGACGTATCCTTCCCAACAAATTGGTCCATCCTCTTTCTCGCAGTTTCGCCTTCCACGCCACTAGACCCTCGTTCTCTTGTTACAACTCAACAGAACCAAGGTTCTTCTCACTACGAATCACCCACCATGCATATCGACCTAGATCGCCGTTGGTGTTCTCCACGGGTAGTAGTTCCTTCAGGGCAGGACGTCGTCACAGACTAGATGAGAGGCGAATACGGCTTCGAGCACAGGCAGCCCGAGCTCCCTAACTCACAAAAAGAAGAGTATCGGCGGCATCAAGTATTGACGAATTTGGAGCAGATGAGGATTCCCCACAGATTCGAGTGACGACTCTAGCCTCCACTAACCTACGCTGAATTCCCAACGGCAGACATGAGGCACCAAGACGCCGGAGGCATGCATCATTGAGTTGAAATTTCTACTATCCATCTGTCTTTGATCATCCTGAATGTTGAGTCGTGGCGATGGTGGCTGTTCAACTGCCGACTGATGGTATGAGATGCAATCATCGCACCGTATACACACCCGTACTGACTTTGTGATACCCTCGCTTGCCAACCCTTGCCGTCAATTCACTCTTCCATGGCTTTCCTTGCCCAATCAATTCGACGACCGTCCGGAATGTGTACACTGGTTTCCAGTCGAGCTCTCGAACGAACTTGCTAGAGTCATAGACGCGGTCGATTCTGGCCAAATATCCCCAGTCGGCGTCATGAAAGACCTTTTCGCAAGCGGGAACAACGACTTGGAACACCTCTTTCGGATTGCTGTCGAGTTTGCGAAGTGTCTCTGGGTCGTTGACAAAGGGAGGCGGTGCGCTGATAACGTACTTGCCCCATCCAATGTCTTTGGCCTTGGCCATGGCGCAGACCGATGCACGGACAATATCCTCAATATCGCATCTGCGGTAAGCCAGTTCGAGTACTTTCAAGTTGTCGTCTGCTAGAGATGTTCGTCGGTCTTCGTCGTCATCCTGCTCGGGGAAGAAGCGGCTGGTGCGCAAGACGAGAACGGGTAAGCCAGTCTGTTTGTGCACGAGGGAGCACATATCCTCGGCAGCAACCTTGGTAGCGCCATAGATGTTTTTGGGGATCGGGACGACAGATTCTTCAATCCAGGCCGCGGGAGATCCAGGCTTGGGACTGAGGGCAGCGCCAAAAGTGCTTGTCGTGCTAAAGTAGACGAAGCTGTCGACTTGCTTCTTGGCAGCTTCCTCTAGCAACACCAGAGTCCCGGATATGTTGGTGTCAACAAAATCTTGTTTGGAATGGCTTTCGACGTGAGGTTTGTGGAGTGTAGCCGCGTGGAGGACGTGTCGAATTGGGTTTTGTTCCAGGATCGAGACCACAAGCTCTCGATTCGTAACCGACCCAACGTGGTGAGTATTTTCAGAAGGCAGGATATCGATACCAAGTGGTGTAAACCCCAGCTCCGGCAGCGAAAGCATGAGAGCAGTGCCGAGATGGCCAGACGAGCCAGTGACAAGAACGTTGTAGGAAGCCATTTTGAGAGATGCGTAGGAAACAAAGCATGAATGATGGCTTGGATCTGTTGGCGGGGTAGACAGCTTCGGCGGCGAATGACTCAACTCTGCCGTCGCAGCCCACGAAGCGACATTCGTCACGCTCCAAGTGGTGAATGGAAGCGAAATGGAAGATTTTGTAGAACGGATCTTCCGAGGTCACACATACGCCATTCATGCCAAGACGGCTTCACACTTTCATAGCCTGGTGAACGGCTGCCATGATGCTCATCATGCTGCCCCACTTAGTCCACAATGATGAAGCCGAGCCTCCTTATTGAATCAGATTAGGGGATTACTGGAGGCCCAGCTCTACCAATATTCTGTCTCTGTTTCTCTCCTATCCTTGCTGCCAACACCCAACACAGTCTAGCAACTCCAAACCTTCTTCCCGCCAAACCACGTCTCCTTCATCTCCGACTTGAGCAGACTCTGAGCATCCCATTCCATGTCGACAATGACAAAATCTGCCAGTTTTCCAACCTCTAAGCTGCCTACTCGGTCATCAGCAAACACGCTCTTGGCCGCTCCGGCCGTGCCAGCGACGACAGACTCGCAAACGCCCAACCGGAAATGCTCATTGACCACCTCGTCGCTTTCCGGCTCTCGGGCTGATCGACGCGTCGTCGCAACGTAAATGTTGTGCAGAGGGTTCCAAGGGGCTGTAGGAGCATCACTGCCTAGAGCCATCAGTGCACCTGCGTCGGCAAACTCGCGGTATGCAAACGCGCGGGTGCATCGATGCTCGCCGATCAGACGAGGCCAGGCTCGCAGGATCGCCGGGTCTGCATGCACAGGCTGAATTGATGCTGTGAGACCAAGCTTGCCCAGTCGTTTGGCATCTTCAGGTGATGCCAGTTCCAGATGCTCGATGCGGTGACGGCCTCCGGGCTTGGTGTGCTTCTCGAGGTTATCAACGGCCATGCGAATGGCAGCATCTCCAATCGCGTGAAGAGCAATTTGCACACCTGCTTCGGCGGCCTGCTTTACCACGGGCTCGAGATCCTCTAGCGTCCAGACTGGTGGTGCCGAAGGTGCTATGGCATATGGCTCAGAAAGATACGAAGTGCAGGCGTCGATGATACCGTCAATGATGATTTTGATGCCGACGATGCGTAGGTCAGGTGACGTCTCCTTGTTGTACTTTTTGCTCAACTCGATAGCCTTAGTCACCTGCCGAGATCGCTCCTCTGGAGACTCGGAGGGCTTGATGAGCCAGTATGCCGAGATGCGCATGTTGAAATCCGGGTGCTGTTCCCGCAGCGCAATGAGGGCATCCCATACCGGTTCGTCCGTGGCCATTTCAACGAGTCCAGTATATCCAGAGGCATGATACGATGCAAAAGCCGCCATCATACAGTCGATGCGTTCCTGCATACTAGCTACCTGCGCGAGATGCGGCCATGCGATGCTCAGCACAGCACCCTCGCTCAACACTCCATTTGGCTTGCCATTCTCGTCCCGTTGGATGGTTCCGCCTGCTGGGTCAGGGATGCCGTCCAACTTCATCTCTGCGAGACCAGCCGAGTTGCACCATGTCGAATGGAGGTCCTTGGTGTCGACAAAGATGGGCCGCGGGTCAATATCATCTAGCATGGACGAATCAACGCCGTCCGGAGTCATCGAGTGCATCCATCCCTTGGCCAAGATTCGCGGGACGTTGGGGTTTGCCTTGGCATAATCGCGCAGCGTCTGCAGAATGTCGTCTCGGGTTTTACAGTGCTCCACGCCAACCTTGCGCAGTGCCTGACCAAGCAGGAGCAGGTGCATGTGGCCATCGACGAAACCCGGCAACACGGTTTGTCCTTTCAAATCCTGAACCACGGCTCCATCCTGAAATTGTGCCAACTCTGCCTGCGAACCGATGGCATTAATCACGCCGTCCTTGACAAACATGCTCTCGGCAAAAGTGGGTTTACCCTCGAGGCCGACTTCGGCCTTGGACAGGATCCGACCATTGATAAAGAGGGAAGCTCCGGTGGCCATGGTGCAGATGTGATGCAAATGCGATGAGGAAGCGACGAGAGATTTGTTCAAGATCAGATTAGATTTGAGGATCCCACCTTCTTAAGTCGTATGTTACCGTGATTACCGGGGCTAACCGCGCATGCACGAGGCCGAGATAGCACGTAGCGGGGAACGGAGATACACGTGCCATCACCACCTTCGATCTCCGTGGTGGAGTGAGTGGAGCGGCGTGCCAAGACGACCGTTTCCGTCCAGTCTCCGTCTCAGGTCCACTCGACCGGGGGGGAGACGGGAAGAATAACGGGATGGCGATGGTGTCGGTGCCTGACGCGAGATGTGCGGCGTCCAGTTACATTGGCTTTATGACGCCAAAACCTGCTAGACCGTTTGGGCTTGACCGCTAAACCTTGTCGTTTGTGATTCGATACACGGCATTTCCCTTGGTATGAGTGCAACTAAGTTTGTCAGCAACTGGATGTGTCATGGAATCAGTGGTGGAAATCCCTCATGATTGGCATCGCCGCATACAAAGCCACCATGAAAGCCATTCGTATCCATCCCAGTGACAACGTCCCGTGGTCTGCAAGCAATCCGGCGCCGTCGACTGCATTGGTCCTTGACCATGTTCCGATTCCGCAGCCCAACCCCAGCCAGGTTTTGGTGCGGGTTCATGCAGCAACTGTAACCCGAGACGAGTTAACCTGGCCAGAGTCGTACCACAAGGAGCATCACATTCCCGGATACGATTTTTCTGGTGTCGTGGAAAGTGTAGGCGGCGATGCAGAGTTCAATCCGGGCGATGAAGTGTTTGCCATGGTACAAATCCACAGAGGCTCGACTTGGGCCGAGTTTGCCGTTGCCGAAGCTGGCGAATTGGCCTTGAAGCCCAAGAGCTTGACTTGGGCGGAAACCGTCACTGTACCACTCAGCAGTCTCACGGCGTGGCAGGCTTTGTTTGTCAAGGCAGGAATCCGAGAACCCGACTTTGAATCGCAGGCCCAGACGGACCAGACAAACCAGACGGGTCACACGGTGCTTGTGACGGGGGCATCGGGTGCTGTGGGCTCTTACATTGTTCAACTAGCTGCTCTGGCTGGTCTCCGTGTTGTCGCTGCGTCCAGTTCGAATCAACGAAACGGAGAGTTTCTGAAATCTCTCGGCGCCGCAGAGACGATCGAGTATGCCGACCTCAAGCAACACACCTTTGACCTCATCATCGACACAGTCGGCGGAGAGCCTTTGGCACAAGCTTGGGCCGTCATCGCAGAAACTGGCGCTCTCATTTCCGTCGATTCGAGCAGCTATGCATTTTCCGACAATCCCCCAGCAGGAAAAGAAAATGTCAAAGCCCAATTCTTCATCGTGGAGCCATCAGGAGAGCAGCTTGCAAAGATTTCACGAGCGTTGGAACTTGGTCTTGTGCGACCATTTCTTGCGCACACGTTCCCCTTGGCGGAAGCGAGAACGGCATATGAAATGGCGAGCGGGAGAATGGACCGTCGCGGAAAGGTTGTTGTGGAAATGTGATGCATAAAGTGTGTAGTATTCGAGATTGACCAACCTGTGTCGAAGATGTCATTCATTTCATCGCCTCAGGCACATGCGGTGACTTGTCGTATTCGGATAGATTCCGGTTTGGAGGTAACTGGACGGCAAGAACGACACTGATCAAGACCATTGCATGGCGGGACACTTGCCAAATAAAGATTTATATTCCAAACTCCTATTATTATCCTAGGTGCAACTTCCCTTCGTGTGAGCGTGCACGTTCAACCCACGACGTAAACGAATGGGTATACGCATTTCCAAGCACAAAGAACATGACACGACGCAAACCCTCCGCCAGTTATTACATGAGGGCCACTGAATGGTCAGCTCTGATCGTTGATCGAACGGAGATACATACTGGCTCGAGCTTCCCACGACTTGGTTGGCTCCCGCTTGTGCATTGTAGCGGGATCTTGAGACATGCTGAGCTTCTGCTTGAGCTTAGACTTGAGGTTTGTCTTAGGTAGTACAGCGGCTACACAGGTTAGATGGCGTTCATCATGAATAGAGATGACTTACCGTGCTTTCCGGTGGGATTTGAAGTCCCGACAAGGGTTGTTTCCGAGGCATTGGATGCCATGTAAGCGTCAGAGCCGAGAGTTGATTGCGACATGGTTGAGATGTGAGATTTCTGTAATGTGTGCTGACTAGATTGCGATGTGATGGGAGACTCTAGACTGTTTGATGCGTCTCTGGGCTGTTTGGTAGCGATGATATGATACTCGTGTGACTATCTTGATGAAATCGTTGGTATCTAGATGGGTTATTGGGTGACGCTCTTGGACGGAAATGATTTCTTTTATATATAAATCGTGAAAATTCATCACCAGGCTGAAATTCGTAATCAACAACCCCAGGATTGAGTCACCTGCGCCCTTAAGTCGACGAGGTGGTAAGCTTTGCATCAACCTTTGCGGGCTCGGTATGACACACTCCGACCTGATGAGCCAGAGTGGATGTGAGTGGACAAGACTAGCTGGTGGTGTGAAGCTGGCCGAAGCCGAGCCCCACCAGCCGAAGTTCAAGCCGAGAAATCCAAGCCGACCATCACCAATTCTTCGGCTTCACGAATCCTTCGGTTCATCTCCTTCGGCTTCATCACTTCTGCGGCCATCACACCATTCGACTATCATGGCATCTCTTCTTCGACGTGCAAATGGCCGCCCGCAGGCATGCGATCCCTGTCGCTTTCGCAAGGTCGCATGCGATCATAGTCAGCCCATCTGCTCCAGATGCAAAAAGCGTCGACAGACGTGCGTCTACACGCTCGCAACGCCGCCGAAGCCGAAGCGGCACCCTCTACCTCGATCCAGAACTCCGGCTTCAACACCGACTCCACCCTGTACTGGCTATCTCGGCTTCACTAGCCATAGCACCGTGTTTGAAGAGACGCGCAACAGCCTAACGCAGGTTCATGGATCCCGACCTGTCAATGGATCTCGACCTGTCCCTGGCCCTCGGCGCGGCCCCAGAGCTCGCTCCGAAATGACAGAACCGCTCCGAGAAATGTCACTTTTTGTCCTGCACAACCTCCCACCGCTAGACCAGCTCTTTACCCTCCAGCGTGACCAGTGTCAACCCGACGGGTGGATCGGCGAAGCTACGAGACGCATCGTTGAGAGAATCAGAAACTCGTTTCCCTCGCCGCTGGACGACGATGCATTGCTAGAAGACTGCGCTCGCACCATCTGCGACAACACGGCTCGGCCGTTTCACGAAGACGACATTGGCACGCGAGAATGGATGGATCAGCTTACTGAGGCGCCGAGATGGGAATCTCTCGGGTTGCTCTGGACCTTTTGGGATCTTGCCCAATGGAACAATAGTGGCGGCGAGATTGTCTGCGCATGTCTCAAGTACTGCATCGAGCTCGCGTTGCACTTTACCCCGGGCAACGATGTCATTCTCCATTTGTGTTTCCGAAGATCTACAATGGAGTCTATCGTCAGCGGAGATGCCGGTAAGTTGGCCCCTGGCGGTGTGGCTCAGCTGACAGGATAGGACTTGCGTGTTGGAGCTATCACGGCGAGACGGTGGCTCTTATGACGTTTCTGGGCCTCCACGCCGAACCTGAGGCATCCCAATATCGTCCGACTTTGCTCTCGGAGAATAGGCGACGACTGTTTGCCCGTGTATTCAACATTGACAAGGTCATGGTGTCGTTTTCCGGAAGGCCGCCGCTCATCGGCCGTCGTTACTCGTCCACACCCCTGCCATTGGATCTCTCCGACGAGGTGCTGTTGGCCGACGACGAAGCTATCACCGATGCCGTTCAGAATCTTGATGCACAAGGGTGGAACACAGAAGGGAAGCTACTACCGGCGACGCTGCTTCGCGCGCGAGTCATGGTTGCCTTTATCAGAGACGAGCTCCTCGAGATTGCACTAGGTCGCGGTTCTCAAACGACGCTCGCCCATTTACAGTATGTCTACGTCCCTCTACAGTTCAGGCTAACCCCAGTAGAGATATCAAAGCACGCCAGATACGCACCATGGCCTCGTTTCCCGATGGACTCGTGTACCGTGAGGAAGAGGTTGATGACCCCGAAATCGACGTCGAGACTCTGTTCTCTAGGATGCTAGTCAAACTAGAGCACCTGCAGAATCTCTTTTTCGTAGAGAGGCTGATGCTGCGGCTGGGGTCTGATCAAGGCAATCTCCTCGTCACCAGCTTCGAAATGGTTTCTCTAACGCTCGTCATATGGAAGCGACAGGACCGGTTTGCGAGCATCCGCCGTGACTTCGAGTGGCTGGTAAGTCGATCAATCAATGCATCTGCCAATCTAACGTGTTAGTTGATGGCGTATGGCGCCCCTGGAGGAGGTATCCTCTGCCTGGAACTGCTGCGACCAACCTTTCGCGGTATCCACCCCGACAGTCCGAAGCTGAGTAGATCCAGCATCATCCAACAACTGAGCCTCCTCATTGGGTTCCTCGACTGGGTACGGCCTTCTGCTCCCAACGCAGATCTCTGCGCCGATTGCAAGGCCGTGATTCAGGGCGTGCTAGATCATAACCTCAACGTCGCAGGGGGCGAGGGGGCTCTTGAGACGCTTGACTGGGAAGGGCTGCAACTTGATTTCAACTTTGACCTGCTTGATACGTTTGATTGGCTACGTGAGTAGTTACAGGCCGGTTATAAAATACCGGATAGCCATGTTGGTCTCCTCGGGTCGCTCCAAATGCACCCAATGCCCCGAGTCTACCGTGACCATTTTGAGGTTTGGTGTCCAACTTGCCAGCATCTGCTGCTGTTGAGCGGCAGAATCGTCTCTGGAAGCCACAAATAGCGCGGGCTGTTCTATCTGGAATCCCTCGAATCCAACTTCGTCGGGTGCGAACAAGTTATCCAGCCACATACGATACCACCTTGTCGCACCCTTGTAACCGTCGTTGACCCCGAATGATTCCAGATGCTTTTTCTGAAGCTCTTGGGAGTACCACGGACCGACTGAAACACTTCGGTCTTCAGTTACAAACTGCTTCATTTTCTCAAGAGGATGAAACCATTCATCCCATTCCTTTGGGTCGCGGCAGAACATCAAGCTCATGGCCGACTCGGCGTGTTGCTCTAGGGTAGACTGCGAGGCCTCGGTGCCAAGCCAAGGAATGTATCCGAGCAGCTCAAACCCAAGCATATGTTTCGTCATCTGGTTGATTGCGTCGACATTGAATGGAGTGCCCAGTTTAGGCGGTCCGACTGCAAGGAATACCAGGGCCGTCCACCGCGAGGGGTGGAATGCTGCCAGCCGCGAGAGTAGCGTTGCACCAAAATCGTGCCCGACGCCGATGACCTGCGTCAAGCCCAGGCTATCAAGCAGCTCAACCATCTCATCCCCCATTGGCTTCAAGCGATAACTCGAAACATCGGTCGGTTTGCTACTGTCACCGTAGCCTAGCAGGTCGGGTGCCACGATGCCATGTCCAATTGATGAAAAGTGGTGTATCTGGTGTACCCAGTCTGATGCAGTAGACGGGAAGCCATGAAGGAGCACCAGCGTTGGTTTCTGCGTGGCCGGGATGTGAATATACGAGTACTGATTGCCAGTCTGGGCTACAAAAGTGTGCCTGGAAGTAGACGCCATTTTGTTGACATTTATCATGCCGATTCACATTTATCATGCCGATTCGCAGTATTTAACCTGATCGGACACTTTTCGGATACATTTACTTATGACGCAGCGGACAGTCCAACATTCCATCGCGGTACAGGCCACCGAGTTAAGCTTAACCAAGGCCAACTTGAGATGGTTACTGCTTACTCTGCCGCCGGATTCACTAGAACCGATAGAGTCAACGAGTGCCAACGGGTGGCAGAAAACACCACATACCTAACATAAGGCATCAGCGTACTCTGTATCTTTGGAATAAAATATGCAGTCTAATTTAGTCAACGATGGTTTTTATATATTTAAAAATTTAATTTGGTAACAACATGGTTCTCGTTCTCGTTTTGTATTGCGCAGTTGATGCCATGGTGATTCCTCCCCTGGAGTTCTGATTGCAGTATCGCAATTTCTAGAAGGCTTCCATTTAGCTATCTAATACGCGTAAAAATACGAATGAAGCTTTACCAAGGCCGAATTGCAATTAGCGAGCTGTCATACATTCACCCTACAACCACAATGAAATGTCGGTGATTACATGTGGGTCTTGGGGAAATTTACACTCACCCGATCGAACTATGGTTGATCTAACTCGGATCTCATCCGCCAAGGCCGGCCATTCGCATTGGCCTTGTTGTGAATGCCGTTGGACATGCATCTTTGGATCAATTGGAATCATTCTCGTATCTTTCGTATAGGTCGGGATAAAACCGACGTCCATTCTTTCGGTGACTTCGGATCTTGGTTCGTAGCTGCGCCTCGCCCCAAGTTTCATACATGCCGGTGAGAAATGGCGAGTCGATGGATACGCCTTCGTCAGGCTCAATGCCGGTGCTAAAATTGGAAAAATGGTTTGCGAGAGCGAAGGCTTCGGGTTTGGTAAGACTCCGACGGACGCCCTGGAAAAAAGGAACACTAAAGCGCTCGGTTTCGCTCGAGATAACGCGATGCGTGGTGGCTTTGCACACTCCGTGCGTCACCACCTCGAATGCCTGGCCAATGTTGACGACGAATGTCCCCGGCACTTCCGGTACGTCAACCCAAGCGCCCGCTTTGTTGAGGACTTGCAACCCTCTGACTTCCGGAGATGCCTGGAGGAGAAACGTCCACCAGCCAGAAGAGTCCTTGTGCGGGCCTACGCCTTGGTTGCCGGAGGGAGACGCCGGATAGTGAACTAGCTTGAGTCGATGCTGGTCTGACAGATACGAGAAGAAAGTCTCTTCGGGAAGAGAAAGGGCTTTTGCAACAAGGCGCAGGAATCTCTCGCCGAGTTGGGTCAGCTCTTCAATGTAGCGTTCTACGATAGGCCTTAGCTCTGGGAGTTGACATGGCCACTGTCAATGCCATTAGCGACGGACATATTACGGACATCAGTTGACAGCTGTACCTGATTCGGACCGCGGAGGCGATCCCAGGGGATCTTTTCGCTCGCAACCGAGTCCAGCTCGGTGGCAAACTCCACCTGCTCTCGTTGATCTGCGCGGCCGGCGGTGGTTTCGGCGCCGGTTCCACTGTAGCCGAGGAAGTGCGGCGAATTGTCTAGAGCAACGGCAGCTTTGGCATCGCGAGGAAGAGCAAAGAGGGGACCGAGGACCCGCACGAGCTCGGCAACTGAAGAGGCCGAAACGCCGTGGTTGGAGACGTAGAGAAATCCGACATCGGTTAATGCTGTTTTGAGACGGTCGAGCAACATGGGAAGAGTTGCTGGATCGTCAGCCAACGACAAGTCGAGGATAGGAATCTCTGTAAAGTCACCAGCCATCATGTTGTTGTTGCAAGTCGCGGGGTTGCCTATATCAATCGCGGGGCGGGATTATCCGAGTTACCTAAGGCACCTACATCAAGACCGTCATTCTCACTCTCCATGACGCCTTTACAATGGCGTCGAGTAGACACAGTCATCCAGTCATCCAGTCATCCAGCCACCAAATCATCAAATCATCAAATCATCCAGACACCCGTTGATCATCAGCATGGCATAATTATCTCGTCACTCAAAAGCACAGCCTTGCAACGCGCGTCCTCTCAATCGATAATCGTTTCTTGCCAAAGATAGGGGTTACTAGCGCTGACCCGCATGGCTGTCAACTTGCTTGGCCTATGGAACGATACCTACGCAAAAGGCGGGACAAACTCTGAAAAATGAAAACCTGTGTCAGTTTGATTGGCCTAGATTGGAATTGAAACTGGACTCCGTATTCAGTATGCATCGATGTGAAATTACCATTGAAAGGGGCAATGGAAAAAGACCTGTTGGAGAACCTTTGGGAGAACCTTTGGAGGGGTAAATTGATGGGCTCATTTTGGACTACTTTGAACCACTTTGAACTGGGGTTGAGTGGAAAAAGCAACAAATGGAAGCCTCCCGGTTTAAAGTTAATCGGGGAATTTGAATGGAGTACTCCGTAAGCGACTGGGAAACCCCCCGCCTCATCCCTGGTCTGTTTGAGATGGACTGATGGAAGATTGAATGATTTGACGGCGAGAAGCGCGGAACGCTGCCTGTAGTCTGCACTGCAGCTGGCTATCGATGAACGTGGCAAGCCGACAACCCTCACCGATAGTATTGGGACCAAGATGGGCAATGGCCTCAATGGGCGTCAAGGCATGTGTCCCAACAGAGGAAAGCTTTGCGACGAGGTGTGGAACCAGTAATTGCGGCTGGGACATTCGGGATGCAATTGGGACACCTTCTGCGTTCAATGCGTATGGACCTGGCAGCGAATGATTGCATGGTGAATACGATCAAACCATGACATGTGATTGTTAGGAGAAATGGTCCCAGATGTTGTAATTCAGGATTCTAGACAGGCTCCAGGAACCAGTCGCAAACTACCCGTACACCCAGCGTCATCCGTTGCGATCGGATTGCCACTGGCCGGCGCGTATCTTACGGGGACTCATGGGTACCTTACAGGGACGGCCTCTACAGGGAAGCTCAGCTCGGCTGTCCAGACCGGCTACCCAATTGCAATTACGGGGATACGCGGTCAACTCGTCACCGACTTGTCGGGATCAAGACACGGTTCAACCCGACAACAGATGATTCATCGGCCATTGACGGCGCGGATTGGCTGGGTCATACGAGAATCAGTTTGAAGGAAATGCCAAAGTGACATTGAGGGCCGTATTCAACAGACAGCGCAGCAATTGAACCTGCAATTGAACTGGCAAGGTGGGCAGGCGCTTGTGCTGCGAAGAGTCGCTTTCGGAACCCCCCACCTGATGATCTGGCAAAAGAACAAGGTCATCTCATCTCGCGACGCTACACCAAAAGGGGTACCAGGAGACGGGCTTTGAAACTTGATTTCGTACTCCGGACGGGCATGGTTGATCGTACTGGCTGACCGCGCTTCGCAATACGGTTTGCCTCCAACACCCGCGTATAAGATTCTCCACCGCCGACGGTTCATCTTACGTGAGGCCGACTCCATCGATCAACAGGGGAACGGTCGGAGATGGAGACGGAGTCGGAGACGGTGTTTAAGACAGGCCGCGATGCCATGTGGAACGGCATTGAACGCGCAGTACGAGAGGTACGACCGTCGCAAATACGAAGCCGATTAAGGCTAAGCCAACCTGACGGAAATATACCGTCTGCAAAGGAAAGCTGCGCCCGTGCGGGCCTGTCGAACTCTTGGCTGTTGAGTTTGGCTGTCGATGCTTGGCCCGTAGGCTGTCGATGCTTGCTGTCAAACTGGGCTTCCCAGACTGATGGCCTGAACCATCAATTAAACTGCCCCCGTGGAGTAGTGTCGGGCTAATTAGGACAAGCCTTGGAAGCTGCCTTGGAAGCAAGCCAAACTGACCAACAGCCAGCGACCCGAGTCAGCTGTGCCGCAACGCGAGCGGTCTAGAACCGGGACATGGAGACGCGTCTGCTTCCTGTTTCAGGGTCCTGTCAACCTCCTTGACATCCCCCAAGCCCCAATCCCCCCCCATCTACGGTGTCAAGAGTGTGCCCAGCTTGCCCAGCTTGCCTCCAATTGACGGCGGTCAATGCAGACCTGGCTTGCTGGCTCTTCCCGAGGACACCACTCTGGGGCCTGGGGCCTTGGCCTGTCCGGGGGTGTGGCCGGGTGCCCTATGAAATCCTTTTGGGGATTATTTTATTTTATTTTTCTAGCAGGTTTGGGGCATTTTAGCAAGCTGGGGCTTCTGCTGCAACATGCCTCAGGGACTCTCTATGAAGGCGGGGTGTGGGCTTCGCCACAACGCTAGCCCGACGCCTCTCAGGGATCTCGAAGGCTCCTCCTGCTCCATTGGGGAAGGGGGAGATTTGATGGACCGAACGATGCTCATCCCTTTGAAGAGATTTCGCGGCCGGCAGCCAGCATGCCGCCCATACTGACTGCGTCGTCGAGGCGCAACAAGCCCGCGTCGTGTTTATTGGCCTGGTCCCTGTTCCTTGTGGCCCCAGGTCTCGGGGCGTGTCCATTGTACGCGCTGTGAGGGTGTGTTGAGGAGAGGCCCAGGGCTGTGTTGCTCTCTGAAGCTACGCCCTAGCCCCTGAGCCGATAATGGCTCAAGAGACGATATTAGATGGCCGCCTGCCGTGCGGAGATGTTGCAGATCTACCCTCTGGACTCTGTTCTTTATTCTCAGTGCATTGATTTCGTGTGACTGTTTGACGCTCGTTGCATCGTTTTTGGCACTTGTTTGCCTCAGTCCAAAATTGTTGACTGCGACTTCTCCACCGGGACACCTTTCAAGACCTGCAGACCTCCAACCTCGACAGGCAACCGCGATCGAGTCGATTCCACCCAGCGAATACCAAACTTGGTCGACTTTGGTACATTCATTTTTTTTTGACCTTGCATCAACTCATCTCACTTCGACACCTCGGGCGAAACATCCCTCCGATCTCTTCCCTCGCCCTCAGGTCCATTGCGACCCTCCGACATCATGGATCGCGATCAGATCCTCAACCCCTGCGACGTCGACAGCCTCATTGCCGACGGCCAGACCATTGTCGTCTATGAAGATGCAGTCCTCCGACTCGATGGATGGATGGATCGACACCCTGGAGGCCGCCTCGCTGTCCTTCACATGGTGGGCAGAGACGCGACAGACGAGATGAAATCGTACGTACAACCGCCATGAAGTCCATTTATGCTATCCATGAAACGGATCGAGGCAACCGACCGCATCTCGATTGGTCAATTACCGCCCGATTATCTGGATTGTGCCTGTGGGGAGTTCTATTGCAGATTCCTAACGTTTTCCGGAATAGGTACCACTCCAAACAGACGTTGAAAACCATGAAGGCCTATCGGATCGGCCGGAAGCAGGGGACTTGGGTCAACCGCACACCACCAATTAGAGGAGGCGTCTACGTCAAGCAGACACCCATTGTCGATTCAGATACCGAAGAGGACAGTGCCGACGACGGCGTGTCCCAGGTCTCGTCCGTCTGCAGCTGTGGCCTTGTCCACAAGGACGTTTCCCACAAGGACGGCAAGGATGGCCTCCGTCACCGCGGCCCCTGTCCTATTCAGACCCAGGGACCCAACCAGAAGCCCTCTGCCCACACCATCGTTGCCAATGCTGCCATCGAACGAGAGATCCAAAAGGATCTGAACATTTACCCCTCGTTGGATCCCCTGGTCCAGGAGGACATTGCCCGCAAGTACCAGATTCTCCACCAGCAGATTACCGATGCAGGACTATACGACTGCCCTTACATCGACTATGGCAAGGAAATGATTCGATACACCATTCTCTTCACCACATTTGCCGTTCTTCTCTCCTACGGCTGGTATCTGACTTCTGCCATTTTCCTGGGATTGTTCTGGGTAAGTCACTCTCAACTCCGTCATATAAATGATACTAATTGAATAGCATCAAATCATGTTTACTGCCCACGACGGTGGCCATCTTGCCATTACCTCCAACTTTGTTGTCGACACCCTCATTGCCATGTTTGTTGCCGACTTTTGCTGCGGTCTATCCATTGGATGGTGGAAGAGTAGTCACAATGTTCATCACCTCGTCACCAACTATCCCGTAAGTTTCCTGCACCGCTGCGTACATCACTTCTAACCCCCTCAGGAACATGACCCTGATATTCAAAACGTCCCTCTGTTCGCCACTTGCCCCTCGTTCTTCAAGTCGCTTCACTCCACCTACTACGACTTTACCTTTATCTGGGACGCCGCCGCCGACTTTTTGGTCCCCTACCAAAAGTACACCTACTACCCCGTCATGGGAATCGCCCGCTTCAACCTTTACCTCCTTTCCTGGTTGCACGTCATCTCCACCCGGTCGTCGGGTCTCAGCTTCTCCAAGGCTTGGTGGATTCGTCCTACCGAGATTTCCTTTATGGTTTGCTACTGGTACATCTTTGGCTACCTCCTTCTCTGGAAGACCCTTCCCGACTGGTACACCCGCGTCGCATTTGTTCTGGTCTCGCACATTGTCACCATGCCTCTGCACATTCAAATCACTCTCTCTCACTGGGGAATGTCCACTGTCGACCTGGGCGAGTCCGAATCCTTCCCCCAGCGCCAGCTCCGCACCACCATGGACGTCGACTGCCCCGCCTGGCTCGACTTTATCCACGGAGGTCTCCAGTTCCAGGCTGTCCACCACCTGTTCCCCCGACTTCCCCGCCACAACCTCCGCAAGGCACAGGTCTTTACCAAGCAGTTTTGCCGAGACACTGGCGTTCCTTACTCGATCCTCAGCTTTGTCGACGGTAACCAGAAGGTCTTGGGTCGGCTCAAGGATGTTGGTGATCAAGTCCGAGTGTTGATCGATTGCCAGAAGCACATGGCTAAGACCGGAGAGAGTGGATTGGCATAGACATAGAGTTACGCAACAATAATGATTGGTTTTGGAGTTTGATGTACTTTTTAATTTAAGGATGGAAATAAATGTCCATTTAATATGACAGCTTGGATCTTATTGTAATGCGTTGAAATCGAGATGCTCTCACAAAGTAACTTGCTGCAGTGGCTTGATGATGTTTTCGCAGTACATTCTCTGAAACTGGTCATCTTAGGTCAGCTTGCTCCTGGCGCAAAACACCACACATTCCTCAATGGCCTTGACATGAGGAGGCAGTAATTTGCTCGTGCTTAGCTCCAACAAGCAAGTGGCAACACGCATCTGGTCCATGCATGTTTGCGTGTCTCCTTGCTGATTCTTTGCTGCCCAGGCCTCCATGGACCTGTGAGGTAGTATCCTTAGCAGGAATGGCCAGCTCGAGCATGGTCGTCTTGGCAGCTGTGGTGGTCAACTCGGGCGAGCAGGTGTGACTCTGGAGTAGACCGGCGTCGACGGCGAGCTCGACGTAAGGAGTATAGACTGGTATGCGCAAGTCGTCTTCCAATGGAATCGGAAACTTGATTGACATGCTGTTCCATGGAATATTGCACCACACTGTCGGCCGCAGCTGGAGAGCGGATGACACAACGTTCAAGGTCAGCAGAGTCTCGTTAAGAGGATTCATTCGAGCATCCTCGTCTGGCGCCGTGTCTTTTAGAAAGCCTGTTAGCGTTGTCGATATGTTATATGACTGGTGAGGTTTGTGTTTCGCATCGGACAGACCCAGTGCATCTGACATGAGCTCGAGTGCAAGGACTTGTCCCTGATTTCGGGCATGCTGAGCGTCATCGAAGATGCTCTTGATCTGAATGCGAGCCGGACTTAACCTATCACAGGCTTCCGTGACGGTTATTGCTGGCACCTCGAGGCCGTCATTGTGTCTACTGTATGTTGGCTCATGCGGTGCCGGAGCAATGCCATACAGACATGTTTTTGAATTTGACAATGGGCTTCCGTAGAGGCTCGGCAACACGAGCAGCCACTTCGATCCCCTGAAGGACAGACTCTTTGATCGGAAAGAAGAGTCCCAAATCGGTGGACGGTCGCGTCTTTTTGGTCGAGTCGGTTCCGATTCTGTGGTCGAGTCGAATCATGACAGTATGTAGTCCATGATGCTCGCATGCCCAGCACTCGCATGCCGTTCCGTACAGCAGTGTTGCACTCTCCCTGACTCTGGCGAAGGCGAGCGTCAGCGTAGTTGAGCTGTTCGTTAACTCGTTGGCCTCCCATTCTCGCTTCGTCTTGACTCGCTTGATGAGTTTGCCGAGCGAATATCTTTCCGTTCCGAGGTCCTTTACCAGTGCGTCCAAGGTTTTCCGGTCGATTGTAAACTTGAGACGACCTTTGAGGACCAAAGAAGCATTCTGCATCTTGCTGGCGTGAATGATGTTTGACAGGTCATCTTTCGGCGCCTGGCAAGGTCAGTCAGTTGAGGTCGAGTAGTTAGGTCCCTGAGAGGCCAGGGGCCTCAGTCGCACACATCCGGAGGTGGGACTAATGTAGTAAAGGTACACAATAAAAGAAACAATCGACAGTAAGAACAGCAGTCAACAGTAACTTATAATGGGCCTACTGCCTAAGCCTTCCCGAGATAATAGGTAGTGACCCAAAAAGACCAGAGTTTCTACTGTATTATGCCTTCCTGCCCCTAACTTAAGTAACTTTTAGGGAAGTGTCCAACTTATATCTTTTAATCGGGTTATGTATTCGAGCTTGGATATAATCTCTTTTAAATACTTTTCGTAGTATCCAAGAATCTCGAGAAATGGCTCGTACAGGGTGCCCCAGATAGTCGTGCACCTGGGTGCCCGTCTTGGCATCCAGGAGAATGTTGGCACACGTCTCCTCGGTTGGGTCGCCGCCGCACTGAAGAATGCCGGGAACCCTAGCTTCTCGTAAAAGGTCGAGGATATCGAGGTAGAATGCCGTTTTTTGCGTTTGTAATTGGTGGATCAGGTCATCTAGAAGGCCTCGGAATTTTCGCAGACTTGCCAACACTCCCTTCCCTTGCTTGTACGCCGATAGCGCGGTGATGACGAGCGGCAGAACTCCAAGAACAACGCCGGCAACCTCGAGCCCGGACATTTCGAACCAGTGCCGCTGTCCCATGGGAAATGGTGCAGTTGGTCCTCGAGCCCGGACATGCCGTCGTCCTGCAACAGATAGCAGATTCCGATTCTGATTCTGCAATGGATTTGAGCTGGTTAAGCTGCTGGCCTGTGGGAAATGGTGCAGTTGGTTACAGCCTTGTAAGTGGCACCTGACCACTTATGGCTGACAACTATTGGCCGCTATCTATGTAATCTCAGGCACGGAAGAGACAGCCCTCCGAGGGTCCCCTCTTGCATACCCTAGGTAGATACCTAGGGAGGGGTGGAAGAAAAGCACCAAACACTCTGAAGCATCAACTTACCCTCTGTCTCTCTATAGGTAACATTATGATATATGTTATGAATAGTTTAGACTGCTTTATTAGAACATTCACCTTTTCTTGTGAGTTTTATTCTCTAGTTTAGTTAATACTTGTGCCCTCAAGGAGCGAATGGGCTTGGAGGCGGAAAAGGCTCATTGGTGTGCTCTTTTCTTCCCGCAGAGGTCGTGGTCCCTCCTTCTTCATCTTCGCAATATGTAGGCGCAGCATTCCGTCCTTACATCCACAACCTTCCTCTACTCGCAACAACCGTGAATTTCCCAACGTCATTTCATGCCATTCTGTCGAGCGCCCAAGATGTCGGAGGAGCCCCAGCCTGCGCAGCTCCAGTTACTGGGGCGCGTGATATTCAACAAATTCAGAGTCCTGGCAGAGAAACCCTGGGCTGCGGGCAAAGACAGAACCGTTCCATCCAGACGTCGAGTCTCTCGACACTGAGCGGTGCAGGGTCCTTCAGCGAAGCGGAGTTCAGGCTGGCAGGCGTGGCTGCGAGGTTGGATTCGCTGTACAAGTTGGCAGCCAGGATACGCAGCCCCCGCAATCGCCCCCCGCGACTAACTAAGGATCTCTACAAGCATATCCCCGAGAACCAGCGCGCAGAGTACATACGGAACCAGGAACACATTGAAACCACGCGAGTAGCCTACGTACAGCGGCAGCAGTTAGGGCGTGACATGACGGATATCCCGCCACCACCAATGCCGACGGAGCCTCAGAAAACGGTTGTCAAGCCGCAAGCGCCTACGACAGTTGCACAGCCGGTCCCTCCCATATCCTTGGCAACTTCAGCGACCAAGATTGACGTGGATACTCCAGGCCTCGACGACGTGAGATCGGTGATATCCAGCCACAGCCGAATCTCCACGACGATTAGCCCAATGGGAGAGGGTTTGGCTTGCCATTAGCTCCAGTTCATCTCGCAGAGAGCACGTACTTCTCCTGCCCATACTGTGGAATACTGTGTCTTGCGAGATATCTCTCCCAGGATCAATGGCGGTAGGTTCTCTCCATTTTTTGTAGGATCTGACCAACATGGGGCAGAATACACCAGATTCACGGCCTTCAGCCATATCAATGCACATATGAAGATTACGCGGATCCCGGCCGACTGTACGGCACGCGGCAAGAATGGATGGACCACGAAAACCAGCATCGCAGGGTTTGGCACTGCCATGTTCATGAGGAAGAATTCGAAACCCAACCAGATTACATGCAACATCTACGTGAAAAGCCACTCGAACACGCCCCCGAGGATAGTTCAGCAGAGATGGTAGCAGCCGTGGTTGGGGCGTCCTCGAAACCACACCGCGACTGTCCATTTTGCCCCACTGAATTCTCTGATGTAGCGACTATGCATAGACATGTAAGGTATCACCTGGAACGACTCGCTTTGTACGCTCTTCCCGACGTGGCAGACGGCGGCGAACTGGCGTCTGGCCAGTCAGGCCAGTCATCTTGACAGCAACCACGTGGTGGAGAATCTAGGACGACAGAATTCAGTCATTCATGACTTTACCAATGAGGAGGTGCAGTCTTTTTGGACATATCTGGTCGCGATGTTGGCGCTACCGAGGAACCCGGCCACATTCAAGTGACTCGGAAGGTTATTCAAGAACTCGCTGTTAAGTGGCGAGCAACAACGATGAGCGACAACGTGTACATCATGCAATGGATCACCTCGCCAATTTCGATTGATGAGACGGACAACTCACCTCGGACAGAAAACCTAGAAAGCGCCGAACGTGTCACGGATATCGTCGAGTCTCTTGAAGAGGATGCAGAATAGGCGCTGGACGGTGGATCTGACAACGAAAGGAATGATGAACGGCTCTTGAGAGCGGTTGTCAAAGGAGACGAGGCCGCGGTGCAATCACTCCTCGCCCAAGGCGCCAATATCCATGTAAAGAATAACTATAAGCAGACGCCTCTCCATGTGGCCGCCTCAACGGGACACAAGGACATTGTGCGGGTTCTCCTCGACCTTGGCGCGAGCATTGAGGCAAAGGATCACGAGGAGCTGACACCGCTGCATACAGCCCCTGCAAAAGGGAATGAGCAAATTGTGCAGTTACTCCTTGAACGGGGCGCCGACCCCGAGGCAGTCGACGATGACGATGAGACACCGCTGATATTGGCTGCTGAGCTTGGGCAAGATGCAATTGCGCAGCTCTTGCTTGGCCGGGGCGCCGATACTGAGGCAGTGGGTGGGATGTTTATCAAGGAGACGCCACTATCTCACGCCGCTCGACGCGGGCACGAAAGCATCGTGCGGCTACACGGTTGTATGTGGCCTTCATGGGAGAGAGCGTGGCCGTTGTGCAGTTTGTGCTTGACCAGGGAGTGTACCTTGAGCAGTGGGACGGGAACGCGAAGACTCCGCTTTTGCTGGCTGCTGAGCACGGTAGAGAAGGGGTTGTGCGATTGCTGCTTGATCGGGGTGCCGATATGGAGGCAGTGGATGACCGGCGCAGGACACCGCTGTCTTGGGCTGCTGGGGAAGGGCATGAGGCCGTTACGCAACTGCTCCTTTACCAGGGCGCCGCCATTGCGGCAATCGACTTATACGGCATGACGCCCCTTTTCCAGCCTGCCAGTGAAGGTCATGTGGCTGTTGTCAAATCGCCTCTCGATTGGGGCGGCATAGAGGCTGAGGTTGAGAATAGTAAAAAATCGCTGCTCTGTGCGATTCAGAGAGGTCACTGTACTATCGTACAGCTACTCCTGGACCGCGGCGCCAACGTCGATGGAGAGGACAACTCTAGCATCACGCCCCTATCATATGCCGTTATGTCTAGCAATGAGAGGATTATACAGCTGTTACTCGACCGCAGCGCTGAGAAGGAGACTACGTGAATAGAAAACCGAATACCTCTGTCATATGCCGCTGGGTTTGGCAATGAGACGGTTGTACAGCTGCTACTTGAACGCGGCGCCGAGAAGGAGACTAGGAGCGATGTTGACCGGACACCGCTATCATAGGCTTCGGTGGGGGGTCATGAAGCTGTCGGGCGTCTCCTGCTCGATCTAGGTGCTGATATCGAGACAGTAGACTGGGCCAAAAAGACTCCGCTGGCAATTGCTGCTGAGTGAGGCCATTGTCGCTTTGTGCAGTTGCTACTGGATCAGGGCGTTTTCGCCGAGCCAAGGAATATGTATGGCGAGACACCGCTGTGGGAAACCGCAGGTGAAGGGCATACAGCCATGGTACAGATCTCATAGACAACGGCGCCGACACTGAAATACAGGACGGTGATATGCAACGGCTTCTGCATATTGCGGCCAAGCATGGACACGAGGCTGTTGTGCAGATGCTCCTCAACAACGGCACTGCCATTGAAGTGCAAGACAACCAACGCCAGCGGCCTATGCATATGGCAGCCCAGCAAGGACATGCGGATGTTGTGCGGCTTCTCCTCAGCTCTGGCGCCTTCATTGAAGAGATAGGGGCCTCATGTGCCAAGTCGCCATTTCATCTGGCCTCAGAACATGGACATGAGATCGTCTCGCGCCAGCTCCTCGATCATGGCGCCGGCGCCGAAGTAGTGGATGACAGTGGACGAACACCGCTACTGTGCGCTGCCGCGGAAGGGCATGTAGCAGTGGTACAGCTGCTCCTTGATCGAGGCGCCCATCTTGAAGCTCATGATCTCAGTGGACGAAAATCACTATCGTTGGCCTATGTCGGGGGGCATAGGGCTGTGGTGTAACTGCTCCTTGATGCAGGCGCCGATATTGATAGTGCAGAACAAAGTGGACGATTGTCAGTATCGTTGGCCTCCGAGCAAGGGCATGTGGATGTTGTACACCTTCTCCTTGATTCAGGTGTTGACATTGAAGCGAAAGATGGACAAGGCCGAACATGGCTATCGTTGGCCTCCGAGCGAGGGCATGGGCTGGTAGTGCAATTGCGACTCGATCGGGGTGCTGATATCAGCAAAATGTACGTCGAGGAAATTTTGGACCGAGAGGCCCATCCTGGAGACACAGGATACCCGTCATGATCCAGAGGATATGATGCCGCAGCGCTCAAGGGTGACGACAGACGGATTTAAGCTTATTCTTGCGGAGCAATAGAGTGGTCGTATGCTGGTTTAAGTTGGCCATGGTCACATTTGTGTAATTAGTTCATCTTCGACATCAGAGACAGAGGATAACTCACATTGAATAGCATTACGTACTGTCATTGAATGTGATACTTCATGCTCAAACTACTTGATCCGTTCCTAAACCAATCAGCATCAACTTCCAAGAGAATCCTTCGTCCAACCACAGGGATAAAGGAACACTTCCATCCGCTTTTCCGGTATTATTGCCTTGGCAAAAATGGACAGACCATCATAAATTCGACAAACCCCTCGCTCGTCTGCTCTTTGACGCCTCAAAGGTTGTCAGCCACCGCACTGCACCTTAAGCGCCCTCTTCCACCGACATGATACGCATCCTCCGGCACCAGCTGTCTCTCCTGGCCGGGTGATTTTTGGCCTGCAGCAGGCGAGTTGACGCCGCAACCAACGCGTCGGGCATTTTCGAGGTGGACTTGATGTTCCCGCGCAACGACACCTATGCGCCCACCTCGATCCTACCTTTTGTTTTTGCTTTCCAAAACCCCAAACTCATGCAATACATCACTCCCTTTATTTCTTTTGGAGTGCGGGAGTACCCTGTAGACGGCGCGGACATTGTTGGCTTTGTCTTCGGCTATCCTTGGGGAAACATCTCTAGCACGAAGCTAGTGGATGTATACAATTCCCTTCCAAACCCTTTCTTTGCATACACCTATGCAAATGAAATCAACACCGAGGGTACCTGTGTGCTTGATTGGTCTGTAATTTAGGATGGCTGTACTGTGGAATCCCTCAGCCTCAATTCGTCGAACTTCATTCGCAATAGCAGATCGGGCTCTGTCGTCTTCACTACCAAACACTCCTCTCAAGAGATAGATCTTGTTAGCAACGGCCTGACTTGCACAGAGTACTCGTCGGTAGCCATCAACATCACACATACACTGCAGATCCCTAGTTCGGTGCAAGAGCACTGGCAGGGCACTGGTGAAACCTGTGGAGCTGTTGCATCCAGCACGCCAATCGCAAATCCTTCTCGCGTCCAGTTAGATGCTGAAACCGCCTCAAGCATGTCTTCTTCAATGGATTCCAGAGCAAGTCGTTCCCTGAATTCGCCCGTTGGCGTTGCGCAGCAATTGGCTATTGCAGGAGTGGTGCCCTTGGTAACTACAATAGCAGGATGTGGTGCATTATAAGCCAACTTGTCTTTGGCCCTTTGATCGTCTGCGGTTGTTGGTCTCACATAATCTCTTATATCCACGCCAGTACCTCACAGCACAGGGACAGACAAATATGCAATCGTCTCAATCCTGAAAGATACCCATAATAGACGACTGATTCGACGCAGACTGTAGTGAGCAGTCCACCATGCTAGCGATACACAGAACTGCACGGCGTGTCATTCGATGACAGTAGCCAGTCTCGCATTGGACGACTGGTCCCTTCGTACCACAGGTCAGCTGTTGAAGCTATTGATGTAAGCACCCATCGACTATTCCCTTGCGGTTCCGTGTAGATCAAGGAATCAGATGGCTCAGAGGAGACGGTTAGTTGGGTGATGGTGATATAGGGGCATGTGCTTCCATCACTCAATTCCAGCATGCCTGTGGGCGATGGTTGCCTACTTGGCGGCTGTTTGTATATGAGGCGTCCAGTATTATTGACGCACATGAGACAGCGACGGCGTCGTTGAGAGTAGTGGCAGCTTGCGGGTTCAGGATATCGGAATGCGGAACGAGACTCTGGATAGCTCATGTGTAAGTGAACAGAATCAGAGGCACAGCAGATAATGCAAGTGAGAACATCGCTTGTGGGAAAAGATGCGAGTCTAACTAATTGCTACAAGCAGGTCTGTCATAGATGGAGAGATAGTGGGAGCGAGTTCTGGCGAGAAGGTTGACCGTCAACAGGATGCCATACGACCCAAGCCATCAAATTTTGGAAGCTATGCAGGACACAAGCCCTCGACAATGACTACAGGATCGGTTTTCCCACGTAACTGCTCGGCACGCTGGAATTTCATGTTAACTCTTCAACAGAACTGACCCTCAACGTTACTTGTGGTGGGCGTCATGGAAATCAGTTGTAGGGGAACGTACCGATTAGCTCCAAATCTGTGTAGTTGGTTCAGACGTATTCAGAGCACCGGCGTGTGGGTACACGAACTACTGGTCTTTCGCAAAGGCTTTTGGCACATGCCAAGAAGCCGTCGGCAAGAATTAAATGGTCGTGCAGACAATGGAGGTTAGCACTGTGACGGATTCTGAGCTGATTTGGAGAGCAGGTTCAAGTTTTTGCGTGATGCACAGTTTCTACTCACATAGTATCCCGACACCCCATGGCTTGGCAAAGCATGGCCGCAAATGGCCAGACCTACACTTCCAAAGAATATGAAGTATCTGAATCAGTCAATGAAAGAATTGCCATTCAAAATTTTCGAGCTTGATTGTTGGGTTTCTGATTATTCTTAGCCTTGAAGCGGCCGGACCACCATACTATTAGGATGTAAGTTATGGATGCTTTAAACTATTTTAGTAGAACATCCGCCTCTTTTACTCTATAATTTAGTTATTAATTAGGTATTAGAGGAGCGAAAGGGCATGAGATCAACGAGCATGGGGTGGTATGCATGTTGGTGTGCTTTGGTCAGTTTCGACTGGTTGTCCATGTTGGTTGCTGCCTGTGTTTCCCGCGACATCTTCGCTTAGCCTTGCCCCTGCGAGCAGCGTTGGTTGCATTCCGGCACCGACCAAATGCGTCGTTTGACTCATCGAGGTCACGTCTGGCCATTTCGAAATGATCGAACTCATTTGAAAGTGCCTGCAGCTGATGCTGTATGGTGCCTTGAGGATGTCGTAGAGTCACCGCGTCGAAAAATTGGATAATTCGAGTAAGAAACTCGCTGGTTGGGTCAATCCGGTGACGATCTTCCTCTGACATAGCTGACCAACCAGTAAACGCAAGACGCGTCCGAGTTTGGGACGTGATCGGATGCCCGGGAAGCAGGCTAAGCAAGGCGAAGCTGTCCACCCATGCTGCCTAGTGGAGTTCCGTTCATCATGACGCACACTTCGAACCTGGTGCGTAGGGCTGTAATCGCGACGTAGGTTGTACCATCGGCGTTCTTGATGGCATGCGCCTCATCAAGAACCAGGTACTACCCCGTCGGCTTTGCACCATCCTGGTCGAAAATCCTGGACAGTAGCGTCAAGCTCGGTCTCTTGGGAATGCAATTCCTAATCCTATCCTTGTACTCGTCCATGCCCTGGAGGAATCTCTTGACTCCGGTGAGCTCTGATGCTACGTGGCTGTGAGGAGTGACGGCGATGTCGTACTTGAAGAGCTCTATCGGTGAGACTGGGTCGCCGACAAGACAAAGGGAGGACACGACTTGCTACATATGCGTTGTTAGTCCAGGTCACGTATAGCGGGCGTGGAAGTTTCTCACCTTGTCAAACATTGTGTCAATCTCGCTCATTCACTAACGGCAACAGGACAACAGCGAGATGGTCACAGAGTACAGGAGTTTGTGGACAACCTTGATGATGTCGGGGTTTGGCTGATTCGTATGCTCGTTGGCAATCTGTAGGAGCAAACCTGTTAACCCGTGCTTGATAAGCACAAGCGCTGGGATCATAGTTACACATGCCTTCAGCTCATGTGCAACCTTGATCGAAAATTCATCCGTCAATGGTTAATCAAATGCTAGGAAGGCGGTCACTCCCTCGTCGCTGGTGTGTGGTCCCTTTTGAAACCAAGAGAAGCGTTATCGAGAATATTAGCTAGCTCGTCCGGCGCAATGATGGCAGTGCATTGTTCAGCCGTTGTCTTGTTGATGGCGGCATGAAACTTGCACGCCGTTGTGAGGTTGGTCAGTCATTCCTTTCCTGGTTTAGCTTAGTGTTGCTGTTTTAGTCTTGTCGATGTTGTCCTAGAACTCGGGATAGAAGAAACTTGTTGGGTTTCAATGACTCGTGGAGAGAGTCAACTACTAGACGGCTGACCGCTCACGTAGAACTTGGCCTGAACAACAATATAATCGCTAACAAGAATGAGGACCGTATGACGCTAGGGTCTCGCCGCAGGGCACACCGTTTCTCTCGGGCCACGTCCCTGGCCTTGTCCATTGCGAAACCGGTCGACTTGCACTTGTCGGAGCAGTCGCCGAGGATCAATACGACTTCGAGGTACAGCTTTGTCTTTTCATGTAGGATAAGCTTTTCGTTGATTGGAAGAATGGAGCATGGGCCAGACTTGTGTGGGCCATCGGTCTCGGGATTGTACTTGGCCGTCGTCGCTTTCTTGCGTTTCGTCGTGGGCTTGCCACTGAACAAGGGTACACCTTTTGGAAGGGTTGTCGCCTATAGTTTCTGTCATCATCTGTTCAAGGGCAGTGGTTTGTGCAATGTCATTGGTCCCATCGATAACCTTCTCCTAAGCTGGGTTGAGATCGGCTGTTGCCGACTAGCTCTTGGACATGGCGGTATCGTGAGTGAAATGACGGCGTGATGAAACAAGAATGGCTGCACTAGACCCTGCTTCGCGCGTATCGCAGGCGTCACCAAGGATGTTGTGATGTGTAGGTGTAGGAATTGGGCTGCCGAGCGGCCAAAAATAGGTACCTAGGTAGTGCTGGTGATCAAACACGTGCAAGGCAGCAAACATTGTTGAAAATCCGACTCATAACTTTAGGGTTGTGGCCATAAAGATACAGCCTCAGGCAAGGAGTCGAGCTCAAGACGCTTACTTGCTCAGATGTCAAACCTTCAAAATCTCAATGTTGATGATCTGATAAATGTGGCGTTTGGTGACAAGAAGATCAGAGCTGGAGAGGATCATGGGGAAGTTTCCGGAGGGGAGGGCGAAAACGAGGATTAGGATGTTAGCAATCGCCCATGACCAGCATGATATAGAAACAGGCTACAGGACGAAGCCAAACACCACACACCACACACCGTCAACTTACCCTCTGTCTCTTTGTCATATTAAAACATAAATTATAAATCTTAAGGGCTACTTTAGTAGAATATCAACTTTATTCAGGGGAGCTTCGTTTTATAATTTAGTCATTGTTCACTAAAGGAGTGAGTTAGTTAGCTTGATTAAAGAGGCAAGTTGATGTGTGGTGCTTTTTCCCCAGAGGACAGGGTGAACGAAAGCCCCAGAAATAATCAAGAATCCCGCAGTCAAGCTTGGCGGTTCCGATGAATGGTGATTCTGGATTAAAACCATGAGTTCATCCGAAAAGTCGTGTGCAATGTCACACGTGGATGTCCGATCAGGCGCCGTTGGCAGACAATCGGCATGTCCTGAGTTGGGCAGCCGTAAATTAGGCAACGAATAGCTGCTCATTCTGCAATTCCTGTATCAATTGAGCTCGTCTAGAGCTGGTCAAGCGCATCCTTGCCACAGCTATTCCGCAGATGAAGCACAGCGCAAAGTCGAGTTCACCATCACCAATACAATCCCTGAACTCAGAGATAGGCCTTAAAGTTGACGTCCTATCTCGGAACCTGATTCAAATCAACGAGGTATGTATCACTGCAAGTGGATCGATAGGTGCATGGAACTGGGATAAACCCCTACAGCTCGCGAGTCAGTTTCCCGCGGGAAACCATTCCCCGGCAATAGACAGGCAAAGGAACACGAAGCTATCTCTGCTTATCCGAGCTAGTGTCATCACTATCAACCAGACTCCACCAGACTCTATCAGTTCTCCACCACAGGTCGTGTGCCGCTGTCCTTACCCCAGATCAGCCCGTTTCTGGGGTCGTCATGAGTCGAACCCCTCAGGCAAGGATGCCGTTGCCAACGAACACAAAAGGCGGCGTGGTCGCTGGTTGATGGGATGGATCGACTCTGGATCAACCTGGATCTCACTAGATCTTGCCTGGTTGGAGATTTCTCAAACACTCGACTGAACCATCTTGCCTTGACTTGACCACAATGGCTGACATCAAAGTTCACGACATTGAAAAGCGCCCCGTCGAAAATGACGACGTCGAGGCCGACCTCAAGAATGGCACCATTACCGACCTCGACGAGGCCGAGCTGTTCCTTCAGCAGCATGGCATCGCTCACTCTCGCCTTCAAGAACTCATGGCCGACGAGACGGCCCTCAAGAAGCTTCGGCGCAAGGTCGACTGGTCCCTGATGCCATTGCTTTGCGGAACGTACCTCCTCCAGTACGTCGATAAACAGGCCCTCGGATACTCGGCCGTCTTTGATCTCTTTGACTCGACGGGTATGACGGCCGACCAGTACAGCTGGATGGCGTCCATCTTTTACTTTGCCTACCTCTTTGCTGAGTGGCCGGCCTCATATCTCGCCCAGACTTTGCCTACTGGCCGCGTCGTGAGCGCCTGCGTCGTCATCTGGGGCACCATCCTGCTCTGCACCGCCGCCGCCAAAGACTTTGCCGGCCTGGCCGCCTGTCGCTTCCTGCTGGGCACCTTTGAGGCCGTCATCACCCCAGCCTTTATGCTCATCGTCTCGCAATGGTTCCAGCGCGAGAAGCAGCCTGCTCGTGCTGGCCTCTTTTACTGCTTCAACGGTTTCGGTAGCATGTTTGGAGGCATCCTGTTCTACGGCGTCGGCCAGGCCAAGGGCTGGGATGTCTGGCGCATCATTTACGTGCTTTGCGGCGGCCTGACTGTCTGCTGGGGCGCCGTCCTCTTCTTTTTCCTGCCCAACAACATTCTTGACGCCAAGCGATACACTGTCGAGGAGCGCGCCATGCTGATTGCCCAGAGCGCCGCCAACCGCACCGGTGTCCTCAGCCGCAAGATCAAGACGGCCCAGATCAAGGAGGTTTTCTGCGATGCCCAGATCTGGCTGCTCTTTTTCTTTGTCCTGCTCAACGAGACTGTCAACGGTGGCATTGCCAACTTTTCCAAGCTCATTGTCAAGGGCTTTACCAAGGACGCCCTCCTGACTACGGCCTACGGTATTCCATATGGCGCCTGCACTGCCATGTTTATGTTTACTGGTCCGTTTCTTGCCAGTCGCGTCAAGAACATTCGCACTATTGTCATGGCCGTCTGGCTTTTGCCAACCCTCGTTGCCGTCTGCCTCTTCTGGCAACTTGACCGAACCAACAAGGGTGGTCTCCTTGCTGGATACTACATGGTGAGTTTCCTGTCTCTAATGCTTGAATGTAGCTGACCAATTAGTGTGCTTCCTTTATCGGCTCTCTCATCGTGGCCCTTCAGATGCCTGCGTCCAATGTCGGCGGCTACACCAAGCGAACCACGGCCACAGCCTTTGTATTTTTGGCCTACTGCATTGGCAACATTATCGGTCCTCATGCATTCCTGGGTTCCGAAGCGCCCATTTACCAGACTGGTTGCAAGCTCATCATTGGCTGCACTGCTGGCCAGGCCGCCATTGCCATGGCGCTACGTTACGTGCTCATCCGCCGCAACAAGCTCCGCGATGCTCAGGGACCTGTGAATGATGCGACGGAGGATGTGCTGCAGGACCTCACAGATTTTGAGAACCCAAACTTTAGGTACTCATACTAGAGTTACTTAGATTAGATGTTTAGTTGCACAATTTGATGATGATTCTAAAGACCTTTTGTTCGTGTTTCAAGTTACAGGTTCCGCCACCATCCATTCTGTTGTTGACTGGAAGTAGCCACCCACCACCGTTGTCTGCATGAAAATTTAGCCCAAGGCAGGCGGCAGGCATGTGTGTTGGTGAATTTCAGCTCTCCTGACGTCATTGCCTCATCTCGAACTTCACAGGGCAACAGCTACCACGCTCGATGACTGTTCTTTGATCCCTGCCGACCTAAACCTCCCATTTTTCCTGACCAATTCTCCCATTTCTTCTGTCTAATCCTCCCACTGTTCTGCCTAATCCTCCCACTTTGATGATACCCTCCACCAAAACTCGCACTGATCTTCTCCCCATGTATAGTCTACAAGTTGAGAGGCGATGCCAACTCCAGTACCACCAGCTCTCTCATCGTTGCCGTCTCCCATAACCATGGTGAGTCCCTTTCCTCCCTTCCAACCCTTCCATTCTGGCCGATTGGCAAACTTGCCCTTGATCACGTTGGGATCTCCCTTGGTGATGAAGCTGGTGCAGTAGGCGTGGAAGTTGCCTGCCACCTCATCTTGTGCTTGGGAGATTTCGCAAACTTCCTTGTTGTACGTCTGGTATCGCATCTGGTCACCGTGATTGGCACCAAACAGGGCCGTCTTGTTCAGCGCCCAGTGATACAAGAATACAGGCTCTTGGTCCGAGGGAGACGTGGCCCAGATCGCCGTCTGCCGGACAGGACACGTGTATGCATAGTGACCATATGCAGCTTCCAGACGGCGGTACTGAGACCCAACACCCTCGATCCCTCGTGACTCGACATACGGGGAGGTGGGATCGGTCGCAGGGTCAGGGTACAAAGCTTCCAGCTGGGCAAACTCGGCATCGGAGAGATGAGGCAGCAGCGTGCGGAAGAAATGGCCAAAGTCCTTGGACTTGTCTGCTGACTTGGGAGCATAGTAGGCGCCTTCGTTGTGAGCAGACCCGGTGAGGATGGGAACCCGATTGAATTCCCCTGACTTCCAAGCATCCAGCGGCCGCCTCGAGATGACGTTTTTATCCATGACAGGCTGCCATGCCCATCGATTGGAAGGTTCGGATCGAGCAAATACCGCTTTACCTGCCTTGTCGACAGTTTCAGAAGGCAAACCCCGAAGGCAGCTCAGGATCTTGGGATCCAACAGGTTCTTGAAATGAGCGCAGGGCGTCAGATCCAGCAGCTCTCGGAAATGCTGGGTATTGAGACCGGCCGACGGAGGATGGACAGCACGGGCGGTATGGGCGCCAGAGTCTAGGATCGCCTTGTTGAAGAGTCGCTTCGGTTGGTTAATGTCCATAATGAGATGGCCAATCTGCGCTTGTTAGCCTGGGTTGACGGAAAGGTGAGAACAAAACTCGAAGACATCAACTTACACCGTGAGCCGCAGCGCTTAGTCCCATGATTGTCACATCGTTGGGATCACCGCCGAATGCTTCAATATTCTCCTGGACCCATTCCAGCGCAGCATACATGTCCTTGAGACCGAGGTTCAACACATTCTCCTTGTCGGTCAATTCAGTATTCAGACCACCAAAGACGCCGATGCGGTATTGCATGCTAACGGCAATGAATGGTTCTTCGGAAAAGGCCAGCATCGAATGAGTGTTGTGCATGCGCGCGGCACCACGGTTAAAGGCACCGCCCGGGATAAGGACTGCAACAGGGAGTTTGTCTTGAGACTTGCCGGGTCTCCTCCAGATGTTGATGGTGAGGCAGTCCTCGGATTCATAGTCGGGACCAAGTATGGGATCTTCGAGGAACGGAACGAGCTGAACACCAGGACATCTAAACAGTTAGTTACGTCGCACGCACATCGCAACGAGACATACCTAGGACCCAGGTAAAAGGCCCGATGAGTGTCATTGCTTGAAGCAACGGGCTCAGCAGGAAGAAAGCGACGCTCGCCAACAGGAGGAATAGCAAACGGAATGCCCATGAAACCTTCGAGAGGTTCTGGAAAACCATCATCGATCATGCGACCAACAATGGTTCCCTGGCGGATCGTGACAGACGGAAAGGCATTGCTTGACTTGGAGCTGTGCAAGCTAGGGTAACCTGCAAGGACGGCAGCCAGGACAATTGGAATGGCAGCGAGCCAAGACAACGGCACGCATTTGGTACGTTTTTCCTCAGCCATCATGGACGTCTGATCTGATTCCTGCCGTTTCGTCCATCGCGAATTGCTCGATAGATAAGAGGCTAGTTGCCCGCGGCGTATCATGGCTTCATGATCGACGGTGGAGTCATTGTGGATTCGGTCATAACTTGCCGACGAGTGTTTATCAGCCCCGCGTCATCCTGTCAGTTTCCATCGAGGGGGAGTGGGCCAGCTCTCGCGTGGACATGGTGATGGTTGAAGTACGGTGGTTGATTTGAAGCCGAAGCGGAGAAACCCTGGAACGGGGGTTAAAGAAGAGCCGACATCGCAGTTTTCCGCGGGAAACAGCGGAAGTCGGTTGGAGCTCTTCAACCACCGGGATGGCGATATGGTAAAGTTGGTGAGCTGATGTCTTTCTAGCATCGCCTCAAGGCTATGCTTATTGTGTACCAAGTGTGCTATACTGTCGCTAATTAAGAGAATGCAGAGCAATGCAACAAGAGAATGAACGAGCGACGGAATGCACGATGGTAAGAGATTGCAACGTGCGATGGGGCAGACAATGCAAAAAGACAATGCAAAAAGACCAATGCCAAACACCAACCAACAAACAAGACTACGCAGACTGACAAACGCCGCCAATGCAAACCGCCATGCAACACAAGCTAAATGACAATTCCTCGTTGCTTCCATCCTCCTGGTCCCCTCCAAGCAAACAACAACATGGCGCAACCAACCCAGACAGTGATGCTTTCTGCCCAGAACGTCGACGAATAGCAGTGCTGACCGTGGCAGAATAGATCCCGATCTTGTCCTGGGGATGACGATTTGTTGGCACCTGCTTGGTACACGGCCGAATACACGAGTCCCCAAAACGTGGAACCCAACGCAGGCAACGTAGCAATGATGCCAAAGTTGGTGGAAAAGTTCTCAACTCCCCAGATAATGGTGACAATCAATGGAGTCAGGCTGAAAATGGCTCCGTAGCCGGCTCCGACCAATCCGGACACCATCCAGAAGCGTTCTCCATGATCTTGGACAATGCCAGACGCTAAAATCACCAATCCTAAAGACAGCATAATGCCAAAGGAGAGGAGAAAGGCAACGCGCGAAACGACAAACCGTGTAGCTGCCACGTGTCGCTGCGGTGTAACTTGCACATGTTGCGTCTGAGGAGACGGGGCTACCAAATCGGTGAGGGTGCCGATGAGGATCCGAGACAGTGTGCTCGTGACACCAAAGATTGACACGTGCGTAGCGGCCGACGTGCGGTGCCCCAAGCCTTCAGACGTAGGGGGCGTGAGCGTACCGATGACCGTTCCAAGATTGTTGATGAACGCCTCGCCAGGACCGACCATGAAGAGAAAGGCCAACGCAAACGGCCACATGGTCCGGTCGGTGAGAAACTGTCGTGTCTCAGCGTTGAGAACCCAATTCTTCTTCCACTGCGCGTCGTCGTCTTTCGATGGGTCCAGCAGCGCCGCATCCTCTTCGGCGTGATGGTCGACTGTACCGTAGCTCACTGATCGTCCAAGCAAAGCGCTTCCGTCTAGGAGGCCGCTATGCTCCAGCTCCTCGATGGCTTCGTCGATGAGATCCTGCTCGTCCACGATCCTCAAGGCCACTGTTCCGATGACTCCCAGGGCGCAGTTTAAGATGCCGAGAAACACAAAGAAACGAAACACGTCCAAGTCGCCGATGGAACCGTCTGCCCGTCTCTCAGTAAACAACCGACTGTTGCCAACCTGACTCAGCCACATGGGACTCAGTCCAAAAGACGTAATGGGCATGGCCAGCGCAAGTCCGCGGTATTTTCCCTTGCCAAAGTTCTTTGCGCACGATGACACAGCCGCCATGTAGATGGAGCAGGAGGCGATGCCGATGAAGACGAATGCAAGCATCATCAGCGGCAGCGACCAGGCGCCGTCGGCATCGAGAATGTTGTCATGGTATTGAAGGTCCAGCTTCCGATAGACTCCCGCTGCTAGGCCATAGCCGCTGCCAAAGAATACAGCCGCCAACAGGGCCAACGGCCTGATTCCGACTCGGTCGCAAATGTATCCGAGAATCGAGATTGGAAGGTATAGAGCGACGGAACCGGCGATGGCGACGGCATTGACTTGAAACTGCGTATAGTGTAGGCGTGATTGGAAGAGCGGCGCATACAGCGAAAAGACGACAATCGAGCCACCGCCCAAGGCGCAGAGGTTGGCCGTGATGAAGGAGATGAGTCGGACAGTACGCTTCGTCTTCCGCCATCGCCGGCCGTCTACTTCGGAAACAGATGACGCATAGCTGGAGCTGTAGATGGATGTCTGGTCAGTGTCGCGTCCGACAAGAGGTTCGCGCTCGGCAGACGTCGGCATCGTGATGGCGGAGGCTGTGAAGATGGAGAGTCTCACCAGGACGGACGGAATGATAAGGCCTCCACTATCACGTCAATGCGAGTCACTTGAGCGCCATGACCCACGTCATTCGTTCCTACCGCCGATTTCGCAGTCACGTGCCACCCCATGTGTCAACCGCACCAAGTTGACACAGTTGGTGGGGTATTGATTCGACCTGGAGACTGGCATTGCTCGATGACGCTCTCGTTTTGGCTTTTCATTGGTGATTTGAATCTCGGCGAGTTTGAGCATCCACATGCCTGCGGTCGTCGGCACGAAAATGTAGTCGTCGCTCTGAAACAAGGGTCCTGTGGGGAATTCGCTGTCAAAGTTGAGGTCCACTGGTCCGGTTGTTTGCATCGGGAACCGGCGCGACAGGATGCTCCCGATGGGATGCAGAATCTGCATACCTGCTTCATAGTCGCTATTCCATACTAATAGCAGGTCCTGGTTCCAGAGGTGCACGCCCTTTAGAAATGATTCCATCGTGTGCTGGATGCGGTTTCCATACTCCCCGTTAGTATCCCAGACAAGCCTTTTCCTGGGACCCTCGTAGTAGTGTTGGGAAAATGTTTGACCAAGGACGTTGAAGGTGATGGCTCCCCAGTCGCCGGGTCTCCATGTATGACATTTGCACAATTCCGCCGGCCCATGAAACTTGCCTTGTAGCCGGTAGATGCCTAGGGAGTAGGATCCAAAGTTGTCGGATTTTTGCGCATTAAAATCCATCTTGACCCAGCTGGTATTGCTTGCACAGGCATCGTCGGCATTCGTGAGAGGGTTTGCAATGGATGTCTTTGATTGCCAGACTGGGCAGGCGTCTTGAAACTTGGCAACAACAAAGGTGTACAGCCGTGGATCTATACAGTCAGATGGTTCGTTCAAAGAGGGGATAATTTACCTGGCTGGACATGCTCATACAGCCAAACGGCAAATACAATATTGGATTGCGTCGGGTGGAAGAGAAGCGCTGGCACTCCAGGACTCCGACCCAGAGTTTCCACTCTACTGAGATCCAGTTCCCTTGCATTGCCCTCCCCCCAGATGGTGATTTCGCCAGCGGTAGTCACAACACCTATGGATTCGTTTTGGGCGTAGCAGTGGCTCACCGTTCCAGACAGGTGTAGGGGTTTGGTTTCTCCCGATTCCATATGCGTAATGCATCTACTTGCATTAGCATGGAAGAGATGAGCGCACTAAACTTACACTACGTTGCGACCTTGGGAATGTTGTCTGACGATGAGCTTGTTGCTAGCTGCCAACAGCTGGGATTGGGTCTGATTCAGCGGACTCCCAGCAAAACGGTGACGGGTTCCCTCTTGCAGATCGTCTACAATGACAAGGTCTCGACTCGGTTGCCATGTCATCTTTCCATTGGCATAAAAAACGTTAAAGTCGCCAGTAACAATGTCAGGGCCATGGCTGATTGTTGACCGAGGCCGGACGACGTTTCGAAACATTTGACTGTCCCAAGTCATGTCCCAGAGTATCATGTTCTTGTCAAAGAACCGGGCTATCTGTCGCTGTTTCTTTCTTCTCATGGCGTCGAAAAACAAATGTCGCGATGTTTCTGTAGGGAATGTTTCAAGGACTCCAGGAGCAAAGCGTTTACAGAGGCATGTCCAGACCGCACCGTGTGACCAGGCGATGGTCCATCCTTTGGACACCAAGCGACAGGCGATGGCATCTTCCAAGTCTAGGTGAGGAATGAGGTCGCAGACGATTTCCGGTGGTAGGTCTTGGAGGCCGGCCAGTTTGATGCGTCTGTCCTGTAACAAATTTCGGACATGTAAAAGCTCCCACGGCGAAAGACTTGACACGAATTGATGCAACTCGGCTTTCCTCTCCGGTTGGATTCCAGAATCAACAGGTGCCATGTCTGCGGTGTTTGGGGCAAGTTGAAAGCATGCGCAACCCTCAAAGTAAGCGGTCAATCATGTGACCCGCATCAACGTCAACAATTTGAACAGACAATTAATTCTTTGGTATATTTGCCCACCATGCCTTGATGCCTGCAACATCGCACCAAGTCAGGTGCGTTGGATCCTGGAACCACCATCGGCCTCGGTCGCTTGCATACTTTTTGAGACTGCCGCCATCAAACCGATGATTCTTGACGCCCAGGAGGAGTACAGCGCTTCCAACGTCGGGTATAAAATCTTCAGGATCGAGGAATACTGTTAGATGGACTTGTTTTGATGTTGAGGGATCGGTGAGTCGCGCGGTGCGTTGTCGGTGCGGGGCGAGATTGGACGCTTCAACGGGAGATAGCGACGCAACAATGGCGAGCACGTTGCAGGACCAATTTTGAGCGTATGGGAGATGAGGAATGGATCGCAGTGTGGTGAGCTTTAGAGGCATCTGGGGATCATGCCAGTCACGAGCGAGAGCGACAGGCTGGGTTTTGGGCTTTTTGGGGTATGCTAGGACGTCAAAGGCTTCAAAGGCTTCCTCTGCTGCGTCCGAGTCTTGACTTGCGTCCAATGATCTTGGGGTCTGGTCTGAAAGCTGATTTGAAGGGGCGTCGGTTTGGTTTGCTGGCTGATCGATTTGATCCGTCGGATCGGGTTGAGGATCGGGCTGAGTAGCACGGTACGAAGCGTTCCACCCAACGGCGACGAGATCTTCTAGAACCAGGTACACCAGAGGGCCAGACTCTTTCAACCTGAATTGAAAGCTCTCGCATTGTATATATGACCCCACGGAAATGTCTCCCGTCTGGATGAATCGGTGTAAATTCTCTGGAAGGAGAGCCTGGATGCACAACACTCCGTCACCCAGTAACAATCGGATGGCCTGCCATCTTCCAGAGCTGGATACCGAGACGCGATCAAGCCCTTCGACGAGGAAAATGGATCCAGGGACGCAATATCGAGTTCGTAAAATCTCTCGAATGACGGGAACGAGTTCAAACGGGTCGCCCAGGAAGGTGACGGCAGGGTTGAGTGCTGGGACAGGAACAGGCATGATGATGACAAAGTCAAGTTACCCAGTGCGGTTGATGCGACACGTGGGTTCTAGCTGACCTACCACGAGTCCACGAAAGCCTACCTATCGACGAGAGAAGACGATCAATTCAGGTTGGATTTTAATTGACTTTAATCGATGAATAAGAAACATGACGTGAATACCCGACAATCGAACCCGGGTAGTTTCTATTGATGTGGTGGAGATCCATCGGATCACGTTTTTCCCTCACGCACCAACATGGACAGTCCCTATTCGCGAGAATTGACAGTCGCCTTTGGCGCTCTGCAAGGAGCGGCTCAGCTGAGCCAGTCTATTATATCGTCAAAAGATAAAGGTGTCATTGAAAAAGATGATTTAAGCCCTGTGACGGTGGCCGATTTCGCTGTCCAAGCCCTCCTTACCGCAACCATCAAGGACGCATTCCCAGAGGACCGAGTAGTCGGAGAAGAGGATGCATCCGATTTGAGAAAGAATCCCGCACTGATGGAACGTGTATGGGACCTTTTGAATCACAGCAGCGGCGCCCACAAGTTGCCCGCCACTCGGGATCGAATGTGTGACTTGATTGACGAGTGCGGCTCCAACAGCCCAGGATCAGGACGAACCTGGGTATTCGACCCCATAGATGGAACAAAGACGTACGTACGCGGAGAGCTCTACGCCATCAACATGGGGCTCTTGCTCGACGGAAAGCAGGTGGCTGGCATTGTTGCGTGTCCCAACATGTCCATGGACGCAATGGCGCCGCTACGAAACGAAAACATTGATCCTACGGGCCAAGGATGCATCGTCTTTGCTGTCAAGGACCACGGTGCCTACATACGACCCTTGAGAAGCAATGCAGAGCCAAAGAAACTGGCTTGTCACGCCAATAACCAGGACGTTCGTTTCGTCACCTCTGTCAGCATCGTCGACTCGGCCTTGGATGGTGTCCACGAGGTGGTTGCCGACCGACTCAACGCTTCCTATCCTGGCTGCGATCTTGTGCCCTGGGTTCTCCGATGGGCAGTTTTGGCCATGGGCCTTGGCAACACAACTGTCTGGGTATACAACCGCAAAGACAGATACGCCAAGGCATGGGATCACGCAGGAGCCATGCTGTTATTTGAAGAGTGTGGCGGCACGATTACCGACGTCAGAGGGAAGCCGATTGATTTGTCTGCAGGGCGAAAGATTTGTGCCAACTTTGGCTTTGTCGCTGCACCAGCTGACATTCACGGTCATGTTTTAGAGGCGGTGCAAAAGGTTCTTGTTGAGCAGGGAAAGCAAGAGTGGTTGGATTGACTATAAGCCTGCGGGTAGGCATCTAGAGTTTATATTGACTGAGCCACGCGATCCATTGAGCCTAGATTTGAACTTTCTCCGTGTCACGATGTTCGACCTCGGCTTCAGCATCCTCAATTTACCTCCAGTCACGTTTTGTGATTGATTCGCACACGACAGCAAAAAATTTGATGAGACTGGGATTCGAACCCAGGAGGATTGCTCCACCAGGAATGAGGTGTTAAGGTGACCTTAACCTGACGCCATAACCAACTCGGCCATCTCACCAGATGGTCTCGTGGATCCGCTTGTTACAATGGACGGGGCAGTTTGTTAAGCAGTAGAAGTATTCCGACCGTTCTTCATAGTACGGTGCATTGGATCGTACCATTACTAGAATCATAATACATGTCTCCTCGATGCTGTCTACTTGGAGGATTGGTGCATTGGATCGTTGCAGTCGCTGAGCATTCGTCGAGCATTCGCCGAGCAGCTATCGAATTTTTATTATAGTACTTGCTGGATATAAGGCGAATATTTGGTGAACGTTCGGTGACTGTTCGGGGGATTTAAACTGGCAGGTTATCATTCGATATATGAGATATAGCGTTCAATGGTGGTGTAAAGGCGATAGTTATTATCCTGATTCCAACATCTCATGTCGTTGACGGGAACATACTTGACAAGCAAGTTCTTAGCAACTATGCCATCGCACTTGTATGTGAAATGGTAGTTTACAAATGAATATGCTGTGGAATAATGAAACCCTGCTAGCTCAACTGTCCCTGTCAACTCTATGCTCTGCTGAAGAATCACTGTCTGATCCTTATAGAAACAACCAACCCCCATCCAGTCTTACTCTCCCAGATGCCCATTTCATTCTCCCGCCGAAACGTCACCTCCTCGGCCTTGACCGTCATTGAAACTTCTTCCTCTTCATTCCGAGGTGCCCGGGATGGTAGTGGCGGTGGGGTTGTTACATCGGGTTTCTTAAACATGCCCCAGCCACTCGCCTTCTTTGGTAGAACTTGTGCGATGATAGGTACAGGTGCAGCCCTTCTCGGCCGTTCTGGTTGTAGATATTTGGCTAGTCGAGATGCCATTTCGTCGTCGGACCACCATAGCGATTCATCTGATGTACTGGGCACAGGGTTGTCCCATCTACCCCAGTCGTCAAATTCCCTTTGTCTGGGTGTTTCTGGCTTCCCTTTGGAATCTCCCTTGAGCTTGACATCCTCACGAATCCTCACAACTTTGCGAGTTTGATCCTCATCGCTGAATATCCACTCCTTTCCCACTGAGCCATCTGGGACCATGGTCATTTCTAGTAGCCTCGGCGGACGGTTCATTGTGGTAATGCTCTGGATGAAACTTTCAATGTGAGGGACCAAGAGGGCTAAGATTTCGCTATCCCGTTCATCGCGTTCCGAGGTTCTGACAGCCCGAGCTGACGAGATGCGTGAAGAAATGTCTCTGAGGTGAGAGGAGAAAAGTGGCGGGACTGTGTGCGATGTATGCGACGATGGAATTGTTGGAGAATACGGTGGTGGCATGTCCCCCTCGACATCTCTGCTTTGTTTCGACATGATGGCTGACCAGTGTTCAACTCTGAAGAACTCGAGAACCATACGGGGTATACGTCAGGGAGACACAACAAGCTGCCAAGCTCTCCTGATCAGCCTCGTGACTGTTGTTCGCTTGGTTCTGTCGGAGCGCGGCGGTAAGGCAGTCCAATGATCTCGTGTTGAATGTTGCAGCCTTGAAAGGGCGTGATGTGGGGCGTGGGGTGAGGCTTTGGGAGGCGCAGCACTAGCTGAAGATTATGACAATGGTCCGCGCCCAAGCCTTGGCGTGGTTAGGCTTTCAGTAAGGCAGCCAAATCAAGATGACTAGCATTTACAGATGCACGTGGTGGTTAATGAGTTTGTGATTGCAGAAAGGTTCGGTCAACTAAAGAATATGTCGGTATTGTAGAGTGTGAGCCTGACAGAGCGCTAGAGCTCATTCCAGTGGACTCCGGTGGACTCCAGTAGACTCCAGTGGACCTCCACTGTCCTCCAGCGACACATGATACATGCAACACAAATAAAGTCCTCACTGCAGCTGGGCGTGCCACCCCTGCATCATAGGCGGTTGATCCTCCAGACTCAAACAATCATTGCCTCCGCTGCAACACATGTTCGGGTCTCCGGCATGATTTGAATGAGTGGGTGGTTAAATCATGCCCAAGTGTAGTGACCAGTGCGATTGGGCATTCTGGGCGTTTGCACTCATTGGCTATACATTTGCGGGGTCAGCCTTTACAGGGCTGTGCTCAGAGAGCTCAGGTCTGCTCATTCCGCAATGACCACTAACAAACAGCCTAGGCCAAGGGTCTGCGCTGTAATGATACGCTGTTCGTCCAACGCTTGAACATGTGGACATTGCCAGTTCACTGCCTCATTGTCATTCAATCCATGCCAATCATGATCCAACACAAGAGGGCAATTCCCTCGGAGATGTGTCCTCAAGGTTGACGATCCTCGAGGTTCGATGGCAAGTCACTGCCTCTTACATCGTCACGAGACCCAAGTAAGCTTCTGGGGCCCTTGGGAATCGAAGGCTTCTGGAACAAGTGTAGTAACTAGCATGCAACCAGGGCGCACACTGCCTCGCCGGGCTTGGCAAACATATGAATGAATGGGAATGGTTTACAGGGCTCCAATGAATGCCTGACGAGAGGCTTTGAGGGTTTGCTGCGGGAACACCAAGGTGTCAGCCACACACACCATTTGAAGCCGTGCATAAAAGAGACACCATCCCCCCTCTTACCTCAGACTTCATCCCAATAATCGTTCTTCATCTACACATTCATCTCAGAATTGTTTGAGGTAGCAATCGTAAAATAGTCTCGGACATCATCACCAGCCATCACCCATTCACCCATCCACCTCTTTATTGATACCCGACGACATCTCAACCATCACCATGACTTACAGAATCTCTGCCCCAGATGAGTACCTTGCCATTACTGGCATGGGAATCCCAACCGTCAAAATCACAAAGGCGACTTGGGTATGGCCACTTCAGCGATGCACTCGGTTTAGGTACGTTCCATCTCATCTACACCTTGTGCTTGGCTAACATCACCAGCGTCCAACCACAGGACTATGCCATGGATCTACAGGCCATGACCAAGGAGAAGCTTCAGTTTAGCTTGCCTGTTGTCTTTACTGTTGGCCCTGATGTCAACCAGCGCGGGGCTAATACCCGTGCTCCTACCGATTATGACGAGGTTGAAAACGCTGGGCATCGCGAGGACCGCGGTGACGCTCTTTTGAAGTATGCCATGCTTCTGGCCAACTCTGACGGCAATGGCGAGCGTTCTGAGCAGCGAATCCACGTCGCCAACATTGTCAAGGGCATCATTGAAGGCGAAACCCGTGTTATTGTCTCTAGCATGACCATGGAAGAAATCTTTACCGAGCGTGAGGTTTTCAAGAAGCGCATCTTCCGCAACATCCAAGGCGAGCTCGACCAGTTTGGTTTGAAGATTTGGAACAGCAACGTCAAGGAGCTCAAGGACGCGCCCAACTCCAACTACTTTGAGTCGCTGTCTCGCAAGGCTCACGAGGGTGCCACCAACCAGGCCCGTATCGACGTGGCCGAGGCTCAGCTCCGTGGTAACGTCGGAGAGTCCCAGCGCAAGGGAGAGCAGGAGCGAGAGATTGCCAAGATTAATGCCGAGACGGCCGTGGCCAAGACGGAGCGAGACATTGAGCGAGCGTCGGCCGAGGCCCATCTCGACACCAAGCGCACTACCCTTACGCGAGACGTCGACATTGTTCGTATCACCGCCCAGCGCACTATCGAGTCCAAGGACGAGGATCTCAAGAGGGAGGTCGAGCTGAAGCGCGCTGGCGCCGAGATTGAGCGTCTGCGAGCCACCGATGTTGTCAAGGCCACCATTGCCCGCGAGAGCAAGCAGCAGCAAGCCGACGCTGAGGCATACGCCATCGAAGCCGATGCCCGCGCCAACCAAGAGGCCAGCCAGCGCAAGGCCGACGCTGCTGCCTACCAGACCAAGATCTCGGCCGAGGCCCAGGCCGACGCTCACTTTCAGCAGACGACCAAAAACACCGACGCCGCCACCTACAAGACGCGCAACGACGCCGAGGCCTGGAACTTTGCCGCCCAGAAGCGCGCCGAAGCCGAGCTGGTTCAGAAGCTCAAGGAGGCCGAGGGTATCTCTGCCATGGCCGACGCCTACGGCAAGCTGTCGAATGCCTTTGGCGGTCCTGCCGGTCTGCTGCAGTACATGATGATTGAGAAGGGCACGTACGTCGAGCTGGCCAAGGCTAATGCCACGGCCATCAAGGGTATGGAGCCCAAGATTAGTGTTTGGAACACTGGCAACCAGCAAGGTCAGGGTAGCGATGCCGCCGATACCATGCGCAACGTCTACCAGATGCTTCCTCCTCTGATGAGCACCATCAACGAGCAGACTGGAATTACTCTTCCCGAGTGGCAGTTTGGTCGCCTCAACGCCGGTGTCCAAGCTGTAAACCAAGAGGCCAAGGTTAATGGATCCAAGTGATTCAGAATCCAGTGACGGACCAACGGATCAAGTAATGTCTTTTGACACTCGCTTTTCATTATTTCCTTTGTTTGTACAACAAATTTCATGAGATACCATTGAGTTAAGAAGGATGCATATAGATATGAATTACCACCTACTTTTATAAGTCCATCAAGGTGTAAAGTGAAGTCGTGTAAGCCGTGCAGAACCGATGTGGATCTGAAAGCCGAAAACCGAAAGCCGGAGTGGGCCTCGATCTTGACTCACCCATTGATTAGATACAGGGCTGAAAATGTCCATCTGTTCATCTGCATCAACTTCATCCTTCACCCACCATGACTCTGGAATCTAGACCCAATGGACGGCATGATTGCCCAGACGAAACATCACCACTGCTTCCCGAGAATTGCGATGAGCAAATCGCCGGCCCTGCCAGTGTATGGTCTGAAGTATGGCTCATCGTTCGGTATTCGGTCCCGTTGATCATTACATATCTACTGCAATACTCGGCTACTGTCATTACAACCATTGTTGCCGGGCACCTCAGTGCCGATGATCTTGGTGCGGCAAGTATTGGCCTGACGACGATGAACATAATTGGCTACGCCATGGTTGAAGGGATGGCGACTGCTCTCGACACTCTGTGTGCCCAGGCATATGGCTCTGGTCGCCTGACCAACGTTGGACTCTATGTCCAGCGCATGGTCGTCTTGATGACGGCTACCATGATTCCAATTGGTGCCTTTTGGATGTCTTCTCCTTGGATCCTACCACTCATTGTCAACCAGCCTCAATTGGCTGTCAAGGCCGGCGTGTTTCTCCAAGTCAGCCTCATTGGCCTACCCGGATATGCCTTTTTCGAAGCAGGCAAACGTTTTCTACAAGCCCAGGGAGATTTCAAAGCCGGCACTGTGGTCCTGCTCATCTGCACTCCCCTCAATGCCGTGCTGAGCTGGTACTTTACCATCAAGCTACAATGGGGTCTTCCTGGCGCCGCTCTGGCCCAAGCCTTGTGCAACGATCTCCGACCCATCCTTTTGCTTCTCTACATTGTCCTGTTTGCACCTTTGTCCCTGAAATGCTGGGGCGGCTGGTCGCGAGACGCTTTCAGTTCCTGGGGCATCTTGCTCAATCTTTCGGCCGCTGGAACAGCCTTGAACCTGGCCGAGTGGGGTGCATTCGAAATCCTCATGATAAGCACTTCATACATCGACACCAAGCACCTCGCCGCGCAGACGATTCTCAGTACCATTTCCATCATTTCATGGCACATTCCATTTTCCGTCAGTGTTGCCGTGAGCACGCGTTTCGGCACCTTTATCGGCGCTGGGATGCTTCAACTGGCCCGTCGGGAAGCTGCACTCTACTCCATTATCTTTATCGCTGTAGGCCTCTTTGACGGGCTATTCATCTATCTCTTTCGTAATCAGCTCGCCTCTATCGTTTCAAATGACGCAGAGGTGGCCCAGATTGCGGTAAACGCAATGCTCGCTGTAGCCGGGTTCCAAATCATCGATGCCATCATTTGTGGTTGCAATGCCATGCTCCGAGGAATGGGTCGCCAGTCAGTAGCTGCTTGGGTGGTACTGGCCATCAACTATCTTGGCGCTGTTCCATTTGCCATTTGGTTGGAACTGGGAAGCCCAAATCTCAAGATTGACGGCATCTGGATTGGCATTGGTAGCGGTATGGTGTTGATCGCAGTTACCGAATGTTGGTACATGAAATGCATCAGCTGGCAAGAGTGTGTAGATGACGTAAGGGAGAGAGAATTGGAAGGTGTTGAGTAGCAAAGTTTTCAACAAAACGAGGCAAGTTGGCAAGGAAGGCACAACCATGACCAAGTGCCTCGATCCTTGATCACTGATTTGATCCGCGCCTTCCATGATGCGTTCAACACGTCTACAACGTCAGATGCCGTCAATGAAGCTGATGAAAGGATCTACAGAATGAGGAATTCACATGACGTGAGGGTATTCGCATAATGTGAGGGCATTCACTTTATTGAATCCCAGCTCGTCCTCGGCCAAGTTGACTTTCGGCATTGACTCTTAATCTGGCCAAGTCGACTTTCGGCATTGATTCTTAATCTGGCCAAGTCAATAGTCAATCTAGCTGTAGGTTTATTTTCCGTTCCTGTTCGTCTAGATCTATCCTTTTTGGACTAGCAATCCAGGAAGCCTAATCAATCGCGGCGTCCATCCATACGATCGAGACCCGGTACGAATGCAGACTGTCACTCAAGCCGTTGTCATCGGCTCGACCTTGTCAGCTACCTCGTTGCGATTGTCAACGTTTGACATGTCTTGGCGAGTTGTTTATGTGGAGCATTCACCGTTCTCAAAGTCAAATGACATGAAGGGGTCACCAAACCACGGAAGGAAGGAGCACTCACGCGCATCGCGGAGCATTTACGGAGCATTCATCACGAGTGGCAAACATCCGCGATGGATGCATCTTTGTCATCATGGCAATGATGAGGAGAACAGAAATCGATTCTGAATCGGATGCAGGCAGCGGCATCTGGCCCATGTCTCACACTCTCCGAATTCGTCATGTCTCAATGGACATGCGCCCTCAACAAGGGTCGCTCTGGGCCGCCCTGATTTCCCTGGCTTGACGCCAAGAACGGTTGATTGAACAGAAACAATCAAATGCCAACGAACCAATTCAGGGATCATTTGCCCTCAAGACGCTTGTGACACCTGTGTAGACGCTTCGTGATTGCGCAGCGGCTGTATGTCACTGGAACTCTTAGCTAACCTAAAACAGCCCTCAGCTCCTCAACTTGACCTTGACATCACATCTGGGTGCGTCAAACTGACTCTGCGGCGTAGAAACTAAGATAGAGTTGTGGAGATTGACCTCGTTGCAGCGGAGTGGTCAAGTTCCGTGTCTAGTCAGACTCTAACATCAACGTGACGGATCCAGGCGAGGGCAGATGTGTCTCAAACGAGTCCAATATATAAGGCCCGAGGGGTTCTGGGGAGATATTCTGTCTCACTTCATCAACAACATAAACATTCGACTGCCTCCCAAGCATCTCGACACACATTACACCCATCGCATCCATCACATTCATCAAAATGTTGTTTTCCACGGTCACTGCCCATCTCTTGTTCGCCCTCCCTGTCATGGGAGGTGTACTGCCTTCTGATAACCAAGAGGTCCGCTCCGAGTCTATTCCAGCCGGCATCTCGGTTGTCCTAGGCAAGTCAGACGTCGTCTTTGCCAGGGCATGTACACCAATTGTCGAGATTCCTGAGCGAAGAGACCTGCAGCTCTTTTCCAGGGCCATCAGTGCAGACCAGAAAGAAGCTTTGCGCCTGCACAACGTTGCTCGTGCGAAGAAGAAGGTCAGATCGATGGTTTGGTCCCCGACGCTGGCAGGTTATGCTTTGACCTATGCCAAAAAACTCGCCAAGGCCGGTTCCCTGAAGCACTCTGCCTACGAAGATCGAATCAACCAGGGCGAGAACCTGGCATACGCCAAGTCGTCCCAGCCTATCACGCAGCCCTCAGTTCTTGGTACCAAAGGATGGTAAGTTTATTGCCAGGTTCCAGATTGCCAGGTTCCAGGATTAATGTTGGCTAGGCTTGCCGAGATTGATAACTACCACAACGAAAAGATTCCCCAGGGCGATTTTGCTGCCTACGGTCATTACAGTAAGTTTAGTCCCGATAACGTGCTGTAATGTGATGCTAACTCTTTAGCTCAAATCATGTGGAACACTTCCACTCGATTCGGCATTGCCAGCGTCTCCGATGGAAAGGGAGCATGGTACACGGTCGCCCGATATTCGAAGCCTGGAAACATTAATGGATTGAGGCCTTATTAAATTGGATGACGTGGAATTGTACAAGTATTGTTCGACGGTCAACACCGTCATCAGAGTTGGTTCATGTCCTTATGAGTTTGTATTTGTCATTCGCTTAGCACGGAGATGGCAAGAAAATAAAGATTGGTTCCTGAATATTCTCGTTGGCACATGATTCCTATACTGGTTCAATCCCAATATGTCGCTGATTGACTGCCGAGACTGTACAGTACCTACAGTTTGGCTTTAGTGCTACCATCCAGTGACTCTCTCAGTGCTCGCACCCTCTCCTCTGTAACCAGCATCGATCGAGGGTATTCATCGCTTAGTGGTTCGCCCAGGATCATCAAGGCTGCCATCTGTCCTGTCCTGAATGCCTTGACCATCCCGATGCCGTGATATCCCCCACAAACCCACTGATGGCTCCGTCCTGGAAAAGGAAGCCGGCCTGCAAAAGGCATGGCATCCTGCGTGAAGCCGAGGATGCCGGACCAGGCGTGCGTGATTAGGGCAGACGAACCTCGACTTGGAGAGAGGAAGGCTTCATCGGGGAAGCCCCGCAAATGCGCCTGAGGCTGTAGGTCTGTCTCGCTGTCATCGCCAGTTGCCCTGCGACCGCAATTGGCACGTCCAACCACGACATCGCCCTGGGCGCGCTGGATCAGGTAGTCGTAATCCTTTTCCGCGTATCGCAGCCAGAACGAATAGTCCTTGTCGATGCCCATTGGTGATACCGTTTCAGCGCCAGTCACAGCATCCTCGGCGCCGTACCGGACGACATTTCCTCGGACAGGCGACAAAAAGGGCCGCAGTTCTGGTAACAAATGCCCCATCCAGCCGTTGGTGGCGTGCACTACGTGTTTGGCATTAATGTCACCGCGGTTCGTGTGCACAATGGCATAGTCTTCTCTCTCGTCGATGGCCTGCACCTTTGTGTTGGTTTGCACGTTGAGTCCGGATTCAATCATGCTGGCAAGCAAACCCGTGACCATTTTGTACGGCCAAACCGACGCAGCTGGGACAGCAATCGCTCCGACACAGCGAGGAGACAGCTTCATGGCTTGCAACCTGTTTCGGTCTACGTGCACCTTGTACAAGTCGGCCAGGTCAGGAGCATGTGTGCGCATATCGCTGAGAGCAGCCACTGCCTTGTCGAATGTCCTTCGGTCATAGTAGGCGTCGACGCCATCGGTAGCGATGAGGTTGCAGTCAAGCGAATGCTCACGTATTGCGTCAGTCATGACGTTAAGATGACTATGCTCAAAGGCGGTGATTTTAATGGCCTCTTCAATGCCAAACGCTCGCTTGCGGTCCTCCCACACTGCAAATGCCATGGTCTTGATGTGTCCGCCATTGCGGGCTGTGGCGCCAGAGCACAAAGACCGAGCATCCACGAGGACAACGTTCAGATCTGGTCGTTTCGATGTGACGGTATGGGCGATGCTTGTGCCAGAAATGCCAGAGCCTATGATGACAATGTCTGCGGTAGTCGGCCAAGGCGATTGATGGTTGGCGAGGGGATGCGGAGAGGAGAGCCAGAATGAACTCGTAGGGTTGTCAACAGGAATGCCAGGATCGACGATTCCAGGTTCATATACGCCTTCCAATGAGCCAGACATTGTTTACAAACGGAAAATGATGGACAGACAGGTCGCACAAGGAAAGCTATCCACGGCGGACATGGGATATAAATGCATTCTGGCAAAGGACTACAGGTTAGCCTGGTGGTCTCATAATTGAGTCCATGCTAGGAAATTTAAAGGAGAGCCATCATCCACCTGCATGCCCTCAAACTAGCAAATGTCTTGATAGCTGGCAACATACTCGAGTTGAGTGGAGAATGCATCGCATCCATAAATTGGTGGTCTCTTTCGGCCTGACTATTTGGGAATAGCTTACCCCAGATATCTGGTATCATGAGATTCGCTGCGTGAGTCGTGACCAGCATCTCCACCTTGACGTTAGTGTCTCGAGATCTCAAGTGTCCATTTCCCCTCCCGCATGGAGCAACGCATGGGTCATCAGCAGCACCATGTCTAATTGACGATTCAAGGCATCGCCTACTCACTTGTAATTCGGCGCAATGCCGCGCAAGCATCGACCCTACAGGCCCAAGGTAAAAGGCTGCTATGAGTGCTCGCAACGTCGCATAAGTTGCGATCGCGCCTCCCCGCAGTGTGGGAAATGCTCCTTCAAAGGACTGCAATGCAGTGGCCTCGGCATTCGTCATCGCTTCAATGATGGGATTGCTGCTAGGGGCAAGTGGGCGGGCAAGGCAATCCCTGCTGATGAGTATGTACCCGGTGTACGTGACGCCGCAACTGACATCAACAGAGGTGAAGCGCAATTTCACAACGTTGCAGAAGCTTCAAAGGCCTTTACAGCGAGTTTGACGGTAGCAGACCATCCAACCATCAGCACAACTCAAGAGAGCTTTCGGATCGTGCCTAACGACCTGGGAGATGGAGTAAACGCCCCGAAAGACTCAACGTCTGCACAGCCTGTTGAGGGGCTATCTACGGCAATCGTTCCTGCCACCCAACACCTCTTGCAGCCGTCACCAACCGCTGCATCTCCACAACAGCGATTCCTCCTCTCGTATTGTTCGTATCCCTCTCTCTTTCACGACTCGACTAACCAATCAGTCTCCAAACACATTGCATACGAAATGGTTGCATTTGATGGCCTTCACAATGGTTGGCGTCACTTGGTGCTTCCCATCGCTCATGCCGACACATTAGTGATGGATGCGGTACTGTCCGTTTCTGCATTCCATCTGTCCGTCACAAAGTCCAAGGAACAAAACGTGCAATCTCTAGCAGGGTCATATGTCTTGCCACGCCAGCACGCAGACGCTGATCGCCTCTATGCTCGCGCCATCTTGGGTCTGCAGCAGCGGCAGCAACTCGGAAAATGCGACACATCCACCCGACACTCCGTCCTCTTAGCGATTCTAGTCCTCTTGGCCGCCGCAATGGTGACTGCATCTGAAGATTTTCCAGTCTTGTTCCAAATGCTAGAGTCTGGGCTGGCTACAATTGGTGGAGAGAATGGACTCGGTCGTGGAGAATTGGCCCAATTCATGATGCGACAAATCCGCAAGTAAGGCCCCTGAATTCTTTGCGTCTACAGGATTGACGTGATAGGATGCGCGTGTATGCAGCGCCACTACTCAGCGAACAGAACGGTCTCCATATTCTTTCTTCTCAAGCCAACATGGTCCAGCTCTTTGACTGTCTACATCATTGCTCCCAACAACGACCCGAGAACGCCGCCGTCGTCACGCACATAACCAACCTTGTCGAGCAGGCACACGAGATTTACCTTGAACAAGCATTCTGGGGCTTGAATCCTGTCAATCTCTCAACAGGTTCTTTGTCCGATTCCATACGCCGCGTAGAACGGTTTAAGTCAACGCTCCAATCGTTTCCTTCTGGGACTGGAGAGCAAGTTTTGGTGTGGTCCATTTTCATAGCAGCATCTGATTGTGTCTTGGATGAACACAGATCATTTTTTGAAGATTTATTGATACGATGTTACCTCAGGAGCGGTTTTGTTAACATACTACGGGGCATCCAGCATCTTCGAATGCTTTGGGCTAGGAGAAGTCTAGGAGACAGGTGGACAAGCCTGTTACCAGAAGCCAGGATATTGGTCATGTAATGTTCATCTAGTCTTCTTTCACTTGTACAAGTAATCATTATGCAGTCTATTGGGTATATCTAAGCAATGTCCCAGCCACAGCTTCATTTGACCAGCATCTCAACGGCCCACGCGACGCCATCCCAGGCTATATATGCGCATGCTACATTCGACCAAACAAACCCAGCATTTACCAGTGGGGAGCATGGGTGACGAAACCCATCAAGCATCCGGAAACAAGACCGGCAGTGGGAACGGTAATGAACCAGCCCATGTAGATCCATCCAACCATACGCCAGTTAATGGAACGCCAGTCACCGTTACAAAGACCAACACCGACAATGGCACCAGTGATGCACTGGGTAGTGGAGACGGGAAGCTCTGTGAATTGTTAGAAATGTATCGATAGCGATAGGTCTAGACTTACTAAGACGGGTAGCAATGATGATGGTAATGACGGATCCAAGCTCCATGGAGAAGCCACGAGCCGGAGACATGAGAGTAACACGGTTGCCCAGGTTGGCCATGATGTTGTAACCATATGTCCAGAGGCCAATAACGATGCCAGCACCACCAAAAGCTAGAATCCAAATGGGCACCTCGGACTTGGCACCTTCGATGCTGCCATTTTGCCAGATCTGGTAGATGGTGGCGTAAGGGCCGACGGCGTTGGCGACATCATTGGCGCCGTGGACGAAAGAGGAGGCGGCAGCAGTCATGATCTGGAGGAAAGTGTACAGGTACTCGGCGCGGTTGTCAAAATGCTCGGCACGGGCGTGAATCTCTTGGACATCGCCAGCAACGACCGACTTTTCGCTTTGAGAGCCGACAATGTCCTTGTCGACACCGTGAAGAATGGCAAACTTGATGGCCCACCAGATGAACTGCTTCGAGTGCCAGGGACCTTCGGGCTTGGGGCCAATCATGGACTTGTGCTTGGGAGCTTCGGGAACTTCGACAGAGGTGGTGTCGACGGTCTTGTCGGCAGTCTTTTCGTGCTGGCCCTCGATATCCTCGTTGATGGTGGCAGCGTGGCGAGCTTGGCGGGCGTCGAGCTCCTCGCGGGTCAGATGACCCTCGTAAAAGTCGCGAACAGTGCCCTGGAAATCAGCGGGAGGAGGGGGGACAGGGCCACGGCGGAGAAGCATGGGACCGAGGAAAACGTGGTAGCCCTTGATCTGCCAATCCTCCTTGATGACGACACGGTACAGCCAGGGTACCAAGAAGACGGCCATGAGAAGACCCCAACCGGCACCAGCAGCGACAATGACACCAGGGATTTGGGCCTCGGTGAGGTTGACCTCGTAAGAGCCACCCTTCCAGATGAGAAGCATGACAATGAGTGAGGCAGTGACCCAAAAGTAGATGGGGACGAGGATAAGACCCTTCATGGCAGGGTTCTTGCGGAGAAGAATGCCATACTTGGTGCAGAGGAAGAGGGCAGCACCAAAGATGCCAGACATGATGGGAGCGATGATCCAAGCGAGAAAGACCTAATTCATTAGCGCAAGCTGCGACAGAAGGACAATTGACAAACCTGGACAACACCCTGCTGGATATCGAGGGAGCCATTCTCCTTGTAGCCAACCCAGGTAATGCCATCGCCGCCAAGGGCACCAATGCCCATACCCAAGACACCACCAAGGATGGAGTGGGTAGTAGAGACGGGGAAACCAAAGCGAGTGGCAAAGGTAAGGTATGTAGCAGAGGCCATGATGGCGCAGACCATACCAAGCATGAGGAGTTCGGGCTTCTCGCTAAAGGCATCAACGTCGACAATCTTGGTTCGAATGGTATCAGCGACACGGCCACCAACTCCTAGGGCACCACTGAACTCCATGAGAGTGGCGCCAATCATGGCCTGCATGTAGGAGATGGACCGTGACGAGACGGAACTAGCCCAAGAGTTGGCGACATCGTTGGCACCAATGTTCCAAGCATCGAGAAAGGCAAAGATTGTGCCTATAGCAAAGAGATAGTCGTACTGCGCGAGGACGGCCATTTTGGTGTCCGAGTAAAGATGCGACTAGATATGGAGGAGAGAGGGGGAAGCAGAGGGAGGGAAATGGTGGTGAAGGTTTTGGTGGCTGCCTGTTTGCAGGAGTAAAGAGGAAGGAGGAATGGTTGATGAGTGACCTGGAGAGCAGGAGAAGAACAGAGAAGGAGCGAACCTGAGCCGCTATATATCGAAAATCGAGTGGCTCAAGTCAAGCAGGGTACACAACAATCCCGCAACCATGGGCGAATTTGCGATATTTACACGCCGGTCGCCACACCCTCAGCTTTGGTCATCAAGACATGCCGTCGGCGTTGGCGTGGAGCCGAAATGCCAAGAGTGGGAACTTGTGTCGTGACAAGTTCCCTAAAACGGTGTCTCAGTCGACAAGGGATCAGAGGAAGCCCTTGAAGCTCCACGCCTTGGCCCAGTCATCCAAGAGATGGATCAACAGTCGATGCTGGTGCTTCCGCGCCCCCACGGTCATTCTCTTTGCTCTTAGTGGGAAGATTCGCGGCCGACAATGTGGAACTCGCCCCATCAGAGGAGTTTTCGTACGGCTGCAGAGAATTAAGCTTAGTGATAGAGTGTGTAACAGAGTGACAGAGCGTGAACAGAGAATTGTAGGCTGTTTGATGCAGGCTGTACTTTCCCATGTCTCGTGTTGCATATCTGACACAGTCGAATGCCGTCGCCCAAGGAAACTCTCAAGGCAGTCCAGAGCGGCATCGAGAGCACGCGACACAGTTCCCAATTTGTCACCGGCGCTGCAAAGATGATGCAGCTAGTGGGGCCAGGCTAGGGTCACGGCTTCTGGATCACCAGGCGTCTTTCGGTAGACTTCCAGGTCAAGGCCGAGCTTCAGCACTTTACTACTCGGACGACTCGTGTCGCCTCAGCCCGTGCATGGCCCAGCCTGTAGTAGGATCTACTCTGCAAGGCATCAAAGAGTAGCACTCATCCTCGTGGGGGGTTTGAGCTTTGTGATCGGTCAGACTGACCAGAGTCCCGCTTTGAGACGTTGCATTCGGTAGAGATTATTTGGCACGACAGTCCATCCCCGAGAATTTGAGAGCACGCGACTCGTCTCCTCTTTCGGTCTCGAGCGGGACAAGATTTGAGCTGGTAAACGAGAGGCCAATTGGATGTCCGCCATCTGTCCAGTTCCTTGATGCTCTCGGTTGTGTGGGTTGAGCGGGTTGAGCCGCCAAGACTTCAGATGACGCTAATTCCTCACTCAAACCCGCAGGCCCTGGCGGTAAACGCAACTTTATCCTGGGTAAAGCCAGTGAGAGACCAGAGATGGTTTAGCGGGGGAAGGCGCTTTGAACGCACGGTCCATTGTCAAGGACGACCGATCGAGCCCCGCGCAACAGAGCCAATCACGGGACACAACTCCTCCACGTTTCTGCAACTGTCGGACAGATTGGCTACTGGAGCTTCCCTCCTGCACCCACATTTTTCTGGTCAAGCTGCAACACCAAGACTTTGATGGATCGTGTACAATGCCAAGATATTGGCGACGCGCCGCCTTGTCTTGAAGAGGTTTTTTGTCATGTCGCTAACGAAGCTGTGCAGGCAACGCACCGTTTATTGATGCTTCTCCATCTCTCGAGTCGTTGGTGACCTCGCCGCCAAGAATAACCATATCTGCTCGACCAGCCAGATTGCTTGTCTCGCCCACGTTTTGTCGATTCTCCCGCCACCCGTCGACAACTTCCGCGCAACTTTTGCACAGCTTCAACGATCAGCTCCCGGTCGATGACACTTGTCACCGAGTATTCGGGTTCAAACTCCGTATGCAAAGTCAAGTGCAGAACCGCTCACTAGCGTGTTGGCGTTGGCAAGCTGCTTCGTCGAACCCTATTCGAACTCCAAACTCTTCGAATCCTCCCTGTCGATCTATAGCTCAATGTTGCAAATGTGCAACTCGACTCCTCGGCTGGCTTCTCCACCGATACCTCCTCTCCATCCTGCGAGTCGGTCGAGTCGTCGGTATCCAAACAGGAATAGGACCCGCCTGCCCCTCTTCCACTACCCACACACCCAACATCGTCGATATGCACTCCCTCAACCAAATGATGGCATTTGTTTCTCCACTTGACTTCGGTATGCCAATCTTCCTGACCGAGAGTCGAGCTGAAACGGATGATGTTCAAGGTAATCCTTCCATACTGGACGTGTATGAAACCATTCAATGAATCAGCTAATAATAGATGGACGATCATCCGTCGTCGTTGGATTAGTGTTTGTGTTAAACGTCTGGGCCGCATCATCATGCCGAGAAACGAACCTTATCCTAAACTCTGAAACTTTGTCTTTGTCGGCGATAAAGTCGGCTGTCTAATGTTAGAGTTGCTGCGTGTCTCTGATGATGTCGATCATCAATACTCGAAACTGGAGCGCTGCATCAGTTCGCTGTCTTGCCTGTGGGCCGCTCCTCCATCGTCAGTCATCTCGACATCTTGCCACCCATAGTACCAACCACCCCAGCTTCATATCCACTCTCAATGTCTTAAAGTTCCGTTAGCCTGATTAGTACGATTCCGTTATTCCAGAAGGATAGAATCCCATACAAGACCAATACCCGGCTCAAGCCTTGTTCAACCCTGGTGTGGACTGTGAAGATGTCTTGAGCAACGTGGGTCTTTAATTGGCCAACTTCAGTAGGTGAAAATCGATCCAAATCAAATGGCAAAGAGAATACCATGTTGTCCATTGTGGGTTTCTGTTTGCGTCAGCCAAAGACCCGTCATGGATGTTTCCAGCCATCTTCTGCCTCGTTCAGCGTTTCAACACATGATTATGTTCCGAGCGCACTAGCGCTAACGAGAATGCAGGCATGCTTGAGGGTCTGGGGACTGCCGATAATTTTCTTTCGGCTAGCCGGCGACTCGGTCTTCCATCCCAAGCGTGGCTCATGGCCGAATCAGTGTCCTCTGCAGCCGCTTCCAGGTGGCTCTTGATACCTCCAATGATGGACTTGCGACCAGACTTGTCGAGATGAGATCCCTGCCCCAGAGCATGACGCATTGAATCAACATGTAATTGGCAATAGGATGACGAATCGCGAGGCTCAGACATGACGAAACACGGCATCACTCGAATGCAACCGACAACAACCCAATCGGATGGAAGAGTGTAACGGCCCGACAAGTAGCCAGACTCCAGTTCCATTACTGCCAATGACTCGGGTCAAGCCAGTGACATTTAGACGAAACGTTGACAAGGCTTATGAAGAGCACAGATGCCCGTTTTCGGTTTTGATCGGCAGTGACATGGCGGGAGGTATGACGACTCTCAGGAGCTGGTTTCCACAGAAAACCTCCATCAAAGGCCTCCGTCAACAACGGCCGTTTGGGTAGTGACAGATCACGGCATCACTTTGTCCGACTGGTCGTGAAAACTCGGGCGCAGATATCCGGTCGAACGAGCTTGAGTCACAGTGATTGTCTTACCCGTTAGATCGTAGGCTCGAGTCTGTACTGTCGCATTAGCATCCATCGCAATTGTTAAATCGTAATCGGGCTCGTGGTGATACTCAAGTAACTTTCGTCGTCATCCTAGAGTCCGCATTCAGTGCTGATCAACAACTCACCTCCGCCCACTATCCTTGAAGACGATGAGCCCAGTCTATTGGCATTCCAAAAACGACAACGTCTTGGCTATCCTGAACAACGGCTTGCGGCGAAACAAGGGGCTTTGTATCTCATGCCGGTTACGTCGGCACGCGAAGCCTCTGTCGAATTGACAGGATCACGCGGGTGATTGCCTTCCGGTGTTTTGTTTCTGAGATCTAGCCAGTGGGGATACCGTATGAGGAGACTGGGTTTTGTAAGTGTGTGGTCGCTGTAATGTGAAACACGGAAACAGCTTGATGAGCTTGTATAGACATCAGCCTCGGTCTAATGACAAACGCCACCTCTCAATGGGATTCAACTGCCGAACCTCGGGCAACAAGATGCTGCTCGATGTGGGGATGGTTGGCGTGAGATGCTAAGTCGCGATAGCTATGGTGTAGGGTAAGTTCACTTCGGGGTTCGTTTATTCAATCTAGAACTTCCTGCCGTACCTAGCGATTCCTATGCATGTTGTCATTGAATTGTTCATGTAGTCCCCTTAGTGTTGATCAGTCATGACGTTGGATAGCTATCAATTTTGGATCAAACCTGAATAGCGCAATGCTGATAAATTCCCCTCGATATGACACATTTCTGTAAATTAAAGCCTGAGCCAGGTTCGCATGTTTGCAAGGCAGCCTCAACCCATATGATGAGCCACGTTGCAACAAGTCAACTCTATACCCTGTCGAATACATTTCCGCGTACATGCTCGAAAGCCTGTGGATCAGCCCAAACACTGTCACAACGTGGGGCGATGCGAATGCGCCACTGCAATTGCAGCCTCAGTGGCGGAGTGAGGTTGCCTGACCAGGCATTCTGTTGGTTGTCTCACTGCCTTGATATACTTTGATGCGACTCTGCCATTTGATCAGGCTGAGCGAAATGGGCGAAATGCCCGCAACCATGTTTCACCATCTTGATCACCGTCTGACTGTATTTGTATCAGCAATCTCTCCATCAAAGCCACCGCAATCGCCAGCAAAGTTGCCACCGTAAGGGTAAGCGGCGCCTGATCAATGTCTTTGGCTCAAGGTGGGGAAGCGACTGTTTTCTCAAAACCCGCGACTGCGGAGATTCAACTCGACGCCATGCCTTTCGCCGTTTATCCCCGAGGCTGAACCCAATACTGTTGCATCACTAGCTTCAGCTCGAATCGAACGAATCGATGATGAACAGGCCAGTGCGACGGAGTCTCCCCCAGTGACAGATGGCTCCGAGGATAGCGACCATGCCGGGAGCCAGACCAATTCCATTTACGCTACCATTACATCGATTACCAAATATATCGTCAAACCATGTAGAGCATTATTCACGCCGGGGAATCTTGTCCTGGTGGTGATTGCACTTGTCTGGGCCATCAAACCGTACAGCCAGGCTCAAATGGAAGCTTGCCGGCAACATCCAGTACGTATATTGGTTGGAGGCTGGACATGAACTGACCACGGCAGGATAACGAGTTTCTGCAAAACACAGGCTTATGCATCAAGATGCGACTGCGGCACAACTACAATTCCGGCGCGGTACTCGCCATTAACATCTCCAAGCCCGACGCCGAAGCAAATGCCGAAAAAAGCTAAGCCTGCAGCAGCGACGAGGAAACATGCGACGGTTTTTGTATCCCACATGGCAAGACCTGCTGTGGCACTGGGTATTGTTCGGATTTTCAGATTTGCAGTCCGGAGCAGCTGTGTGTTGGATGTCGGGATGACGAGAAAGAATGCACCGGATTTTGCATCAAAAGCGACAGGATTTGCTGCGGCTCCGGATTCTGTGATGGTGTTCAGACCTGCACAGATGGACACCGTGTTGGATGTGAGAGTGACCAGCAATCACGCAACGACTTTTGCATCGCGAAAGATCAAATCTGCTGCGGCTCGGGATATTGCGAGAGTTTCCAGACCTGCAATCCGGACCAACGATGTGTTGGGTGCGAGGTTGACGAGGAGGAATGCAACGGGTTGTGTATGCCAAAAGGCAAGGTCTGCTGCGGCTCCAGACACTACAGCGAGGGGAGTACATTCCCATCGGATCATGTCTGCTGTAGCAGTGGAGAGGAAGAGTGCAATGGGGGATGTATGCCAAATGGCAAGATTTGCCGCGGTTCCATCTTTTGCGACGAGGGCCAGACTTGCGGTCAAGATGGAACTTGCAGTGGATGTGGTATTGACAGGCAGAATGCAACGGCATGTGTATTCCCCAAGGCACCATCCGCTGCGGTTCCGGATACTGCCAAAAAGATCAGGTTTGCATGACGAACTCCACTTGCTGTTCCAGTGAAACAGAAGGATGCAATGGATTGTGTATGCCCAAAGGCAAGGTCTGCTGCGGTTCAGGGCATTGTGAGGAGGGTCGAATCTGCACATCAGCTAACGCATGCTGCGGTCATCATCAAGATGAATGCAATGGGGGATGCATACCGAAAGGAAAGGTTTGCTGGGGATCTACATGGTGCAATCCAAACCAGAATTGCACTGTGCAGGGAAGGTGTCAAGGGGGTAGATGGCCGATTTGGAGTTGACGGTTGATCTGGAGTTGACGGAGGTGATGGTCGCGATGGTCGCGGAGCTGATATCGATAGCCTTGTGAAGGATTGGAAGAATTCACAATCTGGTTGCTTGGTTGTGGATGCATTGCACAGGGACGGGATGCATGGTGGAAGTCGCGATGATGGGAGCCACGCGACATTTTAGGCTTCCATCACCACCTTCCAACCTCTGGCGGCGAGCCTGAAACAAATTGATCCCATTGTGCAGATGAGAGTTTTTTCGATTGTCTTGTTTCATAACATTCGCCATTGCGGCAGTGCCACCAAGCGTCAGTGAGGTGATGCATCAATGACTCAATCTTGAATGGACACAGGCGCAGCATTCATTCCTGATGCGCTGTAATTCTCCGGGAAATTACTTTGTCCAGTTCACTTGTCCAGCCCCAGATCTGGACCCGCTCAGGCGATCGACAAGGCCCCCCAGCGACTCTCAATCCTAGTTTAGTCCTGGCCTGCCCTGCGAGTTACCGAGTTCTAGCCTAAAGTCGCCGAGTCCTGAAGTCCTGGAGTCCTGGTTTATGGTGGTCGTCATGAACATGCAGTGACTTTGGCCCGAGACATTACTGACCACTCTATTGCGATTTCGATTTAGGTGAGATGGGTGATTTGGATTTTTCCTTTTCAATTGGTGGGACTTGGGAATCTTATCCGTTTCCTGCCGCGTGACAATCTCAAGGCAGTCGCAAACTGCCTCTCGAGGCCGTCATTGTTGCTTGAGAACACATTGTCGCTTGAGAACACATTGTCACTTGAGAGTAACGAATTAGGACTCACAAGCGAACTTGGCATCGGGGATTTCGGCTCTTCTGATCTTGCACTGCCGCATTTACGCATCCGTTTTCCCGCCAGTTCACAGCCACATCGTTGAAGCCACGAATGTCTTCTACCACAGTGGACATCCCATTCAATACCGACACCTGAAACCTGCATTCTGCCCGTCAGCTACTGTCAAATCTTCATCTTGGATCAGTGGGCTCAGCTGTGAGTGGCAAATACAGGCAACGGACGCCTTAGAGGCCATGCGCTGGTCCAATCATTACCCCTCATCGCCATGCTCATGATGCACCAGCCCCAACCCCGGTTCAGCGCGAGTGCGCATTCGCGTGGTCTCCGCAAAATCGAGTCTGGAGTTTTTCGGGTTTGGTCAATGAAGCTAACAAACACATGCGTGATCTGGACTTTGCACGCAATGTGGTTCCTCGAAGCCCGTTTCTCACCCCCTCTGGTTCCTCACTCACGCCTCTGATCCACAAATATCTGGCCTGAGGATTCCGAAATGTATTCGATGTTATTTCACGCCGGGGTAGAATCAATCTTACCAGGCCTAATATCCACCATGTTGGCAGTTGCGATAATGTGATGATTGTACTTGATGCAATTGCAACGGCGATTGTGAGGCTTGGTGCTCCATTGCGCACTGGCCATTCTGCTCAACACGGCTGTTGCGAAGCCCCAAACGTTTTTTCCATTTCGATTGTAGCACTGAGGTTGTCTCAGGATTTCCTACAGTTGCTTAATACGGTTCATTATAAAAACCTCACGAGCTGCTGTTTTACTTAGATTAACTATTCGATAGCTCAAGCATTGATTCCTTCGCCAACCGCCAACCAACCAAACCTCATTGTACCTGCCTGGTTTCTGAACCAACCGAGTGTCAGAACCAACTAGCCTGGTGAATCGCCAACCCAACAGCTCAAATAAATCTACAAAAATGGATCCTCAATCCAAGAACCAGTGAGACATACCTTGCACTTCGAAGAGCCTCTGCTAACCCGTACCAGGAAGAGTAACACTCGCAGCAGCGCTTATACCCGCGGACATCGACAAACCCCTAGTACCACTCTTGATACTTGGGCTCACTCGACAGACGCCACGGAGCGATTTTACGTCGACGGAACAAAGACGGGAAGAGGATTCTTCACGCGCGCAGGACAGATGGCGGACTGGGATGCCCAATACAAGCAAGCGAGCCGATAGAGCATGCTTGATGATGTACGATACGATGACACCACGGTTATAGTGGTCCCACCCGCCACACTCACTGTAAATATGTCGGCACGGTGTGGTTGAACTTAAGCGGCAAAATGCACATGAGCGAGATGATTTAATGTACTATATTGCTGTCTTGACTGACTCTGATATTTGTTGCGCCATGTGATTTATGTGATTCATTGCTGAGCTGCATATGAGCTTGCAGATGGCGTTGACCGCAGCAGGTTCTGGGCGGTCTGCACCGCAACAGCCCGACTCTCCTTGTCGTTCTTTCATCAACAAAATCGCTCAATCAATACAAAGTCCATGTCGAAAGTCATTCCCGCGGCGTACACTGTCAGAAATCCCCCGCTCGCTGCGCTCGCCCTCAAACTTACTAGCTTGGTGAGGCTGAATGTGGCATGAAGCATCATGCCCTGGCGTTAAAGAAACCAGGTATATAGGCAGCTTACTCCCACCCTTTTAGGCATCCGAGCCTTGACTAGAAAGTCCCTGAAAAATGCCATCTGAGCCATAGTCTGGCTAGCATGTCTCGATTCCAGGCGGCAGCCCCAGGCAGCGAAATAATCGTCGTCCAAGATGTCAGCAGGGTTGAATCGTCTGACATGATTGCTGACATTCGATTATGGCTGAAGCCAACAAAGTACAATCTCGACAGCAGCGACTACCACAGAAACCTCGCATCGCACCTTGCTGGCACTGGATCATGGCTGCTGTCTCGTCCAGAGTACAAGCAGTGGCACGACAGCCCAGATCATGGCCTATTGTGGATCAAAGGAATCCCAGGCTCTGGCAAGTCTGTCATGGCTGCCAGGATGGTGCATGTGTTGGCTCAAGAAGGCCCGGTTCTCTACTTTTTCTTCCGCCAGCACCAACCTATAAACCTCATCCGCGACTGGTTGGATCAAGTTTTGGTTTACAGTCCTCATTTACAGGCAATTCTCGGTGACTACATCAAGCATCGCCGCTCTCTTGACAGTGTCTGTCTGGAGGATCTCTGGCAGCATCTTTGCGCCGCGTTGGCCGAGCTGCCTTTGGCCTATTGCGTCGTGGATGCTTTAGATGAAATGGTTCGAGAAAACGACCTCGTTCGTCTGCTAGCCGAGCTTGGTCAATGGCGCCCAGCTCACGTTAAAGTTTTCATGACCAGTCGACCAGTTGCGACTGTAGAAACTTCAATGAGGCGGGTTGAATCGATACAAGTTTACATGAAGTCTGGTGACATTGTTGCATACGTGCGACACCGTCTTGAGCAGAGCCGTCTTTCGGAGAGTGACAAAGAGGCCATCAAAAAGGCAGTCCCCAACGACGTGTTTCTCTACGCCAAGTTGGCCATGGATTCCTTTCTTGAACCAAACGCCGATATCCCAAACATCCTGCAAAACACGCCCTCCAATTTGGACCAAATGTATCGCGGGATTCTCAAGGAGCATGGACGCAGTGGGATTCTTGAAAGCACCCAACTGCAGATATTGCAGTGGGTTATCCACGCGACTCGCCCTCTCCGCCTGTTGGAGCTTGCGGATATGCTCAAGACTGACAATGGAACGTTGAGCCTCAAGGAATACAAGGCCTTGATTCGTTCTGCATGCAGACCACTGCTCGAGATTTTACCCGACGAGACTGTCCAGGTGATTCATTACTCTCTGACTGAATTCCTGACCACGAGCTTTACAGAGTCTGAATCCCACACGCATCTCGCAATTGTTTGTCTGCGCCACATGCGCGGATGCCTTGACGGCAAGCATGAAACACTGGCGTTTCCATTCGCAGCATATGCAGTTGATAATTGGCATGCTCATGCTGCCAAAGGCATTTGGTCTAGGGATTTGTTCAACCAAGTTGATTCATTCCTTTCGTCTCCTTTGCAGTGGTTGAAACTTTGCTGGGATGATGACTACGGCCATGGACATGACGCAACACGCCCGAAACTTCACATTGCTGCATTCTGTGGACTTGGCGGCTACATTTCGAAACATGTCGAGCTTCAAGGCACGCCGGAGATGGATGTACGAGATGGTGACGGAAGGACCCCGTTGTGGTATGCCGCGAGCCGTGGAATGACTGGTACTGTGAAAGTGTTGCTACAACTCGGTGCAGCGGTCAATACCGAGGACACCTACAACGTGACACCATTGTATCAAGCCACGGAGAATAGACACAGCGAGGTTGTGAAACTCCTCCTCGAAGCTGGCGCCGACCCGCAGACCCCCGTGGGAAAGGACAGACGGACACCACTTCGATCCGTCTTTGAACATGGCCACTTGGACATGGTGAACGCGTTTATGCCGCATCTCACTTTGGATGCCAAGCAGCAAGCGCTGTTTTGGGCCGTGGGCGGGGGCATTCTTCGATCGTCAAACACTCGGATTGTGAGGCGATTGCTGCAAGATGGCGTCGATCCCAACATAGTACACGACTTTCGATCGCCATTGTTTGTTTCTGCATCATGGGGAGACGTCGATTCGATGGAGGCCTTGATTGAAGCTGGTGCGGACGTTTCAATCCAATGCACCGCCCCTGCTAGACGGAGCCCCGACTGGCCGTATGGTCTGCTCCCGCCTGCATCAACAGCTCTCGAAGCATTTTGCATCAACCCCGCCAAGGATCGCGTCCGTTTCCAACGTGGCCTTTTGCTTCTCGTTCAAGCTGGAGCAGACGTGAATTCCAAATCGGTTCATGGACTTAGTCCTGTGCACTTTGCACGTAGCTTGGTGATGCTCGAGTTGCTTTTCGAAGCCGGTGCAGATCTCAACGCAGCGACAGCAACTGGAGAGACTGTGCTTCATCGGTTGCCAGCCGCAGGTGTGAGCAGTTCCGAGCGACAGAGGCAAGACGACGGTGCTTACCTGAAGTTTCTTATGGAGGCGGGGGCTGACATGGACAAGAGGGAAGACACGTGCAAAACGCCCCTCTTGACAGCCATTACCACCAACTGCCACCTCGCTCTGAAGATGCTTGAATACGAACCAGATTGCAGTGTTGCAGATTATGATGGCAACGGGCCGCTTCACTTGGCCTTGAGCGGCAGAGAGCCCCCTTTGCCGTCCCTCCTCTCGGCACTCCTCTCGGCTGGCGCCAATGTTGATTCTAGAAACCGTAATGGCGAGACACCACTTCATGTCCTGGCCTCTAGGTTAGGCGTCTTTTATGCAGAAAGAACGGATGATGAGGCTCTTCGTCTGCTCCTCGGCAACGGCGCTAAGATTGACGCACGCGATTCACAGGGTCAGACCCCTTTGTTTAAAATCATTGGCAAACCTCCTCCCGACATCACCATTGCCGAACTGGAGATTTTCCGAGCAGGTGGTGCCAGGCTGGACATTGTCGATGCACGCGGACGGACCCTTCTCCATGAAGTCGCTCGAACGTGTCTAGATTCCCGAGAATCTCGAACAAAACTATATCGCTACCTTGTTGAAGGCGGGATTTCGCCCTTTGTGGCGGATTTCGACGGAAACACGCTGTATCACGAGGTAGCAAGACTTCGGTATGACCTAGACCTCGAGCATTTACCTGAGCTGTTGGAAGAGTTTGAAAGATCCGGGTTGGACGTGAATCAGTCGAATCTTGTTGGCCAGACTCCTTTGCACTTGGCATGCCATATACGAAGCACAAAGTACAACAGGGTACACTCATGCCTAGCATTGCTGTTGGAAAAGTCCAACGTCGGCGCCGCGGATTACCAAGGTCTCACTCCCATCCACTATGCGGCGTCCATCTCGGACCATGCTGTGAATCTCTTGTTGCGCCATGGTGCAGATCCGTTTGCGGTGACGAGAGAAGGCATGAATGCGCTTCACATTGCGGCGAGATGTAGAAAAAGCAACATTCTCGGGCGCATCCTCTTCAAAATGAAGGACTTGTCCCCCAAAATGGCAACGGAAGCGGTGAACCAGAGAAACCAGGCGGAATACACTCCGCTTCACTATGCGTGCCGATCAGGTCGACCAGAATCGGTTGCTCTCTTGATTGAAGCGGGTGCAGAGGTTGAACCCAGCTATCGCAAATCCCGGATCTTGGTCGGAGAGCCTTGGTTTTCTCCCATTTTCCAGTGTGCCTTTTTCTCTCAAGAGCAACTTCTCTGGGAGAACTTGGACAAGTCAATGGACGGGACCGGTGGGTTGACCATCAATGACAAAAGCCGGCCAACTGATGAGGACAATGAGGTTCCATCCTCGACATTCCGTCCCCTGCATCACGCCACGCGATGTGAGGAAATCGTCCGAACGCTGTTGAAAGCCGGTGTGAATCTTTACATGAAATCTCAATGGGGTGGCCCAGCGATTTTCGACGCCATGGCACACGCGGCACGACATCGAAACGATTATGTAACCGCCCTGCTCTTTCGGCTTCATAATGAAATGGGAGGTGAAAGCCCTGATCCATTCTTTGGTCCCATTTTGGTAAGCAACGCTCGCTGGCAATCCGATACAAAAATGCTTCGCGAAACAACTGTCAGGGACGACTGGTTTGCAGTCAGTCAGTTGCTTGTCGAGCGTCAATACACCTTGATTGAGGAATTGTACCAGGCGGGAGCAGATTTCACGCTGAAAACAGAACTCGAAGATTCAGTCCTGTGCCAGTTTGCCTATGGTGGCCTTGCTGACTTGTTGGACCGATGCTCTTCCAAAGATGTGGAATCCTTGGTGCTTCCAGCATGCTTCTCTGAACTTCCAAACATGGACGTGCTTCGTGTGTTGGAAAAGAAAGGCGCTCGAATGAATCCTCGCTCTGGCACAACTCCCCTTCACGTCTTCGCAGAGCCAACCAAGTGGTGGCAAGTGGCCCAAGCCATTCCGTATTTTGTATCTCAAGGGGCGGATCTGGAGGCTCGCGACGATCAAGGAAGAACCCCACTCCACGTGGCTGCGGCATCGACATCAAATGGCATGGCTGAAGACGCAATAAAGGCACTTCTAGAACTTGGGGCTGATCCGAATGCCACCAATCATGGAGTTAGCTGTCTCGACATGGCCGAGGGCAAGGAATGTTTTGTCCGGCTCTTGGTGCGCCATGGAGCGAAAATCAGCACCATGGCTGTGAGGCAGGCCTTGCAAAGACAAAACCTGGGGCTTTTGAAAGTGCTGCTGTCAGCGGAACTGATCAAATCGTGGCCAAATGTTTCCGATGCAATACACCCCCTGCTTCAGGCATCTTGCTTTGGCGGCAGCTCAATGCTGGGAGGTCCGTCGGAAAAGGCTTCGGATTTTGGAGTACAAGCTATGAGAGCTCTCCTGGAAGCCGGCGTTGACCCAGACGACACATGTCAGCAGCTCGTTTACAAGCCCCAAGATTTGTCAAGCCTTTGTCTCGTTGCTCACAACACCTGGGAGAATGGCCACGTCAGTTTTGAATCAGAAGCATCAAAAACCGAGGTGACACTGGTTCATGAAATTTTGAGCTTCCATAGAACTTACCAACCAATCTTGGACCTCCCACTTGAACTGGAACGCCGCGACGCTTCGGGGGCGACTCTTTTGCTTGCGGCTTGCAAAAGACGAGGGTTTTACCGGGTCGACGACACCACCCAGGTTTTTTTGTCGTTGCTGAAGCGAGGCGCAAATCCAATAGCCGTGGACAAATTTGGCAGAAACGTACTCCATCACGCGCTTGGAAGTCGAATGTCGTTTGGAGATAAACTGGTCGTGCTCAAAGCCCTCGACACTGTGGTCCCAACCCTTGTCAACCAGGTTGATGTCTTTGGATACTACCCTCTCCATTACGGCTTGTCATCGTTTGGCAGCGCTTCGTTTATCCATGGGTTCAAGCACGAGATACCTCTTTGGGTTCATTACCTTTTTGCCATTGCCGACGTGACGGTGGTGGATGGTGATGGGAACAATATGCTCCACTACCTTGCCTGTGGGCTTGTCGGGTTCCACTCGGTCTTGCTTTACGAGCACGCACATGCCCTCTTTAGACGTATCGCGGAGAGTGTCGATGTGAATGCACGCAACAATGCGGGGGAGGTTCCGATACATTTGTTCTTTTCCATGATTATCGGCAACTCGAGGTTCCGCATGGCCAAAGAACGGAGTGCAATTGTCAAGGCAATGGCGATGCTGGACGATCTCGGCGCGAATTGGCAAGTGAGGGATGACAAGGGGAGGACAGTATTGCATTTCCTGGCAAACAAGGATGACTATATGTTTGAACAAGCTGTGGCTAGAGGAGTTGATCCATTGTTAGAGGATAGTGAGGGGAGGACCAGTCTGGACATTGGTGGGAAATGAAGATGGATTTTTTGGGGGGTGACAAGAAGGAAGGCATTTTGATTGGGGTGACGGGAATGAAGGCATCTCGATGGCGGGGAGAAGGAAGGCATCTTGATGAACAGGGGTGTCGTTGTCAATCTGCAATCGAGATTGGTGGGGCATCTTGAGCTTTGGCGGAGTGCCTGAGGATTTGTCTGTACCAATGGAAGGAGCATCGGTGGACAATGCGCAATCAACTGATATCGTTATCGGAATCCAGAAACGTTCCTGCTAACTGACCAACCAGATATGCACGTTGTGAAGCGATTGGTGCCTGGTGGGTCCTCCCGAGGAAGATACCGGCTCGATGAAGATTCTGCCGGTTAAACATTACACAGGGACTTGGTAATGACGGAGAAATGGACCTGACTTGAAGTGAAGATTGGAGGTGCGACAAGAAGCCGAGGACCAGATATGAATCCAACCAGTCAGACGTCGCGCAAAAGGAATAAAGGCTACTGCAGATGCATCGTGATGACGGATCTCAGGTTTTGCTCCCCCTTGGCCCGCTTGGCCCGGTCCGTGCGGCCACCGGCGCCGATTATCCGAGTATTTCCGACTTTACCAGGAGCCATTTCCCAAACCGCCCGGCCCGAGTAGGAAAAGGGCTCACCTCCAGAATCTAAAACAACTTTTTTTTTCTCCCTCAACCACAGTCGCTCAACCTCGACAGTCGTCACTCCAGTCCGAATCGCTTCAATTCGGATCCCCCTCCACTCAATCCTTTGTCTACTCTTTGTTCTTCACAATGGCTGCTGTTCAGGCTACCAAGCCCGAGAAGCTCTCGGGCTTTGCTCTGTACTCGCGATTCGCCCTCGCCGGTGCCGTCTGCTGTTCCGTCACCCACGGTGGTCTCACTCCTGTTGATGTGTACGTTTAATGGTTGCCCTCGTTTTTGTCCATCGCCATGGAGGTGAATTGTCATCAATCGTCAATCCCTGCTCCGTCAATCCATGCCCGCCGCATTTCTACCCGTCATTTCTGCCTCGCTCTGCGTCCTAACTAACAATCTCAGCGTCAAAACCCGTATCCAGCTTGAGCCTGCTACCTACAACCGTGGCATGATTGCTGCCTTCCGACAAGTCGTCCAAAACGAAGGTGCTGGTGCTCTTCTCACCGGTGCCGGCCCTACCTTTGCCGGTTACTTCCTCCAAGGCGCCTTCAAGTTTGGTGGATACGAATTCTTCAAGAAGCAGTGGATCGACTACCTTGGTTACGAGACCGCTTCCCAGAACCGCACTGCCGTTTACCTCGCCTCGTCCGCCACCGCCGAGTTCTTTGCCGACATTGCCCTCTGCCCCCTCGAGGCCACCCGTATCCGTCTCGTCTCTGAGCCCACCTACGCCAACGGTCTCATTGGAGGCTTCAGCAAGATGCTCAAGAACGAGGGTATCGGTGCCTTCTACGCCGGTTTCGGTCCCATTCTGTTCAAGCAGTATGTCACTCCCCTGCCCATTCCCTCCCTGCCTTGACTAACAATTCAGGATCCCCTACACTATGGCCAAGTTTGTCGTCTTCGAAAAGGTCTCCGAAGCCGTCTTCCGCCAGTTCCCCAAGAAGGACTTGTCCGACGGCATGCAAACCGTTGCCAACCTTGGCTCCGGTCTGATTGCCGGTTTCGCCGCCGCCCTTGTTTCTCAGCCCGCCGACACTATGCTGTCCAAGATCAACAAGACCAAGGGTCTCCCCGGTGAGGGCACCACCTCCCGTCTTATCAAGATTGCCAAGGAGCTGGGTCTCCGTGGCTCCTACACCGGCATTGGCGCCCGTCTGTTCATGGTCGGCACCTTGACTGCTGGACAGTTTGCTATTTATGGTAAGCCATCCTGTTTCGTTCTTGACCATGCTCCGCAACTAACACATTGACAGGCGACATCAAGAAGCTCCTGGGAGCGAGTGGTGGAATAGAACTTGCTTAAATCGTCTAGAGACAGGATGACAACAGGCAGCCTTGAGAGTCTCGCTTGCGGTCATGTCACGGTGCTTCCACCGCGTATCCGACGACGATATTGGGGGCCCAGGGGAAGTCGACATGGCTGCTTAAATACAAAACGGAGCGGCGAGCTGTAATAATACCAGATAGACTGGGTTGGGTACCTAGATACAGGGGTAGACTCCATTGAAGCAAGTTACGGCTTAGGCGCAGAGTTGTAATCTTTTGCGCTACCTGAATACGAATCTTTTACACCATTCCCGCATTGAAGGTTCATGCTAGTTGGACATGTGTACAACGCTCTTGTGTCTACGTGGATGGTGTCGGATTGCCTTGAGACAATTAAAGGAAATCACATGTGGGTGCTAGTTAGAAAATAGTCGTCTGAATTGTATTGTCGTCTGATAGAAACCTCCGTCAACTTCTAACACTATGTGAAATTATATTCCCGTCCGTGGAATCCTCCGTCAACTTCCAGTACCATCTGACAGCTCAACCCTGTCTACAGGGGAAGAAAATCACCACGCACCACATACTGTATACCATTAACTTGCCCTCTATCTTTGTATAGTAGGAGGGTTAAATTATGAATATCAAGGCCTGATTTAGTATAATCTTCACCCTATTTAAGTGAGATTTATTATATAATTTAATATCTACTTGAGGTGCGGGTGGGTTAGGTTTGGTTGAAGAGACACACTGCAGTCCCTGATGTAAACTCGTTCCTCATATTCGAAGCCGTCGACACTGAAACTCCGGACTACTGCGGAGTAGAGAAGGTAAGATACGACGTGTTTGACCTGGAGTCGGATTGGAGAAACTTGACCTGCGTGACCGACGCAGCCTTCAACGCGACAGGAACAACCTGGGGATTGTGGCTGGTGAAGGACTACAATTACCGCGGCTTAACTCAGCCAACTCCAAACACTTCTTGGTTTGATCAACGGGCAGTTTGCCGTGCTGTCTGGAGACGTCAATGCTGGCCGCTGAATGCCAACACCCTGCGTTTGCTTGTGGTCCAAACATCATCGCGGCGGTCGTCATAGACACAGTATGCGTTTGAGGGTGGTTTCGCAAGCCTCAGTTGCAGCCGCGTGGGGGATTCGGTCGATGAATATATATACTCTTTGACTTAGAAAGAGAACTGTTAAGGTCAGCACTTGTCCTGTTAGAGGTGGGAAAATTCACCTCCAAACTATGGGCTAGGTAGCCATTGTTGATGAGCGGTGAAGGAATTTTGGAATCCAAGCGGAAGGCAATGGCGCATTTATACCTAGGTTAGTTGGGTTGTTAGACTATGAAAGGGAAAGGTCGTCGTGGCTGGCAGTCGGGTCATGAAACAAGCCCGGGACAACAAGCGAACATAAACATGCGTGAAATCGTTTGGTGTTTGACACATGAGTCACCCCCATGGCGTTGAAAGGATGGTGATATCTTTGGTGTTGAAAGGATGTTGGCATATTTGGTCCAATGGTGACATCTTGGTGTTGGACGCATAAGTCACGTCGCCTGGAGCTTGAGAGGATGCTTCGGTTTGAGGCTATGTTAACAGCGTGATTTTGGAGGACGACTTTTTTTAGAATTATGTACGACAGGGGGGTGCTAATCATGTACGTTAGCTTGGCGTGTTATCCGTTTCTGTCTCATACAAACCTTCGTGGTTTCGGAGAACGACTTTGTCGAGAATTATGTGCGACATGGTGATGTTAAACATGTACGACAGTGTGGTGTGTTATCCGTTCCGTCCCTTACGCACTTTCCTTAAATGAATCCCCCTCGCTCCCGCACATATCACTATGAATACTGTCACTGATAGAACCATTCCGTTTACGGACCGCGTTTTCCGCCTCGTAGGTAACCAGCGCGCTAACTTATGGATGATTGACACAGTTAGAACTGGTATATGTGAATACGGTGTTGGAATTCCACAAATGATGGTTTGCTGATGTGATGGAGCGGAGTGTTATGATTGAAGCCGAGTTTCAAGATTCTTAGTTGAGAAAATGACCGTGGCAGCCAGCTTCTGTTGACGCCAGGTGATTGCCAACTGTCGATCGTTTGTTAGAATGGGTCGCCAATGAGTAAATTGTCTTGACGAAACTTCACCTCCACTGTTCCACATTGCATCAACCTTTGTCTTCATTCACCTCTGCATTCAAGTGCAATTATCACCAAAACGGTTTGATCCCTCTCCCGAGTCGGTCCTTCGAGCTCTACTAACTCATGCTCTCTGCAGCGAAACGCCGACCCAATGCAGCCAAAAGACATTAGGGACTTGATTGACATTACTCAAGATGTATTCAGGGCCAACCACATCTTAAAGTCTCACCTCCCTCTCTCCAGCGGGAGCGCCAAGCTTGGCGGGCTTGACTGTCTCCTCATCGCGCTTCGCCGCATCTATGCCCACTCGATGCTTGGACCGTTAGGGATCGCCCAAGACAAGGAGTTTAAGGATGCTGAAGCATCAAGCCCCATACTGACTACAGCTTGGTCGACGCTCAGCAGGCGTGACCAAGAAAGCCGTCAAGAAATACAGGCCAGAGATGCCCTCCTGGTCAACCTTTCTAGCTCCATGGGAAAGGAAGACTCTTTCGAAGAGCTCTGCATGTCTGCGGGCATGGAAAGTTTCTGGCTCCTCGAGCCCCTCATGGGGCGACACGGCAGCCCGGCGCAGCCCGACTATGTTCAAGAAATTGTTCTCATCTTGGACCGCGCCGCGAGTCCAGAGAGCACTCTGGAATTTGTCATAGAGGGCACACGTGGCATCGCCGAAATTGATGGTAGCGAGTGCGTCGAACTCTACAACGAGCCGAACATCGCCCGCGTCGCCTACACCCCTGGAGCATCACCTATCCCTTTCAACGACCTCCGATCTTTCGAAATGCCAATAAGCGAGCAGGGGGAAGAGGAAACACTCGTGTACAACGCCTACTACAGATGGTATTCCCTTATCGCTGTCGTTCGTATGCGATGCGGGAGCGAAGAGCGGGACCTCGTGAGGACATATGAGACTAACGGCGCTTGTATCGAGCCATTGTATCGAAATGAAGCCGTCATGGACGATACATGGAGTCTGGAGGATCCTGTCGATTTCAGGTATATGCTTTTTTCTAGCTTGAGCCTCGATCGTCCTGAAATTGCACGATATCCGGAACTCCTCCTGTGACCGACAGTGGATCTCGAATGCATCCGTCTCGTCGAGCAGGTGTACCGAGAAGGTAACAGGCTCGATGACAGCTCCGCCACCCCGACAGCGGGAGATGTCGTCGCGGAGAAGAGCACGTGTGCAACAAGCCAAGATGGCAAGGGGACCGGCCCTGCCCCCGAGTATGAAAGGGAGACGTTGGAGAAGGAGGAGGAGGAGGGCCCAGACCTCCTTGCCGCACCTGAGGCATATCTCAATGCGGAAATCGCGAAGGTTTAAGCCGAGTCTAACACCCACTCACAACCATCAAGGGCGAGTAAGGGCACACGTATGTTGGTTTTAGCTACTACAGATGTGCGAAATGGATGAGGAACAGCATAGATTGTGCAGACCAGGCCCACTGAGTAATTGCAATACTGCTCTTAGAACTGCTAATTGAAGGTGTCCCATAGCACGAGAACCGACTCAACGTATAAATTCACACTCTCTTTATGTCGGGCGGCTATCAGGCGATTGCTCTCGGAGAAGCAAGTGTCTCGCATCGAGCTAGCTGGACGAATGTGTCCCTTCTTTCTCTGCATCACCACCACCACTTCAATCGTGTATGCCATTCCATGTTCGAGATGTGCCGGTATTGTCGACACAAACTGACCGAACTCATTGAGCGCGGTGACGGCCCTCAAGGACGCAGTCGAAAAGGCCAACGCCGCGAGTCCTGTCAATGTAAAAAAGTCTACCCCGTGCACACGAGATTCACTGTCCCTAGCCCAAACCCCCGACGCTCCGACGCCTCGGCGAGGCAGCAAGCAAGCGGTAGACAGGCCATGCTGGGCCGCTTCGCAGAGTTGCGAGAGGCGGCGCTCGCCAAGTTGTGCGGCAACTTCCAGTCTCCAAACCACACAATAGAGAAGTGCGTCTGGGCTCCAAACGGCTCCAAAACGGTTTGCCCAATGCGCCGCAACGATTCGCACATTGGCGATGCGAAGACGTCGAGAGAGGAGGGGGATGGCCCAGACCCCCTTGCCGCATTTGAGACCTATCTTCATACCGAGATCGCAAAGTTAGAGGCGCCTCAGGTGCAGCACCATGAATAATTAGGCGACAAAATGGACAATTCGAGCCCAGGTGAAGAAGGGATGCCGCAGAGGCAATAAAACAAATCACCACCGCAATCATGCCCACCATGAACAAGTATCATGACTCCAGTCTATTAATCTAGAATATGCTATTCATCTAATACCCCAGGAAGCTCTCGAGGAAGTCGCGCTTCCCTAGAGGAACTCCTTTGGCTCGCAAGATGGAGTAGCCGGTGGTCAGGTGAAAGTAAAAATTGGGAAAGTTGTGCGTCAAGACGGCTTGTTCGACTGGGACTTTTTGTGTTGTTCCCGCCCAGGGAATGAGCCTGAAGTCGTTAGTTTCGAACAGGGCTTGGAGAGAAAACGTACAAATCAACTTGCTCTCCTGCTCGCGCATTGATGGCGGCCGGGTCGAGGGCCTTGAGTTCATCCAGTGTCTTTTGGATCCGCTTGCGAAGGTCTTCAAACGTCTTTTCGTTGTTCTCAAAGAACGTGGGCTCGGTCCCGGTCAGACGGCCAGCGGCGACTTGAGCTGCCTTGGAGGCATTCTGGACCTGAAATGCAAACGGAAGTTGGTCTTCGACGAGGCGGGCCTGAGTGAATTCGTTGACGTCCTGGCCCTTCTCCTTGGCGTACTCTTCGGCCCTTGTCAGGACGTGATCAAAGGATTGCAGTCCCCGGATCAAAGTAGGGACGACGGCGTCGTAAAGCGGAAGACCAGTCATGTTGGATGAGTAAATGCGAGTGATTTGCATGGAAAGACTGTACAACCCGCCGTTTATATACCATTCTGTTGAACCAATTCTTAATAATCCGTTGCAATTACGTGCTCGGGGAGCTTCATCTCGCTGCCGACTTGTGGGGTTATCGCGGATGGCGATGCTTCCAGATGGACACTCAACGTATACGAATGGAGATTTCTGTCGGACAAAGTGGGAGAGGTTATCTGCATTGTTAGGTAAGATGTCGTGATTTTCGGATGAATACCCCAGATCAAGGTCGCGTCATGCACAGGCACATGGCGTCATTCAGGCATGACAATCACAAACGAATACCATTGGGGCCGACAATCCGATACCGGAAATGGCAGATTGATGACGATGCTGAGTCTCGACAACTCCAGTGTGGACAATTCAAATCTGAAAGAATGCTCAATGGGCAGGACTGATTCCGCCTTGAACTGCATCAAAATCCCAGGCCCACCAAACGTGTCTCCTGGCTTGAAATGTCGCGACTTTGACCAGTCATTCATGAGAACGATTTGACAAGAACAGCAATGAAGACCGCCCAAGAATGATCAGATTTCCCATTTTTATCACAATACCGGTATTTACCGGTGCTTGGCGTGTTCAGCGTCCCTTACCCTTTCTCCAATGTACCGCGACGCTCTGAGACCCTTCAATCATCCCCAGCGTGAGCATCGTCAGTTCGTATCGAAAGCTCAAGGCTTCCGGTTCGCTACTCTTCACGTTGCATAGCCTCGAACTTTGCAATTTTTGTATCCGTATAGGCTTCAAGACGGGCAAGGGGGCCTGCGCCAACCTCCTCACCCACCGAGATCTCTCCTTGATCCTCCGACGTCTCTCCCTCCTTGTCGGGGGCAGTCGTCTTGGATGGCCCAGGAGCGGTCTCCTGGGCGTCTTGGCTTACGATAGCCACGTTCTTCTTCAGCCAGGTTTTATACACCTGGGAAGCGCCTTGGCGCATGTTGGTAGCCTTGAAGCTGGCTTCAAGGTACGCCCAAGGCCACCTGGGCTCAGGCTTTCCCTGCTCCCGCAGGTCCTCGACTGTCTATGGTCAGCCTGTGGGACTATGCTTGGAAACCAGTACTTACAGGTGTAGTACCGGAGGGTCTAGTCTACCTGGAACTCTGTGGCTCCAGAAGGCGGCATTACGATCAAGATCAAAACCACCATTCACTTTCCACAAGGACGTGCAGGTTTGGGTCGAGGAGTGTTCGCCATGGACATTGAGAGCCTGTCCGAGGACGAGCCAATTCAGGACTCAAGCTGCCGAGTGGTGATGTGGGAGTTGACGGAGGGTTCGTTGGGTGGTCAATATATCTCCGTATGGCAACGACTGTTTTACACTGGCACCTCTTTCACCAAGCCTAGCTGACTCGCTCGTATCCAATAAGTGATCACTAAATTATAGAATAAGATACGACTAAAGAGATCCCTGCTTTACTAAATTAGCCGGGGCTGGTTGGGTCTCTTTGATTTGACACGACTTTGATAAATGAATGGATCGAGACCGCCTAATGAATGCATCACTCTGACAGATAGCACAAACAGCTTTATTCACTACTCTACTTCTCAGTCCAGACAACTTAGAACAACCATGACACAAAGGTCTTGTAGAACCATCCACCACGGCTAGGGCCACGAGCCTCCTTGAGGGCAGCCTTGCGGGCAAGAAACTCATTCTCCTCGTTGTCAATGATATCCTTGCCAGTGTAAAAGTCCACCTCGTGGGGCTTGTAACCACGCGTCTTCTTGACAAACTTGTGGCCAAAGATGAGGGCCAGGTAGATGGGGATGCCCAGATATCCAGTGATAAAGGTCTTGTACTTTTCGTTGCCAAAGTCTCCGTGGACAAAGACGTCGTAGTTCTTGGTGAGGGCGACGAGGACGCACATGGCGAGGGCGCCGTAGGAGCCCCAGATGCCGAGGGGAGCGACGTAAGGGAGGACCTCGTCGGGAATGTTTTGCGCCTTGCGGGCCTTGCACCAGTAGATGTGGGTGACGAGGATGGAGATCCAGGTCAAAAGACCAAAGATGGTGGTGAGGTTGACAAAGTAGCCGAAGACCTTTTTAGAGTCGTCGGCGACGTTCATAAAGGCCAGGCAGCCGAAGATGGCGGAAAAGCCGAGGGCATAAATGGGGACGCCACGCTTGTCGGTGCGCTTGAAGATGGCAGGAGCCTGTCCGTTGGAGGCGAGGCCGTAGAGGGTGCGACTGGCAATGTACAGATCCGAGTTGGAAGCGGAAAAGACAAAGACGCAGATACAGCCGTTGATGATGTGAGGGAGAACCTTGATGTGGGCGAGGTCGGCGGCAACCACAAAGGGCGAGGCCGAGGCACCAGGGGTTTGAGTGGTGGCAAAGGCGAGATCTTCAGAGTTGTAGGGGACGAGCATGCCAACGAGGAGGACGGAAAGGCAGTAGAAGAAGAGGATTCGGTAAAATGTGAGCTTGATGGCGCGGGGGATGGTTTTGCGGGGGTTCTGGGCTTCGGCGACGGTGACACCGACGAGTTCGGTTCCAAGGTAGGCAAAGGTGGCGTTGACCATGCAGGACCAAAAACCTAGGAACTTGCCAGCATCGCCACCTTTGATGTAGGGTTTGAAAGCGCTGAGATGTTAGCTGGATGGACGAGAATGGACAGCTGGGATGGGGAGAATGGTTGGGAATGGGAAATGGGGGGATAGGGGAATGGGCGAATGGTTGGGACAGTCGAAGGAAAGAGTAAACATACCCAGGATCATTCCAATATCTGAATCCCTTGCGGTCGTGATCAGGACCTCCTCCGAGGACCAGGATAAAGGAAAAGAGAATGATGCCGATAATGGTAATGACCTTGAACGAGGACAACCAGAATTCAAACTCTCCAAAGAACTTGATGCCAAAGTAATTGATGCAGATGATGGTGACGAGGAAAATGGCGATAAAGACACCAGGGTTGACTGTATCACGACTAACCCAATACTGAATGACGAGGGCAGCAGCCGTCAATTGATTGGGAGTGACGATAATGTATTTGAACCAGTAACTGATCATGTTAGTTGAATGCATTGCATTCGGATAAGAGTACTTACGTCCAACCGAGAGCAAAACCAAGAGAGGGATCACAGAAACGAGAGGCGTATCCAGTGAAACCAGCAGAGATGGGCAACCAAGCAGCCATTTCACCAAGGGCAGCCATGACGAGAAAGACGACGAAACCAATAATGGTATAACAGATAAAGACGGAACCGGGACCAGCTTGGGCGAGGGCCTTGCCGGTACCGATAATCAGACCTGTTCCGATGGCACCTCCAATGGCAATCATGGTAATGTGACGAGCTTGAAGGCCACGGTGAAGCGACGTCTCTTCGCTAGTCTCGAGACCAGGGATGTGAACATTGTGTTGGACGGACTTGTCTGGGACGGCCGAGGCATCATAGCCAAGGTCAGTCTTTTCGACGTCAGACGACGAGCGTTTGACGAGGCCGCTCATGGTGAAAGATGGATGCAAACGAATGCAAGCTCAGTCAGAGGTGATGGGATGGACAGGGTGGCAACGAGATGAGGGAGGATGGCGCAACTAAATAGAAGAGGGGAGGAGGGTAGAGGATAGAGGCGGGTAGAGAGGCGGGTAGAGAGACAGGCAAAGATCGACAGGCGTTCAAGAATGCTGCAGGGAGACAACCATGCTGACAGTTTCCTCCACCAGATAACCTCGCGCACGGGACCATTCAAGCAGTGAATCTGCTCGACACGCATGTGCTGATTCGGCAACAGCGAGGACCAGACCAACGAGGGTCAGCAAAGGCCCGGTCATGTTGGGGAAGCCCCGTAGGAAGCTCGCAAAGTGTGCCAAGCCGCCGTGAGACTTGGGCCAGGCTGAATAGGGCAGCAGGTTTGGATCAAAGTCGCCGGGTGACCCTCACCTGGATGCTACCCTGGGCGGACAATGGCAGGTCGACGCCCGCTCTGGAAGATCCATCACGTAACGGTTGTGAGAACCCTGGCTGGGAGGAGACTGCGTACCACGTTGCAGGTTGGAGTATCAAGGTTGCCACTGATCATCAGTTGGCCGCCTGCAGTTAGCGAGTTTGATATGGCTGATCCAACATTCCGCCTCGGCTGTCATGCAGCCACAAACACCATCTCAAGCCACCCGCCAACTGCCACCAGTGCCAACGTCACGGCCGGCAGTCAGCCTGTCGGACCGGGCAGATTACATGAGACATTTACCGGACAAGATAGCCTAGCACGTAAAATACTCCATCGTCCAGCCAAGACCCGAAACGACGATACCATAATAGGTGTTGGTAAATTCTAGAAGTCGAGAAAAATGCTTCCTTGCGATGAGATAAGGTTCATGGTGTGGTTTAGCGGTGTTTACTAGAGTGCCAAGGATCCTAACTGATTTTGGCTGGTCCGTAGTGGCCAATCCTCCAATCCGTCCCCTGTAAGACCCGGTGCATCCCCTGTAACCAAAGGCCTATCTTACGGGGTCCTCCGAAGCCACTCCTATCTCGTCGTTTTTTTTGCTCTTCTCCATTTGCCTCGCGTCGTCTCCGCTCATCAGTTTCCTCATGTGGAAGGTCGTCTTGCTCTTGATCCTTGTACCCTTGCAAACCATCCGCTATCTTCCAGTCTGCCTGTGCGTATCTGCCGTCATGGGTCTGCGGGGTAAGATGGCGACCCATCTCTGCAGGATTCTCCACTGGCAGCATCACCAGGATCAGGACCAGGACCTCCAGGACCAGGACCACCAAAGGACCAACAAAACACCCCAGACGTTCCTCAATTCCCTTTACGACACACAATCATTAATGGATAGTTATTCTCTTGGTTGTGTAGGCTCCAGCTTTTTTTCTTGATTTGATTCGTCGGGTTATCAACATCCTGGCAGTTCAAACAAAAACATCACAACATTCGACAGACACACGAGCAACGTTAATCATGTAGTTTAATGTGTCACTAATCTATGCATATCATGATGCATGCGTCATCTAGGACACTAGCTAAGCCCCTCTAGCCTTCATAAAATCCACCAAGTCGAAAAAACTCTTCTTGTACCTTCGTTCTTGGCTGGTTTGGTTGACAGTTTGGATCCCGAATAGAGCCGCCGCGTCTCCAAATTCCCAGTTGTTCATAAATGACCAGGCATAAGCTCCAACCACTTCGACATTGTCCTCCCAAATGGCTTTGAGAACCTCACTCATAAAACTCAGGTAGTACAAGCTGCGTGGCGTGTCAAACAATTGATCCACGAGTGCCTTGTCCCCCTCACCAAAGACGGGAAAGCCGAATTCAGTAATGGCGACCGGGGTCTTCCAAGTGTTGTGCAAGTAGTTGAGATAGCTGCGGAGGTAGGTGGGCGTCAGGTAGACGTACGATTGGGATCGATAGCCAATGTCCCAGCCATACACGTTGGTCGTCGTCTGATTCACACAATAAGGGCGCAAGGCAGACGATGAATTGCTGGCACACTCCAAAATGCTATCCTTGTCGTCGGCTACCGGAGGCGCAATCACAGTGGCAGTGTACGGGTCGATCCCGAGAAAGTCGGCCGTCCCACCAATGTAGGCCAGATCTTCTGCGCTCAATGGAACGTAATCGGCAAACGTCTGCTTAAACGAATCGGGATAGTCTTGACCCAAGAATATCGGGTTGCAAAACGGGCCCAGCTGAATCGAATTAAAGTGATCGGCCGCATACACATCCGCCTCGCTCAGGGGGTCGCGAGGAACGCCAAAGTTGTTGTTAAACTTGAGGGAGATTTTGCCCGTCCCACAGAGCTCTTCCTTGTACCAGTGGTAAACCCTAGCGTGCGCCTTGATGACATGACTGATTGCCTTGGCGTTTTGGGCGTACAGGAGAGGCTCGTTAAATGTGAACCAGGTAGGAACGCGGTCGGCATAGTGCGACATGACAACCTTGGCGTAGTGGACAAACGCATCTTCAAACGTTTCATTCTGGTACGCCCCGTTGACATAGCCAATCTCGGGTCTGTCGGTGGCCGTTGTGAGATTGCTCCCGTAAAACTGCAAAGGCGTGTCAAAGTGTATCAGCGTCACCTCGGGCGTCATGCCTTTTTCGAGGATAAAGTTGATGACATCGTTGTAGTGATCGATGCCTTCTTGGTTGACAGGGGTCCCGGGTAGGGCAAATGGCAAGATGCGCGTCCAAGCGATGCTAAACGAGAAATGCTTGGCTCCCATGGCTGCCACACGTTCTATGTCTTGCTTGTAGTAGTAGTAGTGCTCATTGGTGATGTAGGATTTCGGACGTTCATCCCGGATGAGAATGTCCATCAGGGACGGCGCCTTGCCTTCTTCGGCCGTCGCTCCTTCAATCTGGCTGGCTGAACTGGAGACGCCGAATGCGAATCCTTCTGGAAAGTTGTAGCAGTCTGTTGGGCCAAAGTAATCCCGCGGAGGCAACACCAATTCGCTGCTGGGAACTGGCGTAGGAGAAACAGTTGTACTGTAGACGGCAGATTCCGTAAAGTTGGGAGGGTTTGCGTGTTCCCAAAGTGCCGTCCATGCTGCTTGACCATACGGATCATCAGTATCCGAAGCGGTTGTCGTTTCGTTTGGCTTCCATTTGCCCCAGGTCGTATAAGACAGCGAGACAAGCGAAGCTAGCGATTCCGGAGGCGCAGCATATGTAGTGGTTGCCGTAGGAGCTGGGACCGACGTGGCATACCTGACAGTATCGGTAAGGGTATAACTAAAGGGAGTAAAGGCATATGTGGGTTCCCTTGTCTTGGTGACTTTGCAATGACGGATAGTTGGACCATCAGCCGGAAGGTAGACTTGCTGAGCCGCGGCCAGCGATACTAGAAAGAGTTGTCCAAGAATCATCTTGTGAATGACTACATAGCCTGATCTGAGCCTGATCCAAGCCAGCATTTACGATACTCAATCCTATTTATCTTTTTCCATCAACTCACAACCCCTCAGTTTTCGGACCGACTCGCTCGTGACCTCATTGCAAGTGTAAATAAACTGGTACGGAAATCAAGAATTTCTCCTAGATTCTTTAAAACCCCGAGCCGAGGCTGGATTAGGATACAATCCAGCATTGAATAGACGAGTTGCGGGGATCTACCCCAGATGATATTGCGGGGTGAGCCGATGCGGAGATGTGAACTAGCCGTGCGCACAGTCGAATGACGTAGGAGTTGACAGGTCGTCGGAGCGTTGACAGCATCGGGGAAACTTGCGGGGAAATGATGAACCGGAGAATAGCATTTCCCCGTGACGGTAGATGAAGTCGTCTAGGAATTTGTGACGCAAGTGGAAGCGGCAAGTGAAAACGGCAGTGACAACGACAGTGACGACAGGTTGACATCAATCGACCAGCTTGGATCAATCGATTGGATCAATCGACCTTCAGCTTGGATCAATCGCAAATGTCCTGAAAGCCCTAGCCTGCTATATTCACAAGAATAAACTGTCAACCAAGTGATAATTACATACTTTGTAGCTAAAGGTGAAAACATAAATTGGCGTCGGATGGCTCGGAATGACCTGGTCTCACACCTAGCATCCCTCTAGAAAATGGAGTCTGTGTAGTCTGTCCCAGACAAAATTGGACACCTTTGGCTTCAAAGGCATCTTTGAGTTCCTTGACTTGATCAACAGGCGGTGGTTCATATGGGTCAACCGCCACAATCCTCAAATCTGGAAACCGATATAGCTTTCCTATCATTCCCATCAAATCTCGATGGAGTTCCGCCCATGCCAAAGCCATGCCAATGTGTAATATCCGTAGAGATGAAGGAAGACTGGCCATAAACAACTCTGGACACACATCTTTGAGGGTTTGAAACCTCATGTCTCTCTCCTCGTGGTCAAATACAGGCCCATAGAGTAAAAGCTGTTCGACTTCGAGGATTTCGAGAACAGGAAAATCGGAAAAGCTCACATCTCCTTGTAGAGTTCGATCCCACCTCAGAAAACCTGACACCAAGTCAATCACGTCTTCTGAAGTACCCTGGGCATGTTCCCAAGTTGTAGTTGTGTAGCAAAGCCTCCGCAACGTGTCCCGGATAGGTTCCAGATGGCTGTGCTGCAAAACAGTGTACTTGTCCATGTCGCAGAAATACTCTAGATCCTCCAAGACGGGACTGCGACGTAGAATCTTGGCCAGATTATCCGGGTCGAGGCCATGAAGCGACAACTGGCGGAGACTGGACAGCGCAGTGTTCCAAGGCTCGGTTCGAAAGCGTTCACGAAGGGGAATGTCAGTTCCGCAATCGCAATCGCTTGCCGCCAACACTTCGAGATTCTGCGCCTTGGCCAAGACGTCTTGCATTTCTTGTATGTGACAGCATTCATCCGGATTCTTGTCTTGCCCGGGAAGCACCAAATACTTGAGGTGAGGTAGGTAAAACGGGGAGTCCCTCAAATAATGCAGGCCTTCTTGAGACGACCGGTAGATGAGCAGCTGCTCCAGAAACGGAGCGGCCATAATGGTAGCCTCTTGAAGCCACTTGGACTCGACGTGATGGTACGTGGGCAACGCTCGAAACCCAGCTCGCTCGCCGGCCTGCCGGAAGAGAGCTTGAGTCGCAGGAGAAACATCGCGTGCGCGCACAGTCCTCAAAGCAAAAAAGGCAAGGGCGCGTACCAGCTTGGCCAAGTCAGGTCGTTCCAGCAGAGTACGCAAAAACGACTCCAATGTCTCAATCTCGCGATTCCTGGCAGCGGCGTCGCCCCACCATTCGGGACTGCTGGGATCCGGCTGAATACCGGTGTGGTAGTAATGAAACAGAATAGGCTGGGCGGTGAGGCGAAAATGCCGTGAAGTCCGACTCAATCGCGAAAGAGCCTGTTGCTCTTCCAGGCATGTAGCAACCGCACGCGCAGGTAGATCAACAACGTGATCAAGACGACAATGCATGCACAGGTTACGGCAGATGGCGGCAATAATCTCAACGGGCAAATCGCCGAGCGAAAGGCGACGTGGCTTGGCCGGGGAGGTCATGGGGGTTGGCGAGTGGTTCGCTCCATGGAGCAGAACCTGGTAGACCCGAGCAAGATGCATGAGCGGAGACGGAGACGATGAGGGTCAATTGACCGAGAGGCGGAGCAGAAAAGCGGAAGAGGCGGGCGAGGACGGTCTCCGAGGCCGGAGGCTTGTGATGATGACCTCGGGTTGGGGCCGCCGAATTCCTGGTCAGTTCTTTGTCGCGTCGTGAGTTGTGTCCTGGCGTCGTGAGTTGTTTCCTGGAGTCGTTGGGTCAGTTGCCAAGATGAATTTCCTTCAAGCTAGTCGCGTTTATCCGTCAGGTAATCCTCCAGGGGTGGCCTGATGTTAAGGGGGGCGGTTGACGACGGTGCACGACGCAGACCAGCATCCTCAAGACCCATAAGCAGGAACATGAATCAGATGCGTTAGATACGTAGTAAATAAAACAAAAAGAGGTGTTTGTCGGAGTTGTAACCGCCAGCAGGGCAACAGTATGAGGAGCAGACGAGTACCACCGCAGTAGGGGCAACGTAGTAGGGATCGGCAAGTCTCCACTTACCAAATTGGTAGTTAATCCGTCGCCAGTTGGGCGATTCAATTGTGTCATCTGTTCAAGGTCAGTAGGAATGCAACTAGTGCGTTGCTTGGATGATAGAAATGGATACCTTGACGGATCTAGGTCAAGTGTCAATAATCATCATCATCTGCAAGCCCGTACTTGCAGACACTTTAGCACTTGCAGACGCTGATCCAATGATCCTGGTCATTATTCCGAGATTATTGACCAGGTTGAGGTCGGATTCCCGTGGAGGAGGTCGCCAGGGTCACGTGGTCTCGCACCTGCCCGCGTCAATCGCGTCGCGTTAAGCACCAGGCAACTGCGAGCCCACCATCCCCAAATCCTAACCATCCACCACAATGCCAGAATTCAGGGGTAAGCCTATTCAAATCCCTTCATCGCCATCGTTAACAAATCAGAGGCCGATACGATACGCATCTTGATTGCAACCGACAATCATGTCGGGTTCGAGGAACGAGATGCCATCCGAAAGGATGATAGTTGGCAAACGTTTGATGAAATCATGAACCTTGCCAGAACTGAAGATGTAAGTACTTCATATTGAACCACGGTATCTTGCTAACCAACAGGTCGACATGGTTCTCCTAGCTGGTGATTTATTCCACGACAACAAACCCTCACGCAAATCTCTCTATCAAGTCATGCGAACTCTTCGACAAAACGTCCTTGGCATGAAACCTTGTCCTCTCGAATTTCTATCCGACGCCGCTTCCGTTTTTGAAGGGGCTTTCCCTCATGTGAACTACGAAGATCCCGACATCAACGTTTCGATTCCTGTATTTTCCATTCACGGAAACCACGACGACCCCTCTGGCGATGGCAACTTTTGTTCTCTCGATCTATTACAAGCCAGTGGCCTTCTCAATTACTACGGCCGAGTTCCAGAGGCAGACAACATTGAGGCGAAACCGATTCTCCTCCAAAAAGGGTTGACAAAGCTGGCTTTGTATGGTCTCAGCAATGTCCGCGACGAACGCATGTTTAGAACCTTTCGAGATCACAAGGTGAAATGGTTCCGGCCTGGCACGCAAATGGGAGACTGGTTCAACTTGCTGGCTGTTCATCAAAATCATCACGCACACACTGCAACGTCGTATCTTCCGGAGAATGTGCTGCCCGATTGGCTGGATGTGGTAATTTGGGGTCACGAGCATGAGTGTGTGATTGACCCCACCCAAAACCCAGAGACTGGCTTCCATGTCATGCAACCAGGATCATCCGTAGCGACATCGCTCGTTCCCGGAGAGGCTGTTCGAAAGCATGTAGCCATCATGACTGTCAGTGGCAAGGATTTCAAGGTGGAAAAGTTTCCTCTCAAAAGTGTTCGCCCGTTTGTCACGCGAGAATTGGTTCTCTCCATCGACAAACGATTCAAAGGACTCGACAAGAAAAAAGACAACCGACAAGAGGTGACGCAGAGATTGATGGAAGTAGTGGAAGAAATGATTGAAGAGGCCAATGCGGATTGGGAAGCGATTCAAACCGACCAAGAAGCTTTGGAGGAACGACCACTTCCTTTGATTCGACTCAAGGTCGAGTACACAGCCACAGATGGAGGCTTGTTTGAATGCGAGAATCCCCAACGGTTCTCTAACCGATTCGTCGGAAAGGTGGCCAACATCAATGATGTGGTTTACTTTTACCGCAAAAAGACATCTCAGCGTACGTGACCCTTTCTCTTCTCTCTCTCTCTCTTCTCTTTCTTCTCTAACACACCCCAGGCAAGACTACGGCAACGAATCCGACAGAGGCTCTCGAGGCGTTGGCTGATGGAGACGACTCGATCAAGGTGGAGTCTCTTGTCCAAGAGTTCTTATCGGCACAATCTCTCAGGGTCCTTCCTCAGGGGCCATTTGGCGATGCAGTGACACAATTCGTTGCCAAGGATGACAAGCACGCTATGGAATTGTTTGTGTCTGAGCATCTGACAGGTCAGGTCCGTCAAATGTTGGGGCTGGAGTCAGACGACGAAGACTTGAACAGTGCCATGGAGATTTACAGAACGAGAATCGAACAACAGCAAGCCACTGAACCACACACGACGCAAAACGAGAGAAAACGAATACTCAAACCAAGGCCGGCAACATGGGACAGTGACTTTGATGGAAACTGGGAAAATGAACCAGATGCGTGGTCATACCAGGATCCAAGTCAAGCCTTGTCAGAGGATGAAGAACCAGCTCAACCTAAGCGAGCAAGCCGTGCCAAGGCGGCCCCGAAAAAGGCACCTGTCCGCCGTGCGAAAAAGGCTGTTGAAAGTGAAGAGGAAGATGTAGTCATGGAATCAGATGAACCAGCCCCTAAGGCACGAAAGGCGCCAGCAAGAGCAAAGCCGGCAGCCAAACCAGCCAGACCTGCAGCCAAGGCGAAAGCACCGGCAAAGGCAAGGGCACCAGCCAAAACAGCCAGGGCAACACGGCAGACGACGATAGACTTTTCTCAAAGTCAAGCCAATGCAGTGGAAATCAGTGACGATGAGATTTCCGATGATGCATTTGAGCCAGCGCCAACCACTAGGTCAAGGAGGAGGTAGATGCCAGGATGAATGGGTGCATGAATAGAAGCGCATGAATGGAGATGCATGGAATGAGTGTATTAAACGGACGAAATTGTCGTACATTTGAATCCAATTCAATCACAGTATCAATCGATCACCAGCATTATGCACAAGCAACAAAAATCAGCCTGAGTAAAAATAAAAATTACAGACGTTGAACACCTGTGGCTGGATCTCTCCCGCCGGGAATTGAACCCGGGTCTCAAGCGTGACAAGCTTGCATACTGACCACTATACTACGGAAGATGGCAGACGTTGTGCGCCTGTGTAGTGAGGGGGTTGTTGGGGAATCGTCTCCAATTAGATACTAAGACCTTCACGCAGTGTGTTGGAGCCCACTGGAGCATTCAATCAGTGACAGAGCTGAGCAATGATGGCCAATATATGCAAAGTGCTGGGATATCAATAATTATATTATCTAGAGCGGTCATTTGTCATGTGTTAATGCAATTCAACGGGTACAATTCAACGGCTGCAATTCATCAGTAACAATCCACCATAGTATTGATAACTCAACTGTCTAGCAAACTCTGAGAGGCCATTGTTGCAGGGTCTGACAAACAGGTGATGTGCACCCTCATATTTAAACTAGCGGTGGCGTCTGACGCATGTCTTGCTCTCAATGTGTCGAGGCTATTTGTGATGAGAACTCGGTGTTGGATAGTTCCTTGCATTCATGGCACATATTCCATTGACAAGCTTCTTCATCATCGTCAATTAAATCAACAGCTCATCCAGTCTCCTCAGTACCTAATTCTTTATTCAATTCAATCTCCAATCCCCTTCAATTGACGTGGCTGCGATTGTCCAATACGGAGCGTTCCTCTCACAGCGGTGCCGCGGCGCTTTTGGTTTGAATACACGGAGTCAGTTAAAGCGAGCGCAACTTGCACACCCTAGCTCAGCCCACATCGCATCCCCTTGACAGAATAACGTTTTAAACAGGTGTAGGGGGATCAATGAGAAAGTCCGTCGAGCACTCGTCGAGCGTTGGCCGACTTGTTGCTTGGTGCCTTCGAAATGGGGATATAATTGTAGTTTTATAATCATAATTTTCTAACTGTAATTCTATGATTGTAATTTTATAATTGTAATTTTATAATTGTAATTATGGAATGAAATATTAGCTGACTCTCAATGATGCTAATTTGGAGTCACCAAGCTGTAGCATTCATCCATTAATCCATGGCGCATGTCCACTAATTTACAGCTTTGTCCATTAAAGACCTTAGTACCAACTCAACCCATACCTCAACTTGCTTGAGATCTGGATTTCTCAGTAACTGCATAAAAAACCATCTACTTGAACAAGTTGGCTTGGGTGCTACCCATAGTAGAAGCTGTACCATCAATTCGTTGACGATAACTCTCGCCCTTCCTTCGTTGCGGCCATTGCGGCTTCGACATGCGGCCATTGCGGCTTCATCACGCGCCTTAGTGGGGATGCGGGGTAGCTACGCCCTACGCTACTTGGGGTAGCAGTGCCAACTCCAACTGAACATGGCAAGACATGACACGCCATGGGATTTGACTTTACAATGCGTTTCTTTCCCAGATACATCTTCAATTCGTCTATTGACTTTGGTGATTGACCACGGTCATTTTCAACCATCTATCAATCATGTCGACAATCCGCCTAGGAACTGCCTCTCCGGGCACGCAGTCCACCACGGCAGCCACCATTGCGCTGATCGACTCCATCGCCCGTCGTGCTGCCTCTTCCAAGATTGACATTCTGCTTCTCCCCGAAGCATTCATCGGAGGATATCCTCGTGGAAGCTCCTTTGGATGTGCCATCGGTGGTCGCTCGGACGAAGGACGCGAAGAGTTTGCCAAGTACTTTGACCAAGCCATTGATCTAGGTGACAATGTAGGCCCTGGAGGCGGAGGTGCCGGGGTCAAGTGGGTGAAGCGACAGCTTAATGATGATGACACAGTCCGTGGCGATGGCTCCCGCGAGGAGCTAGAGCGAATTGCTCGCGATACTGGTGTATTCATCGTGACAGGATGCATAGAAAAGACGGGAGGCAGCCTCTACTGCTCTGTCGTCTACGTGTGTCCCAAGGAAGGCATGCTAGGCAAGCGTCGCAAGGTTCTACCGGTATGTCTCTGTTCACTTAATCTATGCTCTCTAACATTTTAGACCGGCTCGGAACGTCTCGTCTGGGCTCAAGGAGCTCCCAGCACACTCAAGGCCGTTTCCACCACCATCCGCGGCATCCGCATCAACCTAGCCGCCGCCATTTGCTGGGAAAATTACATGCCATTGCTCCGCCAGACACTCTACTCGCAAAACATCAACTTGTACCTGGCGCCCACAGCCGATAACCGCGACGCCTGGCTAGGCCTGATGCGCACCGTCGGCGTCGAGGGCCGTTGCTTCGTTGTCAGCAGCAACATGGCAGTTCCCAAGGACCCCGTCGATGTCTCCAACAGCACCCGCTCGCCTGTTCGCGGGCGACGCAACTCCACCATGACGGAAGAAGGCTTTGAGATTGCGTTGCCTCGGTCTCCGCAGCGACTACACCGTCGCAAGTCGGTTTTCGACGACGATGGCAACGAGATTATCCTGTGTAAAGAAACCAAAGAGACGCAAACGCCAGTCTTTACGTCGACCATTCCCGAAAAGACCGAATGGGTATCTCGAGGTGGTTCATCTATTGTCACGCCGTTTGGCGATGTCGTGGCTGGCCCGCAGTGGGAGGATCCAGATGGTCTCATCTTTGCGGATGTGGATTTCCGCAACTGCATCCGTGGTCGACTGGATTTGGATGCGGCAGGCAGTTACTCACGAAACGACTCGTTCAGGTTGAGTGTCGAAGGATTGGATCTGGATCCATTGCCGTACTAGTCAATTATAACGCTTGCTCTTATTCTAGGGTATCCAACGCCAAATCATTTCTCATCAGGGCTTTCTGTCCGCCGCCACTTGTCCGCAGATTCTAGCACCTTGCGCTCTGCTTCGACCTGCTTGCGCTGCCTCTCTAATGCCGCTTCTGCCAAAATCTGCCGTCTCGTCATCCCTGCTGTTGGATCTCGGACTCCTCCCAGCTTGAATTCTCCTCCTGTCCAACCTCCGTGGTCGTGCGTCTCATCCTCCTCGACTGTGTAATGTGAAGACTCGCCAACCGTGTTTCCGCCTGATTTCCAGTCCGCAGCATCCACCTCTTTTTCGATTTGGTGGCAGAGATCCCAAAAGTTGCGGTCATGAGGCCCGTGGACGTTGTGGGCAAGTTCGTGACATAACGTCTTGCGGATCGTCTTGTAGTCTCGGTATCCATCATGGGCATCCGTCCGCAGCCTTAACTCGATGACTTCTCCCTGGTTTCGATTTAAACCGAGAATCCTCGACGTTCCTTCATGGGTGGTTTGCGTGTGCGCAAGAGGTTCCATCTCGGTCAACAATGCAACTGTAAACTTGTGCTTGCGCATGGACGCTCGGATTCCTGGGTCTTCTTTGAGTCGCATAAGCAGCGATTGACTTGTTTCTGGATGCGGCAGGCCCTGCAGTGGACGAACTTGAAGAAACGTGTACTGCGAATCCTCGGGTCTCCGTCTTGTAGTTCTAGCTTTGGGTCTGTGAGCCATGCGCGCTGCGTTTCTCTTGGCGACTCTTTCCGCCATGTTCTGGACAGCCTGAACCTCGGCGGCTGGCGATCCCATTAGAGTCAGCGTCTTTCCCTTGAGCTCTTGCAAGCGCATGTCTGGATTCTTAAAGGGCGCTTTAAGCAGTGGGCATTTTGGTGCCAGGATCTTTTGGTTGCCAACAGGAACATCGAGACTGGCTTCAATTTCATGAAACAAGTCGGTAATGGTGGCGTCTTCGGGAAAGGAAAAGTCGTAATTGACCTTGCGGTGTGTGACTGACAAGGTCAGCCACTCGTGGTCAGATGTATCAGACATGGCGTCTTCCATTGTGTTGTATTAAAGATAGCAGATTAGTTTTGATAACGTTATAGACAGATGCCAGATGTGCAAGATATAGTGCTCACGATGCGGCGTTCGGGCAGGTTCGGCGTGCTTTGTAATACGTCACTGCCTAGATCCGGAGTTTGCGCCACGGCCGTGACAACCGATTTGATGACTGAGATGACTGAGCCGGATCGCATAGATAAATCCGTCCGTCATTTGATCTAAAATAATCTAATCACATGCCTGGATCCAATCAGTCATCTCGTCGTGGTCGTACCTGATGATCATCTGCAGGGTGCGCCACATTCCTCTGACGTAGACATCAGCCACATTGGGTGCCTCAGCCAGCCAGCCAGTGCCAGCGCATGTAACGACACGGTCCAATGAACATGCAATCGCGTCGTGTCCTTTTTCAGAAGCCCAGCTCCCTGCCAACCCACCGTCAATGTTGGCCAAGGTCACCACTCGCTTCGACCCGACATCTGGACTTGATTCCAATTGCAATCGCCTTCTTCATCGATATCCGACCCAGACAACCACGCACCGCTGCCGTACTTGACTAGCTTGCGCCCAGTCCATCCGTCATCATGGTGTTGAACATCTTCCGCGTCGCTGGTGAGTAAAGCTGCCGCGAGAGCTGCGCATTCGCTAATGATGCTCAGCGGACTTTTCCCATCTGGGTAGCATCTTTATTCTGCTGCACAAGATGACCCAGCTCAACGTGAGTGTACAAGGCTAGACGTTTGACAGGAACTAACATCAACAGAGCTGTTCCGGCATCTCCTTCAAATCCCAGGCACTCTACATGTTTGTCTACGTCACTCGATATCTCGGTACGGCAGCCATCTCCATTCGCAACCTTTCTAACTCTTGCAGACATCTTTTCCACCGATAGCATGTACAACTTGTTCTTTAAAATCCTCTTCCTCGCCTCCCAGGGATACATCATCTACCTCATGACCAATGCGTACAAGCCCACCAACGATCCCAACGTCGACACTTTCCGCGTCCAATACCTGCTACTCGGAGCCGCCCTTCTCGCCATCATTTTCCCGTACAAGTACACCATCAAGGAGATTCTCTGGGCCTTTTCCATCTGGCTCGAGTCCGTGGCCATTCTTCCTCAACTGTTTATGCTGCAGCGAACTGGCGAGGCTGAAACCATCACCACACACTACCTATTCGCCCTGGGCAGTTACCGTGCCTTGTACATTCCCAACTGGATCTACCGATACTTGATGGAGTCCCCTGAGAAGCACAAGGTCGACTGGATTGCCATTATTGCCGGTCTGGTCCAGACTGTTTTGTACTCGGACTTTTTCTACGTATACTACACCAAGGTCCTCAAGGGCAAGAAGTTCAAGCTGCCCGTTTGAGCTGCCTGTTTGGACTCTAACCGATGATTTACGGGAAACGGCTATAACAGCCGATGCTCCAACTGGAGCTGCATGGATGGCGTTGGGTTAGGAGATCGACGGTGGAAAACATGGCGCCTATGGCTTGAGGTTTGAGACCAGGCTTTGATTTCCGGCGAAAATAGATTGCAATTCAGAGATCTCAAGGAGGTTTTGTCACGGTAAGATGACCAGTCAACGGCTCGTAAAGCTCATGACTGAAATTGCAACGTATTAATAGATGATTTTGTCATGCTTGCCACCATGCTTGCCACTATAGTTTCACGACGAGGGCTCGCACTACTGCCTACGAGGGGCATCACGAGCTAGCGCGAGTAGAGGTCAGCCATCAAACTACAGCGATGCGCTGGACAAAGCAGGTTTTGAATGGCCATTCTCATTCTTAAATTATTGCTCAAATCTCGTCGCCATTGCAATTCGCCATGCAATTCGCCATGCGAATCTCATTTTCATCACATGCGACAACCTGCGTTGATTAGATCACGTGATCTATAGGCGCGTCATCCCGGACCTTCAACTCAGTTCTAACCATCAACCACATCAATCATCACCTTCAAGATGGCGAGCGAAGCACCCGAAAAGACAGAACAACCCCCTGTGGAGCCAAATGGCCCTGCTCAGGCTCCCCCTGCGGCATCTGGCCCAGATTCGCGGTTGCCGACAAGAAAGGATACCTCTTTGCGAGAGTTCCTAAACAAGATGGATGACTGCGCTCCCATCGTGAGTCTACTCCCATCTATCGCGTCCTCTTCTAACAGCGCAGATTCCCGATGCCGTAACAAACTACTACATGACTAAAGCTGGTCTTCCTCCTCCTCCTCAAACCGACCCTCGCTTGGCGCGTCTCCTAGCTCTCGCCACCCAAAAGTTCATTGCCGACATTGCGGCCGACGCATATCAATACAGTCGCATTCGCGCATCAAACACCAATGCCAACAATCCGATGGGTTCACTAGGCGCCGCGGCTGGATTCCCGATTCCCGGACAGCCGACAGGCCCGCCAGGTAGCAAAACCCAAGACAAGGGAGCACCACTGGGTATCCAGCGACCAGGCTACGGTGGTGGTGGTCAAGGCGGCAGCCAAAACAGGACTGTTCTTACAATGGAGGATCTTGGAATGGCGGTTGGAGAGTACGGTGTTAACGTCAAGAGAAGCGAGTTCTATCGCTAATGAGGGCTTGGGTACATTCGGAGTTTGGCGCATGGAGGTGAATGCATGTCTGCATAGTTCAGATCACGTCAGTCTCGGTTATAGATTCTTTGACTCAGTTACTGCTTGCCATCACATCTGTTGCAGTGTCGCGAATCGGTAAACGTGCTTATTGATACAGTCTTTGTACATGGTATACCCTCTACCTCTTGTCCCAGATGTTTGGTTTTCGGGTCCTGACTAGTCAGCGGATGCCTTACAGTAGATGCCTTGCAATGCCTGCAATGCCTCGCAGCGTGCCTGTAGGAGCTCACTTACGGTGAAAACTCTCCCAGCTTATGTCCAACCATGTCTTCGGTTATGGTCACCTGGTGGTAGTCGCGGCCATTGTGTACCTCAAAGTTGAGTCCGACAAAGTTGGGTAGAATCGTTGCGGATCGAGCTTGCGTTCGAACGGGGGGGACCTTGTCGCCGGGAGTCTTGGGCCAGACGATGGGGAGGCTATCGAGTTAGATGGAGTCGTGAGATGGTTCGGAGAGCTTACGGGACGAGGTGTGGGCCTGGAGGCTGTCAGCAAGTTGAATAATCAGAGGGACGTTGAATTGACTTACCCTTCCACACGGAGCGCTTCAGTAGAACCCGTGTCACTTGCATTGTGGCTGGCACTGTCGTCAATGGAATTTCCAGTCCGCATCGTGAACCTCTTCGTGATGGGTCTTGAGGATTTTCCGTAAATTGTCCGATCACGTGATGTACTTGGTCCACCATCAATAGGAGATGGGCTCACCTACCGACATCATGATCCATGAATGACGGAAAGGAGACTGACTGCAATGGGTCAGATATCGTGATCAATGCTACATGTCGTTCAAGCAGTGTCCCTTCACGTTTTGATGACCACTGCCCGCTCTTTATGCTCATCCAGTAGGGTGGATGTAGCATTTAGCAATGGTAGCATCTCTAGCTCATGCATCTCTTGACTCTCTTGTTGGAATAGCGCCGAGTTTCGGTTTATAGACGGGAATGGTGCTACGTATAACGAATTGAGTTGATAAAATCATGTGCTGCGGTCCTGGCCAGCTAGTTTGGTGATCCTGGAGTGGTCGCCTTAATCCTAGCGTCTGCCATGACATCTTCATCCTAGACTTAAGTAATGCTTCGCTCACCGAATAACCAGACCCAATACAGATATACAACGATGAACCCATGCTTGGAATAGAAACACAAACAATAAACATGTTTACCACTCATAATCATGAACGGAATGTTCTTTCATGAACCGTCTTCTTTGTATAGGGTAGGTGGGGTATCACGTGGCGTACGACTCGCGATGGTAACATGCGGCACCAGGATTATCTACCAAGGCCACTTTTCCATCATCCATCACTTGCCAACACTTGTTGCCGTATTAATCCCGTATTCGATCTGACTCGAGCGGCCTGTACAAATACGCACCAGTTCATCCTACCGGAAGTACTATCGCGACGACATCCGAAGAAGCCACCTTGCGGAAACGAGGCACGACAACGACAAACGATCAACGAATAACCACCACGTAACCATCGATGCCGAGCGCAACGGCTTCTGGAGCCGATACCGGTTCGGCCCGTTCCCGAGAACACAACCAGGGCAACCAGGGACGAGGATTCACACCCGATCAAGAGGCCGCAGTCATTCGAATCCGGAAATGCAGTCCCACAGCCTTTTACGACATTCTTAGTCTGGAGAGTGTCAAAACAACATGTACAGATGGCGAGATCAAGAAGGCATACCGGAAGCAATCCCTCTTGACACATCCCGACAAAAATGGACATCAGTACGCAGACGAGGCCTTCAAAATGGTCAGCCGAGCATTTGGTATCCTAGGCGACAAGGAGAAGCGCGAAAAGTTTGATCGACATGGAATAGATCCCGACAGTCGATTTGCTAGTGCCCAGGCCCAAAATCCCTTTTCTGGCTTTGCGCAACGGCAACAGGGAGGCGGCATGGGTCGTGGCGGTTGGGACGACGAGTTGACACCCGAGGAAATGTTTGCGAGATTCTTTGGCGGACAAGGATTTGGAGGAGGAGGAGGAGGACCGTTTGGAGGTGAGATTCCCGACAAGGATTAAAAGCACAACTAACGAAGCAGGTTTCGACACAGGCCCGCAGTTTGTATTCAACTTTGGTGGAGGTCCTGGAATCCGTGTTCACCAGTTTGGAGGCGCCCGGCCACGAACGAGACCCCGCGAGGCCAACCAGGGTCGACAGGAATCCAGTCCTCTTCAGACATTCCTTGGCCTCCTCCCCATCATCCTCTTCTTCATCCTTCCGATAGTCACGTCGATTTTCTCTGGCGATTCCTCAACCTCGTCCTCGACGCCACACATAATGTACGACCATCCGCAACATCCCTACACCGAGGGTCGGACCACACCAAACCTGGGTGTCGAGTATTTTGTCAATCCAGACGATGTGTCTAAATTCACCGACGGAAAATTCAACAAGCTCGACCGGACAGCCGAGGTGAATCTTGTGAGGCGCTTGAATAGCGAATGCGACAACGAGCTCACCTCCAGGCAGAGGTTGAGGGATGCGGCTCAAGGATGGTTCTACCAAGACCCGGAGAAGATGGCAGTAGCTGAGACCTATACTATGCCCTCGTGTGACAGACTTCGGAACTTGGGCGTCAGTCGATGAGTTAGTTGTTGTATGGATGACGACGGGAGTTGGCGTTGTGGCACTTTGGGACAGCGGACAGGATGAGCATTTCCCATGAATCTTCCAACAGTAATATACGTGACATTACAAACGTCGTGGTTTCCAATGCTAGACCCTGGATAGATTCTTAGCTACGACTATGGCATCGTGGGACGACACGCACGTCATTTGTGGCTGTGCGTGGCTGGATAAGCAGGTGGCGGGGCACTCGTCCCAGCTCCCGACACGCAAGCTGCAAGCTGCAACCTACAACTACATCTACATGTTTATGAATCCCAGCGCCTTGAATCAATTACGCAGTCAATCGGGTTGCAGTTGTTTGTTGAATTCAGTAACATTGACTGGATTCCGTTGAACCGCCACAAGCGGGATAGACCCGCAGTGACGACACCGAGGTCGATACGATCGAGTACGAACTACGAAGCTCTAGGCAGCACATTCCGACCCGTGCGACACAAGACACCGAAACCGACACCGACACCAAGGCCGCAGTGTCCGCAGTTTCTGGAATCATAGATATCGTGTTGTCCTCGAGATATTAATCGACCAGCACTTCTGCTCGGCCCCCATATCCACTCACGACCCCGCGCTCTTGAACCTCAATAGGCCACCATGGCTCAAAAGCCTCTCGACTCACAAGCTCCAAACGAAGGATCGGAATCGAAACCCGGGTCGACCAATCCCTGGGCAGACGCAGGTGAAAGATGGGAGGATGTTGCACAACGTGAAGCTCCGGCTTCTCCGCCCGCTGCGTTGCGACCTGGCGGAGCATTTGTGACGATGGAACAAGAGGAGGAAATGGTCTGGGGTGAGGCAAAGAAGAGGGATCCTCTCGATGGAGCGCCCGCGTATATGAGGCCTGGAGGTGAAAGAGCAGAGACGAATCCTTTTCTCCGGAAAAAGGTGTCAGAATCTGCCGAGTCCCTGTCCAAGGAGCCAAGCAACCCATGGTCACCGGTGAGGGAGCCGACCTTGCCATCCAGCGGGTTAAAGGTCCCAGAGAATGCTCCTACACAACTTCCCCCATCGCTTCCTCCAAAAGATATATGGGATAATCCTACACCGCCTCCTGCACAGTCGCCTGCATTAATTTCTCTACCCTCACGAAGCGAGTCTCCAGCGTGGGATGAGGACCCTCTCGGAAAGAACAAAGCTGCTGCGCCGATGACTGTGTCCGATGAGCTCACAGACGAGACGCACGTATGGGACGATCTAGGATCAAAAGGCAAGGCCAAGGCTATCGAGGAGTGGAACTTGATAGACGCAGAGCCCTCGGAACCAACCGAAGCAAAGCCGCCTCTTCCACCGAGGAGATCTACTGATATACCAGCATGGAAGCCATCACGGCAGCAAGTCGATGGCGCAGAGACGTACCAGGTCAAAAACATCAAATGGTACGACTCGAGTGCACCTAAGAATCCCCGCACGTCTCCCATTTTGATTCAAAACGCAAACGGTCCGTGTCCTTTGGTGGCTCTCGTCAATGCGTTGACATTGACAACACCGGCTGAGATTCCCGACACGGCACTGGTTCAGATCCTGCGGTCTAGAGAACAGGTCAGCTTAAACCTGCTGCTGGATGCCGTGTTTGACGAACTCATGTCTCCACGGAGGACGAGCTCCGAAGATGCTTTGCCCGACGTATCGGACCTCTACGCGTTTCTGCAGAGCTTGCACACGGGAATGAATGTTAATCCGCGATTCATACCGACTGAGCAAATGATTCATGCCTACAAGCGGACGTCCTTGACACATCTGCACCCGACTGAGCGAGGCGATCTCATTCCCGGAACGTTTGAAAATACGGCCGAAATGAGCCTGTACGCCACTTTTTCAATTCCTCTAATCCATGGGTGGCTACCTCCCAAGTCTGAACCAGCGTACGAGGCTTTGGGTCGACAAGCTGCTTCCTACGAAGATGCGCAAAATCTTCTCTTTCGCGAAGAGGAGCTCGAGGATAAGCTGTCAAACTCGGAGGCAGGGCTGGACGAGACAGAGCAGCAATTGTACCAGGATATTCAGGTCATCAAGTCGTTTTTAGTGTCCTCGGCCACGCAGCTCACGCACTGGGGAATCGAGGTGATTGGTAGGGCAATTCGGCCTGGAACGTTTGCCATCTTGTTTCGCAATGATCACTTTAGCACGCTATACTGCCATCCCGAAACAATGCAGCTACTTACGCTGGTGACGGATGCGGGATTCAAGACGCATGACGATATTGTCTGGGAAACGCTGTCCGATGTCAACGGCGAGAGCACCGAGTTTCTGTCTGGAGATTTCCGAATGGTGGGAACTGGAGTTGTTCTCGCATCGAGCGCCGACAATGACGGAGAATGGACGACTGTGCAAAGACGAGGCAAGGCATGTCAAGAAGAAGAACCGATGAGTCCATCTACCGAGCAAGAGGACCGAGATTTGGCTCTCGCGTTGCAACTACAAGAAGAAGAAGACGAGCGACACCGAGAAGCCGAGGCCCGACGACGAAGGGAGAGCATTTTATCAGAGCAGTACATTGAGCAGCAAGGTCGTCAGCCGGGTCCAGGACAGAACCCGGGACGAGGTACGGGACAAGGTCTGGGACAAGGTCGAGGGGTCGGTGGACCGAGGGAGGGGGCCGGACTAGTCCCGGCGCGAAGCAGTTCCAACGTTGCAACTCAGTCTCGGCCTACTCAGCAGGTTAGGTCCTTGATCCCACCTCAACAGCAAGGCGTCACAGGACCTGGCGTGACGAGGCTCGCCAGACCTGGTGTGAACCGATCGACTGAGGAGGGAGATGATGCTCCGCCTTCATATGAACAAGCGGCTCATGATGTAGCATACCAACCGCCTATGGGACATCCAAGCCACGCAACTAGTAGCCCATCTGTATCGAGGCAATCGACAAGAACAAGCATCAATACTCCAATCGGTCAGCGACCAATGGGGAGGACTGCCGCAGGACGGCCAGTACCAGCGATGGGTAATGGAGGGTCTTCACGGGAACGAGAGTGTAGTGTGATGTGATGGATGAGACGACATGAGTGACGGAATGAGGCAGACGATGGAACGACGGGATGGTGTTGGCGAATTCTGGGATTTGTAAGGCGTTGTTGGAGGACTATTACAATGAGTTGGACGTGAGTGGCTGGGCCGATGTCAGCACACCACCATGGCCAACCTTGCTCGCATTACCGTATTTCATCCCAATTGATGTTTGACATATCCGTTGGAATATACTTTTGAAAGTTTGTGATGGTTGATGATTCATTATCGGCTCATGCCCATCAAGGCACAACGCTAAAGACTAGGCGGTGACGAGTGGCAATTGGTCGCTGAGCAGCGGTCAAGACGACTTCGATGCTGGACAAACAAGTTCCAAGGTCGACAAACCACCATTCTCAAAATGACAATTATCGAGGGCTGGATGCCCCCTAGCCGGGAAAACTATGACCTGATTCTCAAAGTCTGGCAAATATCTTATCCGATCGTGAGTACCCCTGAAATGTGTGGGAAACAAAACTAAGAATCAGATTGGTTCGGCGCAATGGATTATTGGATGGTACGGCATGGGCAAGACATCAGTCAATAGCCGACTGAACCTGCCGGGTCGCATCGGGTGGTTAACCATGGAAGCCCCTGGCGTCATGACGCTACTGTATCTGATGAAAACGATGCCTGTACTGCACGGCATTGATGACCTTCCCTGGCAGAATACAGTGCTGGCTGCGTTGTTTGTGAGTCATTTGGGATGTCCACAGCTGACGGATCGCTGACGGATTAGGCGATTCACTACTCATATCGGGCCGTCATGTTTCCCTTTCTCCAGCCGTCCATGTCACCGTTGCACATTGGAGTGTGGCTCATGGCTTTGGGATTCCAGCTACTCAATGCAACCTGCATGGGATCGTGGCTGGCGGCGTACGGCCCAGTTACTGAAGAGGCATGGGCATCACAGTCTTCGATCCTGCAGTTTGCAGTAGGCATCATCGTCTTCTATCTCGGGTTGTCGTCCAACTTTTACCACGACGAAGAGCTTCGGGATATCCGGCGTCGGGAACAAAGCCGTCAAGAGCGGATCCGGCTCGAGACGGGCAAATCCGCAGGCATTGACAAGCATTACCAAATCCCCCAAGCTGGGCTCTTCCGTTACATGCTCTACCCGCACTACCTGTGCGAGTGGGTCGAGTGGTCAGGATTCTGGATGGCAGCAGGTTGGGGCAGTGTACCGGCGAGGACGTTCCTAATCAACGAGGTGGTGACGATGGTGCCGCGCGCGGTGAGGGGAAAATGGTGGTACGTGGAGCGTTTTGGAGAGGACAAGATTGGAAAGAAATGGGCGGTCATACCTGGGGTTTGGTGAGGGACAGCCGACGTTGGCATCCGACTTGATGGAGCGTTGTTTGCCGCGGGCTAGTTTGTGCGGAGAAATTGTGCGGCAGCCATCAAACCAGAGGAGGTAACTCAGAGGAGGATGGGCTCCGATGGAGGGCCTAAGGAGGGCAAGCCATGCTCAAACGAGTCAAGTTGACTGACGCCAACCATGGCAATGCAGGCAATCCGTGAGGTTTGGTGTCGATCCCTCTGACTGATGTTGACCTGTTGTGGGCACTCAGTCTGTTGCCGACTCCAACTGCCGATAGTTCTTGGCACAGGCCATGGTGCGCGACCCCCAAATGCAGACACCATGATTGGACCGCCCCGGACTAGCAAAAAGCGTTGGACGACGGTTACCCCAGAATCGATGCAATCTGGGGTACAGGGGCGCCTAGCAAGCTGGAATTCAGTCTGGGGAAGCCTGGCCATGAGATTCAGATTTGAGCACAGAGGTAGAGATCTGGAGAGAAGTTGAGATCCGGACGCCGGGCGAAAACCGGAGCCTGACAAGGGTTGTGGGGCAGGAGTCTACGGGCCCATCAGTTGGGTTGGCGACATGGAGAAGGTGCGCAAAATTTGTAACTGCCCGATTACAAAACTTGGGGAAGGATCTGCGCTTGGAAACAGCGTTGGGGTTCTTGCCGTGGAGGGTTTTTGCACGTGGTGGTGGCTAGTCGTAGCGCTCTTAGTCTCATCTCACTCCTAAACCTGTCATCCTAACTTTGCCCGCGGTCTAGTCTTTGCTGTCTGCCTGTCCTTGTCTGGCTTGGATTCCCCGCATCGTGGTTCAGGACTAGTTCTCTCATCTCGCCGTGGCTCATCGCATCTGGCCTTACCTGGCCTCACCACTCCGCACACATGCGCCCTCGTGGCAAAGCCATCGTCTCATTCTCTTCGACTCTGGCACACTACGCCGGTTCACATGCCTGTCCCATGCTCGTTCACATCCACATATCCGAGTCAGCCAATCTCCTAGCGGCTTTCACGGAGAGTCACGCTGCTTTGGGCTCTCAGCTCAGATCGACGGCCCGAGTTAAGCTCCCGCGTAAATGTTTGACTTGAGTCAAGCATAAGAAATGGAGCCATCGATATGGTAACCCTAGGAGTGTATCCCCTACCCCGTCTATTGTCCTTGCGGGGAAGTACTTCGCCGAGGCCAACAAGAGCAACCAGTGCAAATCAACCAGGCCCTGTCTAGCTCTGTCGGGCCCTGTCGTGCCCCATCTGCCCTGAAGACCCCCAATGCTACGTGAGGGGAGAGATCGTGGCAAGACCAGGGTTGACGGACCAAGACCGAACGCCGAATTTTCTCTGTGCTTTTATTTGAAGTTGATTCCCCCCGACAAGATCTGCATCTCGACAACTCGCTCTGCACTCTTCTTCTTAACTCTACCATGGCCTACTCTGACAAGGAAAAGGGCGACGACCGCTCCTCTGAGAGGGTCGAGGACAGTGGCCCACTGGGTAACATTCATGATGCCGCCGGTCACGGTCATGCAGCGACGGACATGTTAGTCGACCCAACCCACGACCCAACCCACGGCGTTGCTGACTTGTTACAGTTACGGCAACTCGACCGTTCAATTCGATCCCGTCGCCGAGAGAAAGCTGCGATGGAAGCTGGACTTGATGACAGTCCCAACAGTTGCGTTTCTGTACCTGTTTTGTTTCATCGACCGCGCCAATATTGGTAAGTCCCATAAAGGCCCTTGCTCCGACCCCGCTGACGACGTAGGCAACGCGCGTATCGCTGGCCTCGACGAGGATCTCGACTTGCAGGGATACGACTACAACAAGATTCTCTCGGTTTTCTACATTTCCTACATTCTCTTTGAGATTCCCGCCACCATCACCTGCAAGTGGATGGGACCTGGCTGGTTTCTGCCCATCACATCGCTTCTGTTTGGCGCCGTCAGTATCGCCACGGCCTATGTGCAGAGTCAGGCCGCTATCTGCGGTGTCCGATTTCTGCTAGGCATCTTCGAGGCTGGCATGCTCCCCGGCATCGCCTACTACCTGTCACGATGGTACAAGCGCGCCGAATTGACGTTTCGACTGTCGCTGTACATGGTCATGGCCCCGTTGGCAGGAGCCTTTGGCGGTCTCCTTGCTAGTGCTATTCTGAAGCTGGACCACTTTGGCGGCCTTCACAACTGGCGCATGATCTTTGCCATTGAAGGCATCATCACAGTCGGCCTGAGCCTCATTTCATTCTTTTCCCTGACCGACCGCCCCGAGACGGCCTGGTGGTTGACCCAGGAGGAAAAGGAACTCTGCATTGCGCGTGTCAAGTCGGAGCGTCTTGCCCAGACCGAAGTCATCGACGGCATCGACAAGACGAAGCTGAAGCGAGGCATGTCCAACCCTCTTGTCATCCACATTGCCGTCATCTTCCTCTTCAACAACATTACCGTTCAAGGTCTCGCCTTTTTCCTCCCCACGATTGTCGGCACAATCTATCCCGATTACACTGTTGTGCAAAAGCAACTGCACAGCGTGCCTCCCTACGCCGTAGGTGCCTTTTTCGCCCTCGCCTTCCCCGCCCTCAGTTGGTACCTCGATCGTCGCCAGATTCTCATCATCATGACATCGCCAATGGTCATGGTTGGATTTGCCATGTTCCTCGCAACCGACAACACAAGCGCCCGATACGCAGCGTGCTTCCTCATTGCTAGCACGTGTACCGTCCTGGGAACGTTGACGAATGCCCACATCAGTGCCAACGTTGTTAGCGACACTGCACGCAGTAGTGCCATTGGTCTCAACGTAAGTTTATCTGTCCCTCCCTCCGATCCAAGCTCACACTCGCAGGTCATGTTTGGCAACGTTGGTGGCCTCATCTCTACCTGGGCCTTTCCCGTGACCGACGGCCCCAAGTACAAGATTGGCAACAGCCTCAACTTGGCATGTGCGAGCGCAATTCTGGTTGTCAGCACAGCGGGATACTTTTGGATGAAGAGGGACAACAAGAAGCGAGATGGACGCAACGTCGAGGAGGAGTTGGCGGGAATGAGTTCACAGGAGGTGCAAGAGCTTGACTGGAAGCACCCTGGCTTTAGGTGGAAGCCTTAAGTGGGTGGGCGCCTTTGTTATGACACGATTCCATGTCTACCATGTAGTTCTAGTTCCATAGACAGATTATGCTCTTTTTGATCTCCTTGTCAAGTTCATCCACAGTCATCAAAGGCTCTCTTGTCAATTTGGACATCTCCAGCCACTCCCGAAGCTCCTTAGTCTATCCGGGAAAAGTCTTCCAAGGCGGGTTCGGATTTGGCATCTGTTGGTTCCGTCTTAATTTTCTTTCTGCCTGGTTCAGTCTTGATGGTCGGACCTGACTGGGGCTCCTTCTTGATACGTTTGGTAACCTTGCGTTTAGGCTTTGGATCCATGTTGGCATTTTCGCGGATTCTCAGCTTTGGTCATTGTCAGCTGGAGTCATCGGCCGAAGTATGTCGACAGCTGTCAACACCGGCAGGAATCAACATACATCCGTTTGAAACAGCTGCGCAAGCCAGTGAAAAGTGAGGATGAATGAAGAGCGTATGAACTTTAGCCATAAACTGAATTGGCAAGAGGGGAGGGGCAATGAAACGGTCACGCCTTGACGGATAAATGAGCAAGGCCGGCTCGCTGCAGTTGCCTCATCTGTGCGTTTGGGTTCTGTTTGTCAGGTACGGGTTGTTGCAAACCGTCCGTCGGGACTAAACATGGGGTCTCACACATCAAGACGAGACTATAGGTGAGTAAACATGTGTTGGCATGTCGTGTTCGAGCACCAGGAAACAATGCACGTTGTTCGTACGAGAATAGACTCCTCGTACTAAACACAATGCCTTTCACCCTGAAAGGATGCGTGGGCTCTTGATAAATATCCTCATCCTATGCTACTCCAGAGTGCCAATCCCAATCACCTTCAGGTCGCTCATCACAAGAGTCGACAGTATTTTGCTTCAGATTCCCCTTCCTCCACATATACATATCCTCCAACCCTATACTATATCGTCAGACCTTACCTCTTCATCATGACGGCATCACGCCCTCCACCGGATCCTTCCTGCTGGAGCTGGAAATGCCATGGCTGTGGTCGTACGTACAACCTCGCTGCTACCCGTCGCTGCCTGCATTGCTCCCACCGCACCTGCATTGGGAAGCCTGCCAACAAGGAAAACCGATATCGGGTCTGCCGTTCTGCTTTCGACTATGATGGCTGGGCTTCCGTTGGCTTCTATCGTCGCAGCCAAGAGGATCTTGCATACGCTATCCAGGAGAACCAAGCTAGACAGTCCAAGGCGGAGCTGGACGAGGAACGACTCAATCGCTTCATCAACGGCACGCACGACTGTTCCAAAGACTGTGACTATCCAAGCGAATGCCACAACGAGCGACTCCGCACTAGGCCCTCGCGAGTTGAAGCGTCGCCTGTCGATTGCCCAATTGACCCAGCACTCTTCGAGACTAGAGAGACGGATGACAAGGCGCCCTATGAAACGATCGAAAAAGAGGATTCCCTGACCAACGATAATTCGGGCGACAACGACGCCTCCTCGGATGACAATGGCTCGGATGACAATGGCTCGGATGACAATGGCACTTCGGATGAAGAGACTGACCAGGGCGAGGCTGGCTGGAAAAAGGATGAGTCCTCGGACGAGTCGGACGGTGGAACGGACTTGGATTAGTTTGCGGAGGGGAATAGCTTCGAGTGAGATTCGTCTGAATTACTGGACCGCAGGATATGCATCCCGACTGATGAAGGATGCTCTCGACAGATGATGCATCGACTGATCATGCATCTCGACGATCAAAAACTCTTGATGCAGATCTAGCCTGAATAAACAACTGAACCAAACACAATTGCAATGTGACTGTCACTGACTGACACCTGTTAAACCAGCAACTCGTATTCTCCGCGTCTACCCAAGGCCATCAGCACGATCGGTTCACCCAGAACCCAAAACACGTTTGTTGTACACCGCTCGCAGCGGGCGACGAGAGTCTGACTGAGATATCTCATCGTCACCTAGCGCGCCTCCAAGCTGCTCGGCTATCCAAACCTCGTGGGCGTACACCCAGCTGAAGACGCCTCCTCATAACGAAACAAAGCAGTCCTGCATTACCATCCCAGAAACCAGCACCCACGAGAAACAAAAGGCAAAAAATCAATTGGCATCAACCCTCGAGCGCCTTGGCCTTCTTCTTCTGCTCGACCTTGAGCAGCAAAGCACGGTTAATGTGTGGCAGCACACCACCATGTGCGATTGTCGCGCGGATCAGAGTGTCGAGCTCTTCATCACCACGAATAGCCAGCTGGAGGTGGCGGGGAGTGATGCGCTTGACCTTGAGGTCCTTGGCAGCGTTCTAACAATGGTTAGCACGGGATAGACGCACCCATGGATTTCAAGACTTACTCCTGCCAACTCGAGAACTTCGGCAGTCAGATATTCGAGCACCGCAGTCACGTACACAGCGGCCTTGGCGCCGACGCGCATCTTGTTCTGGGTGTTTTGCTTGAGGAAACGCTTGACACGACCGCAAGGGAACTGTAACGGAGGGGTCAGTGAAAATTTCGGAATCGTGATGGCATCGCAAATCATCCGCGCATGTTGTCCCCCATCATCCGTACGCATATCGCCAAACATCCGCGAGGGTCGGCGAGTCGCAAAATCACAACGACGGCGTTTGATTACGGGCTGTCCTCGGATTACCCCTCGACAGTGACCCGCCGTTGTTGTGAAGAGGTTTTCGTCGTGCGGGGACGATTTGACGCGTCGGGTATCGAACAATCGTTAAGGTATGCGAGGGATGCGGGCTTGGATGCGGGACTTGGGATGCGCGAAAAGGCAATACGCTCTGCAAGCTGTCAAAACAACTAACCTGAAGACCAGCACGCGCAGAGTGGCTCTGCTGCTTCTTGGGACCTTCAACGCTCGTCTTGCCGCCAGAGCTCTTTCCGCCTGAAGACTTTCCCTTTCCGCCAGGCATTGTTTACGAAGTTGCGAGGGCAAAAAAGGGTGGGATAGAGTTGAATGCGTATGGCAGGGATGAAAAAATGTGGATTCGAACGCGGCGGTAACGTCGGGGTTGGTCGAAGGATGGCGATGTTTGATGCTGTTGAAGTCGGTGTTGATGTGGGAGTGGGACGTGGGCTGGGATCGATTTGGTGGCAGAAATTTAGCGGAAGGCTAGAGTCATGTTGTTGTTCTCAGGCGCTGAGGTTGGCAGCTACCCCCCCCCCCAGTGAGCTCGCGGGCGTTTGCTTTCTGTTGACAAACTCTTGGCTGGGCTGCGGCGGCCGAAGTAAACCCGAAGTGCACTTTTGGCGGCCACCACCAAGGCTGGAGGCTGACGATGTCGAGGCCACGGCAACTTTGCCACGGGGGTTTGGAGTGACAAAGAGAAAAGAGCAGGATGAAAAAGAGTCGCTGATTCGAAAGAGACTTCTTCCGTGTTCCCCGGAGTCGTGGCGGCGGAGATGTCATGATGCACATACCTGACGCTGGCTGCTGCTGTCTGGCAGCGTGCAACGGTTGATTGCATGGCCAAGCTGCCCCTCCACTGGACGAGGCAGACTTGCATGAATCAAAGATGAACGAGACAGACGTTCTCCAGGCTGCTGCGGCAGGTCATTGTCTTGTGGAAGGCAACAGCGCCATATCAACGCTGGCCAAGGTGTCGTGGTCGGCGGCAGTCGAAACCAAGGCTGGAGATGTTGGTGTCCCGCTGTGGCTGTGGTGGCGCGTGAATCTGCGGTTAGCCGAGCATTTGCCATGGGGCTTAAGCTGGCCTTTGATGATTGCTTGTGTTTGCTGCTTCGTTTACATGATCCAATGGGGTTCTGTTTCAAGGAAATCGGCCTGAAATGATTGTCTCAAATCCGTCTTCGGCCTGGAGATTCCCGTCGGCTTTGTGCGGCGCCTTGGAATAGCCAGTTTCCCGAGCTTGTACATGACCTACACGAATCACCGACCGACTGAGCCAAGGAATGTACCAATCTCACTCGCATCAAAGAGTCTGAAATCCACTCGCAGCTTTGTCATCCATCCGTTCGGAGCTGAATGAGCGCCGGGTGTCAACGCCCCACTGCGCGATGGCTTCGGACGCCGAACGGACGAATTCCCGACCCACTGACTCGAAAGTGATCGTGAATGTAGACTTACTTTGTACTGCGGACTTGGGGTGCACCGGAGAACACGGAGGAATACACGGAATAGCGAGAAATATATGAATGCGCTGGTCGTCGATGAAATGGAACAATAACTCACCTCATCTCACTCATCTTCATTCACCATCACTTATAACTTATCACCACTCAACCCATTATCTCATCATGTCTCAAGGCCGAAAGATTGCCATCGTTGGCGGCACTGGCACCGTGGGCTCCGTTACCCTTTCAGCTCTCCTCACCAAAAACATCCACACCATCACAGCCATTAGCCGTGGTGACTCTACTGCGGCATTCCCTGATGCCTGTATCGTCAAGAAAGGTTCCTATGACGACGAGAAATTTCTGCTTTCTGCGCTCAAAGATCAGGACGTCCTAATTTTGCAGTTGGGTCGCTTCGCCGTGGACATTCAAGACAACTTTTTCACGGCCGCCGTCAAGGCTGGTGTCAAGTATATCTTGCCAACGGAGTTTGGCAGTGACCCTGAAGCGCACCAGATGGTTAAGGAGCAGCCTCCTCTATGGGGCAAGGCTGAGCGCCGAAAGCTCGTGCAGGACCTGGGAGGTAGCTGGATCGCCGTGGTCAACAACCCCTGGTTCGACTGGTCTATGAGTAATGGACTCTGGGGGATCGACACCAACGCCAAAAAGGCAACCCTGTGGAGTGGAGGAAACACCAAGGCCAATACAACTACTTTGAAACGAGTAGGCGAAGCAGTCGCCGAGTTGTTGAGCCTTCCCGAGGAAGAGCTTGCTGCGTACAAGAACAAGCCGTTTTACGTCAGCTCATTCTACGTCACTCAGCGGGAGATGCTGGATAGTGTTCAGCGGGTTACCGGTACAAGAGATGAGGACTGGGTGATTGAGGACAAGGATATTGCAGTGGTGGCCAGTGAGAGTGATGAGGAAGTGAAAAAGGGAAACATGATGGCTGCAGTTCCTAAGTTTTACTCGGTTCACTTCCGACAAGGATACGGCGGAGACTATAACCACAAACTTGACTTGCAGAAGTTTGGATTCGCAGAGGAGGATATCGACACAGTTGTCAAGGATGTTGTTGCGTCGGGTCCTGCTAATCTGTTGAGCAAATGATGTTGAACTGTACTTACTATTGCAATGATAACAAAGACTTGCTCTTGGCAGATATTTACAAGTGAAGATTCTAATTTTGGTGACTGCAAACGACAAGTGTGGAGACGGCACAACTCCAGCTTTCATGGACGTCATAACGACCAAAATTTGGCCGCCTGATAGCCTGTAGATGAGAGGGTGTGGTTGGACGAGGTCAGCTGGCCGCGTCGCTTGACAAGGCCTGAAATCGCATGGTGGCCTATGGCGGCCTATCTGGCGGCCTATCTCATGGTGGTCCATCTCATGGAGGCCCTGATCTGTGCAACCAGCCGGGCGGCATGATGGAGTGGCATTGCATGCATGGCGATCAAGCTGACAACGGGAGGGTTCCGTCCATCTACCCGCTTGTTGCGGCGGAGTCTGGGGGCGATGGATGTGAATCTGGGTCTGGCAACTGGGTCACTCTGAGTGGCAAAGCGATCCCACTGTAGCTGAACCGAGTCCATGTTGGTGGCTCCTAAGCTGCAGGTGGAATGAGTGGGCAGTCTTTGCAGCTTTACAGCTTTGGAGCGAGTGGGTGTATGCAGTCGCATGACCCTCTTTGTAGCAGCTGGATAGACACGTGCATCGTGATATACAGGAGGCAACCTATTGGCTACCACATCATTAGAATCTCTTGTCGCGTCTGATGACTCGGATTGCCTCCGTGAACAACTAAAGCTCAGGGGGTTGTTGATTGTGGAGAGGCCGCGTGACTTGAGCCGCCATGTCCGGAACGGATGGCTCCTCGACTCTTGGAGATTGAACCTTGGACTTGAGGCGAAATAAGCAGCGCTAGTGGGCTTCTCGAATTTAATGGATGACGGGTGAGGCCAGGGAAAGGGGAAAGGAGAAAGGGGGGGGGGGGGACCTTGCAAGTTGACGGCCGCCAGCATGGCCGCGCCAAAGTGGTGATGGTGGTGGCTATGGACATGGGGCACAGTGCGATCCGCTCAGCTGGGATGCCACGAGATTGGAGGCGGAAGCCGGGAGAGCTCCCAGAGCCGATCCAGAGGCAAAACTACGTCAAGGGTTGAATGTCCCAAGCTGAATGGCTGATGAATGGCTGTTGGCTATTGATAGCTTTTTGGATAGAATCTCGTCTCATCCCTTGTATGGACCCGAGATGGGCCCAGGATCCAGGACGGACCCGAGACTTCAACGGACGGACAAATTTAGGTGACCTGGGGTGACATTTCAGGGGTCTTGGCTAGAGTCTAGTTTTTGGCTCGAGGGTCTGGCTCGAGGGCCTGTTGATTGAGCCCGAGCCTGCCTGACAGTGAGCCTACCTGAACTTGCCTGAACTGCCTGAGCCTGGCCTGGCATGAGAGCCTGGCATGAGAGCGGGTGGGTTGGGATGACCCCGGCTGGTTGTTGCGGCGGGAGATTTTGGTTCGTGAGAAAGAGGGTCAAATCTGGATGAGACGTTTGGAAATAGGGGCCGCATTGGCGAGACTCTGTGCATTGGACTGTGGGCAGCAAGCAGTGTCCACTGGTGGTGATGACGTGAAAACGAGCGTGGCATACGACGGCGTGTCGCGTCTCCACGGTTATGTTTATTGACTGGTGTCCGACGGGCCGCTCTGACTGACAGGAGCTTGCGTGTAGTATGTATTGATCAGTATGACGAGTGTGACGGTCAACCAGTAACGAGTACCAGCGAGCAGTGACCAGTTAACCCCGATCTGCCAAATCAGTCTCACCAGTGCTGACCCCAGTTTGTTTTGGACCGCAGGCACGCTGTTAGAGTCTCCAATGAGTCGTTGGGAATGTTGTAGGAAATGCATCGGAACGCAGACGTAGCCTAGGAAAGTGCCGCAGTCAGATCTGTGCTTCAACCACACGTGGCCATCATAGCAGCTATGTTATGCTAAATGCACTGTTATTGCTGAGGCGTTGCCACGACTGGGCTTGGAAGAGGCTGGGCTTGGAATCAACACCAGGACGAACTTTTCCAAGACAAAAGCAAAGACAAGACGAGATGGAACTTGCGCACAACGGCAGACTGCCTTGCGAGGGGGGGGGGTCTTGGACCAAGACGCACAACAGAAATGGTCACCATTGGACGACTACCGGTCACCGCCGACAGCCACCGGTTCACCATTGGGTACCCCTTGTGCTGTTTATTAGCATCCGGGGGTCTAAGGAGGTATTTCGTCAAAGATGGGATGAGATGGGATGAAGAGGTCGACGCATCAATCAGGCTCCTTTCTCTTGGATGGTGGTGCGGAGGTTATATGCGAACTAGGCGGATCCAGACGTATGATGATGGATGAATCCGGACGGTCATGACTTGGGCATGCCAGACTGGATCAGACTGGATCAAACTGGACCAAACTGGATCATTTGGAGACTCAGACTTGGAGACAACCTCATCCTTGAGTTGTCATTGTCGTGATTGTGAGATGGTGTTTCAGAGACGATGCATTACACTTGATGACGGATGACCTGGCAGAGACATGCGGAACGCATCCAGTCGATCAAGGAGTCAAGACCGGCACAACAGAAATCCGGCAGAATCATCGATGCATGCAAAAGTACGTCTTCAGTCGTGTTGCTTGACCTGGCTTGACGAGATGCTCGTATGAGCGACTCGATTGGACACAAGACCAAGGTTCCCAGACACCGAGACTGCACAACAACAAGCATAACACACTGTCACTCTTCTATTTGCATCAGTGCATACTGCTTCTGCATTCTGCATTCACTCACTCACAAACGAACCCACCGCCCATCTCATCCACTCCACCCGTCCGGCCCACCAGTAGCTCGACCCGTAGTCAACCAGTGTGTTCGGATCAGAGCTCACACTGTGGGACCCTGCCACTGAGAGGCCCCCGGGCGGCGTGGCCGCCTGGGAGTTTGTCACCCCAGAAGCCCTCTGAAGCTAGTGGTCGACTCAGCAAATGGACATGACGCGGGCCGGGCGCCAGTGGGTGTGGCCTCTGCGACCGCATCTGCGACTGCCTGCGTCTGCGACTTGTGCGGCTGTCCAGCAAATGGCAAATGAGCCCGAGCATGCCCACTCTCTCCCTGGAATGAACTGCATCACGCATCGGCCTCACGCATCGTCACGCACCACTGGCCAGCCTACCAGCGTATGTCCCTGAGCACTGTGCAACTGAGGTCCATCTCCACAGTGGACAGGCAGTGGACAGGCAGTGGGCGGGCAATGGGCGGGTAGCGTGCTTGCGGCTGCCCTGGACCCACTGCCAGCCCGCCAGGCCAGGGCTTCACAGATGGGACTCCCTCCTGGGTCCTGGGTCGGCGCACGCTGTAAGGGGAACAGGGATCACAGTCTTAAAGGTTCCACGCACTGTACGCCCCATGTTGCCCGCTACCTACCTAGGTACCCGCTGCCCTGTCCGTCCCAAGGAAAAAAACCTCCCCGTCCCAGTCCCCAAAGGGCGTTGATTTTATTATTTCCCACCACGGGAACCGCTCTTCCCACTGTCTTGTCTTGTCCTGTCTGGTCCTTCCGCCTGTCCTCTGTCCAGCCCTCCTTCTGTTACCGTCACCTCCCCAACCACACACCACACGGATCACCCCCGTATCCCCTTCCCCGTCTCCCGTTCCAGATCATCGCGGACTTTTTGCTGAGGTGGTCCCTACTCCTTTTCTTCTCCCTCTCCCTTCTTCTCCTTCTCGCCTTCGCCTTCACCTTCTCTCTTCTTCTCTCTTGGTCGTTGACGTTCCTACGACGCCCGCCATCGCACGATACGGTACGACTCGAGACGATTTCTGCCAGGAAGAAACCCGCTTCTTGCGCACTTCATTTTGTGGCGATCGGTCGCAGTTACGACCTTGTCATCTACAACCGCAGTTGTTTGGCGACCAGCTTGCTATCCCGACCTGACTGCTGCTACGCTGCAGACTCGGCCTCCTTCATTGTGTCGGCCGCCTGCGCTCGTTGCCACTCGGTCAACTAAATCGACTGCCCTCGTTGGTTGACGTTTGCTTGACCCGGGAAACCGTCCGCCAGTGACAATCGACAAACCTCTTCGAATCCCGTTACTGGGTGGATTGTGCATATCATCCAACATTCATCATTGTGGTTGCGTTTGGTATCACGCGCCCGTGTTTTCTACGATTCGATTGATGCTGCGACAATAATCGCCAGCCCGAATTCTACAACTCAACATCCGTCGGTATAGGCTGCTGGGTAACGTCAGCAGTCACTTGCCACACTGGATTCCCTCACTACCATGACGCAACAACCACACGACTTGGGTTACATGGACTATGGTACTTCGACCAGCCGGTCTCCTAGCTCTTCGAGACCAAACTTTGGGGGTGCTGGTGGATTCAATACCGGCATGTCGCTGCCTCGACAGTCGCAGCGTCCTTTCGACAACAACCAGCTAGGCTCATCCGCCTTGTACCCTGCCGATCGGCTCGGCGGTGGTGGTGGTTACAACCCGCGGGGCATGGACAACATGCAGGGAGGTATGCCCGGATATATGCTGGACAATGGTCAAGCTTGGAACTACAACACTGCTGGCGTTGCCACCGTTAATGGCGCTGTCAACGGCCCTGGTCGACAGAGGAATGTCAACCGTCGCGCTGCTCTCCCTCAGGTACGTATCATGCAAAATTTGCACGATCTCGCTGACAGACGTAGAACTGGACCGATCACAGCGGCCTTGGCATTCACGGCAGTCTCCAGCCCTTTAACGGCGGAATGGGCAACAACATTTCTAACGGTGGGCTCCGAGTTGACCACCCCGGTTCGCACGGCTCTCCCACCGATCTTCGATCGACTGCTTCCGACAGCGACCAGCTCATCCCGACCGCTATTGTGATTAAGAACATCCCATTTGCGGTTCGGAAAGAGACGCTGGCGTCCATCATGTTGGAGATGCACCTGCCTCAACCGTACGCCTTCAACTACCACTTTGACAATGGCGTCTTTCGAGGTCTGGCGTTTGCCAACTTTCAGTCTGCCGAGGACACTCGCATGGTCATTGAAGCCATGAATGGAATGGACGTCCACGGTCGCAAGCTGCGTGTCGAGTACAAAAAGATGTTACCCGAGGCTGAGCGCGAGCGCATTGAACGCGAGAAGCGAGAAAGGCGCGGCCAGCTGGAAGAGCAGCACCGGGCCCCGATGCTGCACCAGCAGAGTTCGATCCAGTCCCTGGGAGCTTTGTCTCAGAGCCAGCAGAGGGGAGGAACTGCTCACCTTGGTAAGCGTTGCCTCCCTTTTCCCATGGATCAAACTGATTTGTTAGGTGATGTTGATCTCAACGACCCTCAGACCCTCGAGTTTTACACCGAGCTGGTCATGTTCCGTCGTGATGATGCCCGTGAAATTCTAGTCTTCCCCCCTGGCATCGCCCCTGAGCATCGTCGATCCATTCACATCCTCGCGCACCACATGGGCCTGGAGCATCAGTCTATTGGGGAGGCCGACTCGCGACAGCTCACGGTTCTCAAGCGACAGCAGCCTTCCCCTACCGCTAATGTGCACAACCAGCCTGCCAACAGCCTGGACATGCACAAACGCGGCCTGAGCCGAGCAGCAACCTTTGACTTCGCCGCTGATCGCGATTCGCGAACAGCCAGCAGCGCCTACAACCACGTTCTTGGTCGACAAGGCCCGACGCTTGAGCTTCCCGGAAGCCCCGATGGCAACGGCATTCCCAACAACCTCCGAGCTGCCAAGAGCTTTGCCGATCTCCGCTCCTTCACTCCTAGCCCCTCGCAGGCTTCCTCAAGTTACCTGGGCCAGTCGGGACTCAATATGGGCCAGGGATCTACCGCTCGCTTCGGTGACTATGTAGGCGGCGGCATGTCCCAGTCTGTGCACCCTGGTAGCACCGGCACCCCTGGCCCCAAGAACGACGCTGCCCTCTTGAACAGCCTCAGCGGCCTAAGCCTCGGCTCCTTTGAGCCGGGCGCTCTCCAAAGCCAGGCTCGAAGCACCCCTGGTGCCATTGGTAGCCAGCGACCTGGTGCCAATGGCTCCTCCAAGGGCGCTCCTGAGCGACAGCCCCGTGGACCTGAGTGGGAGAGCTCGGCCGGGTTCGGTCCTCGTCGCGCCAACGGCCATGTCCAGCGCGGCAGCGGTACGTGGCTCGACTCATGCTAGCACACACAAGCTAACATGCCTAGATTCGTCCGACAACGGCGCTCGCGTCGGTTCCAGCTCTACAAACGCCTCTCGATACCACTAGGTTTGCTGTGGCCGATTGAGTTTTGACGCCGCCTTCCGACACGCTGCCTGCCAGATGATGAATGCGACGCCGCACCGACGTTATGCACGGCATTTTGATTTTACGACTTGTAATACTGACTGGGTCAACCGCCGCCAGTCGAGCTGGCTGCAGCTCCTCGCATATAGTTTTACGTGAGAATTTTTTTTACGACAACCCGAAATCCGGCGAGGCAAACCCTTGTCTCGCGATTTGATGATGATGCAACCCGATGAGTGTGGGATAGGAGATTAGGATACAGGAATTATTCAACATATGGGCAACCATACGGACGGTCACGAGACGCTTGTCGCGGCAAGCCCTGGAATACCCTCAAATGTACCCCGACAAGACCTACGACCATTACTTTGACGATTATGACGCTTTTACGACGTTACGTCTAGACAGCTACACGGGCTTCTCCTCAGGCTGTTGCTCTGCGTCAGCGCTGGGGGAGTTGCTTCGGCGACGACGACTACTACTATACCCACCATAATATCCTGTCTGGCCCACCGAGATGACCATGACGAACGCGAGAGTCCCGGTGTTGGGCGCGCTGAAGGGTGGTACACGGACGTGATGGCGACGTGGCGAGCATGTGGAAACGATGAGGAGGAGCTGTTGGAAAGGAAAAAGAAAAAAAGTTTTATCGTCGAGTTATTGCTGCATTGTATTTTTTTTTTGGTTTTGCTCTTGTGGTGTCTGGATCTTTCTTCCCTCGACTAATTCTGGATCCGCCTGGTCGCGATACGATATATAAGAGGGGGAGCATTGGACACTGGTGTTTTTGATGGTTGCATTGTTGATGGGGATGAACCTGGTTGTTTGTTTGGAGAGGTTGTTGCGTGCATTAAAATATCTAGGATATTGCGTGGTGGAGGGACATGTATCTGGATATGAAGCGCATCTTGTGAAGAGTACATCTCGAGTTTTGTTAATCTGTTTGATCATGAGTGACGACGTATCGAGAAGCCTCCTGAAATCATCAGCTGGCCACTCAGCCGACCTGGTCGAAGGCCGATCATGATTGCTTATTAATGTACGGCCCGAGCTGTAACGGTTTCGGCCCAAAGGTTAAGTAGCCTGAACTAAGTTTGTGTTCCGTATCCGATAACACGATTACTTGCCTTTTAGAGAGCCGGACGTCATCGACCTTACATTAAAGACATCCACTGTCGGCTGTTAAAAGTACCATCAAACATCATCATGGCCGCTTTCTTGACGTCGATTCTACCATTTGGAAATCGCGCAACTCCAATGTCGCTCCCCAAGGTCAACAAGCAATGGACCACCGACCAGAATGGATTGGATAAGCTCCAGCCTACAGAGGCAAACGTACCTAAACCTAAAGATGGCGAGGTGCTGGTGAAGGTGCTGGCCGTGGCCCTCAACTATCGCGACACCGAAGGTTAGTCAATCGACGGAAACGCATGAGAAATTGCTAACTCTGGCAGTCGTCATGGGTCTCTACAACCATCACTCGACAATCCAAGACACGGAGCAACTGGTACCGTGCTCCGACATGTGCGGCGTCGTGGTTGATGGCAACTCTTCAAAGCTCAAGACTGGCACGCGGGTCATGTCCATCTTCAATCAGAGCCACCTGACAGGCCAAGTCACCGAGGCTGACATGGCTACCGGGCTTGGTTTGCCGCTTCCTGGTGTTTTGACAGAGTACAGGTGCTTCCCTGTTGAGTCGCTCGTCTTGGTCCCAGAGTACATGACGGACGAGGAGGCCGCGTGTTTGCCCATTGCAGCGGTAACAGCATGGATGTGCATCAACGGCATGCGCCCGCTGGGCCAACCGGCGGACGGGTCAAGGAAGGAAACGGTTCTGCTGCAGGGTACCGGCGGCGTTTCGGTGGCTGGGTTGCAAATTGCAAAGGCGGCCGGGCTCAAGACTATCATTACATCGTCCTCGGATGAGAAGCTGGAGAGGGCCAAAAAGGACCTGGGTGCCGACTTTGGCATCAATTACCAGACGCATTGGGAATGGCCAGAGCCCGTTCTCAAAGAGACAAACGGCGCAGGCGTTGACATCATCTTTGAGACGGGCGGCGCACGCACGCTGCGCAAGAGCTTCCAGTGCGTATCGTTTGGCGGACTCATCAACTGCGTGGGCTATCTCTCGGGCAAAGAGGACGAGGACGCGCCGGGGGCCAGGCAGCTCAACATTAATGTGCTGGCTCTGCGGCGCAACGTAACGCTCAAAGGGATCCTGAACGGACCCAAGGACCGGTTTGAGGAAATGGTGCAGTTCTACACGCAGCACAAAATCCGGCCGGTCGTGAGCCACGTCTTCAAGATGGACGATGCCGGCGATGCCTTTAACTTTCTGTTCAGTGGGGGGCATTTTGGCAAGGTCGTGATCAAGGTGGCGGACAAATAGACGAAGCTTCCAGTGGCCATTGGTTAGACGTATGAATTCGAGATTGAAACATACTGCCCCTTCGAACGCACGTCTAAGCTTGAATGGTGGTGGCTGGCTTAGCTTACCAGCGTGAGACGGATTCGGATCGGCGCAGTAGTCCGCCTTGTACACCCTGCGATTGCCGTAAGGGATGACCTATATGATACTTTATTTGTCCTGCAATGCATTGTACACTTTGGCGGAATTGCCGCTGTAAGCCGCGGTGACGCAGACATGTCCAGCTCATTTCTGTTTCTCAAACTTCCATTTCGCTCTGGCGATGACTCGGCTGCAAGCTGACGTTGGCAATGCCGTGAGAACTGGGTTGGATGGCGCGCTGATGCATACGCATGCGTTGCGTAACGGTCCGGGTTGTCCACGTACTCAATCAGTCCAACAGAACCTTGGGTTGAGAAAGAAACGGGAGCCGATCGGGGGACGTCTGGGCTTTAGAGCATGCATCTCAAGTATTGCATGAGCTTGTGCCTGGGCTCTACTTCTTATTGGCAGTGCATGCATATCGCCCTGCGCCCAGACTGAGTCAAAACCCTCGCAACGACTGGGAACGAGCTGGTACTTGGAGATTTGGTGGGCTCAAATCGATGTAAACTGGTGCCACATCATCAAGTTACGATCCGCCAGATCCGGCCTCGATGATGGCATAGCGCCTATCCACAGTCCAGAGAGCAAATGTCAGTGGGTTTCGTCGTCGCTCAAGGTAGACATGGGTACCGTTTAATGAAGTGGCCCGCCTTGGCCAGGGTGCGTCCCAGCGGGCAGCGGCCTCGCGGCGCCGACGGCAAAGTATAAACGGCGCACGGGAGCTGAAAAGAGTCCGTTGTGTCCGTTGGAGATTCCAAGACAACTTATCGAGACTAGATCAAGTTAATACAAAGTGTAATACAGTCATCTTGGCTTCGAATAGCCCACTTTAGCCATTCACAGCCGTATCCACTCGATAGGCAACGTGGATAAGCGTAATCCATAGTTGGGTATGGCATCCAGTTGAATCCCGTCTCGCATCTCACATCTCGCATCCTCGTATGCAGTGCTGTTCAACGTAAGCCCCTTGGTTACGCGTATGATTGTCACAGCGCCTTTTCTGTCGGATCAGAGTGCCATTACAGAAAAGGGGGCGCTGGCGGTTGGTAGTTGGAAGTCTCTGTCCCGTATTCAGTGAGCCGTTCGCTGATTTAACCCGGGAAAACGTGTCATGGCTCCAGCGAGGAATATGCATCCTGGTCATCGCATCACGGCAATCCCTTTGCACCCTAGAACCTGGGGAGAAACAGCCTGGTGCCAACAAGGAAGCTCCGGTGCGGTTAGGCACCCGCTAAGCCAACCGCTTTTGTCTTCGGGACGGCGTTCTGGAGTCGGGCGCTATTGAAGCTTCTAACGGGCTTGTGGAAGCCGACCGAGTCCGGCGAGGTCCATCGAGATCCGGGCTATCCATTGACGGATGTCCCAGCCTGGCTGCCTGTTGACACTCAGCTAAGCCCTAGGCGTCATAATACCGCCGCACCACCATGACTGCGAGCAACATCCAACGCGGACACGTACCAAAGATCCAACACGTAGCAGTCCATCCCACACGAGTCGACATGTCCAGTGCCGGGTCGGGACTGGATTGCCGCATGCCAGGGGCTCGGACGACCAGAGATTTGATCGCTCCCCCTGACGGACGCCGCGGACAAGCGAATAATGCTAGGGTCCTCCCGTCTTCGGGGGCTTGCCGGGAGTGAACAGGCCTATAATCGCCGGGTTGCAATACGTTGCCGCAGTTGATACAGAGCCAATACAGAGCCAATGTGTTTTGTTAATGACCTGACGTGACGTATCAAAGGTGCGTGGTGCTGTCAGGTTGGTGTGGAGTGACCCACCTGGTGAGAATATTGCTCCGGTTGATGCCTAGTCAGGCAATCCAGCACGTGTAAGGCTCAAATCAAGCTTTCCCAAACCTTTAGCTCTTCGTTACACAGACACTCCCTCACACTTGCCATTGTTAGCTTTTCCCTGCCGTCTCACTATTTATGCCTTTAAGCTGGGACAATGCTGCTCCGCTCTCTATGAAATTGTGCCGTTTCCTGTCAGTAAGCCTCGGCCGGGTCGCTGCAGATCGACCCCGGGGCCTCTATATCGTCGAGAGGACCATGCGCATCTGTGCTTCAGCGGGTTTCCAACAAATGGCTATGCAATATCAACCCCATGTGATGTTAACTCTTGGTCCTACCCTGGTAAGGCCCAGGTAAGTTACGCATTTCCCTGCGTATCCTCGTCTAGGCGGTGTCTGGTGGTGGACTTGTAAGAAGATACCGTGCTGCGTCCACCTGCAGCTTTGTCGTCCTTCGTTCCAAGTGTCCCGTGCTGGTTCTGCTTCTGGCTTTGATCTTCCATTTGTACATTGTATCTTCTTCCTACATAATCCATAAGCGTCACTGTCCTCGACCCATGCTGCCCACTCTCCTTTGTTCTGGATCAACTTTCTGTGATTTACCACCGCCGTCGTCGTGAAGAATCATGGGTCTTCTTGCCAAGAATGTCGTCGAGCCAGCCTGTGAGTCGCTTAATTCCTGCTCAGGTCCGAAACTGACCTCAAAGTCATTGTGCTGGCTTTCACCGCAGGATGCCTCCTCAATCGACGCCGTGGCGGCCAAAGCCTTCCCCAAGAGATGCTCAGCGATGACCTCGAATCTGGCGAACGCTATCCTGACTCGTCTCATCCTCTGAAGCCTACTATCCTCGATAATCCTGTTCGCAAGGCTCCCAACCTATTCTTCCGACTGCTCTCTCGATTCTTCAATGCGTACCCCTTTCTTGTCGAGATTTGGTATTGGAACATGACATACTGGTAAGGTGGTTTCGGTCGCTTTGGCAGGACTACAAAGTAACAACGTATAGGATCTACCAGGGACTTCGAGCCTTGTCTGCGAGAATGATTGCTGGCAATGAAGCCGTCTTCAACCGCGCCCGCGACCACGCTATTCAAATTCTCTCCTTTGAAGGAATCATCGGTGTCGACATTGAACAGCGATTCCAAGAATACATCATGAAGGAGCAGGCGTGGCTGATGCCTATTCTGGCCAACGTCTACTACTCGCACATTAGTGTCGGTGTCTGTTTCCTCGTCTACATCTACACGTTCCTTCCAACCTCGACCTTTCAGAAAATTCGTCGCACCATTGCTGCCGACAACGTCATTGCCTTTTTTATCGTGACTCTGTGGCGCTGCTCGCCGCCACGCCTGCTCCCTAAACAGTACGGCTACATCGATATCCTCCACAGCAAGGGAAGCAGCACCAATGCCTGGAACAACAACCGCTTCCAGCTCACCATTGCCGCCATGCCCAGCCTTCACTTTGGCACTGCCTTGTTCTTTGCAGTCTGCATGTGCCGCTTCTCGCCTCATCGACCGCTCCGAATCATTGCGCCTCTGTGGCCCACGGCAATGCTCATCACCATTGTTGCAACGGCCAACCATTTCCTAACCGATGCTGCCATTGGCGCCATGATCCCTTTTGTGGGTTGGAGGATCAACCGGATTGTGCTCATTCTGAAGCCCATCCAGGACTGGATTTTTGCGCCTCTGATGAACCGGCTGGACTTGGTGGATCCCAAGCCAAGGAGCGTGCCCAAGAGTTTATAGATATTGATGTTTGCTTTGTAGGATTATCCATACCGGCGTGCATTAGGGAGGCTATGATAGAGGTGGCGATGGACGTTTGCCATTGAATCAAACATGTTCGGAGGGTTTCATTAATGTTACCGTCCTGGCATCCTCCTCGTATTCCTCTCTGTCGTTTTGGATAGCAGAACGTCTTCCACAAGTCGCAACGTCATTGTATTAGCTGTGCCGCATCCTAGCTAGCAAGCTCTCCCGATCTGGCATGTCTCGAATTTGACGTCTTGGCGTGGATAGCGGAGTACGGCAGCCGTCAAGATGGCATCGTATGGAACAATACACCATTGGATAAGTCGTTGCATCAAAGTTTGGAGTTGCCGCGCCAGCACCGGCCATGTGGAGATGTCTAGGAACTGCCCAAGAAGCATGAACTACTATCGGACATGTCTCAGACGGGCGTCACGTATGGCCACAACCCCGCATGGCAGTATCTACGCGCTACAGATATCAACAGAATAGACCAATAACAGGATAACACGATGCCATGGGTTGTACATCATTATCACGACGCATGCGATTCCGAACGCCCTATCAACATACACTTAGAAAACACAAATATCTTCTTCCGCCTCACCAACACTCCTCCCCTTTAGGGTATCATTGCATCGCCCGTCCTGAACATCACCCAAGACGAGACCGAGAAACAAGACGCGAAATGTAAGATCCACTATTAATGCAACTATTGCACCACGCCACGTCACCAAATGCTCTCCCATGTGATGTTTCAACCTGATGTACATCGTTCAGTCATAAAGTGCAAGTCGGCGTTGACCAGTTGTGCCAAGCCGATAAAAGAGGTCAGTCTTGGTCCATTTAAGCGATTACTCGTAGCGTCTCGGGCTAAATGAATCGAGGACCTGCTCCGAAGTGCGTACAACCCACTCGAGCTTAATCTTCTCGACGTTGACCAAGAAGGGGTCAGTCGGGAAACCATCCTGAATACCAGCAATAAGAGGCTGGATTCTTCCAATAAGGAGTTGCATGGTTTGCGTAGTGCTCTTGATTACATCCCGGGCGCCCTGTTGCTCCCATTCCTAAAAAAAACAAAAAAAAAACAATTGTTAGCTGTGTCAAGATGATTTGAGGGAGGAAACATACAAAAGCAGGCAGGTTCTCGGCAAAAGCCCGTAGAGCCATCTCAATCCACTCGATTTCCTCCTTGAGACGCGGGTTGGGCCGCAGGTCCTTGGAAATGGTAGCAATAACCACAAGCAACATCAGAGGTGGTAGACTCTCAAACTTGGATGGCGGGAAACGGCTGAGGCTTCGGTGGAAGATTTCCTCCTCGCGACCGCTCTGGATCCACTGAATCATGGCCTCCTGGAAGCGACCCTCCTGGATAGCCTGTTCAATGATCCGGATGCGCTGCAGCAAGTCGTGATCGGCCTCCGTCTCTGACTTGTTCATCTGATTTGCGTAGGCGCCCGCAAGTGCATTGACATTGTTGTTGGCGGTGACGTACTCGGAAGCAGGAGCAGAGCCCTGGGGACTGTTCATCTGCTGCTGAGAACCTCGCACATACTGGGGGCTGCCCAGGTACTGCTGGTTGCTGGGAGCCTGGCTTTGAGGGTAGCTTGCATGACTGGGCGCATTTTGAGACATGTTCTGGGACATGTTGCCGCCGTAGTGAGCCATCTGGCCGTGGTGCTGAGGTCCGGGGACGCCAGGAAGTTCGTGAACAGGAGGTTGCTGCTTGAACTTGAGGAACTCGGCCTGCAGCGAAGACTGCGATGCAGCCATAGTCGACACCATGTCGGTGAGACGAGTGACATAAGACAGCAGCTGGTCAATCTTGTTAGCATCAGCTACGTGCTGAGCTTTCATGTGCTCGAACTGGTCATGGTACTGTTGATGCAGCTCTCCAGCAACGCGCTGAGAAGCCTGAGTCGCAATGGTCGTAAAGGTGGGCGTGAGTCGTTGAGTCAGAGTAGCCAAGACCTCCTGCTGCACGCTAGAAGCGACAGAGGAGCTAACGCGGTCAGAGATGGCATTGACAAAGTCTCCCGAGCGCAAGGACCGGTTGAGGGCATGGGGCAAGGCGCTCTGGATTTCCTTTTGGACAGACGAAGACAGGTGAGGCTGCAGCTTGTTGTTGAGCAAGTCGGTGACAGCCTTGCCAGCCTTGTCGCCGATGGCGGGAATCACCAGATCGGTAAACTGATGGTGGATCAGAGCCTCCAGGACCTTTTGAGTGTTTTCGTTGAGAACCTCGGAAACCATGTCAAGCAGCTTGAGCTGATGCTGGTTAAAGTTTTCATCGCGAACACGAACACCGTCGTCAATCTTGGTGTTGAGGTTCTTTAGGTTGGCCTTGAGAGTCTCCGACATGCTGGAGCTGAGACGCAACTCGAGTCCGGAGATGGCCAAGTCAAAGGCCTCTTGGGAAACGGTGGCGGCAGCGACAGGGGCAGGCTTGGGCTCCTTGCCAGCACGAGGGGTAGCTCCGTTGGTGGTACCGTCCTCCTTGGCGGCATTCTTCTTCTTGCGCGACTTGCGTTCGGGCTTGTCCGACTGGGACTGCAACTCCTTGGCCGACTGGGCAGGCGTCTCAGCCTCCTTCGGTTCGCTCTTGACCTTGACAGGAGTGACAGACTCGGGGCTGCGCTGGGACGTCTCGACTGGCGCGGGGAGGGCCTGAAGAGATTCCTTAGGCGGTCCGCGGTTGACGACACGAATGGCAATGGGCTCTGCGCTGGCCTCGACGGGCTGAGGCGTCTTGAGCTTGGAGACGGTAACGACACCCTGGGCGACGGCGTCGACGGCGTCCAATACTTTGTTGTCCTTGGACCAACCAAGCTCGTTCTGCTTGATGAGCAGGCACGCGACACCCTTGGAGTGCATGGCGTACAGTTCAAACAGGGTAGGCTCGTCGACGTCCTGGACCATGGCAGGGTTGCACAGAATGTCGAGACTACGGAGGATTCCGCGGTTGGCAAACGAGTACTCTCTCACTCCGCTTATGACAGCGGTACTATCCGGCTGAGGGATGGAGGAGTCTTGAGCGACGAGGCGTTGGATGTACTCGGCCTGTGAGACGCTCTTGAGGTTGTACTTGGGAGCCGACAGGTGCGCAAAGTACACCGAGTTGCGGGTGGGGTGGCCAATGACCAACATGCCGGTGGCCGAATGATACATGACGCTGCAGACGGCGTCCGACTCTTTGCTGTGCGGGAGATTAAACTCCTGGACAGGCTTGCCCAGGGCCAGATCCCACAGCTGCAGAGTGTGGTTCTGCTTCATGCCGACAATCATGTAGCGCAGGGCACACCGCTTCTGGTAGGGGCGCTGCTTGTCGAGGAGAATGACTGACGTGGGCCAGGCCTTTTCGCCCTCTGGAGTGCTAGCCAGAGTCATGAGAGGCTCCTTAACCTCGAGAGAGCTCTGCGCGGGCATGGGAGCGCGCGGGTCCGAGTCCTCCTTGGCGGCAGTCAGGTCACGAACGTCCCAGAACTTGACCCGACCAGACTTGTCAAGGGAGACAATAACGGAATCGTCCTGGCTAAAGGTAAAGTCCTTGCCAGCCTTGCCGGTGTTGATCTTGAGGGAGCACTGCTTGGAAAGCGCCTCGGTATCGACGACGCGGTCGTGGCCAGGTTTGAGATGGTTGTTTTGCAGGATAAACGAAGGCCAGATGAGGTTGATGGACTTGCCGCGACCGACGGCAAAGTACTCGGGGTGGTTGGTCGAGGTACGGGCGCGAGTCTTGAGAACGCCTCCGGGAGCGTCACCTTCTTGGGAGCTCATGGGCGGCAGGGCAAAACCGTACTGCTCGAGGTGAGCATCCTCGATGTGGTCCTTTTCACCATCTCTGATTTGAACCCAGTACACGGTACCGCTGATACCAGTACCAATGATGGCCTCTCGATGGGCGCCGTTGTGGTCCGAGGGTGTCACCGACATGGCCACATTGAAAATGCGGTCCTTTGTGTCGGTAAAGATCTTTGCGTCTTTGCCATCCTCCTGGCGAATGACACGCAGACCCCCCTGCTTGGACATGCCGTACGCCATGTAGTTTTCCGTCGCCGTATACAGGTTGCGATCGATCTGATCAAACTCCTTCTTGAGCCTGGCAATGTCCATGATGGTCTCGTCGCGGAACTGCGGACGCGGCTCAGTGCCCTCTTCCTGAAGCGTAATAGAGATCCATGGCTTCATGGGAAAGTTGAAGACCTTAACGGGAGGCGGCTCCTTTTCCTCAATGACGACAATCTCGTCCTGGTCGGCGCTCTCCCAGCTATCAGCCACGCCGAGGGCGGCCTCGTCAATGATTTCGCGAACCGTCTCGGCGACATCGGAGGGAAGTGCCTCTTCCAGGACACCTTCGTTCTCCTCACGGTCGAGCTCGGACTGGAGGGCCTGGGCAGCAGCCTGGGCGTTTTCCTCGAATTCCTGTTCCGACCTGGCGTGCAGCATGGCATCGAGGTCTTGGGCAATCTCAGCCTGGACCTGTTCATGCTCAGCTCGATCTAGGGCCTCACTGGCTTCGTGGTCGGCCTTTTCGGCAATGTCGCTGATGGCTTCAGACACCGACTCCTTGTTCCTGTCGACAGACACATAGCTGTCAAACTCGGAAGTGGGAGGTGTCTGCTTGACCGAGGGATGCGAGTGGAGGGACGAGGTTCGAGTGGCCTTGCGTCGGATTTGATTGGGCGAGTTTGAGTGGCTGCCAGTTTGGTCGTAATGCTGAGACCCAGCTGGCGAATCCTTCTTGAGAATCTGAAAGGGGGCCGCAGCATTGGGAGACTGAGAATGGTGGCTCGGAGAGTGATGGCTCTGGGAGTGGTGACTCGCAGAGTGATGACTCTGGCTGAGCTGACCATGGTTTTGGTGACCGCTCATGGACGACTGCGAAAGGCTACCCATGAGCTGCTGATACAAAGCCGAAACCTCAGTAGGAGGAGGTGACTGAATATGCGACTGCGGCGACGAGTACTCATAGCCAGGAGGGTTTACCTTTGTAAACTGCTCGGGCTGGGTCTGATACTGCATGACAGCATTGGGAATGGCCTGGGGCGGGTGCTGCTGGTACTGTCCATAGTATGGAGCAGGCTGGACTGCAGTATTTTCAGGTGACTGGGGAGTCAAGTTGTCAGAACGAGACGACTCGGTCATCATTGTCTGTTCGCCCTGGCTAGGCTTCGGGCGATTGAGGAGGTTGAGGAGATAGGATCGCGTATCGGGTGGTGGCGAGCCGTTGCCAAACGAGGTAGACGTCTGCTGATGAGGCGGTGGTGCGGGTTTGGACTCTTCAGACTCGTGAGCACCTCGCATAAGTGCAGCGAGAAGACCGGTCGGGTCGGCAGAGCTGGGGGCCGGCTGGTGAATGGCAGCCGGGAACGCCTGAGGCAAACCAGTGGGGGGCGACTGCTGCAGTTGCTGCTGAAACTGCTGAGGATGAGGCAGAGGCTGCTGCTGCTGGGAATGAGGCTGCTGCTGAATCTGGTGTTGATACTGCTGCTGGGCCTGATATTCATGTTGCTGCTGGGTCAGAGGCTGAGGTTCCTGCGGCTGATGCTGCTGCATGTACTGCTGCTGGGCCTGAGCCTGGGCCTGCTCGCGCGCAGCCTGGTTCTGCATTTGCGAGGCGCCACTGAACTTGAGCAAGTTGAGCAAGTTGGCAGTGCGATCCGAGTTGGACGCTCCCATGTTCATACTGTTGACGGGTGGCGTCGGAGCCGGGGGCATGTCCATGTCCATGTTGGCAGCCGTGGAGCGGTGACGAGATGATGCTGCCTCGGGGGCTGCGACTTTCTCTCGGTCTGCGTCAATGGAGGAGTTCGGACGGAAGCAAGAGATGCCGAGCCGAATCCAGAACCTAGAGTGAAACAAAACGAGAGCGAACGGGGAAGGAAGGATGCCTGCCCTTCAGAGAGGCGAGGCGGTGATGGAGAGATGTTTAGGGAAAGATTGCGAAACAAGGCGGAAAGCAGCAAGATGTAGGTGGATGTGGTGGTTAGTCACTTCGCCTAGAAAAGCAGGAGAAATAAATTTGGAAAATGGCGGGAAGGCGAGCGGGCGGCGGCGCCTGCGGAATTTGGCGATGGCTGGCCTTGTTAGTTGGCACGGATGCTCAGCTGCTGGCAGATGGGAGCCCAACGCGACGCTACGACAGTGTCAGTGCCCGTCAGAGCTCGTTCGGAACCAGTCACAGCCAGTCACAGCCAGTCACAGCCTGTTACAGCCTGTCAGTGCAGTCGGTCCAGCGCGCGCCCCAGTGATGAGTGACGTGGTAGAAAAGATGCAGAGGGATCCATCTTTTTTTTTTTGGTTCTCGGCCGGGGGAGCTGCGGGATGCGGCTCAATCAATTATCCGCTCTCCTTGCCTTGTTCCTTCCCAACTCGCTGGAAAGTGGAGCGCCTGGGCTCTGTCGCTAGGGCCTAAATTCGACCTCGTGCTCCCACTGAACCCGCTAAGTATCCCGCAGGCCAAGGTCGGCGGTCAGGGAGCTGTTTCAGTGCCCAAGCGCAACCGTTGTAGCGCCATTTTTAGTGGGCAACCCGCCAACTGCCGCTAATCACAATTGCTAGCCACACTTCCTCGACAACCAAAAGTTCAAGACTCGGGCTTGTGGCGCAGGTGTGAGGCCGTTAGGCAGGTCGCCCGCCACCCACCTGCAGCCCTGCACCTCAAAGTTTTGGCCGATAACGATTCACGCTCTCGTCGCTGGTTCATCTTGGCCATCGCCAACGAGTATTTTTCATTTCCTCGACTACCACAGGTCCTTTCTGACCCAAAAGACTTGGTCGCTTCTCTCGGCTCTTCTCTCGACTTTTGCTCGCTCCACGCCGCCTCTTGTCGTCCGTCACATGCTGCCGCTGCATTGGTGACGTGACGATCCCCAACCTCAACACCGCCAAGCGCATCGCGACATCTGGCTCCAGTCGCAACCATCGCCATCATGTTTTGCCTCCGCAGGTATGTTCTCACTTTTCCCTTGGACTACCCTTGGACTGCCCCTGGACCGCTTCGCTCGCGACGTCGACGCTGACTGTGCTAGCTGGCTCCCCCTCCTCTTCATCCCCACCAACGCCTCACCCGCCTTCATCTTCCTCTTCTTCGTCTGCACATACTTTCTCAATCGTCCCTGTGTATACTGCTCCATCCTCCTGCTCATCTTGTTCCTCACCTCGTGCAACTGGTCCGACCGTTGCTTTTTCGACTTTGGCAGCAACTGGTTCCTCCCTAGACCGGACCCAACTCGATCACTCCCGACAGATGTCCTACCCGACTCGGCCGACCTGTTTAATGCGAGCGTTGTCGAAATGATCAACTCTACTGCCACTGCCGTTACAAATGCCGCATTAGACGCAGCCGCTGCGCGCAAGGCCGAGTGGACTGGCTTGGGGATCGAATGGTTGCGCAGCTTGCTGGGAAAGAGAGAGTGGAGGATTGCCTGTATGGATATTTACATCCGACTGTGAACTCAATACATGGAAAACGAGCATGGGCTGGTGGATGATAATGGATCTACAAAGGATATCGGCTATATACCAAGGAAAGGCATAGCACGGCGTTAGAATGGCACATGGTTTAGTCTAAACATTCAATTGACCCTATCCATAATCCTTATTATAAACATTCGTGACTCGCACTCGATTTCGCTATAGGAACCCAATCATCAAACACGTCCCAGGTATATCCTTCATAGCATCCGGCATGGAAACATCGCTACAGATCTTGAACTGACTCCGGCTCCTCGAGAGACTTGTCCTCAACCACATGCTCCTCGAGTGCCTCCGCCTCGATCGAAGATTCAGCGACAACTTCCTCTGCAGATTCAAGTTCTGCGTTGGTCTCGAGAGTCGCAGACTCTTCAATCGAAACATCGATGGAGAGGATAGACTCCACGGGGGCAGCCGCCTCAAGTAGAGGCTCTCCCACAGGCTCCTCAACAGCCTCTTCAGAGACAACGGAGGCAGACTCCTCGGGTGCGGAGGCTTCAGTGTTCTCAAGCTCGCTAGACTGTGTTGCCTTGAAAAGCTCACTGGGTTGTGTGGCCTCCGATACAAGCTGCGTCTCCGTAATCCTGATGGTCTCGACTGATGTCACAGTCTCGACAATCCGAACGATTCTTTCGGAAATGACTGTTTCCGTTTCGCGAAGGGGCTCCTGAACTGGAGTGTCTGTTTCTTGGCTCGCTGAGGACTGGTCGTCGCGAGTCACAGAACATGAGGCGCAGGGGTCGAGGGATTGGGATGAAGCCGGCGCGGTGGTGTAGCTGTCCTGGAGAGTTGAACTGCTCTCGGCGACTGAAAGACTCTGGGAAGGGGCGATGCTCTCCTGGATGGAACTCTCCTCGACAATGCTGTCGTCAGGGATGGTCTCGCGCTCAACAATCTCGCTCTCCTCAGCCTGGTCCTCCTCAACCTGGCTCTCCTCAACCTGAGTCTCCTCAGCCTCGTTCTTCTCAAACTGAGTCTCCTCGGCCTGTTCCTCTTCAATCTGATTCTTCTCAACTTGGCTTTCTTCAGCTTCGTTCTCTTTAGACTGACTCTCCTCAGCCTCCTCAGACTGACTCCCCTCAGACTGACTCTCCTCAACCCGACTCTCCTCAACCTGGCTTTCGTCAGTCTGGAATTCTTGAACCTGACTTTCTGGAACCTGACTTTGTTGAACCTGGCTCTCTTGAGCTTGGCTTTCCTGGGTATGGCTTTTTTGAACTTGGCTTTCCTCAACCTGGCTCTCAACAACCTCACTCCCAGCAATTTCAAGCATCTGTCCCATCTCCACAGCTTTAATCTCTTCAAACTGGTGCTCGACTTGACGCTGTGCTGGAGCCTCAAGCTGCATCTCTGTGACGGCAGGTAATTGCGTAACGGTGACGGTTGGAACCTCTGCGCTCACCACCAGTGTCTGAAATGTCCGCGGGTCGTGTTGCGTTTGACCTTGACCACCGCGCAACGCAAGTATCATGATCAGTATGCTGAGCAAGCCAATCATGACATTCTTCTTGTCCTGCATGATAAGGCGCCCACACTCGAGAAGTAGCTCCGGGAGACTGTCGTTCTTATGTGGCTTGGGACTCTCGTGAGATGTGTAAGCATCAGAGGGAGCGTGACGCGCCTCGTGGGAGGTGTATTCAGGTGCAGACTCGGTTGAGGGTTGATGGCGTTCCGCGTAGTGTTCCTGAGACTGGTATTGAGTCTCGTCATCATGAGTCGGAGCATGGCCATATATTTCTCGAATTCTTTCCTCTTCTCGTCTCAATTGCTCTTCAAACTCAGGACTAGATTCGGGCATTTCAGGATCGTCAGATGTCTCGGCAGCTGGTTCGGTGAAGGAGAGTTCTCTTTCATAGACCTCGCTGTGATGCTCGTAGTCTTCGTGGACCTCAGACCGCTCTGAAATGTGGTCGTGAACCTCGGATCGCTCTGAAAGATGATCATCGTGAGTATTAGAATGCTCCGAAAGATGATCATCAGAATGCTTCGAGAGATGGTCGTCATGATCCTCATGGAGCTCTTCATGGCGTTCTAAAGGCTCCTCGTGCCTCAACTCCTCACTGAACTGACGGCCACGCTCTTCGCGCTCCAAGACATCTTCTAGTTCATCCTCCAAATGATCTTGGTCGGAGTATTCGTCATGAATGTCCAATTCGTCCTCATACTGCTCTTCCTGCAGTTCTAGCTCCCTCTCATGTTCGGCCTCTAGTCGGTTCAACTCCTCTTGGGCCTTTGAATCGACAAGAGGTTCAAGTTCGACATCCACCCGCTCCATCTCTTTCCAGCAAGCCTCCCACGCGCCAGCCTTCATCAGGCCGTTGGACGCGTACACCTTGACACGGAAGATCTTGCCAATGCCGAGCGAGTCGTAGCGGATCTCAGTGCGACACGTCTTGCACCAGTGCATCTGGTTCTGAGATTGCTTCGAGATCCTTCGGTCATCTTCGTAGTCCTCATCCTCGCTGTCACTCTCGTCCGCCATGGTCATCAAGTTGGATGGGCCAAGGTAGTGACCACAGTCAAGGATACGGGCACGTCGTCGCATCGGCAGCTCCAGAGCCTCAAGCAAGCGCTCCTCGAGAACCTCGTAGTCATTCTGAGGATGGGGCAGCAAGATTCCGCGTTCGACCGTCGTGTCGCCCATGCGGTCTTGGAGCTGTCGCCAGGCATCACGCAGAGTCCTGCCGTCTTGGCTCAGCTCATTGGTCGTGGCACGGTCAAGCACGTCTCCCCAACCCCATCGCAGCGGCAGGAGAGTGACGTGCAAGAGGACAAGCGGCGGTGTGTTCCTCTTGAAGCGAGGAGGCGTCTTCTTTGGAGAATACTGGGCCGAGACGCTGGGAGATCCAAGCCGAGAGATGGTTGGCAAGCCTCTCCTGCTGGCGCGGGGAGATCCCAGCACCGAGGCAGGCGGCGAGGACATCTGCATGGCCTTGACCGATGAGGGTGACCTAAAGGCAGGCCGGGGCGTTTCCCTGACAGTGGGCACAAACTGCTGCTCGCCATCATATTGGCTAATGTCTGAGACGCGGGGAGATCTGTCCATTTGCGCAATCTTGGCCATCTTTCTGTGTTCAGACTCGGAGACGGAGCCCATGGAACTTCGCAAGCTGTGGTCGGAAAAGACGTCGTCGTCGTTGTCATTGCGAGAGCTGCTGCGTTCGTCTTCTGTTGAGTGGTGGCTCTCGGCTACTGATCTGTGGGCATCTGACTGGCGGGGGCTAGCATGGTGAGACATGTAGCTGTCTCCCTCGGCATGCAACGACTCTCGTTGGTGACTACCGGTAGACTCTGCATGACTGTGGATAGAGTCTCGGTGGCTGTTGAGAGAATCTCGTCCTTGGCCAATAGACTTGGCAAGGCTGTGGGTAGACTCTCGTCGGCTGTTGGGAGACTCTTGGCCAAGGGACTCGGCATGACTGTGAAGAGATTCTCGTCCGTCTCCGTGATAGGATTTCGCATCGTCATGTGATTCGGCGTGGCTGTGGAGTGATTCGGCATGGCTTTGGAGAGACTCTCGTCCATGGCTCTCGGCAACCGAGTAGGCATCTGAGGGACGGACACTTCCACCCTGGGACCGCGAGATGAAGCTATCCTCGGTCCCAGAGAAGCTATTCATAGACTCTCGTCCCCTGTTGAGCTCAATCTGGTCGACAATATCCCTCGCCGCAGCTTGGATCAATGCCTCTGTCCGTTTAGAGGTACGGCGGTGTGAGACATCTGAGCCAGAGGATCCAGTGGATTCTCGACGAGAATCCGAACCCTCCGATTCGGTCTCTGAGTGGTTTGCATCTTGTGTATCTTCGTCCGCCAGCGGAGTGGCATCGGCATCTCCTGCCTCAGCCTTGTGTTGTGTGTCGTCCTCGACATCTTTGGGGACTGGGGTATCTTTGGTGTCGTCTGTGTCGTTGTTAAGCTCGAGGTCGGCCTCTGGCTTCACCTCAGACTCGAGCTTTTCGGTGTTGGATGCGAGCGTCTCGACACCGAGATCCTTGGACTTTTCCATCTCGGTGGGTTCTTCGTGGTCCACTAGTTCGCTAATGCAAGACTGGTCGACGTGAATCTCAAAGTCGAAGTCTTGGGCTTTCCGTCGGGGCATGAGTGGGTAATGTGTATGTACGCCGCAGGTTCGTGGTAGCACAGGGCGGCTGCAAAAGAAATGTACAATGAGGTGAGCGAGGAAGGGTCTTCCTGGGAACGTGCAGTTGATATTTCGTGTTTTGGCAGGCGCTGGCGGGTGTGGCTTCTGGTGGTTGGTCAACGGGTCGGGATCGGCCAAGAGTTTGTTTACTCCCGTTGCTGGGTCGACGCGCTGTGCCATGGCCTGTTAGGGCGGACCTTTTGGATTCGTCACCACCGCTGTCACAGCGCATGGCAACCGGGAGAGGAACAAGCCTTGGATACTGCATCAAGTCGTCTGTCGTGTCAGCCATTGATTCATCCGTTGTGGCAATCACTGATGCATATATGTTGTTTAGCCTGTTTGTCTCAGACCGCTTGGTTGGGCTTTCGCTGGTATTCACTTACCGATTGTGATGTCTTTCCTAAGCGGTTGCCCAGGACCCGTCAGGTCTGGGGCCTGTGGATGCAATTGACCAGGGTAGTTCTGGCACTGTAAAACAGGCATTTGAGCACTTGATTTCATGATTAATACCCAACTAATCGTGGAGTCGCTTGGTAGCTGGCAGACCGGTCAGTCGGGAAGATAACCCCCATTCCTTCAACACTGAGAGGAGCTATTAATAGAGGAACGCTTGTGGGACGGAATATATCAGAGAGGGATTTCAGCGAGTTTAACGCCCAGATAACAATGCTACTCGTACAACAATGAGAATGGATTAGACACAGGATATCCACCAAGGCAAAATGGAGTTACAACGTCATTAACCTTCCCAAGTCCACCCGTGCTTCTCATACGTCTCTCGCAGCACGGTCAAGGCTCTATCGAACACCTCATCTTTGGCTTCCTTTGTTACCACAGCATTTGGAACTGCACAGTTAGCACTATATTGCAAATGGGTGGGCAACCTACCTTCCAAATATCCATGGAACCCCTTCTCATCATTCAAGACTTCCACTCTAGGCGTCTTGCCATGTTGCCGGTCCTCGTCGTTGATCCGCTCGGCAAACGCGGTTTGCTCTACCACCAGGATGTCGATTGCCGGGATGACAAGCAACATCCGCTCCGGCAGCGTCTCCCTCTTTGCGAGCACGGGACTCAATCTCGGGTCGTCGGGGTGAGTTGCTCGCGCCGAGCTTGCATAGGCATCGAACAAGGGAAACAAAACAGACATGGGGTCTCGCTTGGGGAAGCTGGCAGGCTTTGGCTTTTCTCCCGGTTTGAGTCGTAAATCGATGGCGGCATAAAATGTGACGCTGGCTTTGATGGCTGTTGGAGACGGAGAGTGACAGTTTTTCTGCTGGGTTGCAGCCACGGCAAGATTCCCACCAGCCGAGAAGCCACTGATTGTCATGAGCGTCGGATCTGCGCCCCAGCGGGCTTCTGCATGCTCGTGAAGCCACTTGATGGTGGCATCCACGTCGTCAATGGCCGCCGGAAAGACATGCTCTGGCGCATAACGATACGTGATGCTCACGACCACTGCGCCCGTCTCTTTGGCAATGCGATCATCAAACATCGAGAGCCCCTCGGGAAGACCTCCGATAAACGAGCCGCCATGGATATCCACATGCAATGGCCTAAGCTTGCGACCCCGACCAACACCAGCTGCTTTGTGAACCAGTGCTCGAATAGACGAGCCGGTACCAATGGTCAGGTGCTCAACCGTGAATGGGCGAGAGAAGATGGAGTGACCTGTCGCGACGGCGTAGCTGAGGAGGCTTATCGGCTGCAACAACAAGAGCCGCCAACGCAAATGCCAAGGAACATTGCGATTGAATAAAGCCACAAGCGTGGGTCGAAGCCATGAATGTAGCGTCCCAAGTATAGACTGCATTTTGATTGTCCCTGTTGTGATGTGATGAAGAATTGCTGGGCCATTTTCTAGGGTAGTTAAAGTACCACGGGAACCCTAGGCGTGATGGAATGGTAAGCGGTGCAACATGAGTCCGATTCTCACACCAATCAGCTGTTGGCGGTTAATAGAGATGCACCTTTGACTCATGGAAGGTTGATGGTGGGAATGATTTCATAGAATCGGCCATAGTGCTGTAGAGATCGATGAACCGAACTCATAGCTCATAGCGAAAAGCCTCAAATTTCGAACAGAGATGCCAATGCACCGAATGACCCAACAACTTCTACGAGCCTCCTATCCCGTCCTTCACTTGACGTACTCACAAAGGGCCACTTCCCAACCCACACGAAGAAGCCTCCATTTATCCATAGTTCAACATCGCCTAGCCAAAGGGCAGATGCGAACCGGGTTTGGGTTAAAGAAAGCTAGGATGAGGCGTTCATAGTCACATCCACAATCTTAATTGTAGCCCAACTGGCCTAGAATGCGGTCCAACATGGGCACTCTGCAGAACTCATGCATTGCCGATCGTTCATTGAGAAGTGACCCGGTAATCAATCAAGACACCCTACAACTGCCTCAATTCGTCGCCGTGGATCTGGCGCATCCATCTTCGGGTACAGCCAAGAACAACACCTGGTTGACCCGACTGGTAGCTCCTCAATTAAAGGTGAATTGCATCCCGCTAATCACTATCAACCCCGTTCCTATTCTGACCAAGGGTGGCAACACGATCTGCAGCGATGTTGCGCCATAAACGGAATTCCCAACGTCGATCATCGCCCAGGCGTGGAACTCCAGCTCAACTTGATATGCGCTCCATTCTGGTTTCTGTTGGACTAATGTTTATAATTATCATACAGAGATTCACAAATTGACTAAATCAAAGCACGCAGTAGCTGCTGCCTAGCCCAGTTGAAATAACCAAGTTCGCGGACAATGCTGGTACAGATCCCATGTCTCCAATTCCTTGCCCATTTACCAATAACGCCATGCTATAGCCCCAATATGCCTTGCAACGCCGTCCGTTTTAATAGCATTGAATAAATCAGCTTCGAGTCCCTTCGCCCTGATTATCACCCTGATCCTGACCCTGACCCTCGCCCGGACCCTCGGTATCGTTCAGATTGGGTCTATCCTTCGACCTTGCTGTTCCAGGTCGGTGTGAGCCCGTTTGGCCCACAAGGTAATTGGCGGATCCATAGAATCCATGCATCTCCTCGTCAACAACTCCTAGCGCTGACTGTCCCAGAGACTCGCTGCGATTCCTTTGGCGTTGGTGTGAGACTGGCGGTCGGGGCGCATTGCTTATGGTGCTACCGCCGCTCGATCGTCGTCTGTCGTCTCGCGGGAAAGCCACAGATGACGGGGAATGCGGTAACTCTGGATAATGTGGATTGGCCTCCAGCTCACCCAAAGCCACTGGGTTCCATCCTGGGGCACCATCTGAGCCATCCGAGGCGTTGCTCCAATTTCGAACGTGCGTATACGTCCCGTGGGAGTCATTGCTTCTTCGAGGTGCCGAGGCGGTGGATTGGCTGAATCTGAGGGCCGTCGATGTGGAATTAAAGTAGTCGTCATTGGCCCCTGCATCAAAACTGGTATGCCTGCTGTTGCCTGCACTGTTTGCAACTGGCTGGTAACCGGCAACCCCACCGCTGGGCGTATGGTCGTTGGAACTGTAATCTGGGCTTGCCAAGTTATATGGTGATGGCGTGGATTCTGGACCGGGAGCAGGTGGCCTTGGGGGCAACATTAATGGGTTGATACTCAAGGTATCTCCCTCGGAGTCGGTCGGCTTAAAATCTTTCATTGAGGGGCGGGATTTGGATGCATCCGACCGCCTGGGTGTGCTGACGGCGGCGACTACCTTGTTGAGATGTCGAATAATGATGAAAGCGGTTACTAGGACAATTACAAGAAAGGCGACAGAGCCGGCAATGATGCCAGCCAGTGCACCAGTGGAGAGTCCACCGTTTCCGCTGTCCGACTCGGATGACGAGGTCGGCATTACTTTTGAAACGGCAGCGGGAAAGTATTTGAGCACTTTCTGGTCGTCATAATTGCCCACATCAACTGATGGCAAAACGGTGGGTGCGGTTGGAGTCGCCACGGTGACCGAAGTTGTCCTGTAAGTCGTCCGGCTGCCGTCTTCCGTTGTGGTGATGATGATTGTATTTGTGACGGTGACAGGCTCTGTGGAATAACACTGGTTCGTCGCGCAAGCCATACCGTTGGGACAGCAGCCGTAACTGAGTGATGAAGGGCATAGGTACTGGCTTGTCGGGCAGCCGTACGTGTACGCCGAGCCGGACGGGGGTATGCAGCCATCCGCCGTCTGACACATGTAGCCTTCGGGGCAACATCCAGCTGCGAATGTTAACAGAGTTCACCAAGCTGGAAAGTATATACAAACCTCCATAGACAGGATCGCAATAGTACCAGCCGATTAATGAACCGCATGTCGAGGGTCCGCTGGTGGTGGCATAGCAGCTCTCCTTGGCGCAGTTGTACTCGTCGGGACAGCATCCTCCGTCTAGACTGGATGGACAGAGCTTCATGCTAGTGCCGCACACCTCATCTCTCCTCGCGAGCACTGCAGGTTCCGTAACTCCCGCCTTTTCGATCCGGTGAACTCCATCGAATCTTCTATATTCAGCGGCCTCAATGGAGATGGCCCAGAGAGCCACCGCCAGAGAGGCGACAGATGAGCGACAACCCCGTTTCCTCATCATCCGCTTGGCGACAGATGCGACTGACAAATCGATGCGATCGGATGCGCGTCTGGCAAAAGTACTGTTTGGAGGTTTGGTCGCTTTGTGGGCGCGGGGCAAATTCTTGTACGCAGGCGGCTGGCGGTCGATGATGATGGTGTCGCGGGTCGCTAGGGGGGTCGCTATTGGTATTTTCGAACGGTTCACGTAGTCGATGTCAACTTGGAGATGCTTTTGGCAGAATAACAAGGAGGCAGAACGGAAATGAGGTGAGAGAATCAGTCTGTCAGCAATGGAGGCCTTTGAGAGATTCCACTCATCGCCGGGGTCACGGATGCTACGCCACGAAGGGGCAGCACCACCTTCAAGGGTTCTGGCCAGGCTTATCCTAGGGCCCGCAGGCGTTATAGGGCTGAGGGACTGGGTCGAGGACTGAGTGTGCGGACCTTCGGTTGGGCTAGACGGACAGCTGCGCCGCTCGTCAGGAGGGAGGGAGCCGTAAGAACAAGCGAGGTTTGATCGGGGCGACACCGCCATGGGTGTTGATGGCAACCGGAGACTTTTTACGTAGAGGCAGTGAGAAGCTGGGCGAGCGACACGTCGCGGCTCAAATCCGGCGGGGGCCAACGCAGCCCAGAATAGAGCTAAAGGCTCAGACTCGAAGGATAAGACGCGCGCAGCGGCTCAGACACTGGGGCTTTGCTATTTGCTCGTTGTAATTGCATGTGCAGCACACCGCGAGCTCTAGCTGCTAGTTTCGCTGAGCCACGGCATCCATCTCAGCCATGATCCTAGACATGCATTGCGTGTCACTGACCATCATTGGCTGGCGAAGCCGTAGGATGCAACATTGGGCAGCGGAAACCCATGGCTTGGGTGGGATGGTGTGCTACGATGCGTGAAAAGAGGGGCGTTTGTGGAAGAAGAAGCCCCATTCGTCTATGGAGACCGACAAGGCCACGAATGAGAATGGCGGTAGGAGGACACAAGGGCGGGAGATATGGAGGGCCTCGCTCCGACGGAGCGGTGCGGATGGGGGCCAAATGGCGATCGATATTGCGACGAGTTCGTGCTGGGATGAAGCCGAGAGGATTGATAGGATCGAGGTAAAGTGATGGAGAAGTTGTACGTCAGGTGACCGACATTGTGTCGCTGTCCTCGCAGCACGGCAGGAAAGGTCCGACCCGAGTTTCTGTGTACGAACCGATGACGGCATTCACTCTGATTTATGCCTTCGATACGGCGAGTGGCTGCATGTGTTGATCGTTCTAGTGCACCTGCTTGTCGTTTCACATTCATGCCTCCCTCAACATTAGCGACCGCATGGACCCACCAGGCTCAGTTGTCCATCCTCCAATCTCATGCGTTCTTCTCGAATGCATATTCGTCGTGTCAATGTGGCGAGCTGAAGCAATAAAGCCATGTCGAAGTGCACCAGCGGTTTGGTGGAACCCGCTTGATCTAGGCTGATCCACAGCATTGGGTGAGACAAATATGCACTGCAGCCAACTAGACGATGTCTAGAACACATCTGGTAGGAGAAATTGGATAGTCGCAAGACTGCAATGCTGACTGACAAGTCTGCAGGTTCTAGACTCATCCACCAGACTTGGGCGGTATTCACCTGAATTGTTGCATTTTGTGTGATTTTGCATCGGCGCAAACCGATGGTAATTACCCACTGGCAATTGGAGTTAGTGCCAAAGGCATAAATACAGACAGCGCTCCTGAGCGGGACAACTTCTAGGCATATCACTGAGCAGACCACCATCCTGGCAGACCATCATGCTAGGAGACCATTGTCCTCGGCAGACAAGTTTCCTGAGCAGTCAACCCTTGGTGCAGAAATCGCCATCAGTGGATGATGAGGCATGAGGTCACCAACCAACATCGCATCCTTTGAAATCACGGGCCTGGCCACCTGATTCCGTTAAATGGTTCCCAGATCACTGCCATTACCTCGTACGGAGCTTTCCGCACGTGAAGTCGCGGAATTCTCTGCGGGGAATAGGTCACCAAACATGGAAACTCCGCCTTGACCAACATGGTGTCTTTGCTTTGCTTTCTTGCTCGGAACTTCGGATTAGCAGGTTGCCTGCTGATGCTAAAAAGCCGGGCCGTTTGACTGAGACGACTCCGGAACTAGTGACGGTGGCGATGACTTTCAGGCTTTATTAAGCTTTTCGTATTTCCCCAGGATCATCGTCTCGTCTCGTCTGGTTGGATCGCCTTTGTCTCGTACTGTAATCTCAGAGTTTGGCGCGAAGGATACCAAGAACGGTAACGCCGTTGAACATTCCATGCCGCTTCCCTCCGACTAGAACCGGACTACGCAATGGATGGGACCGAGCTGTACACATCTCATCACGATGGCTCCCTATCCTGCATCAACGGCTGATGTCGGTCACCGGTAGAAGTCGTCCCCTGGTCTGGCATCATGTATTTTATGCCTGATAATTACCACCCATTGTAAATTTCTTGTTCTGTACAACAGCCGTGAATAGGCTAGAAAATACCGTGGCGGTGACCACTTGGGTAATAGAACGATTCCCATGATCTAGCCCTGAAGATCGCTCCCACCGGGCCCAGGCCACGCGGGGCCGACGGGTGGTGCCCTTGTCGCTGGCGTTGGGGTTGACCTCTGCCGCACCTGTCACAGCGACTCGCCCATCACCACCCTGGACCCGAACGGGCGACGGCGTTGCCAACTTACCCCAGATTTTCCATCTCGCCGGGCGTTGGACGCCGGCCAGCGACCGGGTGTTCTGTGTCGGTTGATCTGGGTAGATGCAGGGCGGTATGGTTGCCATGTGGGAAATCGCCTTTGTTGAAGATTCATCGATGTCGGTGTGTGGCTGCGACCTCATGGTCAGTAGGTCGGATCCTCGGTATCAAAGGTTCCCCAACCCCCTAACCCTCGAGCTCGGGGCCCGGCAGCACAGTGGGAACATCGAGCCGAGGTGGCTGCAGCTGTCAGTGTCTGAGTGTCTAGAACTCGAGAATCACCCTGCTGATTGAGAATCCGAGCGGGGTTGCTCCACCTCGTTGTTGCGTTGGGCGCAATTGAAGCACTTGGTACAGCGCCGTCTAGGGACTACTTTGTTCAACGCTGTGGCGACCTGGGACACTCGCTACTTGAACCCGTTGCAGTGCGTCTCCCCCCGGTGATTAGTTCTATAAATCCCCTGTAATGTGAGCCTATGAGCCTCTGGATTGGACGCCTGGGCAGGCTACCGCCCCTGTAATTCATCCCCCCTAGGTCCCCGGGGCCTGACCCCCTCACACCCCCTCAATCATGCCCGCGAGCCCCAAGGTCCCCAGAAGGTCCCCAGACGGCCCCCGTAAGGTCCTCTTTAGAGCGGTCACTGGTCATTGCTCATCGCTGCAACCCCGCAACTTGGTGCGCTCCACTTCACTCGACAGGGGTAGACAGGTGGCCAAGCTCGGCCAGGGATGGCCTGGCGCTCCAAGGTCACGATGCTGTGCAGAGATGGACCGAACCATGACGCCCCAGCCAACAGAGGACATCCGTTTTTGATTTCCCTTCTTCTTTCCCATTCTCTCGAACCTCGGCTGCCTTTATTTTTGTTCCTGCCTACCCCCCCGCGGAAACGTCGTCCTCGCAACCTTCAACATCCTCCAAAACATCGAGATTCTCGAATCCAACCGCCATCGTCACCCAGCATCGACTTCCCTGCGGTTACTCCCGGCCGCACGACACTAATCCGTACACCGTACCGCACAGGGCCTGCCATCATCCGACTTGCGGTCGTATTTTTCCACAATCCAGTTTGCGCCCAAAATTAGGAACCACGCCTTGATCAAACCTCAAACCTGCGCCTTTTCCCTTCCCCGACGGCCATGAATGATTGCCTGACCGGGCAGATGGAAGACGAATAATTGTCATATTTTGATCCCCTCGCCTTGCGGGTTGTACACCCCCACCCGAGCCCATCATGCTGTTATACACAAGACTCGCGCCACCCAAGGTGCCCAAGAAGCGCTCTCGCGCAGGTACGTGTGCCCTGCTGAATCGCCGCCGCCGACCTTGCCAGTGCGCGAGAACCCCCCGCTGACCGTTGTAATTTGATTGCGCCGTTTAGGATGTAGCTATTGGTGAGTGCTTGCCTTTCCCATCATGATAAATTGGCGCTGACATGACACCTCGACAGCAAAGAAAAAGTGAATACCACCCCCAACTTGGATTTACTACTCCTAACGCGTTTGTAGAAGAAGAAATGCGACGAGATTCGGCCTCAATGCGCCCGCTGTCTGGAGCGCGGCCAGGACTGCAGCTACGAGCCCGTCCGACCTCGCCAGCGTCGCAGACGTGAGTCCATCGCCTGTTTCCCTCATGACGGCCGCTCTTCGTCCTCGGGCTCCGACCGGGCTCTCCAGTCGCCCGAGATCACTGCCCCCGTGCACCAGTGGGAGCAAGAAACACCCGGCAGTGAGCTGCTGTTGGATGCGACCTTTGCAACGGAGCCCGCAACGGAGGCCGACCCGATGACGTCCAAGGTGGCCATTTCGAGCCCCCTGGATATCCTCTTCGGCTGGAGCCCGAGAGACCTCCCGATTGTGTCTCCCATCGACTCGATTGATTTCAGCTTTCCCGGATTCGAAGATCCCACTCTCCTAGCTACCCACGACGAAGAGGACGAAGAGGAAAATGAAATCGAAGAGGTTGTCCGTCATGTACCGACAACAATCTCTCACAGCACGCGAAGCCCGTCGCTGGCTCTCATTGCCCCCGTCCCCGTACCGTCTCCCCTCTTCGAGTTTTGCTCCCCAAGCTTCTCCGAATTCTCCGACCGCAGCAATCGCCGTGCTCTGCTGGATCACTTCTGCAATGTGCTCTCCCACCTGATTGTGTTCCGCGAGGAGCGCGGCAACCCATTCCAACAACTCGTTCTGCCACTCTGCCAAAATAGCCCGTCAGTCACAAATGCCGTATACGCGCTGGCAAGTGCCCACCTCGAGTTTCGTGGTGTCGACAACAACGAGAAGAGCGTCTACTTTCACAACAAAGCGATCCAGGGTCTGGCACAGTTGATCAAGCAAGGCGCAGGAGTGAACCAAAATGAACTTTTGGCAGCCATTATGCTGCTCGTCTACTACGAAGTGGTAAGTTGACGTCGAATCACAAAAGACAGCGACTAATAACTTGAAGCTCGTTCAGCAGGGTCGATCAAATATTGTCGATGGCCACCTCAAAGGCGCGTTGACCATTATGAGCAACAACGAAACCGCGAGCGACCCAACCGGCATTTTCCTTGAGCGAGTGCGTTATTCCCGTTCCCTTTTCTTCATGTGGCGGCCGCTGACCAATGCAGGCATTCCGCTTCTACGATGTAATTGCGGCCCTCTCTTTTGGGACAGCCCCTCTCTCCAGCGCGCCGGGAACCAGCTATCTTGCACCGTTCCCCCCACTGGACTCTGGCGGCGCATCATCGCCTTTCGGCAGTGTCGATACCCTCCTTGGCATGGCCACTTCGCTTTGGCCAATTATCCACCGCTTGTCCAACCTGCTCGCTCTCAAAGACCAACTTGATTCAGCCGTCACCCATGGAGAACTCTCCAAGGCGGCCGTTCTTCGAACCGAATTTGAAGTGACGGCTTCGTCTATCGAGTCGGCGCTGAAGGATTGGACTCCCGGTCTGCCTCCAGACTCGGTTCTCACTCGGAATCCCGAGGTGCTCACCACCGAGCAGGCTGCAGAGAGGGGCCGTCTGCAGAGCATCCTAAATAATGCTCTGGCGTATCGTCACTCGGCTTTTGTCTACCTATATCGGACCATCTACAGCTACCCCCGCACTCACCCCCTTGTGCAGCGACATACCCATGTCAGCCTAACGCATTGTGTCGGAACCGTAAGCAACGCTGGTCCCATGGGAGCCCTCTTGTGGCCTCTATTTGTTGCCGCATGCGAAGCCACGAGCTTAGGCGATCGAGACCTCGCGCGTCAGGCTTTTGTCGCAATTGACCGTCGACAAGGCATGACAAATATCCAAAGGGCGTGGTGCATCGTTCAAGAAGTATGGAAGCGTGCGGACAAGGCAGAGATGATGCAGCAACAAGAGGAAGCCATGCAAAAGAGCGGAGGAGACCTCTGGAGGAGGGTAAGCGCCGACATGGGCGTGACAATCGTTTTTGGATGAGGACTGGGCTTGACACGGCGAACCACGATACCCACACAACATGGGAATGGAGGAGTTATTAACTGAACGAACAGTGGGCTCGGACACCGGTGTCCAACTTGGGGAGATGGGGCGGTTTGCAATCTGTTTTATCTCGGGAGGATGGTACTTGCCTTATCTGATGCGTGTGGCATACGGCTGGCTTGGATTCAGTAGACCTCGATCGATCCGCTGTCTTTAGACATTACCCGCAGGCATCGGTGGACAGGCGAGTCATGGATTAGATACTGGTTTACATGAGCTGAATGTACTAGAATTTAGTCCAATGGGATTAGCATGCCTCCACTCGCGGCTTCCAAGGACCCAAGTATTCCAGCGGTGCTGCTGGTGAATAGCAAGCAGGCATCGAATCCTCTGAATCCGAGGCATCGTTTGTGATATGTCTTGCCAAGGCCCAATTGTGATATCGTGGGGACTGGAGAATGCGAGCCAATTTCGGACTCGAGTTGCAGGGCTGGTATTGTCCTGTGACCCATTGACAAAGCAAAGTGAAGAGCTATGGACCCAACAGCAATACTGTGCATGATGATCTGCATACCCAGACGAGGGGTTTGCTCAAATGAGGCTGTTGCTTCCTCGGCGGACCGATGAACAGGTGACACGTTCAAAATATTGCGTCTGAGTGCCGCATATGGAGTTGTCATTTGTACTATTGATATCAGGCCGAGGACCAAGCCCCCCCACAACAACCCGAACCCCCCCGGCTTTTGAATATCCGGGGCTGCCGGATGGGCATGAATTTTGGGTCCACGGCTGGGGATGAGCTAACTTTGGCAAGCCATGTTCTTCATGTCCATGTCACTGGGGAAGACGCAGAACCACTGAATGGATCCCTGCTAGGTTTGGGTATTTTGGAAAAGTGATTGTGGCGTCGCGTGAGATGCTCGATTTTTCCTTCGTCCTCGCGTGGCAGTGATCAACGGGTGTCGAAGTAGAAAACGGGCTGCGTCCTGTTGCGTCGTCATACGTTGGGCTCAAACGGCCGAGATTTGGACGGAGAACGCCACGACGTGAACAAATGAGTCGGGCAAGGGAATCTTAGACGACGCGGTTACGTGATTTGTGATGACCACGGGGCCTGCCACCCCTATATTGCTCCGGGGGAGAGGGGGCTCTGTTTAGTGTGTGCCGTCTGGGTTGCCGTTGGTGGACGGAGAGTGGGAGGATTACGGAGGGCAGCCGGTGGTGGATTAATGATACATGGGAGGTGGGAAGAGAGTGGGAGTTGCGTGGGAGATGGTGGTAGTGCAGCACTTTGATGGTCATTTGATATGGAGGGCGGGGAGTAGCGGGCCGGTAGGGAGGGGCGGAAGGGAGCTGGGGAAATACAAGGAAGGAAAGGCGTTGAAGGAAGAGAAGGGGAAGGGAAGGGGAAGGGGAAGAGAAGGGCGGAAGAATGGATCGAAGCAAGCGGGGAAGAATGTTCATGTTGCTAGTTGGGGCCAGACGGGAAGTGATGGAAGGAACAACGTGGTGAATTTACAATACCAACACGGGGATCAACATGGGGAGCAGCTGGCTCTTTCCACCCCAGAGTTCCTCCCACATGGACTACTCCACGTGTGTCGTAGTCCGTGACCCACACTACAATGGCTTCTGAGCTTTTGGTACAGGCAGGCTGGGTCGCCTTGACGCCTAGTCCTTTCCACTTCGAGTTCCTTCAACGGTGGCGGTCGCCCAGGTCCTTCCGTCCTCGAGTCCTCGAGCCTCGAGCCTCGAAACTTACCAACCTCCTTCCTCCAATACTTCAACTCTCCCACGTAAAAACTCCGCCAGCCATTCAGTCCTTCTCCATTGCCCCGCTGCTGTTTGGCTTCTCCAGCTGCTTGCATTCCCCAGTCGCTCGCCCCCCTGACCCTCTCCACACTTTCTTCCGTCAAGTGATCAGCTCACATCGCGTTTTGCCCATGCTCGCCTTCTAAGGTTGAAGCTCGAGTGCCGGCCTGATGATGCTGCTAGGCTATTGCGCCCTCGTCTATCTCGAATACACTTTTCACTGGATATGAAACTTTAACAACGACTGCCCGAACAAAGCCTTGTTACCCAATCTCCTTCCCGGCAACCGCAACCTTGCCAAGTTGCTCCTGCGACCCCGCCAAAGCCTTGTCGTTTATCGTTCATTCATCGGCGATTCTACCGACTACGCGCCCACATCTACTCTGAACCACCATGTCCTAGCCATGACCACCTTGATTAACACGTCGGATTCGGTTCCACCACCTCGCCCGATTCGCTTCGTACACAACCAAGGACAACCACCCTCGAAGCGGCGAAGGATCACTGCAGCGTATGTCGCGCTTTGTTACGAAAGCTGGTAGAACTGCTGCTAACTCGGATGGTAGCTGCCTAACATGCCGTAAACGAAAAACCAAATGCGCTGGCGAACGACCCCTTTGCTCCACCTGTACCAAAAATGGCCATCATTGCTTGGGATACCCGGAAGAGAATAGGAAAGAGGAGGGCGAGAAACATGGGATAGCGTTGAGGCCTGAAGTCGACGAACGAGACCTACGAGACCTACGAGACCTGCAAGACCTTGCCGACGATGAAGAGAGTATAAAACCCCACAAATCCGGACTCGGGGCCAAGTTAACTCCAGAGGTGCCTGTTGCGCCACGAGTGCCCGACGCGACTTTGCTACCAAAGGCAACTGAACCCGACGATGAGGCGCCGGGTGTGGCAGCCCATGTCCACCAGCCTGGCCCTGTTGCCCGCGAGCCGCCAAGCTTGACAGTCGCCGTCCGTCGCTCCGAGAGCAATCGTGTCCCCTACTTTCGATACTTTGGTCCGACTGCCATTGTCCCTGGCTTCAAACAAATGGTCGTTTCGGTGCGCGATCGCCGCCGCTCGACTGCTGGCTCTATTTCTGGAACATCGCCACTGTCTACTCACAGCGGAGTCCTGGGCAACAGCTCCGCCCCCGAGAGTGATGTTGTTATGGAGGACCTGCCCGTATACGATCCAAACGACGCCGCTCCCATACATCCTCTCATTATCAACCTTGTCAAGACATTTTTCCTCCAGCTGGGCTCGAGTTTCCCGTTCCTAAAGGAGCAAAGGTTTTTGCGAATGGTCAAGGAGAAGAGGGTCGAGCCTATCCTTGTAGATTCTGTTTGCTCTCTTGCCGCTCGGTTTTCGGACTTGCCTGCCCTCACGGGTGGCAATGACAAAATGCCCAGAACTGAGCGTGGTGTCGTCTTTGCCCAGAGAGCCCGACAGGCTACGGTTGACACATTCCCATGTCCGACAGTTGGTGCGGTGCAGGCGTTCCTCCTCATGGCGTACGAGGGATTCGGCGCAAGCCAGGACAGCGCGCTGTGGATGTACCTTGGACTCGCTATTCGGATGGCCGTTGACCTGGGTCTGCAAAAGGAAGTGGGAGTCCAGTACCAGGGAGAGAAGGATCCTCTCTACATAAACTGGAGTAGGAAGCCTGGCGATGAGGAGAGCCGCGAGGAAAGGGAGGGAGGATTAAGCTCACCCGACCCCAAGGAGCAAAAGGAAGTCGTCCAAGAGCGAATAGACACATTCTGGGGTGTCTTTATTCTTGATCGCTTCATATCGTCGGGAACAGGTCGCCCAGCGACGATCCGCGATGACGATTTTGAGCTCACCTTTCCTGAGCCCTCGATTGACTTGGCCACGGGATGGCCTGCGCCATTTCCCATTTTCCTCCAAATCATCAACCTCTACGGCCGCGTGTGTGACGTGCTGAACAACATTCGGGATGCACAAGACCTGACTGAGGATACGTGGGACAAGCTTGGCCAGATGGAGCATGAACTCACTCAGCTGTACAAGGGCTGGGACTGGCGACTACAGTTTAACGTCAGCAACTTCAAGGCGTATCTCGGAGTCGGCCAAGGGACGACGTTCCTTCTGTTGCACTTCTGGTTCCACGCCCTGTTTATTGTGCTCCATCAGCCGACGCTCCTGACGCCGTTTGCCGAACTTCGGAGCGAGTTGCAGCTGGTACCGGACAGCCGAGAGCTCAGCATGAGCAGCGCTAAGACGATATGTGACATTTTGTCTTTTGCGGATCTGATTGATCCCAAGAGCTTTATTGGGGATCCGTTTACGAATCAACCCATCTACATTGCCGCATGCGCATTCCTGATGGAGTCGTGCGCAAACGCGCCACAGTCCCCGTCACGGACTGGTTCACCCACAGGCTTTAAGCGGCCAGAGCAGGCCAAACAAGGAAAGTCGTCGAGACACTCTCTTCTGGCGTCGGCGGCCAACCAAAACTACCAGCGTTGCTACAATTCACTCCAGCAGGTTCAGATGTATTGGGGCGGAGTCAAGTACATCTTGACGACCCTGGACCAGAAATCCAAGGGCATCTGGGACTGCGAGACATACACATCGGAAGAGTACGAGAGCACCAAGATGCCTCGTCGAGATAGCAAAGGCAACCTTAATCCGTTCCCGAGATTCGAAAACCAGGCGTCCCCCAAGGCGTCAGGGCCGCCCATCGCGTGGAGTCTAGCTGGCACGGCCAATTCACCAAGCTCTAGCCTGACACTCATGTACCAGAACCTAGACACGACGGCGATGCCTGCGCAGCCAACACAACGGTCAAGGCATACGAGTACTCCTCCTGGTAACATGGTCTACGATCCCATTAGACAGAGCCTGCCAGAGCCGACTCTGCACCCTCCTGCGTATCCTCATCCAGCATCTACACCGAGGCAGGCACCGCGTCGGCAAAGCAACATGTCTGGCCGGCCCACGGTCAAGTTTGACCCTCTGCCAGAGGATGGAGACGGCACAGAACTGTACATGGCGCCCAGGTTTACGCCAACGAGCCAGCAGTCCAACGGATATGACGCATACAGCGGGTCTCCACCGAGCACAATGGCGGAAAATGGGGCGATGCCGTCGTCAAGATCGACTACGGACCCTACCAACTTGCCAGGGGCAACTCAAATGTACTATCCGCCAGGCGGAGTGCCATATCAAATGCCTTGGGCTCAGTCCATGGGGAACATGGATTCCATTACATTCAACATTCAAGATATCGATATTGGTGCATTGGGCCTCCAGCAGCCCGAGTTGATGGGCCCCTGGCTCGAATATATACCTGGTGACGTTTTGGGGCTTTTTGAGGACCCAGATATGGGACAGGGTCCCTAACTGCAGTCATCTGCCTCTTTTCAAGTTGAAGGAGATGACTATATGGTGTTTAGGCAGAGGTTGGGCTCGATATACCAGGACTAGGACGGCGTTTGTGATGGGTATGGAAAATAGGTGTTGCGACAAACTTGTTTCAAGTTTGGATGATCTGGTTTTTGGATATTTGACTTGCCCTTGACTAAGGGTCAAAACATCATGATGCCTTTTGCCCTTCGTTTCCTAATCTAGGCGAGTCCGTTCGCCACCGTCATAACGATGGTCTGAAAGGGCCTCTCATACATGTACGACCGGCCGTACAAATAAGATCACGTGATACATTGTACGACCGGCCGTGCAAATAAGATCCGTTATGTAAGCCCGAAAAGGGGTAACATCCTGCAAATTGGCACACCAATTCAACGATCAACAGCTTCTACAGTATCAATTCTCGTTGCCGCGCCTTGCTTCCGCTATAATGGATCCAATTGGCGACTCTCATGGCTTCCCCAGCGATGTCCTTCCCCCTGAAGGCCAATTCAGCTCACGAGAGGAACTGGCCACAGCAATCAACGCCTGGGCAGCGCCACGAGGCTATGCCTTTATCTCCCAGAGGTCTTCGAAGACTGCCAACGGCAGACTTATGGTTACCTTTATCTGTGACCGTGGAGGAGGGCGTGCCCCTTCTACAGTCCCCAAGAAACAGATACGGAAGACCGCATCACGTCGTACAGGATGCCTTATCTCTGTGACTGCAAAGGAGAGCCTATGCGGGACTCAATGGAGTCTCAGGCATCGTCCTGGCCCTGGCTTCGACCGACATAATCACCCCCCAAGCTTCAGCCCAGTGGCACATCCAGCACTTCGCCAATTATTACGCCTAGATAAATCAACAATCCATCAACTCGCTAATGCCGGCGTTACGCCTAAGGAGATCAGATCCTACTTACGCACGACTTCAGATACACTTACTACACAGCAGGATATATATAACTATATTGCATAGGGCAAGCGGGACCTTATTAAGGGTTAAAGCAATATATATACTTTTACTAATTAGCTCAATAGCGAGGGCTTCTAGAGCGAGATTTACTTCGACGAAAGTGGCAGAGTTATAGCAGTATTATTTATACATCTACAATCACTAAGATACCTTAAATTATATCCTGAAGTACTTCTATTAAACTATATATATAAGATCAATAAGTATAAAATGCCCCTTTTTAATATAGTTAGTATTAATGCTTATTAATAATCCTTCTGTATTACATTTACCTTCCTTAGTGGCGAGGAAGAAAATGACTTTATCTGGGCTCTTAAATGATTACAGCATATATATAAGCTCTATGGGGTAGCTATTCCCTCTATAATACTCATAGATCGCTGCCTTACTTATATAAATGCTATTTCCTCTTCTTCTTACTTCCCTAAGTCAGCCTTGCTCTTATGCCTATAGTATATTAATAAGGCCGTTCTAACTCATTATATATCTACATTCACTTGAGATAAAGGCAATCCTAAGAAGTAAAAGGAATGGAAGCAATTCTATAACCTATAGCATAAGATCGTTGCCTCGCCAACTGAGGATATATATAATGAAAGACTTAAGAAGTGGAAGAAGCATTGCCTTCCTATATATATTAAAGAAGTGGGCTATATTATGGAGACCTGGCTAGATCCCTATAAGCAGAGATTCATTAAGGCTTGGGTTCACTAATATCTTCACTTCGAGCAATTTATTACCTCTCGGGCCGAGGGCATTCATTAGCTCATTAAGAGTTATTTAAAACACTCTTAAGTTAACCTCTTTGAGGCCTGGAGGATCATCAAGCTTATTCTATTAAATCAGCTTTCTAAGCTTAAGGCCAACCAGGCTAAGCAGCAGATTACCACACCTCTCGATATATCTAGAGTGTTATATAGCAATATCCGCAGCTAGATCTCACACAAAGCTCTACGGAAGGTGGATAGCCAACGGGCACAGCTATTAAAGGAGCTTCCCACATATATAGAGGTCTTCACGAAGACTCTCAGTCTACCTTACGCTCATAACCTTCAGCCTTTATTAGCGCAAGGTCTGCCCCTTTAACTATACCATTTCCATTTATATTAGCACCTCCAACGCTCAGGAACCCCCCAGCTTATTATCAAACCTCGCAAGCTATTTAATTACCTAGCAGCTAATTTAACACTACTACCATCAAGTACGCAGCATAAGCCTTCTACATTTAAGGCCATTAAAAAGGCATTACAGCTAAAGGCACTACTAAAATATTCAAGATGCTATAACTATAGACATAAGATAATATCAAAAGCATGCCTATTGTAATATAAAGATCTATTGGAGCCCCCCCCTCTAACTACCATAATAATGCACATAGTAATATATATAGCTACTCACTTTATAACCCGCTCGCTATCCCCATTATCCCCATTAGAAGTCTCCGTTATATCTAAGACTATAGCCTATACAACGACGCATACAACGACGCATACAATAACCCATATAGTATCTCCTCCAGCAGCTAAATCAGCAGCTATTACTACACTATATGTGCCTGTAATATAGCCCGATGACCTCCGTGCTATTTTCTAACGATATAAAGAAGCACAAGAAGCTTAATATGCTACACTGCCTCAGGGAGGCCTCAAGACCAACTAGCAGTATCGGAGGGCTATAGAGTTGCCTCAATGCTATAGTAAAGCGGAATATGACTGGTGCCTTAACTATAAGCAAATGGGGAGGCATTATAGGGCCAGAACTAGCATAAGAGAGTAAACTAAGGAGGAGATGATGAGTTATCTTAACTGGGATAAAGCTGAGAATAAGCGCGTTAAGTAGAATGTAGAGATCGAGATAGCAGCGCAGCCCTTTTCTAGGCGGCGAGGTATGTAAGATATCTGGGATGCCGCTGAGAGGGATCTTGAAGTATAGGGGGCATTTTATAGAGATGGGAACCCCCCCTATTAACATTTGTAAAAGTAGTAGGGAAGAGGCCCTGCTTTATCTACTGCATGCATTAAGGCGATTTACTTATACTGTAATACCTGCAGTGACGCAAGGGGGCATTATCCGTTCATCACGGCCACAGGCAGACTTATGCCTCGCTAATAGATAATAGATCATGTATTGAATGACTATATATAGAAGAAATCATCCCCTTCCTTTAATTATATAGGTAAATGGTATTATAATTAATTGAGGAGAGATCGCTGTAGCACACACATATGCCTCTTACATAACGGATCTTATTTGCACGGCCGGTCGTACAATGTATCACGTGATCTTATTTGTACGGCCGGTCGTACATGTATGAGAGGCCGTCTGAAAGGGCGACTCATACGTGCACCGCCGGCGGTGCAAATAATATCACGTGACTCGCACACCGCTGGCGGTGCAACTAAGATCCATTATGTAAGAGGCAACGTGGCCTTATTGAATAGGGATAGCATACTTCAAATTAGGCCCCCAATTCAACGGTCAATAGCTTCTACGGTATCAATTCAACTTACTATACCTTTCTTCTGCTACAATGAACCCAATTAGCATTCCTCTTCACTTCCCTAATGATGCCCTCCCTCCTGAAGGCCAATTTAACTCACTAGAGGAACTACGCACCGAAATTAAAGCTTAGGCAGCAACACGAGGCTATGCCTTCATGATCGGAAGGTCGAGGAAGACTCCTAATAGAAGGAAGGTTATCATCTTTACCTATGACCGTAGAGGGCGCCCTCCTGCCCCTAAAGACCTAAAGGAACGGAAGCAGGATATAACAACACATCATACAGGATGCCTCTTCTCTATCATAGCAAAGGAAGAACTATGCAAGACTATATGGAGTCTAAACTATCATCCTAGTGCTAGCTTTAATTAATATAATCACGAGCTAAGCTTCAGTTAATAGGCATATCCAACGCTTCATCAGCTATTAAGCTAAGATGAATCAACAGTCCAGCAACTCGCTAATACCGGCATAAAGGCAAAGGAAATTAGATCTTATCTACGCATGAACTTAAAAGACATACTTGCTACATAATAAGATATATATAACTGTATTACACAGGGTAAATAGCAGCTTGCTGAAGGCTAAAGCAATATACATGCCCTTGCTAATCAGCTTGAGAGCGAAGGCTTCTGAAGTTAAATTCGCCTTAATGAAAGTAATATAGTTATAGCAGTATTGAAACGACCACAGCGGACGAAGATAACTACACCCCAATTGGATAGCTAGCCCTCACGGATGTCGGGGGCAAGCTGCAGCGGAAGGTGTCTAGCCTACTCCGATAGAGTAGGTAGCGGCTGCTAGTAGCATGACTGCGTTTGAGGTAGATAGTCTAAGGACTTCAAGATAGCTAGAAAAGTATCTAATTAGATACTCTATCTAATGGGTCTTTAGCTGCGGAAGGTGGTAAGGCTTGAATGTCAGTTTATAGCTTAAGAGTGCGGTGAGGGTTTAAGGTAGATAGATGCGCAATACCAGAAATGATGGAAAAGAGGATTCTTATAGCACTAGGTAAAGTAATGAGATATTAGATGAGGATATTATTAAAAAGGGTATTAATATAATATTAAAAGAAAAAGGCATTACTATTCCTTTATAAAAAGGTCTCATTCCTTTATAGTATTAGTTATAATAATATCTCTTCTATATCGCTTACTATAACTAACTTCTGTTTTTGAACTTCCCAGCCTGTAGCCCCCTGGTATAATACTAAAGGCGGCCCCCGGCCCCTTTTATAATCCACAGTCTAACTCGACCCGCTTTATACCTCCTCCGCGAGCCGATGCCTGTCCCCGGTCAGCTCCAGGCTTGCGACCTTAAAGTCTATACTTCCGTAGTTTGATTCCTTTAGAATACTACCTTCTCTGATTAGAAGTATTTAATTAGACCCTCTAATATCCTCCATCTCCTTCACTCATTCCGGTTATTCCATCGCTGCTTATAGCGTTCCTTTTTAGATAGTATAGCTAGTGGAGGCAGGATAGTATATATATAAGCAGCGTTAATAATATCCTTCTATTAATCTAAAGTAACCAATCCTTCTGGAATGTAATCTAAATATATCCCTAGCTTAGGTAAGTATTGAATTTATCAATTTGGAATTATAGGCAACTCCATTATGTCTATAGCTATCGTTATCTTCTTGGCGGTATCTTCTATTAGAATGTCTATGTAGAATGCCTAGCCACTGGTGACTATTGAATTAGATATTGTGACTACCTTGGCTCTTTGTATAGCTGTTGAAATAGGAGCTTGTGGCCCTCTGAGATGGGCTAGGGCAGCGTATGTAGGAGAAGACTGGTTCTGGATGCATTTAAAAGCATTGCGTATTGATAAGTTGCTGATAGTAGGCGTATGTGTGAGAAGGGAAAGGTTACTGCTTTTAATACTGCTAACTCGTTTGCTATGAGAACTTGGTGTCCTTATGTAAAGAGGGATGTCGGTTATTACTATGTTAGATCTAGCTGCAGTAATAGCTTTTTCTTATAGCTAAGTAAAGGCACTATACTTCTTCTTAGGAGCCGGGGTCTTAGGCAGCTTAACTATACCTTTGCTAGAGACTGGCGAAGACCTAAGATTTGGAAGTGTAGCCTTAAGGTTAGAAACTACTGATAGAGCTTTCTGCGATTCTAGCTTCTTATAGTATAGTAATCCATTTGTGATCTCTATACCTTGCTTTAAGTAGATCTTTTCTAATGTGGGAGATAATTTATTATTAAGTTCTTAAGGGATTATTATAAAAAGAGCTAATATCTAGTATAATAGGCTAAAGGGTCTCGCTAGCTTAGCTATAACTTGATAGTAGTTATATAGGATTGGGTTATTGCAGTTAGCCTAGATGATTAGCTTATAGCTTCTAATGTTAGTATATAGGTCAGAGGTCCATAATGCAGTTATTAGGTCTAAGGCTGTATACTTAGTGTCGCTAGTTCTTATTATGTCAGTTAATTTATTATCTTTAAGGACTTGGGCGTTACAGATGCTTAATTTATTTAAAATGCTAAAACTAAAGAACCTTAAGACTTGATCTATATAGTGATTATATAATTCGGTCTGAGACTTCTTACTATAGGTAAGGGGCATAAGCTAGTCCCTGAATTATAGGGTAAGAGGAGTGATTTTAATACCGTTACTGGGCTTATTAGATAGGAGAGTCTTAATAGTTAGCTTATCGGTAATTTAGGCATAAGATAGCTCAACTATTCCTCTGAGGGCAAGAGTTACTAAATAAATACTGAGGTAATTGCATTTCTAGTTACTTCACTGAGGAGAGGTAGGTATACTAAAGAAGGAGAAGTTAAATGGTTTTCCATTCTTAGTGAGGATCTCTCTTTAAGTAATAGCTATGGCGATATACTGACTCTTTCTTCTACTGGTTAATGTATTGAAAATGTAGAGATAACCTTCCTTAGCATCCTATAGATAGGTAGTTTAGTGGGCTGCTACTTCGTGGTGGATTAAGCCTATAAGAAACTGTTTATTGAATATGGTCTTAATTATAGGGCCTGAGCTAAAAGCTGCTTGTATTTTATTGATAGTTATAGACTCTAGTAGCTAGAGGCAAGTATACTCAGTCTTATGGTACTTATTCCCTCTGACTTTAGAAGAAACTAAAGTAATTGATATAGGGGCTATGGTAATAAGGTCTTTAATTCTATATATAGCTATATTTATAAATGCAATTAGACTATAGCTAATAGTCTGGCTCTTTAACTGGGTCTCGCCTAGTAAACTCCATAAGTCTATGTAGTGATATTTCTATTTATATCTGCTGATATTAGTGAATTCTTTAGAAGGAGAGATGAATTAGGATTAAACTCAGATAGATTCTTCGTCCTTAAGTGTAGGGCGCTTATCTTAGTATTCCTTCTAGTGAGACCAGTTGTCTTAAGGTTGTAGTAAAGCTGGCTGCTTAGTGACCAGTTGCTTTAAGGCCTTGTTTACATTGTCTTCTTTAGGGTAGAGGAAACTGCTATTGTGGCCTTCATTTAAGAACCTTCCTTGCTAGAGCTCGAGGCTAGTGTTAGAGAAGAAGAGGTAAATCTCTTTCTACTTAGTTAAGAAGGTCGCTATTTTAGGGTTAGTAGCGGTGGTTTCTATAGTAGGAAAATAGGATAGTGTTGCTAAAAAGTATCTAATGAGATAGTAGATTTGAAAATAGGGTAGAGAAAGAGAGGTTTTTGCGGTGGTGGCTGTGTGATTGTGCTTATAGCATGTTATTATGAAGGTATTGAAGGAGAAAGCGTTATAGGCAGGAAGGAAATTTGCCCTCCTTAACTCTGGCATTAAGGCTCTGCCTTAGGCTTATATAATATATTGAGTGGTCTTTATTTTTTTAATTTAAGGTCTTTAATATAAATTATATTAAAGTCTTTAGATTTAATAGATAGAGTTCTCTGGCCTTAGCTTTTATATAGTAAATACTAAGCTTTATATACCTATACCTATGCCTTTTTCCCACTTTATATATCTTCTATAGCTTCAGTTTCTCTTCCTCTTTTATTATTATTATCTATTTTCCCTAGTAATAGTTCTTCGCAATTATCATTATGCCTATATAGTTAACTCTTACTAGCAGCGCCTCTAATGAGAATAAGCTCGCTATTCTTTCTCAACTTTCGCAATAGGGTCTCCCTAATATATATAATCTCACTTAAAGTATATTATTAAATACTTTATTTAACCGCTAGTTTTCTACTTATTGGCATAGTTGAAATACTATGTAGCTCTAGCTATTCCTGACTTTAGGGCTTCTGATCTTCAAAAAGTTAGTAAGTATTTCCTTTTTTTAGGTTCTTTTGCCTTCACCCTTCTAATTAGATACTTTTATAGATTCTTATTAACTTTTGCATTTAGATTTACAGTTTCTACGCTCTAGATCGTCTTAATTAGCCTCTTTACATCAAGCTTAATATTATCACTCCTCCTAATATTAAACCTACTGCTTACTTAAGCTGGTTTATTAAGCAGTTTCCTATTAGTAAAGATGCTACTATTGCCGCTAGTCTTAACCTTCTTAAGACTATAGCTCTTCGACTGGTATACATTCCTATGGAATAGGCCCATTCAGGCAGGTATTTCTTCATAGCGCTCCTAAAAGTACTATATTATATTAAAGCTCTAATTATTACTTTCCTTAGAAATACCAATCTAATTATATACTGCTATTATCTCTTAAGTTTCTTTTTCTATATTATGCACTTTAAGACTTATATCTTAACTCCCTTCTATATCTATATCTCGCTTCTATCTTTCCTAGGTGGCTAGTATGCGAATTGTATTTAGTATAATTATTCTAATTGCGACTAGAAGTGGCTCTCTGAATACCTCTTAGCTGGTTGTTAATAGGGTCCTCGAGATCACTCTCTTAGGGGTGCTCTAATGGCTAGCTCTCTAGCTCCTAGCTTCTAGACTGTAGATATACTTAACTCAGTTTCTTGCCCTCGCATTACTACTGGTTATCCCTCAGAAGGTGGATCCCTAGTTAATAGAGCTACTTATTAATAAGTAGCAGCTCGTTTTACTATAGTATTAAAAGATGGATACTGCCCCTTTTAATTAGTGTTTTTAGACTTTGTAGATGGTTTGCGATCTCTATATATGCTTAGGTTTGGGTCTTTTAGGAGAGATAGTATAGAAATTTCATAGTTTTCGTCGTAATAGCCTCTTATAACTGCCTCCCCATTTTTATCTCTATGATTTCTTTTAGACCTAGTTATCTAACCTCTTCTGCCTCCCTATATAGAAGCCCAGCTATCTCTAGCAATCTTCTATATCTCTAAACGTCTAATTAAATGCTTCTTTAGTTAATATATTTATCCTTAAGAGCTTATAGTATCTCTAGAATTTATACCTCTATATCTATCTAAAGTCCCTTATGAAATTAAATAAGCTTATTTATCTATTTATATCTACTGATGGGGTTTTAAGGTCTTTTTATTATTTAATGTTAAAGTATTTCATTAGATACTTCTTTATTGATATCACTCTGAAATTTCTAATTAATTGAATTATAGAGCTTATTCTCTTCCTTACTGGCCCACTAGCCTAAAGGATCCTTAGTAAATAACTTCAGCCTATCGCTATTATTTATCTCCGGAATTACTATATTATTAAGAGACTTAATAATATAGGTTTTTTTATTATTAAAGGCTTTTTTAATTCTAAATGGCCTTTGCTATCTCAGCTTGAACTTAGCTACTGTCAATATATCGTAGTGGTTTTTAATATTGTATTAAAGGATGAGGTCTCCTTCTTTTAGTGGAATCTTATGGAGCTTGAAGGCATTTTTCTTTGTGGCTTTCTAGGCGTTATTACGTCGGTATTTAGTAACTCTTTCCTAGGCAGCTTTAACATCCTCCTGGCGCCTCTTTAAAATCCAGATCCTAGCTAAGATGACTTCTTCCGTAGTCTTGACGTTATCTTAATCAATGAGTCTCCAGGTAGGGACTTTAACTTCTAATAGAAGGATAGGTTCCCATCTATATAGTAGAAAGAAAGGTAATACTCCATAAGATCCTCAGACTGCTAATCAATCTATAAGCAGCGCTTTCTTAATTAAATAGACCCATCTGCCTAATGTATTGAGCTTTTTAAAGTAGTTGACTATGGAGATATACCTAACTTTAATAATACTATTAGCTTTTGAGTTATAGGCTGCGATTTTCACTATTTAGATCCCTAGCTCGTCTAGTTCCTTTAGGATACCTTTCTTAATCTCTCCGCCATTATCTATAACAATCTTCAATAGTATGCTATATCGATAGATAATCGTCTAAATGAACTTTCTGATATAGAAAGCTAATAAATGCAGTATTAATATAGCTTCTATTTAACTGGTAAGATTGCATTTCACCTCCAGTAGAAACTTCATCCTATTATCTAGCAGTAGATATTACCTATCGATATAGATCTTCATTATAGAATACTAAGGTGTAGTAGAAATAGAAGCTTCTATAGCTCTTCTAGTAGTATAGATTTAGTAGATAGGGCAGGCGTCTATTATCTTCTCTAAATCCTATTCTATGCCTCCTTAGAAATACCTATATTTAAGCAATTTCTAGGTAATTAGCTATCCCTTATGGCCTCTATCTAAGTGATATAATCTTATTAAATGCTTCTAAACCTCTTAAAAATCAACTACTAATACTAGGTCATCTCCTTCTTATTATCCTCTGCACTAAATTCGACCTCCCTAGATAAAGAACTGCATTACCTTTTAGATCAGTCTCCGATAGTCCTTAGTAGCTATCTCTTCCGGCCTTTGGAGAGTTATTAAGAACTTTACTAATACTAGCTATTGACTAGTGTAATTGTCTTTTAATGAGGTTTCCCGGGGTCTAAATAGGATAGCGTTGAGGTAAGCGTTAATAACTTCCTCGATATCTCCCTCTGCCTCTTTATTCCACTTGTCTGATTCTCCCGCAGGTTTCTTAGAAAGACTGTTAGCAACTCCGTTCTTCTTGCCTAGAATATGCTTAATAGTGATATTAAATAATAGGATATAGCTAATCCATCGGACTACTATAGCAGCCGGGATATTATTTACACCATTATTGATCTAGTTTATTAAAATATAAGAGTCTGTCTTTAAAATGAAAGGAACTCTATATAGATGCATTTATAAGCATCTAATTATATAAAGCACTCCTTTATATTCCAGTTTTATTATATTATAGCGCTTTTTAGCATCAGTTTAAAATCCGGATTTATACCTCACTAGGTGTTATCTTCTATTTTAGACTTATATAATAATAGCACTCTATCTAAAGATTGAAGAGTCTATTATAAAGATAATCGGTCTTCCTTCAGCTGATAGATCTAATGAAATAAGAATAGGTGTAACTATAATTAAGGTTTTTAATATATTTATTGCCTTTTATTATAATTTTCCCTAGGTTTAGAATATCTCTTTCTTTAGTAGAACTATTAAGGGAGTTGCTACCTATATATAGTGGAGGATCTAAATATAATAATAGCCTATAATCCCTAGAAAGGCTCTAACTTAAGTTAAGTCTTTATATAATTTCTATTTTAAAATCTTTAGAACCTTAGCCTCTATGGGTTTCTAGCTACTTATACTATAGATAAACCCTACTATTTCAGTAGTTTATTAATAATAGATTAACTTCTCAGCTAAGATAGTATAGCCCGCTAGTTCCATATTTAATAGCACTTTATCAAGGTTAATCAGGTGCTCTAGAATATAGCATTAGACTTCTAGAAGAGCTTCTTCACCTTTATAGTCTATCTCTAGTCCTTTAACTCTAATGTCATTAATGAAAGCTCGCGCTACTTTAGGTAATAAGTTAAATAGGATCCTAGTTATTACCTTTAAGAACTGTGCTATTGAGTTTGTAGCTCCTTGAGGGAGTTGGTATAGGCGTAATAGTTCCAGTGGAGTGTTAAAGGTTATTAAATCCCGGCTTTCTTTTGGTAAGACAATCTAGTTATAGCTAGAGAAGAAGTTTAGTAAGGAGAGTAATTAATATATATTGAACTTAGCAGAGAAATTATTAATAGCTGGGCCTATTAGGCTATTCTAGATAGTATAAGCGTTATATCTCTTTACTAAGTTGATGAAATGTAAGCTATTATTCTTTTTGGCTACTAGCATCTAAGGGTTCCTATAGGTAGCGTAACTCTCTTCTAGAATCCCTCTTCTCATCCTGGTTTATAGAAGATCGATGACCTTCTTCTTCGCCCTATGGGGAATTGGTATATTCCTAACTTACTAAGTTAAGTAAGGTACTACTTTAATGACTTATGGAGGGGCCACTTAAGCATCTAATTCACCAGTTTCTTCAAAGGTCTAAGCTAGAGCTGCTTCTTAATTAAAAAGGACCTATTAGAAGATAGTCCTTTCTTCTAGCATTAGAGTATCCTTAATCTAGTTTAGGATCTTCTTTAGTTACTTAGATATAAGTTTTAAGCCCTTCTTAATCTTTAAGAACTTCAGAGTAATGAATTTAATAAATAGAGCATCAGTCTTAACCTCCTCTTTTACCTTTTTTTACCTCTTTTCTTTTTAAAAAGGATCCCTATTAGGAATAGATCTATTAAAAGGGATATTATCCCTTAAGTAAATCTTATTAGCTTTCCTTTTATATATAGTATTAACTTACACTATATTTCCCTCTAGCTTAGATATAGAGTTAGAGCTTAATACTTCACTTACTTTAGTATCTTTTAGAAAGTTATTAGAAATCCAGTCTTCTAAAATAATCTAAAAGACTTCTTACGCCGTTTTTCTATTAAGATATCTCATTAGATATATAATATCATTATCCTCTAAACTATAGTTAGTAGTTAGTAGTGGTTTAGAGGGCCTTTTATTACTTATAATAATATCTCCAGAGCCTTAGCAGTAAGGTCTAGGTAATTCCATCGTAGATTTCTAGTAATAGCACTCATCAGCCTGACCTCTCTAAGTTAGCAAGTTATGATTATCTCGCTAGGCATAGAGTTATAATTAAAGATAACCTTTATACTTTAGAAGAAGGGTATTCCTAAGATAAATAGAATTGAAATAGCTAAAATAGAGGCAATATATAGCTACTATTTAATATAAATATTGCTTAGATAGATACTTATATCTATAACACTAGTTATAGCAATATAATCATTTAAGAAGGATGTTATCTTTATAATTAATAGTAATATCGGAAGTCTGCATTAATGGGCTATTATATTAGAAATGATATTCCCTTCTGCTCTAGAGTTGAGGATAGCTTCCTAAGTGGGACTGTCAGCTTATTTAATTTTAACTTATAGTTAAGGTAAATCCTGGTATAGTGTGAGCATTCTAGGTCGCCTAGTTGAAATAAACCTAATGTTTGTCATGAATAGTGTCTCATTAGATGCTTCTAGAATCCCTAATATTTATCCTTAACTGAGGGAGATCTTAATTATTAAGTTGCCTTTTATTACTAGGTAGTCCCCTAGGACTAGAAGAGATCTTAATGGTAGTAACTAGCATTTGCCTTTCTTTAATAGCACTACTGAGTTAATGCTATAATTTATAGAAATCTCTTTAAAGTAATCTTTAGAGAAGTTATAACTGTTTGTAGCTTCTACTAGGTTAACTGCTATTGCTTTCTTCTGCTGCTTCCAGTCTAGCTTAGGTTTATTAACCTAATGCGTTTCTTTAACCCCATTAGCTATATCATTTAGGGTCTTAGCTAAAGACCTTCTAAAGCCAGGGTCATACTGGATGACTTAGGAGACTGTAAGTTAAATCTTAGCGCTTAAGAATCAATCCTTAAGACTAGACCTTATTATAGCTATATCTATGACATTCCCTTCCTTATCTTAGCTTTTAAGGATAGCTTATCCTAGAATGCGGTCTTCTGGGTTATTATAGTTAAGGACCTTAGGAACTGCGGTCTCTCCCCTTTCTTCTATCTTAACATCCTCATCCATTACCTCTTCCACTTATTAGTATTTATTAAGGTCTATTTAAAAAGTATTATTATTAATGAGGACTTATAGATATATCTTAATAAGTTTATCTATAATTATAATAATATTTATAAAAGAAGACTTACCTATAGGTCTTTCAGTTTGCCTACTAATTCCTTTAATAATAAGGTTATTAAATATAGGGTTCTAGTTACATTTCTGAAAATCTATAATTAAATCATACTCCTCTTAAGAGAGAGACCAGTTCCTTATAATCGATTTATCCTTCAGCTTTAAGATATAGTCATTTGCTAAGAAATGTAGAAAACACCTAATTTAAAAGACTGCCAGCTTTTTTACACCTCTAAAGAAGTCCATCTTCTATATAAGCTTAAGTAGAAGGAAGACCTCTTATCTGCTGATCTAAGCCACTCCTAAGTCTAAGTCAAAATTAACTATTCTAGCTTCCCTATCTCTTTCTAGCTCTATATATTTACTAGGGAAGTGGCTGGTGCCTTAATAATAAAAGCACTTTAACTTACTTCTTCTATAGTTAGTATTAACTATAATATCATTTTCTTTAAAAAACGGATCTAGGGGATAGTAATAGTTAATATAAGTGACTGAAGTAGATTAAAACGCTTATATCTTATCGATCTATATTTATAGCATCTTCTTCAGTTACTCCATTAAGTCTTTTTATCTCTTTATAAAGTTAATTTCAAGGTTTTAAATAGCTTAAGTGATATAATCTATATTAGCTACTTTAGAGTTATTTACTAGCTGTAGCTATCTTTCCTATGGTATAATAACGGTCACCCTCCTAGTTTAACTAGGCGGCAGCTATTCTTCCTAGGCATTATTAATAAGGTCTTAGTAAGTTTTTTTCTATTTGAGTATATATATAATGAGATTAACTAATGCATTATACTTTATCTCTTAAATCTCTATAGCTATCTTTTTCTTTAATTAGCAGACTTAAATAATAAGATATCAGAAAATCATCTTATAGACTATATATAATAATACCTCTATAATATACTATCTACTAGGTAATAAGGAACTTAACTCTTTATGCCTCTTTAGCTAACTAAGGACTTTATTATTAGAAGCTTTCTGTAGATTCTGACTATTCAGTCGCTAGATTTACTAAGCCGGCTGGTTTAGTTACTCCTCATCGGTTTCCTTAAAGGCTTCCCTCAATCTTACCTTCATCTCTTCCTAAATTCCTCCCTTAAATATCCTTTTTACTTTAAGACGATTGCTTTTATCTATATATAGTAGGAAAAATATATTTATGTAATTAGGGTTTGATATTCGGTTATTAATATAGGAATCGAATAGCCTTAGGAAGCTAAATATATTTCTCCTTCTAAAGGTATAGTTAAAATAATAAAGAGGGAGTATTAGCTCTATAGTATCAATTATAAGAAGAGGCGGCATACTATCTATAAGGTTCAGAGTCATCATTGCATTGCTAGACTTAGATGTAGAGTTAAGTAAAGTGCTAATTAACTCTTCTGCCTTAAAGCTTGAGTTTAAGGATAATTATAAGCTTATATTTATTTCGGTATTTTATATTTCTGGAGTTTTTGAGGGTGAAAGTATTTAATTAGATGCTCTTTGATAAGGGATTTATAATTTCAGTTTGCTTTTGTAATTAAGCATTTCCTAAAGATCCTTAGGTTCCTAGTTCTATGGTATATAAGTCTCATTTTTTAATATCTTTAGTAGGAATTCTTTAGATTCTTTAGTAACCTTAGGGTAAAAGAAATGGCCTCCGGCTACTTTATGTAGCTAATTAGTTTATAAGAAAAGAATGAATAATAGAATCTTATGTAAGGAAAATGGTACTTTAAAAGAATGTATTACTATATTCGTCTTTCTAGAAGCGTGGTTTCATTCTAATGACTTCCTTTTTAATTCTTTAATACTTAAGGGAAATCTCAATATCTCTTGCTTATTATTTTACTTATTAAACTCCTCATTCTAATGTTTCTTATTGCCTTTTCTTATAAGGTAAGCTAGGATTATTAGGGTCTTACTTCCTATTATAACCTATATTAGTATTAGAACTAATACTATAGTCTACTTAGTAAAGTCCCTATCTGCTCTCTGCTACCTAAGCTATCATTAGTCTAGAACTTAGGATTCTATTAGAGTTTTGCTTTTTAACTAGGTTTTCTTACGATTACCTATATTATTAGATACTTTTCCATTCGTTCTATTATTTTACGCCTTCTGAGCTCTTAGTATTAAGAAGTTAGCTACCGGTCGCCCTGGGGACTGGGAGTACTTAGCCTCTACTTTCATTTCCATTTAGCTAGAGATCTTCCCCTTTTTTCCCTAATCTATATAATATATTATTTAGAGTCAATTAGGTTCCTAACCCTCTTATTCTCACTTGCTTATAAGTTATTGAAATATTTAGCAGCAGTAATATAAAAGTATATCTATTACCACTAAGTCTTATACTTAGATAATAATAGATTTACTGCCTTACCGTAACCTCTAATGAAATGACTATAGCGGATGAAGATAACTACACCCTAATTAAATAGCTAGCCTTTATAGATATTGGGGGCAAGCTGCAGCGGAAGGTGTCCAGCCTACTCCGATAGAGTAGATAGCGGCTGCTAGTAGCATGACCGCATTTAAGGTAGATAGTCTAAGGACTTTAAGATAGCTAGAAAAGTATTTAATTAGATACTCTATCTAATGGGTCTTTAGCTGCGGAAGGTGGTAAGGCTTAAATGTCGGTTTATAGCCTAAGAGTGCGGTAAGGGTTTGAGGTGGATAGATATGCGATACTAGAAATGATGGAAAAGAGGATTCTTGCGGCATTAGGTAAAGTAATGAGACATTAGATGAGGATGTCATTAAAAAGGGTGTTAATATAATGTTGAAAGAAAAAGGCATTACCATTCCTTTATAGGAAGGTCTCGTTCCCTCATAGTATTGGTTATGATGATGTCTCTCCTGCGTCGCCTACTGCGACTAACTTCCGTTTTTGAACTTCCTGGCCTGTAGCCCCCTGGCATGATACTAAAGGCGGCCCCCGGCCCCTTTCATAATCCACAGTCTAACTCGACCCGCTTCAGTATTATTTATATATCTAAAGTCATTAGGATACCTTAAATCATACTCCGAAGTACTTATTATAGACTATATATATAAAACCAATAAACATAAGATACCTCTTCTTAATATAATTAGAGTTAATAGCTGTTATTAATCCTTCTATATTACCTTTGCGTTCCTTAGCGGCGAGGAAGAGGGTGATTACACTTAGGCTCTAAGCTAGCTACAGAATATATATAAGCATTATGAAGTAGCCCTTCTATCTATAATACTTATAAATCGCTGCCTTACTTATATAAATGCTGTTTCCTCTCCCTCTTATTTCCTTAAGTTAACCTCGATATTATACTTATAGCATATCAACAAGGCAGTCCTAACCTATTATCAGCCTGCATTTACTTAAGATAGATACGATACTTAAGGGTATGAAGAGTAGAAGAAGTTCTATAACCTTTAGCATAAGATTATAGCTTTAACAACTGAGGATATCTATAACGAAAGGGTTAAGAAGTTCAAAGAACGCTATATCCTGGACTATATTAATGAAGTGAGCTATATTATATAGACCTAGCTAAATCTCTATAAGAAGAGGTTTATTAAGGCGTAGGTTAGCTAATACCTTCACTTTAAGCACTATATTATATTATGATATAAGAGCATTTATTAGCTTATTAAAGCTTATATAAACCACTTGCAATTTAACCTCTTTAAGGTCTAGAGGATTATTAGGCTCATTCTATTAAACTAACTTGCTGAATTTAAAGCAAACCAGGCTAGGCAGCATATCAATATGCCTCTTCAGCTATCTAGGGTATTATATAGTAATATCCGTAGTTAGATCTTATATAAAGCCCTATAGAAGGTTAATATTTAATGGAAATGACTATTAAAAGAACTTCCTGTATATATAGGGATCTTCTTTAAGACCTTCAGTCTGCTTTATGCTTATACCCTTCGGCCTTTACTAATATAGAGTCAGCCCCTTTAACTATATTACTTCCATTTACACTGGCGTCTCTAACGCTTAGGAATTCCTTAGCTTATTATTAAGCCTTGCAAGCAGTTTAATCATCTAGTAGTTAATTTAACGCTGCCACTAATAAGCACATAATATAAGCCTTATGCATTTAAAGCTATTAAGAAACTAATATAACTAAAGGCACTGCTAAAGTGTTTGAAATATTATAAATAAGGCTATAAGATAACCTCTAAAGCATGCCCCTTATAATATAAGCATCTATTGCAGGCTCCTACTTAAAGCTCTACAATAACGCATATAACAATACATATATCTACTTACTCTATAACTCACTCACTATCTCTATTATCTCCATCAGAAGCCTCTATGATATTAGAGACTATAGCCTATATAACAATGCATACAACAACGCATATAATAACTCATGTAGTATCTCCTCTAGTAACCAGGCCAGCTACTATCACTATAGCAGTGCCTACATTATAACCTAATGACCTCCATGCTATTTACTAACGATATAAAGAAGCACGAGAGGCCTAATATACTATATTAGATTGGGGAGCTATGAAGATTAATTAACAATACCAGAAGGCTAAGAGGCTGCCTGTATATTACTTTAAAATAGAATATAGCTAGTACTTTAACTATAAGTAAATGGGGAGTCATTATAAAGAGGAAAATAGAAGATAGACTAAGGAGGAGATGATAAGTTATATTAACTTTAATAAAGATAAGAACGATTATATTAAACAGGGTGTAGAGAAAGAGCTAGTAGAGCAGCTTTTCTTAGGGCGGCGAGGCATATAAGATATCTGGGATGCTGCTGAAAGAGATCTCGAATTACAGGAGGAATTATATAGAGGTGGGAACCCCCCCCACTAATATTTATAAAAGTAATGGAAAATATAATTGCTATATATCATTAGAAAGAGAAGGAAAAGGCAAATCTCTGAGTATAGTTATAGTGATTTAATAGCTTAATTTAATAGAGTTATAACTAAGTTGCAATATTAGGTCAAATGGGCTTAGTAGCTATCAATTAGAAAAGCGAAAAAGCTACTAAAGCTAAAGAGATCACTACCTTCCCTACTAATATCACTGAATATAGCCATTTAAATCAACATTCGCAATATAAACTCCTGCATTCTCTAAAGCTACGAGTGTTAGTTAATAGATAGTCATCTCTATAGCTAGTGAAGGCCAGCTTATGCCCAGAACTGCAATTAGCTAATTGCAATTCCAATATACCTCATCTATAACTTAGAGGTTATATATGCTCTAAGAGGGATTAATATTAGGATTAGCGCGCTCTTGCTATTGCTGAAGCTGCTGATTTCAATATATAATATACCACTCTCCCTCAACCTAATATCCCTATAGCCATTAGAGTATAGTAATAGAAGCGCCTTAAGGAAGATACTGAGTGTTCTAGGCTCTTATAAGGGCATGAGGACTCTAGATGTAGAGAGCGTTAGCAGTAGTTAGATCATTTAGCAATATATATTAAGCCTACTAATGATATATCTTAAGAGGCTGGGTTCTTAGATCATTGGGGCGCTGCTATTATTGCTAATTATTAGTAATAGAATATAAAGTAGCCGGGATGTTCGCATTTGTAGAATAGACTAGCCCTGCTGGTGTAGATATATTATCTACAAAGATAGAGAAGTCTTAAGGGTTCTGACGCTAGCTTTAGTTATGATTATATATCTTTACGGTAATCGTTAATAAGAAAATAGAGAGCTTCTTATAGAGGAAAAGCCCTACTTTATATACCGTACGGTTTATAAAGTGATTTACTTATATCGTAGTAGCTATAGTATTGGGATGATATAAGTGTAGGCATTATATGTTCTTCACGGCCCTGGGCAGACCGGCACGTTGCTAATAGATGATATATAACACATTGAATAGCTGCATAGCCATCGAATCACTATATCTCTTCAATTGAACGAGCAGATGCTGTTTCTGTAGATAGAAGAGGGATATCTCTTGCTTACACACGAAGCGGGCTTACGTAACGGATCTTAGTTGCACCACCAGCGGTGTGCGAGTCACGTGATATTATTTGCACCGCCGGCGGTGCACGTATGAGTCGCCGTCTGAAAGCGTCCGATTATATAAGCAGATATCCTGATGCTGGGTGATTTGTACCTAGGATTGACCCTAGGCCACAGCGGGTCGACCCCCGCCTGGGGTTCGTCGCTTTGCTGCAAGGCTGACATGTTTTTCAACTTCCGTTGGACTTGATAGCTTTCAACGCCCGACTGCTCTCGAATAGGTTCGACTGAGAAACCAGGCATCTCAAGTCACCTCTATCATTGGAGGGACTGTTCAGGTCTTGACGAAGAAATCTCCCGCTGCGCATCTCACCATGGCTTTTTTCAGCCGCCTCATTCGGCCATCTAGACGCCTCACCGGCTTGTCAGTTATCCCTCGACGATGCTTCACCGAGGGCGCCTCGCATCCGTCCAACAAGGTCCAGGTCTACACTTCGACCTCGCAGGATCCATTCCTCAATCTCTCCATTGAGCATCACCTCCTGCAAAACACGCCTGAAGACTCCACCATCCTCATCTTGTACACCAACGCCCCCTGCATCGTCTTTGGCCGCAACCAGAATCCCTGGATGGAAGTCAACCTACCACGGCTGGCCCAGATCAGAGACTCTCCCTCCAGCATCGGGTGGTCTGCCGGCCCTGTTCAGCTCGTCCGCCGTCGCTCTGGAGGTGGCACCGTGTTCCACGACCATGGCAACGTCAACTTTAGCGTCATCTGCCCTCCTGCTGCCTTTGACCGGAACAAGCATGCTGAAATGGTGGTGCGCGCACTTGGGGCCCTGGGACGCCCCAATACTCGCGTTAACGAACGGCACGACATTGTCATGGACGTTCCTGGAGATGCCGTTGGCACCTTTAAAATCTCCGGCTCTGCCTACAAGCTGACGCGACTCCGTTCCTTGCACCACGGCACTTGCCTCTTGCGGAGCCCCAACCTAAGCAGCATATCAAGCATGCTGCGATCACCTGCCGAGGCATTTATTAAAACCCGGGGCGTCGACAGCGTGCGTAGCCCTGTCCGCAACGTTGAGATTGACAATGCTGCGTTTGAAACTGCCGTGGTGGACGAGTTTGGCCGCATGTACGGCAAGTTCCACGTAAGAGAGAGAGTCGACGAGGAGGCACTCGGCGTCGCCAATATCCGCAAAGGATACGAAGAGCTGCAGTCTAGGAGCTGGATCTACGGCCAAACGCCCAGATTCACCCTGTCGACACACCCGTACGAGGACGACCCCCGGGAGAGGCCGAAACTCCCTTTCGAAGTGAGTAGAATCCATCTAGTAATCAGTAGAACGTACTGACGGCCGCTAGCTTAATCTCCGACTGGAAGCTAGGCACGGAGTCATCGAAGACTTTACTGCTGACAGTTCACCGGGTATCTCGGCGCTCAAAACGACATCCTTGTACGATGTGCGCGACTGGAGCACACAGCTTGGGCAGGCAGGGATGGCCTACGACGACGCTGCCAGGGTCGGCGCATGGATGAATAATGTTTTGGGAAACCGGTTTACCAGGTCTACGCAGTAACCTGCGCCTTAAGAGTCAACACAAGACTAGGCATCCGGGCGGATACGAATAATCACGCCCTCATTCTTACACACCATTTCGATCACATAAGGCGGGAACCTCGAAGTTGGTGGTTCAGGTTGGTGGCCTAGGAGGCCGATGGCCAGGTTGATGGCCCAGTCGATGGCCAAGGTGGTGGCCAGGCCGGTGGATGCCGGTTACGCAGACTTACAACGTCCAGCATCTCCACACTTCAAAGCTGAGCCTCACCCGTGTCGCGTCGCAAGACACCATGTAGGGCCATCTTCTTACGACAGAGTTTGGCCTCCTTTGTCTTCCGGGCTCGCCCGGGTCCAAGGAATGAGCCTTGCATCCAACTACGGGCGTGAGGGACGACTCAGACATCACATGGCTTGTCAGCCGACCCGTGTCTCAACCACTTTCACAACTCCAGCCCCCCTTGTGCACACCCTTACCGTCGCATTGCCATGGACCTCTCAATATATTGTCCAGGCAGTGCGACACGACTGGTCCTATTTTCCAAACGCCAACAAGGTGTGGCTGCAGAACGAAAACCTGACAGGTAAAGGCGTTGGTGGTGAGGTTGTGAGACATGAAAGCAGGGTATTGAAGTCAAATCAAACCCAAAAGGCATCCCAAAGACCGGTAGATGGGCGGGCAAGAGGCGCGTGCTGCATAAGATGGACCATTCGTGAATTTTGGGTCAATCAGGAAATGTGACCCCGAGACATGCGTGTGGTGGGCGACGATCTCACGCATTTTCCTTGCGAGTTGCATGAATGGTATCCGATGGCCAAGAACGACGCTTGATGGTGTTGACTAGGGTGATTGTGGAGGGTATGGATGAGATGGATGTGGGTAGTCAGACAGGAAAGGGGCTGGCTGGGTAGTCGATGTAAACCGCCAGGCTCTTCAACCGAACCGGACTCCGGATGTCCTAAGAAATCGAATGTGAGATGTCTACATTCATCTCGGGGGGGTTGGCAGCTTTGTCCAGCCTTTGCCCATTCCACACATTCAGCCCACAGATCTGTGTCGCAGGTTCAAAACCGCTCCTGTCAAGCCTCTTTGCCTCCTATCTGGCGAGGGATCCTCCAGGGTACCGTATCCACTGATGCCTGGTCTTAAGTGAAACATTTGCTTGGTAGTCACACACACACACACTCCCACCACACATGCACCTCCATCACATTAGTGAGCTCGCCCAAGGCGAGGATGACGTGCAGCTCCGCTCTTCTCCAGACGCTACCAACAGTCTGTTCGCCGCAGACCCCTTGCAATCAGCAGCCAAGGAGCCTTGCACTGCACCTGCCGCCTCTTCACCGCACTGGCGTTGTTGTTCACATACGTTATCGATTCTGTTAGCCAGCCTCTTTGACTGTGCCGCCCTCCGTGCCACCCTTCTTCAGCGCGGCAAGGCTCCTGGTGTGGGAGGTGTCGTCTGGTCGTCGATTGATGATTGGATGGTTGCCCTGGCGAAGTGAGGCGGCGAACATGCTAGTCGTCGAGTCTAGTTTGGCGGGGAATCATCCTCCTCTGAAAGGAGGGGTCTGGATCCGTTGGAGGAGACTGGAAAAATGGTGCTGTGATATGTCCGTAGCCCTGGTCTTCTTCTCCGCATCTGCCCCGGATTTCCGTCGCAAGCCGTGAGACACATCTCTTTGCTTTTTCTGCAGCCCCCTCCCGTTAATGGCCCTTCCGTTAATATGGGGTCCCTTTACGGAAGTCTTGCTCATGTCGAGACGCATACATGCAAGCCCTTCTCCGATCGAAGAAGAATATCCGGAGCTTGCACTGGGTGTCAGCATCGGCGTCACCAACCGCGGTTCGGGTCCTGCTGTTCTTTCATACCGTGGTGCAAATCTCGTCATAGAGCCTTGATTCATGGACCAACCAGGTGCCATTTTAGTTCATCCGTGTCCACGACGTAGTCGTTACGACGGATTTCATCTCCCTGCTTAAACATCTGGATGGTGGTGATGCGATATTTGTGTATCTGGTGGAGAAATCTCCGGTACGATGCACGCTGAGCACTGTGTCCCGATAGCACGCGATTGTCGATTCAGGCGCGACAAACAGTAACATGTGGGCCAGGTTATTCTGCAGTCCCCTGTATTTACCCCAGGCAGTCAACACAAACCGACCGTTGAACGCATGCTGCCGCCGGCGCAACATGCTTGGACAAGGTGCTTGGACCCAAGCTCACAAAGCAACAAGCCAAGATGTGCGTACCGCGGAAAGGCGATGGGATGACGAAATCAAGTATCGTGGCAATTCAGGGTTGTTTCCAATCACCCTCGACGTTGCATCGCCGCCGCCGCCTTCGTCAACGGTTCGCTTCCAACGGGCATGGGACTTGGGTCTAGGCCCAGTCTCACGAGAACGGGAAGGGGTTGGCCGGGATGTGACGAATCGCATTTTGTGCCGTTGTAGCGGGTAGAATGGTGAGCGTGCGTTAGACGTACCATGTAGGTTGTGGTGCGACGAGGCATTGCCATTTTCAGAGGAAAAATTGGCGACAAGAGGTGTTGGAGCTGGTATCCAATAGAACATGCAGGGATGGACAACGATACCAACCCTTCGGATCTCAGCACTGCCAGCCCGAAGACATGTCCCAATCGAGCGACGTGCTGATAGACGGTTTAATGTGAGATTGGTCCCCCGGTTTGTTAGCAAACTGCCTGCCGGAAGAGTGACGAGAAACGGACTTATTCAACGGGATGTCGGCCATAACGTTCAAATCTGGCTCGATGCAACACATGCCTGTCGATCGCTGTTCATATCTTGGGAGAGTGATATGACCGACAGAAGCTAATCCCCGCGGCTCTGACAACGGTGCAGCATCCGTGGCCATGTCGCTGCATGTCAATCTTGTTCGTGTCAGACCTCCGACTCAGGCACGATGACGGAACGGGCTGCAGCAGGGGAAAATAGTGGTAGGCGTACCGTCGCTTACGGCGGGACAACGTTTCGATAGGTGTTGCCCAAGAAACTAGACCCCAGTCAACAGACTGCATACGCATCACCTGCATTGGGCCCGTTCAGGGTACAGGGCTCCGAACATGGCTTAGGAGGCATTGGATGCTTGTTTGTACTGTCTACGTAGTAGGTACCGTCCAACCCCACCCCTGCAATGGTGCAGTAGCTGCAGCGTTGGTCTCGACTTTGGCACCGATAACTTGTCGGCAGGCACTTGGCTGGTTCATTGGCGGCCTGGGTGTCGGTCAACTTTAGATCAGTGAGCAGCCGCCACGTTGAATGCAGGAACTCGGGTCGACATGCCAGGCCCTGATGCAGCAGTGGACATTGAACAACACAAGTCGAGTCGAGTCGGAACACGGGGCAGTGCGCGGCTCCTTGCCGGCCGGACTCGACTTTTGGAGAGATCTTTCCACAAAGGGACGGCTCGAGACCACATCTCCGAGGCGGCCGGGAACATGATGACGACCACGGCGACGAGGACCAAGGTGGACAGGGGTTGACGAGGACAGTCCCCGCTCAAACTTGGCGAACAAGAGTTGGTCCGTGGCATCGATCTTCGGCTGTGAGGAGACGGAGCAAGAAAACACCTGGCGCACTGACTGGGATGGCGGGTGCGGGCAGGCGACTGGGGGCTGCCAAATGGCCCACTTGAACTCATTCAAGCACCACTCCACTGGCTACTGTGCATGGTGCACTAGATGTGGGAGAACGAGGGACTTATCGCGGTCGACAAACTGAGTGGCTGGTTTCGTGGAGATGCACTAAACTTGTGTGTGCATGCTTTGCCACCGAGGAATGAGGCACGTCGACTGTGTTCCGTTGCAGGTCTTTTGGTGTTGGTGGCTCTGGTGCAGGCTTGTGATGGCTCGATGGAAACAATCCTGGGGTTGGCCTCACGGGAATAGGACCATGGTGATGGCTGCACCGAGGTCGAGACCATTCCGTTGACTGGAGCTAGGTTGACGTGGTATTGAGAACCTGCACCAAACTGCACCATCGTCAAAACTCACCTCTCCTATGCTACAATGTCATGCGATGCGATGCGATGGAGTCAAAACGGACCGACACATGAGAGGCCGGGAGACGGACCAAGCGCCCGCAATAAGGTCCAGATCAGAGCACGTTTCGACCCGACAGAGTTTAGGGGTTCCCAGGTTGTTTTCTTGAGCAGCACCAATCCGCAAAATATTGAGTTCCAAGCTGACTGGGAAACGGACAGAGGCGGCATCGTGTGCTTGGCGACATAGGTGTGCATCCACGATAGGATCATGGGCCGGCCGTGGTGAGTGAGAAGTAAACGATCGTGGGAAATGCATAGGACTTACATCGATCACATCGACAGTAACATACACCCAAGAACACCGAGACGTGCTAGTCCTGCCGGCCGCCAACTGCCTCCCCGCCTAACGTTGTAGACCAGGCAGGGTTCCACCTCACCCTGACATGAGCCATTCAGGGCTCGCGCGCAAGGATAGGATCCGCTCGGTGCTCCGCTTAGAGTCCGAGCCGGGCCGGTCGATGGTGATGATGTTAGTGCTGGAGCCACACAACTTCCTACTGTAGCTCAGTTGGGGACTTTGCCGCAATCACACTCTTTGCCAGAAAGAGCTTTTCCTCGACAGGCGAGAGAGCCTACCCAACGGACACCTGAGACATGTGCTAGCATTTCGAATTATTGCCTCTGAAAAGCCTGGAGAGGGGCCAGGTCATACCATGAAGCGGCGGCGGGAATCCGCGCGGGAACTGGCGCATGGATGTATCCCGTAGCCGAGGACTAATTCCCGATTGTCCAAGTGGCGACGTACTCTGGACAGTTGAATGTGACTTGGATCGTCAATACATGTGCTGCAGGTATAGGAAGTTCCATTTGAGTGATGATTGGAAGTTAGAGTCGGCGGCGGCGCGCCTTGGAGTTTTTCTCTCTACTCACCTAGGAATGTGCCCTGAATGTCGACTGTTGTGCGGGCAAACTAGGACTGTATTCAGTAGGACGCCAATGTTTCGGCATGCTCTACCATGCCTATGTTTAAGATGGGTGGGTTGACGCTTTTCGCCTTACCCTTGGCGCCCCCCCTGCCTACCGGTAGGCTGTCTGGACCTAGAGACTAGAGGTCTTGGGTACCAGCCCCGTGTTTCTCCCACTGTGGGCTGTTTGCTTTAGGCTCCATGACCTTGGCTCAGTCTGCACAAGTCGAGTTCAAGAATGCCAGAGCAGAGACATACGGATAGGACAAGGCATAGCCGTACACAAGGACAGCCGTACGCAAGGCCAGTGACATTAGTCGGCCAGGTCACATTCGGGACATTACGTTGGCGAACGCCTCGTCGTTCGTCTGGAGATTTTGGGCGAGGGTGGTGCCCGTGTCAGCTAGCGGCTTCTCCCATGCATCTCGGGACAGACAACAACCGGTCTCTCGTGATCTGGAGCCTTTAGGCGTGGGCATTCTCTTGTTGGGCGGCGTTGGCAGTGTCTTTGACAGCTGAGAATGCACCAGAATGGGCAACAAATGGGTCAAGCTGGGCGTTGATGGGCGCTGCCGGGCTTGGCTTGGCTTGTGTGGCGTGGAAGGCGCGGAGGCGAGACCGGCGGGGACCGGACGCAAGACTTGCGCAGCTGCATGCGCGTGGGAAGGTAGGAGCCACCAGCGCCAACTGCAAGAGCAGCGCCAAAAAGGGAGTCCAAAAAGGAAACCACGGACGGCGCGCTCCTACTGGTCGGATGCCGCACGGTGGCCACTATCGCCAAACACAATTGCTAATCGACAATGAACAGTCCATTTGCGAGACTCGACAGAGCAACGCAACAAAAGCAAACAAAGAGATACGGAGATACGGCTGTCAGGATGCGCGTAAGACGAGGCCCGAAATTGCTGGATTGGATCGACAAGGCGAAACCATCTAGCTTCATTGGCCTCGCTTTGTCACCCGCAGATGCATCTAGGCTAACTGCGTCCAGCGCGACAGGAGTCAAGACCAAACTTTATCTCATCGGTTGAGCGTTCAAGGCGTTCATCCGTCAACCAATGATCAATCATAAAGCCAATGACGATTACAGTTGTTGTGGTATCCTATCTTTGATCCCAACACCCCCTAAGCCAGGAACGAAATCTTCTACTTACGTGTCAGCCCGGAGGAGACTGGTTCCTGTCGATACCAGGAATTGCAAACTGTATTTTCTTGTCGGGCTGAATAACAGTCTCAGGGGCCCACGATCCAGGCACGCGAGCAACAGCGGCACCAAGCGAACCTCCCGCACCCGACACGAAAATCGTAGCATGGATCAGACATGTAAAAGACGCGCGCTGGCAAGCGGAAAGTCGCCAAGCTGTCAGAGACAAGCGATGTGATGAGCACAAACAATGTCCGCTTGCGAGGCATGTTGAACAGGCGCCGAACAACATGTTTCCAACTTGTTGGTTACTCACTAGAACTCATCCAATCGTCATCCTGGAGGGAGAGTATCCACTGCCAGATCAGTTGTCTGTCTGCCCCAGGTCCTCGCCAAGCTGAAGCCCAAGCCCAAGCTCAAGCCCACGTTCAGGTCCAGCGCCCAAAAAGCAAAACTCCTACCTACCAGCGTCAGATATCTTATCGGCCATGTCTGACATCGCAGGGCCTAGCCAAGCCACCGAACCCAACGGGAGGCATGATGGCGAGTCGACAAGGGAAAAAGCAACATGGTGGACCCCATTTGTCGATTCGCCCACCGTCTTCCTGGTGTCCTGTCCTGGCAATCCACCCGTCCACCTACCCATCCACCCTTGACTATCGAAGCCTGCAGTGCTGCCGCCCCACACAGTACCACCCTCCGACGTACCATCCGTTGATTGATTACTTTGCAATTCTGCGCGCAGCCAGAAGCAAGAAGCATGGTATGGGGCAGCCATCGGGCATGGATGGCATGGTCAAAGCATGGCATGGGCATGGATGTGCGGGAGTACAATGTACGGTATCTCCTGCAGCAAGATGGAGCATCAATCTGAGAGGTACAACAAACACACTGCATCGTCGACTTTGGGGACAAACCGGACGACCTCCGTTGACGCAGCCTTGACCAAAAGGGCACGGTCTTGCACACGGTATGATGAGAACCAACGCTGGGACAGAGATTTGAGAGTGTCAGTCTCCACTGTGTTCTCGCGAATCACCCTCTGAACTGAACTGGCTGTCGCCCCCAATTGCGTCAGTTTGAAGGCAACGTCGCTGAGATGGTTGATGCCGCAAGGTACGAACCAAGAAACGGTTGATATTACGCCCGCTGAGCTGTCGCAATGAGCCCAAACTGTATCGCCAAGGATGCCATTTTGCCGAGTGGTCGAGGCTGCTTGACTCAATAGCCCTGGTAGGCTGGCGTTGGGCTGTCGTTATCGGCTAGTAGAGCCAACAGACAGAAGCGCAGCTATTGTCATGTATTGCGGGCTTTCATGACGTCTCTGCATAAATCCCTCTTATCTATGAACGTACATTTTCAATCGCGAGACAATTACACAACCAATCAACCATCAACGCCAACCATCAACGCCAACCGTCAACGTCAACCGTCAACGTCAACCGTCAACGTCAGTCAACCAGTCAACATTTGGGGTGGCGAGTGGTTGAACCAAACCATTATGTGTCTTGTTGAACAAGGTATGTACAGTGCAGCTTCTCAAATAGTCGCACAGTGTCCGTGCTCAAGCCATGTCTCCACTTGGCCCTCTCCTGGTGCCATGTTCTCGTCCTCGCCCTCACCTTCGCCCTCACGCCCACACACACATTTTTGGGTCTCTCATACACCACAACTCAAGACGCACACGCCCATTTCTACCCACACCACCACCAGCAACCATCCGTCCCGCCCATCGCCGGTCATCCCCAGCAGAAAAAAGGCTCCAGTCAATCAGCTCGCCCGCTGGATTCTCTCCTCGACGCTCCAGCACTGTAAGGTACCACCGGCTAGTACCCACCAAGCCAGGCCACTCCAGAGTCCAGCTTGTAGGCCACCCCAGGCTAGGCCAAGGACGACCCCCCTCCCCCCTGTCGCTCGATCCCTCTTCTATCTGCGCCGTCGGCTGGGACGAACGAACGCTCTCCTGCTCGCTCCGCTCCCACACCACGCCCGCCGCCGTCTCCACCTCCGTACATCACCGACCGGGAACCCAGCCCACCAGCTAAATCCCCCCCAAAAAACACACGACCTCGCTCTTTGCCTTTCTCCACCCCCTCGACCCAGTTGCTGTCTTGTCTCTCTGTTCTCCTTCAAACTCACCACTCTGGCCACTCTTTACAAACCTCACCTCTCTCCTGTTTGGTGTCTTTTCTCATAACTCGACACTCTCCGGCTGCAACAATGGCACTATAGACTCTTCGTCACCACTGTCGTGACTCTTTCTTTTCTCAGGCCCGCCTCTGCGAGCCCGACATCTCCCGTCCACTATGTCGATTCGACCGACGACGCCATCACGAATTCATTCATCATGGATCCCTCACAGCACCACCACCACCACCATCACCACCCTCGACAACACCACAAGTCGCTTTCGCAGCAGCAATCCTCCTCCTCCCTCTCGTCGACTGCTCGCCCCACCCCGCCGCTGTACACCCACCTACCCCCCTCCGCCTCCATGCCTTTGAGGACCGCCAACAGTACTCCCATGTCTTCTCCAGGCCTCTTCAGCCCCTCGGGCTCGCGACAAAACCTGTATACGTCCGTCTCTGAGTGCAACACTCCGATCAATTTGGGCGGCAGCCCTCTTCTGCACCCGCTGCAGATGCACCGAGTCAGGGAGTAAGTGTCAGATTGTTTTCCCGCACGCCTTCAGCCCTTGGCCTTTTGTCTGCCCTTGGGAAAAGAGGCGAGACTTTTTGGGGCTGAATCACTAACGCCCATCTAGAACCCACAAGGCTCTCATTGAGTCGGACACGACGACTGGCCGCAAAACCATCAACCAGTACCAGGTCATAGAAGAGATCGGCCGCGGCATGCACGGAAAGGTTAAACTTGCTCGCAACATGGAGACTGGCGAGAATGTGGCCATCAAGATCATTCCTCGATTTTCTAAGAAACGACGACTCGGAAAGGTCACGGCCAAGTCTCAACAGGACAAGACGAAGAAGGAAATCGCTATTCTCAAGAAGATTCGACATGAAAACGTCGTCGCACTCCTGGAAGTCATTGACGATCCGGAACTGAAGAAGATCTACATGGTGCTCGAGCACGTCGAACTAGGCGAAGTCGTTTGGCGCAAGAAGGGCCTCCCGCACATCTGCCAATTTGAACGGAGGCGCATCGAGCGGGAGATGCGAGGCGAGCCCCAGACTCCCGAAGAGCAACAGTACGAGGAGATTCTCCACCACCGCCAGGCAATCAAGAACATGAAGCGGGCCAAGATGTCTCAAAACTACAGCACCCAGACCGATCATTGGAGCACCGAGCATGGTTCCAACGACGAGCCAAGCAGCAGCCTAGGCAGCCAGTCTCGCATTCCATCTCGGGACGACTTTGCCTTTAGCGACGAGTGGCTCTCTCGCCCTGTTTCGCGACAGATGTCCCGCGCCGAGTCTACCAGCCACTCACGGTCTCGATCTGCCATTTCGTCTACCCGAGCTGTCGAGGACGACGAGGCCATCGACTGGGATCCAGAGTTTGACGCCCCTGGGCTTCGATCAAATCAATCTTCCAGCGTCGCCCTAGACGGAGCCATGTACGGAGCCATGTACGAGGACGGCTTCCGAGGCCGTTCGCCTAGCATGGCCGACTCCATCATTTCTCACATGTCGTCGATCGACTTCAACCCGCAGCAACAGCATGATCCCTTTTCTGACGACTTTTCGTATGTTCCCTGCTTCACCTTTACTCAAGCGCGATCTACGTTCCAGGACACCGTTCTAGGTTTGGAATACCTGCACTATCAGGGCGTCGTGCACCGAGACATAAAGCCTGCCAATCTCCTTTGGAGCAAGGAGCACCGGGTCAAGATCTCTGACTTCGGAGTCTCCTACTTTGGACGGCCCATACGTGACGGCGAATTCGACGAAACCGTTTCTGAGTCGGAGGCTAGGGATTTCGATGACGACCTCGAGCTTGCAAAAACGGTCGGAACCCCTGCATTCTTTGCCCCGGAGCTATGTTACACCGACATTGACAGGGAGCAGCCCCGGGTCTCGGAGCAGATTGATGTCTGGTCCCTGGGAGTAACGCTCTACTGCCTCATCTATGCCCGCATACCCTTTCTCGCCGAGGACGAGTTTCAAATGTTCCGCAAGATTGCCACCGAGGATGTGTATATTCCTCGTCGCCGCCTCAAGCCGGTTCACCCTTCCACTTCGCCAACGGTCACCTCTCTCTACAAGCGGCAGAACATTGCACCGTATCGAGATGACAACGACCTCGACTACGAGGAAGTCGACAACCTTTTAGTTGACTTGCTCCGCCAGATGCTCACTAAGAACCCCGAGAAGCGAATCCGCCTGCGCGACATCAAGCGGCATCCGTGGGTCGTCCAGAACCTCGCGAACCCGATCGGGTGGCTCGATGACACTGATCCAGCCAGACCTTCGTTTGGTCGCAGGATCCAGGTCGACGAGCGAGACATGTCGTCGGCCGTTGTTCCACTCACCTTTCTAGAACGAGCCCGTTCGGTTGTCAAAAAGGCTGTGGGCAAGGTTATGCATCCCCTGGTGGAACGCAGTGACAGCAAGACACGGCACCGGGCGACTAGCAGCGCCGCCAGTGAGGCTGGTGACAGTATGTACAACAATATGCCGCCCACGCCTCATCAGAATTTTCGTGACCAACGCCGCAAAAGCCTCCGTCCCGACGATTACTTTTCAAGCGCCTTCCGCGAGGCTAGCTCGACTCCGGAACATCCCCTCTCTATCAGCCAGACGGCCAGCACTCAGCCGGGATCCGTAGTGTACGACCCCCTAGCGACGGTGCTCCCATCTGTCGACACCCCTCGAGGACATTCGCACGCCCAGAGCGAGACAACCGAGTTGGCCCATGATGAAAAGGCCAATTCTCCTATTTCTCTTTGGCCATTTCATCGACACGCTCACAGCCACGGTCACAACTTGGGCCTCGGCCACTCTAGGGGCACCAGCAACTGGTTGCATCTCGCCCCTGCCTTGCCCGTCTCACGCACAACCCCCACTACCCCGAGCCTCCCCCCGCAAACGGATGGCCTCGAAGACATCGGGTCTGACACCGCCCGCAAGACTCGTGACATGGGAATGGGACTCGACGAAAACTCCAGAGCTCGATCTGTTGATCGTGGTCTCTTTGCCAGCGCAGATAAGCGAGCCGGGCCCCAAGTGGCATTGTGCACCGCAGTCGCTCCTGGCAAGCCGTCCCGCTATAATCGGTCTATCCGATCTGTAGATCTCGGTCGGGGCGTACCGGAGCAAGTTCTAGGATCTCCACTCACCCTCTCTCTCAAGTCGGCCTCCGGGTACCAGCATGGACAAGCACACTCGGATCCCAACTTTATCCTCCGGCCGCTCCCTGTGATTGACGGCAGGCCATCAACAGCCAACCGCGACGACAGCATCCCCGACGTTGCATCGTACCTTGAGAGCTGCCAGATCACTGAGGCCGCAGATCCGACTGCCATCCCCTGCCCACTGTCCTGCCCACCGTCACCAGACACCGAAGAATGGGACCGGAACCAAGCCACCCCATTGCGCGGAAACACCACGACAACGACAAAGTCGTCGAGCACCGAGTCAATGGCCGGCTTTGGAACGCCTCTCACCAGCCCCAGTGAGCTGACCAGCCCAATCTCGGCCTTGCCATCAACGGCGAGCACCTCTGAGCGCATGCTCGCTTTCCAATCAGACCCGTCCCTGCCAGCGTTGCTGAGTGGTGCCAGTTCTGTGTCTGCGGATATGGAAGCTGAGCTGCTCTGCAAGCCAGGGATCGTGAGTGCTCACCCGTCTCTCCTCGAAACCACAGACTCGCTCACGCCTCCTGCCATGAACAAGGAGCCGGCCGCTGGCTTCCCTATCGACCAAGTGTTTGCAAACCCCCCTGCTATGGACAGCGGCCCATTAGCTCTGCACTTGGAAGGGAGCGCTCGGGACTCGGTGACGAGCACCCCCGTGGTGCGACCTGTGGATGATGACGATGATGACGATGACGGCAGTGACGATGGAATTCTGCTCATGGCAAAGACTAAGAAAAAGGCTATGCCACCTCCAGCTACCTTTCAACGACCTCCAGCCTTTTCTGCGCGGCGACGCGATACCAACATTAGCATTGCCAGCACGGAGACGGCCAAGAAGATTCCCGTACACTACGACGAGGGGACGTCGCACTACGAATAATGATACCCTTCCCCACTTCTGATATTTACTCGTTTTTATTCATACACTGTCGGACATCAGATTAGCGATGAAGGATTTTCTTATGGGCCAATTTGCATTTGCGCCACTTTTGGAGACATTATGGGAGCATCAGGCCAACGACGTTGTGTCTGCAATCGCATCGGAGCCGTGCGTGTCATTACTAGACTATCGTTTTTGAGGCACGGCCTCTTTTTCTTACTACTGGGTGGTTTAATCGCGAGCGAACGGCATGGATGGGTACGGGGACATGGTGGAGCAGGGATGGCGATGAATGGATGAGGGAATGACGATGATGGGTTTATGAGAGCTGAGTTGCGATGACGGAGATGAGTTTGGGATGGCGAAATCGGGCCGGTTAAAAGACCCGGCACCACGCATGTACATGACGGATTTCATAAAGGACCGCAAAGACTGCTTAAGCATCACTCCTGGGCCACTGGGGTTTCAAGTGGGTTCGGAGGCTATCTGCACAACGAAAATGTTACAATTCCCCCGTCTTTAAAGTCAAGAGCGAAAGGATAGCCAACGCGAGGGGCGTGGGCTGGGAGCATTGCATCGGAATGGTGAGAAGCGTTCATCTTTGTGTGACGTGGTAGCATGGAGATGTATCAAATGTTGGTGTATATGGCCTGTGATGCTGGATTCCCCAAGACGCTTGTGATCGCTATCGGTTGTGTTTGTTCATTATATCGTAGCCAGATTCTGGTTGCTCGACCACGACCCCCTATCGTTCACAAATTATTCGACTATTGAGATCCCGAACCTGGCCTCCACGCAAAGACGCTAGAGATGATTAGACCTAGGGAAAAGAAGATGGCAAGACTAGCAACGGCGACAATGGTGTTGAAAGCCGACGCAGGTCGCTTCTGTTGCACAATTTCATCGACAATGGTGTCGAGTCGTGCAGCCATGCGATCACGATCAAAGAGACTTTTGACTCGTGTCGCACCACATTCCCCCATTTCGGCCATGGTCTTGTCAGACATTGCGAGGGCCCGTAGAATAACGTCCGACCACGCGGCCACATCTTCGGGGGACCGCAACCAGCCGGTTTCGCCGTCTCGGATGGTCTCAACTGGCCCGCCCGAGTTGGCAGCCAGGACGGGAGTACGGGCGAGCATGGCCTCGAGGGGCACGATGCCAAAGTGTTCGTTGGCGGGAGTGTAGACGAGCAGGCGGGCGGAGCGGAGGAGATCAGCCTTGAGCGAGTTGGGGATGGAGAGGAGGAAGATGACCGGGACCCAAGCTGGAGCAGAAAGGGCAGTGATGAGGTTCTTCGCTGTAGTGTGCTCCAATTTGAGAGAGGTTGCCAGTTCCTGGAGCTCTTCGTGGTATTGAACATTTTCAACAACGCGGTGATCGTAGCCGCCTGACATGTCAGTTGCATCATATACCAAGGGGAGAGATCGTACCTGCGAGGACAAGGCGCACTCCAGCTCGCTGGCTTGGGGGGATGGCCGCAAAAGCTTTTATGGCCAGACTAATATCCTTTTTCCTCTCAAATCGATTAATGCTGAGGACGAGCCGCTCGTTCTCGAAAACCTTGCCATCCTTTGCGAGCTCGTCTTCGTTCTTGGTCTCGGTATCAACGCAGGGATAGACGACCTTGGTTTGGACATGGTTCTTGAGGCCTGGCCACGTACGCCCGACGATGCCCTTTGTAAACTCGGAGTTGACGGCGACGGCCTGAGCAAAGCTCATGCTCCACTCCTCGATCCAGTCAAAGGGCACGCGGTATAGGCGCTTGAGAGGCGACTGGCGACCGCGGGCCAGCAGCAGGTCGGGGAAGTGGCAGTAGAAGAGGATGGGCTGGGCGGGAAAGAGGTATCGCAGCAGCGGTAGGCCGGCGGAGAGCTGGTCGACGATAAAGGCGCGCGGGTCCAGAGCGCGCAGTTCGCCCGAGAGGGTGATGTGGAGGACGAGGTGGATGTGACGGAGGATGGCACAGAGGATGGTGAGGCGGGAGAGGATGGACACGGGGATGAGCCAGTTGCCGTAAACGCGGACGTCGAGGGTGCCTGAAGAGGTAAGTCAGTGCTTGATCGCAGGAGCTTGATTATAGGGAGAGGCATAGAGTACCATCGCGACATTCGTCAAAGCAGTGGGTGCGATCGCAGTGGTTGGTGTAGATGATTACCTGATGGCCACGGTTTTGTAGGCCAACTGCGGCGTCGACGACCAGACGCTCAGCGCCGCCGATGCCAAGGTCGGGGTGGAAGAAGACGATGGCGCCTTGGCCATTGTCTTTCTTGCCTTCAGGTGGCATCTTGATGGTGCCTTCGTATCTTCTTGGCCGTGTGATAATTACGAAGAGGATGGTGAAGTGTGCTGAATTGAAGACTGTGGGGTTACGTTGAAGCTGTCAGGTAGGTACGAGGTGGGTGGGGGCGCTTGCAGCACAGAGAGCTTGCAGGTGCCTGGGCAGACAGCTCCTTCCTCCACTAACGGCGGGGCAGGGGCACAACACAGCGCCTCAACGCCTTCAACTCAATTCAATTGGGCTAATTTGAAGCATTATGCTCACACATTGCCTCGTTATGAACATTTATTCTCAATCAATTGATTAATCAAAATTGGTGGGTTTGTCACGCTGCGCGCTTTCTACATCCTTTCTTTCTTCTTTTTTCCCCCGTACTTTGCGTTTCTACTTCTTGAGGGCCAATCCCTTGCCCACCTGGCGAGCGTGCTGAGCCATGATGGCATCGGCAACGACCAGCGCGGCCATGCCTTCGACAATGGGGACAGCACGGGGTACGACACAGGGATCGTGGCGACCCTTGGCGGTCAGGACACCCTCGCCGGAAGCGTCGTAGAGGGCTGTGGTCTGGTCCTGGCTAATGGTGGCCGGGGGCTTAAAGGCCACCTTGAAGAAGATGGGCATGCCATTGGAGATGCCGCCTTGAATGCCACCTGAGTGGTTGGTCTTGGTCTGCAAGCGGGAGCGGGGAATACCGGTCTTCTCGGCGGCGGCATCAAGTGCCGGGGCAGCGACAAAGGGATCGTTGTGGACGCTGCCGAGCATCTCGGCGCCGGAGAAACCAGAGCCAATCTCGAAGGCCTTGACGGCGGGAATAGAGAGCATGGCATGGGCGAGGAGGGCCTCGAGCTTGTCAAAGCAGGGCTCGCCAAGGCCGACGGGGGCGTTGCGGATGACGCAAGTCACGGAACCGCCAGTGCTGTCGTTCTTGTCGCGCAATTCGGCAATGCGGTCCTCCATGCGGCGACCGGCGGCATCGTCGGGACAGCGGACGGGGAGGAACTCGTCAACCTTGGCCTTGGTGATTGTCTCGGCGAGGCTGAGGAAAGCGGGGTCTGAGCTCATGCCATCAGCGTCGTCAAACAGCTTGATGTTGCCGACCGATGTGACAAAGGCGACAATGTCGATGCCGTATGCCTCCTTCAGCCACTTTTCAGCGACGGCACCAGCAGCAACGCGGGCAATGGTTTCGCGGGCACTGCTGCGGCCACCGCCAGAGCTGGCCTTGACGCCGTACTTTTCGAGGTACGTCCAGTCAGCATGGCTGGGACGGGGGTAGAGGTCGATAGTCTTGTCGCCGTAGTCCTTGGGACGCTGATCCTCGTTGGGGACGGTGAGGAGGATCGGGGTGCCAAGCGTGATACCCTTTTCGGTGCCGGAATGGATGGTGACGCGGTCCTTTTCGTTACGGGGAGTGGTGATGCTGGATTGACCCGGGCGGCGGCGGTTGAGCTGGGGCTGGATGTCGGCCTCGGTGAGGGCTAGGTTGGGTGGGCAGTTGTCGATGATGCACGAGACGGACTTGCCGTGGGACTCGCCAGCGCTGCGAGAAATCAGTGTCAGCGTCGAGCCAGCATCGAGTCAGCGATCCCAACGAGGCAGTTGGAGACGTACGTGGTCACGCGAAAGTAATGCCCAAAGGTAGACATGGTTGCGGCAACGGTGAAGATGACAAGAAAGTTGGTGTTGAGGCTCAACGAGAAAAGAGTCAGACCAGGGCAAATCCGATCTCGGGCGAGTCAGCCGTGGTTGCAAATAAAATTTGGCAAGAGCGAGAGCGCGGGGGAGGGGCAATGATGAGCAGATGGAGGTTCCGCTTTAGGCTTCCAAGCTGCAGGTTCTCCTTCTGTTGCGGCAGGGACGAAAGGGGTGTAAAAAGCGGGCTTTGGAGTACGTACCCGTCCCCAGAGAGTCCCATCTGACGTCGTTGGCATCACATGCAAGATGGTGATGCGCTGGGTAAGGCATTCCAATAGAAGTAAGTGCCATGAAATAGCTATTCATTTGCCTGTCTGACTAAATGGTGAGGCACATGGCAATGGTATTTAGTATGGCTGCTGCTTGGCCATCATCTTCAATAAGCCGAGATTTGGGTGTCACATTCAGGATCGTCGGTCAGCTATGCTTGAGCCGAGGTGATATCTGGGTCTGAGCTAACATTAACACCACAGGTCTCATCTTCAACGTCTCTCCTCCTTTATATCTATCCTCCCCTTGTACCCCATTACATTTTCACACGTCACATTACACCTTCTTATTCCATTGCCTCTCCCACAATGGCCCAGCTCTTCTCCATCGCCATCCCCGCGCACGCCGCATATCCCGGCGGCGCCCTCAGCTGCACGGAGCCGGCGCCGGCCGTCTACCTGCTGACGCTCACGTCGCCGCCCGACAACCGGCTGACGACGCCAGTGCTGCGTGCCTTTCTCGAGGCTCTCGATATTATTGAGTTTGGTTACCCGCACGGCGTTGTCGCTACTACGTCGGGCATCCCCAAATTCTATAGCAACGGCCTTGACCTGGAGCATGCCGTGGCTACCGAGGGATTCTGGGCCCTGCTGTACAGCGTCTGGCGGCGCTTCCTCACGTGCGTTTTACAGTCCTCCCACGAGCTCAGAAATGCTCACACTGTCCAGATATCCCATGCCTACCGTCGCGCTCATCAACGGCCACGCCTTTGCCGGCGGCCTCATGCTCGCCATGTCCCAAGACTATCGCCTGGCGCCGTCCCCGCGCGGCTTCGTCTGCGTCAACGAGCTGCTCTTTGGCGCGCCTCTGAAGCCCGCCATGTCGGCCCTCTTCCGCGCCAAGGTGCCCGCAGCGACCTACCGCCATCTCGTCCTTGAGGCCCGCCGGTTCACGGGCCCGGACGCCATTGCCGCCGGTATCGCCGATGGTCTCTACGAGAAGCCCGAAGACCTGCTGACCTTTGTCGCTGAGCGGGACCTCGTCTCCAAACCTAAGTCGGGCATATATGGCGTGCTCAAGGCCGAAATGTATCACGACCTAGTCAACTACCTCAAGACGCCCGGCTTAGACGCCCACGAAGCGAGGTTCGACGAGGCCCAGGGGCTCGAGGAAGAGCGAAAGGAGTTTGGAAAGGTGTGGTACGAGCAGTGGCTAAAGGAGACCAAGCCCAAGCTGTAGAAAGTCATGAATGTACAATACCATGTAATCACGCTCTATAATCCTATCTAAGGATCTGCAAGTGTCTGTCTGGCGGGGATATCGCGTGCTATCAAAATCAACCTATCCGTGCCAAACCAATTCATGCCATACTAGATCGAAGCCCTATAAAAAACATCATTGGTAGTTGAACGCCGTAATGCTGGCTCCCATGGGCGACTGTTGAGCGTCTCGTTGGGTGGGGGGTATCATGGTCTGTGATGTTAACTCCTGTTGTCCAAATAAAAGTGTCCAACCGCTTCCGTTGCTGTTCTGTCGTTTATTCCTCTGTCTGTGCCGCGGCTGTGGTCTCGCCCGCACTTGCTCTCGAGCCGTCTCGAGCCGCTATCATATCCTTTTCAGCTTGAATCGCCTTTTCCCGTAGCTGCTCCACATCCTCCCGGCGAACCACCCGTCGTAGTCCTTCGCTGGCCTGCATCAAACCGTCGATGCTGATAGCGTGCTCTGTCATCTGATGGCTGATGTACGTGTAGACTCCCGCCGCCGTGTTGCACTGGAGCAGATTCCCCTCGTTGAGCTTCAGGAGGGCTAGGGCGACCTGGAAGAGGAACGTGCTGCCGTCGTTGGTGCTGAGGACCACATCCCAGACGCGGAAGAGGGCCTCGGCACTCAGACAGTCGGTAAAGACAGATAGGAACCACTGAAACGTCAGCGCCTCCAGCTCAATCGACAGCGAGTCCAGGTGCGTCGACAGCTTTGGTAGGACAGATGTCACGTATTGGCGGAGCACCTGTTGGTCGGCACGCGACGCGAGCAGCGAGTGGTCGTAGTAGCCGTGCGGCAGGATATTTTCGATGATGGATGTCAAAATCCAAAAGGCGTCCTCGGCCGACGGCATGATGAGCAGCAGGTTGGCTGTAATCAGGTTCATGCCCTGGCAGTAGCCGACATCTTTGTTGCGCCGCGAGTAGGCCAGCAACACTTCATTCAGCTTCTGCACGCCAGGGCCGCGACGAAAGAAGATGTTGTCCGTCAGAGTTCGGTGAATGTCCATCTGAATCTGGCTCACGACAGCGGGGTCGTCGTCCTTGGTGCTCTGGGTGACGAGGTCGTCGTAGTATCCTGGGATGCGCATGGCTGCGGCACCGGAGCACTCGGACCAGACCTTGGCGCGGTAGGCAACAGGAATACCGCCCAGCACCAGATTCTTGAATTCGTTCCACTTGGCCCGTCCGACCTTTCCTTTGTTGCCGAGTCCAGAGACACCAATCATCTCACCATCTGCAACGCGTGTCTCGGGGAGAATCATGGCCGGACGCTCGTACCGGGCCTCGGCGGCAGCGGCGGCGGCGGCAACGGCAGCCTCACCCTCTCGTCGACGTTCGGCTCGAACCTTGCGGAGGAAATCGTTCCATCGAACCGTCTTTTCGCGTTGGAGCGCATCGTGCACCTCGCTCAGCTGCTGGAGCAGGAGCTTGACCGGCTCAGCATCCTCCTTGGCTGGAACTGAGGGCGTCTCCTGTGATGGGAGCGTCGTTTCGCTGTCGACGGCCGTCGTTGTGCTTGCGGATGGAATCAGGCCCGAGTTTGTCGATACAATGGCGGGCTTGGGCGACTCGACCGGTTCCGTTTCGACGCCTTCCATCACCTCTAGCGACGGAGCGGCGATACTGGGAGTATGGCTCAAGAGCTCTGTAGGAAATGTCGCGATCTTGAGGTAATCCTGCCACCTCTTGGTCTTGCCCTCTTCTGCCCGTTCCTCAAGACTGCTCGGGCTCTCTGGGCGCCCGTCGCTGGACACGCTCCCCTTGGAGCTGGGAGCGTCCTCGATCGAGTTGGGAGAGATACCGGAACGCCCGTTGAGAAGCATCTCAGTACGGCTGCCCTTGCGAATGTGCCGAGCCATCTGCGCCGCCTCTCGCTGTCGCCTCTTCCGCCGCTGGTCGTAGATGAAGCCGAAGCGATCCGTCAGATACTCGCTGTTGGGAAAATTGTTGTAAATGTGTGTCAAAGTAGGCGGCTGAGTCTCTGGCGGCATGATGGCGTCCATCTCGACGGGACCATAGCTCTCATGGCGTCCGCCGTTGGGCGGGCTTCCCCTCATCGTGTCCCAGGCCTCTTGCGCTTGCGCTCTCGCCGGTATGCGATCGGGGGGTGCTGGAGTCGATCGTCGCATCGCCATCAACGCCTTAGGTCCTGCAGTAACGGAAACCGCTCGGGTTTGCGACCTGCGGCCTGTTGTCGACGAGGCTCTCAACGATTCGGCGCGGGTGGAAGTGCTCACGGCGCGGCCCCTAGACTCGGCCTCGCGAGTCGTCATGGCTCCGCCGGCCACCAACCTCAAGGCCATGTGAGCTAGCGACGTCTTGCGCTCCCCAACGGGCACGGACTGGATGCTAGAAGCCCGGCTAGAGCTTTTCGCTGAAGTCACCTCGGGCGGTTTGAAGAGGTCATCTTGCAGGGTTGGCCTTCGGTCCATGCTAGAGTGCGATCGAATGACGGTCGCCGGATTGATGCCCTCGCTATTGATGCTGTCGGCCCTGCTCCCCCGCTTGGCTGTCCCTGTGCCCCAGAAATAATCCTTCCATCCCCTCAGAGTGCCCTTGCCAGACTCCGTGTTGGTCGAGGTGTCGGTCTTGATGGACTGGCTGCTGGCGCGAACGGTGCTGCGGTTTGTCTCGCCAACGGCATTGGCAACGACCGTGTCCTGCATCGCATCGCTCATGAGGTCACTGAGGCCGGACTCTTCTGCCTGCGTCGTCTTTCCGTTGGTGCGCAGCTCAGCCTCGACGGTGCGCAATCTCGTCTCGAGGTCGAGATTGGACAAGCCGCATTCTCGTATTATCCTCCGCAGAGCCCTCTCGCGCTCGTCGGCACGTCGTCGCAGGGTTGAAATCTGGGCATCGCGCTGGGCCAGGTCTTCGGAGATTTGTCTAACGAGCCCAATCGCGCCGTGCCTTGCGACTAAGCGCTGAATGTGTTCGTCATCGGCCTGGTGGAGCGCGCCTGGAACCTTGGCCATCAAAGGGGCATCCTCGAACAGGGCACTGCGCGCGTTGGACTGGCCAGTCAAGCTGTCGACAATAGAGCCACGGCCGACCCGGGGAACAGCCTTATCCGACGGTGGTCGCGTCCTCGGCTTGGACCAGTTGGGATCCTCGAAGCGATCGCCACCTGCGCTCTCGGGGGAGAAGCTAGGGAAGCTGGTCAGGGACTTGTCGCTCGCGGCGACACTGCTAGAGGAGCTGCTGGGCTGGCTGAGACGCTTGCGCCCGCGAGGGCCTCGAAGGTTGCCGCTTCTTGCGCTGTGAGTGCTTCGATATGAGCGAAGAGAGGTGGTGCTGTGCTGGGAGACGGAACGCTGGAGGGGCAAGGACGGGTCGGCCACGTCCAGGGCCGTCGCCGTCGCCATGGCCCGAGCTGTAATTCGAGGCCGTGATGGGTAGACGACAACGGATCGGATACACGAGGGTAATGGTGTGGCGATGGTCAAAAGAGAGATCTTCGCAAGGGGTCAGAGTCAAGTACGTGGCGGCCAAGGGAGAGCAAGCCAGAGCGATGCTTCAGCCGAGGGGCATGGCGCGTGGGATCGGGATTCGGCGGTTGACGGAGACGACGTTGACGCTAATGGCGGCGTTTGCAGTGATAGGCGGGTTAGCAATGTATAGCTTCGCTCGAGCGTATGTGGGTGTTTGTTGTTCTTTGTTGTCGCCGTCGTCGTGTGCGAGGGCGAAATTGGTTTCAAGAGTCAAGAGAGTCATAGATCTTTGTGGCCGTCCCTTGGTATGCGTTGCTGTGCCCTGCTTGCTGCCCTGGGGCTAGCTGCCTCATTAGTCCACCCGACGTAATGCTTCGTATGCTTTCTCGCTGCTGCTGGCCCTTGGCCTCGCTGGCCGGCTCCCGATTAGCGCACCCAATCCGCTTGCACGGCGCTGTAGCGTCCCCGGTTTGGAAGCAGCAAATTGCCCCAGTAATTAGGTGCCCAGCTCTAGAAAGGTGCCTAACGGTGGAAAGCCCTGTGACCCTTGCAATCGCAGTGCAGTCTCCACTGATACACAGCAATAGACGCAACTGTAATGCACCCGTTGCCCCTGTCAATCATTACAAGCCTGTCCCTTGCAATGCCGACCGCCACCTCCGCGTCATGCCCCCTTCAGGGCCTTTCAGTGGTCACTCGCATCCCCAGTTCACCGGTTCAGCGGCTTGCCACCCATGCCGGCACGCGAATTCCAGCACGTCGGAGCCACGGAAGGTGTCATAGATTTCAACAAGGATCACTTTTTCTTTTCTTTGTTTCGCATAAAACCGGCCGGACGTGCAAATTTTCTCATTCGCCGGATACATCATTAGAAAGAGAAGCAAACATGGTAGAATCTTCGCCAGGTTATGCGACGCCGTCGTGGCCTGGGCCTCTCAGGGCCTCAACCGAGATTGTGATCTATCTGATGTAGATTCGAGACGCGGGGGGCTGCATTGATTTCGCTCAGAGTGACTTCACTCTGCAGCAGAGTCGACTGTTAGGCCGGGTACCCTTGAGAGCCTAGGCTCATCTCCCACCTACCGTCGTCCACCGTCATCCAGCATCATCAGTGTCATCCAAGCACCAGACTAACTTTAGATTCATCTTAACCATTAACCAACTGAATGATGTTTTAGTATTCTCATATCCTGTACTTATACACCTCGGCATGCATAATTAAACAATCCCCAACACCGTTCCTATGTGCCATCCCACTAGCCCCGTCGGCTTATCGTCGCATCAACATTCCAAAACGCCAAATCATGCATTACTCAAGACAAGTCATTATTACCCCATCGTCATTTTTGCATCGTACACGACTAGCTCTGCATCAAGCAAAGCTGTCCTCGGCGTTCCACCGACTGCTCCTTACAGAGTCCATTGGATACGCGACACCCACCTCCTTAGGTGGCGGCGACCCTTCACCCACCAAGGTATCGTCTGGTAGCAATCCTTCTGCCACAAGCGTCTGGTAAAGTGCATCTTTGAAAAGAACCACCTGCCGCTGTATAGGCAGTCCGTCCAGCTTGCGAAGGCGCTTGCAACTTGCGGCAAACACAATCTGGTGCAGTCGTCGTCGCAGACGCGTCGTCTCGTCTAAGCGACTCGCGTACTGTTCGTCACGGTCCATATCCCCATCGGGAAGCATAAACTGGTCAACAAAGCCCGTGCGGTCCATGGAAACGAGCACCTGCACGGATTGGTAGAAGCCAATCGTCACCGGGTTGTCTCTCAAGTCCAGCTGGGTCAAGTGAGGAAATTCAATCAACAGCTCAGTCACCGCTGTCGAATCTGCTAGCCGGTTGCCTGCAACAAGCAGCTTTTTCATCCGGGGAATGAAGCGGAGCGGTGCAAGATCCGAGACGGCGTTGAAATTGATATTCAATGTCCGAAGGTTGGGCATGAGCTGACCCAAGTTGTCGGGCAGTGACTGGATGCCACAGTTTGCCAGCTCCAGGAACTGCAGGTTGAGGAAGTCCACTGTTGGCTCGAATGCGCCAAGGTAGTTGCCGGAGAGGAACAGCTTTCGGATCTCGTAGGCCGTTGAGAGAAACGAAAGGCCAAGCGCCTGATCACCACGCTGTTCCCGGAGCGACAAACTGTCAAGCCGGGGAGTATGACTGAAGCCAGTCAGGTCGACGAGGCGGTTGCGGTCTGCATGCAGTGTATGGAGGTTAGGCAGGTTGCTGACGTCCAAGCAGGTAAGATTGTTGTCGCCAAGATCCAGTTCCCGCAGCCCTTTGATGCTCGACTTGACTGTAAAGGACTCGAGACGGTTCTTACCAAGCTTCAACCGCGCCAGCGCTGGCACCAACTCCAGGTTGCAAACCGACGTAATTTGGTTACCGGCCACATCCAGCTCTGTCAAACGCTCCATATTCACGCGAGCAAAGTCAACCTCTTCAATAAAGTTATTCCGCGCACGTAGGGTCAACAGTCCATCGTGGGCATCCAACCCATCCAGACTCGTCAGCTGGTTGTTGTCCGCTTTGACACTTCGCAAGTGCACTAGACTCTTCAGTGCTGACAGGCTCTTGACCTCGTTGTCCGACACATCCACATACTGCAGGTTCATCAAGTGGTCCCACGAAGTCAACTCCGTCAGCATGTTGCACGACACCTTGAGTTGGCGTACGCTTTGTGGCACGCCATCGAGATGGCCCAAGGCATTCTTGGAAGCATCCAGGGTGACTAGCTTGCCGCAAAACTCTTCAAGCATGTGCAGGCTGCTCAGTCGTTTCTCGTGCAGATCCAACTCTGCAATATCCTCCCAGTAAGCTTCGTGTGGTTCAACCTCACTAAGTTTGTCCACGAGGTTTCGTATCGTCATGGACATGACCTTCTTAGGAACTTCGCTGCCCGTTGCCATGTGGCGCCGCCCCATGACGTAGCTGACCTCGAATCCAAATGACTGATCCGAATTGTTGAGTGTAAACTCGGATAATGGACTCAGCGAGAGCTTTCCAACATTCTGGCCAATCATGGCGCTGTCGTCTGCGGGAACTGACAACATGTTGCGAGGCGTATGCTCAACGATGAAGCTCAGACTGCCGCGACGGCCATCGGGCGTCTTGTGGCTGACGATGCTCGTGTCTCCAATGATGCTGACCTGACGCTGGTCCTCGGCTGGAATCTCAATGGTACTCTCTTCATCTTGCTCGTCGATCCGTGACACCGGTCTGGGGATAAATGCCAGTCCACTGTGAGGGATGTGTCGCGAGGCAACTCGTGTGCCGCGGATCGATCCCTGGCCGTTCTTTAGGGCAGATTTGCCCACTGGATGCGCAGGCTTCTTAAGCGATGTGTTGGCTCGCTCCTCCGGAAGTGCTGGGTCGTCCTCGAGACTATCCAAATCCTCAGCAAGGACATCCTGGATGATTGATGCCACTGGGGACGAAAACGAAATCGTAAGGTTCCGCCTCTTGACCATCGACGCGGGGCTGCTGTCCATGCCCTCCTGGTAGCTTTCCTCTCGCTGCGCCGACTCATCCGCATCCACATCTGAACCCTCCGTTGCCCGAGCGTCAAGTTTCTCAAACTCTTCTCGAGCCAAGGATGATACCTCTGGACTCAGTTGCGCATTGGGAGACAGTGTGACGAATCCTCGAGACGGGGTCGGAGAAGGGCTAGCCAACATGCGCAAGTCGGCATCCGAGACGGGCTTCTTGCCTGTCAGTAAAAGGTTTTGCATCTCCCTAGTCAGATCGACTGAGAGGTCAGGGATGCTGGCAAACGGATCGTCTTCGCTGTCCTCTGAGGGAAGAATGTTGACCGTCTGCCGAGGGGGCGTGTCCTTCTTCTTAATCCATATGTTGTTTTGCTTGTCGAGATACATGCCACCAACACGATCCGGAATGAGGTGTGACACGCTTTCTGGCATGATAATCTTCCTAGAGTCGGAGCCTCGGGAAGACCCCGTAGGATACGAGCCTGCAGATGAGTGGGAATGAAAGTCGCGCGTAGGGCTGCCAGTTAAGCCTGCCGGATTTGTTGACAAGCGAATGTTGGGTGGATCGCTGATGACTTCGTCGTCTGTCGTATAAGGAAGATCCAGTCGGCTACGAGAGGTTTCCTCAATGTGTCGCTCAACCTCTTGGGCTGCACGGATCGCATCCTTTGCGAGGCCCATAGACCGCATGGAGGAGGAAATAATGTCACCCATGTCGCTCAGCTCTTGGTACTTCTTCAACCTGTCGATGAGCTCGGGATCTTCTTGACGAACCGGGACCCTCGGCATGGGTCGGCCTTCACGGCTGGGTGGTCGTGAGAGCCGTTCCTTGGTAGATTCCTGATATGAGTCGTCGTCATAATCGGGGCTGATTGCGCCGTGCTCAGCCTCGGACTCTTCCACGCTGGACAAGCCAGGTGCCCTCATTTGGTTTCGAATCATGGCCATGATTTGTGCGGCTTGGTCGACAAAGTCTTGGGTCCTAATAGACGGCTTTCGATTTCCCTCCTCGCCAGGGGCATCACTCTGCGCGACATTATCGTCATGCAGACCTCGAAGTGGTGATTTCCAAGGGAGCTCACCCGTCCCTCTGCTCTCTGGGTCCATGGATGACTGCCGCGAATGGTCTCGTGAGGATCCCCTACTATGGGTCGGGCTCCGAGGATGCAGAATCGACCTCATTGCCAGGACGCTAGGATTCGCAAGCCGAAAGGTACCAGGCCGAGCGTCTTTTCGCTTCTTTCCCATGACTGACTGCATCTCACGAGACGCAGAGTCCACGCCGGCCAAACGGTCCTCATGGCCAAAGGCAATATCTGAGCGGTGTAACGTGCGACGACGCTTGGGTGTTGGATCTTTGGATGGGGAGGTCCTAGGTCTTTTACCTTCGGAGCCATCGCGAAGTAGTGTCGTATCAGCGTCTGGTGCACCTTTTGCTGGACTAGGTCCCTTGCGAATCTGGCTAGAACTCGAAAACGTTCTAGTGTGTCTGCTTGCCGATGACGATAGTGACTTGTTCCGCCTCCTCCGGATTTGCAACTCCGACTCTTCATGCGGGGATGCTTCTCGTAGTGGATAACGGAAGACTGGCTCGAGGGGATGAGAACCCAGAGGCTTTGGAGGAGTGTTTTCTTTGTCGGAAGCCTCAAAGTTCTCTGAGACGTATGACGCATCGCCACTAAATTCATATCCTTCAAGGTGGCCGGCGCCGAACTGGCTGACTGATCTCAAGACAGGGGAATGCTGCAGCCCATGATGGCCAGGAGGCAGCGACTGGCTGTCTGGAGAAAGGGAATCGTGGTGGACGACCGAGCCAAGGGACTGGCGAGATGTCGAGCCGGACAAGGTCTCTTCAAACTGGCTGATGCGTCTGAGGAGGGTCTGGTTGGTAAAGGTATCGTATGGTCCGAATAGCTTGAGGGGGCTGCCTCCCGACGGTGCCCTCCGTCCGGTGATTTCCCGCTTGTCGGGGCTTGGGAATGGGGCTCGGGGCATTGAAGGGCTGTGAGAAAATCGGGCGCTTTGGTATGGGTTCGTTACATCGGTCCTAATCGAAGGAAACTGCTTGGGTGTGCTGGCCTGTAGAGACTCTTCAGGGAGCATCTCAGACGTGTCAACTCCCAACCCTGGGCTGAGCGGTCGATAACGAAAAGATCCCTCTGCTGATCGGCCTCCTCGCTGCAAGTTGATGTAACCTCCCGCTCTGGCATAATCCTCACTGTTTTCCAGGTTGACGGGCTCATTCTCACTGGATTTGTCAAAAGCAGTTTGAGGGTCAATTCGTGGGTCGAGAAGAACTTGATTGATTCGAAGAGCCTCGAGCTTCAGCTTCAGTTGATCCGCAGGCAACTCCAGAGGCGCGAAATCGACCTTTCCGTTCTGGTCGCTGTGTTTGCCGATGAGAATCGGGCTGAAATCTTCATTGCGGATAACACTCTGACCACTAGTTTTCCGAACATTCTCGTCCTCGTCGCCGGATGCAGTCAGGCAACTCTCGTCTCGATATATATCGGGCTGGCGCGAAGGAGTCGCGTCATCTGGTCCACTGAGCTGGCTCGCAAGGTCAGAGTCCTCGTTTAATCGATATTGAATTTCCCTCTTTGTTCTCCTTGGACTTGGGCTGGGTGTTACTTCGTTGGGGTAGATGGGCTCGTCGTCTGTAAGATCGTCTAGGTCAAGCCCTTCCAGGCCGTGAAGATCGCCATTGTCGATGTGCTGAGGGTAACTAGGCGGGCTGGACCGCATGCTGGATTCCTGTTCCTCTTCACCGGGCGACGAAGGCGGCCTGAACATGTCCTGGAGACCAGCAGCAGCAGAGCAAAATAGGTCGCGTTGCTCTCCGTATTGGACGTCTCCGTATACAAGTCGTCGCTTCCATTCTGGTGTTTCTACCTTGCTCTTATCTGGTGAAGACTTGTGCTGGATTGTGTTGTGGACGACGGACGTGGTTGTGGAGGCCGAGACAGATCTACTGCCTGCCCCCTCACGCGGTTGTTTTGATTGTTGAAAAAGCTTGGAGGAAAGTCGCTTGCTCGAAATGTTGATGTCGTTGGCGGTGCGCTCACCTAAAGCGCTAATGCTGGAGACGTTTTGGCTCGACGATTGAGACCTTGGACCAAACGTCCTACGTGGTATCCGGCTCGGGGTTTCTTTGGGCTTGATCGCGTCGTCCTTGAAAGGTGGTAGTTGCGCTGCGGAGGTGTCTGCAGACCCAGGCTGGGAAACCCAATCCTCGGAAAGCGAGTCCAGCCAAGCGTGCTCCATCACGACGCTTGCGGCAGATGACTTGATGCGCAAAACTAATCCGACTCCATACAATACGTCCAGATGTTATCGTCTGTGCGGGGTCGCGATGGTGGTGATGTTGATCGTCGTGGTGTTGTTGTTATGCGAGCGGGGGGGTGATGGGCAACGGGAGATGTACGAAAGCACGGGCAATTGATAGAGATTCCAAGAGTAGGCATAAGGGTTGGCGCAAGCATACATTCAAAAAGCATCTGGAGGCTGAGGCGCGAACCTTTGTTGCGCGTATCCTTGAGTCTGGGCTCCCAGGAATAAACAATGCCAGGGATGGGCATTGGGATAGCGTCGTTGCTGTGTCAACAGTGTCGGATTGATTGTAGGTCACGTGCAAGGTCACGCTGTTCCGCGTCCGGCTTCTTTCAGCCCTGTCTTGAGCAAACAGAGGCTGCAGGCTTGAAAATAATGCCGGCACTGGTTTTGAACTATCGAGATGCCTTAATCTCTCTTTTAATCCATGGTATCGTCCATTACGTTGGTTTGACGCAGTGCTCTTGGGCCACTTTACGCGCTCTCACGTGAGGAACGCGGGGCGCGTCACCTATGGTAACGGCGTGAATTTCAACTCACCCCTTGCGCAAAACAGAGACAGGTGACGGCATTGTGCGGGCATCAGAAACACCTTTAGCTTGCGACGCTCTTTTAATCCGCTGCTACTACTCGGTTCTTGGCCTGGATTGTCTGTGGATGTAAAAATCTATGCCCAAAGACGGCAAAGACGTGTCAACATGCGGCACGCCGATCAAACGGCGGATGTGCCAGAGCCATCCTGGGAGGAGGATACCATCTACTGCGAAGCAACCTGCGCACCTGATGATGTACTGTACGAAGGATCCGATGATGAAGACTACGACGATTCAAGCTCCCGACGACTACGATACGAGGCTGCCGGCCAACGGTTTCTCGATGGGAACACGCCGCTTCTGCTGACAGCAACGCTCAAGGGCCCTTTTGACAGGACTTCTGGATGGATCAACCCTTGGCGATCGAAGCACCGCACAGCTGGAGCGACACAAGGGACGAGAATCTCGCCCGGAAAACTATCGAGGCCATCGAAACGTCGCCGAAATGCGTCCATCGCAGAGACGGTTCAGATTGGGCCCCAAGATTCCGTCGAGTGCCATCTTCCAAGCCCCGAGAGTCTTAAGCAGGCTCCAGTTGTCAACAATCACCCGTACTTGGAGGACGACGAATTGAAAATGGTTCAAAGTTGGAGAACTGCTGTGCAGCCAGTTGCCAAAGACCACTTTTGGGCGGCGACACCGAAGCAAACCGAATCCGAAAGAAAGAGGAAAGCAAGGGGTTCGGAATGGTTGCGCAAGTTGACAAGCAAACGAAGGAGGACGGGATTTATGGATTCGGAATCAATCAGCACTCCAATCCAGCGACGAACCGAGATCCAGCCTGGCAGTCACGTCGGGCTCAACAGTTCCTTTACCAGTGTTCCCGACCCACCTTCATCAGGTGCTAATTCTCCGCACTTTTCGCATCATAACGAGGGCAGCAGTGCGAGAGGTGCAGAGGACACTGACGGTGATGAGCTTCTTGATTCGGTTCACCTTTCTTTCAGCAGCGCGCCCCCGCGATTGCAGTCACCTGGCAAACGCCCGTCGCCCCGGCTTCTAAAGCGAATGGCCTACGAAACAGCAAAGGAATTGAACCGGCCATTCCTAGGCAAGGAGTCCCTTAAAGCAGCTGCAACATTGTCATCACCTGTATCACAACGACGATCTACTCAGGCCCTACCCCGGAAATCTCCCCGTTACAGTTCATCCCAGGTTGTAAAGCAATCACCAGCTCCGCCAACGTCATCGCTCACTTCATTGGACTCTGAAGATGTTGAAGGTTTTGAACCGGCTGACAAGGGGTCACAACGATTCGAAACTCAGAGAGATGAGAGCTTCTGCTTCCGGATGCCGAAGAAGATAACAACTGGAAGCAATCAAGAGGCTATCGACCGGACCGATTGTATAGATGAAGACACATGGTCTGGGTTATCATCGTCAGGCGATGAAGAAATAGACCCACTGTCAGTCACTGCGGACTCTATTGGATCCAATGGCCAAACCCCAAAGCTCGACGTCTCTGGGACTCCAGGCAGTGGAATCGAAACTAACAAAGGGCTATCTAGCGATTTGTCGTCCTTGTCCAGTGACAACTTTGCAGGATTCGACATGGATGCTCAAAGCGAAACCAGCACCGATGTGGTCACATCCAGTGCTACCCAGGCGACAAGTGAGCCGATTTGTAAGTCGGATGTGAGAAACAAGCAGCCCGACGACAACGATGCATCAAACGAGCAAGCATACGAAATCCACCCCGCGGAGACAGAAGATGTAGCAACGACTCAAGACACTAAGGAGGACGGCTCTGAATCATCAGGGCACGAATCGGACGACGACAAGGACCATTCTTCACAGGCTTCGGAAAACGACAAAGAGTCAGTGCTGGATCACAAGGTCGAGCCTTTGCAACCTGGGCCTATACAACTCCTGAAGAACTCAGTCTTGCGGTTTGTTCCAAAGTCTTCTTGGCAAAGGCTCTCTTCCTTAACCGAAACTGTCTCGCCGTCTATGCCGACAGTGAACAACAAACCGAACAAGTCCTTTCACAACACTGTATCCAGTGTGGCTTTGCAAGTACCCTCGACGCCAAATGTGGACTCTTCTGGAGACCTTCAGTCGATGAATGCGAATGTACTCAAGGAGTCGATTTGCGACAAAGACACAAACGCATTCACCCTGACGCCTGGCCGCCACGCCTCTTCACCCAAGTCGCAAGCTGGACACCTGCAACAAGACATGAGACAAGATGACACTATAGAGTGCGATGACACTATGGAGTGTGATGCAGAAGCAGTGCCACTTTCTGTTTCACAGCAGAGTCCCTGGACGGATGCCAAACTCTCACAATTCGCAAACGCCCCTGCGCGCCACGTTGTTCGGTCTACACAACAGCTCGATACTCCTCAAAGAGACCTCTCCATGGTGGCTTCGACACCTGCCCAAACTCATTGGACAGACGAATCTATGAACCTATCAGCCCCTCAGGATCATACGCCGAGCATTGACAAGGCGAGTCCATTGTCAGCGTTACATGCGTCGACGTCTCCTTTGAGCCAGATGCAGAACCATTCTACACCGGCTGTACTGATACGCGCGACCACACCGGAACCCCAGTTCTCTGTCAAATCATTTGCCTCATTCATGTCACCGTCGCCAGAACGTTTGCCACGCAACTCTAAGCGCGTCACATGGCAAGACTCGGGATTCCGCTTGCCTAGCACGCAAGGTATCCTTGCATCTGCAACCAAGAATCCTTGGGGCGTTGATACTTTGCACCGCCGCGTATCTTGGGCACCTCTGCCACATGAATCAACAACTGATGGAAAGCTATTGGAGACAAGAGGGAGACAGATGTCGCCACCCCCGAAAACACCCATCGCAGATTTACCGATCTCTGAAGATGCCAAATTCCACGAGCATTTCACAGCTGTTGCACGCCGGACAAAGGGTCTGCAGCGTCTTCTACCCACGGCTTCTCAACGCATCCTCGAGAGTCCAAATACCCAAGCTATGGCCAACACATTCCTTGCCATCGATCAACTCCGAAAACCCGACTTGGAAGAGCAGACGGACAATGCCAGTAGTCAACGTGAGTCTGAGCGCATCGAAGAGTCACAGGAGCCACTAGACATGGTGGAAGATGTAATCCGCGAGATGGGAGGCTATCTTGATATCTGGAATGTCGATGCAGAGCTGGATCAGGCTCGCAAGACTAGCAGCATGCAGATGCCCCAGCTCACACAGAGCCCGTGGTAAAGGATTTGACGCACGATGTGATTCTTTGCTACGTTGTTATCATGCCCGTATTGGTAGGAGGTTGGTTGTGATGAGATACGGATATGGAGCTGTGTGGCTCGAACATGGAGTTTAGGTGAGAGGACACGAATGGACGAAACATGGTAGCCAATGGGGCTCGGCGTTTGTAGCGATATACCTCGTATTACTTGGAATTGAACCCATTCTCCGGATCATATTCCGGTCACGAAATGCTAATCGTCCCAAAATTATCAATGTCTACGATTTCGGACCGGAAGCCGGCCCTGGCATGTCCGCCTCATTCACCGATATTCAGGGGCCAACCACCATAACGGGGCAATGTCCATGACCATTTCACGGGCCTCACCCTCCCGCCCATGAGTGTGCGAGACCGGAGCTGATTCGCCAGTGGTGACGGGAGGTGTCTGACAGATTCTGCGCTGGGCTCTCTTAGACCACCTCTCTCGAGCCATGACTGCCGGCTTACACGTATTGACCTAGACGCACCCCCCTTGGATTGCGGTGAGGTGGCACTAGCGGCAGGCCTTGGAAGGCAAGCATCCTAGGCCCCGGGAGCACATGGTCTCGAGGGTGGACGTCTGTGGACGATGGGTCGGCGAGGCTTTCGATCGCGGGTGCGGTGAGACTCGGGAGTCGGGGCTGATGCCGCCGCGCAACTCTACCGAATCCAGGGGATCAACAGCATTCCCAGACAAGCTTCGATACTCAGGGGCGATCAATCGAGGGGAAAATGGGCAAGGTCCTGATGTCGTTGGCGATCCGACCACGAGTGTTTGCTGGATATCCCGGAGACACTGGGCGGGTCAGAGCGGGCTCGCAATTGTCCAGTCCGGGCCCGGGACGCCATACCTGCGCTGGAGCAGACAGCTGATTAGTCAATCTGGAAAAGGGCCCACGTAATGTCTGGTAGCAATCCTGTTCTTGCTGCGTTCTGCGAGCGTCTCGATTGTCGTCTTGGCCGGGTACTGAACGGGGTAGGGTGGCGCTGCAAAACGACCTCGTCACCGCGTCACCCTTGACCGTATTCGTAGACTCGAACGACTTGTTCCATGGAGTATTGACTGTGGGACATGTCTTTCCCCTCACCCGGGAGGGATGGCAGATGTGTGGTCAGATAGACGGATGGAGATGATGTTATCAGACGGTCCGCTCAACACCCCGGCTAAGAACTCAAGATACAGGTGAGAGAAGAGGAATCTAGGTTGCTCTTCAGCCATCTCATACTAGCCCGTTGGTATCAATGGCGCAGTCGTAATTTTGAATCCAATGCATCCAGCACTCGACAGTTTCCTCCTGTTGGGGCGGGTCTGCGATGATCCCCTCGATCCCCTCGATCCCGCTGCTCAACCACATTGATGTCTCACTTGTGCCATTGACTCAGATGTGAATTAAATTCCCCGTCCCGGGACATTAGACTCAGCAGGGGTTGTTGTCGGCTGGCAAGTTCAGGTGCTGGGTGAGAGGCACGTTGTTCATGGGCGGATCGCCATTGGCCATTGTGGTTCGGTCGACCATATGCACATCTTCAAGCGGATGCCGCCACGGCATGCCTCAGAGCAAAGATTGTGTCTCGCTAAAAGTCGGGGTAAAAGAGGAGATGCGTCAGCGTCAATTAGGCGATACGGCCCATGGTTGCATGGCTCAAGGCGTAAATGGGGCTTGGAGTCTTGGTTTGGCAATGATTCGGCTAAGACAATGGATGTCGTGTTTTAGTCTTGGTTTTTGGTGTTCATTTTAGCTTGGTAGGATGCGGGTGGTGCCGCTTGCGCTTCTCGACGATTCGATTTCCTATCAATCAAAACCACACCCGCGTTATCCGATCAGCCGCCGTGGGGTAACGAACCCGTGAGTAACAGGGAGCAACAGGGAGCAACAACAGGAAACAAAAACAGAGCCATAGACCAGGCTGCGTTGCCATAGGTTTGACCGGGCCGCCGGGGGAACCGGAGACGGTGATGGTTGTCGGCACCAGGGTAGCACCGTGGGTGTAGGGTAAATGCCTATGTCTCCAAGGATTACTCCGTAAAGGTTAAAGGGTTGCAGATAACAAGGTTTCAATACATTGTTAAGTTGCAGGATAATGAGGAGAAAAGTAGCTTGCAACCGCAAATTTAAGCGCAAGACGATGAAGTCACTGCAGGGTTGCGTCCATCGGGTCAATCTTGCAGGACTGGTCAACGCCATGATGGGCGGAACCTGGTCTAGACATGCGTGCTGCACTTGGCCTGCTTGATGCACTTGCGCCGCTTGATGTGACTTTGTCTTGCCGCCTCAGCACATGCATGGCTTTGCACAGTTTCGCCTGTATGGCGTGGTGTGGAATGGCATTGACGGGGTTGACGGTCGTTGATGGATCGCATCGAGGACACGTCCTAGGATGCGAGAGAGCCGGTTATGCACAAGGAAAAAGAAAGCTGTGCATGACGATCCTTATTTGGTAATGCTGAGGAGGACGGGTCCATGTAGCGACGTGATGGATGACGAACTGTAATCAGAAAATGCCATGGGGCGACCCAACCTAGAGAGGACAAAATGGTCCATTGAAATCGAAGCGAGACATACCTTGAGACCCAGAGTCGTGGACAGGAGCCATTCAACAACGACAGAGCGAAAACGTGATCCAGATGCCGACAGTGTCGATACCAATGTCATGACGGTGTGGTGCGTTGGCAATGATGATGGCATGGCAAAGAAAGAGGTCCAAGCCAGAGGTCCAAGCCAGAAACTCGGTCAGTGACGAGGATGCGCCAATGGATATCCAAGCCTGACCAATGGTTGGGCAATGGCCTCATTCTGTGCGCCATTGTGTGTGGCTGTGTGCGAGGACTGGTAGACATTCAAAGGCTGGAACCAATACACGCCATGTGCTTCCCTCGACGATCCAAGAGGCAGCTCCGGAAGTTGCAGAGCGGGCGGCGATTGGAACACTGACGCGCAAGATACAGTAATGAGGCACATGATCCGCACCTGACAGCCGAATTGATCCTGTGACTTGACCTTATCACGATGTCATGGATTTTCTTGCATCTAGATCGTCACATGACGGGCCATTTCGAGCCCGGATCTCAAACGGTTGGTTCATTTTCAATGCGCTAACCGAATCAAGGTACCGTTTGGGCCACGCATGAACAAAGCAACCAGGAACAGAGCTGCTCGACTGTCTCAGTAGAGATGGTGCGATAACGGGAAACTATCAAAATGAGCCGACAAGTGGTCCGTCAAATGCATCTCTTCGATGGCGCAAAACGGAGCAACCTGAATCAGACTAGCCGGGACTGTAATGCTTGTCAATGGGAGCTCTGAAACCCAGCGCCACTGGTCGTTTGTCTGCAGAGCCGCCAGCCTCATGCATCGGTGTGCGGAGTATGAAGGATTGGAGTTGTAGTTGTAACTTTGTGCCCACTAAGAAAGACAAAGGAGACGATCAAGTCGCCAACCAATCACTGTGGTCAATTGCTAAGAAAAACTACCCTTCTTTGCCACCCCGGAACCTGCCTGCCCTCATGACAGGAGCCACGGGTGGGAATCACAATGGTTGACAGGGAAGGGTAAGGTAAGAACTGACGAGCTCCAGAGATCTGCCACTCGTTGACAGCAAGGAAACGGCGGCGCGGCGCAGCAGACAGTGGGTCTGACACAGAGTTGATGGAGTACAGATGCAGTGTGAATGACTGTGAGAGGGCCGCCAGTCGACTCCCTGATAAGGCCATGCATGGGGGATCTGACGCTTGCTGCCGATGTGGATGTCGGTGCGGAGCGTCCAAGAGCGGGACTTGGTGGACTGGATGAAAGACACAGCGACATGATTGCTGGCATTGCACTTTGCAATAAAAAGCAGCGGATGGTTACAGGTGCCGCAGCAATGGACTGATGCGTGCGTGCGCTGGCATTTCCATCATGGTCATGAATGGCTGGGTCCGAGGGGATGAACTGATGCGATGCAAGACGAGATGGTGTTGTCGGATGGTGGGACTGTTGGGCGGCAGATGGGTAACCGACTGACTATGACTGATGGCATGGACATAAGGGTAAGGAATTCCTCGTGCGACTTGAGACACCCAAAGTCAATCAGAGCTGGTAGACTGCCTACTAGACTGTCTGCTAGACTCAACCTGCTGTCTGTACACAATAGACGGGTGATGCGAGTATAACTTTACATTGACGCACGTTTCAGCAGTGGGAATAACAATATCGACGACACGCCCTCTACGGTTCAGCCCATGGATACATCTTGTAATTGAATCTATCTACCAGCCCTAACTATACCCAATTCCTACACCGGCAAGCCCCAGCGGAGGTTTTACTAGCACATCGCCATGTTTCCTCGCCTCAACTTAGAAACGAGATAACAAGCCCGAGGCCCAAAACACCCGACACGTGGTGGAGAGCCAGCTTCCCTGCAAGTCGCAACTCCCTGCAAACTGGCGGCTTCCCCTTCACCTGGTGGCTTGAAGCGACGTCGACCGGCGCCGAGTGCCAGTGGAGGAGGGGTTGGTGGACCCCACCCACTAATGAATTACCTGGAGAGACAGGTCTCAAGGCCTCAAGGAGTCAAAGAATGGACCAGTCGCTGGAATCCGTATCCTTGTTCCAGCACAGGGCTCCCAGCTTGCGTTCGCTGAGGACTTTGGGACTCGGATCCTGGGTCCTGGAAGTTCGGGAGCCACTACCACCCCGCGAACCCCCCCGACTATGTAGTGCTCGGCTCTCACTGACGGCCTCCCAGTCCCAGATTCCTCGACGTCTCGGCGGTCCATATCGCAACCACTTCCCGGAGAGGGACACAGGAGCTCATCCATCCTTCTCCCCGGAGTTGCAGCAGGGGAGTGGTCGCAGCCCAATCTAGCCCGTTCCCGCTCAGCTCAGCATGCGTTTTTCTGGGCTTGGTGTTGGCCCCAACAGCTGAGACTGACGTGCTGCTGCTGCTGCTGCTGCTGTAGATACCCGTAGCAATGATGCCGTTTGTCATTTGCGGTTCTGGACACACTCCCCTGTTCTCCAGGCGACCCCCTCGCCCTCCCCCGCCGCTGCAGTCCTACTTTTTGCCCCTCTGGGAAACACAACAATTCAAAGGTGGAGGGGCAAAAACCGCCCGGACCATTTTTCGTGATTTCTACCGAACCTTTCAGGACCATGGGACCCAGTTGCCATAGCCCAATTGTGCCCAGCAGTGTCCAGTCACTGGCAGTCAGTGCAAGTTGGCCCAGCGTCAGTGCCCCATCAGCGCCCCAGCGCCAATGCCCAGTCCAGTGCCAGTGTCAGTGCCCACTACCCAATGTCCACTGCATCTACGAATCATTCTTCCACGCTCACAACCTTGCCCATCTCATACTCTCACAACTCTCGTCCTCGCCTTCTCGCGCCCGCAAAGTTGCCTCTCTCTCGCGTTCGCTGCACACCCAATGTCTGCCTCATGTCCAGCGCGCATCACGAGAACGAAAATGCCGCACCCGCTGTCCCAGTGAGCTCGCCTTACAGGACTCGGACAGCGGCAGCGGTATCATCAGCCCCAGACGCAGCGGTAGAAGTGCTGGCAGAAGCACTGGCAGCACCCCGGGGCGAGGCGTCCCAAGACACCCTGGCTGCTGCCAATCCCAATGCCACTCCAAATGCCACTCCCACACACACTCCCACCTCCATCACCACAACTCTAGCCAATCCTCTCACCAACGTGCCGTCTCTACCCTCCACCTCTCCCACGTCTGCCTTCTTTGCCGGGTGTATCGAGACCCCTTCCTCTACCGACAACGTGCTCATACCCATGCCGGTTCCCGCGCCGGTCCCAGCGCCCTCGCATGTCCCCCGTGGTGATGCCAACCCTGGTGACGCCAATATAAAGCCCCGACCTGCTGGTCCGCTGCCGCGGCAGTCTGGTCCTTCGTTGCTGTCCCAGGCCTTGGCTTCAGCTCGTGGCATTCCTTCTGCATCTTCTACTACTACTATCACGACTCACCTCCCCAGTAGCCGATCGAAACAGAACCCGCCGCCCACCAACCCCACCTCGATATCTCCAACCACAACCACAACAGCCGTCACCATCGCTCCAGTTCTCCCTCCGCGATCTGACCGAGACATTATAGTCCTCCTCGCCCATTCACTACCTCAAGATGCTCCCGCCCAATGCGGCGACCGCAGGCCGCTGACAAGAGCCTCTTCGCAACCCATCGACAGGACCGCCTCCACCGCTCTCGCAACTACCGTCACCGCCATGGCCACCCTCGCCGCGCGCGAGGCCGCCAGTGTGCCCTCCTCATTTACTCATCCAAAGCTTGCCTTTCGGGACATGGTTCTCGACACACGTCACGAATTGGACATTCCTCGAGGACAACGGCACTCTACGTCTCTCGATATTGACCTTGACAGCCCCTACAGTCCTCGATCCCTTACCCAAATGACACACCTCGATGGCTTCACCCTGAACCAAGTCGATGATGTCAAGCCGCTACTGACACCTCCTGGACAAAATGATGGGACCAACGGTCATCGACCAGGCCATCGGCCAAAAGGCCCTCCCCACTGGCAAAGCACCGAGAAGAAGGAAAAGATTTGGTCCATCGGCTCTGGCTCTGGCGACGAGGAGGACGGCTTGGTGGAAAAGTCGGTCGCCGAGGCAATGGCAGGCGTCGAGCCCAGCGCGAGGAGCCGAAAGTCAAGCTACAGCCTTCGATTCTTCAAGGAAGGTCTTCCGCTGGAGGAAAAGGTCCGTCGCAAGGACTCGAGGCATCCCACCAAGGACAAGCTTACTCCCACTGTGGAGGAGGTCGGTGAATTGAAAACCCGAAACAAGAGAGAATTGTCTGTCAAGCAGACTACCGCTATCAGACTCCAGGCTGAGGATGGCGCTCTCTCGCAGCTTCCCAGCGCGCAAGTTGCACCTTTGGCCGTCCCCGAAGAACCCCATGTGCTCACCTCGTCGCCCGAGGACTGCTATTTTGCTTTGCCCGTCAATAGCACCAATGCCAAGGACGAGCCGTCGCGGTCACAGGCACCCAAGCACCAACAACCAGCTGATGGTCAGGAAGCCAAGCCCGTGGAGACACCAGGAGTGGGGCCAATCCCGGTTGTCGATGCCGAGGTCGACGGCCAAGCCCAAGTGGAGGCTCGACGGAAGTCAGGTGACAGCTCCAGTACCGAGATCGCAGGATCTCATGATGAAGCAGATGCAGACGAATCGGGCGAGGAGAAGATCTCGTCTGCCGTTTTCCTACCCCACCAGGAATTTCGGGAATCTTGTGTCCCCGTAGGCGAAAATCGTCAGGAGCGGACCCCGGCGCGGGTATCCCGAGCTCGGTCACCTTCTCAGAGTCAGCAACGCCCGTGGCTAGTCAAGGCCGACGAGCCTGAGCCCGAGGTTCAGGAAAAAGATGAATCTCCCTATGGCCTTCGGCGCTTCTCATCCCGCGAGAGCCTAGCCTCAAGGCATGACCTCGTGACCGACAGGCTGGAAGAGTGCGCCCTTATTAAAGATGACTGTGATGAAAGGAACATTGTCGTACCCAAGCCATCCCAAGCCGTGAATCAGTACGATGAACATGTCCATGAACACCAGCATCATCCCCCGGAACCCCTTGAGGCCATTGAGCTTATTCCATATAAACATCAAGTCGGTGGCCACACCACCCTCTGGCGTTTTTCTCGCAGGGCCGTCTGTAAGCAGCTCAATAACAGGGAAAACGAGTTTTACGAGACCATCGAAGCCTATCACCGTGATCTACTCCCATTTCTCCCTCGGTATGTTGCCCTCTGAGCTTCTGGGCCGAAGCAATGGTGCAGTACTCTTTCTGACATGGACTAGGTACATTGGAGTTTTGAACGTCACCTTTCAAAAACAGGCTCGACGGAAAAGCACATCCAAAAAAGACCATTCTGCCGCTGCAGAACGCAAAAAGCTGCAAGAGCAAGCAGCGACGAACCCTCAGGGGGCGGAAAAGACTGAGCGGAAGATGTCTCATGGCAGGGTCATTAGCCAGTCTTTGGCCAACGCCAACATTCCCATTCCGACGGTGACCTTTGACGACAACAAGCACATTCTTCCCCGCAACCTGCTGCAGCCGACTCCACTCGCAGAGTCGTTCCGACGCCGAAGCATCTCCACGGCCAAAGTCTCGGGCTGTGCAAAATCGGGAGTCCTAGCCCGGCCGCCCATGGAAGAGCGACCCAACAGCTGGGGCGCAACTACGGTCAACAAGCGGCTGCGCAACGAGGTGTTTAACGATGCTTTCCTCAAAGAGCCCGTGGAGATTCATCGACACCGCCGGCCGCACCAGAGGTCGATCCCAAGACCCACTTTGCAACGGCTCCTTCGATCTACCAACTCAGACCCTAGTCTGCTCAGCGGGCGCGATTCGACTTTTGGCGATGCTGATGAGCTGCATGACAACCACCCTAGAAAGCCTGCTCTTGCGTACGCTCACAGCGAGCTCGCACCCGAACTTGACTGCGTGCAGTCTGAGCCTGAGACACCCGAAACGGCCGATGTCAAGGATGTGACTGGGACAAGCGCCCCTGAGCCCGAGACCATGATAGTCAATGCCTTGACAGCTAAGAAAAAGCGGAGGTATTCGGCTGGTGGACTCCGACGGAAGCCTCAGGATGTGAGAGAGTCTAGGGGCGATCTCAAGTACTTCGAAGAAGCCGACGGCGCCGGCTACAAGGGCGATGGCGAAACCGCCCAGGTTGACTCAGATTCCCATACCACCACAAATGGTCATGGCACTCCGACAACAAATGGCGACAACACCACGACAAAAGGAGTTGAGCATGCCACGACAAACGGTGAATATGCTACGGCCAATGGTGAACATGCCACCAACGGTGATGGAATGACCAACGGCGTGGAAAACACAACCGACCCTGAGCCAGCAGACTCTGCCTATAGCTCCGCCGTCACGTCTGCGATACCAAGCCCCTCTACCGACTTCCAAAAGATTCCTCGCCCAACCAACCCAAAAGAAGCCAAGATGCAACGAGACCGTATCGAGTATTTCCTTCTCTTGGAGGATCTAACGTCTGGGATGAAAAGACCGTGCATGATGGATCTGAAGATGGGCACCCGACAGTATGGCGTAGAGGCCGCCCCGAAGAAGCAAAAGTCTCAGCGAGAGAAGTGTCGAACGACGACGTCGGCCGAGCTAGGTGTGCGAATCTGCGGCCTTCAAGTCTGGAACGTCAAGACGGAGACGTACGACTTCCAGGACAAGTACTATGGCCGGAAGCTCAAGGCGGGCAAGGAATTCCAGGGAGCGCTTCAGAGGTTTCTTTACGACGGCGTCGACTTGCACAGCGTTCTCCGCCACATCCCCGGGGTTCTGAAGAAGCTTGGCCAGCTGGAGGAAATTGTACGAGGCCTGCATGGCTACCGCTTTTACGCGGCGAGCCTACTCATGTTCTACGACGGCGACGCATCCGAGGACGCAACCGACTACGAGACAGTGTACGATTCGACGACGGACTTTGCGACTGACACGGAAGAGACGTCGCGGAAAAAGAAGAAGAATAAGCGAGACATTGATTTCAAGATTGCCGATTTTGCCAATAGCCTGACACCCCTGGACGTAATCGAGGACAAACCATGTCCTCCCCAGCACCCAGATCAACCAGATGGTGGGTTTCTCAAGGGACTTGGCAGCTTGAAAAAGTACTTTCTTCAGATCCAGCGAGACGTGAGGCAAGAGCTGGATCTCGATCCTCGCGGGCGATGCTCCACCGTTGACTATGTCGATGAGATTGACGAGGGAATGATTAGCGTGTGATTTACCTCGGGATGTTGCGGTGCGATACCACGCCTCAGAAATTCTTGGCACTGCGTTTACTGTTCCGGATTGTTTTCGTTCTGTTCCTGTTTCTTTATTTCACTTCATCGTCTTTCTATTCTTTCGGGCTATCCGGAGTTCAATGGAGCTCGTCCTTGCAGGAACGAGTGAAAAGTGCCCATCTTCGGACATGAGCGTCTCATGACATTTTGTTACTAAAAAACATACCCTGCATCGATTTAGGCGCAAGCGACGGAAGGAGACTTATCCGGATGGACTTGGAAGGAGTTTGTGTGTTTTCAAAACGTTTATTCATATCGACCTCGGCCTCGGGCAGAGCTTTGACAACAAGGAGATGATTTGTTGCTTACGGGTTTGTTTGTTAATATAAGGCGGTCGGTGGTACGGAAACAGAATGAGCTCTATTTATGACAGAGGCGGGACGGGTATCGGTTGGGGATGGCGGACCGGATCAGGAATCTAGAGTGTTAGAAAAAATGCAATTAGAAGGGACTTTGATCCTATATCAGCGTGGCGGTTCGTGAGGTTATTGCCAGAGTGATACGAGGCGAGGTGGGGATGATAATACGGCAGCGCCACTATCGGTCTGGCGACTGGGTTGTCTTGCATCCCGGTATGCATTTCAATCTGAACCTTTCCTGAACCAACATCGGAAGCGTCCAATTTTTTACCAGTCTGTTCAATTCTCCAGCCATGGGTTCAGTAATATCCACTTTCCAGGACACCATCTTTACCGTGTCGTCCGTCGTCAAGACCATCTCACACCTCAACACGCAGTTCTCCTCACTCCTCAGCCGCGCCAACAACCCGCCTGGCCTCCCTGTGCCAAACCCAACGTCTTCATATTGGCTCGATGACCCGCCGTTCCCCGCGCTGTGCGAGATCCAGGGTGAGCTGCCCGAGGAGGCGGATGTCGTCATCATTGGGAGCGGCATCGCTGGGGTGTCAGTAGCCAAGACGCTCCTCGAACTGTCTACCAAGGACGAAGCGCCGCTGAGGGTGGTGGTCTGCGAGGCGAGGCAACTATGCAGCGGCGCGACAGGGCGCAACGGCGGGCACATCAAGAGCACGCCGTACGAAGTCTTTTCCGGCTTCAAGGCCAAGCTTGGTCCTGAGCGGGCGAGCAAGCTGGTTCGGTTCCAGATGAAGCATCTGCCCACGCTGCTGGAGGTCGGGGCTACGGTGCCGGCGGGCGAGGTGCGGGAGGTGCGGACGGTGGATTTGTTTATCGAGCAAAAGGATCTCGAAAAGGCAAGGCGGGATGTTGAGGAGTTGAAGGAGTGCGTGCCGGAGGTGGTGTGCGAGGTGTGGGATGCCGAGGGTGCCAGAGAAGAAGTAAGTGTCTAGGAGGCTTGGTGTCTTGATGCTGATCCCTGCAGTTTGGTGTGAATGCCTCCATCGCTGGTGCGATATCGTACAAAGCTGGGGCTCTCTGGCCGTATCGTCTCGTCACTGGAGTGTGGGATAGCTTGCTTCAACTGTTCCCGAGCCTGACCATCATGACGCAAACGGCAGTAGAGGCCGTCGACCACACACCTTCATCCCCATATGCGTACTCGGTCAAGACAAGCCGCGGCACCGTCAAGGCCGGCCACGTCATCCACAACACCAATGCCTTTGCGCCGCAGCTCATCCCATCTCTCCGGGGCAGCCTCACGGGGGCGCTGGCCCACATGTCGGCCCAGCGTCCCGGAGACGCATTTCCGGCGTCGCATGGGCAGCTTTCGTGGTCCATTGTCTACAGCCCCGGGTTCGACTACGTGACGCAGCGTCCGGACGGCGACGACGGCGCGCCGGGCGACCTCATGGTAGGCGGGGGCTTCTTCCGCAGCCGTGAGTCGGCGCTGGACCAGATGGGCGTGTGGGACGACGCGCGGATGGACGCGCTGCCGGGCATGCACATCCGGGGCGTGATGCCGACGACGTTTGAGCCGCGGTGGGGTTCGGGCGGCGCGGTCAAGAAGGCGTGGACGGGCATACTCGGCCTGACGGGCGACGTGATGCCCCTCGTCGGTCGAGTCCCGGGGTCCGCCCCGCAGTCCGGGTCCGGGGAGTGGGTCGCCGCCGGCTTCAATGGCGAGGGCATGGTGTGGGCGTGGCTTTCGGGCACGGCTTTGGCCGTCATGGTGCTGGGTAAGGAGGGCGAGGAGCTGGAGAAGGGGGTTGGGCGGCCTGGAGGGAAACTGGCCGAGTGGTTTCCGCAGGAGCTGAAGGTGGATGGAGGGCGGTTGAGGAGGGCCAGATTACAGAACTTGGCTGATGCTGCCTGATTGTATATTTCCGAGGATATTAACTTGGAGTTTACCGGTAACATAGGGCACGCCCCTTACTCAGATGGTAGCATGACAAGCGTCGTTGGCAGCTGTCAACACTCCTCGCCAGCTGGCAGCCCGTTACTGAAGGCGGCCGCTACTCACTTCTGGTCACCTAAACAATGACCGCGTCACCTTACTCTCCATTTATCCCACTCAACTCTTGGGCCATATTTTGAATTCCTTTCTCTTCGTCACCCTTTTTCATCATCGCCTCTTCGCTTGAACATCGTCAGACATTCACGTCAGTACTACCATGGCTGCCGGAGACGACATTGACATGTGGCGCACCCGCGTGCCTAGCCGCCTTGACCGAAAAGACCCATTCGAGGGTGACGGCTTTGAGTCTCGCCCTGCAACCCGTCTGGTCAGTTGCCTTACCCTGTGCTTGGCTGCATCCTGCTAACAACTCCTTTCACAGACCTTTCACGAACCAGAAGCGCCAGTTCATCGTCCATCCACCCGCCTCAGCTTCCTTCGCTCTGCTACGCCGCTGTTTCGACGTTCGTCTTCGCGCTCACAAAGACCCCCTTCACCCTTCGTCAGCCATCAACCTATGCCTGAGAAAAAGGGTCTACTGGGGCTCTTTTCTCGTAAACGGAAGCGCGAGCTGTCCCCCCGCCTTCGCCTATTCCCCTGCTTCAATACCATATGAACTTTCTCTTTGTCGGGGCCCACGGCTCAGGACAGACATCTTTGTTATTGTGAGAACGTCAATGCCGCTGTGGTCGCTTAGCTAACGTTTGAAGCCGTGCTCGCTATGGATACTTTCCAGACGTAAGTTATCTAGAACCCCATGAAGCGCAAACACCAATAACTTCGCAGACCCGTGCTTTCTCTCGACCGCTCTATGAGACATATACCACGAGCCTCACCTTTGAAGACAGGATTGTTCAGGCCGAGATGTAGGACACCTCGGGCACACCAGATCTCAACACTGTAAAACGCTGCGCTTTCATGAAATTCGATGCCATCTTTTTGTGCTTTGACATCTCGGACAAGGTTTCCCTGTACACCATTGAACAATGGGTGAGTTTGCTATCCTCTTGTGGTATCAAAGCTAATGGCGGCAGTGGCAACACACATCTAGCAACGGATTCAGTCCACAGGGGGGGTTCGATCCCCCGGTGTTCCTCTTGGGCTTGAAGAAAGACCTTCGCGACCAGTGCTTTTTGGAGGATCACCGAAACGAGCGCAACCGTAACGTTCCTGCGGTGTCGGCCAACCCGTCCTGTTGCGTCTGCGCAGGAGAGGTAATATCACCACGGCATGTTCCAGTGTGGGTCAGCTAACAATATTAGGCCATGTTTCACGCGGACCGACTTGGGGATGTAAAGTATCTTGAATGCTCTGCTGCAACGGGTGAGGGTATGGAAGAGGTGCTCAACGAAGCAGTATGGGAGGCATGGGACCAAAAGGAGTGGCGAGAGATGTTCGACAATGCCAATGAGTCTGAGATTCAGGTTCAGGATCGGAAAGAGAGGTTTCAGCGTATGAGAAAGGCCAGCACAGGGTTAGGACGATTACTTTCTTCGATCCGCTCAAAGCGAGTTGCGGAGGTCTGACAGACTTAACATCGTATCGCTAAACCGTCTATGGAGGTGGACTTGAGAGAAAATGTACAACGATCTAGTTTGCTTGTTTATTGAAACTGAACTCGTTTACCGTGAATTCAGTGAGATGCGTAGACTGATATAAAGCCAAGCTGGTCATTGTGTTTTAATTGTAGAAATATTAAACTGGAATTCAGACCTAGGGTACCTACCTACCTACCTACCTAGGTACCTAGGTAAGCAGTCGGCACAGGGTCAGTCTTCAATGCGTGACTCTGTGGTCCGTGCTCAGCGCTCTTTCGCCTCGCAACAACGCCCCATGTTCACTTCTTTCCATACCACGATTCCATCGTATCTCAACTGGACAATGCGCATTCACTAAATGCCTGGAATATTGCTATGCTGATTACATGAAGACAATGTACTTGCCATTCCTTGGTGTTCTTGAGCTTCTTCTGACCTGCACCGCGCAGTGAATGAACACTTGTCCTGGGGATATAGTCGTCCATCCACAATCGGCATTCCCGACGTTTGATAGAAACCTATGCAGATGTCGAAAACCCAACCTGGTGCTGGGTTGGCCATTTTGGTCAAGCCTTTGATCAGCGCAATCGCCATAGGGACATTCTCAGTGCTGGCATTTCCAACTTGGACTGCTCTCATCTCAACCTATCTCCTTTTGCTCATCGGTCTCTGCATCTTCATGACGGTAAGTTGGCTGGACAATAGGACAAGCACCTGCTGACAGTCGTAGACACGCCAGATTGAACTCGTTAGACGTCGTGCCGAGCCTGCAACTAAACAGGGACGCCGCGACGATACTCTGGACTACTTTCTATTTGTCCTCGGTTCTGGTGGCCACACCAAGGAAATGCTCATGATGATGGACGACGGCTACTGCGGGTTCCAAAACGCCCACCGCCGCTACCTCGTCTCTAGTGGGGACCGCATGTCCAACCATCACCTCGAAGAATACGAAACCGGTCTTGTTGCGCTGTGCAAGGCCAAAGACCTGGATCCCGGCACCTTTGACCTGTCCGTCGTCACCCGCGCACGCAATGTCCACCAGTCGATTTGGTCTACGCCCTTGACGGGCCTGCTCAGTATTCTTGACATCTTTCTCGTGCTCTTGACACCGCCGGACAATCGCATCGGAGCAGAGCTTCGCTATCCAACGCAAATCTTCTCCAACGGGCCTGCTACGGGCTTCTTCGTTGCCTTGGCTGTCCACCTGCTCAAGGTCTTTTACATTGTGCCCGAGAATGCCATGTCATTCATCTACATTGAATCCTGGGCGCGCATTTCTACCCTCAGCTTGACAGGAAAGCTCCTACACCACACGGGCCTGGCCGATATCTTCATGGTGCAACACCCAGAGGTGGCAGCCAAGTACAAGGTTGTCAATGGTGGCGAGATGGTCTTCAACTCGCGGCAGCCATAGAAAACGGGATGGATAATGGCTGTTTGGTACATGGATAGATTTTACAGAGTGTATACATGGGGCTCTTCCCTCTAAATGCAAGCTCATCTCTTCTCGGCGACGGGGGCCTCTGTCGCTGGCTCCGTTTCCACGTCGGCGTCGTCGTCTTCTTCGCCAAAGGTCTCGACCTCAGAGTTGCGTAGCCCTTCCATCCTCTCCGTCTCCTTGCCGGCCCAGATCTTCCAGTTCTCAAACTCGCGGTCCTCGAGATGGTGGCCTACGTCGATGCGGGTCTTGCCAAAGTAGGCGCCGACGTGGCGGGCCTCCTCGACGGCAACGCGCTTCTCAATCTGCTCCTCTTGTCGAAGGCGGTAGAACTCGCGGCGGGTCTGGTCGTAGGCGCTGCGCATAGGCATCTTTTCGTTGCTCATTAGCCACATCTGGCGTTGCACGACGCTGTGACTAGGTTAGCTGCTGGCATGATCCTACACCCCAAGTGCCTTGCCTTTCTCCCGTCAGGGGAATACCCGGTTGTTGCAGACCCCTACTCCAGTCGCATCGCTGGTAGTCCTTTCCGTCTAGCTCGAGAATGACACGAGGCCTGGCAAGCTCCCACGGGTGGTCTGTGTAAAAGGTGTTTCGCAGACCGTCCTCGAGGTATAGTAGCTGTTGCGGGCGGAAGAGATTTTTGGGCTTCTTTGCTTTATGACTGCCCCCCGAGCGATGAGCGGGTACGGTTCGGATGAGGGTCTCGGCGGGAGGGACGGAGGTCATGATGTTGTACCATGGCGGGGGGTTCGATGCTGAGCTTCCGAGGATTCGGTGGTTGAGCTCCTCGGTGACGGCCTGGTAGACCTTGGCAGGTCTGATCTGTCGCCCACCCATGGCCAATGTCCTGGGTCTGTCAGCGAGGCGACAGTGCGATAATTGGCTGCCGACGTACTGCTCAATTGGCGCTGTGAGGATACTGACACAGCTGATCGCGATCGACTTGTGGTGTTGCAGTGGAAATTTTGGCCGTCGGCGAATCGTAAGGCCGGCCGGGAAGCGGGAGCGGGATCGCGGAGCTTGGCGTGGATGCTCCCCGGTCGTAAAAATCCATTTCGAGAGTCCCACCATGAGCGTCCAGCGTCAAGCCTCACACTCGCGCAAACCAGCTCCCACGTCTCTCCCAACTCCTTCTCTGGTGCAATCTTGCAACAGCCGCGACACAGCGTTGTGACGGGGCTTTGCACCATGAGGACGAGCCCATGAAAATTTCCAGTCGAGTGGAAAGCTCCGTCTGTGCGGTGCTCGCGATTCGACCGTCGGCCGGCTTTGCAGCCACGAATGCGAGGAGTCTCTGCACGGTGAGGAATGTCGCCAAGGAGACGCAAAAGACCAGGCCGAGGGCGGATTCATCTTGCCCCAGGAGCTCGCAATGGCTTCTTTCGACCTTCATACCGACAATCGATGCCCGCCGGGCTATCCCACTTCAACGACGTCCACATGCCTCGAGCACCTATAGCACCGCAGCCGCCGCGAAACCTCCGTCCTCCCCGAACCCTTCGCCGATGCACACTCCGGAGCATCTCATGTCCTTGGTCCGCCAGGAGGATACTGTCACTGCCGATGAGCACCTTGAGTTTTACCGGGATCCGTACCTCCGGGGTTATGCCCATTCAGATGGGCCTGAGCTCCAAGTGTCGGACAAGAAGCAGGACGTTAAATATCCGACCAAGGACGAAACTTTCAAGACTGATGAAAGGACAAAATCATTGGTTGCCAGGTTGTGCATCGCCATTTCTATGAGGCTTCGACATCCGAACCGGCCAAATCTGGATCAGATATACCAACTCTACATGCAATTGCCCGATTTGAGGATGCTGCACCTCACGTGGTACTGGCGAGACAGGTTGCTCAAGGTCATGGGGATGCCTCCAAAGCGCAATTCCGAATCCATGCTCCGGTACTTTGCGCTGCTTGCCGATGTCAAAGATGCGGGATTGACCCTCCGACGGACCCATTGGAACTTTGCCTTGGCCTTTGCCACAAAGTACTCGGCCCGCGTAACATCCGCCGAGATGGAGTCGGCGCTGCGGATTTGGAGGGAAATGGAACGAGTAGCCAAGATCAAGGGCAACGAGGTTACGTTTAATGTGCTGTTTGACGTCGCGTCCAAGGCCGGCAACTTTACGCTGGCCGACATGATTTATAAAGAGATGGAGAATCGAGGAATCCCCTTCAACCGGTACCACCACGTCAGCCTGATATACTACTTTGGACTAAAGTTGGATTCCTTGGGGTTACGGGCCGCCTACAGGGACCTGGTCTTCGCGGGAGAGCTGGTAGACACGGTTGTTCTCAACTGTGTGATATCAGGCCTTCTTAGGTGCGGCGAGGAGTCCGCAGCCGAGGAGACGTACGAACGGATGAAGAATGGCCAGCCCGCGGCAGCCTCGATGCCAGAGAGAAACTACATGATGGGCCGAGTCATTACCAAGGTGCTGATGATGTTTACGAGAATCGGAAAGGACCACCCAGACCTGCAATCGTCGTTTCAGAAAAACATTGAGCTGGCACCAGATGTACACACGTACAAGCTATTTGTCGAGCACTATGCCATTCGCGTAGGCGATTTGGCCAAGGTGGCTCAATATCTTGACGAGTTGAAGTTCTTCAAGATGACCATCCACCCGACAATCTTCCTGGCGCTGTTCAAAGGCTTTTACCTCCATGGGGGTTTTTCGACTTCGGAGTGGAGCGAGCAACGACTACAGGGAGTCTTACAGGCGCTGTATCAGGCAAAGGACGAGAGGCCCGGCAGTTTTCGAATTGACCGGTGGGTTGTCATCTGGGCCTTGCGAGCTGTAAAGCAGTGCGCCTCCAACGAGGTTGTTCTCAGTACATTCGACGCCATGGCCGCACGCTGGGATATTCCGCCCGATCGAGATCCTTATATGCATTCCCTACTGGAAAACATTACCAGCGGCAGGGACATGATGTCAGCCGAGGGAAAATGGGAGGGTCCGTCCTACAGGAGAAGTAAAAAAGATGGGAGTCCGTTATGATGTAAAACACTTGTACCAATTGTACAGTACGCAAGATAGACGAATAATGCCTGGATGCATCAGATCATCCTGAATACACACTGTGTATACATCACATCTCTCTTCATCTCGTACACAATTGCGTCATCGAGTCACTGGGAATTATAGATAAAGCATCCAAGGTGTCTATTGGAGTATGTACGCAGCAATCCACCACCGCTCCAGGATCTGTCAATTGACAAGCGCCAGACCAAACCCGCGGACGGGGAATTTACTGGGGCTTGTAGGTCTGCCAGACTGAACAGCAGGTTAGTATTTGCCTCGTATCGGGGAGCATCATTGCTCGACGGAAAGCACGCACCGGAGATGCCAAAGGGAGCGAAGAAGCCAGCGGCGGCAAAGGTCCAGAAGCCAAGAGGGAACCACTTGCTGCGGGGGTTGAAGGGGATGTTGCTGTAGGCGCCCTCGGGGTAGTGGTAAGGCGAGGACAGGCGGGCGCGGGTGGTGTGGAAGCCTCGGCGGGCGACCAGCGCGGTGGTGGTGCGGGTAGCGGCGCGGGACAGCATCTGGAGGGTCAATTAGGTCTATTCGACGGAGACGATGCTCAATGGAGCTGCAGCGGGTTGCGGACGCACCTTGAACGCGGTGAAGTGGCGATTGGGATGCGACAGAGTGAGCTTGCAGAGGCAACTTCTTGGTGGAATCCGAGGCCGAGATGGTGGTCTGAGGTCGAAAGGAAAACGCCCGGCACACCAGTCACGTGATCAAGTGACTAATCTGATTACACCTGATTTGGTTGGGTCGTACGTCACGTCGGCAGGAACCGCGGCCTTCTGTAAAGAGTTGAACACGGCTTTCAGTGGGACCAAAACTTACTCAGCTCACCGCCCGCAGCTCCGTTGCTGGGTATTTTTTTCTGCCGCCCAGCCCACTTCTTTCAACTTTTTAGCAGATAGGCCGCATGCCCACGCAATTGGAGTTGCGATCGAGATCTTCTGGTCTTTGTTGTGTACACCAAAGTTGAGTTTGCGTGTTAGATTGCAGCGACGAGAGCTGCTTCACGCTAGATCCGATTCCACTTGTTCCCTTCCCTCCATCTTTATTTCGTTCCAACTTGGTTCCAAATTGCTTCAAACAGACTTGCGATCGAACAGGTCCTTGGACCACCACCGCCGCCATGGATGACATGTTCGATGTGTTCGAGGGCAAGGTGGATGCCCCTAGCGCCAGCGAAGACGAGCGAGCGCCCCGACAGAGCCGGAAACGCGACAAAACCAATAAGAGAAAGGCCGACGAGGTGATTCAAAACAACGGCAACAAGCAGGAGGATGTCGAGATGGACGACGCTGCTGAGGCTTCAGCAGAAGACACGTCCGAAGACGACGAGTCCGATGATCCCACCCAGCAAGACAAGAAGCGGAGGAAGAAGGAGGACGGTGATCCCGTCATGACCGATACGTTCCAGACGGCCGAGTCGAGAGAAGTCGCGGGCGCCGCAACCTTTGTACCACAGGATTCCTCTCTGGTCTTGTCGCATAACATTCAGCATCAAGTTGCCCTGCCTCCGGACCTGGATTACGAATACGTGCCCCTCTCAGAGCATAAGCCGCCCAAGGAGCCGGCGAGGGAGTATGGCTTCAAGCTAGATCCCTTCCAGAGCCTGTCGGTAGCATCCATCGAGCGCGACGAGAGCGTGCTCGTGTCTGCGCACACTTCTGCTGGAAAGACTGTCGTCGCCGAGTACGCCATCGCGCAATGTCTCAAGCGCAACCAGAGGGTCATCTACACGAGTCCGATCAAAGCCCTGAGCAACCAAAAGTACCGAGATTTCGAGTCCCTCTTTGGCGATGTCGGCTTGATGACTGGCGACGTCACCATCAACCCTACTGCCAGTTGCCTGGTTATGACGACGGAAATCCTGCGATCCATGTTGTACCGCGGTTCCGAGATTATGCGCGAAGTGGCTTGGGTCATCTTTGACGAGATTCACTACATGCGTGACAAGATCCGAGGTGTCGTCTGGGAGGAGACCATTATTATGCTTCCCGACAAGGTCCGCTACGTCTTCCTGTCGGCCACCATTCCCAACGCCTTCCAGTTTGCCGAGTGGATCGCCAAGATCCATCACCAGGCCTGTCACGTTGTGTACACTGATTTCCGACCCACGCCATTGCAAAACTACTTTTTCCCCTCAGGCGGCACCGGAGCGCGACTGGTTGTGGACGAAAAGAGCAACTTTCACGAGCAAAACTTCAACATTGTCATGAAAGAAGTGGAGGAAAAGAAGGGCGCCGACCCTGCAGACGCAAACGCCCGCATGAAAGGAAGGGGCAAGAACAAAAAGACCAATAAGGGTGGTAGTGCGGACAGCGGCTCGGATATTCACAAGATTATTCGAATGACGATCAAGAAGAAATTCAACCCCGTCATTGTCTTCAACTTTAGCAAGCGAGAATGCGAAGAGATGGCCCTCGCCATTTCCAGCCTCAGTTTCAACGACGACTCGGAAAAGGCCATGGTTCGCCGGGTCTTTAGCAGCGCCATCGAGAGCTTGGCGGAGCAGGATCGCGATCTTCCCCAAATTGTGCATCTCCTCCCCCTGTTGGAGAGGGGCATCGGTGTGCATCATTCAGGTCTGCTGCCCATTCTCAAGGAGACGATTGAGATTTTGTTCCAAGAGTCTCTCATCAAGGTCCTGTTTGCGACCGAAACCTTTTCCATTGGTCTAAACATGCCTGCCAAGACCGTCGTCTTTACGCAGGTGACCAAGTGGGATGGTATCAAGAGGCGGCCGTTGACCTCATCCGAGTACATTCAGATGGCTGGCCGAGCTGGTCGTCGTGGACTGGATGCCCGAGGTATTGTCATCATGATGATTGACGACAAGCTGGAGCCTGAGACTGCCAAGGAAATTGTCACTGGCCAACAAGACCGCCTCAACTCTGCCTTTTACCTGGGATACAACATGATTTTGAATTTGCTCAGAATCGAAGCAATCTCGCCAGAGTATATGCTGGAGAGGTGTTTCCACCAATTCCAAAACGCCTCTAGTGTTCCCTCTTTGGAAAAGGATCTCATGTCTCTCCAGCAAAAACGAGACTCCATGACGATCCCCGACGAGTCGACCGTCAAGGACTACTATCAGATTCGACAGCAGCTGAACACGTATACCAACGACATGCGAGCGGTTATCCAGCACCCCAACTACTGTATATCGTACTTGCAACCTGGCAGACTGGTCCAGATCTTTAACCCCAAGGAGTCGACCGAGACTGTCGGTGGCGGGGTCGACTTTGGCTGGGGTGTCCTTGTTGACCGCAAAGCACGTCGCGCGCCAAAGCTTGGAGAGCCCGAACACATCCCACAGGAGTCGCACATTGTCGACGTCTTACTCCCCATCTCCAAGTCGAGTGCTGATTTCGCCCCTGGGCAGCCCGCTGCCGAGATGCCCCCCGGCCTGAAGCCGTCTGCCGATGGAGACGATGTAATCTACGTCGTGGTTCCCTGCCTGCTGACCTGCGTCAAGGCTATCAGCCAGATTAGACTATTTCTGCCCAAGGAGGGCCTCAAGTCAGAGCAAGATCGAGATCAACTCAGAAAGTCTCTGGCCGAGGTCAAGCGTCGCTTCCCCGATGGATTGCCTATTCTGGATCCCCTGGAGAATATGGACATTACCGACGACTCGTTCAAGAAGCTTCTTCGCAAGATTGAGGTTCTCGAGTCGAGGCTTCTGGCCAACCCTCTGCATCTGTCTCCCCTCCTGCCGTCGCTTTGGGACCAATACCATGCCAAGGTTAAGCTCGCGGAGACGGTCAAGGAAAAGAAAAAGGCCATCAATAAGGCTCACAGCATCGCCCAGATGGACGAGCTCAAGTCGCGTAAGCGTGTTCTTCGCCGACTTGGATTTATCAACGATGGCGAGGTTGTCCAGCTCAAGGCTCGTGTTGCCTGTGAGATTTCGTCAACAGAAGGCCACGAGCTTCTCCTATCCGAGCTGCTCTTTGACCGATTCTTCAACGAGCTGACACCCGAGACATGCGCCGCTGTCCTTAGCTGCTTCATCTTTGACGAAAAGGTGGAGACGCAGGCGCTCAAGGAAGACCTCCAAAAGCCGTTCCGCGAGGTGCAGGCCAAGGCGAGAATCATTGCCAAGGTCAGCCAGGAGTGCAAGCTCGATGTCAACGAGGAAGAGTATGTGCAGAAGCTTAAGTGGCAGCTGATGGAGACGGTCTATGCGTGGGCACAGGGACGCCCGTTTATCGAGATTTGGTATGTTTAACCGTCACCTTTGATCGACTGCGCTAACCTGCATAGCAAAATGACAAAAACTTACGAAGGCTCACTGATCCGTCTGTTCCGCCGACTGGAAGAGTTGCTTCGACAGATGGCCGAGGCCGCCAAAGTCATGGGCAACGAAGACTTGACCAAAAAGTTTGAAGAGTCTCTGTCCAAGATTCGCAGAGACATTGTCGCTGCTCAGAGTTTGTACTTGTAAGCTGGATGTAGTCGAGGTGTCGGTAATTACAAAAGAATTGGCATGGCTGGTTAGGTACTGCTTATATATCATCCAGACTAGGGAGTTCTGGCGCGTGGAGATGATGTTTGAATTGTACCCCGAGGCTTGAGACGGTAGTCGGGAGTTTCCCAATGGAATCTATGAAAGCCCTTGATATCCCTTTAGAGCCCCGTCCCTCAAAGCTCCCGTGTAAACGCCAGACGCCATTCTACCCATGTCAGTTACAAGCCAATAAGTATGGCATCACGTCCGATCACCCGATATTCCCATAATGAAACCAATGCTCAAGCTAAAGACGACGCCAAAACCCACGAATATCTGCCAGCGCTTAGACCAGATACCCTCTTCACGTAATAGCCAGGTCAAGCTGCCAAGGGGAAAGAAGAAGCCAACCAGCATGGCGCGAAAGAGAATGTCCAACACAGAAGCCATGCCAGTGTATTCATCTTCAAGGGGGTTCGATTCTGTAGGGATGCCACTGGCATTGTTGTCGATCCAGGAGTCTTCAAGGTTGCGCAGGGTATCAGGCGAGGGCATGGAATCTGGGGTGAAGCGTGCGGTATGGATGGATGCGAACTGAGTGCGTAGAGTTGAAATCTCAGAGGCGGTAAAACCAGACTGAAGGAGTCTGTCGAAGCCTCTCGGACGAGGTCTTGTTGATGTGGTGGGTTTGGAACCTTCAGCCTGGGACGTCTCAGGAGGTTTATCGGCAGCAGCCTCTTCCAGCGCGAGCTCCTCGTCGGTCAGCTCATCGCCGATGGAGCAATTCACGTAGACGCGCGCAATCGGCGGGCCATCCACGGCCTTGCCCTTGCCCTTAGGATCATCTGATGGCAAGGGAGGCGGAGGCGGGGGAGGCTTGAGGACGGAGCTGAGGGCCGAGGCATCGGGGAGGAGGCGGCCTTGGTGGATGAGGCGCAAGCGAAAACGAGAGTTGAGACGGGAGCGCAAAAGGCGCTTGAGAGCGAGAACGGTAGTAGTCGGCGGCGAAGGGATTTCGAGGTTGAGATCGGGCTGCGACGTGGAGAAGCGGATGGTGATGTGGAGGGGACGGACGGAGGGGCGCGAGGGCGATGGTCGGGACGTCATAGCCGGGGCATTTTGGGGGGTTCTCTATGGGTATTCTCTGCGGCGTGGGAGCGATGAGGTTGTAAGAGAAATGGTGCCAGGAGAGTTGTGTAGAAGTGCAGAAGTGCAGAAGTGTAGAAGTGTAGTTGTGAAGATGTGTCAAAAATAAGAATGCCACTATCCTAACCCCAAGGATTATTTGAGTCTCAATCCGGCGTCCGCAGCTGGTGACGTGACTTCCACATGTCCAGCTCCAGGGACTTACAGGGGGCTTTAGGGGATGACAGCGCGTTCCAGCACCGGCCGACCCCGCCAAGGTGGCCGGTGTGGGGCGCCCCCGGCACGGTCACTGCCGCATTTATTATGCTGCGACCGCCCGGCAGAATCTCCATCTCCAGAATCTTGCACAACGCACTTCATCTTCGACCAGTCTCCATCCAGAGTGTTTTCGACTGGCGTTGACGCGTCTATCTGTCATCGTATTCTTTGTCTTTCTGATGATGAAGGAATCATGCCGCGACTCCGAGGGACGAGATATCTGACCTGCTTCTACTGTGGCAAGCGGTCCAACACCAAGTTCGATGGCATCACCCGGGACTTTCTTTGTTTGTACTGCGATGCAACAAACTATCTAGACGAGGTGAGTGCCTGTGGCGTGCCTGAAAAGTGCTAGGACTAGCTGACACGGTGATAGAACGGAGATATTACTGATCCTCCTGTGGCGACCGAACGCGAAGCGCCTGCGACTCTCTACGCCGACCCACGACCATCTTCTCCAGACCCATCTCAAGATAGCATATTCTGTGCCACATGTCTCAAGAACCAGCGACTCTTTACATCATCTCTTGCGCAGTACCTGCCTGAGGACCCGTCACACCCCGACTATGCCGAGCTCGAACGCAACTACTACCGCTTCCGCAAGGGCCTCGAGGAGCGCTATCCCCAGGTCTGCGATGAGTGCGCCGAACGAGTGGACGGCCGGATCGCCCAGGCAGGGTACACAGCCAAGACGGATCACCTGCGAAGGATGATGGAGAAGAGCCGGGGGAGAAGAGACGTACCTGGAAAAGTGACGGCTCTAGACTGGGCCAATATCCTGGGAAGGGGGCTCTGGTGGGCGGGACTCGTCGTTCAGATGCTGTGGCATGCAAAGGCCGTGTCCGCCGCCTTGGGCCACCGGGACGAAGGCATGTACGATCCAGATGACATGAGTTGGCCGACGCTGGCGACAATTTGTCTGGCCTGGGTCGTTGCATTTCTCCCTCCAGCCGACACTCTGATCAACTTGGCCGTCCTGGCGAACGTCCTGTCCGTATGGTGGAACCCCAAGTTTGTGCAATTCAGTCGCGGCTTCACTCGACACCTATTGGGCTTTACACAGTGGTACTCTTTTCAGGGTCTCATCATCTTTTTCCGATTACTTTTCCGCCGGGTGCTCGAGTTGGACGGCGGCAAGGCCCAGTCAAGGGGGGCTCAACTGAGTGCCCATCTAGGCATGGCCGTTGTCATGAATCTGGTATGTTCTCCGGAGTGATGCTTGAAACGTACTGACAAAACAGATATACACCCTGGCCAGGAGATCGATTCGAGTTGACACGACACCGTTATTTGGAACCTACAGCACAACCGTGTCTCCTAGACCTAGGAAGACACTAGCGAAGAAGAGGGAAGAACCAAAGTCGCTGTCAGAGCTCTTAAACGAGGCACTTGACTCGCCAACCGCAACACCTCCGAGAGATACGCTGGGTCGTCCACCCGTCAACTCCCTCCCACCTCCGTACCCTCCTAGCAATCCCATTCGACCACGAAGCACGCTTGACCAATTTGGCACCTTGGGCATTTCGGGTGCCCCCCTGCGAACGGAGCCTCCCTTGCAGACGGAGCAGGTGCAGTACTCTGATGAAATGGACTGGACTCCCACCCAAGCCCAGTCTTCCCCTCATCGCGCCTTTCGGGACGATTTATTTGCACCAACTCGGGCCTTTGGAGCGGCGCCTGTAGCCCCCGAAGGCAACCCTTTTTGGTACAAGGTCCCTGCCGCACCAACAAATCCAGCACAGCGCATGCGGAACCCCGTTGCCCCTGTGTTGAGGAGCAAACCAGCCGAGGAGGAGAGTGTCTTTTTCCGAGCCAACGACAAGTCAAAGACGCAGACAGAAAAGGCGGATGCGGCGAGCGTCGCGTTCAAGCCACCGAGTTTCTTTGCGCCAGCAGCCGAAAATGACGAAGCTAGCTCGTTGGCTGACCTACTGGGCCAGAGCTTCAGTCTGGGCCAGGAGAACCCACAGCCCGTCTCTACCAGAATCCCAAAGTACACATCTGTAAACCGCCGGACGGACATGCAAATCCAAAGTCCCCTTGGAGTGGAATTGATCATTATAGCATGTCTGCTGGTGCTGTGGCTGGGAACTGTCCTCATGCCTTTTCCCTTTCGGAGGGAACTGCAGCTGGCGGCTCTCTCAGCAGCTGGAACAATTGCTCTCCGCGTCACAGGCGAAACAAGCCATGAAACAAGGGAAGAGGAGGCACCCAGCGTATCGATATATGTGGGGTCCGTGTTGAGCGTGATTGAACTCGCGGCTGTCTGCTGGCTCGGATGGGAGGTATGGAAGGGCGAGGTTGATACAAGCAAGTACGGCATCGGCGTGTTGGTAGCCATGTTGGGACATCAGCTTTGGAATAACCTCATCTGAGTGCCCTGGATAGAGGTAGGGCTTAAGGGAGGGGGACTTAGAAGGCACATGTTTTGAACGTACAAGACTGGCGTTGAGGTTGCATATACGGCGTTATTGGGTGTTCTGGGTATCCGGAGCTTCATCTTGTCGTGTGACACACACACGCATAGGACAAGGTGTATGTATCAATTCCACCACAATACATGTCTGGCGAGCATCCCGTAACCAAGTGGAGATTGGTTCTGTTACCCATGGCTTTGTCGATGGGTTTGCATACCAGGCCAGGTTATTCAGCACACGGGTGTTTAGCACATGAGATTTACTTGGATTTGTTTATTCATTACTCTCAGCTGGGGCTCTCTGCCCGCGGATATGTCGTGTACACTTTTCGTCTCAGTCCAAAACTTAACCCTCGAAAGGCGTCTCGTAAGGACGCTCCGCCTGGGGTGTGATACGAGCCAGATGCCTTCGCTGACCTGACTTCCAGTCAACAATGGCGGTGTGCTGGACGACTCGGTTATCCCAGACAACGACAGTGCCCTCTTGCCACTTGACGCGAGCGTGAAAGTCGGCGCCCCAAGCAATGTGCTCATAGAGGAAGTTGAGGATGGCGTCGGACTCTTCCTTTTTGAGGCCAACGATATCACGGGTAACTGAAAGGTGTTAGTAATTGGAGCAACAGCTGGGCGAACGGGTATCTGGGAAATGGCTTACACTGAGGGTTGATGAAGAGAGCCTTTTCACCAGTAACAGGATGCGTTCGCACAATGGGATGCTCGGTGAGGGTGGGCTCTCGTCGCTTGACGCTTCCCTTTTTCACGCTGGCATTAATTTGCTCGATGCCCGAGTGAGTAGCCTTGAGGCCGTGCAGGATACGCTGGAACGAGGGCGACAGGCGCTCGTAGGCTTCGGCGGTGTTGGCAAAGAGTGTGTCGCCGCCCGTCTCTGGGTTGTCGAGGATGTACAGAAAGGTGGTACCGGGCGGCTGCTCCTCGTAAGTGACGTCGGAGTGCCAGGCGACAGAGCTGACGCGCGTCTTGAAGAAGGTCTCGTGCGACCGGTCGCCGGCGCCGCGGTGGACCAGGTGGATCTCCGGGTGCCCGGCCGGCGACCCGGACGTCGGGTGGATGTGGTGCCGGCCAAAGGACCCGCCGAATGCGAGGGCTTCCGGGATGGGCAGGTCGGCAAAGTCTTGGTTGCGGAAGGCGACGACCTTGCGCTCGGCCACGTATCGTGCGAGCTCGTCCTTGCCGGCCTCGCTGAGCTGCGAGAGCTGCACACCCTCGATCTCGGTGCCGATGGTCGGCGTCAGGTGGCTGACCTTTGCGTCCTTGGTCAGGATGTTGGGAAAGGTTGTGTCGGCGTCCTGCCCGCGGTCGCGGTGCTCAAAGGGCTGCAGGGGAGGGTAGGTCTGGTCCTTGTTCCATGTTGGGAGATAGTGAGGATACTAGATGGAGTTGTTAGTGTCTAGATCTAGAACGCTAGGCCGGCGTTGTAGATAAACTAACCTTGGCCGCGGCATGCTCGTCGCTGCCCGTCTCCTCTAGGTCCTTGGAATAGGCAACTGGCGAAAGCTCCTTGTAGGCGCTCTCGACACCACCAGGATACAGCTTCAGCTTGGAGGTGTCGGCGGCCAGGTTGGCGACGGTCTCGGTTGCAGAGGGAGCCATGGCGAAAGGGTCTAGATTCTATTAGGGAGGGGACTGATAAGGATGCAGGTGCCTCATTCACCCTCGTGCACCCATCGAGTGCCAGAGAGGCTTATATATTCGCCATTGTGGCTATATACGCCATTCTGACCATCTCGGGCGTCGGCATCGAGATGTCACAAATGGACGCCCAACAGTCAACAATCCAGCGCGGGGAAGCATCAGATTGCCGATGAATGCGCGCACCGGCGGGATACTGGCGAATCTCGGGGCTTCGATTCGTCTTGATTGCTTCATAAAAAGCAATGCCTTTGCCATGTGCCGGTGGGTTCGGGAACGGATGGGGATTGCGCAAGTGCGGTGTCTATTGCGTTGGCCTTGGACTGCTGATCATGACGGGTTCGACATTGGCAGCCAAATCACGCAATAGCTGTTGGTCCCGTGGAGAGTGCGACGTAAGGATGCAACTCGATATGATGACGGCGCAGCAAAGTGGACCTGATACGGATTGCGCCATCAACAGTCGTGAGTCGTGCTTGAGGAGATGGAGCGAGTGTCGCAATCTCCAGGGCCGAGTCACGCAATGGACTATCTATGCAACGTCGACGTCAAAGCATATCGGCAGTCGGAGGGAGGCGAGGATAGCTTGGCGATGAGAGATGAGATTGTATCGGAAAGCGGTTGTATTTTGCTCGAATTTTGTCAAGTCTGTAGTGTTGAGGGTGAAGCTGGGGTTTTGACTTACACGCTGGGTCTCATCTCATAGTCCCCAGATCCGATATCAACCAGATTCAGCAACCGGATTTGACTGCTTCTCCTCCTCCTCCTCCTCCTCCTCCTCCTTCTTCTTCTTCTGCTTCTCATCAACCCCATCACGGCCCAATAAACTCCACCACCTTAACACACAAGCATAAACCATCCCGTCGGGTCCTCGGCCGGACCTTGCAGCGATTGGCCTCTTCCTCCCTCACTAGCCGGCACGCAATCCTCCTCTTGCGGGCAAACGTCCGCCATGCCGGGTCATGTTAGTCGAATGTCCCTCCACGCTTTATAGTCGGTGTCTCTCCACGTTCTAGTTCGGCGTCCCCTCCACGCCGGTGAATCTCGCCAATGAGGGCCTCGCCATTGCTCGCCAAGGAGCAAGCAGCTCGTTTGGGGCGGATGCAACGCTATCAGGCACTCACCATTGGCCCGGCGGCGAGGGCCCGGACGCGGACGGGCCTCGCTCGAGGCTCAGTGTTTGTTGGTACGTAGCATCTTGTCTTCCCTGACGGAGGAATTTTCGGGCTGGGATGCTGTCGAGTCTGGGCTTGATGGCACCATGATAAAGCGTTCGAGTCTGCTTTTGCCGAGCTTTATGTGATATCGAGAGCGCATCGCGACATTCGCGTCCCCCACTGAGCCGTATCAAACGAACCCGTTCGAGGACAGGTTCGAGATGGATTCGAGACGTCCGTGGGGTTCAAGAGTAGACGGGTCTAAGTCTTTATAATGCGGGCCATGCATCCTCTTTACGTCTCGCATGCACACCAAAGTCTCAGTCCGCCGTCCCATCTCCGCGGCACCCTCGACTTTCTGTTCCATCTCCGCGGACCTCTCTGACCATGGCGTCCCCAAAGACTGCCAGCCAGGACGACACCAAAGAGGTCTTTGTCCAGGATCAGTCGTCGCCTACAAACTACGACAGCGGCAACGAGACGTCTTCCTCTGCCAGCGACCACGTCTTTTCCGACCCCAAGGTGGCCGACCACTGGCGCCAGGTCTACGAGAAAGCCCACTATGAGAACCGTCACCGCTTCGATCCGTCCTTTTCGTGGGACCTCGAAGAGGAACGTCGGCTCGTGAAGAAGGTGTGTACATTGAACCAGGCTTGGTTACAGCAGGCTTGGTCGAATCAAACATGATGAAACCAGACATGGTCAAACATGGCTGAGTTAAGCATGGCGCTATTACTAACATGCCGCTGCCATAGATCGACTGGCGCATCACCTTGTGGGCGTGGGTCATGTTCCTTGCCCTCGATTTCCACCGTCGAAACATCAATCGCGCCATCTCGGACAACATGGTGCGTACTTATGACTTGTAAAAAACACTAGACAATGGCTAACGAGGGGGATAGCTGGTTGAGATTGGCATGGACACCAACGATTTCAACTACGGCCAAACGGTTCGTCTCTCCATCGTGTGCCTGCGTGTCACGATCCGTCTCCATGTACCTGCATGTCTAACGCAACGCTAGATCTTTCTCGTGTCGTTTCTTTCGGCAGAGCTCCCCAGTGGCTTGATTAGCAAGAAGCTTGGTGCCGATCGATGGATTCCCTTTCTCATCTGTTGCTGGTCCATCGTCGCCGGCTCCCAGGCCGCGCTGCAGAGCCGTGCTGGCTTTTATGCCATCAAGTGCTTGCTGGGCCTTCTCATGGGAGGATTTATCCCGTAGGCTCCTTTTCTTAGCACTCTAATATGGACACCCGCTAACACCCTCAGTGACATTGTCCTCTGGCTCACCTACTTTTACAAGTCCAACGAGCTGCCCGTCCGGCTGGCCTTTTTCTGGACCGCCCTGAGCACCTGCAACATTGTGGGATCCCTGCTCGCGGCCGGTATCCTGCAGATGCGAGGCATTCTGGGCTGGGGCGGCTGGCGCTGGCTGTTCCTCCTCGAGGCCATCGCCACCTTTATCATCGGCGTCTTTTCGTGGTTCCTGATGCCTCCGGGCCCCTGCCAGACTAAAGGCGGCCTTCGCGGCAAGGACGGGTGGTTCAACGAGCGCGAGGAGTACATTATGGTCAACCGTCTCCTTCGCGATGACCCGAGCAAGGGCGACATGAACAACAGGTTAGATATGATCCCAAGCTGCAGCTGCAGCTTCAGTTGTTCCACGTCCCTGCTAACCGTTCACAGAGAAGCTGTCAACCTCCCCAAGCTCTGGAAGGCCGTCAAGGACTGGGAGCAGTGGCCGCTGTACCTCATCGGCCTGATGGTGTACATCCCTCCCTCGCCGCTGAGCACCTATCTCTCGTACATTCTCCGACAAATCGGCTTCTCCGTCTTCCACGCCAACCTGCTCGCGATCCCCTCGCAGTTCCTGTACGCCGTCAACCTGCTCATCATCACGTGGCTCTCGGAAAAGTTCAAGGAGCGATCGATCCTGGCGTCCTTCTCCAACATCTGGATCTTCCCGTGGCTCGTCGCCCTGGTGGCCCTGCCCGCAACCATCTCGCCGTGGGTGCGATATGCCCTCATCACAGGCTTGCTCAGCTACCCGTACTGCCACGCGATCTTGGTGGGCTGGAACGCAAAGAACAGCAACAGCGTGCGCACGCGGGCCATCAGCGCGGCCCTGTACAACATGTTTGTGCAGTCGGGCAACATTGTCGCGTCCAACATCTACCGCGAGGACGACGCGCCGCTGTACCGCCGCGGAAACAAGATTCTGTTGGGCATCGCCTCGTTCAACATTGTCCTGTTCTACCTGGTCAAGGCCTTTTACATCTGGCGAAACAAGGTGCGCGACCGCAAGTGGAATGCCCTTACCAAGCAAGAGCAGGCCGACTATGCGGTGCACTCAACCGACGAGGGTCAGCAGCGCTTGGATTTCCGATTTGCTCACTAGAGGAGGAATGGGTAAAGGTTGGATGGGATGGTGTAGATGACAAGATCAGGTGGCCTGTCAGCGGTTCAATGAAGCCGCCTTCAGTGCTCCGTCTTCAGTGCTCCGCATTTAGTACTCCGCCAGCGGCTCATTATGCTGACAGGCCAACCTCCACCGGGCTTATAGCTTCCGGAATCGGCAAACAAAAGGGAAGCGCATGGTTTTACACAATCGTTTTTAGGTATTAGATTCAAGCGTATTCTTCTTCTCGTCCACTCTGATTTCATCATGAACCACCGCTCACAGCAGTACTTGACACATGGCGGCAGGGTGGCCAATCACCTGTCGTTCCCCTCAACACACTGCCGCGAACCTCGGCATTCCAGGCCTGCTACGTATGTCTAGCTCAACTGGAGCACTCACTACAACTCTTGATCCTCCATTCCAAGACACACCAGATATCCCGCCATGGCAACATATGAGACCGCACAAAACCAATTCGTCACTGTAAACGGCATAAAGTTTGCATATCGACGCCTCGGCCCAAGTCATGGCATACCCCTCCTTCTTCTAGTGGGATTCCGGTACGTCATGCCCATCACTGCTGGAGACATCGTCGATGCCAATACTGATTTTTATAGAGGAACCATGGATCATTGGGATCCGGCACTGGTCAATCCGCTGGCCGCGAAACGCCCAGTCATGCTGATTGACAATGCGGGCGTAGGATGGTCCGAAGGCGAAGTCCCAAAGAGCTTGACCACCTGGGCGCAGTACTACGTTCAAGTCCTGCGAGCGCTGGGCATTCAACGGGCTGACATTATGGGATTCTCCATGGGAGGCTGCGTCGCCCAGCTCGTGGCGCTCAATGCCCCAGGCTTGACGCGCCGTCTCATCCTCTGCGGTACGACACCTAGCACCGGAGAGGGTGTCGTCTCAGCACCGCTCGGCCCGTTCAACAACCTCAAGGCCGCTACGACGGAACAAGAGCATAAAGATGCTTGGATTCATGGGCTCTTCAACACCTCGGATGGCAACTGGAACGCGGGAGAGGCGTCGTGGAAGCGAATGCTTGCCGCGCGACCCGATCGATGCCCTAATGTCGACGCTGCCAATTCTCACCGACAGGCTATCGCGTTTGCCAAATTCATGGACCCGAAGCAAGCCAAGGATGCATCGTACAACCGGTTCAATGAGCTCCGTATGCCTGTGCTGATTGCTAACGGTATGTGCTCATTACGGGTGCCTGCTTTCAACGCTGACACCGTCTAGGAGCCGAGGATCTGCTGTTGCCATCGGAGAACAGTTACCTAATGTGGAAGATGCTGAACAAGGCCAACGCTCAGCTGCATTTGTTCCCGAATTGCGGTCATGGATTTCTCTTCCAGTATGGTGAGGAGTTTTCCAAGATGATAAATGACTTTCTGGACCGCGAGGGGAGTCCACAGAGCCGTCTCTGAGAGCGAAATGGCATTGCACATAGTTGAGAAAATAGTAGAGTGCTATTGAAGCTGCATGCTACTTCAACGAACCTTGAGGTATTAAAGCAGGTGATATTATTTATTCTTCAAGCGGAGAGCAAACAGCCCTAATAGCAACACTCAATAAGGATAGGTGCATTACCATGTCAGACAAATGTGCATAATGCTACTGCCATGATTGCCCATGCAGATGGAACCAGGCCAGAACCCACTGTCCTTGACCCAGACGAATTACCTGCTGATGAAGCCGCGTCTGACGAAAAAGTTGCGGTAGCAGACTCGCTTTCGACAGTGTCTGAAGTCTCAGTGGCATTTGTCAGAGTACACGTCCTGCTCGAGTATTCGCCCATGCCAAGCAACCCAGGACAGCCCTCAACACAATCCCCAAACGCCGCCTTAACGCCGTTGGCTTGATTCCAGTAGTACTCGTCGACATCTAAATGCTCCTCGACGCACGACCTGGCGCAGGCGACGGACGTGCAGGGAAGGCGACTCGACCAATGGCTCACGGCGCCCCAGCCGTCCTTGCGCTCCCACGCAGAGAGCGTGGCTTCGCCGCCCGTCAGGTTGAAGCCGGTCGACTGGTCGCCCCAGGTGGAGAATCCGACCTTTGATGAGCCGAATAGCGAGTACGAGACGAGCATGCGCGCGTCTGGTAACGCATCGGCGGGGATGTTGATGGAGAAGGTGGTCAGGTTGGTGGCAACACACAGGTTGAGAAGGCCTGGAGCGAGTTAGACTTCTAGACGGCTATGCTTCACCTCAACTTGAGTCTTGTGTGATGGGGCGACTACTGACAATACAACTGGGCATCATCAGGCGACCAGTCATTTTCCGTCCATGCCCAAGCGTAAATCTCCATAAACTGATGCTCATAGCCGGCCTTTGCGCTATTGGAAAAGTTCAAGTGCACCAGAGTGTCTTTGTCAGCCATGACGATGCGCGGCACGTCGAGAACGGCGCTCGCATTGATAGGAACGTAGTCAGCGCTGGCGAGAGACGCGAGATTGATCCCAAGAGCCAGGCCAGCGATTCGTTGTAGCAACCGCATGGCTAGGACGATGATGCGACAGGTAGGATAGTGCAGATGGTGGCGTTGGATGATGGAAACGGATGTCCGCGATTGAAAGCACTTCAACCAGGGGTCCTGAGGCTTCAGGCGTCAGCTCTAATCCGCCAAAGAATAGCGCAGGATCAGCACAGGCGAATTCATGTTAGCGGGTTAAATGATCGATTACTTCGTATTCAACGTATTGCAGCTCCTGATGGACCCAAGTCGAACGAGAAATGAGGTTACAGAGGCGGAAATGGAAATGCTCAAGACACTCGCGTTTCGATTACAGCGGTTACAGCGACCACAATGCCTGTAGCTCCAGCCACCGCAGCGACCTCAACACCTGTAGCTTGCACCAGCTACAGCAGTGAGAAGCCCCGTAGCTTACAAGGTGCAGCAGCAAAAGCTACCGTGAGACAGGCGCTTGACAGGAGACTCTAGTTCTGTTAGCAATCCGTGAAGGAGGTAAAGATGCGACCCTTCAGTTTGATCCCTATGACTTGTGGCCAAACTATCGCACAACCTTAGGATGCACTCACGCCAAGTTTTAGGCCTTGCGTTTATAATTGACTGAAGTTACCATAATGGCTGTGGTAAAGGTCGTTCGATTTCGGCATGTATAGTCATGCTACTGGTAACGTTCTACCAACTTAGATGGACAATGATTAGGTAGTCGCCAATTCCTACGGTATAACTTTTGTTTGATTTGTCTCTCCCGCAACACCAGCAGAACTCATTGGCATCATTTCGTGTTTCTGTTTCATTTGTCTCTTCCATTGCCTATGGTGACGGACAAACAGCACTCGTATTCCAAACAATATATCAATAATGGCAAGCAACTCCCGGACCGGATGCTGTCGGTGCTTGAGTATATCGTAGAACGCTTCCCTTTCGCTTTCGATTCTTATTCTAAATTTATTCTAGGACCCTGAGACTGTGATATACCCTAGAGTGGTATTCTGTTAGTTCCGAGACGCCCATCAAAACCCAAAGCCATGTCTACCATCAACATGATCAAATACTACTTCCACGAAAAGCCCAACTCCGGAACAGAAAAACGAATGCGGCAGATGATCACCTTGGTATATCAGACAGCAAGGCACAATGAGCTCTACCCTCGGGCGGTCTTTATCCGGTGAGTTACGCCGTTGCTCACACTTCGGCAGACTAACTGCGGCGGACAAAACCAGGAGCGATGTTCATGCCGTGGCTATGATCAACGGCAGGTATCAAAAAGATCCCCGGGGAGAGCATATAACCCTGAGTTACAAAAGTCAAGACCACTGCGGTCGTGATAGCCATGTTACCTGTCATGGCTATGTCAAAGACTGGCGGGCCCTCGAGTTCCGAGCCGCAACCCACGGAAAGGAGAAGCCTGATTCAACGATGAAGATATCGGGAAAAGTAGTCTGGCCATGCGCGAAGGAACTTTAGGAAGCTCCAGGTGTTGGTTATGGGCATATGCCCCAGAAGTGATGGGCCGCACTGTTCCTGGTGTGACAGGATACTGGTTTCGGCTTACCGGTTTTGGCTTACCACTCAAAATTGCGGGATGCGCCAATGTTCTGCTTCATTATGAATACTTAGAAGTTAACGCAAGACAATGTGATATTACGTATACGTTGTCGTGTTCTGCCTACAGTAACAACTTGTCTGGTATAGGTTGATCCCTGTTCTGATGCACATAGGGTGCAATTGAAAAGGAAAGTAGGTGCTGTCATGCAGCTGTCTCCACCCACCAACTTGCTTTCTCCCACCGACATTTGGAGTTCCAAGATTCTTGATTTGGCAAATGAAGGATTTTGAAGATTCTCTTGCCGACCAAGACCTCAACACTTTTTATTCCCTTTCAATCTCTTTACTAGTCACAGATGAGCGGTTGGATCTCCTGAAGCCTGGCGCAGCGTGTGCTTCCACGACGATTGTGTCCTTCTAGTTCTCGAGTCTGAACACTATAGTCTCGAAAATCCTCCCGGCCCTACTCGCCAGAATCGACCTCATGTCTTCAATACGATTTTACTGAAGATGTGGAAATACCGAAATGCTACATCCCCGTTGGCCACCACCCCCTCCAAATCGACGATCGACTTCACACGCGATACCGTATCGTGAATAAACTTGGTTACGGCTCATGCTCCACCCTCTGGCTTGCACTTGACAAACAGATATCAAAATATGTTGCCATCAAAATCGGCGTCGCTGGTGCAGACAGACAAGAGGCAGACATTCTGTCCCAGTGAAGGGCGGGGCTCGCTACTTGTAGCCACGTCACAGACAAGCTGTTGATGATCGATGCTCCCCTTGATGATTTCAGTCTCAATGGCCCCAATGGGAACCACCAATTTCTTGTCAAGGCCCCGGCACGATGCAGTCTGAAAGATGCGAGAGAGGCATCCTATAATGGGCTATTCCAGCCCGACGTCGCCCGATCCCTTGCTGCCCAGCTTGCCGTGGCCGTTTCTCTTGTTCACTCATAGGGTTATGCCCATGGAGGTGCGTATTTCTCATCGTCTATATCACTTCTCTGATTGTCTAAATCGCTTCTCTGATTGTCTAAATCGCTTCTCTGATTGTCTAACCCATGCACGCAGCCCTTCATCTCGGCAACATTCATCTCCGACTGCCATTTCTCTCGGCAACCTCTCAGTGAAGCAATTGTATGCCAAATTTGGGGCCCCGGAGCTTGAGCCTATCGTCCCAGGATCTGGCCTTCCTTCTCATGTTATCCAGGCCATGTGGCTTGGCACAAAGCAGCAAAGTCACCCCGAACGAGGCGAGACTTCCACTTGGCGACTTTAGCGTCGCATTTAGTCCGTCAGGCAAGTCTTGTTTTGAAGCATATATAGACCCTTCGCCCCAGCCACCCGAGACGCTGTTCGAGCCCACGACGCCTCTTTGTTTCGCCTCGGACATATGGAGCCTCGGCTGTATGGTTTTCGAGTTGCTTTCCTGTAGATCCCTCATTAACGGATGGATTGCGTCTCAGGACTATATCACGGCGCAGCAGGTTCAATTAAAAAGAATTTTGCCGCCTGGATGATGGGACAAATGGGAGCAGCGACCTAAATGGTTTGACGAGGTTGGGAGGCCACTCAGTAAAGAGTGTGACATATGGAGGGTGGGATAGGGAGTTTGAGGGGCATATGCAGGAGATGAGACAGCGATGTGATATGCTCGTCGCCAGTGAGGGGGAGAAATTGGTACTGCTGGAGCTGGTGCAGTGGATGCTCGCGTGGAGACCAGAGGAGCGGCCAAACGCAAAGCAGGTGTTAGAAACAACCTGGATGAAGGAGTGGGCTTTGCCAGCATACGAGGAGAGTCAGAAGGCTTTGGGCATGAGATTGAAGAGCTGTAATACGAACCCGCACAGTGCACTTTACCAAGTTCTGAAAGCAGGACTCACAGCTTATGGGCCGGTTTTCATGTCGGGAAGAGTTTCCCAAAGTAATTAAGAATGACGGCACAAAATAGTGGCAAGAATTTGGGGTATCAAGTAGACTTGGGTACTGCGTGGTGAACGGAAGTCATTAATTCCATCTCTGGGAGGTCCAAGACGTCTGCGTCAACAGAAATATGTCCTAAAATCGACATAAGAAAGACCCGTGATGGAAATTGACTAGGTAATATAACAGTGACACTACTAATTTGCTACATTGCCTGACCTACAGGGTACGCTGAACAAGAAGCTCGTCCGCCGGGAAGTTAAGACGTACGGAATTCTTAAAAATCAGACACGATAGAAATTTGTGGTCTATTGTTGGTGTTGAAATTGGTGGACGGGCGAATGGGTGCTGTTTGTAATATATTGAGTGTGGTTAGTAAATTCGACTATCTTCGGGGATTCCCTCAACAAGTTTGCCTTTGTGTCGAGGGTTTGTATGACAACAGATTAAATTTGCTACAGGCATCAACGTAGCAATCAACGTCGTTAATGTTTTGGGTATAATTAATACAAACTTTACAGTGAAAATATCGTACCAGATGATAGTACAATAATGGCCCTTTCCGACATGATAACTGCTCCTGCACTGGAGAAGAGTAACGTGGGACGGATGAGCGGGAACTGAAGTCGTAGGTCTTTGGAGCCACAACTGGATACTTCTTGTTTGGATAGCGAGAGGCTTGCTCAGCTAGGATTATAGACGGGGAATTTCAATAAAACCATTTGTTGGCGGCCTGTTAAACTTAGCCCCGATCATTGGGAATGTTGCGTTTGGTAATCCCCGTTCTCATCACTGACAAATCAACTCCCACTGCTGTACATAGCTTGCATTAGTCCTTCGCCTCCCGATTGCTATTAGTGTAAAAGGGCACCAAATGAAGGCGCTACCATGTGGACTGCCACCCGTAGTCGACCGTCACTGATACCCGAGACGGATGGCGCCATGGCGGCTTCACACGCCGTATTTTCAGCCTGGTAAGCACGGAAATGCCGCGTGAATCTTTGGATCCGGATAATGGGCTGGGCTTGTCTAATCGGGTCTGGCGAGATGGCTGGTCGCCAGGGGAAGCATGCCACCATCAGCCATGGTGTCCTGCAGAGAATAGTGTTGACTGAACTCAATCCGAGTAGTGGAATAATGCCAGGAAAATGAATTTCCAGTAGCCTCATCTGCTTGTTTCCAAAGATGGACCTCTTAGTCACTGCTCATGCCGTCCCATGAGCATTCGATCTAGACGGTGTGGTTTGGTAGTCACATCAAGCTCGAGGACATGACCCACCTGCCCCGGTCCCCGGGATCTACGGTTCTTGTAGGGCTGCAGTTAGGCGAGGTGCGGAACGAGACGAATCCCCCTTGGGCAGCGAGTCGCGGAAGAATTTCCACTTTGGACGGGCCTCCACCCTGGCCTCCATGGCCCGCTAGTTCGCAGCTGAGCTGGAGTGGGGAAGACCATCGTCAGTCATGATGCCTTGCTGAAGCTCTTGGATAAAGTGCTGGCTCGGGACGCTGGCACATGCGGCACTCTAGCTGGTTTCGTGGGCAAGCTGATTGGATATGAGATGCCGTGTAATCCTGGAACGAGATGCCGAAGAAGTGTTGTGGCTGGAGGAGTGACGAGCCCTTGATGGTCTCGACTCTGCTCGAATTGTGTGGCTTATTTCTGCAGTCATTGTGCTCTGAGCTAAGATAAACTGGTGGCAACAACAAGGAATATTTCAGTTGTCTTGTGTAAGAGCAGATCACAGCATTGATGCTCCACACCTTGCCATTCCACCGCCCTATACGATCAATTGCTTCAATCGGCAGCCCTACTCGTTGAATAAACCTGTGAAAAATGTGCCAAGACCCTGGCCTAAAGCCACACCGCTGGAAAGCCCGAAGCAGTCCGCTAGAAAAGCTAAGTTAGTGGGTGTGATCATGCCAGCGTGCAACCATCACCACCGCTAGGTTCGAGGCTTGATGAGCGATGCATGGCGTAAGCCATGATTCATGTAGTTCAATACGAGAACTGGCTGTTATCTGTTGACTAAGAATGACGGCGGGCTACAGGTTCCCGAGCCCATGTGGATAAGCCACGAGGGAAAGAAAAACACCACACACCACCTACCACCTGTCAACTTACCTTCTGTCTGTATGTAATAGATAGTAGGGTATAAATTATGAATTTTAGGGACTTCTTTAGTAGAAGTTTTGCATCATTCATCTGAGCTTTCTTCTATAATTGCAGTTGTGATTCACTTGAGGAGCGAATGGGCTGGGTTTGGTTGAAGAGGCAAGTTGGTGTGTGGTGATTTTGTTCCCCCAGAGGACAGGATTCAGGCCCTAAATGTAGTTTATTAGTGCATTGATTTTCATGAATTCATACATGATCAGCAGCTTGGCAACCACGACTCTGGAGCCACCTACATTTAGCTATTCACATCACTTGCATAAAGCCAATGCATAAAATGAATACTTATTAGTCGATAATTAAGGATTGTGATTATGTTTTTGTAAGCTAGTTGGCTTGTATGTGACTATATATCCATCTCATGGCTGACATCATGGCGTAACGAGCGTGTAAGTGCGTTCCAGTCCAACGTGAATCTCAAAGCAGTCCTCCCATTATGTACATCGTCGGGCCCCCGTATCCCTCGGCGTGAAATATTGCTTATCAGTTGCCTCTCGTGCCTTTGTTGGATGTGTCGGGCTTAGAACCACGACTTGATCCAGTCGGAGGCGCGCTTGTAGGTGCCGTAGTGGCCATAGCCTCCGTATTTGCCATACTTGCTGCTCTTGCCCTTGCCGTTGGATGTGTATTTTCCGTACCCTCCGGCGGGAGGAGGGTATTTGCCGTAGCCGCCGGCCGGGGGCGGGTACTTTCCGTATCCGCCAGCGGGGGGCGGGTAGCTGCCGTATCCGGGCACCGGGGCCGGCTCGGCCTTGGGAGCAGGGGCGGCGAGCACGACCGGGGCTACGGCGGCGAGGGCTAGAAGTGACAGCTTCATGTTGACGGAGGTTACTGAAGCTCGGTGGGCTCTGTAGATGACAAAGGTGTGGGGTTTGAGAGTTTGAGATGAGATTGGAGGAGGCCGATGATGTGAGTGATGGAGAGCAAGAAGAAATCCCGGAAACAGAGGGGGGATGTGTCAGATTTAACTTGAAAGCACCACTGCCGTCATGCCGAGGGAGCTCAAACAGCTCCCTCATTGCCATAGGCATCAATCCAATGCTCATCCATAACTCGGTGCACTTCGGCGCGTGTATCCGTTTGCTGTGCTTCAGAACTAATCCCTTCACGATTAAGCTCCAGTGCCAGCCGGTGATACGAAGCCCCTGCCAAAGACTAATTACCTCCAATATAGCTGGGGCTGGCAGTCGTTCTAGGCCAAGTGAAAAAACGTCGTTTGCGCTCGGTGCGACGCCATCGCCATCCGGGATGTCCGGGCTAGAACCAACGCCGCAGTCTAGCTCGCCGTCTCCCAAATGGGTCGAAATGCATCCTCTGATCTGTCTTGTCTCGCCAGGGAATCGAGCCGGCGCAGAGTCAATTCAGCTCTGGGGTTTCCTCTTCTGGGCGGTCAGCCTTTTGTTGCCGGCTTGTCGTTTCTTGCTCGGCAGAATTATGGGCATCGTTGGAATGCTGCGATCCGATCCGTTCATGATTTGGACCGAGAACAACTGGTCCGGCGCAAATCCAAAGCCATGGATAATCTCTGCATGAAGATCTGCTTTGCTGGCGCCAATTGAGGACCTGCTGACGATGCCGTCGTAGCTTGACAAGCTGTCGCCATGGCATACGCCCGTCAACCATTGCCCTGTGCGCTCAGAGCTCAACTGGGATCGACGCTCAACTCAGAAAAGGTCTTGGCTGACAAAGGCCTCCTCTGCGAGATATTCCCCACGTTGGCCTGGTCCCGTGTATCTCTGCATCGTCTCGGCAGGGTTTAGTGATTGATCTAACCGGGAGCGATCAGTCCCAACTCTGATGTAGCGCGGCCAGCTGAAAAGCACGTCTGGGGAGCTACCCCCTTCAGCCTTACCGCGTCGCAACTAGCCGGCGGCTGTGGTCGCCGAGGTGCAGGCGCCGCAAGTGTCGTGATGTCTGCTATCTCGAGCATCACTCTGAATCAAGGCGGCCGCCATTGGTGCCCGCTCGCACCTCGTGTCGGCGACCAACTCGTTAGCTGCAACTCTCGAGGTTCAGCCCATCGTATCTTTCCTTGCTTTGTGACAAACTAGCGAAAGCTTCGAAAGCCTCGAACCCGATTCCGTGCTACCCGACGACGATGGTCTCGTCCTCTGCCTCTCGCCCAGGCCTCGGATCGGGATTGTGCTGAGACCGTCTGAGCGGCCGGAAGCAGTGGCGGGAAGGGAGACTGGCGGAGCTCCCATCTCTGAAGCTCTCGGTCTCTTTGAGCTCTGTGTTTGCGGCTTGGTCTTGGTATGAAGCTTTGCAAGTGCGTCCGCCTCCATCCATGTCGACGCTGTGCTGTATCTCAACCACCTTCTTACACCTCAACACCATTGTGTAAAATCTACGCGCATACTATCTACACACATCACGATGCATCAGAAAGAAGAGGAGGAGGCTCCGTTGAACGACGACGCCTACCGCGGCAGCGACTCGGAGGACGGTGATCCGTACGACTATGTCCCGACCAGGCGACCAAGTCGATGGCGCAATTACCTGTGCCGCATTGTGGGCTTGCTCGCCATTATCCTCGTATCTGGGTTATCCGGGGCGTGGATCTCTTTTGCGTTTCTTAACCTCGACCAGAACTGTGCATTGCACACGACGCAGTGGTGTAAGTCGGCATGACGCTGAGGTGGTCTGGTGGACTCGATCTGACGACAACAGCTCCCCTCCTCGACGACGTGGACATCAAGTACGAGTTCAAGACATTCGACGGTCATTTCATGGAAGAAAACATCTATCGTCAAAATGCATCGGCCGAGGTCGACGCTGCCTGGGAGGCCTTGGGAGTCGACTGTATGTATCCCTCCTCCGCGCATTTGACCAAACACTGACCATCCAGACCGAGCGGGTGTCATCTCGTACGAGGACGGTCTCGCGAGCGGATTGGACGATTCGTTCGTGCAGCGAAACGAAAAATACGGTGGTGGTTTCCTTGTCAATGTCGAAGGCATGCATCATCTCCACTGCCTGGTAGGTGCCGAAACCCCGTCCTGGGACAGCAAACACTGACAGTGGGCAGAATCTGGTGAGAAAGTCGCTGTACTTTAACTACGAACACTACAAGGAAATGGGGACGCACGCCTTTGAGAACCACGACGCCATTTTCCAGCGGCACGTCAGTAAGTGATATGCCCGTGCGGTTGCGAAAGCGGCCTTTGCTAACAGCGACAGCCCACTGCCTTGACACAATCCGCCAAGTGCTCATGTGCAACGTCGACACGGCGGTCCTCGGCCAGGTATGGGCCAACAAGGAGGAGCCGCTCGCCTTCCCGGACTTTAACACGCGGCACATGTGCAAAAACTACGATGCCGTGCGGGCCTGGTCGGAGAGGCTTCAGGTGAGAAATCCCGCGTCTGTCTTCGGGGCGATGCTAATAGCCGTGTCTAGGAGGTTCCGAACAAGGAGCTACCCGTCGATTACCTGGCGCTTCCGAAGCCCGAACACGTTCTCCCCAACGTGCCGTGAGTGCGATGGGGCCCGGAGGTGAGACACGCGCGTTACGCGCCCTTTCATCGGTGACGGCGACTAAAATGTAAGTACCGGTAAAGGCGGTCTCAGCGGCCGGCCGGGAGTGGCCGGAAGTGGGGCCGCACTGGATGTAAATAGCGGCATGGAGCATGGAGCAACGAGGCAAGTCGATTGAGTACAGTGCCTGGTTTGACATTGGATTAACTGTCGAGACGTCACTTTGACTCTGATGAATATAAGAAGATTAATGCCATCCCTGGAAACATATGGGTTCAGCAATCGCCGTTCTGTTCGCCTTCTTCCTCGTCTTCATCGTCGAATTTAGCCACAGTGGACCACCTCCCGCCTGGTCCTCTCCTCTCGGCAGCTCGGGATGCCCATGTACAGGCCGCAGCAAGCCCAAATTTCTAAATCCAGCCCTCCCTATCGTCGAGAAAATAACGCGCGCAGACCGATAGCTCCTCACAAGCGCATCGCGCTGGCGCACCGCCTCATGAAGGGGGTATATAGTCGGCCACGTCCCATCCGCAACAACCCACTTTCTTCCACGACCGCTCTTCTCTCGACTCCCCCTCCCCCCCTGCTACAAGCTTCCTTTTGCGTGGGCAAGCCATCGCGTGCTTTTCCCCTTATCGGGGCTACTCTGGGGGCTACTCTGGGGGGGCAGACGCAGGAGACGACACGGCGGCGTGTCTTGCAGTATGCATCGGGAGGAACCCTGCTCAAGCGCGCCAGGTCGATTCAACCACGAATTTCTCCATGTCGCACCAGCCCAGCCTTTGCGTTAGGGGATGGGCTTGATGGATGGCCACCAAGACACCAATTTCCCGACAATCAGCAAGAAATAAACGGTAGACTACGGAGAATAATCCCAAGCGTCTAGCATGTGCGACTTCTGCTAGTCGGGTGGTTTTCCGGATCGCCGTCCCTCCACTGTGGGCGACATCCCGGAACCGAGAAGGCCAGCCACCGGAGGTCCGGGACCCGTACGTACCACGCCAAGCCGAAACCGTGCGATCCCAACAGCAAAAAGGGGAGAGGAAAAATCCAATCAGCGACCGTCAGTCTCGACGTTGCATCGAGCGTTATGGACGTGCGTGTAGCTCCAACCTCGTAAAATCGTTCCAATTATAGTCAAGACGCTGCTGCTGTTCGGCAAGGTGACGTGGAGATAAATGCGGCGGCTGGGGTAGGTGGGCCCCAACCACGTAAACCACCCACCCAGACACAGACCAACCTCTCCAAGTTCGCCTCTCCAGTTTCCAGCCTACGACTTTTTTCAAGGCGATCCAGCTTTTACTACATGGCGCATCTGCCAGTCTCTGCTTGAGTTCCCAGTTCCCAATTCCATCATTTTCATCCTTTTTTCCCATTGCGGTTTTCGATCCATTCCTAGCATTGGTTCATCAGAGGATTGCTCTGCGCCACTACACTCCCCCTCCGACAGTGTCTCTCCCCCACTACTCGGTACAACTTCTCCTGAAATATCATGACCCCTCAGCAACAAGCACAATTCATGAATCCCGACGAGAGAGGACCTCGCAGCTCCCGCGAGGCTCGCCAGGCTGCCCGGGCGGCCAAGAACGGCGGCAACTCGCACTACAGGCGCGCGCACTCTCCCGATCTCGACGACTTTGCCTTTAGCGGAGGCGACGAGCCTCGCTCCCCGACGTCGGACATTGCGCTGCACGACGCCATTCTAGCACAAGCACAGCATCAGGTACGTGGCCGGCTTTCTCCGTTTTCCCCTCTTTCTCCCCCTGTCTTTTTATTTATCTTTCTTTTCATCCACATTTGTCCATCTCTAACTTCTCTCCCAACAGCAACGAGTCGTTCCGGTCGGTCAGCAACTGTCTCGCAACTCGGTCCAACGCAAACCCCCTGGAGGCGGCAACGGCCCTCCCACCAACGGTCAAGGTCCTCCCAAGTCGCAGCCCCCGTCATACTCGGGACCAGAAGACGGTCCCCCGAATCAAAACGGCCAGCCGAGACAGGGCCATTATCGACGCAACACAGGCCAACCAGTACGCCGTCCCTCAGCCTCTGACGGTCCGCCTCCCCTCGGGCCAGAACACCCCGATCCTCACATGTCTCCTCCTCGCTCTGCCCCGAATGGCAGACGGGGCCAGTTGATGGCCGAGGCACAACAGAGAAGTCCTCACTCGCCCGGAGGCTTGTCCGTCGAGGGCAACTCCATCAACCGCCTCAACAGCCCCAGCGTCATGAAGAGCGTGCTGCAGCCGCTGGAGCAAAAGATCAACGAGTACGACAACCTCATGCAAGAGGCCCAGCAGCAGATGCATCAGCTCGACGAGGAGCTGCGCATCATGCAGGACCGGAGGATGCAGGCCGAGGAGCGCTACCTCGAAGCCAAGTCCAAGCACGACGAGTACGAGCGCCAGCACGAGGGTGTGGGTCGAGCTCTGCGCGGCGAGCCGGAGAGGCAGCTGTCGCCCGAGCCCATGCCCATGCCGCGCGTGGAGCGCATCGACAGCTATGACGACCGGCCCGTGAGCAACCAGAGCTCGCAGAAGATGAAGGGCCGGTCGAGGCTCCGCCTGAGCCTCTTCAAGAACTGACTATCTTTGTGTGGGGGGAGACCCGATGATTGACGGGCTAATGTGTAATGACTCAAAGGTCCCTGGGCCAGTGTAGCGATATTAGAAGCTTGTGGGCACAACAAAATATGGGCTTGGCTTTGCGTTGGGGAGAAAAACAGGGAGGGATGGTGGTCAATTTGTCGGCGCAACAACATGCATGTCTTGGTTAGATTGATGATAACATAATTGGGACCATTTACGAATGCAAAACGATTGAATTTACTACTTGGTGTTTGTTGAAAGCACCGCCGAGCTCGGGACTAAGGAAAGAGTGTGCGGGTCAACTCGAGGACATCTCGAAAGGTAGATGGCCTAGTTTGAGGTGTTTCAACCTCTAGACTCGCAAGCCATGCGTTACCATCGTTGACTTTAGGCCTGAACCTCTCCAGCCGTAATCCTCTGGAAGCCGCCCGAAGCAGCAACCTCCTTCTGCAGCTTGGCGATGCGCTTCTGGTCGCCGACGGGGTCGTTGGATTCGGGCTCGAGCACCCACTCGAGATACTCGTTGGAGTAGTTTGGCGCGAACGAAGCATCCAGGACGCCGAGGCGCTTGCCGTACTTGGTGACCTTGTCCCAGTCACGGCGCACGTTCTTGAGATCCTTGGAGAAGTAGGCGAAGCTCCGCTCAAAGATCTTGCGGTTCAGGTCGGTGCCCATGACGGGCTTGAAGGCGACGTACTCGGCCCAGGCCTGCTCGGGCTCGGCGAGGACAAAGTCGGTGGCGCGCTTGACGGCGCGCATAAAGGCACGCGTCTCCTGAGGGTGATCACGGAGGAAGGCCTCGTTGCCAATGTACAAGATGGTGCAAAAGCAGCAGCAGCCGAGCTCGGCCAGCTCGTCGATGCGCAGCATCTGCACGTCCGACTTGGGGCGGCCCTGGGCATCAAGCCACTCCTCGAGCTCGACCATCTGGACGTTCTCGAGGCCGATGCCGGCGTCAATCTCGCCCGTGGTGATGGCGCGCGACACGTTCATACCGCACCGGACGGCCGTGTAGTCGTCGGGCGTCATGCCGTAGTGCGACGTCAGCTCGTCGATCTGGATCTTGCCAAACTCGCCCACGTAGCCGATGCGCTTGCCCTTGAGCGTGCGGAAGTCGGTCGTGATGCCCGACGACTTGAGGTAGACGACGCCCGTAAAGGGCTCGTCGAGCAGACTTCCAATGGACAGCACGGGAAAGTCTCGAGCCTTGGCCTGCATCATGATACCGTGTTAGTGGTTGGACGTCATCATTGATGGGGAGATGAGAAGGGATGAAGCGTACCGCGAGGGTGTGGATCATGGCCTTGAAGCCAAGATCGACTTTGCCGGTTCCAATGATTTCGGTGACATCCTACAATTGTCAGTGTCTTCAAACGGTCGAGTACACCTCGAACACATACACTGGGGTCGTTGGGCTCAAGCAGAGCAACCTTGATTCCTTCATCCTTAAAGTATCCCTTGGACTGGGCCAGGTACAACGGGGCGTGGTAAGGCGTCGCGTGCCTATCAAGGCATTAACATTCATTCACAATGCTAGCTATCACGGTCATCTCCCATACCAGTTGGTGAGGAAGGTGATCTTGTCAGTCGACATGTTGACGGATCAAGCGAAATGCTACTAGGGTCAGTCTGCCAACCACACGAGGCAAAGGGGAGGAAGCAAAGAAGCATGTCCTTTCGCTGGTATTATCCAGATCAAGTTCGCCGGTATTTCTCAGATCAACTCAGCCCTGCCTGTCCTCCAACATGCCGGGATGTACATCCCTTGACGAAGGAGGAGCAAGTAAAGCACGAGTCGAACACCCGGATGCGTTCTTTTAAACGTTACCTTGATACGTAGGATCATTGCGAAGCGACATGGCTCTTTCTTTGGTCACATCGTACCGAAGTATTGATTTGTCGAGTTGCGTGATAAGGTAATTGGATATTGAGAGATGAGGTAAGTGAGGAGTGAGATTGGAGGAGTGATGATGAAGGAGAGAACTGAAAGATGAAGGAAAGCTGAGGTATTTCTATTCAAATACCCATCTGCCCAACGTCATTAGTCAACCTGCTGAGGGGTATCGGGACCTAACCGGACACTCAAGGTCGTGCTGGGTGGATATCTCAGCAACAAACTGTTGCCCTTATTGGTCATTCGGTTAGGACGCCGAAGAGGAGATGGCTGATCGCGAGTCGTTTGCGGGAGTTTATCATCCCGCATGTCTAGGCGGCTCTAAGCGAGGACCGGCTCCGGAATTGACGGGACTGCAGGGCTTGAGCCGGCACAAGAAATTCACGCAGAGAGGAGAGGCAGGCCGGGAATTGATCCGTTGGGTGGATAACTGATGATGATATGATGGCTATGATATGATAGCTCAGAACGGGTGCTATTTTTAGATGCTGGGTGAATATGTAGAAGCTCGAATGTTGGCATGTTGTTGATGCTGCGCATTCAATTGGAAGTTTTCAATGAGGAAAATTAATTATTGATCCATGAACGTGTGGTCTGCAATTGATATCATTAAATATCCTAATAAATGCCCTCCTTCGCTGCTGAACTATCTTGGTTGACAAAATCCCGGTCGCTTGGAGACAAGATGCGTTACCCAAGACGTCGACATGTCTTTCAGATCCAACATTACCTACTACGTAGAGAGCATTGACTACTCAAAGGGCTAGGTTTGATTGCATTGTTTCGTCTGTAATTGGTCAAATCAGATAGAGGAAGCCAATCCTTCAGAGCCGAATGTGCTGCGCCTTGGCTGAAACGTCGATGAGGACAGATAGGAAGATCGATAGCGCGTGTCTGCCTAGTCTCATGTCAGCACCCTCGAATCCTTCCACTCTGGCTTCTTGATTGTTGGTTTATCTTCCCCTCGTCAACCGCAATTTCAACTGTCATCATTCTATATCCATCAAATCTCGTAGCAACCGGTTGCAATGAGCTCTACAAGCCCCGAGCATCGTCCCGAGGAGACGACACCCCTTCTGGGGTCAACCTCGAACGACGCAGCAGGCGGGACGCGATCTCCCGCAAACCAAGACAATGGAGACAACGTGGCCGAGGCTTCGCCCTCTTCGTCGCATTACAAGCTTCTCTTTCCTGGGTTTGCCATCGCGCTCGGTGCCGGCATCGCCGAGTTGGCCTTTCTATTCGGCGAGCTGGTGCTCGCCGAGTACGGAAAGTCCAACTTTGACTACGGCGACTGGCACATGAGCGATTTTGAAGGGCTCATGTTTTGGACGGTGAGTGCTCGGCCTCCCAGTGAATCCCGTGGATTTGCGTGCTCATCTTTGGCAGGGCACCCTGTCCACCGTCTACAACGCCGGCAACTTCATCTGCCTCTGGCGTACCCGTAAACCCTTCAACTCTGTGATCAACACCATTGTCATTGGACTCTCCGCCTACGTGGTTGTTGGCAGCGTGGCGATGCTCATGGCCGGCTATTCGCCTGGTTATTGCCGTTATGCCGATAGGCCTGACCCCGGCGATGGCTACCTTGGCGATGATAACCGCGTTGATCTGCTGCCTCAAACTTTTGGGCCAGTGGAGGATTGCCAGAAGTGGGCTGTCAAAATGCAGGTGTTTAAGCAGATCTTGATTTACGTGGGAGCATTTTACGGGTGAGTACCTATGTGTGCAGACGCATACCTTCTTTCTTGTAGTAAATGGACACTCCCGCTATGTTGTCACTGACTCATCATAGCATAACCCTGACCGTGCTCTTCTTCTACTCAGCTTATGCTGCATTCGTGGCTACGAAAAGGTTTCTGCTATCACTCAACATCAATCCACGGTTTGGTGATGGCGAAGTCGCTTTCGAGGTGAGCCTAAGATGGGGCTCGCCTCGACGCCGTGACGCAACTCAGAACCAGCGGAGTGAGGAGGTGGCCTCCGAGTGAGAACTGAGACCGACTCTGGAGCTTTAAATCTCTGGGATACTTGGGCATGAAAACGAGGTCCCAAGTCACCGTCATCCAGATCAGGAAACAAATCAGCCTCCCTGACACCCCCCCCCCCCCCCCCCCCTTCTCGCCTTGCCAGTAACATGTTGCAATGTGCTCTCAGGAGTCAGTGCTCAAGGTTTGTCGTTGTCTGTTAGCATTAGGAATAGTGATTTAAGAAAAGACTGATTCATTGGGATAGGAATGGATTAGAAAGCATTCGAAGCAACAAATTCGCGAACATTTCATTCTTGGAAGCAGACCGATCCGACACCCCATATGTAGTGAAGAGAACTAGCTCGTCCTAATACACTTGGCACACTCCCTCGTGGATCTCTTGATTGTCACTGTGCTCCCTGTGGCGGCACACCAATCTCACCGATTTCTCGCCACGGATTCAAATGATTATCGTGGGATCCTGCCAAACATCTATGCTGCACACAATGTCACCATTCAATGTAATCAAAGCCGCAAAGGACAAAAAGAAAGTGCCCACGGGCGGAATCGAACCGCCGTCGTCAGTGAGTTGATGTAATCCACAAACTGAAATGCTAACCACTATACCACGTGAGCTGGGAGATCTTCACTTCTGATCTGTGGTGGAACCGAAGCGCAGAGTTTCGCGTTAATACAGCTGGCATTTTGTGGCATTCTACCTCTGGCGATAAAATTCCGTTTGGTGAGATGCATCAGAGGAGCAACGATGATGGCGGACACACCGTTAGCTCAGACACCTTTTCTATCTGTTGATTGGATATCCCAACGCCAGAATGGGGCTGTGGCTTGCCTCAATCCCTTCGAAATGGTCTGGACAATTACCCCCTTGGTTTTCCCGAGACCAACAGTAGTAGTCCTTATTAAAGCCTCATGCAAGACTTGGCTCCTTGAAACTTCGAACTGTGCAACAGTTTCTTCTCTTCCACTGACGAGGCAATGAGCTGTGCGTCTGGTTTCGACCCAGATAGGGACGTTCCGTCACTTGCGGGCAAAGTGATTCTCATCACCGGCGGCAACATTGGCCTCGGAAGAGAGAGTGCACTGGCTCTATCAAAACACAACCCATCCGAGCTTTGGATTGCAGCCCGGGACTCCCAAAAAGCAGATGCAACTATTGCCAATATACAAGAAGAAACCCCCAACGTGTCAGTCCACTTCCTGGAACTCGATCTCAGCTCCTTCGATTCAATCAAAAAGGCTGCTGGAACCTTTCTTGCCCGAGCCTCCCGCCTGGACATCCTCATACTCAACGCCGGCATCATGGCGGTTCCATATGGGCTCACTAATGAAGGATATGAAATGCATTTCGGTGTCAACCATGTAGGCCATGCGTTGTTTCTCAAGCATCTCACACCCCTCCTGATCGACACCTCTACCCATCAATCATCGGCATCCGAGGTCCGGGTTGTCATTCTCAGCTCAATAGCCCACAGATACACAGTTTCAAGCGGAATCGATTTTGACCTTGTCAAGACTCAAGGCGAAGGCATGTACACGACAACACTATATGGGCAAAGCAAGTTGGCGAATGCAGTGTACGCTCGGGAGCTGGCGAGGAGATTCCCGCAGTTCACTACGGTATCCGTCCACCCCGGCGTTGTCAAGACAGACCTTCACAGTTCTATGGGCAAGACGGTGCTACTACGCTTATTCCAAGCGTTCATAGTCCCATTCATTGGTTTGACTCCAAGGGAAGGCGCCAAAACCCAGCTATGGGCTGCGAGCGCAAAAATGGTGTTGAGTGGCGAGTACTATGAGCCTGTCGGGGTGACTGGAAAAGGAAGTGATTTTTCGAAGAGTGAGGAACTCGGGAAGAAGCTCTGGGAGTGGACAGAAAAAGAGCTACATGGACACAGTTCACGATATGTGCAGTGAAAAAAATGCTGTTTATTTTCCATCGAGACCATGATCCTTTCTGGTACAAGAGCAACCTATTCCTTGAAGTACATTGGTGATGCCAAGAACAGACAGATGAGGATGCAAGCTAACTCTTTAGGGCACCGTTGTGTAGCTTATGTGTGAGTGTGATTCACGCTACGTACGACTGGCTAATTCGTCGAGTTTATTCCGCACATTCTCTCTTGATGACGGCGAAAGAGACCCCAGCGATTGGCAACCCTGACACCATGTGACTCTACGATTCCTTCTACGGTTCTACCCTATTGAGCTATCGAGATAGATTCCCCCCAATGCGTTATTAAAATCAATGAATTGAAGAAGGCATCACTCACACGATACCAACTTGAGAGCTACCTCGGAATTTCAAAAGACAAAATCTCGCACCATCGATTGCCTGTCATCATGGCCCAACCGTCAGCTGCGGTTCTTGCAGCATCCGGCATTTCCAGTTCACCACAGACTTTGCCGGTTGGAAGGGGACTTTGCTTCGTGGCCGGCGGCATTGTGCTCAAGCCTTCTGATGACGATGCGGAATCACAATGGGTTGCACAACTAATGACAAAAATGATGCAAGACCTCACTAGCAAGGCATATCGCCTCCCTCGGCCGATAACAGTTGCCAATAATCCAGACTCGTTCGTGTATGATGGCTGGACGGCTAGCTCTCTGCCTTTGGGCCATGCTGGGGAGACTATTCAATTTCAACATGTGCTGCACGTTTCTCGCGCATTTCATCCAGACATCGCAAAGCTAGGTGTTTCCAAGCCCTTGTTCTTGACCACAATACGAAATCGTTCCCACGAGGCTGATCTCGTGACAAGGGGCGAGAAGGACTTGAACGATGTGGCAGATGTCAATGCAGAAGTGCTGTCCATTTTTAGAGGTGCGTTGGATGATCTCAAAAGTCTGGAGCAACCGCTTCCCAAAGACTTGGCCTCTCAGGCGATCCAAGGCGACTTGACGGGCAATGTCTTCTTCGACAGTCAGTCAGCAGATCCCCCAGGCATCATCGACATGGCGCTTTACTGGCAGCCACCTGAATATGCAGAAGCCATTGTGATCACGGACGGCCTAGCTTGGCATAGACAAGGACGAGATCTGATGGAAATGCTTGGGGTTGACGGAATTCGGCTTCAGCTACTGGTGAGGGCGTTGTTTAGGCGGTGCATCACGTTTGCCATCAACTCTGGTATGAACTTCGTTAGATTACGTGCTCCCAGAGTAGATTTCAGGGGAGCAGCTAGAATCGTCAGGACACTCATCGATGAGGCTAAAGTGGCCAGTGTGAATGTTGAGTTTGTATCTAGGCAAAGCTCTCTTCCACGTGTGGGAAGACGAAGAAGAGACAGTTCCCAGCATGGAACCTTGGTCAACTTTTGACCTCAATGTGCAACAGCCAATATTCATCCAGCCCACGGCTTCCCCCCACGGTACACCTACTGATACGTAAGGTTTCTTTCAGCCCAACATGCAAGAATTGATGTTTCCAACAACCAAGCAGGGACAAGGGCTGACAGTGATGACTTGAAACCACATGGAGAACAACCTTGCTAGACAAGTGATTTGATGAATGAATCCCTGATCCCAGCCATCCCGCGGGAATCGGTTGCAAAGACGGCTACATGGAACCCATGACTACGAGCTGGAGATGCCCAACGAGCACGAAGAAACTCGCCGGGCACAGGTTACATGTCATTCTTCTCCCACGCCGGGCCTCAAACCTTGCCTGCCGCAGGGTATCACCCGCCGTCCACCGCCAGCTTCATTGGCTCGGGGCACTTTGGATGATGTGCCGGCTGGAAGGGATCCCGAAAACAGCGGGCGGTCCGTGGGAGCTGGAGGTTATCTCGGTGTCCAAAAAAGGCAAGTTTGGGGCTCCTGAACAACGGGCGTGGCCCGTCCCGCCCGGCTCGGTGTCGCAAAGGGTATTACTTCACGTGGGATGTTGACAAATTGGGCACGATGCAGGGCCCATGGTTGATGCTCTCGGTGTGTCTTGGACCAGGCACAGGCATCCCGCTGCGAAGTTGGTCCAAGATGGGCGTTGGGACACGCGACAGCGACCAACCGTCGTCCGGTGGTAGTCTGGCTCGTATAATTCGCATCGAGAGATCCATGGACGTCTCCGAGTTATGGGGAACTGGGGCTGCTACACTGGGGAATGGATCCTCCTGTACAGATGGGTATTGCGTGAGAAGCATCGTCACCCATGGCTGCATCACCTCCCGTGGCTGCATCGTCAACCCATGGCTGTGTTCCTAGATGCCTTACTCGCGGGCGCACACCCATGCGCGTACAATGATCCCTCCTGGTACGATCGTCGCGCATCTCTGAGAATGTGGCACAGGCTGTTAGGATCTTCTGCCAGCGATTGGACCAGGCGCAAACCATGGGCGACCAACTTGGACAGATGGGCGTACTTTGTATGCAGCTTTGAGACACAGGGGATTCGGGGGAGCCACATATGGGCGCCCAAGGCTGCCTGGCTCTTACACACATTACGCAAAGATTTGCATCCAAGAGGCTGAGGCGAGACAGTGTCTCGTCAGCGTGGTCAGCCGCCAGCCTCAGTTGTGGTGACGTCGGTATGGAACACGTTCAGACGCACATGGAAGAATCCACGGAGGAGTCTTGTCTCCGGCGGACTTTTCGGCTCCGGGGGGCGTGAATTGGTAATGCAAACCTCAAAGTTGAAAATGGAGTCTACGCGTCCACAAATTCCACCCGTGGTTCCCGTGGTTTCTAATGTGCGTTTACTAATTTTGTTTTGAAAAGGGAATCGGTGGGATCGAACAATAGACGGCGTGTAGCATGGAGCATTGCAAAAGTCCGACGTAGCCGTAATTACGGATTTCGGTGTTGCTATCGGCGTCGGTGTTGGTGGCGGCCGCTAATTTACAGGTACCTCTGAGCATTGGTCCAGTCTACGGAGTACAAGTTCCAGGCTCTCTTCCAAGTGAGTTAATAACTCGGCGCTCGGATCGGTCTTGGGAGTACGTACCGCAGGTGCTGTTAGTTCGCGGTTCGGCGTGCACCGTGCAACCAGAAAAGTTCAGAGGTCAAACAACACGCACAAGAAGCACCAACAAGCTTAGTTGCCTCGCTTGCATTAATTCGCTGTATGGTAACCTCCGATAAATCCTCTTCGTTGCCATTTATTAATGCAATGGCAGCACACGGCACGTCCGGTATGCTCCGGTATGGATCGAGACGGGACCTGAGTCTGGGGCACAAACATGCAGCTGGGAACTGGAGCCGGACAAAATAAAGCACGCAAGTTGTCTCCCCCCCACCCAACCTTGCCAACGTACTGAACGTGCACCTAAGACCCCGAGAAAGCCAGAAAGGCAATGATGCTCGCTCTGCCGGGGATCCGTCGTGGGGTTCTAAATCCATTGTGACTCCTACACGTGTATCTTGAAAAGCGCATCGCTTTCTGCGAATGGGAGCGTGTTTCATCCACGACGTGGAAGGCGATGCGTGAGTGCGTTGCATCGCATAGGATCTCTGACATGCCAGATGACCAAGTCAAATGATATGATTTCTGCATCCCCAGTGCGACATTGAGATGCATGCAATTTTTTCTCAAACCCATCAACAACGGGTCCCTAACTTGAGGTCTCTCCGTCTGATGCGTTTCTCTTCTTAGTAGCTCTCGATCTGCTTTAGCACGTGTTAAGAGTGTCGCCCCAAGCAGCTGACATATCTTGGCTGCGAGACTCGACGCCCAAGTATTGAAGTCTGTAGCACCAACACAATGACGATGAGAGCAGGGGCTAAATGGGGCCCTTGGCAGTAACCCCAAAGAGGTCTGGACGGGTCCATCCCTCTGGCCACCACTACGGAGGTAGCTGGCCTCGTAGCTTTGGCGCCGAGGCTCGCGCCAAATCCTTGGATGCTCCAGTCGGACCAGTCGCCAGCAACAACACCACACCACCGCCACACAATCGCCCAGATGATCGGCTGGGATATGATACTGGCGTCCCTTTCTTTCTAGGGAATGAACTGCATGGTGCACAGCAACTTGGCACGCCCTTTGTTCCCATTGGTACTCTGTCCCTTTTCTGGCTGTCCGCATAGCTTCGATCCGCGGAGAACTCGGCAGGTTGAGCACCTTCGTGAAGCTAGCTCTGGAGCACAAGGTATAATTGGAGTTTGTTGGCAACCAGACATCAAACCGTATGCTTCTGTGCGCGTGGCACATGTGAAGGTAGCGAATCTAGTCGAATGCAGCCCACCTGAAAAAGCGTGAGCATGCTTGTAAGCATGCGCGTGCTGTCATTACACCGATTCCTCGCCTGCCAATTCACCGTCGTGGAACCAAAGACTCCCCAACTTGGCATGCGAGATGCAGGCCTGCTCCCTGTATGGAAGAGAAAAAGAAAGAAAGGGTCCTTTGCCTGGTGGGTTCTGGACACGGAGAAGGGCTCAGTCAACGACCACCAGCGAACCAACAGGATGAGGCTGATTACAAGTTGCCCCCAGAGGCCGACGGACCGCCTTACTACGTAGTAAGCCACGAGCGGAGGAGACACATGGCGATGCTGGGCTGCGGCTGGTTTGCGTGCGGGCATCGAGGGTGAGAACCTGACTCTATGCGGTTGGCCTTGAAGCTTGCCCGGTCAGCATTCCTCGAATCCGGGGTGACGCATCTGTCTTGGACGTTCGGCTTCCCACTCTCTCGGGAACCATGATCTGGTACGTAATCCGCGTGGCTTGTCCCTCTTTACCCCTCTTCTCGCACGCTCTCTCGATGCCACGCCAGCAAATCGAAGCTTTCCAGGACGATTTTTACCACAGCAACATGTGCCCCAGTTGTAGCGACGGAGGGGACCAACCGTGGGGAAAGCAGAGCTAGGTCGAGTCCGGGCAGCTCCATGTGCGGGTTTCCAACGAATTGGGTTGGGAAAGCAACGCTACGACGCTTTTGTTTGGGTTTTCGGTCTTTTTTTCTATTTTTTATCCTGGCTCTCACCGTGCGGTTCAACAAATACTACGCACCTAGGAAATAAGCCGCTGTGCTTCGTAGCTTGGTGTTGTGCTTGCGCTTACAGATTCTCGGCCTGGTCCGCGACCATTTTTTAGTGCCTCGCGTTTTTCCAGTTCCCTCAAGGACACCCTTACCAGTTTCTCCTCTCGAGATCCCAGGGGAAGCTCGTGAGGGCGCACAAAATGACCAACCCTAATGTGGTTTGATGTTCAAAGATCAACGCGGGCTGTCATGCAACGCAGGTGGCAAAGAGTCACCCGGAAAGGCCCTTGGTGCAGGATGCGTGCAGGACTTGGACTGCCGCGTCTCTTCTGTCAGGCAAGGCATCCAGTGCCGCCAACAGAATTGACGGGGGGTGCGTCAGTGGCAGAAACCGCTGTGGCCCCTTCTGTGGCTCTGTGGCTTCTCTGGAAATAGCGCCCAAGCCATGCCCTGGCGTGATTTCTGCGGCTCCTAAACTTCGCCCCCCACTCCGTGTGTACCACCTACTGGAACCCGGTTGCGCCAGTCGCCCCCGCCCACCCACTCAACCACTGTACGTACCACTGTGAAAAGACCAGAGCTCCACCCAATCCAGCTTGGCCCATCCCAAGTCCACTCGGCCATCTTCCTCTCAACTCCACTCCTTCATCTCCATCCGGCTACGGGCCACAAGTCTAGGGGCGCTACCACGGCCCTCCCCCAGACCCCTCCTTGCTGACTCTGGCTGGCTCTCTCTTGGCTCTGTCTCGCTGCTTTTTTGTCCACTTCCACCGGTCAACGCTGCTGTGCTCTTCTCCGTCCCTGGCGGTCTTTGCTCGCTGCTCGGCACCAAGCGCCTCCGTCGGTCGTCACCGTGCACCCCTGCTGCTCCACCAAAACCAGAGTCCCAGGACCCCCCCGTTGGCCTGGCCCCGTCTCTCCTTGTCTCTCCCGCCTCTCAACCCCTGCTGTGGCTGGATTCAGGCGACTGTCCATCCGTTGCTCTTCTCTGGTCACCTAGCCCTGAACCGACCTGGCTCCATCATCATCTCACCCATCCTCCCACTCCAATTCATCCTCTACCTTGTCCCTTCTCCTTCACCGAGACAATAACAACCCCCCACGCTCTGACTACTTCCTCTCCTGTTTCCCGAACAAGATGGAGTTTTCACCCCAGCTCATTCACGCTACGATGAACCTCACAACGTTGTAGGCTCTGCCTTGTCGCACGAGCACCTGCCTTTACGGGTGCTTCTTCGACTAAAAGCCAACAACCACGACCTCTACCTCTCGATTTCTCTCTCTACCCGACTCAATCATCTTCAGCCTCCGCCTCTACTCCCAAGGCAAATTCTACCGACTTCATCTCACCGGTCTATCACGGTCTACCCGCTCTACAACGGCCTACCATCCCGTTTACCTTTCTCGACTTCGAAACTTGCCCCCGACTTCCAACTCTCCGTTCACCCTCCTACCTTTGTCACCTGTCGAGACTTTTGCTTCTCCGACGTATGAGCTTAACATCGACTCCTTTGGAAATGGCTTCGAAACGCAACTCTCGTGCCTACGTGGACGAAGCAGCTCACCGTGAGGAAGGAGAATCGAAACACACGAATCCCCCATCCCGATCAAGGCGTAGCTCGAGAAGCTCTAGCAAGGAGGACGCGATGCTGGTATCCAAAGAGGCAGACGAGGGCCAGCGAAACCTCATCCCCCCTAGCGACGCTACATCCATGGTCCGATCTCAGAGTGCCTCCACCATTGGCAGCAGCGAGACATTGACAAAAGCCCACGAATCAACTGGTAAGTCGCTTCTATTGCACGCCAGCCGGCTGCTCGTTAACACTACCTCAGCTATGTCTGCTTCGTCCTCTGCTTCTTCCTTTTCGTCTCAGGGCTCGAAGCATCCTCCCGCACCGCTCAACGGTCGACCCATCAACTTTGGCATCGTGATTCCTGGTGTATATCGAAGCAGCTATCCCAAACCCTCGGATTTCGAGTACATCAAGAGCCTGAAGTTGAAGACGGTAGTGTAAGTTCAAACCTCCCCCTTTTTGCTGCCAAGTGCTAACATGCCATAGGACCCTTGTCAAGAAGGATGATCGAGATCAAGAGTTGGAGTCATTTCTCAGTGATCAGGGTATCCACCAAGTCGTCATCAACATGAAGGGCACCAAGAAGGAGGCAATCCCTCTTAACACGATGAAGGACATCCTCAGCATTGTCCTCAACAAGGAAAATTACCCTCTCATGTTGCATTGCAACCATGGCAAGCACCGAACTGGATGCGTTGTTGCTGTTGTTCGGAAGGTCTATGGGTGGGAGACATCCAACGTGTTGGCCGAGTACAAATCCTACGCCGAGCCGAAAATCCGCGAGTGTGATTTGGACTACATCAGCGCTTTTCAGATTTCGACCCTTCGACTCACCATGGAAGACCACTCGGTGCACAGTCCTGTTCATGTGCGGACCTTTTTTCGGGCCATCTTGTTTTCATTCGTCGTCCTGGTCCTGTGGCTTGTGTCAGGAGCCCAGATGCGTCCCAGGGTGAATGAAGACCATGCTCTTAAGTAATGGCAACGACTAGGTCCCTGACAGCCTTCGATGATATCACTCTACATCTTGCCATTAGTCACGATTCTCAGTCCGAACTACGACAACTTGAGTCTCAAGGCAGGAAGGGCAGCTAGTCAGGGCATGACTGACTCTACCATGGGCGTACCGGACTCAGCATTGGGACGAGAAGACCTCACTGGCTTGAGGATTTAAGGATGGGACTTGCATCCTGCATTTACGGCACGGGCCTCATAGGCTGGAGACGCATCAAGGGCTGATACGTTTCCAAGATTTGGCGTTTATTTCTTTTATCACAAGGAGATGGCAGACAGGCATGAGAATTGTTTCGTCTCCCGGTATTCTGCGCGAGGTGTTGGGCGAGGAACTAGGGCATTGAATCCAGCGTTGTGCCACAGGAGTATAGGTAGACATCTACGATACATGCAAAACCCGGATGGGTATTGGGTATTGGGTATTGGGTATTAAAAAATTGAGCGCACAAGCGGCAATGTGTCGACTTGAAGGCTATTTCATACCTATTTGTGTGTCGAAATGAATATTGTGTGTTATGCCCAACATTCAGTGATTCACACACCTGCAGACGAACATTCCTGACGTACGTGCCATTCCCTTCTATGCATGTCGTGTCTCGCGGCGTATCCAGCCCCTAGCAGATGCGGTAAGCATGCACATGTTGAGCCTTCTTTTAAGCTTCCAAATGATCTCTTGGGTGCATGGCGAGGCGGATAAATGAACCCCTGACTCCGTTCCTCATGACATTTATTTTTAGTACATTTTTCATATCGTACAGTTCAGTTTACTCGTTACTGTTGACCTCACAGCCAGCCGACACACATCTGACTGTAGCTCAATCATAGTTTCCCCATCGGTTACGTTCGACGCGCGCCTCTGCATCTTTGTTAAAGTCTCCGTTAAAGTACACCCAGCCACCAGCGACGCAGTTGGCGGCTCCGAGCCCGATGGCGGTGCCGCGGACGACGCCGCGGATGGACAGCTTTGCGCGCATGGGCTGGCGGCGACGCAGGGCGAGAAGTGCGTACAGCCCAGACCAGGCGGCCGTCATACCAGCACTGCCAGTCTGGTAGCCCGAGAGATTGAGGTAGGATGCGAATAGCAGCGCGGGCGTAAAGGTGAAGAGCGGTAGGGGCTGCATCGGGCGGCCATGGAGGGCAAAGACAAGGGTGGCGAGGAGCGAGGGCGGAAGTGATGCGGCTGCGAGGGATAGGTTAGCGCAGAGCAGTGCAACAGCTACGACGGGTCGAGACGAGGCGCTACGAGGCTTCGAGATGGGACCCGTAGATGGGGAAAGTGGTGTGGTGTGGTGTTGCACCGCGCAGGGCTGGGCAAAAGCACAGGTGACGAGGCACAGGTGACGAGGCACAGGAGGAGCGACTTACTGCCCCAGTCATTCAGGCGGTCCAACAAGGACTTGGAGGGAACGTCTGACTCGGTCGCCATGGCGTGGGTTGTGTGAGTCAATCGAGGCCGGCGCAATGGCAGATGGTTTGCTCAATGGGTTGACGTCTTGCAGCGATCAAGATTTGCTGAGCTGGAGTCGCAAGTGGTGACACCCCGGTCAGCTGTGACGTCGTGACCCCGGGCGCAACTGACTAAGCAGCTGCCCCGCCCTGTTAATGTTAACGGGCTACCAGACTTACACCCACACGCAACCTCTAGATCTCGAGGTCTAGGCAGCACCTGGTCCTCGTGACGTCTTGATCGATCGCATCCGGATCCCTCGGAGCCGGCTTAACATCCGCCCATCCAACGACCTCCCGCACCCGGGGTTGGCGTCCGTCTTTGCGACCAACTCCCCCCGAGCGGCCTCTCTCACGTAGCATCGCGTCCGAGGCCAGACGGATTTGCGGGCAAACAGACCCGGGTTGCGGAACGGGGCTGGCGCTTCCTTGGCTGGGCCAAAATGGATTAATTCAACTCACGTAGGGCGGATGATGGGCTCGCCTGGGCCCTTATGGGGGGGCGGTGGGGACGCGTGGGCGGTTTGGCGAACACTGCCACGACCAAGTATGGCTGGAAACGGGATCTCGTGTGCAGGTGCTGAAAATGAGCCTGCAATCAACATCCAATTAAGTACACCTTCCGACTTTGGTGCGTTGAGCGAAGCCCAGATTGCAAAAAAGTCAAGGAAGCAAGGGAAACAAGAAATACAGAAAAGGAAGAGAAAAAAACAGACAGATCCCGTCCATCCACCAATCCGACCGCTCTATTATGTGTCTAAGTACAAGAAAAGAAACAAGGTAAAGAAACCCCCCAGTGAAAAACAGTGGTCTAACCCTGGAGACAGGATGAAGGGGGTATAAGCATCGCTTGTGGGTAATTGTACATGTTCCGTGGGACTCGTTTGACTCGTCTCAGCTCGTTTCATCGTTGCCATTTCGTGGCGTCGTCTGACTCTCCGTCTCTCGTCTCTTGCCTCTCGCCTCTCGCTCCTGTTCGCTCCGGCTCGGTGCCGCGTCGATTACCGGCCGCTGTGGGACTGCCAGTATCGGGGGTCCTCGGCCTGTTGACCCGAATAGTCCCCATAACCACCCCAGTCTTGGGCCGGATAGCCCTGCTGCTGATCATACGCCGCCGGGTAGGCTGAGTAGCCGTCCCAGTTCTGGTAGTTGACGTCGGATGCACCCTGCTGCTGCATCTGCATGTGCGGGTAGGCGCCCTGCAAGGCTGCCGCCGACGACACTGGTACCGCATAGCCACCCCCCGAGGTCTGGTCCGCTCCGGGCGAGAGCAAGTTCAAGTCGAAGCCATCTTCTGGGCTTAGCGATGAAAAGTCAAACTGACCCAAGAGACCCTCGGGTTCATCGTAGCCTGCAGCGGCCGTTCGAGACGAGTGATGGTGATGCTTTGACGACGACTTCTTGGACGACGACGAATCGCCGCGGCGCGAGCTCGAGCCCGATCCGCTGGCGGCGCTTTCTCCTTCGGCAGACTTGCGGCTGCTCTTCTTGCCCTTGCGGGACGACTTGGATCCGGAACGCGTATACTCGCAGCGCAGGTTGTTGCCAAGGCACCGCTCGCAACCGTTCTTATCTCCACTGCACTTTAACTATTCCCAACCTTGTTAGTGACGCATTCGCACAAGTACAAGTGTAAGCCACGCTGTGGCCTAGGCGCAAGATGGCGTTTCCCGCTTGTCGGGGTGAAAGAGTTGCCTTACCTTCTTTTCGTGGCAACGATCACACGCTTGATGCGAGCTTGAACGGGCCGTTACAGGGTCAAAGGCATTGCGGACGCTCTGGACCTCGTCCGTTTCAGGATCGTACTTCCAGGTTCCAAACATGGCTTAAAGATCTTTTGTGTATAGTGTATTTCTGGGGCTCCCGAGGCGATCATGAGGCTGGATAGCTGAATTGGATCTTTCGTTGTTGGCGTTTCTGGTTGCCTCGAAATAAATGGAGTCTTTGGCGTACTTATAAGATAGGCATCAACAATGGAAGGAATGGTACCTGTGACCATAGCCTCAATTGTCTTCACAGCGATTCACGCAGTCTGATCCCAAGTCCACACCGGGCCTGCGCAACATGCGCGCCGAGCCGCAGTGCCAGGCTACCGTTCATGGATGTCTGCGAGTTTGATGGTGTTGTGCCCAGGGCGACTTGGGGAGCCACCGCACCCACCCCGGTCCGTCCCATCGCGACACGCCCCCCTGTGGAGTTTAGACTGTTGGAGCCAGACCCGCGAATAGAGAGGCTGCGAAAGAACGACAATTGCCCGGAAAATCAGATAAACACCGTCGGATGGAAAAACTACGGTTCTGCGAAAAGACCGAAGGAACTGGGCGCATGTATGGTGACGACAGCAGCTTAGACGGTGGTCGATTACGGATGGCTTTTTGTCTGACTTGCATGACCCAAGCCCACGGGAGCGGGTAAGAAACAGATTAGAGAGGACAGACAGCTCCTTTGTCTGACATACGAAAAAGCGTCGCAACGAAAAGGGCTGGGCAAGCCCGGAACGTTACGTAGCTGGTGACGGAGGTGTAATTCGGGAACGGGAGAGGGTGTGTGGCTTGCAAAGAAGCCTAAGATGCGGTGAAATGGGAGCCATAATTCGTAATTCGAAGAGCCAGATGCCACCCACAAGCAACTTTCACGCAAGAGTCACTCGCCAGAGACCAACAAGGGAATGAATAAAAAATGGCTCTCTTCTTCAGTCCACCGTACTCCGTACCTGCGCAGCAATAACAGGCATGCGCTTTGATGCGCCATGATGGAACCGCACCAGGTTTCCCGTTTCGTTGTTGGGACCAGCGGCCGGTGGGAGCGGGCGCCTGCATCCGGGCTCCGGGGCCGTCGAACGGGATTCTTGATTGACGGAGTCGCTCCACTTTTTATCTTTGTTTGCCTGGAGCGAGGGGGGATGATAGACCGGGATGATGGATCAAGCACAAGAACAAGTCAAACGGTGTCCACAACTCAAATGGCGATGCCATCTTATGATAGGGCACACGATGTGATATTGGAAACGGATTTCGCTAGAAAGAGGGGGCAACGAGGGGGCTATGCTCCAATTCCAGTCCGTATTAGGGGGTTGTGTCGAGGCCCGTTTGGCGATTTGCCATGGCCTGGTTGGTCTGCTCGCTTTCGAGTGAGGCTTGGTTTGCGGTGATGAGTCGACTATCACTGATCAATCTGCCAGAATGTCACTCACCATCGCCCCCAACTTTGCCGCCCGCATCATTGGGAAAATGCAAGCATAGTTGGCATCGACTATAGAGCATGTGACCCGTGGTTACATGCCCAGTCTATCGCGACTTTGTCGGGCGTAGCACGGCCATGGAAGCTGGGCCCTGCTGATGAGGCCCGTCATCGAAATGTCTGATTTCGGTGTTGTTGGCCTTTCGCGCGAGAACAAGCGTCGTTGACTTTAGGCACACGCATCCACAATGGTGCCGTAACCCGAAAGTCTCAAGCCTGGATCCAACCACCCATGACACCATGATGCAGCGGTATACCAGTATCAAAAGTGCTGGTTCTTGAGTCACTCACCACTCCCGCGGAGAACAGGGAACCCAATCCTGCCCCTCCGCTCTTTGGATCCTCGCTTAAGTAAACCATGTGGTTCTTTTTGTCTTCCTGTTTTGTTAGGGCAGCTTTTGCGCTCGCTCGAGCCTCGGCGGTGCAAGCAATCCCACTTTGACCCGGCCGGTTGTGCGTCTCCGGCCGGGATAGGGCAGAAATGGGGACTCTCTTTACCCCTGGACATCTCGCACGTGCCCCTGGGGAAAAAGAAGCGTGCATCATTCAGTGAAGGGTGTCAGGGGTCCTTTTGTGCCTGGGGTGGAGTCTAGCTCCCCCAATTCATTGTCCGGGATGCGGCGTAGCGAACGGCGGTCGAGTTGTTCCGCCTCGTGCGGTGCCTACGTCTTGGCCTTTCGGCGGAAGGCTGGGGAGGCGAGATGGGACAAGGGATTGGGCAACTTGGGGTTGTCACTTATCAGTCGATTTCCAGATGGAGCTTGCAAGGGACATGGCTTGTGGAGTTGTTCCGCCTCGTGAGACGCCCATTGGCAGACGCAAGATTGGGTTTGAAGGGATGATTTAGGCAGACTGGAGTCTGGACTGCGTTGAGGCTATTTCGATGCTTTACCTTCTGTAGCAAACTGCAACTCGGCCCATGCAATTTCACGCACCTATGCGCTTGCCTGGTGAATTCTTCGTATATGTCTCAGTTGATTCTATTCTAGCCGAGCTCAGCTCCCTTCCTAGCTCCCTTCTTCCTGCACCATTTGACACAGCCCAGCCCGTGTTCTTCGGTCCGCAACGGGGCCACCCTCTAACTTGCGTCCCCCCTGCTGTTACTTACTCCCAATGAACCCACTTGCTCTCCTTCACCTCGAGGTGCTTTGCGAAGTGTCTGACCTCGTCGATCGGCACCTTGTCGTTGAGACGCTCCTGCTCGCCGTCATTCCAGTGAACGACGACTTTGGTGCGCCGCCGGTCGGGCGCCAGGAAGGACAGGATGCTGGCGATGGACGACGTCGACGACAGGACGATGGGATACCGGCTGCCGTGCTCGCAGCGGAGGGGCCCGCGCGAGTTGTCGACGACATCAATGACGAACTTGTGGTCGGCGGTTCGCTTCTCTTGGGTGCGTTCCCCTGATCGGCGCGGTTGCTCTGACCAGCGTGGTTGCTCTGCTCGCCGCGTCGAGTCATACGGCGGTTGAGGAGGAGCCTGGTGACGATGATGCTCGTGATGACTTCGCGATACGCTCGAAGGATGCGGGCAGCAAGTGCACCGGCATTCTGTCGGATCCGTCGTCTTATAGTCACCCGGAGTCTCCAGTGGCAGGATATATGTGCCATATGTGCACGGCATCCAGGGAATCCCGGACGCGCGGTTGCTCTGGTGACTCTGATAACTCTGATAACTATGGTAACTATGGTGACTCTTCTGGGTATCCCGGCAGGCACCATGAGACGGTCGTCGCTCATGCGATTCTCTCCATGAGTGTGGGGCATGGTCGTGATGGCGGCCATCACGATGATAGTGTTTGGCTTTTGAACGAGAGTGAGAATATCTCATTGAGGGCTCGTCGTATGGTTGTGCGTATCTCATCTTGTGCTGTTATCCTGACTTACTTGACTATGTGTTTTTCTAGGTATTCCTGTTGAATCACTGGTTGGACACAGTTGTCTCAAGACTTGTCCAGTTGACTGCATTGCGTCTCAACCATCTTTAAGTACGCTACAGTTGGAACGACGAGGAGTTGACCGATGCAGGTCGACAATGGGTTCAAGCCTGTCAAAGAGTTCCCTGCATGGGGAAGCTTCTTCTGACGGAAAGACAATTGAGTCCAAAAATTGACTCGAGACATAGCCGGTACTGTTTCAGCCCACTTGCTTCAGGCAACAATGACCAGCGCCAGCTGCGCAGCTTTGTCTCGTCTATTACGGGTCTCAAAGAAAGCTAGATCCTTCAACACAACGGGGTACGGGTATCAAAGACCTGTGGTTGCTGAAGACTCGCGTGGGATTCTACTGACGCGTGCGCCTTGTGGGCCGTCACAGGCAGTAGTTTATAGTCGCTCTTCGATTGGCTCAGCTGCATGCACAACTGATTCCCCTTGAACACTGCCATTGCTGACGTCTTTAGTTTTCCATAATCGGCACGCATTCGAGGAACCGAGAATAGGTCCCGCTGACCCTTCAAAGACGGAGTTGAGATGCAAGTGGAGATGGGGTTAGATGATGAAATGAACAACCTGGAGTCTGGAAATCATGGAAGCCATGAGAAGGCGGGAGAAATGGCGCCATCAACGGGCACCGCTAATGACAGGCTCCTTGGCCAGACGTTCCAGCGGCTTCAGTGGCCCAATACTTTAGCCAACAGCGGAGACAGGGCTCGGAAAAACCATTGTTACCAGGCCTCGCCCCCGAAAACGCTCCCCACAAGCCACAATTAGCGGAGCCACTCAGCGCCCGCCGGTGGTAACAAAGGCCAGCGAGACATCCGGGCAGCAGATTATGGAACTTCCCCATCTGGAAGACTGGCCCATTTCCGATTCTTTGTCCTTTTCTCTCCCACCCCGAATCAACCCTCGAGCTTTCTCTCTTCCTTTCTCCCTCCCTCCTTGTCACCACTCTCTGCAAGCATCCCTTTCGTCCTTCTTTCGGTCACCGGCACAATGGCAGGCATCAGCCCCCAGATGTGAGTAGCCCCCAACCCGCGCGACGGCTAGCGGCGCAACAGGCCCCATGGGCGCAATTCCCCCTCCCTCGGAGGAGCCTCGTTGGAACTTGAGTTCGCGATGGATGCTAACCAGAGTTGTGCGATAGCATCAACCTCGCCATCATCCTTGGCATGACCCAGGTCTCCAAGCGCATCCCCTTCGATGATCCCAACACCCTCAACCTTGTCCGCGCCTTCTACCTCGGCAGCAACCTCATCATCGCCGCCGTGTACTTTTACGTCCAGATTCTCGTCAACAAGAAGAAGGGTACGCACGTGTCCACCATGGCCCTGGGTGTCCGACCCTGATGTGCCTCTGCCTCTTGACAATTGCGCAGAACCTTTTGCGATTACGGCTTAGCTAACTAGCTTTCTGCAGACCTGACCACCCTCAAGTATGTCGAGCCTGCTCCCATGGGCTCTACGGAGGAGGGCAAGCTCGTCACCACCACCATCCACGCGTACGACCAACAGCAGGTCCGCGCCGCCTTCCGCAGCCAGCTGATGGGAGTCGGCATGATGGCCTTTATGCACCTGTACCTCAAATACACCAACCCCCTGCTCATCCAGAGCATCATCCCCCTGAAGAGCGCCTTTGAGAACAACATTGTCAAGATCCACGTCTGGGGCCAGCCCGCCTCTGGCGACCTCAAGCGACCCTTCAAGCAACCCGCGGGCTTCATGAGTGCCATGCAGGGTGGCCCCGCCCAGAGCGACAAGAAGGCTGTCGAGGCTGCCGAGCGATCTGGCCGTGGTGGCGCCAAGGAGGAGTAGAGCGGACACGGCGAATGAGGACGGTCCCTGCGAATGTCATGGGCCTGCTTGTGGCGAACTGTATGGAGGCCCCTTGTAGACCTAATGTACCATCAAACAATTCTAGGATAAATTGATATCCAACCCCAACGCCTTTTCCTCTCTGTGCAGAATTTGTGAAGCCGCGCACACTGGAGACAGTCGCAACAGGACAACCCATGTTCATCTGACATGCGATAGCTGCCCAATACTTGTGATCGAGATTAGTACTACGTAGCATGCAAACAAAGAGATGTCGGAAGCCGTAGCCCTTTTCAACGTCCGGATAGTGCCGGAGTTAGGCGAGGGAGGTCACGTTTTCTCGCGTTAATTAGTGACATAACCAGCTTGCTCCATCGCGATCTGCCCCTCCGCCACATCTTGATTTCCAATATCTGCCTGGCCATCGGAGATTTCTTGCCAACACTCCACGCCCACACTTGTGTCCAACTGTCGGCAAAGTTTGGGTTGAATTCTTGTGTGTTCGCGACATCAAAACCTTCCTTCCATCATGGAGCGCCCCTCCACACCTCCGTCAACGTCCGGGCCCTCACGGATCGTCTCGCCACCCACTCCAGAGGTCACACGCCGAATAGTGAGTTGTGGACTTCGCGAGCTGACGATGTCGAATCGGAACTAAAAGCCTACAGGAAGAGAACCGACTTCGGGCAAAGGCGATTCGAGACCAGCGTGAAGCCGAGCAGCGAGCATCCGGCAATGCGCCCGTCATCCCCAAGACCGCCGCTGGCTTCGTACCGACGGAAAACGTACGCATTAGCAAGACCGCCAATGGCAAACGGCCGTACAACTCGATTTCGACTGGCGATGCATCATCTAAAACGAACCGCGATGGGCGCAACAAGGGCGAGGAGCCGCCTCGACCGGTGAAGAAGTTTACCAAGTTTGTCGACTACGACATGAGTGCCATGACGGACACAAAGGGTGGTTTCCTGACGACCGAGGACGATCCTCACAACTATGCCCTCGGCGGCAAGAAGCCCGGTCAACCGGATGACCAGCAACGACCGAAGCACATGACCGTTCAGGAATGGGAGCGGTTACAGCTGATACGCAATCTAAAGAGGCTCAAGGCTGGACCGTATGAACCAGGGTTGAGTGTGCTGGCCGACGAAGAGACGAGGAAAAAGTGCCGCGAGTGCAAGAGCCTCGAGATTGACTTTGTCTGGGAGGAGGTGTTCCATGTCTGCGTGTGCAACAAGTGCAAGGAAAAGTTTCCGGAAAAGTATTCGCTCTTAACAAAGACGGAGTGCAAGGACGACTATCTTATCACGGATCGTGAGTTTATACTCTTGATATATGGTACCCTGCTAACATAAACCAGCTGAGCTGCGAGACCCCGAGAACCTCCCCCACCTGTCCAAACCCAACCCTCATAAATCTCACTGGCACGACATGATGCTCTTCCTCCGGTGTCAAGTAGAAGAATACGCCATCAACACAAAATGGGGCTCGGCAGAAGCGCTAGACGCTGAGTATGAGCGACGGGAGACGCAGAAAAAGGCACGCAAGGAGGCCAAGTTTAAAGAGAAGCTGCTGGACCTAAAACGCAAGACGCGGACGGACGCATTCCGACGGCAGGCGGGATCGTTGAGCAAGTCTGGAGCGAGCAAGTTTGGCGATGCGATAGGGGGTGGGAAGCATGTGCACGAGTGGGGACGGACGGTGGAGAATGCGGACGGGATGACGGTCAAGACTTGTGTGGATTGCGGGATGGAGGTGGAAGAGTTGGAGTTTTAGGTGTGTCAGATCTGGATGGACAAGGATGATGGCTGGATTGGTCTCGGATGAGCATTGGCATTGAGCTCGAGTGTTGATTGCTTAGGTGTTAGGTGTTAGGTGTTTGGCGTTAGGTGGTGATTTCTCTCGAACTCGGCTGATACCGTGACGCAACAGAGAGCTATGAAAGCTTGCAAAGAGCCAGCAATGCGGACAGCGGTTGAGCCCTGAAAGGATGATGAGTTCAGACAGGACTGAATAATAGCACCAACCCGTTCCAACGGCTTCTGTGAGACTCGATGCATCCTTGTTGGCTCGGCTCATGCTCGTTGGTTTGTTGGACCACAGAGGCTCCATCTTTACACGTCTTGCCAGGGGCTAACAGGGAGAAACGGGCTAATTAGCTGGCGAGCAGCACCCAGCGTCCCCTGAAGCGTACCTGGAGTGAGTCCCCGAGGCGTTAGACCACGCCCTGGGTGCTCCAGGGGCTTCTTGGGTGCGTTGGCCCTGGGGCGAGTTGATGCCTGACAGCCTCACTTGGTGGTTAAGCGCCATGTTGATTGGCTGAAATCTCGGCGGCGGCAATCAAGAGCGCTCTCAGCGGGCCCGAGCAGCACCAGTACCAACACGGACAGCGCTGCACGCACCAACGCAGCAGAAAGAGAGACACCTGGCTGGAGCTTTGCCAGGAAAAAGGAACCCCCAACTAGATCTCTCCATCTACCTCTGCATCATCGCTCTGCACGATTTCGACTTGGACTTGCTCGCCCTCGACCTGCAGATCCCACACGACTCGACCCAACGCGAAACCCACACGACGAACACCTCTCCTCTCGAACTCTCCCCCTCGCTCTCTCTCGTCAAGCATCCCCCTCGCGAAACCGGTCGGATCGTGCGCCGCAACTCTCGCTTCAGCTCGCCACCCCATCCCCCCGAGCTCGTCTGGCACGCTTCCCACCCCAGCGCCGCTCGCTCTCCATGCTCTCGCCCAATTGAACAGGCGTGCCGCGATGGGCCCGAATGCTGGCAACGGAGTGGGAGGCATGGAGCTGGGGCCCATGATGCAGGGCAATGGTTCCAACCTGCCCCAGGCCACCGAATACACCCTGCAGGGCGTCATGCGCTTCCTGCAGACCGAATGGCACCGCCACGAGCGCGACAGGAACGCCTGGGAGATTGAGAAGCAGGAGATGAAGGGCCGCATCGCCAACCTCGAGGGCCAGGCGCGGAGGGCCGACGCCACTCAACGCGCTTTGAAGAAGTACGTCTCGATTCTCGAACGCAAGGTCAAGGACCAGGCCGCCCAGCTTAAAGGCACCGCCGCCACCGACGCGGCCGAGGCTGCTAAAAACGACCGCGCTGCAAAGATCCAGGAGAAGCTAAGATGTGAGCATATATCCGGACATGTCCTGTCCAGTCTTGAGCCCCAGCCCGTATACTGACAGATATCGTGCTCCAGCTTCCCTGGAGCACCCTATACCCGGTGTCGATGGCATCGATAGCGAAAAAATCGACCGAGGCGGCGACGAGGAGGGCCAACGACAGGATCTCAAGACCTTCCTCGACCAGTGCCAGTCCGAATTTATGTATCTGATGATCGCCCCGGCGAACCCACAACCGCCTCCACGCGACTCCCCGCCACTCCCTATGATGGAGGACCTGCGAGAGGTGGAATCGTACGGCATGCCCGCTCCTCAACCTATGGAGAGGGAGTTTCAGCTCCCCTCGAGGCCGGCACAAAACCACGTTCAAGAAATGAACTCGAGAGCTCCTCCGCCGAATCACGCTCCGCCGATGCAACCTGGCGGCTCGCACTTTACTCAAAAGACCCAGGAGCTGCAACCCCCACCGATGGTGCGGTCCTCAGGCGATCATCAGCCCGGCATGTACCAAAACTCAAACGACTGGCCCACGCCTGTAAACGTTACGACGCGTCCACTGGAAGAGGGCCCTTCCCAGGCGACCCATGCGGCAGAGGTTCTCGGCGGTATGGAGGATCCTGCCGAGATCAGGGAAAAGAACCACGGCGCTCCCGAGACGGATGGTTGGGAGTTTCCAGAAGGAACATTTCCCGAACCCGGCTCGTCGCACCCCAACCAAACAGCAAACCGACCTGATACCGATGTTTTCCCCAACGCCGATAGTCTCCCCAAGTCACCGAACCGAGTTCCCGGCTCTCACCGAAGAAGGAGCTCCATGACGAGAAGGCGTAGCGCCGAACACGAACTTGCGTTGAACGCTGCCAAGGCTGCTGAGAGCGGCAACTTTAAGCTGAGATTTGGCCTAAGAGGACATTTAGATACCGTTCGAACCGTCATCTTCTCTGGCGGCGGCAGCCCGGGCGAGCCTGAGATTTGCACTGCCGGCGACGACGGCATGATCAAGCGTTTCCATATTCCCCGATTCGACGCCCACGGTGGATCTCTTGCCCACGCGGCATCGGATCTAGATGTCACGGCCAACTTTACCCATAGAGGTCACTCGGGTGCAGTCCTCTGCCTGACCTCGTGGTCTCCGGCTCCCAACTTTTCTACCGGTGGTCGTGCGGTCGGCGACGGCTGGATATTTTCCGGTGGCCAAGACGCGACCATTCGGGTGTGGGAACGCGGCCGAGTCGATCCCAAGGCTACACTAGAAGGGCATACGGATGCCGTCTGGGCCATCTCCGTTCTTCCCGCGACGCTGGGCTCCGTCTTTGGCAGCTCGAGCCCGTACGGCAGCACGGATAGGATCCTTGTCGTGTCTGGTGCTGCGGACGGCTCGGTTCGACTGTGGTCTGTGAGCGCACCACCTCAACTGAGCTCGCCTCAACCTGGAACGAACCGGGCAATGACTGGCCGGGGAGGACGGGTGCGTGGTAACTCGATGAGCTCTGGAAGCGGGTTCGCCAGCACGCCGCAACCCACGACGGCATCGAACTCACCATTCAGCCACACGTTGGTGCACAACATTACTCGGCCGGATAACCCCGAGGCCACTCCGACGTGCATTACACCACTGGACACCTCTGGCACTTCGTTTGTTGTTTCATACTCGGACGCGGCCATTATTACGTATGATACAAGGACCGGTGAGCGCATCGGTCACATGGAAAGCGTGGAGACATACGACGGAACGATCAAGACGAGCGTCAACGCTGTTGTGGCAACGACGCTTGGTCTGGATCAAGGCAGCAGCGTAAACGAGGATGAGCAAAGTACCGGGGCTACGGGCGGCGGACGTTCGATGGCTGGCTCAGGAGTCGAGGGGACGATCATCTCTGGACACGAAGACCGCTTCGTCCGGTTCTTCGACGCCAACAGCGGTAAGTGCTCGTGTGCAGGATTATCCGGTCGTAATACTGACTTACGCAGGCCAATGTACATACAACATGATCGCCCATCCCGACGCCATCTCCAGCCTGTCTCTCAGCCCCGACGGCCGCGAGCTGGTCAGCGCTGGCCACGACGCATCACTTCGATTCTGGAGTTTGGAGAAGCGCACGTGCACACAGGAGGTGACGAGCCACCGGCTCATGCGCGGTGAAGGCATCTGCGCCTGCGTTTGGAGTCAGGACGGGAAGTGGGTTGTGAGCGCAGGAGGCGACGGGGTCGTCAAGGTGTTTGCGCGGTAGCCGGAAGGCATTTTCATATTTTCCAAGCCTCCCGAGTCAGCTTGTTTTTCTTTGATGGAGCGCGTTGCTGGTGACTGGTGTTGGGACAAAGAAGTGTTCGGCGGGGTGGCCAGCAACCACTGTGTTATAGTACATGTTTGAGGAGATTTTTATATTACTCGTCGATACCCGGCACCTGGTGGTTTGCGTCTGTCTGCGGGTGGGCTTTCTCTCCGTGTGCCTCGGTTTGCGGCTCAGTATTTGCAGGATACCTGGGTGTTTTTGTGTTGGAGGGAGGCCATGTATGAGAGTAATGGAAATGGAACTGAACGAGGATCTCGTGTACATTGACTTATAAACTGCTGCATTAAGAGCTTTTCGAGGGCTGCTGTTGCCGGGAGTAAGTGGTTAGCGACATGGAGCATCGTTCTTCACACTGCAAGTAAGAAAACTGTTCTCCGGTAGAACGCGACTGCAATACGCTGGATCCATTTCCGGCTTCAAAACCACACGGATAAACCCGTGTTCCCTTTTGCAATGCGTTAAACAAAGACGGGAAAACTCGATTTGAGTACTAAACTGTTCATACTGTCTAGTCGTGAAGAAATTGTTGAGGTTGATCGCGAAGATCTGATTGTAGGGTAGCTGAGGCGCAAGTATTCTCTTGTTGCTCCCCGGTTTACGATCAAGGTCTCTTAGTCTTGAATTTGTGGACCGCTTCCAACAACCCCCCTCACTACACAGGCGCTCCAGCGCCTGTCATCTTCCGTAGTATAGTGGTCAGTATGCAAGCTTGTCACGCTTGAGACCCGGGTTCAATTCCCGGCGGGAGAGATCCAGCCACAGGTGCAACACACCTGGTTTACTTTTTGCATATTCTCCTGTTTTCTAGAAAACAAATCGAGGAAGCATGATTTATGATTTTTTGACCAGTTCATCTAATATGTTTTTATAGACACGCCTTGCGCGCTTGAGCAAGGTTGGGAAATTCCGTGTTAATTGTATAAATATGTAACTTTGTTTTCATACCTTACGTCACCCTAATATGGAATTAAATGCTTGTGATTTCAAGCCTCGAGGCTCGTCCATCTTTTATAGCGCAGACGATGGTCGAGCGTTCTCTTGGAGCAAAACTGATATTAATTTGTTTCCTGGATTGACCTACCCGACAATACAACAGGCGTCCGATTGTTGAATTGGTCGGCGGTTTCTCTCATGCCAAGCTGGAGGTCGCTCGATCCTCTGCTTGCTGTCCAAAACGACGCAAAGGTTCTGTACCCTCTAACGTAACACGACAAGGGCTTGCCCTCACGAACGGGTGATTCGCAAACGATATGACTGAGCGCAGAGGGATACGGACTGGGGCCGTCGGCGTACACCGTGTAGAAGTTCGAGCCCCAGTTGATGTATACGGTGTCGGAGGCCATGAGATAGTTCGTGCCCTCTTCCAGGTGGTATGCGCTTTTGTGACGGGAGGTGCGACGAGGAAGGGCGAAGAGTGGTCTTGAGGCCAACACAGAACTCGGCCAATGACGTTGGTGTTGGCATAGTCGGTCGCTTCGATGGCAAAGGTGGGAAGGATAGCGGCCCCGGCGCTTGTTCGAGTTGAGACTACAATTTGTGCATGGAAAGGAGTGGTGGAGGGTGTCTCGGAAGCGGTTGCAGATAGCGTTGAAGAGGGTGTTGTCGATGGCGTTGTAGCTGGTATCGCAGTGGAGCTAGATGCCTTGCAGGGACTACCACGGGCAAAGAAGGCGGCGACGAGGCCTAGGGCGATGGAGAGCACGCGCATATTGACACGCAAAGGACCGGGACTGTTGAATGAGCGGTGGACGAACGAAAAAAACAACAACAGGTGAACGACAACGGGAGCGATTAGCTTGTGCATCGCCCTTCCGACTCTCCCCTGAGCTGAAGTCGACAGGATTGTCCCCTGCAATATGGCAATTCGCAGCTGGCAAGAGACGCAGAAGCCGTGAAAAGAATATCGAAACCCACCGTTCTGTACCCTGTCGAATAGACTATCGATCTCATTGCGCGTCCCTGTTGCTGCAACTAACTGGCCGCTGGGGCTCCGTTGATCCACTGGATTGTTCGCTCCACCGGGTCAAGAGATGGAAGTATCTACGATAGTCTAACAGGAAACGGACAGTGGCCGGAAGACACGCAAGGGAGCTGGCGAGTGAAGTACTGCTTTGTTTTGTCCCTTCAAGCCGTTAGACTCAACTTGGCGATGGACGGATTACCCGTACCCGTTGGCTCTAACGTGAGACTAATTTAATCCCATGCTGCTATCTACAGTTTCGGGCCAAAAGTTTTCATACACCTACGTTAACACCATGGGCCAGAATGCATCTAGGAGACCGAATTTAGGTATATTAAAAAGGTACTAAACTATAGACTATTATTGTATCGCTTAGGTACTAAATGATATTCATTTTAGGATTATTTTTATATAGAGTTATTGGTGTAACTTTATTATAAGATGCTGAATCTTAATATAAGTGTACGGATACTTTTGGCCTAAGACTGTACCTAAGATGTCAGAGTTTAAGAGCAAAGAGCAAAGATGCGTTCTTAACTTTTATTGTTGAGTTAACTCAAGTGTACGGTAAGTTGTGGCTGTGGTATGTGCAAATGGTGCAGTGGAGGTTGTTCACATTGTCCTCGCGATGCAAAGGCGAGAGCTGAAGCGCACAAGACCGATGATGCAAACAAGACAGTAATGACCAAAAGTTGCGTATGCAATCCTAAAGCACTTCTGTTCAGTGTAGATTTCGAAGTCACATTTTCTGTCACATATGAGCTCTCATTTGCAGCCATCATGGTGTCTAGTATATCCCAATTGGCACCGCCCGTAACGAACAAAATAACAAATGATGCTACCACAAGATAAGAGCGTACAAGAAAACAATCAAGAATTATAGCATGACCTGGAAACTTATGATCATGCCTATGAACTTTCACCGAGAGACTTCTACACCACTCATCATTTAGAAATGGACGAACTAGGGTATGACGGCACCCCAAAGAAAGCTGGTGTCGTGAGCGTGTGTCAAACGAGGATATCCGAAAGGCAGATGGGCAACCTGTACGGCTTGCGGACAACTCACTGCGTCGCCTTCCAGATGACCTGCGTCATGATGAGAGACTTCTCAAATGTGTCCGCCTTTTCTTGTCGTCGATGTATGCCTCGGGATGGGGGAAAAAGCACCTCAGCCTCGCGAGATGCAAGTCGCGGTTGAAGGAGAAGCACAGGCTGCCGGTTTCTAGAGCCTCACGTGTGGGTAGTCGATTCGTTCAGTGTTGGATGTCCTTGACGGGGATTTCCAGCCCGCCCATAACGACAAAGGAACCGTACCTGATATCGAACACTGGATCGTTCTCCGATTATCAAAGCGATAGATGATTGGTACTTCCTCGATTCACTTCAGTGTGGCCTGGTGGGTTTCGCTCTTGAGATCCGTTTCCACCTCTCCAGCAATGTTTTCGGGAAAGTTCTCACGAGGCGATCAACTCGTTGGACAACCTCCGCGTTTCCAGGAACCGGTTCGAAACTAGATACAGAACCACCGCCGGAGATTTTAAGATAGTCAAGACACTTTTTCGACTTCTCACTAAGCATTGACATCTTGCGTGTGTTGGCGGACACGTTCAAGTGAATCGCCACGTAGATGTACGCAACCAGTCCCTAGCAACATACCCATGTCGACTAATAGCCACAGAACAATCTGCAAAAATATTACAACACTCCAGCCCAGTAGACCGTCAGCTCTGCAGCTTGAGCGCAAAAGGAAGGACAACACGCCCCCAAAAAGAATTGCATGTGTTGTTCCACATGTGGCGACTCTCCCGCCGGGAATTGAACCCGGGTCTCAAGCGTGACAAGCTTGCATACTGACCACTATACTACGGAAGATTACAGACGTTGAAACGTCTGTGTAGTGAGTTCGATGATCACGTGATTGCAAACACTAACTATAGACCCACGGCCGTCACTCAGAGTTGTCTTTAGCCAACCCAACTTTGGGAGGCTAGCACAATGGAAGCGTTGCGTTGTCTAACGTGTCACGAATGACTTTTTTTAGGCCTGATCAATAACCTCCAAAATGGAAAATTCAAAAGGGACTAGCTAAGAATAGGAGAATTCGTCAGAAGAAGATTGCACGGATCGTGTTCTTTCAGAAACTTCACAATGCCGAGATGGCACTCCTTCTCAGCCAACTCGATCGCCCTGGAAAATCCTAGGAAAGGGTCTGGCAATGCTCCCTCGCTGAAAAGAAACCGGACCATCTCCAATCTGCCATGCTCGGCTGCGCCCTCCATTGCGGTTCGGCCTTCCTCCAGAGCTGGCAATGCATTGATGAGAGCTCCGTGTGCCAGCAGCAGGCGGGTGACCTCCAAGTGCCCTTTAATTGCGGCACCCTGTAGAGCCGTGACACCGCCTCTCTTTGCGGGAGGAGCATTGACATCTGAGCCGTGGAGGAGAAGTAGACGGATTATTTCCAAATTCGGGTTATCGGAAGACGTGGCGCCCTGGAGTGCAGTACGGCCAAATGTTGCAATTGCAGGGGCGTTGATATTTGCGCCATGCTCAAGAAGTAACTCGATAAGCTGACGACTGGAAAATTTGGAAGCTATGGCCGCTTGAAGTGCAGTACAAAGGCATTCTTCATCTCTGCCCATGCGCCTATAGAAACCAAAACCTTGTGGACAGATGAAGGTGGAAGAGGTCTGAGAACTAAGGTGATAGGATTCCTCATCTCGAGCGGCATTGACTTTCGCGCCATGGGCAATGAGAACTCGAATAGAATCCATGTCGCCCTCGAATGCTGCGAGTTGTAGTGGCGTGAGCCCCTTCCATGTGTCCTCAGTTCGGGCTCCAGCACGGAGTGCTAGTTCAAGGCACTCGTGTTGCTTTAGTATCACCAAGCTGTGGAGTAGCCTACTCGCTGTGCCGTTGGTGCGGTTGATTGGTGCTCCTAGGGCAATCAAATTCTTAAAAGTTCTGTTGAAGTCTTCTCCGTTGTTGTTGGCTTTCATGGCTTCCAATATGGTAGCTCCATCTGCATGACCAGTCCCAGCCGTCACATCGGCTCCTGCATTGACCAAATCGTTTACCAAACTGTATTGCTCGCCTCTGAGCGCGGCATAGAGAGCTGTTGCTCCACCGTCACCGTCACCCGGCGCCAGGTTAACATCCGCCCCTCGATTAAGGAGATAGTGCATGAGCGCAACGTGGCCATACTCTGCCGCCATTTGTAATGCGCTCTCTCCATCAAGTCCATAACCGTTGATCGCAGTACCCTTGTCCAGAATATCACTGCAATTGGATATGTATCCCATCTTTGCGCAAAGGACAAGCCTAGTAGGGCCGATCCAGGATGCAATGCAATCTGATTGAAGTAGGACTGAAAGGATGCGACCTGGAGTATTCGGATCGTGCCTTAAGGGGTTGGCATTCTCCCTGTATCTGAGGTAAAGTTCCTGCGCAACTTCTTCATCCACCGTCGCACCGGCTTTGACGAGAAGATATAGTATGTCGGGACCGTTATGGTGTTGCCTAGAGTTCGCTAACAAGCGAACTGGTGATCTGACTTCTATATCAGAATAGCTTTTCGTGGAACTCGCAAGAAGTTGAGCAAGTCGGGCATTAGGGTCTACCCTTCGACGTAGAAGAGTTCCCACGGCATTCACCTTTCCCATCTTGATAGCCCCACACAACGCGCGCTCCATGATTTCTGTCTGCACGATGCCGTGCTTGAGAAGAAAGGAAGAGACCTCTTGATTGCCCATTTCTGCAGCATCAATCAACTCATAAATATCCAGTCCATCGATCAACGGAGCCATTTTCAGAAGCATCGAATAAATCGTTGGATTTTGCCTCCTTGCGAAGTCAAGAATCTTTTGATTCTCCACGGTTTCGTCGATACTGAAACGTGCACCTTTTCCCAGCAGGTTTTCCACAATATGAGGATGATTCTTCTGTATTGCCTGAAAAAGGGCTGTCGTTTCATTGTGAATGTCTGCTCCTGCGCTGATGAGGTAGTCCATGACGGCCTCCCTACCCTGGCCAGCAGCAAAGGCTACCGGGGAGAGCTGGCTCTGTACAAGTCTCTGATTGATGTCTACGCCATGTGAAACTAGTAGTCTAGTCAGTTCTAGACAGTCCGCTTCGATAGACGCACAGAGTAGTCTTGCTCCCAGTGGTCCTGGAAAGGAATAGCGATGACTTGCTACCAGGTTTAAGAACTCGCTAGAACGAAAAAGTTCCCTGAACTCCTCCGAGGTTGACGAAGCGGTGCAGATAGCTTTCAGAAATGCCGTCCTGAGAGCAAGGGCGTCAGTTGGTGCCATTTCTAACAACCACCACAATTGAGTCATGAATCCGTTGTTTATAACCCATCTCAGGAAACCTACAATTTCTTCATCTCTGTGATGATTGTTGGAGATGAGGAACGCGACAACTGGAAACAGCTTGTTGTGCAAGTGAACGCTGGCCGCTGAAATGGCAGCAGCATCAGCAACATCGCTTGGGAGGACTTGTCGCTTCGAAAGTCGCATCTGGGATTGGATCAAGTCGCCTACTAGTTCGGCTATCGTGTCTAGTGCGACCAGTCTCGAGTTTGCATCGACAAGTTTGGATAAAACCCATCCGTCCTGATACTTATCGCCGAATTCTGAATACCGATGAATGTTTGCTCGAAGCGTTTGAGCTTCGGAGTAGCTGTCAAGGACAGTTCTCAGAGAGCTGCTTTCTCGGATTGATGAAGTCAACGAAGTTATTTCTGTACCATTGTTAGCGATTGAAGGAGGCAGGGTTTGTAGGAGAGTTTTGCACCTGGCAAGTCCCAGAATGATTGGAATGGCCGTTTAGGCCCGTTTCGCGAACATGATTCGAGATCAAGGAATTGGGAGAATGGGTTTGGCCTGTTTTCTCCAGCTGTGATCGAACCCAAGCCCAGCTGGGAAGAAGCCGATAGGTTTGGGAGATGGAGAACGCTTTCCACAGAAGAGTCTATATCCATATGAGTGCCGAAATCGATCTCAATGTCATCCAACTCAATCACCTGGCTGGCCAAAACAATTTTACGGCTCGACTCCGTGTGAACGACATCATAACTGCCCAGCTGAACCTCCGTAGTCCTTGCGGACACACGCGAAGCGCTCGGATGATGAACCAAGGCGGGCGCCGCACTGTATTCGATCGGAGTACGGATCTCAATTCGATGCAGACCGAATGTGTCGATGCCCAAGTCTACTAAGTGTTAACCTTTTGCTCCAAATAAGGGTTTAAACAGAGACGAACCTATTTCTGTTTCATTCGTGGTCTCGCCTTGGCGACTCTTGGAGTACCGCCGAATGGCTCTGGTCATGCTGTCGAGCTTGAGACGTTTACCGCTCAGGAAGACAACGGAGGCTGCGCCTTGTGCCTCTCGCCGTCGAATATGGGGTATCACTGCTTTCCATTCATCCGCGCGCAAGTTCTTCAAGCCACCGAACTTGGTCTTGAACTGCCTCTCACTACGTCGCGTAAGCTTCTAGGAAAAGATAGCTTGGGAAGGGGAATAACTCACGTGACTACAACGTGGTGGGTGTCCTTGAGGAGTTGGACAGTTTCCCTGACGGGTTTACTTTCATCCAAGTACCAGCGGTTGATGTCCTGTTCGTACAGTTTCCAATTGACGGACATGGTGGAGTTGTGGAAGATAGCTGTGAGGCTAAGAACTGGAATGAAAGTGAGAATCAGAAGATGCGAGCAGGAACTGTTGTGATGATTGCGATGGACCAAGTCGATTCTTTGGGCGGGAAGATTGCGATGAATTGAACACGCTGCTGGGGCGAGTCCATGATTTTAATACGTACTTCAAATGATCGTATCGTTTAGTAGGTACCCAACGGCTATTTCTGATGCTTTTAATGGAAGGTTATTAGATGCCTTCTTTCTTGTCCTTCTGTCACTTTCATGCACGGGACTTTTGGCACACCGCTCCGCCTCACGCATTGTTGTACCCAATGGAGTGTTGAGGCAACGGTGAGGCGTCTTTTGGGCTCTGGTGGAGCGTTGGGCTTTTTGGCTGGGCATTTGGATAGAGCGTGGGATCTGTCCTTTTGGCAGCCTGATTCAACTTGGGATACGTATGCATAAATAGGGTGTGGGGTATAATTTCATAAAAGGTTTGCTATTGGATTGGTGCCTGGTGGTCTACTACTCTATGCCCGTCTGCCCTCAACAATGGTTTCTCTCGTCACATATATGTCCCTGTCGCCACCGCGAGGCTGACTCGAGGGCGGATTAAAGACGCAATTTGGTTTTTCCATAACATGGACCGTCGTTATTTGCTCAGTAGACTTTGCATCCACGGCGCCCATCTCCCAGGCCAAGTGTTCCTCGCTCTCGTGCATTTGCTGGAAGCGAGCAGACCTGATATGCGAAGGCCCCAGATTCATTCTCCCTGTCCCGCCCCCAGTGGTTCGAGATCTGACGCGGGCACTGCTTTCCTCTTGGGTGCTGCGTAGAGTGATGCCGAGCCATTGGCGGGCAATGCGGTCGAATACGGGACGGAGCATGGGGCTCGATGCCACCATGACGGCAATTCCACCTTGGAGTACGGTGCTGACGAAGGACGTGGCGACGCTCTTGGTGATGTTTGTGATGTCGGTGTTGTAGAGGTAGTATAGTCGCACACATGAAAAGATGATAGTTCTGCGCAGACATGTTAGTTGGAGGTGATGGAGGACTCTTGGGTCATGTTGGGACATGACCATGACTTACACAAAACCGGCACCGAAAACACCGAGTAATGCCAACTTGTGCGCCCGATTCATCTGCAAATCATACACAAGCTTCATCGGCAGCAACACAATGGCCACTTCGGAGATGATGTCCAAGACGGCCAGGGCTACATAGGCTTTGAAGCCATCCAAGCACTTTTGCGGAGCGCCAGCTGCTGAAGCGCTCTCGGCAGGCGTACAAATGGTGAAGGGTAAGATGAATGCATACAAGCCCCAGCCGAAACACAAGACGGTCGCTACCCAGGTCGCTGCGATGAAGAGTCGGCCGCCGGTGCGAAAGATGCGTCGGATCATGCCGATGACGGCGATCTTGATGAAGGCTAGGGACGTGCCAAAGGTCATTTGGCATGCGATCATGATGCGCGAGAACCTGTGTGTGACATCTGGGCCGAGTTGGGACACGCTGTGTCCAGCACCGCCGACGACGACAACTGATGCTGGTGAGCTTTGGCGATACATGCGGGCGAAACAAAGGAAAGACGTACAGAGAATGACGGAGACGATGAAACCGTAGTAAATGATCTGAGAACGCTGTTAGAACAGCCAGGTGCGTGTAGCGAGCGTTTTGCAACCGACCTGGCCAATGAAGTAAAAGTAATCTTCGACATGGTACCTGTTTTTCCTCATGTTTTGGGAGATGATGCGCATCACCGTCCACGCTGTGGTGAAAAACATCATGATGGCGCACGCGACAATGAGGCGTGTCCCTTGCTCAGTGAGCGGGGGAAATGGGCCCGTGATCAACGGTGCAGCTGATGACTCGGCCGCGCGAGGATCGATTCCATGGCGAAGCGGACTCATTGTCGAGGAGCCTCTGAGGGAGGATTCGATTGCTCGAAGTGGCCTTGTTGCGATTGAAGAGACCCGAACGTGGTAGCGATGTGACGAGGTGCGAGTCTGCGCCTGGCGGGTGGCTTATGCCTGGTGGGTTGCGATATTCGATGGACCATATGCGCTGTTCTGTCCCAACAGTGAAGGGCAGACTGGAAAGGAAGGGAATGACGGAATGATATGAGCATGTCGACACCCGTGTTGTGCTGGCGACTCAGGGCCTCGGCTTGGTGTGGCAATGGCTTGATGTAAGACCCCTCAAATGGTCGCAAACGGAATACCGCAACTGCAGGCGTAAGACGCGCGGAATGGGAGCGCCTCCTTCCAACCCAATTCGGAGTAATAACGAATGTAGACTACGGAGTAGCATGCACACAAGTTGGTAGCGCAGCTCGCCTGTCATCAGCCACCCTCTATCGAGTGAGCAGACTGCCAAGTGATTGATCCTTGGAGTCGATTTGCGGGGTCCGGGGAAGGGATTTAACTTTCATCCCCTGTCCTAAAGCGAGCTCGTCGATGCGGCGTTTGCCCTATGTGAACTAGACGCAAACTACGATGTGCTGAAGATGTTCCGTGGCTTGGATACGGAGTACTAAACAAGAAGATGGGTGCTGCACGGACAGTGGCAAGTGTCAGGTCAGGGGCTCGAGGCTTGTGCTAGTTGGCGCCTCTTAAGAAGGAACTGAGTGCACGAATCGGAGGTGTTTTTCAGCTTCATCGATGGCTGTGGCACTGCGCGTTCGCTGGTGCGAGGCTCATGCTAATTAGCGGCTAGCGGCCGACCCCCTGACCTAGCTGACGCATGAGAATCAGGCTCAAAGTTCAACTCGTCACAGCCGTGAACACCCCTGAGCATTGACATCTCTCGATTCTTGTCCGAGGGCCGATGCAGAAGTCAATGCAGCCCGAGAAACGCGTGCATAGGGCGCGTCGATCGGCATGGGGGAGGAAGCGATTCGCTCAGCGCTCTAGCATGGGTGCTTGCACCATCATCTCCATGAAGTTCAGCCACTGATGCTCACGTACCTACCTAGCCATCGGACCGTTCCTGTATCGAAACCCGGAACCTTGTTCCAGGGACCCGCTGAGACGGATTGTCCTTTGTCTGGGACTGTTGCAGTGTTCAGATTGTGCAAAAGCAGATCTAGACTGATGGCCAACACGGGGACTAAAACGCAACAATTGAGCATCCAATCTCCGCACCTCAAAGTTAATCTAGGCAAGACAGATTGTTGCGTCCTACGTCATGTTTCACTTCAACCGCCTCGGCACCTCCACCCGATAAGCACTATCATCGTCCCGGCTCTTTCTACTAGTCAGGGCTTACTCCGCGCAACATGACGCTCGGGGATTACATTGTCACCGGTAGCGTTCTCGCAGTCTCCGTTATCTCCAACCGGGTGGTCCAGACTAATGCCTCTTCAAGCATCGTCTTGGCCGAGGCAGCAGGTATCAAGGCCAATAACTGCTGAGACATATTCTGGCCGAATTCGACCAACGGACAGTTTGGCGGCTTTGGCTTGGCCCATTATCCTGAGTCGCAAACGCACCTGGAAAATCGGATCACCACGTCAGATCCCGGAAAAGGCTCGGGCGGTTGCGGGCTAGCAACCCAATTGGAATTTTAGAGGCTCAAGAGATAGGCGATCCAGGCCGATGACAGCAGATGTCTCGGGTTTTTTTCTCAGATGGATCATAATTCCCACAAAGCCCAGATTGATTCGAAACACAAAGTCGAAAAAGGGAACCATCAATGTAGGAGGCATCTAAATGGCGAATAATGCCCGCGTCCTGGGTTGCGAAACTATTCTCACGGCAGTTGGCTACCGCGCTCTGAAACTTATCATGCCGTCTGGGATTGACCCCCTATCAAGACCTTCAAGAAGCATAAGATCTCAGTGGCCTTGAAACAGCCCGATGTTGACCAACGCTCCCGCGACTACCCCATCGTGCCTACCGCTCGGCAGTTGAAAATCTCTTCTGCTGGCTCTGCTAGGGAGTTCCTGTAGAGTGACTTGCAGTATGGGCTGGGAGTGAACCTTGAAATCATCACACCCTTTTTATGTGCCCATGGGTGGTCATGCTGGTGCGAATTGCTGTGGATGAGGGCAAGATGCCAACCCTGGTACTCAGTGGCAACTCAAGCAGGATCGGGCCCCAGTCTGCCTCACGGTGCAATACATTGGCGTTTCAATTTACAGTTCTGCGCCTTGCTGTTTGCAGATTGAGACCTTCGAATTGACGATGAAGAAAGATGGTGTTGATGTACGTTAGCACTTAGTCTGATACGGAACACCTGTAGATAAGATGCTTCGTCATCGATGCGACATCCGCGCCGAGGCCGTAATCGGAGAAGAGTGGGGCACGGCAGCTGGGGATGCCGAGTTAATTTTATCAGATCCGCGCAAGTGAACCGTGCATGTGGAGCTTTGGATGGCGGGGATCACAACAATTACGAACCGTTACGAGGCTTTCCTTCCAGGATGGACTCCTGATCTCTGACGGGAACGGTTGAGCCAATATGGAGTGCCAATTTGTCTGCCTCTGCTCTACCACCGAGCATGCGCCAGCTGGAGCGCCACGTTGTGAAACATTCCGTTGCTTTCTAGAGACGGCGTCGCAGAGCAGCCAGCCAGCACAGCAGACGTTGTCATGGGTATGAAATCCCCACAGTAAAAACCTGACTGCTAGCCCAAGTTGTGCAAGCAGATGCCTCACAGTGAGAGAATCGAAGCCTCGTGATGCCTTGGCGCCGGGATCACTCGGAGCTCGGCGCTAGCAGTCCCTTATCAATCTGCTCCGCCCTGACCATCTAGGCCTCTTTTGGCAGCCAACCCGGTCATACGGGCCTAATCAGATGGGCCAAATCAACAAAACGACCGCCCCGCAACCGCAGACGAGGTGTTGCAAAATGCACACCGTTTTCTAATTCCCGATGTTGAGGCCCTGCCCCTTGTGACCTTGCATGCAAGTCATTCATTCTCGTACGTTGATGACGGGTTTGTCCGCCTACATATTCATATTCCATGCTTTGATTCATTCTTCGACACCTCTCGTTTGCCTCGCGTCGATGGGCATCGCCGTGCTACTCATCGTTCCCAAGCATGAACACGGTTCCCCCAGGAGAGAAGCCCATCCTGCCCAGGCAGCTGATCAATGAATGGAACCTGACGCTGTACGCTGGCGTGCTGCTGGGCCTGATTTCTCTCTTCACCGTCGTACACTGGAGTCGCCATCTCGCAACCCGATACCGATTTTCTTCTTCGCGAACTCTGCGACGCCTGCCAGGCTTTAGGATACTGTTGAGGGCCTCTCGGTGAGGCATATACGGAAACGAGCGGATCAGTCACCACTAACCGCCTTCTAGGAGTATTCGAGGCTATGCCGTCATCAAAGTACCCGGCTTTCCTTCCCTAGGGCACGCTATTTTGGTTACTTTTTATTTGATCCTCAATGTCGTATTATCTCTCATTTACATCGAGTGGGATCGGAAGCGACTGAACAACCCAGGAGCTCGGTTAGGATGGTATGCCTCTATCTCACTTGCTTTCCTACACGCTGCTAATCTGAGCTAGGATGGCGGCTGCGAACATAGCACTGTCGGTCTTCTTCGGACTGAGAAGCACTCCATTGGGTTTCATGAGCGCTCAAACCTACAATCACCTCAATGTCCTGCACCGGGCCATCGGATATACCGCCATCGCGCAAATGCTTCTCCACGCTCTTCTTTACGCCCTGCGATTCGGCCTCCAACACCGAATCAGCCAGCTCTTTACGAAGCCTGCCAACCTCCACGGGGTCGTCTCGGGCGTGGGCATGCTGATTTTGCTTTTTGGCCTATTGAGGCATCGCGGATATGAAGCTTTTTACATTAGCCACGTTTTTGGTGCCATCGTGACTATATTCTTTGCAGCCCTGCATCGACCGTTTTGGTACAAAAAGATCCCCGTCATCATGGTATTTGCTGGTTCGATGTGGGCTCTTGATCGCTTGATCCGATTAGCGACTGTGGTTTTCAATGTTTACGGCAACAAGGCAACCATTTACCCACTGCCCAACAATGGCGTTCGACTGGTGTTGAAGAGACGACTCATTGGGGCCAGTCCCGGATCGCACTGTTTCGTCTGGATCCCCGGAATCCGAGTCTTCGAATCACATCCGTTTACCATCGTATCCAACACAGCCTTGGGTCTTGAACTGGTCATTAAGCCGTACAAAGGCTTCACCAAGGATATCCAGGAATACGCAATCTCCAAACCAGGCACAAAGCTCCGTGCCTCCATCGAAGGACCATATGGATCGCTACCAAATCTACAACACTATGATCGAATTCTCTTTATTGCTGGTGGAAGTGGAGCCGCGTTCACGTTTGGGCTAGTGAACAATCTTCTCTCAAAGCTTGAACCAGAGTCACCGCAACTGGTGGATTTCATCTGGACAGTGAGAGAAAGAGGTACTGTGCCACCTCTCACTTTGCAGGGTTACGACTAACGCCGAAAATAGGAAACTTATCATGGTTTGCCGAGCATTTGCAAAAGCTAGCCGAACACTTAGCCCAGATCATAGTCACATTGCACATTACAGGGCAGTCGAATGTGACAACTCCGGAGCAAGGCACCCCTCTGGGCGGCAGAACGCCGACTTTGAGATCCTACGGGACCTTTTTTCCCCAAATAAACCACGAAGAATCAGTTGGTTCTATGCATCGACTCGCTTTCAATCCGAAATTTGCCAGTGCAAGGGAGGAAGCGTGCAGCCCGCAGCCGGTAGAGTCGCTAAGCCTGGGAGATATGGAGACTTGCTTCAACGTCAAATATGAGCGACTACGGACGAGTGAGGCGATATTTGAGACGGTGAAATCAGTCGGCACTAACCAGCGAGTTCTGATTGCTGCTTGTGGCCCATTGTCGTTGATGAACGATGTAAATACAGCAGCGGGAGCATGCATCCGCTCTGATGGGCCAAGCGTCGAGGTGCATTGTGAAAATTTTGATATTTGAGAGATAGAACATAAATTAAGGTTTTATAGATGATTCCTTATACAAACAAGGAAACAGTTACCATGCTTACTTTGGATGCAATTGCTTCCGTGACCTACAGGGAATGCGATGTCACGAATGAGATGTAACTGAACGCATCAGTTGCGGACCTCGTGATGAAGCTGTTTACACGGAGTTTTAACAAAATTATTCCTCAACCCGGAATCCGATCAATTTCGCAAGGCTCGTGGCATACTCCTTGAGATTGGTCGCCGATCGGATTCGCAGCTCTGAAAACGAGCTTCTCGCCACAAATTTCTCGCTTGTTTTGTTGCGTTTACTCAAATTCACTACGCAATAATTGGGGTCTATAATGCGGACTACACCCCCCACTTCCCACCTATTGTCACGCCTCAGGACCAATGCCAGGACAATGATAGGAGCGAAATATAGGCAGCGGCTAACTTGATGACGTTGAAGCTCAATGTCCGCAGAACCAACAAGTGCCCGCCAAGTGAAGGGGCTTGGTGTTGACCCCAGAAATACAGTTGGTGATGGATGCCCCTTGATGCGCCGTGGCTGCGGAGCTGAACCTCCTCTCTCCTCTGAGTGACTCAATCAAGCAGCGCTATTCTCGGGCGAATGTTTGAATTCGGCAACTTCTGACCCGTATCCTGGCCCCCAATGCGCATCCCTGTCTCAGAAATCCTAGTTGCCGTCGAAATAGCCGCGCTGGCAACGCGGAACCGTACTGCTACCAGTTAGAATGCATTCCTTTACAGTGTCTTTCAATGAAAACCTGCATGATGCTAACATACACTTGCAGCCTAAGCACTAGGCAAAAATCTGAAACGTTGGTATTGCACTGCCCAGTCTGAGCGCCGGAGGTTGCTTCTAACGTATATCTATGGGTATTTCTTCTCAGCCCAAGGACTCATAACTTGGCTTCACTTGTGAGAATAATCGTCATGCTTTGATAGAGAACTCGTAATGGCCCGCAACAAACGTGCGATTGAATTGCAGGGGCCGGGGCCGTCCCCGCACTCATCAGCACCTGAGGTAATTTTGACTACATACAATTTTTAGTCCTCCAAGTTCAAATCATAACCCTTCGCAGGATTCCGACATGATCACGTTGATGTCCTATGATTCTCGAGGTAACGGAAATCAAGACTCGAGGTACTCACCTCCAACTACTGAGCCCCTTCCTCGACACAATACGCCTTTCTACCCCGAAGGAATAACTTCCCCGAGGGCGAATTCAGGTTACAACCGATTCCTAGATAACCCAAAACACCGATTCTCGCACTTGCCTTCTACGGAGCAAATTCGCCCAGTGTCTGACCCCGACCAAGAGGAACCAGGCCCACGTGAGACCACCTTTTTCAAGAGCTTTACGACAGAGCCAAAGAAAGAAGTATGCAGCGAAGGAAGACTCTCGGCTCTTTGGAACTTTGTCCTTCTCCATCTGTTTCCCATCCTAATCACCATGGTTCTCTTTGGACTGTACCTGAGAAAACTGAAATGGCAACCCACCCATCCGCAGCTCAGCGCCCTTCAGTTCGCGGCCAAGGCCCATGAGTCGCTCATCATCGTCTCCCTAACAGACATCCTCCTGCACAGAATTCGCTACGGTCTTTTACGCGAGAAAGACGGTGGCATTGCACTCGGATTTCTCTCATCGGCGTTTCACCTATCATCTCCAATTCAGTACATGATAAGCTGGGAATTTTGGGGTACTCTTTTCAATCCTGTCAAAAATCGATTGTTTCATGCAGTTACTGCTGGGTTGGTTGTGCTTCTCATTTCGATCAGCATCGGCGCCAGTCCGTTCTCTGCAATTTTGATGATTCCTCGCCTCGGCTGGTGGGAATTTAGCAAAGAAGAAATGCAAGTCATTGAGCCCAGATTATTCACGACGTATATTCGAAACGGTTTGAACGAAACGCCTTATGATATGGATCTCCGCTCTTGGAAGACTCCGTTCTTTGTGGAATGCATGGGTGTCAACAGGGGCGTCTTGTGCGACACACAGCAAATCGATCAATTGTTGCAGCAGCTGTGGCCTGCGATGATGCAGATAGCAAAGGCTCCGATTTTGCACAACATATCGATGTCCAGTTACGGCACCATGACATACCGTCGACCTCTTACATTGTCCATTACTGAATACATGAGGGGCGCTTCTACAATTGTGGCAACGGGCCCAATGAACTTTGCGACGACTGAGCTGGGGTGGGCCTCAGGGCCTGTCAACGGCACCAACAACTTTCTGATCAGATCGCAACCCAGTAGCGAGTCGGGCATGCTGAAATGGAAACAGCCGTTGGTGGCCGTGAGCTGCAACACGACAGACACGTTTCCTTCATTAGAAGACGACACCATGACGCTCAAATTCTTCAACTCATTTCATGGAAACTTTAGCGTGGATGTGGACCTTGCAACAGAACTGCAGTTTCTCAGAGACATGTCCAAGTCCGACAACGCAACATTTTACCAGCCTGACCCCATTCTGCTGGATATACAGGGTCAGATACCAGTTCCAATCAGCTCAGCCATCTTGTTCATGAGCAACGTCACATTGTCACCACAAAAACCGTTGTTTGGTGTGAGTGTGAACACGCAGCTGTGCATTACACAAGCTCGCTGGGCCGACGCCGACGTTTGGATGAGCGCAGAAACTCAGCCAGCGACTACCACCAACTTGGGGATACCAACTGAAGACATTCCATCGTATTTGAAGCGGACCTCGACAACAGATAATGTCATCAGGATGCACAAGAGCTGGTTGAATGGGCTTGGAGCACCGTATACTGGTGCGAATGCCTCGCGGTTGAACCCGGCATATCGTCAAGCATTCGACAGTTGCGTCTATTATACCCCTTCATACCCGCTCGCGTGCGTCCCCTTGTTTCTCGGGGCCTATTTCACCGACGCGTTAACATACTCTGTCCCCTCTACGCAATTCTTGAACTCTGATCCACCAATTAATGAACCACCTGGCGCCGAAGATTTGGTCATTGAACACAAGTTTCATCAATACCAGTACATCTATGACATTCAAAACGGTACCAGTATCTCAGTAGCCTTGGCTGTTCTTTTACTTCACGTGTTGATTGCGATTCTGCACACGGCGGTTATTATTCTCTCGCCGGAACCCTGGCATAGCTCGGGTTGGGGAAGTTTTGGCCAGCTCATCGCCCTCGCATTGCGGTCAAGCGCACCAGAAGAGTTTAACAACGTTGGAGGGGGAGTTCAAAGCTCTGGGACCTGGAGTAGGGTTATACGAGTGAGGGAGGTTGTAGATGGGAAACGATTGGAAATGGTTGTGAATCCGCCTAGCGATGGAGGCTCGGATGGCCTTGATGAGCATTGGAAGGATCGTGTGACAGATCACGTTAGACCTAAAGTTAAATACAGTTAGAGGAAGTGAGACATGGAATGAATGTTCCAGAGAATGGTGTTTAGGTAGGTGCTTTCATTAATAGCACATTATATCTTTGTGCAAGTGTTGTGTACGGAGAAGTCGATTGATTCTAAGTCTTTAAGACAGAGGCGAGACTGGCAGCTGCGGCAATTTCCATCCAACCTGTGAATGACGCTTAGTACTTCCTATCAACGTTGTTGACTTTGGGTGAATGTGAAAAAAAGTTAAATGTTGCAATCATAGCGTGGTTTGGTATATGAACAGCCAGTTTTGTTTTTGCCAATCTAAACCTAGGGATTACTGTGCATTATTGCAATGCCAGGATTTTTTTATTTTTATTTTTAAAAAAGGAGACCCTCAGTTTTGTCAATAGTGAAGTCAGCTGACTCAAAGATATGTTGTATTAGGTTCCAATCTTGTATTGGGTGGTGAGAACACTGATCAGACTAAAGTTCCCAGAGACAGGCGCAGTGCTCCAGGTGATGCGAAGAATGAGAAGAATGTGTCCAACGATGGGCTGAGCAAGGAGAACCGCAGCGAGAAGGTGGGAGCGCCCAAGATAGGCTGCGTGCATACGACTAACGTGGCACTGTTACCCTACTATGCACAGATAAGACAGTACGGCAGAGCGGAATGCTCTCCTAAGAAGGCATCCAATCGTCAGGCACGTAAAAAATAAATATAAACTGCACTTAACAGTTCGCTTGCAGTAACTCGCAGTTGTGGCTTGCACTAAGTATTTCTGCCACTGTCTGCTTCCAAGAGTTGGTACATGCCATCGCATTAAGGCATTCAATCACGAGCGTCTGAAATCAACGTTGGGCTATTAAAAACAAAGCCAGGCGGCATTACTAAAACTGCTATGTTTGGCGTGTCTATTTTGCTTGGTAATTGCCACTTTCCAGCCTGGGTTCGATCACAGCCGCCCCTGAGACAAGACAAGCAGCTGAACAGCCGGAAACTAATCAGCAAAACTAGAGGCGACGTCTGAAGTCAAAGAGAGGGACTTAAGAAGCTTGGTTTGGTGGCCACGGGCTGGCGGCTTTAAGATACAACAGGTTGAATTCAAGCCGGCTGTGACACTGAGAATACGATAAAGAATAGGAGCGCGACTAGTGCGTTTAATACTACCCAAAGTTGCACATTGGGCAGACCTGCAGGCCTCGTGACTTCAGCCGCACGCCGTCTTTGAGAAGAGACACATGAGCTTGCACTCAATTGCCAGACAAGTATTCCAATCTCATTTCTTCTTATCGACAAACTGTATGAACTCACTAGTGTTTACTCAGACCTCCATTTTCCAGCGACTATAATGACAAACATTTATCACGAACAACGAGCTTCGGGGTTCGATTTGCTGGAGGCGAAGCCGAAACGTCGAACCTGGGGACTGGCCGTAACGTATGTTCACACTGAAGATGGCAAAGTGCACGTCGAGAAAACACGTCTTGTGCGCAGCGGCTTGAAAGAACCAGCCTTCTACTCTCAAGGGTACTATAGCGGCAACCATCCTGAAGGGGACCAGTCCCACAAAGACGCCGAGATCTTCGTCTGTTCAGACGTGCGTAGTTTCGTCGTGGACCGGATGAACTACGTTCAAGATGCTATAAACAATGCAGAGAACGAGGAGAAGCGCAAAGAGGCGAGAAGGACACTGTACCCTACTCTGGTCGAGGTCGACATCCTCACCACCAACGGCAACTGCAACCGCTGTACCTTGGCCATGCAAATGATGTGCGACGATGTCAAGCGCATGTGCGTGCCTGCGGATTGCACAGTCAGGGCATTGTACACTGCATCAGAGGCGGCACGGCCCGGTCGCATGAACCGTGAGACTCGCGAGTACCAGTCGACCTATGGCTCGAGGGGCGCAGAACTGACGCAATTCTCCTGGGTGGACAAGACGTATCAGTTTTACGAGGACATCTTCTGGGCGGGCGAGGGGAGCCGTGGCTATTCTACATCGACAAGTGCGGGCCTCCAAGACACGCGGCCGGTTTTGAACTTGAACTGGCCATAGCACCGGTTTAAGTACATGGAAATATGAGTAGGCCATAAAGACACAGGGAAAATATGCGCTGCGTTATCTCTCACCAAATGAGATAGCTTCAAGAGGGACAGGGCACAGTAGGAAGGGTTTGAATATAGAAGAGACTGGACATCAAGCTCTTCCTTTTGCTAGGCATGCTTTCCTAGTAGTCACAGTCTTTGCTCTCCGAGTCCCCCTCAAGAATTCAGGGTCCTGGCACAAGCGGAACGCATCGAATGCCGTTGCAGTCCGGGGATGATGCCACAACGGCATTGCGAATGCCGAACACAGCGTGGCAGGCCGAGATGTGTCGTCATACCCGGTGCAATAAAGCCGCATGTTGAAGGAAGATGCGACAATTTTGGACTGTCAGAGCCGCAGTCAGATGGTCAACTCGGCACGGCCAGAGATCGTTTCATGCCCCCCAAAACAGGGGTCCAGAGATCCTGCAGCAGGGCGCGTCTTGAGACTTGTCAATTGGCCAGCGATGCGCACGTCGTGTAGATAATCCAGTAGGCAATCTGGACGCCAATCTACAAAGTGAGAACAAAGGCCGCTACGTCATGGGCGGCGACGCCGGCATAAGCGAGCGGTTTGGCATGGCGGGAATGAATGTGGCAACATTTTTGCGTCTATTCCCGCTAGAACGGCACGTTCTAGGCGCTAGAACGGCATCCTTCAGCGCTAGAAAGACAGGCTTCAGGCGCTAGAGAGACAGGCTTCAGGCACTAGAAGACTAGAACCGCACACTTTAGGCGGGGCGCCGCTGACGAGCCGGCGCTCTATCTTCCGTTTCCAGCGATGGCATTGTGAGAATGCTGCGTCTTGGCGAACAAACACCGTGGCCGTCGAAGCGGACAGGCCGAGATACTGTCCGGGGTGTTATTCCCAGTGGCTTAGGGGATTATTCCCTGGTGCATTCGCGGTGTTGTTCCCACGTCGCTTTCACCGCCAGCCGTCTCTCACGCCTCCGTGTACGCTCGCCAGACGTCGCCGAGCCCTCCGACCTTGCCGCTCAAGCTCCGAAACCCCAGCTTCGTCCGGGATAGATTCCCCGGATGAGATCATGGCGGTTGGGATGATGCCGCGTATATGTTGGCTTTGAGGTGTTTCGCTCCTGATGCCATCGTGAGCTTGATTCCTATAATAAGAGAGGTTGACGTGTAGTCTATGGATTCAAATTCACAACATCACTTACATCTACAACAACTAACACTCACCACCACCAACAACAACAACCAATACTTTCTAATCATCACCATCACCACTCAACGACAACCAACACTCAACCATCATCTACTCAAGCATCCGCAGCCTTCCAGCTCTTGCTTTCCTGCTTCCAGCCTCTAGCCTTTCAGCTTCCGCACTTACAACCACACACCACCTAATACCTTAATCCCCAACAACCGTCGCAATAGCCATCATCAACGAAGCCCCCAGGTCCTTTGACTTCATCGTCGTGGGAGGCGGCACCGCCGGCTGCGTCGTGGCCGGCCGCTTGGCCGAAAACCCCAACGTCAACGTGCTCATCGTCGAGGCCGGCATCGACAACCCGGCCGCCGTCGACGCCATCATGACGCCCGCCGCCGCCTTCTCCCTCCGCGGTTCCAAGTACGACTGGAGCTTCAAGACGGGCATGATCGACCGCCCCGAGTACACCCGCATCGAGAAGCCAAACACCCGCGGCAAGGTCCTCGGCGGCAGCTCGTGCCTCAACTACTACACTTGGATCCCTGGCAGCGCTGCTACCTTTGACGACTGGGCTGAGTTTGGTGGAGAGGAGTGGACCTGGGATACCTGCAAGGAGTACCTCTACAAGGTGAGTAACTGGACAACTCCCCGCATATAATTAAACCCCAGATTTCTAACAATACCTTTAGCCCGCTACCTACCACGACGACCGTGGCGAGCACCGCCCCGAGCTCAAGTACATTGGCCAGGGCGGTCCCCTCCCTGTCTCCCACTCCGACATGCTCCCCGAGACCGAGGGCTGGCGCAACGCCCTGACCAAGGCCTGGGTCAGCAAGGGCGAGAAGCTCACCGACGACGTGCACAACGGCACCATGAGCGGCCTTTGGAAGTGCATCAACACCATCTACAACGGCAAGCGCTCCTCCAGCTGGCGCTTCCTCGAGGGCAAGCCCAACGTCACCGTCCTCGGCCAGACCAACGCCAAGAAGCTCGTCTTTGAGAACGGCAAAGCCGTTGGTGTCGAGGTCATCGGCCCCGATGGTTACAGCTTCGAGCTGCGCGCCAAGTACGAGGTCATTGTGTCACTGGGCGTCTACGAGACTCCCAAGCTGCTCCTGCTTTCCGGCATCGGCCCCGAAGCCGAGCTGGCCAAGTTCGGCATCGACACCGTGGTCAAGTCGGAGCACGTCGGCCAGAACCTGCTCGACCACCCCATCCTGCCCCACGTCTTCAAGATCAAGGACGGCTTCGGCCTCGACAGCCACCTGGTCCGCCCCGGTCTGGAAAAGGACGCGGCCGCCTCGGCCTACCGCTGGAAGAACAAGGGCCCCATGACCAGCGGCCTCCTCGAGCTCGTCGGCCTCCCCCGCATCGACAGCTACCTCGAAAAGGTGCCCGAGTACGTGGCCTACAAGAAGGCAAACGGCGGCGTCGACCCTTTCGGTCCCGCCGGCCAGCCTCACTTTGAGATTGACTTTGTGCCCATGTTCTGCGACGCCTTCCAGTGGCACATCCCGACCCCTCCCAAGGGCGACTACATGACCGTCATTGTTGATCTGCTTCGCCCTCTCTCGCAGAACGGCACCGTCACCCTCAACTCGACCGATCCCCTGGAGCAGGCCAACATCAACATCAACTTCTTCTCCAATGACCTCGACTTGGCCGCCATGCGCCAGGGCGTCCGCTTCGTCGACGACATTCTCCTCAACGGAGAGGGCATGAAGGATATCATCGAGGAGGACTACCCCTGGGCCATGCCTCGCACCTCGGACGAGGCCATGGACACCATGATCAAGGAGCGATCCCAGACTGGTTTCCGTAAGTCACTCTATTTCAGGCAACGCTTGCTTCATGCTAATCATACTTACTACAGACCCTTGCGGTACTGCCCGTCTCGGCAAGAACATTGAGCAGGGTGCCGTTGACTCCAAGCTCAAGCTCTTTGGCGTCGAGAACCTCCGCATCATCGATGCCTCCGTCATCCCAGTCATTCCCGACTGCCGCATCCAGAACTCGGTCTACATGATTGCCGAAAAGGTCAGTGCCTCTCGAGAACCGATCCAGAACAAGACTAACCAGACAACAGGGTGCCGACATCATCAAGGCTGCTTACCCCGACCTCTTCGCCAGCAACTAAGGCGTGGATGGACACACCAAACAGACTGCACCCAACATAATACTTTAGACGCTTGGGTTAATGTATCATAGACAATAGATATAGACAAATGGAGCGTTGAAATTTGAATCGCAATTTTATTTCCATTCTCAAAAGCATCCCGTCTCGGACGTGTTATTACCGGTACTCCTAACAATCTAGCCTTTTCAGACGGCAGTGCTCAGGCTCAAAATGTACTTGCCTCGCTCCACATTCGCATAGGAATACGGCCTCGACTCTGGGGGGAAAGTGCCGTCGGCGGCCCACAGATCGATGAGGTACTGCATGGGCTCGAGGTCGATCGGCTGCAGCATGTCGAGCGTGGTGGCCGTCAGGATGAAGTGGCTAAAGCAGCTGTTGAGCTGCTTCTCGAGATTAAGATGGTAAAAAGGGTTGACAAAGTGGCCCCAGTACAGATGAGCGTAGACGCGGAAGATTTGGCGAAACATGAGCTGGCAGGTGCCGGCAAAGTTCTTGGGGAAGCCGCTCGTCATGCCCAGCCAGGTTCCGTTGCCGTGCTGGGGCAGCTGGGCGCCGTTGGAGTAGTCTGGGTGGTAGGCAAAGGAAATGCCGGTAGGGTCGGTTGGGAACATGGCAACGTCGTCAACCTTGCTAGAGATCCACCGCTGCACCAGAGACATGTACTCGGGTGCTGGAAGCTCTACGGGCTCGTGGTTCTTGTTGAGCCACGTAAAGGAGTGATTTCTGGGTTGGTGAGACTCGAGTGAGAGGATATGGAAGCAGGAGAGATACTTACTGTCCAGCTGACATCTTGGGACAAGTTCTCGGGGTGCATATGCTGCTGCCGTCTTCCTCCTTTTCCAGGACGATGCGGACAAAGTTCATGAGAATGCGGTAGTGCTCGACGACTAGACAGCAAATCCGGCATTAGGTGAGGGATCTCATAATGATCGGTTTGATACGTACCCTGATGTGCAACCCATTCTCCCTGCTCAACCGTCTTGGGCCGGGCGCTGAGGGTCATGAAATTGCCCTTGACAATGTGCTTGGCGTAGGCTGAGTTGAGCCACAGCGGCAGCGGGCGCGGGCAATCCAGATACTGCGGCGACATGGCCTCCATCGACTTGCCAAACGAGGGCGACTTGGGCGCGGAAGCGTTGGAAGCGACTGAGCGAGCCGACGTCTGCGTATCATAAGACTTGCGAGGAGCCTCCGAAGCAGCGATGCCAGCTGTTGCGCTTTTGTTGTTCGCCGCACCGCCGCCAGCAGCTGAAGCCTTGGACGAGCTTCCCCGCATCCGGGCGTGGCTTGATACACACGGGGTCAGGTGATTGCCGCTAAAAAGGGGGCTATTATTTTTTACAACTCACATTCCGGAGAAGAGGCTCGACATGGTTTTTTTATGTTTCTGGTTCTTGGGGGGTTGGGAATAGCAGCAGCAGCAGTAGCAGCAGGTTTGGTTTTTTTTTCTCGATCAGTGAAGCTGGCAAGGTCAAGAAAGGGGTGCCCTGAAGATGACAGGGCAAATCAAGGGTGGTAATAGCGTTTCAGTTGGGCGGAGAACCACGCGAGTCAGGGAGAGAAGCCCCTGGCTGGCACGTCGTTTACCCTAGACCGTCGAGGTCATGATTTCATCATTCAGGGCGCGTTTGTGTTGAGGGATGTAGCAAAGGAAGCATGTGCTTGCGAGGGTTGAAGGATTGAATGAACGGTATCTCTATTTGGCACGAGCCTTAGTCTATAATTCTTCTGGCTGCAGCATCGTCTGCATCCTCTAGCACCAAAGCGGTGCATCTTCTATGCATCTTCAAACAGCAAGCAGGGGTGTCGCTCCACCCTATGCCACCTGTGCATCGTCCACAAATGACGGCATCTGGTAATAAACCAAGTCATTGAACTCTTGCTCATCGCCATATTCCCGTGTATTCAAAGTCACCGCCCAATCCAAAGTACTCCGGCTCTCTGAGTATGCGCGGGCGCCTACCAATGAGCCGTCACGCGAGCCCTGTGAGCGGCCGCCTTCACCCCAAACAGCTAAGGAAAGCCATGTTAGTAGATGCACGGGTGATGTGGTAAAGACATAAACTTACCATGACTACCGATGAATTTCGCAATAGTGCTTGCACTCGCTGCGAGCGAAAACGCGCCCAGCGTTGCTTCCTTGATGGCCCCGTCTCCGCCGTGCGGGCCCGGAACCTGTTCCGACGACAGGGGATGCACTGGGTCCAAACCAGTGTACTTGCTCTCCTGCACGATGCGATCTTTCGCATGCGTCTCGGCTGCGGTCCTATAGAGCTGCACATTCAACCCGTTCAGGATCTTCTTCTTTAGGAATTCCAGGTATGGGGTGTTGGTGACGTTGGATGCAATGTAGCCCAGGAGCGTGGAGCCGTAGTTGGAGTACCCGTAGCCTTCGCCAGGGGTGAAGTCGAGCGGTCGCGCAACCATGTATTCGATGAGATCGCGAACGTCTGCCGCGCGCGTGCCGTTTGACTGCTCGATCGCAATATCTCGGAACCGGAGCGTAGGATCGCCAGATTGGTCTCTGTCGTAGCCACCCGTGTGTTCGAGCAGGTGTCGAATGGTAATATTGTCCGCTCGCGCGTCGACAGGCGTGTACCCGAGCAGGGGGTAGACCTGGGTTGAGTAGTTGAGACTGCCTGCTTCGATCAAGTTGTAAATGGCGGCGTGGACGAACATCTTGCTCAGGCTGGCGAGCAGGAAGATATCGTCTGGTTTCACAACCGCACGGTTGCTTTCGGCCCACGTGTAGCTCCTTTCGGCGACGATGGATCCGTTCTGTGCGACGGCCACTTGAGCTTGCCGCACGCCCGTCTTTTGCATCCATGTCTTCATGATGCCATCCATCCTCGTTCGTGCAGCCGTATTGTCCTTGAAGCCCTTGACGCTGCCCTTGGCCGTCCACTTGCGTGGAGACGGAACATGGTGCTCCACAAAAATGGCTGCGAAGCGCGCATCCTTCCCGTCGCCTCCGCCCTGGAGCTCAACCGGGACAAGGCCGTTTTGCTTCTGCTTCTTAATCTCCTTGGCCAGCTCGGCAGCGGTGAGGTCGTCCACAGCGGCCCAGCGACCGACATCGGTATCGACGAATTGAGGCGTGATGATGTGGTCCTCAGAGACCCACAGCTTGGACGGACGCCAGAATCGCTTTTGTGTCTCGGATTGAAAGAGCGCGGAATAGTCGGCGGTGTAGAAACTCGTGGTGTAAAAGATGGTTGATTGCTGGTTGCCCACGTTTTCGTGGCCCAGGACGCAGTATCGGCGATCGGAGGGCGTGCCGTACATGCGGAATCCCTTGATTGCCATGTCGATGCCGTCGGTAGAATTCTCAAAGCCCCATGGATTCGTTAGGTCGCACACTTGTATCCAGTTTGCGACTGCTGTCGTCTTTTCCACGACACCAGCAAAGACGGCCTTGCCGCCGGGCCCGGTAGCAGAAACCTGCGTCGAGACATACCCCTTTGCCTTCCACGACTCGAGCCAAGAGTCGTAGGCGGTTTTGTTGGCGCCGTGGATGATTTCAAACGGATTTCCCTCCCGTTGAGACCACACTGCCGCGTATTTGACGTGGGGAGGGCTGCCGTACGTGCTTAACGAGACGATCTGGTAGCCGTCCGCCGACAGCGACTTGGCGCGTTTTGCGTGATCCGAACCTTTGACATTGTAGTAGGCCTGGGTATCCGCACTCTCGTACGCGCGATTGTCGATGGCAACGGACTGGGCGACGGAACATAATGACAGGCAACATGCCAGCAGGCTCGTGATCGAGGGGTACATGGCGGCGAATCACAAAAAGAGAGCACGCTGAATCAAGCACACACTCTTTACAGGTTCTATCAATCTATTTATTTGGCAATCTGAATTCTTTCGTCCGTGACAACCGATCATCTGGTGTGCTTGGCTAATTCTATAATTAGGAACTAGAAAATTGGCTCGGCTCGTGTTGTTGCCATACGAGATGACTACTGCAATGCCCCCACAGCGAACCCGGACGTTTTAACTCTAAATCACCCTTTAATCGTCCTTGGCCATCCGCTACGTAGCATGTAGACTAGAGCGAAATGAAAGGGCTCGATCGCGGATACGCTCCCCAGTTCGGGACTGGAACAAAGTCTGGTCGTTTTCTAGAAGACGCTTCATTAAGCTGAAATGCCGAATGGGCCGAAGAAGAGACTCGCGGGCCGGCCCGTGCACGGGATGTGAGTGCGCTAGACACGGGAGAAGTTCTTCCACGCTTCTACTGCTATTACACACCTCGGTTGTTGAAGGAGGATTGACGTAAATTACATCATAGTCGGACTTTGACATCGCGGAGCCTTCATCACCCAAATCCCCTATGCATGGAAACTGGGACTGTATTTTGACGAGTTAGACCGGCGCCATTCATAAGGATAGGCCCGGTGATATGAATCAAGTGACTTCTTTCTCTCCATTTGTACTCGATTTGACTAGTATGATCTATAATACGAAAAGTCCGACGGAGGTTTGCCAAGACGACATCGTTGCGCAAAGGCGTGATACAAGACGGTATCGTTGTTAGTCTGACCAACTCTTGTAATTCGTCACATAGTCAATGCATTTAATCAGAGCGTACGTTGAATTTGCTGTCCGCGTGTCTCTTGGCGCTGGAGTTTCGTTATGTAATACTGAACTAGACAGTGCTGGACTGTCAATTTCATGAAGGGCCTAAGGCAGCAAACTTCGCTGAAGATGTCTCCTTTGTTGGTCACTGCATCACGATGTCCTATATGCTTCTCGCCACGGTCCAGACTGAGTTTAAAAAACTGTGTAACAGCATTCGCTGGCCTAATCCACTCTTCCGCACCATCTATACGTTCTGCTGCATCTGGTTTCTTCGTTGCCAACATCTGAACACTGTCCCTTTTCAGCCATACCCTTTGCTCATTTCCCTTGAACGATGGCCAAGCCAAACCAGATCAATCGCAAGTCACCGCGCGATGTTGCCGAATCCTTTACAAAGGCTGAGGTCACTGCTACGGTGGATCAGCATCCAGGAGGAGACGCTCGGGGCTGGCGTATTACCGGATTCGTGCATCCAACCGACAACCCGGTTTTCAAAATCAAGTACGGGAACAACGCGGCTTCCTTCACTGACTCCCAGGCGCGAACCCACCACTTCGCGTATGATTCTCTCCGGAAGGTGCCACAACAAGGCCGACAAGGAACTCGCATCTCAGAGATCTACCGTGTCATCCAGACAGCAGACAACTGGACCTATACCATCATGGAGTACATTCGTGGCAAGACACTTGTCAAAGCCATGGAGGATGGGGAAACTTTCAAAAACACGCATCTTTATTATCACGGTAGTATTGAACGGGCTGTGAAACTGCTACTAGCCTTCCCTGTTCCGGAGGATGCGACGCCAGGGTCATATGGTGGTGGCATAATTAGACAGCCGCTCTTCAAGGACTATAGAGCCATGATACAGTATGACTCGATTGGCATGCTCGAGAAGCATTTGAACAAGGTGCAAATGAGTTCATTGGCCATCTCAATTTATTTCGTACTCTTACACAGCACAGGTGTCAACCATAATTAACAAGGCCGCATCCACAGTCACCTTTGAAAGGGACCTTCATTTTGTCTTTTCAGACCTCTATGAAGGCAACTTCAAGTTTACTGATGACGGAGACACGTACAGCATTGATTTCGAGCAATCCAACTTTGTCCCTCTCAGCTTCATGACGTATGCCACGATGCAAGCTCGTCAGGTTGCTTGCCCGCTTCGCCGTAAGCTGGATTTGCCACAGGAGAATTTACCAGTGATGAAGCATATGTGCGGATTGTTCGTAATGAGCTGGACTAAGATTGGTATGTACCTACTCCACTTCCTTTCACTGGCTCTAGTTTCTAAATACAGTTGTTAGGGTTGCCCTTGTGATTAGGTCTGGGGGAGGGGGGCAGCGCTTATAGCGTATCTCATCTTGATTACATTTGCTATTCGGTCAGTGGCTTTTCAATGGGGGAACTTGGCGTATGAAAGAGAGTACTGTGACTTGACTGAGACCGCAGGGGCATTCCAGATACCCAGGCTTTTGAACGCGATATCCTACGGGAATCAAGGAACAATCACTTAAATAGAGGCTCCAAAACTTTGTGGATTTGAAGAGTTGCAAGGAACCACCTGATAGCGGTTGAGTCGTGGGCGACCTCTATTAGCTCCATGACAACTTCGTCCATTTCCCCGTTAGCTTCTGTTGCGGGCCACCTCGACCTATCCGATACCTTCTACATGATAATCTCAAACAACACAACTTAGATTGCCACAACATTGACCGCTGCAGGACCCTTTGCAGTGTCTTCAACATAGAACTCAACATTCTGTCCCTCTGCTAATGTGCGGAATCCTTCGCCCTTGAGAGCACATCAGCACATGGTTAGTTGACTGTGATGATACCTGTGGAAAAAGGCTAGTAATGAATCTGTCTTACCGCTATGGCACTAAAATGCACATAAACATCCTTGGATCCATCGCTGGGTGTGATGAATCCAAACCCTTTGGATTCATTAAACCACTTGATTTGACCTCTCACTCTAGCAGTCATGACGCCGACGAGAAGATATGCGTGAGTTAAAGCAGAGGAACACTTTACGAATGGGTTGGTGTAGGAGCTCGGAAGTGTATGATGTAGTGAAGAATTGGGGGTGCTGATGCACATAAGGCATGACCACAACTCGACTATATAATGACTTTTTGCTCGCTCCCCAGCCCTGATTGTGAAGGAATGTTAGTGCTGTCCTTTTCCTACCGACCGCTTATTTGGTCCCACGGATTGAGACATGGGAGATTAAGGAATGAAGGAAAGATTCTCGTCAGGGATGATCAGCGAATATCTAGATCTACTCTGGAGGGACTGAGATAGATGCTAGTTCAGGCTACACACGATGTGTGCATATTATTTTAAGACACAAGGAAAACACTGGACGTTCGTGGAATTGTGGAAGATTTAGTGTTAAGATCCTGTGCCTATTCCTCTCGGGTTGAACACCGAAACAACATTGATCTACTCCGTGTGAGTGCGAAGATACAACAGTGGATTTTGTAGCAAGTTGGTATGTACGTTGAGCGAAGTTCACAAGCATGGCTGGGCATACCACAGTTCAGTGGAGCGCTCAACGCCAACATAGCTGGGAGAAAACGGGTCATAGAGACAGGACCCAGGCCTTGCCTCATGCAGGCTTGCTTTTCGTGCCCAGTCATGCAGTTATCGCGAGCACCCGAGCTCTGACGCCAGTGGCTTGCCCTTGGCTCGGAATGACGTGTGGAACACACTGCAACGGGCCAGAGAGGGGCACCGGTGATACCAATACTCTCTGGGCTGTTGTTTCCTGCGTTTCGGTGGTTGATGACGCTGCACAAGGTGAGACTCGGTCGGACCCAATACCCACAGCGGCTGACAAAGTGTTCAGTCAACGCCAAGTCTGGGGAAGATCGACCAACTCTTTGAAGCTGACATACCGGTGTTTGACTTGATGTCAGCAGCAACACTCCCTTGGCGGAGCGGACAGTAGAAGGCATACCGGTGTAAGAATATCGCCAATTTGAATCAAATGGCTTTAGCTATGGCCCAACGGTCGCAGAACAGGGCTGGGTTGATCGAGTGGCGAGGATGGAAGCAGATCGAAGCCAGAGTTCAAGAAAATGCGATAATATGGAAGGAAATCAACGCAGAGCATCGAGGTCGTCACTCAGGTGCCAGCAGGTCCTCAAGGTGACACTACGCGGATTTAAGAAGTCGGCTTGTTCGCGGACTACGAGTTTGAGATAGGTCAAAAAACAAGTGGAATCATTTGACAGATCACATAGGTGACTGGTATTAATTACGGACCCGCGCCGCCAAGAACATCCCATATAGCTTAAGTTATTAAACGCTGAACACATCACACAGCCCCTTCTCCTTCAATCGAAGCACTTCGACGACCTTTGTCCACAATGCCAGTCTCGCGACTTCATCTGTACAATATGGCATCGGCTCAGCCAGCCAGATGCGATTGATGTAATGGCCACCACCCTTTCCACCCGGAGTGCCGACGCCCTGGACCTTTGGGTCTGGGCCGAATTCGGGACTCGTGGCGGCGTTGACGATGGCGATGCTGCCCTGCTGCGGTGTGATGGCCAAGGCCCCGGCCAAAAACTTCATCACATCCTTCTTTCGCGAAGGGCCGAGGTCTGGACGTGGATTGTTCCAGATGCCCGTGTTGACGTATCCGGGATTGATGCCGTTGACGGTGATATGCTTCAGCTTTTCTGACCCCAGCAGGCGTTTCTGGAGCTCTGCGACAAACACTTGGTAGTACAACTTGTTGTTTCCGTAGGAGTTTCCTTTCATTCCCTCTTCGCCGTTGAAGTGATCTAGCTCGAACTCTGCCAGGAAATGATGACAGGAGGTCGTGCAAACAATCCGCGGCTCTGAAGCCTTTGCCAACGATGGGAGAAGGTGAAATGTCAGGTAGATGTGGGAAAGGAGGTTGATCTATGCATGTTAGTCCCCAACCAAGTTCATATAGAGAAGTGGCATACCTGATGAAGAAACTCGAATCCATCTTTGGTGTGGACAGTTTCGGTGCATGGAGTTGGGGAGACTCCCGCGTTGTTGCAAAGAATGTCCAACGGTCGCTCGCTGTCGATCCATCTCTGCGCAAATTTGCCCACACTGTCGAGATCGGCAAAGTCCACCTCCCACCATTCGATGGTTGAAGTGTGACCTGCAGCTTTAGCCAGCTCGAGACATTCTGCCACAGCAATGGAAGGATGCGTCTCCCATACGGGCGCGTCGCGACAGCCAAGGATCAAATTTGCGCCCCATTTCGAGAAGGTGTTGGCCGCTTCCAGCCCGATGCCGTTGTTGGCTCCCGTGATGAGAATCCATTTCCCTCGCAAATCCGTCTCTGGGACATCGGCGTCGGTCAGAAACGTGCTGTTTGTCCCTCGCAATGCTTGGATAGTTCGCCAGAAAGCCGACGGTGCCTGGGTTGTCCACGGGGTGGCCATGTTGTGTTGGGTGGGTGGGAATAGGGCTGGGCAGCAGGACTCGGTTGTTAATATATAATACTACTCCATCGACCTGATCGTTAATGGCGAACGTGGCTTGCGATACGAAAGTAGTGCATAGGTCGAGAGTTGAACGTGGTGGGTTCATTCTCTCGTCAGCAAGCCTCAAAATACCTCACAAAAGCCGCAATTCAGCCGCGATTGAAATGGCCGAGGAGTGAATTGCCCCAAAAAGTTGTTGGGTGGTCTCGTATCATTAGGCAGATACGAGTTGCGTTAGCGCTGACTCTCGCCACGCTGGCGATGTAGATTGTGCTGTCAGATTTCATGTAGATACGGCATCTAAAAACATGATTTACAACAGCCGAGGCAAGGATCGGTCACAAATCCAAGAAACATATGCATCGGTCGAGCGACAAGAACTGAGAGTCCTGTTGTCAGTCCCAGACGTGCAATAGCGCCAAGAAACAGTTCGTGAATCTCCGAGCATTAAAGCGGCAACGCTAGAGTAGACTATGCGCCATTGAGTGACATGAACTGGAAATTTGTATCATATTCTTGAACGAATGCGGCTTACAGGATCAGATTGTATTGCAGCTTGCGCATAAATGTGGTCGAGCTGATTCGCACGTCATCCACCTGTGGCAAGATGCAGAGGGCAGGAGTAAGGCTCATGTGTCGGTCAACGGCGTCGATTTTAATGGGCTGGGCTGACTGGAGAAGAACGAGATGAAAACACCATGAAGAGATGCATCGCAATCTGTTATGGAGTTGTTTTGGCATTTGAGTGCCGCTAGTTGCTCTCGCCTGTGAAAGCGTCCTGCAACAAATAACAACCCCCGCATCTAAGAAGTTGCCTCGGCAGCGGGGTGAGGGACGTGATGCACCAATACAAGTCCTGGTGGGCGCCTTTGATAATAAAACTCATGTGCTAACCTCCCGCGCGTCCTCTTAGGGCAAGTTCATAGGTTCCCGAATCCATCCTATCAACGGCATTCGACCATCCATAGAAGCCATTTCAATTGGTCCTTCTGGGCATACCCTGATTACTTCCCAACTCTCTTCTCTAGCATCGAAAACCAACAAGCATATGCTATGGATTCGGGGAAAGAAGCAGTACTGACCGAGACAACGGCCGAGGGCATAACCATAATTTCAATCAACAGGCCTCATAGACGAAACGCAGTCGATCCAGCAACGGCACAGAAGCTCTACGATGCCATATTGGGATTTGAAAACGACCCGAAGCAAAAGATTGGGATCCTGACTGGAGTCGGCGGCACCTTTTGCGCAGGCGCCGATCTTCATGAGGTTGCACAGATGGCTGACTCTTCCAACGGCCAAAGCCACTTACTTCCCTTCGACGGTCATAGTATCGGACCAACGGGTCCCTCGCGAATGCAAATCAAGAAACCATTCATTTGTGCCGTCGCTGGATATGCGGTAGCTGGCGGCTTGGAACTGAGCCTCCTTGGCGACTTGCGAATCGTGGAGGAGGATGCCGTGCTTGGCGTCTTCTGTCGACGCTGGGGTGTTCCATTGATCGACGGGGGAACAGTGCGCCTCCAAGCTATTGTCGGCTTGGGTAGAGCCCTGGACATGATCCTAACAGGTCGCCCTGTGGGTGCTCAGGAAGCTCTAGGTATGGGACTGGCAACTCGTGTGGTGCCGAAGGGGGAAGCACTTGGCGAGGCTATCCGTCTCGCCAAGCAGCTGCTTGCCTTCCCAGAGTACTGCATGAATTTGGACAGGAAATCTTGTTACTATAGTGCCTATGACGCGACCTCTTTCGAAGATGCAATGCGCCAAGAATATAATTCTGGTGTTAAGGCGGTCGAGGCCGAGAGTATCAAGGGCGCCGCAACATTCAGCAAAGGTGCGGGACGTCACGGGTCTTTTAAACTAGTGGGCAAGCTTTGGAAACTGTGAGAAGCCATTGAGATTTATATTCGGACAACCAAACATCCATGGTAGCAATTCAGTCGCGCCCTTTCAGCCTCGTTGCGCCAGGGACGCCTCGTGAGTCGGGATACAGGCTCCCATTGGCAAATATGTCAGGCTGTGGCTCGCCCAAGCTTCATTGGCTTATTAGCCTCGATGGATTTAAATGACGCTCGCTGACTACAAACAAAAATGTGGATTTTCCTACCTCAACATCATCAAAACTTCGAATCGGCCCGGTCCGCCAAAAGTCTTTTGTACCCAAGACGAATATGAGCAACGTGCGATATCCGACTTATCTACTATCCCCAAACTGGACTTTTCGTCCAGGTGGCAAGATTGCGATCGGAAATGTCATCGTCGATCCTCTGCTCCCCCATCGTGCCATTATCAAGGCAGATCCTCAGAACCCGATGCCGATCGATACCGCAACTGAGAGGAACTGGCAGCTCTCAATCAAGAACCAGCGCAATCTCGATCTGAGCATTTGGGTCACCTTCATCGACAAGATTGGCGTCAAGCTTGGCCTAACACAAACCCACATCAAGGATGGACAATATGAAATGACTTCACTCGACACAGAGTCGCTTCAAGACGACCTCTCGGACCAATACATTGAGACACTATGCAAAGACCCAAAGGTTAAGGAGTACATGCGTCTTGATAGTTTACTATGCAAGCCCGTGTACATTGTGACTGGCCTCAAGATTGCCAAAGGGCTTAGCATGTCTGGAACGGTTGACCAGTCAGCCGGTTTTGCGGTCAAAGCAGGCGCAGATCTCGCCACTGGCTCAACTATCGCCACCCCAATCGGTGCCAAACTCAGCTCACATGTTTCTGCGCATTTCGAGTCCGAAGATGACATCGTATTCGCATACCAGTTGATGATGATCAAGCCAAAAGGTTGGACCAAGAACAAGAAGTTCGTGGCGACTGATTTCCGGAAGAATGCATTTCTGAGTGACGAGACAGACGAGCTTGAAGAGACGGTGGAGGGCGCAAGTGAAACTTTTGATCCTCTAGAGCTTCAGGAATCACGGCAAGATGTTCGCATAGTAAATTTGAGAGGCCTTGGGTCTCAAATCGTTAGGGTCGCGTATAGGGAGAACTGAGGGCGTCGGACGATAGTCGCAAGGCATCGACAACTATGATGTGTAGATGTCTCCTATCTATGATCGTTTGCACCCCCGTGATGCATGCAATCCTGTAAAAATGTTGTGGTACCATTATATTGCACCTTGAGGCGGTAACCGTGATAGTGCATGAGCTATGGTATGGATCTTCGCATCATAGTTGACGTCGTCATCGCCAAATAACTGCCATGGAGCCAAGTAACGCCGGCGCTGCTCCTGATCTTGGTCATCAGTCATAACCCTGAATATCGACAAGATCCCCCTTCGCGTCCGGATGAGTTGATGAATGTTTTCAATATTAGTAAAACTCTGGCTCTTGCAGCTCACAAACCAGATAATCATGGAAGCGATAGCCGCCACGATCGGCGTCGCCACCGAGCAGCCAGATTTGACGAGCTGGTCAGAAGTCCAGCCGCAGGGCACATGCTCGCTAATTGATCCGTACAACTCGCTTCCATTTTTATGCGACCAGCTGTCTGGGTTGTATTTTGGAACAAACGACCCATCGTGAGTTGTGCCACGAACAGAAATGACAGACTCGCACCACGCCGGAAACATTTCTCTCTGATTTCTCCCTTGGTTGTTGGCCGCAGCGAAGAACAGAATTCGACCTCCCTTAAGACTCTCAGCGTAGGAGATGGCTTCTTGTATACAGGGACTTGACTCGGCAAACCCAAAGGATAATGATATAATGTCAACGTCCCAGTCTTGTGATGCGTGGCGGATCGCCTTTTGGGCTTTAGTAATGTTTGAGGTTAGGTTTAGCCAGAACTTACCTCTGCGATACGTTCTTGGGCGATGGCAAGATCATCCGTATGCTTGGCGATGCGAGCAATGAATATATCCGCACTGGGAAGAAGTCTGAGTAGCAAGGCGAGCACCGACGTCCCGTGCCTCCCTGGGTCTTCGTCGATTATCTCATCTGACCCTGCAACACAGTCGAACCAATGGCCATTCAGTCGTTCATCTTGACAAACTCCAGGCCCATCAAAATATTCGTGGTTGATGTCGCAGCCCGTATCGAGTACCGCAATTCTGACTGGTGGTACATTGGGATTGTCGATCCTCTCCAAGCGAGAGTTCACAGTGCTAAACTTGTCCAGCCAAGAAAGACTACCCTTTATCTGAACGCAGAGGTTAGTGATGACCGTCCAATCTTTTAGACTTACAGTAGCCATACACTACCATGAGGTGTGGCGAGGTTAGACTCAGCAAAAGTTGAATGCAGCCTGTGGATTGATCTCGGCGGTCCTGTGCATTGGTAATCGTCACTTGAGATGCTGCCACTCCTCAACGAATCTTGACCCCAACGACCCACATATGGGAACCTTTGCCGAGGGATTTTGTTGCTCTGAGGAACCAGTTGTGACCTGTGTATCCTTTGCTTCACACCTTCCGACTTCTGAGGTTGACAAAAAGCTTCAAGGTAGTTTTTTAGTGGTACCACAATGTCCCAATACAATTTCTCTCGAAAGCTCTGTTCGTCGAGTTGGCATAACGCGTATAGATTGAGGCAGTTCGAGATGATATCCAAGCATGGCTTTTCGACGAATAGCTCTTGAGAGTTGCCGTGTTCGCGGTTCAAGGCGTTGAAGAGAGAAAAGCCTGGGTCCAGGTCGTCGTCATCTTCCTCATCCTCAGGTTCTATCGTGACCTTTTGACCGAACAGCAACTGCCAAAGCAGCACTCCAAGATCAAGAACAAGTCGGTTGACATGTGGCGAATCCTGTGGCTCCTGGAGTATTGGCATTTTCACCAATTGCCCGCTTACATATGGTCGAGTGCCTGAGCCACTACTATCCTTGTCACCTGTGACTTGGGCCACAAGTATGTTCTCCGTGGTCCACTGGCCCTGCAATAGTGGACTTCCTGAGAGATGGAAAAGAGACCTCGAGATGTTCACTGCAAGATCGAGTTTATCTTTTTTGAACAGCTTCCACCCTGTGCTGTTCTGTCCCTGGGAGAGCAAGTTCTCTAACGTGTGATCTGGTGGCTTTGTGTACCCAGTCATCCGATCCCTGGCAACAGCCTCTGTATATCTCCAACTGCCATCTCTCTGGAGGTAGACACGAAGCAGATTCTTGAACTTCCGCGATCTTTCCAAGACCGAACATATGCTCTCACTGGCGGGGAGGACCGGCACTCCAGCATTTGAGGGGATCTGCTTCGCCCAGTAGACTTGGTGCCACTTTTTCAACCCCTTCTTCTTTTCGACGCAGAGCGACATTATCATGTCAATTTCAGGTTGAAGGAAACCGGTCAAGTGAATCAAAGCCAAGTGGGGACTTTCACATGTTGCTTCTTTTTCTGTCAAAAGAGCGACGATGGATTTTGTAGTTTCGCACACCATCTTTGCCTGGTGGATTTCTTTTGCGGCCTTGTTCTGCTCTTCTTCGACTTGGTGATGTATCGGGAAGATCTGAGGCATCTCTGATTCAGTTTCTATCATAAGAGAATCCGATATGCGTCTGACAGTGCGATTAAAACCTTGAGCTACACGTATCGTTCGACGGTAATGAGCAGCTTCTTTCCCGTAAGAAATCGCGCCGAGGAGCTCGTCGGGGAAGGCGTGTGAGGGATTGAACACGGCGTTTGCACGCTGAACGGGTATATGATTGCTTAGATTCGCAAGCTTTGGAAAGGAAGTTTGTGAACCCTATAGTTGTTGTTAACCATCTAAGATTGTCATAATATCCAGCGAAGTAAACGTCGCATACAGATTCACCCTCTGGATCAACGCGAACAAGGTCCTCCATGCAAAGCAAGGCATCCTCGAGTGCATTAGAGGCCTCGGAGGTGGCATCATTAGTTAGATCACATGCTGTCCAGGTTCCGCTTAGCACCTGTTCCATTTCCTGAACCTCAAATCTCAATATCGAAATGGTGTTTTTGAGCTCTTCTTGCTTGCGGCTGATGAGTGGTGAGACGCTTGGTCGCGGTGGCAGAGCCTCTATGAAGACGGGCAGCACGGTACGGAAAAGCTGCAAGTACCCCGTTTCTTCATCCAGAAGACGGCCCATGATGAATAAAAGGCCATGGAAGGTTCCCTGCGAGTGTGGGGCTCGTAAAGGGAGGTAGAAAGCTGGTTCTGTTCAGATGAGATGGCAGATCAGATCAGGCTGAACTATGCACGTGGCGCGAGGGCGGGGTAGCTCTGCAAGGAAATGCCGCGGGCTTATGCAAGGTAAGCACTGCAAAGCCTTGTAGTCAGATGATCTTATCATTTTTACGTTATTTAAGACCTTGCACTGCTTCGGAGGCCATCTCACAACCTCCCGGCCGCACCTTGCGCTATACCAACAGACTGTTGATCATCAACCAAGATGAGCCAGAATGCGGGACCAACCATTTACGATACCGCCTGCAAATGCTCGGAGTTGTTCGAAAGTATCGTCGGATTAATGCAAAGCCGGGGCTCAGATGCCATTCTCGCCACGGAGCTGCTTGGGCGCTTCCGCCTCTGGGCTTCATATCTGGGTGTCTTCGCGATGCCAAAAGCGTCTCTTGATGCCCGTCTTGAGGACCACAAGAAGATCAGAGACATGGTGCTAGAGTTGCTTGAGATGCTGGAAAGGAACCTTCAATGGGGTACTGCTCACTTTGTCTGAAATTCTAAGGATCGGCTTTAATTCAGTGACAGAATCGAGCACTGAAATGTCAGGTTTCCCGAAGTCAGACGGCGATCCTCAAGCAAATCCTGAAGACGATAGCCAGGAGGACTTTCAAGATGACTCATTGGAAGAAATGCCCGGTTTGAATGCCGCCGAGGCTGCCATCGACAGACTTCTCATCTTAGCGGTTGCAATACGACGCTCTGCCCGACGAACCCACAAGCTCCGAGATGGAACTGACGGTGAGCAAGCCGGGATGCTCTGTTGTTTGCTCATGCAGTCGAGGTATCCAAACGCCAGAAAAAGCCTTTGTAACCAGCTTGGCCGATCGATTCATACCCGAGGAACGTCCTTGTTATACCTCAAGATACACAATCAAAAACTAGCATTTGAAAGACAAGAAGAAAGTAGCACAAACGACAGAGAAAACAACAATGTAACTTTGGATAAAGAGAAACAAGAACGCCAATCTGACGTTGACCGCCCAGTCATCAGAACACATGTGAGGGGCGCTGGACCTGACACGCTGCCAAGTGAGCTCTCTCCTTCACTAGTCAGTCGATTTGTCAAGGCCAAAAACAAACCATCCGGTTCTCTAAGGAGCGGAGGATGGACAGTACAGGATGACCAGCCTGAACAATTATATTATCCTTCGATGCCTGAAATACTACATGGTAAAAAGTATCGGATTTGCGATCTATGTGGTGATCCACTTGAAGAACATGGCTTGACAACAGAAACTTGGAAGTGAGTACGAAGGTATCAAGACGGGTGCCCGATAGAATGTTTGACGTGTTTCATCATGAGCTGATGACTATGCAGGGCCCATGTTGATCAAGACCTCGAACCATATGTGTGCATCTCAGAAGAGTGCAGGGAGCCACCTCGTTACTTTGTTCGACGGCGAGACTGGTTGGATCATATGCAAAAACGGCATTCCATGACCTGGGCCGAGAAGATCCACACTGAGCAGTGGTATTGCGACATTGGCCATGACGATCCTCTGGAGTTTGACGAAAGGGGGTCTTTCGTAAACCACTTGAAATGCGAACACGGAGACCAGCTCACAAAGTCGAAACTTGAAGGTCGAGCTCGAAGGAACCGCAGGATTGCAACACGAGACCGCTTTATCTGCCCGCTCTGTGACTGCATTCCAGAAGGGTTACATCCCTGTACACAGGAAGACCTCTGGTATCACATCGCCGCTCACCTCAAGTCTCTTGCATTCCTCTCACTCTCATACGTGGACGACGGACTGGGTGACCAAGACAGTCTCCCAGATGCTACGGGCGGTGGTGATAGTGACGTTGTCAACCTATCCCGACCCTCGCCTGGAAATAGGAGCCTCGACTCATCTGACGACGTCCCATCGACACAAAATTTGGAGGTCAGGATCCAAACTGCGGATTTACATGGAATACCTGATGCTCCACCTGTGCTGCGCGAGCCTCAAAGCTGGGCATTTATACCCGAGCCCCCGTTTGATCCCCGAATCCTGGAGAAGGAGCTTCGAGGTCTAAGACCATCAGAAGGCGAACCCAGTCACGCTACCTCAACTGCTCCCCTCGGGCTTGAAGTGTGGCGAGATTGCCCAAATGCACTTCTCAACATCATTTTCTTCCACAGTCCCTACTCAGATCGACACACTGACTGGAACCTCTTTGGTTCCGATAAAAAATGGCCCAGCGAGTTTCTGCGTACACTATACCCCACCATACGCATGCTTGGGTATGGCTACGAAAGTGCCTCTTTACTTCAAGCGTTGATCTCTGAACACCCAGAAAATCGGGTACAAAAACTAGCCGATGATTTCCTAAGATCATGGCATCAATCTTGCGTCACCAAAGCCGACGCAGATCGTCCTTGCATATTCGTTGCTCACCACAGTTCCGGCATTCTTTGTAAAACAATCATTCTCAATTCAATGCCGAGAAAGCCAACAATCATGACTATCAAAGGCATCATTTTCATGGACACAGTTCATCGCTTGATAGACCCAGACTACTTTCCTCCCACTACGGCCGTCTTTCTTGATAATATACAAGATAAGTTTCTCCTCTTCTTGGCCACTCAGGATAGTCTGAAGAAGCTGGACGTGATCTGTTTCTACACAAAAAGGAACGAAAGGACGGCAACAATCGAGGGTTATGACAAATTTCTCTTTTACAACACAAGTGATAGGATCTTGCTAGTGACCAGCAAGATGGATTCAACATATCAGTCCTTCAAACACGCCTTCCTGCCTTGGTTTGAAGAAATTAAAGACGCATGGTTAGTATTGCACCAGTCATATCTTCAAGCGCCCCAATAGTAATACTTGTCAGGTTGAAAAAGGGAACATCAGAAGCTTTGGATTGCTTGGAAACAGAAAGCGATGAGCTTCTGGACGCGGATAAAGGAGAGCAGCTTTCCCATATTCCGCCACCTCCTTCAGCACCGAACGTTGACGAGATATCTGGACTCGAAGCTAAGGTGTGGAATCTATCACTACACCAGGCCGCTAGTAACGGCGACACGGATCTTACAAGACTGCTTGTTCAGAAGATGGGAGCATACACGGAGGCCAGGATCGACGGAGGAAAGACACCACTTCATTTCGCAGCCGACCGCAACCATGTGGAAGTCGTAAGGCTGCTAGTTGAAGAACTAGGTGCTGATAAGGATGCCAAAGACAAGTACAGTCAGACGTCACTGCACTTGGCCGCCATCAGAGGCCATGCAGAGATCGTGAAGCTGCTTATCAAAGACTTGGGCGCTGATAAGGAAGCTAAGGATGTTGATGGGTTCACTCCACTACACCAAGCTACTGCGTCTGGACATGGCAGTCTTGTGAGGCTGCTTGTTGAAGACCTAGGTGCCGATAAAGACGCCCCAGCTGAAGGTGGGCAGACGCTGTTGCACTTGGCTGCCGCATATGGCCATCTGGATGTTGTATGGCTGTTGGTAGAGGAGTTGGGGTTGGACAGAGACGCCAGGGATGACAGTGAACGAATGCCGCTGCACTTAGTTGCTGCAAGTGGCTACATAACTATTGTGAGGTTGCTCATTAAAGAGCTCGGCGCTGATAAAGAGGCTCTCAACGGCAATGGACAAACACCGTTGCACTTAGCTGCTGCATGTGGCCATGAAGAAGTTGTACGTCTGCTTGTCATGGATTTGGGGGCCAATCTAGACGCCCGGGATGAGGATGGATGGACACCTCTGCATCACGCTGCCGTGATGAATCGCGGCATGGTCGTTAGGTTGCTCATTGTAGAGTTGGGTGCTGATATGGAGGCTCGGGATGACAAGGGACGGACGCCGTTGCACCTGGCGGCTATGAATGGCCGTCGGAGGGTCATACGACTGCTTGGCAAAGAGCTAGGTGCTGATAAAACGACGCTTGACAGGGAAGGGCGAACACCGCTGGATTTGGCTGTCTCAGGGGACTATGCGGACGTCAAAGGGTTTTTTTCTGGTTAGCTGGCGGTCGACAAAGGCGTCGACGAGTGGTAGATAGACAGTTCCTGCAATTTGCTACCGCGTAAGACCACGGGATCGCAGAAAATTTAGCGAGGGTCTACAAGTAAAGAAATAACACTGAGAAGGGTGGTAGAAGCGTGAACGACTAGAAGCTGGCAACGGGTTGAAAAACAAGAGTCATTTGTGCGATTCTCCTAAATCATTAGACAAACATGTCTTGACTTCCATTTCTGTACCGTCAACAGCCAATGGCATTGCATCATACCCCGGCTATATAGAAAGAGCTTGACTGTCGGAACTGAGTACCTATCAGAAGAACGAAATCAACATGTGGTCTAAGGTGCTGCCAATTATTGGAAGAACTTTGTACCCCGCTCGTCGCTCGTTGCATGTGGCACAAAGTCTTCTATCACCCATGCAAGGGTACGATACAATAGCTGCGTGTCAGACTTGACTTTGAGGCTTGTTGGACGCTACTCCGTACAGTAGGTAAGGATAAAGCCATTGGCTTTCGGCGACTTCTCGGCTAGAGCGGCAGTATTGCTGACGCGCCAGGATGACAAAACTTGGTCGCGAGGGAGTAGGTTATTTTCCATTCACCGTCATCTTCTCCGTCCCTTCACCGTGTCCAACAAATTACAGTTTGATTAACGAAAGAACCCCCGTCACAATGTCGGCCTTCCAAGTGCAAACGCTGTGGAAGGGCGTTGAAAGTCTGATCTTGATCAGCGCCCTTTCCAAGCTCATCGTCCCGGTTGCGATTGTTTATGCAATAAACCGATTCCTCAACAGATGGTCAGCCCAAGAGGGCTTGCTCCCTGACGACACTTGGGATTGGGAAAAAGAAATTGTCCTTATAACTGGAGGTAGTAGTGGAATGGGCAAGGCCATGGTTCAGATCTTTGCGGAAAAGAACATCAAAGTCGTTCTGCTCGACCTCAATCCTCCCTCCGGCCCGCTGCCGCCAAGCGTCTCCTTCTTTGAGGTCGATGTCACGTCTCCAAGTGCCTTAAAAAAAGCCTCAGAGCAGATTCGACGTCGCGTCGGTGACCCAACTGTGCTCATCAACAATGCAGGTGTCAGCTCTGGCGCCTCCATCCTTGCATCCTCAGAGGCCGAAGTCCGACAGACGTTTGAGGTCAATAACATGGCGCACTTTTGGATAGTTCAAGAGTTTCTACCAGCCATGATTAAAGCAAATCACGGTCACGTGGTTACCATGGCGAGCATCTCTAGCTTTGTCGTCATCGCCAACAATGTCGATTACAGTTGCACCAAGGCTGGTGCACTTGCATTCCACGAGGGCTTAGGTCAAGAACTCAAGCACCGATACTCTGCTGCCAGAATAAGGACAACGTATGATATTAATCCGTATCAACTTCTATTTCGTTTTTGAACCATCTAACAAGCGTGTGTCGCAGCGTTGTGCATCCTACTTGGGTCAGCACCCCGATGAACTCATGGCTACGGGCGAGCCCAACATTCAAAGAGCATGTCATCGAGCCTGAAGAGGTGGCAAGTGCGGTGGTGAAGCAAGTTTTGAAAGGAAAGAGTGGCCAGATTATCTTACCACGGTGGCAGAGTATAACATCTGGAATTCGGGGGTTCCCTTTTTGGCTGCAGGAGTACATCCGAGATTCACAGGCAGATATTGTTATGAAACCGAATTGAGGGAATACCGCGATGAGCCTGGCTGTGCTTTAACGCACACATTTGCTTGAGGAGATTTCACCCCAAGAATAATCGACAGCGACTAGAAACGCTGCCGCTTGACGAAAAGCTGCATAACACTCGTTTGGTCGTTGGATATACGCTATTGCCAATATTGCCACGCCAAGTGACAGATACTATGGAAATCAAATTCATTCCTTCTACTTACCAAACTTCCGCAGAGATCTAATAATATTGGATTGAAGAAAAAAGGAATCTGCCTTGAGAAACCTCCCCGAGGTGACGTATGTATGACGGCGTAGGCTAGCATTCACTGTCCAGTGCGCGTGGATAAGTGTCTTCGAGATCTCGGCTCTCAACACTTCGGATCCGTCTTGTCTTTATTCTATCGTCCCGCTCCTCGTTTGAATAGTTGTCTCTGTCGCAAGTGAGCAGGGTTGGTGGAAAACGAGAAGGAAATATCGTCACCCTCGATGTTTTCTGGAGAGCCACGTCTTGTAACGGGACTGTGTCGAACATTTTCTCTCAAACAACCAACGATTGTGGTCTTGGAACCCTCAAATCCTTGATTTGTAATCTAGGGGAATTTCGGCGACTGAAGATGCTCGCCGTGATGGCAAACTTAATTTTCGATGATCATGTCCGAACCGTTATTTCCATCAGAAAGCGGGAACCAAACCCACCAATGTTCGTGTTTCAGGGATCGCGATTGATCGTGACGTCATCAGGTGGTTGAAAAAATTATCAAGTCTAGCCACCGAGTTCGGCATTAACAGCGAGATGCCGAGACCGGTGCCGGATCGGCCGTCTTTTAAAAGTCGACACGATGCCGTTCTATTTATTTCTCCAATTTTTCTTTTCGTTGATGATCATTATCGAACGGTCTGCGGAATGCGTCCCAGGTTATGAAAATGATAAATCCCAATGAAGATGGTTTGGATCAAGTTTCCAATTCGTCCCTGAGCGACGTGGAATCCAGCAATGCATCGACGTCATCTACTTCCTCGACTCGACATAGCGGATGGAACAGCAGAAATGATCCAATCCGCCCGTCTGCTCGAAATACCTCGACGAATGGCTCTGCAACGGGAGTTGGCCTGACGCGGACAGTGTCTCGACGAGAATCCATATTATCGCGAGTCCGATCTCGCCCTATCCCTCAGTTCACCCACCCTCTATCTCACGTTAAAACCACTGGAGACCAACTGGTCGATTTCGATGGCCCCGATGACCCGTATCTTCCTATGAATTGGCCAACCAAGAAAAAAGTCCTGACGACTCTCCTTTATGGCCTCGTCACGATGACGGCAACCTGGGCATCATCCGCATACTCTGCGGGAACAAGACAAATTGCCGAGCACTTCGACGTCGGTAATCAAGTATCGGTTCTCGGCACCACGCTATTTCTCCTGGGATTCGGGATCGGGCCCTTGCTCTGGGCACCGCTGAGCGAGGTCTTTGGGAGGAGACTTGCAGTTCTTTTGCCTATGTTTGTGGCCATCAGCTTTAGCTTTGGGAGCGCAACGGCCAAGGACTTCCAAACTCTTATGTTGACCCGCTTCTTTGGTGCTTTTTTTGCGTCCGCGCCTGTGACGAATACTGGAGGCGTTCTTGGAGATTTGTTTTCTCCGTCTGAAAGAGGAATCGCCATGGCCGGATATGCCATGGCCGTAGTTGGTGGACCCGTACTTGGTGAGCATTCTCTGTTGCGCTTTGCAAGATTCGCGGTTCTAATTACTATCAGGACCTATCGTCTCGGCTGCAGTTGTTCAAGAGCCATCGCTCGGGTGGCGTTGGACTGAATACCTCACCGGCATCCTCCAGGCATTCATCTTGATCATAGCCTTCGTCTTCATCGACGAAAGCTACCCCCCTCGTCTTCTGGTGTACAAAGCTCGGCGGCTGCGCCACGAAACTGGCAACTGGGCTCTACATGCAAAATTCGAAGAATGGGACGTAAGTGTCAAGGAGCTAGCCAGCAAATTCCTTGTCCGACCTATTCAGTTGCTGTTTACGCCCATTTGTTTCCTCGTTGCGCTGTACGCTAGCTTTTGCTATGGAATCTTGTATATGCAGCTCGGTGCGATCCCCATTATCTTTGGCGAACTCAGAGGATGGGGTACGTTGGTCTCGGTTTTGCCTTTTCTTTGCATCCTCATCGGAGCTATCCTTGGATGCGTGGCAAACATTTACAACCAACTGCTTTACAACAAGGCATATCATGCCGCCGGAAACCGTCCTGTGCCGGAAAAGCGCCTCCCACCTATGATGATAGGGTCTATCATCTTTAGTGGCGGTCAATTCTTGACCGGCTGGACTGCTGATCCCAGCATTCACTGGATTGTCCCTTGCATCGGCTTGGTTCTCCTTGGAACTGGTTTCTTCACAATTTTCCAAGCCGCGCTCAACTACTTGGTCGACACGTTTCAGATGTACGCTGCATCAGCTGTGGCCGCCAACACGTTCCTCCGTTCCTGTTTTGCGGCTGCTTTTCCGCTCGTCGTAACTCCCATGTATCACAATATTGGAGTTGGGCCTAGTTCGAGTATCACAGGCGGTTTCGCTGCTCTGCTGATACCTGTACCTTTTGTATTTTATACTTTTGGAAAGAGGATTCGAGCTCGTTCTAAGTGGTCGAAAGGGTCTGTCTACGATTAGACGTAGGGCTTATCACGCTTTCCTTATGCTCGCACACAGAAAGAGCCGACCTAGAGGCAACAGATAGAATAGCTAAAGATTGCATTTTGAGATGTAGATCGTCCAATACTCACGTTGGGTTTAGTGTTTTATGATGCTTAATTGTACACATATAGGTATATTAAAGAGATCACATTTTCTTAAGAACTTGGAAGTTTTATGCCAGTCGCTGGAAAGCCCTTCTCTGTAGTCTGAGACGAGGAAACAGTCTTAACTACTGGTTTGTCTTGATCAAGGTCAGGGACTTCCTGGTGCAATCGTTGAAGACTGTACTGCGGTCGGGTTTACCGCTGGTGCCATAATCTGCCGACTACCAAGGTTCAGCGAGAGGAGGATGGTTGCACAATTTATGAGTAGTATAGTTACCAGCCAACCATGAGACCATATATTCACTTGAAACACAAGCAATTAAGACAACGTTGACCACAGGTAATCCCATATATACGTCTTTCAAAGCGGAAATGATACTATAGACACCGTTTCGTCTTCGTTTGTACCATTGCACAACAAGACCAATATCCCAGACCTTCAATGGTCCGAGACTAGCGTGTTGAAGCAGGTTATTCAGTGACTGCCGAATCAGGCTTCTGACCCCAAACGAGTTTTTGAGCAAAGTAACCATGATGCTTCCCAGAACGCATCTCCCGTCGAAGGTGTGCGATATAGACCAGGATTTCGGGCCTTGACCAGCCCAGGATGTGAGCCATGAACAAGACAAACCCTTCGCTATCCGTCTCGAGACCGTATTTGGTGTATGCGCCCATCTCTTTCATGACTGGGTCTTTTGGCCAATCGCCAATGGGATTCTAGTTCGCTAGTTAGTTACAATCCAAACCTGAGGAATCGATGGTTTACCTTGAAGTTGAATTCTTGGATGTTGATGAAGCCGGCTTTTTCCATGGCCTTCTTCTGCGTGCCATCTTCAACGACCGTGACGCTGTTTCCTAGTTTCTTGCTGCCTTCGATGAAGAACTTTCCCCAGTGTCCCATGGCCGAGTTTGGGTCGACTGTATTATCGTCACTGCTGACGACCGGGGAAGCTTCGAGACTTTCAAACCATGCGCCGGGTTTGCAAACCCTGAAAGCCTCGGAGCAAAGGGCATCCCAATCTTTGATGCTGCCAAACAACCATCTCATGTGGATGAAATCAGTGAAGTCAGATGCGAAAGTCCATTCTTGATTGCAGTCTTCGATTTCGCTGAAGCGTATTGTCAGCGTACTCTAGTCCCTCTGAAGCCTTGTCTGTCTTTAGGAGATACTTACAACCGCACGTTCGGCGGCACCCAGGAAGGCTGGATGGGAGAAATATCCGTTCCGATAACCTCCGCTGCAGGGTACTCATCGGCGAAGTCACTGGTAACGATTGGTAAGCAAAAAGGGGTGATTTGGTGGAGTTTTGTCCAACGTACATTGCCCAGATGCCTGTGTGTTTAGCAAGAATTAGCCTCGCTCTACTGGGAGTTCCTTTTCCTGGAGCACGTGTAAGAGCTAAGGATTCGTACCAGTTCCAGTTCCAATATCGATGACTTGCTAATTCAGGAGTCAGAATCGACCCAACAAGAGGCAGAATTCGGGACGGCTAGCGTACTTGGACTTTCTCTTTTTCCAAAGGCGCCATATGGAGTTTATCTCCAAGCCCAAGTGTTAGAATATGATGGCTATCATCGGGATCAGATCTTTGTAGTCTTTGCCAATAGGCTGATGGTCAACCTACGTAACGTCCATCAATTCAATTTGTTGCTCGTCATTAGATCCCCTTGACGAGAACATTAGCACAATCGGTTTATAGCTAGAGGCAAGTTTCTCAGCCATTACCAATAATGCGCATTTCCCTGCTCGCTGTGATATGTTCTGCCGTGGATCGTTCTGTACTCGAGGATGCTGGAGGTGATGGAGGCGGTCGACGATGCATTGTCGTCGAGGGTCGAATCAGTATCGGCATCGTCCTGTCCTTGAGCCTTCGCTTGAGGTTAGCAATTGCGATATGATTTTGTTGTGGCAGCTTCGACTTTACGAACCTGTGCGATTTGAACCCAGTGCTCGGGGGGAGAATGGTTGAGGTAGCTGGTGGGGATGTCCCCAGTTCGGCGGCCGGAGCCGGAGAGGCCGGACGGTTCGGTTGATCTTCGTCGGACATTGTGGACTAAACGAAACGTTGATTAGAAGGCTCTACTTGAAACGCCTGCGATGGATCGTCGAAGGGTCTCACGGGAAGGTTTGCGCACTAAATTAGACAGACGACGGCGCAGCGGATAGTGGCGAGGTTAAATGGAGGCGAGGGAATTAGTCCGCCGTGGTCTGAGAATGGCCTGAGAGAGTGCGGGGCTGGCTCTTAAAAGTCCACCATAAGCGAATAATTGTCACCGCTCATTTGCTTGTAGCGGGGCAATATTGTCAGGGGTTATGATACTGTCAGTGCTGGAGTAACAGGGAAGCAGTTGGCATTGATCACTGACGTCTGTCAATTGTCATACTTTCCGAGGGATGGCAAGCCACCTATCTTCGAAATGAATACTACTGGGATGTGTCATATCTTTCAGTGCTGAATGGACAGACGTGTGATTGGCGGCACGATTGAGCTGGCTATCTTCCTTCGTAACGACGGTTTTACACCAAAAGTCACCGTTCACGTCTGATGAGCCCCCCTGTCTTCAGTACTTGCACGCAAATGCCCGAGCCAACCTTCTGATGCCAGTCGATTTGGATGGTATTGGGGTAATGAGGCCTCTTGGATCGCTACCACATGCTCTAGTAGCTTGACTGCCTCTTCGATCTGGCCGTTGGCTTGATAAGCTCTTGCAAGCTCATGCTGTGATGCTAGCCGATCGGGGTGGGCTCCTGTTAAAACAGTTTCTCCGACCCCTACTACATGCTCTAGTAGCTGGACTGCCTCTTCGATCTGGCCGTTGGCTTGATATGCTCTTGCAAGCGTATGCTGTGATGCTAGCCGAGAGGGGTGGGCTTCTGTTAAAACAGTTTCTCGGACCCCTACTACATGCTCTAGTAGCTCGACTGCCTCTTCGATCTGGCCGTTGGCTTGATATGCTCTTGCAAGCGTATGCTGTGATGCTAGCCGAGAGGGGTGGGCTTCTGTTAAAACAGTTTCTCGAACTCCTACATGCTCTAGTAGCTCGACTGCCTCTTCGATCTGGCCGTTGGCTTGATATGCTCTTGCAAGCGTATGCTGTGATGCTAGCCGAGAGGGGTGGTCTTCTGCTAAAACAGTTTCTTCAAGCCCTGCTACATGCTCTAGCAGCTTGACTGCATCTCTGATCTGACCATTGGCTTGATATGCTCCTGCAAGCTCATGCTGTGATGCTAGCCGATCGGGGTGGTCTTCTGCCAAAACTGTCTCCTCGATCGCCACTAATTGCGTCAGGATTCCCAGTGACTCGCTGTTTCTTCCGTCTACCTGCAGACATCGACCTATCCAGTACATGAGCCCACGGCCATCCTCGGACAAACTGCTGTCGGCCTTGTGGATAGCTTTGAGTCCATGGGGAAGATACTGTCGCCAAAGACGTCGGTTCTCCCAGTCATCAGATGGGAATACATGAGCAATGTGGCTGATCACCAATTCTCGGGTTTCTCTCACCCCATCTCGCGCACTCTGTCGCTCAAGCCACATCCGTGTCGCCACATGCACCAGACTATGCATGTCGAATGCTTCGCTGTCGTCCCGGCGATGCAAAAACTTGTATCCGCAGAGCGTACCGATTGCTTGTGTTTGGCGCTGTTTTGATGGGCCGTCGGGCAGCAGGGCACGAAATATGTTCTTGGGCTCGATGCAAGAGATGAATAAGAGAAGTTGTTCGGCGAACTCGTCAACTTGGCCAATGTGCTTGAACGATATGAACCAAGTCTTGGCCACGGCGTTCTGAGAGTCTTGGTATCTTGTGTCGTCGTGATATTCGTTGCTCAACAATTCGACCATGTCTTGGTCCGTATTCTCGAACAATCGCAGGTACTCAGAGATGTTGATGAAATTCTCGTTCAGGTAGGCAGCTGCCTGTGTGATTGCTAGAGGAAGGTAAGTGAGCAAGCACAGTAGCTCATCCACTCCTTGTTGATCATCAAGGAGATCTCTGTTGACCAATGACCTCTCCAGATAGTTCACCGCTTCGTCTCGCTCCATCTCAGGTACATCCAAGACATTGTTTATGGCGACTGAAACCGCAACTCTCTGGGATCGCGTTGTGAACAGAATTCTTCCCTCATCACTTCGAGGGAGAAAGTGGTAGAGATCAGTCTGGTTGTCAACAGAACCCTGAAGAATCTCCAACTCGTCTGCATTATCCACAATGAGAATCCATTTCCCTGAGGCTTTTGAGCTTAGATATTGTCGAACCAATTCCTTTGGGTTTTCGCCCTCGGCACCTTGGATTGCACAGATGCTCTTGATCTCCAGGTACGCTTGTTCAAAAGTGGCGCGGCTTAGCGCTGGTATCCAAAACACTGAGTATTCAGGCTTGTTCTCCTTGGTCCAGAAGGCAAATTTCAAAGCAGTCTGGGTTTTGCCAATACCGCCCAGTCCGACGAGCGCGACTCTTTGGTGGCCTTGACTGGTGAAGAAGCTCGCTTGGAGCTTCTCGAGAAGCGTCGCGCGGCCAACGAATCGTTGATTTGGTCCAAAGGGAATGTTGAAGAAAACTTGGTCTTATAGCTGTCAGCATAATGTCAGAGAGGTCTTTTTTCGTAAACTTACTGCTTCCCTGCGTAACAGTGACTGTTTCTAACGGAGTTGTCACGTACTCCATCTGTACCTCATTCGATGAACGAGAACGAATGAAATGTTTCACAACTCCACAAATAGCTCGGTAGCCAGGGTCCTCCTTTCTAACAAATTTAGTCATTTGGCCGTGATCCGCATCGATACTTTCGACTGTCTCGATCGCCTTGGGGAGGCCAAGTTTCGAGGAGTGATCATCCACGACCTGCCGAAAATTAGGCATCGCCATAATTAACTGGGGCATTATGCGGTAACTTGACTGACTTTGCCACTGAGACCTTTGACTCCAGAGGGACGACGTGCCTCTTGGAAAGAGTGGATCTTGATACCAGATTCATAGACGATAGTGCAAAATTCCTCGTGGATATTCTCGAGCACCTCGCTGTCAACAGCTAACGTCTCAACGACTTTTTTGTTCGTATCATGTAGGGCGAGACGGGCTAGATTCATGGCAATTCCGGCCCATTCCACATGTGGACTTCCACGATGAGGAGTCCCGAGAAAGATGATGAGTTTCGTCCGCGATCGACAGATTTGTGACCTGCGAATTGCCTAGGTACTTGTTAGCAGTGTCTTATTGCCAGGCTTAGATTAGGTGGCATGCGCACATCTTTTACAATAATCCCCCCCAAACTGTGTGCTATGAACATCACCGGGTCCTATCATCGTCAGCCTTGGGCCCTTAGCCTTAGCTCAGTTGTGCCTGGTGAGGGTTTGCCGACCTCGTTTCCAATGTCGCGCTCGAAATGAGCCGCAAGATCGCGACCATGTTGCGAGACACTGTTCTTATTCTGCGCCTGGAAAGCCTTGTCGACCACATCTGCATTATATCCATACGTCCATATCCTCGCTTCGGGGACGTCATCTTTTAGGAATTCGTAGGGCCAAAACGGCTTTGGTGGGGAGTGGCGGCTTGCATCTACGCTATTGGACTTGGAACTCGAGGCCTGAGGATCCCTTCGGAAAAGAGCCCTCAAAGACGTCCTTTTCGTCGCCTTTGTTGCGTCGGGTGATTCGAGTCTGGCGGTATCGTTGCCATCGTCGGAGCCGCGGCCCCAGGTTCGTTTCGGATGGCCTCTCAAACCGTGGATGAAAATGACGCTAGGTACACATTGTCAGGCTACATTAAGTAGTAACATAGGCATAAACGGAACAATAACAGGGGTCACATACTTGATCCGATAAGGCTGGTCGGTAGCGCGGCCGCTGCCGCTGCCGAGAGCGGTGAATCCGATGCGATGGACCTCCATAGCTCTCGCTGGTGTTTGTGCTTTGCTGGGGTGAGGGGTTGGTGCCCATTGCAGGATTTCATTTTCATCAGGCAGAGCCTTGTTCAGCAGTTGCTGATTGGCTGAAGCTATGCAGGCTCGACGCCTCCCACAGCCTGATCTTACATAACCAGACTTACGTTGAGGCACGCTTTCCCATTTAATGCGCCGAACCCTGCATTTAGAGAGACGTCTTCGAGTTGCTTAGACGCTGCGCTTATGTTCTATGTTATTAAATTAGGTCACAACTGGTGTTCAGTTATCATTAATTTCTATAGAAATTCATGTTCAGTTATCCATATTACCGGGCTACTTAGTCCATGAACTTGTGTCCTTTTATCCATAAGCTTACTAGCTGGGTACCTCTGGTAACTTTACTCCTCGAGTCCTAGATGACTGTATTACTTGGAATAAAATACCAGTGCAGGTGATGCAGATGTGTTAGTTTCTTTTGTCAAGTTCCTCGCTCTCTAGGATACAATTTTCAGAGAGTGCCTATATGTATCTCTCTTAACTTAACTACCGGAAGCAACTACTCAATGCACTTCCCGAAAGTCCCATCTTGGGTATGCTAGTGTATGAAAAGACATACAGTGGCATGCATTCAGCACTATCTAATCACTCCGACCTACCTCACTATCCTTTATAGTCTTCAAGCAGTACGATCCATTCGCACCTCTAACTAACTTGAAGTCTTTCAAAGTGCTATGAGTTTTGCAGTAATCTACCCCTGGATTGAATACGAACTGAAAGATGATTTCATAAACACCAAACCTACAGTTCTCCTACTATTTACAACCCCCCTCAGCCATGCTTTCAAAATACGCTAGCATACGATGTTGACACCCCGTCCCTGAACTTGGCCCAGCAAACCTTTGTTACATTTCATATTGTGCCACCACATCAATTCGCCAACCTTCTCCCTTAATTCAGACTCATATTGTCTCAAAAATCACCAAGGAATGGACTTAGTTGCGAATGTTTCACGAACGAACTCTTAGCCCTTGAGTACGGCATCGTGCAATAGCTCGATATAAGGGGAAATTCCCATACGAAAAGCATATGTCACATATCGGGATATCGGATTTCGGCGGCTATGACGGCCATCAAGCTTTCTGTCTTTCATCATAGGCGTCCATCGCCACTTGCCTCGTCAGCGGCCTCGTCAGCGGTCTAGCTTCTCCTTCAATCAGGTCAATAGCTAGATAAAGTCAAAGACCCCGAGGCATCCGGAGCCTCTCGGATGTCCGAGGTCATCGTGAGTGTCTTCGTCTATAAGACTGACCCAAAGACCCTCATTAGATAGGAAGAATAGCAAGAGCTTCTCACATATATGATCATTTCCATCTCCTAGATGCAACAGCATACAGTCTCGTGCCTCAGGAATATGTGCCGGTAGGTCAACCTTTCTACATAGTGATTTGCCTCTTACGTACCGTGGGATGAACCCCCAACTGTTAATAAAGAGTCAAGACAGCATGAGAGATTCTTGCTTTGGTACGAGTTTATAAAAGATGTGCCAGTAACAATCACAGCTGTTTGGGGGTTTATATCGACACGCCAACGTTAGAAAGCATTAAGACATCAGGATGACTATTCGAGGGAGTTTGTCTTCCTATGAACAGCGCATTGACAAATTCCCCCACTGTGATGCCTCAGCGACAGTTGAATGGTGTCCCGCGCCTACTCTAGCGGACAGTTTGAAAATAGTCCACCTCTGAACAGTCATACTACAAGCACATTGCCGTAACCATCATGCCAATTATTCTTCCCAGGTACGTTTCACCTCAAAGCAGGACCTACCCAGGTCTGGCCAGCCAAGGGAGCTCCACTGTTCAGGATTCTCGTTGGCTTGATCGAAATGCTTCAAGGCCAAGACGGTCTGCGTCGCCCATTTCTCAGGGCTCACACGACCGACACCTGTCGCGATCGGGGTCATCAGGAGGCTGCGAATTGGATCATCTCCCTCTGCTGCGATTCCATCCTGGACGTCGCGATTGTGGTTATCAATAGCGCATAGCAAGCTCCAGATGCATTCGTATACGACCTCGCGATCCCATCGGACGTCGCTCGGCATCCGCATGGTAGGACAAAGGGCGACGCGGCGCGTACCCCAGACATTGCGAGAACGGGCATGGAACTCGTCTGGGATACGAACGAGCGTGCAAGTGCCTGGAGGAGCGAAGCCGCGATGCTTGTGGAATAACACTGTTTGCGCGGCCTTAGTTAGGGCGTCGTAGTCGTCGCGAGGGGAAAATGCATAGGAGATGGCATCGTCAAAGGCACCGTCGAGTCGGCCGTACGAGTTGGCGGGGGAGACGATGGTATCGAACTGAACCGACGAGGGAAGCTCTTCGAGGGAGCAGTGGTGAATCGTTATGGACACGGATGAGGGCAGTCGCTGAGACAGGCGGGCCGCTCGGAAGGCAGTGATGAACTTCTCCTCCATGCAGAGGAGGTGGATATGAGGGAAATGCGATGGCTTGTTTGCGGTCATGATGAATATTACGGATAGATCCAATGCAATAGTGAAGTTTCAACAATGATGGTGACAATGGGAGAAAGGACAAGCATGATGATCCAGAAGATGCTTCTCCAACATCAACCCCACATCTAGGCTGATATTTGCTTTACTGCTGCCTGCGACGCTGGCGTGGGTCTAGAACTCTCTGATTCGTGGAGATCAATGCCGCGATGGTAAGCTTAGCTGGGGCGATGAGACGTAGAACGTAGAATAGTAGGTACAGTGATACGAAGTACAACTAATTATTCAAGAATGATTCTTCCAATTTGAGTCCTGATATCTCATACAGATACACGCCCGTCTGCTCAATCCGGGACTGTGCAAACATGTGCTCCAGTATCCTTCACGATTTCTATCCTCTGTCGCCCCATGGGCAGATATAGAACTAGCGTCCTCAAACCATTTCCAATGCACCAATTATTGAGGCTCGCCACTGGTGTTTCCGCCCATGTGTTGTGTACGGAAAGCAGCAAGCCACTCGCTATTATCCGCAATAGTTTGATCAAACGCATCTTCTGTTCGATATAAAAGTCGTCTGGACTCGTTTTGAAACATTTCGTCGGTCGGAATAATTCCTAGTCTCATTTGCTGCCGAGCGTAGCGACCCAGGCCTAAAGTGAGAATGTTGACGAATGTCGAAGTGGAATTGTTGTCCATGGGGGGTGGCAGTGACTGTGATGGCCCCTCGTCAAATTCAGTCTCTGTTTGGCCAGCGATCCAGTCATCGTGGGATTTTCGTATTTGCAAGAGATGATCCTTTGTGTTTGAATCTGTCGCAGAAAAGGGCACGATACTCTTGGACTCCTGGCCGATGAGATACGGAGGCAGTGCATTAGTGACAAGCGCCGCAATGGATGGCTCGAAACAGTGGTCGCCTCGCCAGTCAGTCATTGTTTTCCCTTCTTTGTAGTGTTGAGCAATGTGGTCCACGCGGCCTTGCCAAGTGTCCAGCATGGTGTTGCAGATTCCACAGCGAGACACCATCGACGGTGCCTCGACCTTCCACTTGTCGATTGCAGGTAATGTCTCAAGCTGATGAGCAAGTCTGAGATGTTGAACAAGGTGGTCTTTGCGATTGAATATGTGTTGAGGGTCGTTCGATTTGCATAGACTGTGATTATGGGTTTCAAGATGCTCCGGTGTAGGCTCAGGTAAGTTGCAGTATGCACACTGGTGTTTTCCTGTTTCCGGCGAGAGAACAGAGCTGCCGTTGGGCGTACACACCCATCCGTCAAGACTGAGATGGAGAGACTTTTCGTGACGCGACCAGTCGTATTTGCTCTTGAACGAGTCACAACAAAAGGTGCACTGATACGCCCGGCGAGGCTGCTCGGTCTTGTTCCCGCGTTTCTTCTTCGTGATACCTACACGAGAGCTCATAGGGCGGGCTAGAAGGTCTTTGGGTGTGGATGAACGAGCCGACGTCGCAGATCTCGAAGACCGACTTGTGTTTTCGCTATTCAAGCTACCTGTCGAAGCCGCCCGTGATCCTCGGCTTCCCAGTCCTCGACTGCGCAAGCTTTCAGATGAACTGTGCTGCGGCAGAGCGTGTCTCAATGCGCCGGCGATAGCGCTCAGTGAGGCTGCTTCGGTCTCGGGAGGTGAGTCTTGCCACCTCTGCATGGGATCTGACGAATGTTCTGTGTTCGATTGCGGTATGTAGATGGGCCGAGAAGAAGCCCCAGGTGATCGAAGATAGCGACTCCTCCGCCTCGGAAGACTCTGATTGGGGCTACTGATGAGTGGTGGCGTGTAACTAGAGCGCTGGGAATTGGAGGGCTGCGCTTCCTGAGGTTGGCGGACTGGACTCCCAATATGAGAAGAGCTGTTGGTTGGGAAGCCTCTGAGCCACAAGTCACCATGATTGTTTCCAGCTATTTCATTGAATAACCCTGGTTGTCGAGGATTGTCCATGCCCAGACCTGGGTCGTAGTCGACGGTCAACGTGGGGTCGAAGAACATAATGTCTTGATCCGAAAATGCTGAGCCAGGTTCGAGCGGAGAAGTGCCTCTAATAGGAGACATCCAGTCATCTTGCGGGTCTCCTGTAAACAGTCCAAGAGTAGATTGACTGTCCGGGTAGTTGGAGTCAAGCGCAAGTTCTAGCTGGTGGAAATCTAGGTCTGTGAGGCTTGTGACTGGATGCCCGCAGTTAGAGTCGCCCAATTGGGAAACAACGTAGGTCTGGGACCAACTTACTACCCTGGTCTTGCTCTAAGTCACCTCCCTGCGTCTCGTTGGCTTCTGCGCCCTGTAGGTTTTGGAGTACGCCCTGCGATGCTGATTCTGGTGAAGACTCTGCTTGCCAGGGAAGCATGGCCGATATCGGATACAATGGTAATCGTTCCCCAAGGTAATTCTCTGTGTGACGCTGCTGTCAATAGTTATCATGAACTAGGCAGGCAGGGCCATAGCAAGATTTAAGTTCCAATGCAGTAGACAGTTTTATAGAAGTAGTGAAAAGATCGGATGTATATAATGACATGTCCCGGTGTTGGCAAAAGGGCGTGATGCTGACTTTAGAAAGCGGAGTTGCCGATACAGGACCCGAGTCAGTCGCTGATTAGCCCAGTACTCTTTAGTCACTTTGATGACATCAGACCCACGAAAAGAAAGCTAGCCGTAAAAGAGTGCTTTTCGCCAGCTAATCAATGGCTTGGGAGGTAGAAGTGGTCAATATCATCGCTTTTGAGACAGACAGGACGAAAAGGAGTGCCTAGATTAAGTGGCTTTCATGACCTTCCTCCTCTACCCACTGCGTGTTGCGGGCTGTTAAAAGACTGGAGATTACAACAGACAATTCACAATGTTAAAGCAGAACACAAAGGGCCTCGGGCGGAGCTCCCAGTCCGAGCAGAGATGTATTAATATTAATTCAAGGCCAATTATGACATGAATTAGTAGAGGCCTAACAAGGGTGATGGTATTTCCTTCTGACAATCGCTTAATCTGTCTTCACCAGCTCAGTTAGTTTCCGCAAACTGGTTGCTGCATGCTGAAGCGTAAACGATGCAAGCTCCTTGTAGTACTTTGGCCGATGACTCTCATCCAGATCGTCGAGGTCATCATGGGCGGATGCCTCCGCCATGGAGGCAGATGCGGCAATCCCAAAGTATTTTTTCCGGTCGTCTTTTTCTTCGCCAATACAGACAAGAACGCCTGCGTATTTGAGGAGGAGTACGTTTAGGATGAGTCGGCAGGTCCGGCCATTCCCGTCGACAAAGGGATGGATATTGACAAAGGTGTGACAGTACTTTGCAGCAATCGCAACAGGGTCAATCTTCCCGCACTCAGTTGCGGCCCGTATGTCTTCGTCGAGCGACTTGGTCATGACTTTCATGGCACCGGGCACAAGGCGTGGGTCCAGAAACTGATGGGGTCCGGCGCAGACCTCATAACCATCACGGTACATGCCGCTGTAGTCGGCCCACGAGATGCCCTGTTCAGTGTCGATTTTTCGTCGGTCAGAATGCGATGAGTCTTGCGAATGGTGAATGATGACCGCGATTGCCATTCTCGAGCCGATCCAACAGTGTCGAAGGCGGACCACATTGGTAGAAGATGGAAGAGAATTCATCAAGAAATTCCAGCTTGGTTAAATACCTTAGGTAAACCGTCAAGGCAATGCACCCTACATTAGCCTTAACCTTAGGTAAAGATAATGCACCTTAGATCAAGGCAAGGCACCTTTATAACCACGACCTTCCAGTTGTGACTGGGAGTGTCAATGAACCTTGATGCTTGCAGGTGCATGAAAGCCGTTAACTTCGTTGAGAATACTTCGCCACAATGGCACCGGACATTGATGCTCAGATACTCGGTAACTGTACACATCATCTAATCCCGTCTTGGTAACCAGAACTTTCAACCTTGGGAGTCGAGGATCTCTTCCTGCCCAAGCATGCCACCCCTAGCAGGGAGCGTAACGCTGGCATTGCTATGACGATGATTTGAGACGCAATCTCTGCGGATCCTACGAGATCTAAAAAGAACGAGCATCTCACATTAGCCGACCCGGAGTCCAGTCTTGTCGAAGAAATGGATGTGCTCGAGAAACTTACAAAGATCGAATGAGAATATTGACTGGACGGTTAAAACAAAACGGACAATGCTTAGTATAATCGTAATCGCGCCTATAAGAAACAGAAACATGAGGCCTGTCCTCTCTCGCCCTCGTAAAGCCCTCAATCTTCGGAATATCCCAAACGGGAGGGCAAATACTCCATCGAGTCGTCACGTCAGCGGCGCATTGACTCAAAATAGGATATTTTAGGCTCACCGAGAAGTTCCGCAACCATGCCGATCGGCCAAGAAATGTACATTGGCACCGCGGCGCTAGTTAGTGTACACTCTTCAGGTTCAGTCGACCTGTTTCAGAAAGACTTGTTAATCTGATGCAATATGCGATGCGGAGAGTACTCACCAGTTTACTGATACATCCGCTCCGCACCAGAAGATGTCCAATAATAAAACTGTTACAAAGGCACAAATATTGTATGCAGCGGCAATCCAAACACAGGTTCGTAGTCCGGTTTCGGACATGGGGAAAAGCTGGTAATAGAACGCGAGCATGCTGAATCTCGGGAAATAGAAGCCCAGGTCGAAAATGATACAGGTGGCAAATTTCCACTCCGTGGCCGGTCAGCATGTAACCTGTCGTTGGTAATAGACCAGGGTTAACATACCTCGACCCAGGAGTTGGTAACCCCGTCCTCAAAGCTGGCGAGCCCCAAAAAATGCATGACCGTGTCTCCAATGACGAGAGATGTAAATAAGAGCACAGCGAGAATCAGGAACATCTCCGAGAGCCAAAAGGACCACTTCTTCTGCCATGTGCGCACACCTAGTCGAACGATGAGGACCACCCAGCAGAGTACACAAAGCACCCACTCTCCCGCCTTTTGCCACTTGATTTAGCACACAGGCCAGGAGTAAGAGTTCTTGGAAGAAGCAGCACTTACGAGCCATTCGGCATGGTTGAGGCCCATTTTGTCACAACATGTAGCCCATCAAGATTCGGAGCCCACTATTGTAGTAGACCTGCCAGGGAGTAGCTCGAGGCTCCTTTCGCAGTCGATAAAGTCGAGTCGTGGAAGTTTCGAAACAGGCACCGAAAAGAAGATTGGGCAAGGAATTAACATTATGTAGGCCGCTTTCCCGCCCCTCAGCCTAACCGCAATTGCGGAAGGGCATCTTCAGGGTTGGATAAGGTTACACAGAACGCCAACGTGGCTTTTACAGTGCAGACGCATTACGAGACGAAGGTTTAATGCGTCGCCAGAGCGGAGCTCAGAAATATGAGCATTTACTCATCATGGCTAGCTGCTCTCATTGCGGAATGGGTTTCACTTCCTGATATCTGCACTGCAGTCAACAGAGACATTCTGGATATTTAATCATCACTTGCGCGCAAGAAGCTCTGTTTGCAATCTTTTTGCTGGTACTGGGAAGAACTTTGCTGCTTTACCACCGCAATCACAGATAAACAAGGCTCAATTCGCCCAAACTTTGTACCTGGAAATACTCAAGACAATGGTAGTCTAGTTCAGGTCAGCTATCCGTTACTTGGCAGTATTAAACTTTCTACTACTTCTTCAAGTCAACTCTCGATCTGCTTCATGCCTAACCCCATGTTGCTGTTTTGTTGACGATTGAGGTACGGGAAGAACTGATTAACTGGAACATTACTGCTCTGGCCTTGACGTGGCGTTATCTAGATCCAAGAAAATCGGACGAGACCTGGAGCTAGTACTAATCTAGAGCTTGTTTGCATTCCAATCACGAACTTACCTGAGACAGCTGAACGACTGCCCTTGGTATTAGCTGTTTTGAATCTCTCAAACTGGTCTCTGTGGCTGCACGTTCGAATGCCCCTGCAGAGTTGCGACAAAGTGAAGCTACTTGAATGTTATCATCTTTGTCTAGAGAGCTCATAGCACAGCTCTCTTCAATCCGATTTTAACCCAAACGAATTGGGCCACGCCACGAAGCTGAGCCCGCTTGAGCAGCTGATAATCGTTTCGATAACGTTGGCGCGCAACTTCAGTTATCTGCAGCTCTCATAGGTGCCCGCATCAGGCTGCTTGTGGCAGAGCCTCACGCGATGGATGAGGGCTTTGTCAGAAGTCGTAGGCACCTTTTTCAACGCGAATCAATTTAGACTTTGCATTATCTACCGGCCGTGGTATTATTCGCTTCTGTGTCAGTTTGTTATCGAACTCTACCATGGCAGAAGTCGTGGCTGTCGTGGCCAGTGGAGCGGGCCTCGCGTCCCTTGCTCTGCAGCTGGCAGAAGGGGTCAAGCGACTGCGGCAACGTCACGAAAATACAGCAGGGCTCCTTGGTGACATTTCAACACTGGTGTATGACCTCGATTCGATCACTGATCAGTTGAATGACCTAAAAGCCGAGACGCACGGCATCCTAGAACAACAGATGGGGCCGATCCTGTTGGAGCGATGCCGCAGTCGTTCAGCGAATCTGACAGACCGACTGACAAACCTCACTGAAAGCATCCCACCGAGGTCTAAAAAGAGAGATCTTTTTCGTGTCGTAGTTCGTTCTGAGAGGTGGAAGACCGATCTTGAAGAGCTCCGGAGCGCGGTCGCAGGTGTCAAGCAAGACCTTCTTCAGTACCATGTCCAAGTCTAACATGCGTCCGTGTTGAATGCTGATGCTCCCAGGCTATATGTCATTCATCAAAAAATTGTCATGAAAAGATTGCTTGACATCGCGATACCCAACGACAGTGACAGGGAAAGTTCGCACAACCCCGTCTCACCAACCAGTGAACCCCATGATGGAGCTCTGCCTCGAATTCTGAGTTTCCCTCGGTATCGATTTGCTAATTGTGCGGTCAGAAGTTGTCATTGCTCATGCCATGTCACGCGTGCGGTGGGTGGCAGGTTTTGGCGGCTTCAGTACGCCCCGTTAGCCAACATGTTCAGCACTTGTGACAATTTCAGATGTTCGGCTCAACGTTACCGAGTTGACCTACGGGTCGCGCTTTCACGCTTTGGTGTGAGATGGGCGATCGTTTTGGGGCTTGACATGACGGTAGAGCCTGGGAAGTACTGGCTTCGACCAGTGTTGCAAGTTGAGAGCGTTGTCAATTTCACCGCACCGGGCTTCGTCATTCTAGAAAAGTTGTCAGAACAGCTTTTGACGTGGGAGGAGGCAGAATTGCAGTTCAGAGAGCATTACAAGTCGGATCCAACTTTTGTCAACCAAGTCGATCCCAAGGGACGTGGCTATCTCGAGGTTGGTGTCTCATTCTCGATTTCATGAACATGGCTGACATAGATTGCCTCGGATCTAGAAAGCTCTATCCTGCGGAGGCTGGGGATACTATGGAATTGAAATAGAGAGCCAGATTCGGTTGCTTCGTTTCCTCATCCAAGAACTTCATTTGACCAAGGGGGTCGATAGCCCGAGGTATGTTCACATCTCTACCCATTCCTTATCTCCTTATCGTAGCAATGCTAAATGAAGTTCTAGTATCATGTATAGCTGTGCGGCTTTTAGCGACGAAAATCGCCATCTTCAAATGATTGAAGCTCTCACGTCTCTTGGCTGCGACTTCAGCACAACTGCTTCTCCCAGCTTCGAGTCATGGTCGGAGCCCTGCGTACATGACCCAGAGTTATCTCTGTCCATCCATATAATACCAGAAGACCCGTTCTATCTGGAATATATGGGTATAGTTCTTAAATCCAACGCTGGTAAGAGTAATCCATGCGACGTGTGTGTACTTCTCTAACTTGAACTCATCGCAGATTTTGGGGACAGCCCGCCCATTCACAACGCGATTATACACGCATCTGAAGAAGGCTTTCGACTATTCGTCCACAAAAGCCACCCCTTAGAGGAAAACGTCAACTTTCTCGGGCAATCATCTCTCCATGTATCCGTGCGTTATCCAGAGCGCTTGGCTATCCTCCTAGCTGCGGGTCATGACCCCAATGTGCGCGACAAAAATGGCATCACTCCTCTGATGTATGCTGCCGCCATGAACGTCTCGGAAGCAGTCACAACTCTCATCGACCACGGTGCAGACCTAGTCATACGTGATAAATTGAACGACTACGATTTCATCATGTACGCGGCAGTCCGAGACCATTGGTCTTTGGTTTGGAGTACCATTGACTTGATCGAATCGAAAGACTGCAGTCTGCTGCCTCGATTGTTCCCTAGCATCATTCGTGCATCTGGACGACACTGCTACCTTGAACATGACTCAACTAGTATCAAAAAGGGCTGGAAGAAATATTGGCTCAAGGTTTTCTCCAAGCTGACCTCATTGGATATCTGCTTCGAAGACGGGGGCACACTGATGCACTTTGTGGATCACCCTAATCTGGCAAATGCGCTTGTTAATGCAGGCTTTTCAAACTTCAACCACAGGAACAACTTAGGCGAGCACTCATTGTTTGCTATTGCTCGCTTTCTTGACCCGCTTTTGTTTCGGAGGTTCATCGCAAAGGGAGCACAGATCAACATAACAAACAACCAAGGTCAAACAGTCCTCCACAGGTTGCTTGATCTTCTACAGAACTCATATGACTCCCAGAAAAAGGAGCTCCTCGACATGCTGGAAATTCTTCTTGACAACGAAGCAGATGTCGGTATCAGAGATCAATGCTCCTGCAACTGTTCGACTGGTGGCTGTCTCCCTGGTTCAAGCATGAAACTCGATCTCGAGAAAGCTTTCCATGTCACACTATCCAATGGTTTCTGGATATTTGAGTGGCTTTTCATTCTAGAAGATCGGAACCTGTTGGTGGAAGCCAAGGACTTTGCTTTATCCGTCTTCCGTCAGACATATTATCGAGAAGCAGGCCTGCGGCACACATGCTGTCACTCCGATTCAAGCTACGAAGCCCATGAGGCTGAAGAGGCATTCTGGGATATCCAGAAGAATGTGCAGTTGGATATTTTAGACGAGAAAATGCATAATTGGGGGGAACGTGACTACCAAGAAGTCAAGCATGGGTTGATGGTTCATTTACAGCAACGCCAGTCTGCAAAGGAACGTGAGGTTGAATCCGTGAAACAAAATTCGGATGGTAACGGAAAGAAAGCCTCGGTAAGTTCTGACATGAAACTGACGACTCTCCGACTTGACAAATACTGATGCGTCGAGTTGCTCCAGAATTCTCACCTTGACGGCAGCGAGGAATTCCAAATCGACTACAAGGAGGACAAAATGTACTCTGGCTTAGGATTGTTTCTCATGCGGACTGATATTCTGGGAGTCATGGAAGATCTCAATTATCAAGAAAAAGACCACACAAAGGATTTTCTTGAAGAATTCGTCGATGAATTGCGTAAGGCTAGGGGCGATAAGTTCTCGACTCGACAGCCTTTGATCGCCGAACTTTCAGCCGTTTTTGAAGATCTTCTTTGATAATGGCTGGAAATTTCAAGGTTGGGAATGTGGACGAAATTTCTTTTCCTTGGCTATGTAGTAAACGCCGTCAGGATTGGTGCAGATAGAGAAACAGTCTTTGCAGAGCTTGTTATCCTGTCAATAAAATCTATCCCAGTACTCATATTCCATCTGCTTCACAAAGAGTCTGTATTTCAAACAAAGCGCTTGGAGTGGAGGAAACTATGGGTCGTTTGGTACGCAAAGAGTGAAGGTGAAGTAGCTCTTGGATCACGAAGCATAATTAACTATGTACTCGGCGTTTCACCTCGGTATCCACGCCGCAAAGCCATCATCCCCATGGCTTAAACCTTTAGCGACCCGATATTGCCAATAAGCCATTGATAAGAGTCCGATCTGAAATCATCATTAATAACGGTTGCCTTGTCGGCAAAGAATTGAATCAGCTTCTGTCCATTCTTCCACTGAGGCCAGTTTGGATATTTTCCACTAGCCCCAATATTTGGGTCCTGGGAGGTGACAAAGTTCAGGTAGTACGACCGAATACTGCGCGCAGCATAGTTGTCCTTGATACCGTAGAATACCTGGATGAGATCTGAGCCGTGGAATGTTCCAAGAATCGGCGTGCCCTGGTTATAGGAAGCCATGTACGCCCATGAAGGTACGTCTGCATTGAGTCCAGTAGCCACTTGAAGGAAGAGTCGCCGGCTAAGAGTAAAAACAAGATCTCCAAGAATTGCGGCGCGCCGTTTGAAGCCAGGGAAAATTTCGTTGAGAAGCCCAGAACGGAAGGGGCTTCCTTCGACGATGGCACCCAGGCCGCTGTTGTATGTGCCAATCAAGCCCGTCAGTTGGGTCTTGGTTGCAGAGGCGAAGTAGTATTTCTGAAGGTACTCTGCCAGTTTGTCGCTCGAAGTAAGGTTTGCCTGGAAGATACTGAAGAGCGTGCCCTCATCCTCCTGGTTTCCAATTATCATTGGAACAGCCGCATACTTTCCGCTGGCGGCCAGTACATCCGGAGATGAGGTAAGAGTCCGGCCGTCGGGTCGTGGCAAGTATGAAAGCGCCAGAGAGTTGTAAGATAGAATTCCGGGGACTGAGGTGACCGCGTTGAGAAACTTGGTGTAATCCAGTCCGCGCAAGCAGTTGAGGGTATCAGCCTTGCCCGAACACCCCGCAGTCTTGACAACTTGATCGTAAACTGCCTGACCTTTCTTCGAACTCAACGGGTCTGCTGGAATGACACCTCCCGAGTTCATAATAGCTCCACGGAACAGAGGCTTGCCTTTGTAGGTGTGATCTCCATCGAAGAGAGCCATCTGGTCAAAGACTGAGATCGCTCCAGCTGATTCGCCCCAAATTGTCACCTTGTCGGGATCGCCGCCGAATGTTGCAATGTTGTCTGCTACCCATTCTAGACCCATGCGCTGGTCGAGAAGGCCAATGTTGCCTGCTCCATCGTCTTCGATTTCCTTTCCGGGCATAAACCCGAACCCAGCCACTCGGTAGTTAACAGCGACAAAGACGAACGGTTGGCTGATATCAACGCCGTAATTGACAAGACTGGTTCCGTCGTACATGGAGGACCATCCAAGCTGCAAAGAAGACAATTAGCAATTGCACTATTTAGGTGGGTTGGGATTGAGCATTCACGTACCTCGAAACCGCCACCAAAAATCCAGTAGAGGACTGGAAGCTTCGCGCCAGCCCTGGTTCCCTCAGGTCTAGCCACCGTAATGGTAAGACAGTCCTCGCTTTGGCCAGTCGCTTCTTGAATAAACGGCAGGTTGGCGATAGAACCGAGCAAATCAAATAGGACGTCTGTGCTCTCTGTGCTAGACACCATCTGAGGGCATGCTCCAGCAGGACCGGTGCCATCGAATACGCCAAGGGATCTCTCTAAGCGCTTCGGTGGTCTCAATCGCAGCTGGCCCACAGGTGCTTCAGCGTAAGGAATCCCACCAAAGGACTCGACCTTGTTCTTCACATTGCCTAGAATAGTGGCAGAGGGAAGAATGACAGTGGCAGTCCCAGTGGCGCGCTCCTCAAGGTGTTGCTCTGTTGAGGAGGACAAGGCCAGAGCGGCGCCAAAAACGACCAAGAGGCCCGAGACGCGTGACAGCATGGTGAAGACTCTGAAGATGATGGTCTGAAGCTTCAATGGCTTGAGGTCAGGATGTTGAAAGCGATGCCTAACAACTCACTATCAAAGGAGGCATTCTCTACTCATGTATTTATTCTTAGAATTACACTCGACTATCGTCAACTATATCCCTCGGCTTGTGGAACTCCAGACATGTGAGTTGAGCTCTTTTATCACAATCACGCTTGTCTCGCTTCGGTCTCTTGTTATTGCTAGCCTACTGTGATCACTTCAGCGCAAGATTCATACCCCACACTCCATCCCCATGGGGAAGTCATGCGGGGAGTCGCCACACCGCATCGTGAGAAGAGGGAAACGATCGTCATTTGGCATTGGCTTTGGTTCCTGGCGGAGCGGAATCGTTCGACTTTGTTTCAATCTAGATTAGTTCCTGAAAGCTGCCAAGCCACCCCGCAGTGTTGTGATAAACTTTCGAGCCGGATACGAGGCGAATCACAGATAGTGCGTCAAGCTAAGGTTGCTTACCTTGCGGGACCTTGCAGAATTGCCACGTTGTGATTGGTATCTTGACTGCTGCCTTTGATTCGTCTGAGTGACTGGCGCTTGCCGTCTATCCCGCAAGAGGGGCGGGGCATTGTGGTCGACGTCGACCAGCCACCGGGATTATTATTGAGAGCCCGAATTCTTGGCAATGCCTGTGCAGGTTGAGCTTCAAACAGATCCGAAAAGACGACTTTGGGACATGCGGATAGTTTCCTTTCCATCCTTTGGTCAGCATATCAAATTGGAGGAACACCAGGTTGTGCTTTACACAGTCTCATTGATGGGAGTGCAACATGAGAAGACCTCGGTCGATTGTGTGCTCACATGCCGTATGCATCATTCCCTCAAGAAATTCGTTCTAAAGGTTGTCTGAGATGCGCAGATCACGATTCTACTAGTTTAGTTGGTCAAGTTGGACCCCTAGTATGCGAGACTTCAATGAGCACCGAGCGTTGCTGAATTTCAGCAACTATTAAATAGCCCCAATGCAGATCCATTGATATTGTCAGTAAAAATCCTGCACCCATATCTTCAATCTTTCGACTCCACGATGCATATTTCCGGTCACGTACTGTTCCTTGCCATAGGCCTCTTTGGCCGGTTGACTCTCACAGCTGCGGGAGCGTCCACTGTGGCAGCTTGCAAGGAGTTATCCAAAGCCCTTCCAGGTCGAGTTTCCCTCCCTCTGAGCATCGACTACTACCGCGAGTCTTCTGAGTACTGGTCGACCGTCCTTCGGGACATCAAGCCTGCTTGTGTGGTTCTCCCAGAGTCCGCTTCCGAAGTCGCAACGGGGGTGAAGATTCTGAACAAGTATCCAGACGTCAAGTTCACCGCGAAGAGCGGAGGGCATGACCCAAATCCCGGCCATGCCACCGTTCGCGACGGTGTGCTTTTCTCACTCAGCGAGATTTCAGGGACTACATATGATAAGAGTAGTAACCTCGCGTATGTGAAGCCGGGAGGAGAATGGAACGACGTTATCACCACTCTGGATCAGTATGGCGTGACCGTTGTGGGAGGTCGACTTGGTATGGAACCGCTGAAGCCCCGTCTTGTTCTAATGTTGACGACTTTTAGGAATTGTCGGGATTGGTGGATACCTGACCCAGGGAGGGATATCCTTCCTGAGCTCGCAGTACGGACTGGCTGCTGATGTAAGTCTAGATGGGGAACTTGTAGAAACCCAGCTGACCATGAATTTTAGAGCATCGTGGGCTGGGAACTAGTCACAGCCAACGGGACTATCGTCAACGTCAATGCCCAGGATCAACCCGAACTTGCCGTTGCCTTGCGCGGAAGCGGCAGTCAATTCGGTCAGTACACTTATCCTAAGGTCCGAGTTCATAAGCAGCTAATACAGGCAAAGGAATCGTCACCAAGTTTACCATCAAGACGTATCCCATCGGCCAGGTGTGGGGTGGCCTTCGAATCTACGATGAGTCCAAAACCGACGAAATATTCAAAGCACTCCACAATTTTATACCCGGTAACGGGCAAGAGCAGAAGGCCGCCATAATCGTCTCTAATCTCGTTGCCATTGGCGGTACAAGAGCGTTCATCATCTTCTATTTTTACGACGGACAGACACCGCCGACCTCGGGGCCGTTTGCAGACTTTCTCAAGATTGACTCATTGATCTCCATCACTAAGGCGCAAACATATCCCAAGTTGGTAAGACACCCACTTTCCTTTACAGAGAAAGAAACTAGGATACTGAATAAATACAACAGCTGGAGTTTAACGGCTTCGGTGCCTCTTTATTGAACTCAAGGGTCTCGTTCAGGGTAAAACTCAAACTCTATGATCATATTCACGTACTTGACCACCCAACTTACTAACAGCTCATAGACCATTACGATTCCTTACATTGCTGACAATCCTACCATATACTCCGAAATCTCGATTAAGATGAAAGACATCACGAAAGCTTACTTGTCAAACCCTCTACGATTGACTTCCCAGTGTTCAGTCGATTTCCAACCACTCTCCTCGGCCGTTGGCAGACATACTGATGAACGTGGCGGCAACGCCATGGGTCTCACTGAATCGGATCCAGACCGCGTCATTCTGGAGATACAGTGCTCCTGGTCAAGCGCGAACGATGACGAGGCAATGCGCCAGTTCTCTCGGGATCTGACGACCTGGGTAGAGGGTAGAATTCCTGTTTGGCTTGAAGAAAGTCAGACCAACGAGGTTTATCTTCCATTGTTTATGAACGATGCTATGGCGGACCAAAACGTCACAGGAAGCTACCGGAACTATGCGAGGCTGAAGTCTCTGCAGTTGCAGGCAGACCCCGAGGGCATCCTTAGGACAAGAACTGGAGGCTTCAAATATTGATTGGGATTGAAATGCTAGCAAATTGTATGAGAAGAATGGCTGTACAATTCGACATAGGAGGGTAGTTGAAAGCTGGAGTCATGTAGCGTTACCTATCTGGCCCAGGGTTCAGACGATGAGTTTCAACAAATCATCAATTTCAACACATCTTCATACTGGATAATACTTTTTCCGCTTCTGCATCCCTGGTCATGGCTGCACCAGGGAGTTCGATTTGTAATGCCTTCCTGACTATCGAGATACGTCAAAATCACGCTGCCCGCATCCTTATGAGCCAGGGTGCTGGTCCCAACGGACCAGGCCCCCATGTAAGGCTTGTCAATCCTCGCTATGCTAAGACAAACCAGGCATAGGTTCATGGTCATCTTCTACTTTGTCACAGTTACCCCACCTTTTAGTTTTACACTTTGGGCCTTTCTCCGTCGTTGCCTCGGCATAATGCCGAAAGTAATAAAGCCTGGCATATGAGATGACAATCTATCAAAGCAGTTAGTCAATGAGCGTCATTAGGCTGCGTCTGAACGTGAAGACGGCGTACTTAACTGGATGGTCGACGTCGACCGGCTTTCGAGATCTGACCTTAGCCTTTCACGCATTCTCCTTCAACGAATCGCCTCCAAACCAATCGCAGTTACTCAGCTACACCCATGACCAAGTCTCCATCTCCCGTCCCTTCGAGACGAAAACGGGTCCGGACCGAAGCGCAGCTGAACCAAAAGAGACAAGCGGATCGACTCAAGCACAAGGAAAACCGCGAAGAGCACAAGTTACGAATGGAGCGCATGGAAGGAGACATTGCGCAAATCTTCAAGAACCTCGACGAGATTTCGGCACAGTTGCGCGCTATTCCTCAGCTAGGAGCGGGCTTCGTCGCGTCTCAGCAAAGATGGTTGCAGGTTCTCATTGCCAACATGGGCCTCGGGGGAGCATCAGCCGCCCTCGGGGGAGCACCAGCCGCATCAGCCGTCCCCGGTGAGGCGCTTGATCTTGGGTTCCTAGTTCGCAACCCAGCCATCCCGATGCAATGGTCACCTGGATCTCTCGCCAGAAACGCTAGCCCCCGGCCGTTGCATCCAGATATAGAACAACCCCTACCGGCGCCTGAGACGACGCTGCTCCCGGACGTTCTGCCGAGCCCGCCGCCTGTCAAATGTTGGTGTGGAGTTGAGCACTTCTCTCAGTCCAACTGCCTGGAGTACCGCAGCTTCACCATCCTCTACGAGACCCATGCTGCCTTTCCCCATGATCCGCACCAGGCCCGCTCCCTGCCCCGGAATCCATCCCTGCCAAATCTGTCGCTCCACTCTCATGGCGACAATGTGGTAACATGCTTCCTTACCTCGTTCCTCAAAGGCTTTACAATGACCAGCGTGGAGACCTTGTTTGGAGTCTACTTCTTTGCATATCGGCTCATGCGGGTACGTTATCCTCTGTTCCCCTATTTCTTCTTGCAAAGTGGGCTCATTTCGTTGCTTACTTGAACAGTGGCGATTATACCCAGATCCCATCACGCTACAGCACGTTCCGTCTTGGCTTCTTCCCACCGAGGTGCAAGACACGTGTCCGCATCCAGTCAGTATTGACTACATCCCGTGGCCTGATCTGCGAGACTTTCTATGCACCCACCAAGTGCTCGAGTCCCGTCACTCTGTGAAACTGTACTTGGAGTCCCTTCAGCTCAGGTGGCCAGTGGGTTGTCCACTGCTTGCTGTGAATAGCGAAGGTCTCGTGGACGTGAGCCCGGAATTTGAGACAGCTGTTTTTGACCTTCGCAACTGGAGTCTGAGCCCTGGTTGGGCGGATATGTTTCCTAGACTAGTGTCACTTGTCCACCCCTGAGTTCGGGGCGGCTGTAGTCCAGCACTCGACCATCGGTCGACGGGAACAAATGAAACATGTGCTGAAGGCGATTTTCTCCACAAACTATGCATGTGTGTGATAGAACTAAGAGACGAACAGATGCTTGGCATGTCTCAGTCACAGGTCATGTTATTTACTTCAAAAGTGAAGAAGCTTGGTGGTGGGTAGTTGTATGACGGACCATACAGCGTCATCAAAGTCCAAACGTACATCTGTTCGCTGGAGGGTTTCTATTGAGACCATCTAGAGACTGTCCCGCCAAGTCAATAACAAGACGCCTATTTCACACCATCCATCTGTCCGCGAATCTCCCTCATCGTTGAATGTGGAGCTGAGGGGGGTTCCCCGCTCCCCGCGAAGCCCCTGGTATGCACATTAATCACCTCACTTGACCATGTTTGGCAACGGCACACTCTTTTGTTCATCCCCAGAGGCTTATCTACTGTCAGCCGACATCTAGATCTCACATGCGAGCCTATTATCCAGCCTCTGCGGGGGATCTGCCGAGGGGTCCCGAGGCAAACTCTGCATAACGTCCACACAAGGGGATCACAAAGCTTAATCGTTGACTGTAAGATAACTGATAGATAACGGCTCTCTAGACCTGAAACAATGCAACCGTCGTATCTATATCTGAATTTCTTAAATTCATAAAATTATCCACAAAGTCTTTTCATGGCATCGGATAACTCGGATCCCGCTCCGACGGGCTTTGCGGCCCTTGTCGCCATGGCGAATGGCAAAGCTGAGGGCATTCGTGCTCTGAGCGCTAATGACATTCAGAAACGGCTCGAAAACTACGACAAGAACTACCCTTACAGTGTTGGCCTCTTCGTTCTCATCATCTCTTTCACGGTGATGGTGTTAATTGTGCTCTTGCTGAGGTGGTGGCTCAGTTGGCGGTACCACGGTCGTCTCATCTTGGAGGACTGGTTGATGCTACCCGCAGCTGTATTTTTGTGCTGTCTCACAGCAAACACGGCCGTGGGCATTTCCACCGCTGGTCTTGGAAAGCACATTTGGCAGATGACATATGAAGAAGCCTTTCGAGTGCTACCGGTGAGTTTGCTAACCAGACCTCTGTCGAGAATTAGATAGTTAATACAGAAATAGATATTATACATCCACATGCCTGCGTACATTATTTCGACCTTCTTCACGCAAATGTCCATCCTCGCTTGTGCACATCGCATCGTCGGCCACGCGTCCTCTCCTTGGCTACTCTGGCTGGTACGACTTGGCTTCTTGCACTGGATTATCTGGCTTCCAACGACGCTGTCAGTCTTTCTGACCCAATGCCTCCCGATACAATCCAATTACACCCTTAGCATGCGATTCGACCCTAACACGAAGTGCAAGAGTTACATTCCCGTTTACGTCATCGTCGCAACCATCCACGTCATCGTCGACTTCGCCATTCTTGCAGTGCCCATATTCTTAGTCCTGAAACTGCAACTTCCTGTGCGTAAGAAGGTTACAGCTTTGGCATTATCTTCCCTTGGCTTTCTAGCAGCCTCATGTTCTATTTTCAGAGCAGCATTCGCGGTTCTATATTCCAAAACGACTGATATCACATTCATTGCATCTTGGATCGCCATCTGCAGTCATTTGGAGATATCTCTAGCCATTATCGCTTCCAGCTTGCCTCGACTCCGCCAGCGATTTTCTTTACGGGCCTCTACCGCAATGGTAGCTCTTTCGGACAACAACAACAACAACAACAACAACAACAACAACACGCCGTCCAAGCATCATGAAGCCATTGGCCTTCGATTGAATACTGCAATTAAACATACCTCCCATCATTCAAAGGCAGATCCGAATTTTGACAATGAGAGTCAGCTGTCAGGCGAGTCCGAGAAAAAGGTTTTGAACATTGAGGAGGACATTGGGTTGGCAATGTAAATCGATTAACACCTTTGGCCACACTTTCCATTTAATGCGATTTCAAGCTGCTCTCGTCGTCCTGTAGCAATTTTGAGCATATAGAGAAACTGCATAAGTTACTGCTTTACGTATTGAATACTGCTGCTTTCTATCAACCTCCATTGTTCTCCTTGTAGGTCCCATCTTCTGTGTTTAGAGCGTCCAATTACTGAGGCATATCCACCCAATCCTCGAAAGGTAGAGGAATAGTAGGGTCCAATGCGGTGGTGAAAAACTCATCCATTCGGTTTAGGTCGAAGTTCGAATCAAACTCACTGAACATTCCAACGTCGTTAGCAAAATCCGTTATCGTTCCGGCGTCCTGTGAGAAGAGTGCAGTGTCAATAGTTGAGGAATAGTCGACTTGTCGTAGATCTTGGGGATTATTCTGCTGCTGGTTTAGTAACGATGCTGAATCGCTAGTCCCGGCGTCATCTAGCAGACTTATTCTATCAGTGGAATGGGCATCCCTAGACTGACTAGCCATTCCTTTGTCGTGAATTACATTTGCTTTCCTACCAGTAGCAACCCGCTCTACTTCTTGCATTGTGTCGAGAGCTAATTGTGCCATAGCTCGTGCAGATAAGAAAAACTTGCTCAGGCCGCCTAGAATGTCGCAACTCTTATGGAATAATGCGTATGCTTTCTTTCGTTTGTATGGAATGGTGTTGTTTCGGAGGCTCTTGTATGCAACCGAGGTGGCCAATGAGACAACGTAAGGGACAATAGGCCAGATAGTTATTGAAGACTTGAAATCTCCAGATGCAATTTCAGCAATACTTGCTGCGCTAAAAATCTGGATTGCTGAGCTTGGAGTTCGCTGGTCCTGCCCTTGGCGCGCTTTTGGTCGATCCCGGAGAATGACGACACCGAGATAAAACATTTCTAGCGAAGCTATGTGTTATATGTTAGCTTTAACGCGACATTGCATGGCTTGAACTGGGATCTCAAATTCATACCAAGTAGAGGAGTCCCAATAGTTATCGACTCAGTCTCTTCCACAAAATGCTCGAAAGTCTGGTGGTCGTCGCTCGATGGATGCAATTCCGTGTCGGCATGTGGACGGTACTTCGAAATGACATCGTCAAGAAATTGTGTTATTCGAATCAACAACCGAAAAGCAGGACATTGTGTGGATATTGATTCCATAACTCGCTTGTCCATGTCTCGTCCATGGATGAGGACAGGACGTCCATTTGTGGCAGCATTTAATCGATCAAGGACCCATACGCACCAAAACACACGCCTGTACCTTGCACTCTTGCTGCTGTCCCCTGGCCATCCAAGATGAAGACCTAAAGTCTGCGCATGGTGCACAACTTGAGCTGCATAATATGTAGAAACGTCGCTGCATCTCGGTTTGTCAACATAAAACGCCATCAAGACGCAGACTTGGAGTAAAACCATCTTGTCTTGGATGAATCCCAGATCCAGGGATTGCTTGACGGCAGCAGCAATGCATGCACGAAACTCAATCTGGGAAAGGAGACTTTCGGTTTGCGGAAGCCTCAAGTGCTCCTTGAGCCTGGGATCCAAAGCTGCCACAAGGCATATGCATTGCTTGAGAGCCACAGCTTCCATGATGTTGTGTTTTTCTAACACTTCGCCATTGAGGATCGGAAACATAGGGTCGAACTTGGTGTAGTAAAGATCGGACATGCCACCAAACTCATTGTCTGTGGGTAAAACCGACATGCATTCTTTCCGCAGGTACGGCGAAAGACCTTGGATCCCAACCAGACCTGAGCGTTGGATGGCAGAAACACCGGGTCGATTCCCCACGGTACTGGCATCCCCTGTTCCAGAATGTTCGTGATTTTCAGGTCTCTGTCCAAGCCATACTCCTACATCTGCGAGCCTTGAGCCCCTGTTGCTATCATCTTGGCCACCATTGGAGAGGAAAGACGCCTCAGGACTAAGGTCTCCAATGAACCGTAAATACGCATCTTCGGAGATGACAAGCTCTTCAGACTGTTGTTCTCCTTCTAGCACATTTACTTGTTGCGGCATAGAAGTAGTATTCTGACCCAGGATTTGGGGACCTCGAGCTTCGTCGGGGTCGTTGTCTAACAAACTCTTTTCAGGCGACACGTTTGCTGGCTGAGAGGGAGTAGAGCGCTCTGCGTGGGAGCACCGTTTCTGTTCAACTTCTCAGTATGTGGTACCTGACGTTTCTGAGTGCGATAAGCCTACATGGCGCTTTTTGCAAGAGTCACAAGATCTCTGTGTGAGTTTGCGTTTCGCTCCAAGGCCGCCAACATTATCTGATACAAACTTGAACATAGTCCGAATGGCCGATGGGTGGGTGGTCAAAATGTTCCGGTTGGCCAGCGATTTCTTGAATGAATAGGGAGCATGTATTTCTTCTCACCACAACTCCTTCGTGACAATATGGGCCACAGAGTGAGAATGGTCAAGCGCTCTGCCCTCAGGGAATTGCTTCATCCTGTTAGCGCAGTCACGTGGCGAGTAGCCAATCACACATATCATGCTTTTCGGTGAATCATAATCTTCAAATGCATCCTTGAGCTCGCTCCTAGGCATTCCAAGTTGGATGAAAACAAACACAACTACACCAAGCCGTCGCGACAACTAACTTGAACTTGAAGAATCAAACAGTATGAATTCGCATATACTACTCAGGGCCCGATAGTGTATCATTCCTTCTCATGTTACTTGCGCAACCATTGTCTTGAATTCCTGCTCGGTGTGTTCGCCACATTCGCGGAACTCCTTTCGCAAATTGCTGTCACCTTTTCGGAAGCGTTGCATCGTCAGCTTGCCGCCAGCCAGTCGTTTCGCCTCGAACAGGTCCTCTACATCCACCAACGACGGCACAACTGTGGTTCGGAACTCGTACGGCACTCCGCTCTCCTTTATGAGTGCAATGCTAGCCTCGAGGACCTTTGGGGCTACCTTGCGGCCTGTCACCTTCTTGTAATTCTCAAGAGCGCACTTGATGTCCATGGCCACAAAGTCGACAAGGTTTTCGGCGAATATCCGACCCAAGACGACAGGTGATGTGCCGTTGCTGTCGAGCTTTATGCTCACACCCGCTTGTTTGAGAATTCTCATGAAAGGAATTAATCCCTTGTGGATAGTCGGCTCACCGCCCGAGATGACGAGTGACTTGTGTTTTGTAGACGTGATGTGGCGGAAGACATCGAGGAGTGTGTAGTCATCACGCTCGCCGAGGACAAGCGGACCATTGTGGCACCAGGGGCATGAGAGATTGCAGCGAGAGGTAAACATGATGGAAGCTTGGATCTTGCCAGGCCAGTCACTGAGAGTCAGTTTTATATGCCCGGCCACAGGCAAATCAGTCATCTCGGCGACTTGGCGTTCGAGTTCTATCTGCCTGCCCTCCTCTTTGTCGCTTTCGGAGACGGGAGGGCCATTTGAGTAAATGTACGTCTTTCGGAGAGTGAATTCTTTCGCCTTTCCCTTGTTCCAGTCACGAGTGGGACGGAAGTAGCCAACGATACGGGAGTAGACGAGACATTCCTGAGCGCACACGGCGCAGTACGGCTGCTCTCCTGCAATGTAGCCGTGCGTTTTACATATGCTAAATGTCGGCGTGAGGGTGATGTAAGGGACGCGGTAACTCTGTGTCAGAATTCTAACCAGGTCTCTAGCCAACCTCCAGCTCGGCAGACGCTCGCCTAAAAAGGCGTGAAAGACGGTGCCACCTGTGTACGAACACTGGAGCTCTTCCTGGTGGCTAAGGGCTGCGAAGAGATCTTCAGTCTTGTCGACCGGGAGCATGGTCGAGTTGGTGTAAAAGGTTGGGATATCGCGATCTGGAAAAAGCTCCTTGTCGCGCCGGGCAAGCTTGTAGCAGGCACTCTCTGCCGGGCTGGCCTCCAAGTTGTAGAGGTTTCCAGTCTCGTTTTGGAACTCTTGAAGCTGTTCCTTGATGAATTCCAGAACCTCGAGAGCGAAATCCCTGTGCTCTGTAATGCCTTCGCCAAAAAGGGCGACGAGGGCTTCGTTCATGCCGTTGATGCCGATGGTGCTGAAGTGATTGGTCCAGTACGATCCTGTGCGGTGCTTGGTTGCGGACAAGTAATGTGCCGCATAGGGATACAGCCCAGCGTTCTCGTCCACGAGCTTTCGCTTGATCTCAAGTGAGTCTTTGGCAACCCGCAATGTTTCAGATACTTTAGCGAGGAAAGACTCCTTTGTGCCATCAGATCGGAATGCGAGATTAGGGAGGTTGAGTGTGACGACACCAATAGATCCAGTCAATGGACTCGCGCCGTACTGGCCGCCGACTCTGCAGTGCAACTTGCTGAGATCGAGACGAAGTCGGCAGCACATTGACCGGAAGTCTTCCGGGTCCAAGTCGCTGTTGATAAAGTTGGCGAAATAGGGGACTCCATATTTGGCCGTCATCTCCCAGATAGACTCCCAGCGAGCCGATTCCCAGTCAATTCCCTCGTAGAGGTTGTACGTCGGGATGGGGAAAGAAAATATGTTGCCGTTGCCATCGCCCTGGATCATGACCTCGGCAAAAGCCTTGTTGAGCATGTCCATCTCCTCCTGGAAGTCGCGGTACATCCAGGTAGGGTGTGGCTCGCCGCCAATCAGGACGGGCTGAAACTCGAGGTTTTTGGGACAGATCAAATCCATGGAGACGTTGGTGAAGGGGGCTTGGAAGCCGCTGCGTGTTGGCACATTGAGCGAGTAGACGAAACTCTGTACGTATTTGAACACCTCCGTGTACGAAAGTTTGTCGATTCGCACGAACGGGGCGAGGTAGGTATCGAAGTTCGAGAGAGCCTGGGCGCCAGCCAGTTCTCCTTGGAGGGTAAACAAGAAGTTGACCGTTTGGTTGAGGGCAGTGTTGAGATGCTTCGGCGGGCGGCATTGGATCTTATTCTCGACCCCGCCAAAGCCTTGGAGCAGGATGTCTTCAATGCTCCAACCGGAACAGTAGGCGCTCAGAAATCCGAGGTCATGGATGTGGAAGCGGTTTTGGTTGTTGTACTCCCGGACCTCCTCGGTGTAGATCTTCTGCAGCCAGTAGTCGGCAATGACATGCTGGGAGACGTACTGCATGAGCCCTTGATGAGAGTACGTCGAATTGGCATTTTCAGAGCCCTTCCACGTCGTCTGCTGGAGGTACTCGTCAACCAGGGGCACATTGTAAGCTCGTGCTTCCGACATTGACGCGGAGGAAGCCGTGTAAAGCGTGGAGAAGGGATTGAGGTGAAAGCTTCGCGTTGGCTATTTCCACAAGTGCGCAACTGCTTTTGACAGGTCCATTTCTGGGCTTTGAGTATTTCTTATTTGTACCTGCTGTTGTCAATGCAACGCGTTCCCAATCGCGTCGCCACGCGGACTTGAACAGGCCGAGATCTCGCCATATCGATACACAACTAGGGGTCATCGAACGACCAACACTCCACCCCCCTTATCGCAGACATATCATGACTGAAACACGTCCCTCACGCGTCCAATGAAGAGCTGGACTACTACTAGACTGTGAGTCAAGCGCGAACCGGACGCGACACCTCGTGATTTGCAGGCGGGTGGTGTGATAGATGCATGAACGGCTGTGGGAAAACGAAGCATAACGTCACCATAGGACCGTCACAATAGCATGTGTTGATTAGTAAAGATCTCCGCGGGGGTACGAGTGCGGAAGGAGCAATTTGCGCGATTCAGCCTTTGCATTGAATACACCCTTGCTTTGTGATTCTCTCGGCCCGAATCAATAGACGTCACAAAGTCAAACAATGATGTGGGAGCGACTACAGCGAAGAACTTACAACCTACTCAATGAACTGCTTCTAATCCGCCGCCAGCAACTGGATCATCACCTCGTCTCGCTTTTCCTTGGCCAGAGACAGAGGCGAATAGCCATGTTTTCCTTCCAAGCCTGGCAACGCTCCTTTCTCTACCAACGTCCTCGCAAGAGAGTTCTCTCCTAGCTCTACAAGCCGCAGGAGCGGTGTACGATCCCCATATGCTTCCTGGTTACGCCCCCCTATAACAGGACTATTGTTCTTGCCGCGATTGAATCTAGTCAACCGAGAAGGGTGGTCGCTAAATCTCCATAGCCAACAAGAACCGATATCCGGCATCCAACGCCCTCTCGCATCAGAACTTGGATAGCAAACGCCACACTGCTCCTGAAGCCTATAGGAGCCCTCGACGCCCATGAAGCAAATCTTGGTCGTATAGTATGCGTGTCCCTCGTCCATGGTATATGTCGACAGCGTGTGGACTCGGAATGGTAGCGTATACGTGTAGTTCAACTTCAAGTCTTGCGCCAGCAGCAACCTGACGCTCGATTCGAACCTGCCTTCTATTGCCCAAGCCAATGGCGTACACCCATAGCTGTCTTTTGTTTCAATGTCGGCTCCGTCATTCAACAGTAGTGAAGCTGTCGTTGTGTGCCCTCTGAAGACCGCCCAGTGCAATGCCGTGGCTCCCAAAATGTCTCGGGCATTGACTTCGGCCATCTTCGTCTCTAGAAGAGCGCTCACCACCGCCTCGTGGCCCCTTTCTGACGCATAGAACAATGGAGTTCGCTCGTCCTCATCTTTTGCATTGATTTCGGCCTGGTCTGTCCGTTCGAAAAGAACTTGGAGAACCATTCTCATGTCATATCGCGACGCTATGTGCGCCAGATTGATTCCGTTGGGAGGACAGTCAAGTGATTCGGGCTCCAATATCTGGAAGATCCGCGCCCATTGTTTCACAACGCGTTGTGACGTCCAGCCAAAATGCTGTAAGAGATCTTGGTGGCTAACCTTGTCCTGGTCCATTCTCAGGTGCGTTACCCACCACTTGGTAGCATACTGCAGCAGCGGAAAGTCCGAAATCAACTCATCCCGCAGCAGGGGCTTGGAGCTATCAGCGGGATTGGTGTGGTTGTTCTTAATCCGCATAATCTCCTCTGCCGCCAGGTAGGATATGCAAGCACGGGAAAGCCGATAGTGAGCACCTCTGAAAGCTGCATCGACACCGGTGTGACTGTTTCTGTCGATGTCGCTCATGGCCAACAGTCCCTTGTTCTCAAAGAAGTCCTTGACCGAACTATGAATGAACTTGGTGGTTCGCATGTCGGATGAAGACATAGTTTCTGCCAGTCCGCGGCTGAGAATCTTGACTGTTTCCTCCATCTCGGAATCATCTTTTGCGTAATAGGCCACACTCTTGTAGTCTTCCAACGATCCGTGAGGGCAGTTGGGGTCGAGCACCATAGCCCACCGCAACTCGTCTAGCGATAGAGCCCCTTGAGCACCAAAAATCCATTGGATCAGCTTCAGACATTCTGGCGTCCCTTCCATGCTTCGGACGAGTTCGGCGTAAAAATCATCCAAAACCTGAGGAACCGAGTCGATCGTTTCTACGATCTTGCGCTCGGCATTGACTAAGTCGTCTCCCAGCTCAAGGTCAATAATTCGGTCTGCAACAAGCCGGGCCCAAATGAAATTGCCGTTGGCATGCTCGGCGATGAGAGTTGGGAGGCGGGATTTCGCTGGCCCGTCATAATTCGACAGCCGAGCCCGAAGATAAGTCGAAATGTCTTTGCTGTTCTCCTGCTCGGTGTTGATTTCGAAGCCGCAATTCCAATTCTGATCAGGATACTGACGGCAAGTGAAACAAATCCGAAGCCGGAAACGAGCAGACGGACCCTGGAGCAAGCCTTCGAAGTGGCGGACGATGCTCTCCGCATCCTCCTTTCCACACTCGTCGACACCGTCAACGAACATCCACACCGGGCGTCTCTTCAAGACTCTGGCAATCGACCACCGGAAGACCCTGCGGAGATGATCGAGTTCCCACTCCCACTTTGCGCCTGGTTCACAACTGCCATAGCGCCTTTTCTCGAAAGTCCCTAACAGCTCTGACAGTACGTCGGATTCTTGAGAGAGGAGTTGGTGAAGAAGAGTCCGAGATAGGCCGAGCAGGTTCCGTTGCAGATCTTCATTGCGGCTGTGGAAGAAAAGAGAGAGTACCAAAGCCTTCTTCTCCGTCTTGGCTTCTCCAAACTCATACACGGCGTGTCCCAGCAGCGTTGACTTTCCGGAGCCCGGCTTCCCCCTGATCCAGAGGAGGCCACGGTCGCTGGACATCCAGCCTTTCCATTGCTCATGCTGAACCAGCCACTCGCATGTATCTCTGGCTGGCTGATCTGTACCGTTGAATCTATCATTCAAACCCAGAGAGACCAGCGACAGCAACAGGCCTGGTCCCGTTCGTGGCGCGTAAGATGGTCTATCAACACTGTCAGTCCCCTCGGCCGATGTCTTATGAGGATCAGCTCACAGTCTGGGGGTAACATCTGTATCTACCATCTGGTTTGCAGAACGTTGGTTCTGGATAATGGGTGCTGAGGCGCTGCCACCGGGGGGCGGTTTTGAGGGCATGTTCTAGACGGCGAGCCTACCCTAGACTTAGATGGAGAATTAGAGACCAATATCCTGTCTTTCGGAATAGAGAAACACCATGCGGCATTTAATGCCCTTTAAGATGTGAGCGAAGCAGAAATTTGCGGCTGGACAAGGTCAATGTGCACCCAAGACAACTTGTACAGCCGCCTTCAGCTTGAGAGCTGATCAACCTCGTCCAATCAACATCGTCAAACCGCCACCCACCCCCACCTCTAGATGCAGCAACTAGTCAACCCTGAGGCTGAGCAGGGCAACCTGATCTAGTTCACTGAAGACTGCATTAGGCTCCCCTTAAGGCTTATCGCACCTTGATCTTTGTCGCACATTGTCATGGCGGTTTTGTAGGCTGGTTCAGGTCGACTATGAGAACTCTATGTCTTCCATGCATGGTATTAGGAACGAAACCATCAAGGGTATCTCTGAAGTCAAAAGTGCAATTGCAAGTCGAGTCTTAGGGGTCAATCAGCTCTCAACGCAGGGCTTCATTTAACGCAGACACAATCTAGACCCCGTGCAGAAAAACATCGTGCTCAACAGATACTGTTTGTGCTTTCATCTCAACCTCTATCCTTGAAACGACCGTCACTTGCCGCTCATGCCAGAGTTCCACTCGTCTTCCAATAGACGTTGTAATTGACATCATGTGCATCATAAAACGGCACCAAGCTCACCGTCTCCCCATCTGCGGTCCCCTCAAACTCAAGCCCATTCACCTGCTGCACTGAATCCAGCTCCAGCGTTGGCGTCGCAGCCAGCGTCTCGTCTCCATAGTCTCCCGACAGAATCACTGGGCCGTATGCGAGCGCCGCGATGCCATCGTTGTCGTTTGCTACGACGGTATGCAGCTTCATTGGAAGCGTCACCGTCACCGTGTCCGTCGACCGCCACGACCGTGTCACCGCCGCGTAGGTTCCTGGAGTAATGCTCACGTTGCTCACTCTCTTGCCGTTGACCTTGATCGTTACACCGGAAGTCCAGCCAGGAATTCGCACACGCAGCGTCCATCTTCCTCCATTTCCACCGGCGATTTTAAGCGTTGTGGTGTCTCCGACGGGATATTCTGTGCTTTGAGTGACGGTGATTCCTCGCTGTGTCCACTTTAAAACTGAGGGCGTAAACAAGTTGACATAGAGCGAGGAGCTGTCGTAAAAGTAGATTGAATCTGCCAGCTTCGTGTTCGTCTCCAGCGCTGTTCCCTGGCAGCACCAGAACGAGTCGTAGTCGGTGCTCCAGGTGCCGCCTCCCCATGCCGGTCCAACACCTCTGCGGCCACCAGGGTTCAGCGGAGTAAAGTACGTGATGTGGCCGTGGTCGCTGTCTGGGTTCTGCTGTCCGAGCAGGTGGTTGAGCAGTGCCCTCTCGTAAAAGTCAAAGTAGCTAGTCTCGGTCGGATTCGTGAGCCACAGTTCTCTGGTTAGTTTGAGCATATTGTAGGTGTTGCACGCTTCACATGTGTCCTCCTTGAGGTATGAAGCAATGGCGTCTGGGGCACGGAAATGCTCGGACTGGCTGTTGCCTCCGATGGCGTACGAGTGCGCGTTGACGGTGATGTTCCACGCATTGCTGGCGATAGCCTTGTACCGGCTCGTCCCAGTGGCCTTGAACTCCCGCGCAGCACCGATCCACTTGGGCACCTGGGTATTCGCGTGCAGTCCGTTGAGGCTGTCGATGTTGGACGCCAGCGGGTCGAAGATGGTTGCGTGGTCGAATCGTTGGGCCACCTCTAGCCAACGTTCGTCGCCGGTCTGGTGGAAGACGTCGGCCAAGACTTCGTTCATGCCGCCAAACTCGGTGCTCATCATGGTTTGCATCTGAGCGTAGGAGAGCGCGCTGGTGCGGCCGTCGACCCACGCAGACAACCCCAAGAGGACATCTCGGGCTGTGGTGTCGCCAATGTGGCGCCACACATCGAGAAGACCCGCCATGGTCTTGTGGATGGCGTAGTATGGAACGTTGCCGTTGCTCAAGGTACGGTTCTCAAGCTTGTCAATCTCAGACTCGGGAAAGCCCGAGAGATATCCGGTCTTGAACCCAACAGCATCATTGTTGGCTTGGCACTTGGCCAGCTCCTCGACAAAGTAAACGGCCCTGTCGCGGCACTCGTCGTCTTGGAGCACAGCATAGCAATAAGCCCAGGCGTTCAAAAAGTGGCCCTGGAAATGTGTTCGGAAAGGGAAATCCGGAGCGTCCCATCCGCCGTTTGGCTCGGCATCGTTGGTCGACAAGCCATGCGCTGCCCTGAAGTTGTAGAGCAGCCGGTCGACGTCAACCCACTTGATATAGGTCAGGGTTCTGTCTTGGTTGTCCTGCCAGCGACTGCTGCTAAGAGAGACTTGGCTCATGTCAAAGGCATAAGCGGACACTCCGGTTTCTTCGTTCACGGGTGGAGCTGCGTCGGCGCAGACAGACAAAGGCATGACAGATCCAGCAACAAGCGCCAGCAAGAACGTCAAGTCGTTCCAGCCCCCGTGGCGGCCTACGTTGAGAATCATGGCGTCTCTTTTGAGGGTGGTTTGCCAAAGAAGTGAGATGCGGCTTCGAAGCTATATGTGTCTGTATAATGCCAACAATCTCAATCTCTTCGGATAGGCTTGGGCACTAGTCACATATTTATACTTCTAGCAACTGCTTGAAATGTCCCTTGTCCCATTTCACTGTGACATCGATTTTTTTGGCTCCATCAAGCCAAGGCCTTCCAAAGTGAGCAGATCAGCAGCATCCCATCAAATTCACTGGTGCGCATCCTCGAGAAAGCGTCAAGGTCACATCCTCCGCAATACGATCAGTGTGGGGATTATGTTATGGGGTGGGACGGCCCCGCAAGATGGCGAAGAAGGCGGGCAACACCTCGATTGGTGCGCCAGCAGGGGACGTTACATAGTACAAACCCGCACCCTTGACGGCTGGGATATCCTCCAAAAGGCCGAGCTAGGACATGATTTCATTGGCAGCGTTGGACGGAACTAGTTTTTCCTGGAGTGGACAAAGCGCCTATAGTGATCGCCAACTCTAATGCTTCCTTGGCAAGTCAAGGTAATCGTGATGGGTCGAAAGGCACAGATGGCGTGTTGAGTGAATTTTCTCAAGCAGTGTCGTATTGCAGTTTTCTCTGCACTAATTTGGGTATAAGACTCCTTGTGAACTTCCTCAACGGGTCAGAAACTGCCTCGGTCTGCCTGACCTGGCTGAAATTGGTCGTCATGGAGAATAAGTCCAGACGGGGAGGATAGAGGGTAGACTCACTCATGCAGCAGCCCATTGAACCCCTAGAACGATTCAATTTGAGATCGCCAATGGACTTTTATACCTATACACACAGAAACGTGGCAGAGTAGCACTTCAGCACTCCTGGCATCTGTGCTGCAACACCAATATGCCGATGTATACGACGGAACTCACATTCAAATATGCAGGTCCAGGGTCTTGAACCTATCACACCTCTATGCCCCTTGCGAGTAACCATATTGTCCACAGTGAAAGCCCGTATCTTTTGGCAAACGAGTGCTCTGACTCTCCTGCTGTAAATGGCAACTAGGGGCGACAACAAGAATAGTACTTTGTATTTCCCGTTAACTAAAAGAAGTTGCCTCCATATGTTGAACGTGATATCAAGTCGTGATCACAAACTGTCCATAGCCTAATTACACTGCATCCGGATTTTGCCAGACATACACCCCAAGCCCTGGTCATCTTGCCAGGATCCCCATCATGCACGTGGAAAGCCGAGGTTGATCTGCAAAAATGCAGTACCACTCCGGTGGGATATTCCGGTGGGCTTCTCCGGTGGGATACTCGGGTTCTGAGCGCATATCAATCAGTCTGGAAGTCGTCCATGAGAATGCATTCAATTGCGGGGTGCAAGAGATGGATGTTTAGTCTTATGAGTAGAACTGGCATTTCGGTATGTGCCACGGCCCGCAGAGCCGTTAGCACATCCGCCTATTCTCAAAGCGTTGCTAAAACTCAATTTTATCACCCAATCATTCGCCCACATCTCGGGATTGAGGCTTGTCGAGCCGTGAATGTTGAACTCTGTGGTGTCGTTTTGCCTGGACAATCCCGGTCTGCGTGCTTAGCTGTACCAATTGTCATCATTTCAGCTATGACAAAGACGCCGAGACAGGATCAACGTGCACGTCTTTATGGCTCCCTCCAGAGATTAAAATATCGGGGTTCATCCTTCCACACTGACAAGCATACCTGGTGGCTTGACTTGCAGGCTGCCCCTCTCCTCCCGGCGCGGGCCTTTAATTCAACCCACAGGGTAGGCCCGGATCACCGTGGTTCCGATCAAATCCAGATGGAGACTTCGAGACTACGAAGCAGATCAAACTCAACAGCCTAGATATTTTACTTTCAACGGCATCATCGATCCGAAGGCATTCGGATCAGCCGAGAGCATTCGGATCAGCCGAGGGCACCCGGATCAACCGGATCCCTAGGGACAACAAATAGCTGGCATTCCCCTACCAGACAGGTAGAAAAGACAACATCCTCCATCGTCATCAGCTATTCCGACCAAGCCAGCCTGTCCGGTAAATCATACATCCAGCCTTTTGGTAAGGAGCTTCAAACTCGCGATATCGCACCTTGTCGCACCTCCAAAGGTCTATCGGCTCACCGGTTACTCTCAAGTAAGGTCCACTCTTGTTGATCGTCCCGGTGCTCGGTGAACCGTCATTGTCCGAGAGGGCAGGTGATTACGCATCACGATTCATCATTCAGCTTACCGATTTGGGAGGCATAGAAGGGAGTTGGACGTATAAAACGACATTCTCGCGCATTGAAGTTGGCTCGTCTTTCTCAAGCACCTCATAGCATTCTATCCGAATTCCTATCAACAACCAGAGCCTCAGCATCACCACTATTAGAATGTCAGGTCTAAGATTTGACCCCGAGCATTTCAAGGTGGTTGAGCCAAGACTCAAAGCCGGCAAGCCACCTCTGCTTAAGACTGCGCTTGAAATCCGCGAGTTCACGAATCAATTATTGACTCAAGTCCTGAGCGCAATCCCTTACCCATCCAACGTCAAAGAAACAGTCTTCACCATCCAAAGCTACGACGGGGTTGACATCCAAGTTACGCGGTTCGCCTCTGACAAGGTCCTCGAATCGGCTGATCCCACGCCAGCCATCGTCTATACACACGGCGGCGGACTCGTTGCCTGCAACGTCGGCATCTTTGCCCCTCAGATTGCCCGCCAAGCTCAGGAAGCCGATATCCCCTATTTTGCTGTGGAATACCGCCTCGCCCCCGAGAACCTTGGGCCCTGCGCCGCTGAAGATTGTTTTGCAGCTCTCAAATACATATCGGAGCATGCTAGTGACTTCAACGTGGATCCGACCAAGATAGCCCTCCTGGGTGACAGTGCAGGGGGCGGCGTTGCGGCGGGTGCGGCTCTCATTGCAAGGGACCGCCAGCTGAGTCCGCCCGTTGCTAAGCAGATCCTCATCTATCCCATGCTCGATGACCGCACTGAGCTTCATCCTGACGATCCCATGCTTGCCTTCTTGACCTGGCAGTCAAACGATAACGTCATCGCGTGGAACGCCTACGTCGGTGAAGCCAAGCGTGGCAAATCCGATGCCGATATCTCGCCATATGCCGCACCGGCGCGAGCTATCAGTCTGCGTGGTCTCCCGCCGACTTATATTGACGTCGGAACGTTGGATCTGTTTAGGGATGAAGATATTGCATTTGCGGCTCGCCTGGCCAAGGACGAGGTAGAGGTCGAGTTTCATCTCTGGCCTGGCTTACCTCATGGTTTTGATGGGATGTCCACTACAACTTGGACGAAAAGAGCGCAAGAGAGTCGCCTTAATGCACTCAGGAGAATTGGGGTCTAAGCAGGAAGGAGCTTCTCATCGCTATTTTGATGAGCAGATGGCTTTCTCCCCTGGATCATTGAGCCCCTGCAACAATACTCAATCAGTAATGATCAAATGAATATTTCCGAATAGTTGCAGGACACAACGTGCTCGCAGTGCGTAAAGGCATATGGCCTTGCTTCAAGCAAAATTATCCAAAGTTTGTTCGTTGCATTCTCCAAACCATGTCAAGCTAGGAAGCCCCAAAGAGGGATGAGAGGCTGGTGATATTGAGAGGAGTTCAGAAGTTTCATGTTGTTCCAACCGTAAGTTGAGGGCCTTAACAAAGAGCCAGTGTACTAAGAAATGATCACCAGCTTTGAGATGTAAAAGAATTCCCATGCATGAAAACCTTTTGATGCCAGTATCATCTTCTCAGCTGATAGTGACTGGCGCATGCTGTAGCTAAGTCTCCGTTTCAGAGCCAAGGACCCCTAGCAAAACCACACAAGGTTCCAAATCCAACATGATGATAGCTGTAGGGGCTCAAACAGTCGGTGCATGCTACTCTGCTTGTTATGTTGAAACCCTGCTCTTATCCCAAACCACAACACCATTTCTGAACTTCGTGCTATGGGTTCTGAGCCACGGAGTTACCCCTTTAAAACCGGCGTAATTGACCACCGAAGTCCGAGCTGACAAATCTGAATCGAACATTCCTCCGACATACCGATGAGGCTTCAATCATTGGATCATAACCCCACAGGCGACTATATATTGCCATGGAAAGGCTTTGGCGAGTTTCCGACGTAAAGATTAGAGCCAATCACCTGAACGTCCTCAAGTCCACAAACCCTCAAGCGCACTCGAACGAAACTGTCTACCATGGCAACCATGCGAGCTTTTCTAACAGACGGGAATGGAAGCGGCCACGTTCAAAACGTCACCATACCGACCCTGGGCGCTGGAGAAATTCTTGTCAAAACCCATTACGCTGCTCTGAACCCGGGCGACTGGAAACTCGTTGAAGGCGACGTCGCCACTGGACCGGCGCCAAAGGACCTGATAGTTGGCTGCGACTTTGCTGGCGTCGTTGAAGATGCCAACAACTCCCATTGGTCTCGGGGTCAACGCGTCGCTGGCTTTGTCCACGGAACGAATGAAGCCTTTCCAAAAGTTGGAGCATTCGCTGAGTACATCACAATCGAAGCGAGCCTCGTCTATGCCATTCCCGACAACGTCACCTTCCAACAAGCTTGCACTATACCTTTAGCCTTTGCAACTGCTACACAGGCGCTGTACCGACGAATCGTACTCCCAGAACCTTCCCTGTCGAGGCGGAAGCAGAATTTGGATCTGTTGGTGTACGGCGCTTCTACCAGTGTTGGACAATATGCAATTCAGCTTGCGAAGCTTAGCGGTCTCAGAGTATTTGCCGTGGCAGGTAGCAAGAACCATGATATGCTGAAAGACTTGGGGGCGGATCTTACGTTCGATTATCGCGACGAGGGCTGGGCGGCTCAGGTCGAAGGTGTTGCCGGCGAGGATCTGAGATACGCCCTGGACTGCATCGCTGAAGGCGGATCACCCGAGAAGATCACCGAGATCCTATCACACACCGATGGGCATCACTTGGTCGCACTTTCGCCGGTCGATCGGGATGCGATTTCCAAGATCCATCCGTCACTCAAAGCCGAGTCCACCATCGCGTTTTCAGTGTTTGGTAAGCCTCTAGGCTGGGGTGTTTTCGACAATGAAGATGGACCTATTCTTCTTGATGACAAGAAGCTCTGGGAGGATATGCTACAGTGGCTTCCGCTCGTGCTAGAGAAGGGCGGTTTAAAACCGAACCAGGTCAAGGAAGTCGGTACCCTTGATGATGTGCAAGAGGCTTTTACGTTGAGCAAGCAAGGAAAGGTGTCGGCCGAGAAGATAGTACTCAAGGTTATTCGGTAGGTATACACTTCACTTCGAGCACATTATAAAGTTGTAAGTACCCGTTTTATTCTCTGGCTGCGAGGGCACTGTGAGTAGTAAAGATGGGTTATTTTGAGCCTCTCATTCACCTACTCACCATCCAGGCTGTGCGGAATTGTCCTGGTCACTTGCTTGAAATTGCAGGCTCTGGTTGAGGATTGTCCCTTCTTGGGAGTCTCACAGGGGACACCCACCTAATTCCTCTCTTCTACTTGGCTGTTAACTTCATCAAGGGCGTGTTGCTGCTACCATAAGGTCAAAAAAGCACAGTTCCTAATCTCTTTCATCAGAACTGTAACGATCATTGGCACCATCAGCACATTGGTCAGTAAGCCTTCAATGCGCCTGAATCGGAATACGAGAAGGCCGGTCGCATCTTCAACGTCGAAATAAGAGTCGCTGTACGGACTGACTGGACCGGGGTCGCTTGCGTCCTTGTACTTTACTTGCCGATGCAGTGCATACAGAGCTACACTCTCAATCAGAGGCGTGCTAGGGTAAATGGCGAGATAAGCATAGACGTCAGCTTACTGGGGTTAAGAGGCACTTCTAAGCACTTGGCCATGAACGGTCAAGTGCAGCCAATCCTTGAAGATGATTTGATCCGATCAAGCCAATAACGAGCGTGTGGTTGAACCCCGGCCTCCGGGTTGCTTCGCTCTCCATTGTCTCACGAATCCCACTGCAACCCGCTCTATTCCTTTCGTATCTTAATACCCAAATGCTTCAGCTGTCCTGCGACGTTTTTAGAACCATTCACTAGCAGTATTCATCTTCAACTACAAGGATTGGCCATGTCTTCGCTATTGTCCTGGCTCTTCGGCCGTTCGCCCCAACGGCCGCCAGTCAACCCAACCGATGATGTAGTGCCAATGCACCCCTTTGACGATACGCTTGCTCTGCGTGACTACACCTTGATATGGACTTTCAAGTTCGATGAAGTACTTGATGCGGACTTGCTGGGAGATAGTTTGTCTCGACTTTTTGAGATGGAGGGATGGAGGAAACTCGGAGGAAGACTTCGGTTGCGGGTAAGTCGTCAACCAGAGCCATTCTGGGCCTTTTCTAATGTAAACAGCCTGACGGCAAAGCTGAGGTTCATGTGCCTCGCCCATTCACCAAAGAGCGGTCTTCCCTCCACTTCACAAAGGAGCATCACGATATTCGCATAGCCGAACATCCGGAAGCCTCCCAACTCCCTGAGGCATCCTCCCATCCTACCACATTCCCAGGCGCTCGCCACTTTCAAAGCCTCGCCCTGGGTCCCGGTGCGCCGAGAACCATTCAGGACTACTTCCAGATGGACGTGCCGCAGTTTTCCTTGCATGTCGTGACCTTTACGGATGGCACCCTGGTCTCACTCAACTTTAACCATGTCACCAGCGATCTGGGTGGTCTCATCGCCATTCTCAAGGCATGGGGAAGCATCCTAGCGGGCAAACCTGAGGAGGTTGCGCCGTTCATCGGGTACAGAGACGACCCCATGGCAGAGCTCTACAAGCCCAAGGAGCAGACCACGATCAAGTCGATTCTTGCCCAAACCCAGCTCGAGGGTTGGAGAGCTCCTGTTTGGGCACTAAGACATCTAGTCGAGACGTGGTGGACGGGTCTCGAGGGGCGCATGATCTGCATCCCGAAGAAGGCGATAGACGCCATCATCCAAGACGCTCGGGATCATGTTGCTCTCAAGGGTGACGCCGACCTTTTCGTCTCGGAGAACGATGTCGTCATGGCTATCTGCAACAGACTACTAGCAAGCCGTCTAGCTCTCAACCGAAGCATTGTCAATCTTATCGTCGTCGATGCTCGCAGCCGAGTCAAGTCCGTCTTCTGGGACGACGCTGCATATGTACAGAACACCAACTCTGCCGCCATCTTTCTCTGCCAGGCCAATGAGGCCCTCGAGCTGCCAATCGGAGAGATAGCCCTTAGGTCTCGCATCGCCGTCGCCGAACAGTGCACAGAAGAGCAGCTCAAGTCGACAGCCAAGCACACGTACGACTCTCTCATAGCGACGGGCAACCCACTTGTCATAGGCAAAGACATCAGCTCGCTCTTCATGGTCGTGTCCAACTGGAGTAAGGCTGGTTTCTTGGACAAGTTCGACTTTAGCCCGGCCATCGTCAAGCCCTCTAGGACTGTGAGGCCAGGTGCCAAGCCGGGTCATGCTGTGTATTTCCACTCGCAGCCTCTGGGCAAGGGCTTCTTCAGTATGAACATGGTTACCATCATGGGGAGGGACTTGACTGGGAACTTTTGGTTGTCGGGGGAGTTTTCTGCTGCAACTTGGGACTCGGCGATTGAGTTTTTTAATTCTTACATGTAACACTTAATGTTTCTGCGGAATGATGAGATTAGTATATGCTACTAGTAAGTTCAATATTTCGTCTTTGAGATATCAAGAATGTGCAAGAAAAATAGTTCTCCAATTCGTCCTTAAAGGAGCGGACAACCAGTCACATAATGATCAAGTGACCAAGCACATGAAGCCGTAGTGTCCGCCTCTGGAGTTCTGCTTAACGTATTGAGACGATCCCATGAAATACTGACATAGCTAAGGGAGGTTGGCCACGGTAGGGAAAGGTGTAAAAGGACTGAGCACCAAACTCTCATCCTTGTGACAAGGGACAAGTTCTTCAGTTATTGCAGTTTAATGCGTTAGTTTTCCAGCCTAATTACACCAGCCCTGTTACCCGAGTAAATACAGTCTTTTCCGCCCAAGTCCTCCTTCTAATCCGCGTGATCCTCCCTAGCCCAAGCTGGCCAACAGATCCGATCAATTGTGCGATGAGTGGTGCTGTTATTCTTCTAGCTATACCACCCATGGTCCTTTCAATGCTAGCCCTTAATCCAATCATGAAATAAGCGCTTCTAACTACAAGAAACCTAATAAATGCCTCCAGGTCCTTTGAAATGTGCGCAATCGGGATCTGGACTTCCAGTTATGGTTACCATCTCAAGCTCAGCCTCTGGGCACAATGCGGTGTACGGAGTTCCCAATTAGGTAGAAAGAAGTTATCTTTAAGGCTGATGAATTATACTTTGCACAAATAGAGGCGGTGTGTGATTTTATGTAATTTTTGGTAGCTTTTTTGTGGTTAATGTTATCATTTCTACTTATTTGGGGGCGGTGCCAAGGGAGTCCTCGTCGTATTCGTAGCATCTGTGGCCAATCGCGAGACCGGTCAATATGTCGCTAAGACGCCTTCCCAGTCTCCGGGCACTTGCATTGGCTACTAGCCAGCAGCTTGCAGCACACGGCCATATCTTGTGTGTGTGGATAAAGCGCGTCCTCCGTGTTGCAGTTCAACTGGTTAGTTGTGATTATGTTGTGAATCTGCACAGTGAATGCTCTGAGTAGCGACTGTGCGTTGGAACCGGTAAGCAGCGGCACATTGGTAGGCCAAGTCCAGTCAAGCTTCATTTCTCCCTATTCTTTGCCTTTTGTCGTTGGCGAACCATCGCAGCCCCGTCCTCCCGTTCGCGAACCATCACAGCTCCAACATTTGTGAACCTGTTGCCTTTTCACATCCTTTCGCCCAAATTTGCACGCCCTTATAATAGGAGCACTAGGAATGGCGCCGACCGATAGAGATGGTCACTCCCCTCTCGTCGGGGTTCTCAAGGAGCTCAATCGGTGTGAGGATGTCTGTCGCCGACTCGATATATGGACCGAGTCCCGGCCCGATACAAATGAGCCTCTCACTTCTCTACTCTTCACTCAAGTCAAGTCCGTGACGAATGAGCTCCGCTATCTCAAGGCTGAGGTCGTCAAGCTCAGCCTCGACGCCTCGCAAACCGCGGCACTGGTCACAGGTGACGTCGTGCAACCTCAACTCGCGCAGACATTGATTTCCATCAAATCTCGCCTTTTCGAGACCTTTGAGCTTCTCGATTTTTATCAGCGAGAGGAACGCCATGGCCAGGATGGTGCTCTGAATGCTGTATTTGCCTCCATGCACATTCTGAACCATCACGGTCCTCAGGACACAGGTCGTGCATACTACAATGAAGACAAGCTGTATCGCATTGGCATCAAGCTTCAAAACCTGGTCAACGAGGTGTTTTTTTTAAACAGGCCGATCGATCAGCTGCGGTAATATGATCCATTATTCCGCTGAAAGCTCCGTGGCTGACAACAATTCACCCATCTAGAGTCGAGTGTAGCTTCTCTGAAATGCTGGATCAGTTTAGGCCACATTACGCTCATACCTACCAAACGCTTGCCGAGACTCCATACGAGCTTGATGCGAAGGGCTCTGTGTTCTCTGGCAGCTACGGTACCGTCCAGAAGGTTAACCACAAGAGAAGTGGTGAGGCTCTTGCCATGAAATCGTTCCAGAACGTCTTTTCAGACAAGATGACAAGAAAAATTTTGAGAGAGGTCGCCGTCCTTGAGGTTTGCGTCCACCGGAATATTGTGAAGCTCGTTGAAGCATTCAGACTCGAAGACGATGACCAATCCATCCGCTTGGTCATGGCACCATGGGCACCTTACACCCTCATGAATTTTCTCCACAATTCCGACATCAAGAGAAAGGAGTGCTGCCCTTGGTTTGAACCAAATTCTCCAAAGTCCGACCGTTGCATTTATCGAATCATGAACGAACTTGCCGACGCTGTCCAATATCTCCATGGGTTGTCCATCAAACACAAAGACCTCAAGCCAGAAAACATCCTCCTAAACTATGAGGGGAGCAATCGCATCACACCACTTATCACCGACGTTGGGGTCAGCAAGATTTATGTGCAAGGAGGCTCAACCAATTACAAAGACAGCACCTATGAATATCTCGCCCCGGAGCAGCATGCGAGAGAAGAGAGCAGTCTTAGATCTGATATTTGGCAACTGGGATGTTGCTTTGCAGAAATCATTGTCGTGGCAAAGGGTGGGACCTCAGCATGCGACAAGCTACATGATAGCTTCATCAACGATGATGGTAACTGCTTGTGCTCAATCGCGACAGAGCATGAGCCATTCATGCAAGCTCTGGCCGATATCTGTATGCCAGGCAATGCTGGCCAAAAAAGGGCGTATGGGATCATCACTAGGATGTTAGACTTGGACCCATCCACAAGGTCAAGTATCGACTTGGTCAAGGCGGCACTCACAAGATTGCCAACTTGATATCGAAATGAAGGCGTCACGGTTTTATGAGCTATGTTTTTTATGGTTTGGACAAGGACTGACGTGATGGAAACTTCTAGGGGTATGAGCGGTATTGGTTTCAGCACCGGGGTATGGAAATTGTAACTTGGGATAGATATTAACTGTAAATTTGGGAACATAGGGTATTCAGGCGATATATTTTGGGTTATACTAGCACCACGCCTTGTGAGTTGCCAAAATGTCTAGTCAATCCAAATTCGGCCTCGTTAATTGCAAGCACAGAGGCGTTCGTGCCTTACAAGCGTCGAATACATCTTGACATGCGGCTGCTGTTTTGTGTTTCGAGAAGCGGCCAGAGATCCAGACCCGAGTTAGCAAAATTAAAATGCTCGATGCCACAACAAACGACATGTTGATTGAGAGGTTTTGCGGGAGCTATTGGAGACGAATCTATCAAGGAACTAGCTCCACAGCCAGAAGGCGACGTAGGGTAGCGAAAAGGTCGGTGGCAAGGGCAACTATTCTCCAAGTCGCCGCCCGGGTTCATGGAATGGGGGTGTTCTTGTAAATTTAGTGAGACTGTGACACCAACATGGCAGTGCTTGGGTCAATGGTAGGTCTGAACCGTGTAATACTTTTCTACACATCGAGTCAGGATTCTGCAATTCAGCGATGGGTGTCCACGTGCTTCGACGGTAAAAGAGCACCCAACTCCATGCAGAAAAATACGGTAAGTGTATAAGGCACAATTCCGAACCGCCGAGCAATGAACTCGCTACAACGGTTGTCCACAACCGTCTATCTTCCGTAGTATAGTGGTCAGTATGCAAGCTTGTCACGCTTGAGACCCGGGTTCAATTCCCGGCGGGAGAGTTCGCCACATGTGAAACACATGACAATTGATTTTTTTGGAGGTTTTGGCGCCAAAACACCATCTTTTTTTCTTTAGCGTTAGGGCAACAGGGATTTATACACCTCACTTTGGAGCCCCCCAGACATCGAACTCGCTACAATGGTTGATCAACAACCATCATCTTCCGTAGTATAGTGGTCAGTATGCAAGCTTGTCACGCTTGAGACCCGGGTTCAATTCCCGGCGGGAGAGTCGCCTCATGTGAATCAACACATGCGTTTCATTTTTTGGTGCTGTCGTGGTGGAAGCTTGAGGTGGCAGCCGAGGAAGTGCTCAAGCAGGGCAATAAACGTTGGCAAGCTGCAGTAGATAGAACACAGGGTGCGTCCATGTCTTTTGTGGGTTGCGTTGACGCTTGTTATGTGGATTTTCACGGCGACCGATGAGCCACATGTGCTTTATCAGGCGAGATCTGTGAAACTCACAGTGAGAGAGACCCCAGTTGGAGACGTCATTGAGTCACCATGAATGAAGACGATTGTGACCCGATAAAAACCCGTCACAAAGCTCTTGAGCTGCTCATTGTCACCAAAGACCGACTGGATTTGGCTGGTTGTGGCTGGTTAGATGCCAGTCTTCCATAATTGTTTGCAGCCATCGATTATGAACGGTGCGGCTGAAGCAAGGTCTGATGCAAGCAACCAAAGCGGAGATGGAGGCTCTTCTGAAGTTCTGGGTATTGTGTCTTTTTCTGTGACATGCTAGACTACAAGAGACGTGCTAAATGGTGACCGCATAACTCCGTTCAACCGCATGCAATTGAATGGAAACGGTGCTCCGTCAAGGTCGTTACGGTGGGGAGAAAGCGGGCCTGCGAAGGGACGAACCAAAGGATGATAAGCAATGCATCCTCCCATTTCCGACGCAAGGCCGATCTTGGACGTAGGATACATAGGCATTCGATGGCCAACAAGTTTCAGTGTGAGATGTTTTGTGGCTGGTCGCGTGCGGTTCCATTTGATGGGCTGAAATTGGCTGGCGCTTACTCTTGGCTTGTGCCTGGATTTCTAGTAAGGGGTCAAATGTCGCGGCTTCTCATTTCCCATGCATCTTCACAGGGCTACGGGGGGATCATTTGTGCGAGACAGGCAATGACAGGCTACAGCACACGACGTACTTCCAAAAAGGGGCGTAGCGTCACCAGGATTCGAGGGCGACAAGAGGGAAGCGGTCCAAGTGCGACCCTAAGAGCGGGCTATTGATGAAAATGCTGGGGATTCCTCCCCCTAATTATGGCTTTTGGTCAACCCCCTGTCGAAGGATTCGTTAGCATGACGGCGACGAGTTGAAACAGAGTGTATCAGTGCAGGTATCAATACAGGTGGCGTATCAATACAGAAGCGTCTGGAAGGGGGGTGGCGCCCTGGCGGCAGAAGCATAAGCCGGAATGAGGTGAGAAAGGGGATTTTCCTCCTTCATGTTAGTTTGACAGGCATTGCGGGGCGCGATTACGTTGCCCTGTCGCAGGGGACGCGCAAGGCGGTTCGATCTACCTTAGGGACGAACAACTACTCCGTACCCAGTACGCAAACAGACGGTTGCTGGCTCGGTAGCGAATCCGGCATGGTCGCGATGAGCAGATTGCGACGATGAAATAAAGTGGCTTAAGTTTTGACAGAATGGCAGCGTAACGAGGCGGTGTTGGCGGCTGCTGCTTCTTGTGCATGGCGATGGAGCTGGCCGGCTTAGGTTGAGGCTGTGTGCCGGGTTATGCGTGTGCTGTATGCGCGTACTGTATGGGCCACGGGCATTCACTGTATGATGCAGCGCAATGCATGTCTGCATGTGGTGAGCAGCCTCCCTAACTGTAGCAGTACATGCCTTCCAGTGGGTTGTGCAAGACACCCACAGGTATCTCAGCTGCCGTAGGTACCAAATTGGCAAAGGATCAGACTTCCACAGTGCATCCAGCCTTGTGGCTACACCCGCCCTTGGCTATTTTGGGCAAAGAGGCGCGTGCCGGCCCCCCCGCTGGGAGCCTGGGACTGCCTTTCCGCGGATTGCCCCCCCACAGCGAGGCAGGTTTATTACAGGTCTTGCAAGTCTTGCAGGCTCATTACTGGTATTTTTACGGGCCCTTTTTGCAGTCTCACAAGCTGGTGATCCACCCGCGTCACCTCCCCTGGGCTCCTTCCCACCGCTGTCCGCGCGGCGATCTTCCATCATCCGCCTTGTTGCCGCCCATCTCAGGCGTCCATCCTTCGACTTTCACTCTCCCAACCATCCTTCTCTCCCTCTCCCCCTTCTCCACCTTCGACGCCATCTGTTAGCATCATCTCCAAGTTCTCTTTGAAACGCTTCCCGCTCACCTGCTTATCCACTCTCCTTGTGCCAGGGGCTGTGTGCACTTCTTTCTCACGTTCTTTCTTCTTCCTTGGCATTGAACATCTGCAACCTGCATCTTTCCGCTTCCGGCCCACGCCTCGAGAACTGATTCACCTCGAACGCGATCCATCACCTGTCGACATCGCTTCGTCACATCGCACGCTTCGACATATCCGCGTATTCAACCTAGCCATAATCGCCTCCGCTCTGCCGCTGCTGCAGCGCTCGCCCCCAACCAAGATGCCTTCCCTCAAATCGCTCCTCGTCTGGGGCTTCGCCTCCGTTTCACCTGTCCTCGCCTCTCGCTCCAAACCTCGCGATGCCATCGACGAAACACCCGCGCTGTCCGCCCGCGCCGAACGAACCCCCAAGTACTTTAACGAAGCTGGCGGCGGTCTCGAACTCGGCCACTACGACAAGCGCTTCTTTGTCGAAAAGGTCGACTATGCCCAGCATCGCTTCGTCCTGCGTGATCTGGCCCGCAGTTACATCACCGTCATGAACAGCTACGGCGTCGAGACGTGGATGGCCCACGGCACCCTACTGGGATGGTGGTGGAACGGCCAAATCATGCCCTGGGACTATGATCTCGACGTCCAGCTCACCAACACGTCGATGCTGTGGCTTGGCGAGAACCTCAACCGTACCGAGCACGTCTACAACTACACCGACACCGCTTCAGGTCAGCTCGTCACCAAGTCGTACCTGCTCGACATCAATCCCCACCACGTCGATCTCGACAAGGGTGACGGCATGAACATCATCGACGCTCGATGGATTGACAAGGGCAACGGCATGTACATTGACATGACGGTTCTGCGCGAACGTGAAGCCGACCGCCCTGGTGTCTGGAGCTGCAAGAACAAGCACCGCTACAACAGCCAGGACCTTTGGCCCTTGCGCATTTCCGAGTTTGAGGGCGTCAAGACTCGAATTCCCTTCAACTTTGAGAAGATTCTCATTGACGAGTACAAGACCAAGAGTCTTGTCACTGAGGAGTGGTCTGGGTATGTTTCCTAATCATTTGCCATCTTTTCATCATCTAACTCAATTAGACACCGCTGGGATCGCTCCATCAAGCAATGGGTCAAGATGAACGAGGAGGAAGAGAAGAAGGCTCACCTCCAAGCTGTCGAACGCAAGAAGTTGGAGCTCCAGCTCCAGGCCCAGAAAGATGAACAGGTACGGGAACAGGCAGAGCCCTCCGCCGCCGAGCAAGTAAACTAAGCGACGAACCTCGAACCGTTACAAACTCGACTTGCCTCGCATGACGCGCATACATTGCGTTGATCCTCGGCATCCCCTGAGCTGTTTTGATCCAAGCGATGGGGCGACAACCTCGGGACGAGGACATGTACACATATAATGACTGCCTCGCTGTTGCCTGCTCCCTCGCGGATCCAGGATTGAGCAGCTGCTTTACCCGCGTTCCATTACATATTCCGGAGTTGGATAGGAGAGAATAGGCGTTTTGCTAGCGCGGAGAATTGCGAACGGACAGCACATGTCCCCATCGTGTGCGCAACCTGGACATGTTGCATCTTTTGATGCTTTTCCTTTTTTGGCGTTGAGCCTGGTGGCTGGTGCTTGGATGCGGCGCCTGCTGTGGTACTCTTGGATGGACTTTGGAAGCTCTTGGGTACCCGGATAGGATATTCCGAGGGAAAAATAGAAGTGTCTGATGTTCTACTGTGGACATGAGTGTAGCTTACCATGTAATATTTGAGTTGCGCATGATAAGGTTGTAGAATCAATGATGTCAGGTAACAAACCACCAACAAACTGTTTTGGAATGCCCCACGTATCTATTAATTGTATCATGCCGTCTCCTGGGTATCATTTTGTCTATCCGTGACCACCGACTCTTTCATCCAGGTCCCCCATGTGAGGCCATCTGTCCGACTTCTCTCCTGCCAGCGCCCAAACCTGCCGCCTGCCCCAAGATCCACTAGCGGCGCCATGCTGGGCCGTCCATGAGCGCACTGGAAGGGAAACGCACACCGAGATAATCGTGAGAGGAGCCGCGCGCACTCGTCGTTGGTGAGCGGATCGTTGAACATGATGGCGCCTGTTGGGGAAGCATCAGCAAACGGGTCAACGGAGAAGGAACAAGGGGTTTGTACTTCTACAGGATCGAGAATGCAGCATCTCGAGGATTCCCTGGGGACAGCCGTGGAAGTTGGAGATGCCCAGATCATCGGCGTGAGGGCGCCGGGTGCGAGAGAAGCGCGGGGGCCCGTTGTCGGCAATGTGCCATATCTCCCTGCGGACGAGGTTGATCAGCAGGCGCGGCTCCTGGCGGCAGCGCTCGAGGATGCTAGGCGGCAGGCCGGTGACGACAATCTTGCGGTGTTCCAAGGCAGGTTTGGCCTCGGGGGGTGTATTGTAGATGATACCCCAGGCGGCGAAGTGGTCGCGATAGAGATCCAAGAGGCCGTGCTCTCTGGACGAGACCTCAAATGCTAGCGGCCGTTCCAAGGTCTCGGTGTTAGGTTTAGTGTCACCGCTGGACGGGTCGTGGACGAAGTAGTCGACCATGAGATCTTCCAAACGGCACCGCTCATCGACGGCATGTTGGTCGAGCATGACCAGTGCAGAGCTGCTCTTTTCGAAGCGTGGCTCGCCGGGCGTCATATCTTCCAGTGGCAGTTTGACGAGAATAAATTTCTTGTCGACTTGTGCAATCACCACGGCTTGAGCCAAGGCGTCACGGGATACTCTGCCACTCAGGCTCATCGTGGCGGCATCAAAGTGGACGTGGCCATCTCCCTTGCCGCAGTGATGCGCAGTGTCGTCGGTAACATCTAATCTCGGAATTGAGGAGTCGGCGGTCTCAAAAACGGGATTTTCCCACGACTGGATCACGTTTCGAAGCCACTTGCTCTGTTCGCGCTCTGGCTGCCCTTTCGGGCCGTGTTCGGCGGGCGTTGCTCTCTCTGCTGAGGGGAGACCACTGTCGGTGATAACGACTAGATCGGAACATGAGGCTGAGCTGGACATGTCCTCTGGCTCAGGCGAAGGTTCGTCGAATGGCTTCCGCAGAAGTTTCCCTCCTTCACCAACCAAGGGTTTCGGCAAAAGGGCCTCTGGCTCACATTTCTGGACATCGGCCGTTTTCGCGGAAGCACTCGGCAGCGTGGCCTTCCCAATCTTGACACGACTCCAGCCATCAAATGGGCTATCGGCTCTCAGCTGCGTCGCGCTTGGTGCCAGGCTTCGAGGAACGGAATTGGCTCTCGAGCTGCTCGACGACGTGGTTTGTCTCTTAGAGGATTTCCTAGATCGGCTGAGCGTTTTCGAGGTGGAAAAGACCGAGTTGTCAGAGGACAGCTGAACCTTTCGGGGCCGGTGGTGGTGCTTCTTGAGGAAGCCATAGCACATGGCTTTTAGCAGGTTGAGGATATTCGTAAGGGTCTGCCCTTGTACGTCCAGCTTGTTTACATCGTCGGCGTCTGTGAAACCGTTGACGGAAATTTTGAGACAGAACATGGGCCACTTTTCGATTCCCTTGCGACTCCGAAGCTCCTTGCCGGTGAAGCCGTCGAGTTTGGGCGAGTCTCGCACCTGACCATCGTCTCCATCGACGACCCCAAAACTCGAGTTCTGGAACACTCGGTTAATCTCTTCGTAGAGCACGTCGGTGCCAAACTCGTTGACGACAGGGTGGATGCCCAGGCTGATAAACTGGGACCGGCGCGACGCGAGGGGGTTCTCGCAGATGCAGCCCTTGACGGTGATGGAGCCCGACGAAGCCGAGATGGGAACCCAAGAGTCTGCGTCACTCGAGTCCGCGAGCGAGGCCTGGATCAGCAGCCTCGATGTGCGAGACACGGCGTCCGACTGGTCGGACGGGCGGAGGCGAAGCTCACGCTGTGTGACGGAGTTCTTGAGCGAGACGGTGACTCCGGTTGGCCACGCGAGCAGCAGGGCCACCACCTCTCGAACCAAGGCCGACCACTCCCTGTCCAACGCCGCCCGCTCCGTCATGGCCGCGCGCTGCTTTACTCTGACAGGCATCGAGCCAAACAGGTCTCGGACAATGACGCGGGTGCCATGGTCGAAGTTGACGAGGCGTTGCTCAGGCAGGGCGGGAAGGTTCCTGGCGATGACGTTGGAGTTGTGAATGGACACGGAGTTGTGTGAGAGATGCCTCTGGTGGCGGGAGGTGATGGATAGCAAGGAGAGGGTTGCTAGCGATGCCAGAAAGTCGCCGTGCTTCCCATGAACAGATGGCTTAGGAGGGAATCGCGAAGTGTCTGTCCAGGTGTTAGTCGTTGACCATCCTATTGGTTGCATAGTGGATAACTCGGGACGCCTACGGTGGAGCTTCCCGATGCCGCCTTGGTGGTCAAACTCGCCGGGCTCGATGCCGGACCCATTGTCCTCGACAGCGCAGCTGCCGCGGCCGTAGTGGACGGCGATGTTTACTTTGGTGGCACCGGCGTCGAGGGCATTGGCGAGCAGGCCACAAGCTACGGCTTTGAGGGAGGTAACGATGACCGAGGACTTGATTTGGTCGACAACGTGGCTGGGGAGTGGGCGGATGGACATAGCATGAGCTGCGGCATCGGCATGGACGGCTTGCATCCCAGCAGAGACGCCTTGAATCCCAGCATGAAAACCCTCTGTGCGTGTCAGGTGGCAATCAGGCAAGCAGTTAGTTGGTCATGGTCAGTTGAAGTCCGGTGGAATAGAAGGTCAACCGTCAAAGAACCAGGCACCAGGAGCTAGGGACGCAGAGCTGGGATTCCCCCTGGCGGGGAAGCTTTATCGAGCAGAGTGACGTCGCGATGTGCCGGTCCACGTGGCTAAAAATGCTGCTTGCTAAAAGATAAAAAAAAGTGCCGCGCCAATGCCCAAAGGTGTATCTGCAATACGCCACACGGATTATACTGTACTGGATTACGATACAGTACTGGATCACCAGCTGCAATTTTCTATTGCGCTGGATTACTCCAAAAGCCATCATTCGTATCCATTGCATGCACTGTCCTGCCGTGTCACTCGCTGCAACACGCGGCTTGGGCCCTGTCTGTCTCAGCTCCAGGTCTCGCGCACCCATTTCATTAGCCCTCCAGCTGAGGCAACCTGCGCCTGCTAATCTGCTCCGCCTCAAAGCTTGGGCTTCGCTACGACGGGAGCACCTGTACCACCTCGCCTTTCTCCTGCCTTCATTCGTCTTCCCTCTCCTCGATGGCGCTCACGTGATCTCGTCCACACCCTCCCCGTGGAGCATTAGGCACTGAGCAGCCACTCTTTCCACCATGTCAACCATGTCCATGCAACCTTGGTGACGCCGCTCTCCTTTGACTTGTCGCTGGCTCGTGCCCCTCACTCACTGCCGCATCTTCGCTACATACCAATCGACCCTCGCCGACCTTTGACTTGTTCCATCCTTTGCGAGTCCGAACCGCCATTGAGCCTCCTTCTCCGCACCATCCGTGCTGCCCAACAACCGCTGGTGCCCAGGATCACGCCGTCGCCTCAACGGTCCCATTGTCGCCTTATAACGGTCTCATCCTCGTCCCACTCTGTCCGCTTTGTCTTCGACACTCGCACCTCTCCTGAACCCGAGCAAACTCCCATGGCTACGACCGACACCCTCCCTCAGACTCATGGTAGATACACCCAGTTTCCATCCCCTCTTATCCGCTTGCCGAATCATCCTCGACGGTGCCCGCTGCACACGTCGGGCGTACAAACCATGTCGCAATCGCCCAAAACTAACCCTTCGCCAGACCGACAAGGCCAGCGCCGAAGGCCCTTTTCAACATGGGTCAAGAAGCTGACCAACTTCAAATCTTCCTCCGATGCCGACCGTCCTAAACGACACAAGATCAAGCGCAGCCCCAAGAAGAACAACCCATACCCCGAGTCAGGAACCGTCGGGAATGGTGCCATAAATGACACCAGCGCCTGCACCTTCTCTACCGCGCCCTCTGGTAGCAACACGAGCGTGGCTCAGTCGTCTCGCATATCTAGGGATGGCCAAGCGACTCCCACCATGGGAAGGAGGAGTTTGGTTGGGACAGTCGAGACGGATCGCGAAGGGTCGCGTTCCATCAGCGCACCAAGCCATGGAGCCAGCTCGTTGGCCGGGACGAACCGCACAACCGGAGGGGGCCGTGATTCAAGGAGAGGAGAAGACAGCACCTTTTCGAGCCCAGCACCATCAGTCCGGTCCTTGACGACCACGTTGACAACCATTCAATCCATGGCGCCCAACACCACCGGCCACGGCCAGGGACACGGCAGTACGGCAAACCAAACCCAGAACAATGTCCAGTTCAGTCAACCCTTCCCAACGGCATCCCCAGCCTCTGCGATTCCCGCCCACCTCGCACCGACCGGAAATCCGACGACGTACAATGCCGCCACGGCCAACAATCTCCTGACGGATAATGCGTCCATCCTGACCTTGGCATCTTCCAGCAAGCGCCGACGTCGACGGTCTCTTGACACAGACGCCTCTGTCAGAGCGCTAGCTCCATCTTCTCTCTGGGGTGGTAGTCGAGAGAGTTTACCCCTCAGCGTCCTCAGTGCCAACATCGATATGGCCAACATGCCACCCACGCCAGGCCTTCATGGGGGCTCCCGCATTGGCGCCGAGCGCACCAGCATTTACTCAGCCACCGGTGTTGTGCCAGCCATTCCAGGCGAGCGTAGCAGCTTCTACGCCAAGCAGGGTGATGGCGCCAGCGTTAGGAGCGGTCGACTGGGACATGGGAGGGCTGAAAGCGTCAACGGCAGCATCGGCGGCCTAAGCAGTCCACTGGTCAGCCCACGAGAAGTGCCAGGCGAGACGATGGAAAAGATCAAGGGCAAGGGGAAGGGCAAAGATGAAAACTGAAAGAGGAGAACTGAAAGAGGAGAACTGTGAGATGAGAGCCAAGTGATGCCAATACCAAAGGAATTATTGCTGGCGGGGGCTATGAATGATGGATGTACATTGGGATTAATATGGGTTTGGTCGGTTTGGCAGCACTTGACAGTTATTTGGGTCGTTAGAGTTTGGTTCAGTCCTGGTAGTCACAGAGGAACACTACATCCCGGAATAAAATACATGATACCCTTGAGCGTTTTGTTAGGATGTTGTATCATCGGCGACAGCCTTCTTTCGCATGGTTAAGATGCTGTGGTGTTTATCTCCAAGACTCGTGAAGGAATACCTGTGGTGGGCCTAATAAGTCAGCCACTGTGGCGCTAGGCAAGCTCCGCCTAAGCTCCAAGCTCCAGCGCGTTACAGTGTCCCACCATCGTCATCGCGGCCTCGGAGCATCTCTCCCAACCACCATCAACACTCCCAGATGAATCAAGATGGCTCTCTCGGTACGTACGCCCTCGACCTTGCGCACGGGTTCTACATCTCCCAGGCGGTGCTTCTGTCACAAGCATCTCGCTAATCATCGCCACAGTGGAAGTCGTTTGACTTCTTCGACGTCGCCCAGATCCCCCTCCCGGCCGACGAAACCCAACAGCTCTTCGAGGGCAACGAAATCTCCAGCGTCTGCACCGGCTCCGACAGCCTCTTCGTCGGGTCTCACGATGGATGGGTCAGCATCATTGGCGCGGCCTGGAACGTCGTCCGACGCTTCCAGGCGCATGAGATTGGCTCCATTACCCACATGCGACAAGTCGAGGGAACAAGCGTGCTGGTCACTGTTGCGGTGAGTCTTGTCTTGCTCTGAGCGGGAGTTGACTAAGTTGGGGTTTTGATCGCTCGCTGATATGACACAGGAGGACATGAGTAACGAGCCAGTGCTCAAGGTCTGGGCTCTCGACAAGCTGGTCAAGAAGACGAACCTACCGACTTGCCTCAGCACGGTGAGCATAAACAATCAAAGGCGGCAGTTCCCCGTAAGTTTGGATGTTCCGATTTTGCGCGCAGCGGTCTGACCAGCCAAGATCTCCGCCTTTACGGCTGTAGCCGATCTCACCCAGATCGCAGTCGGGTTCGCCAACGGCGCCGTCACAGTCATCCGAGGCGACCTCATCCACGACCTCGGAACGAAGCAGCGAATCGTCTTCGAGTCAGAAGAACCTGTGACCGGCGTGCAGCTTGCGACAGACCCCCAATTAACGACTCTGTTTGTTTCCACCACGTCGAGAATATTGAAACTGGGGCTTTCGAAAAAGGGCCATGGACTGCCGCCTAAGACGGTGGAAGATGTCGGATGTGGGCTAGGCTGCATGACCCTCGACCCAAGGACTGGCGATGTCGTGGTGGCGCGAGAAGACGCCATATATACCTACACGCTTGATGGACGCGGCCCACCCAAAGCCTACGAGTCCCCCAAGAGCCTGATCACCCTTTACCAGGACTATGTGGCGCTTGCTTGTCCGCCTTCGACGTCGAGCGCAAGAGACTCCGATGCCATGAGGCGCCGGTACGGTGGCAGCACGACCAATCCACTCTTTAACGCCTCTACATTTGTGCTTCTAGACACAGATCTTCGAGTCATTAGCCACACTGAGACGCTCATGTCCCCTGTGAGATTCTTTGCTGAAATCTGGGATGACTTTTATACCATTGCCCAAGACGGAAAGGTGGGTGCTTGATCTCCAACCTACTTACTGTTCTGACTTGTTAGGTGCACCGATATCATGAAAAGTCTCTCCAGCAACGGCTGGAGATGATGTATCAACGAAACATGTTCCCCTTGGCCATTGAGCTGGCTCAGAAATCGGGGCTAGACGGCGAGCAGCAAAGTCTGATTTACCGTCGATTCGGCGATCACTTGTATCAAAAGGCAGACTATGACGGGGCGATGATACAGTACATCCGAGCCATCGACACAACTGAGCCGTCACAAGTCATCCGCAAGGTAAGCACACTCATTCGACGCGAGACGATGTCTAACACCGATAGTTTCTTGACACACAACGCATCCACAACCTGATTCAGTACCTTGAGCAACTACACGAGCACAGAAAGGCAACAGCTGACCACACCACACTACTCCTCAACTGCTATGCGAAGCTCAAAGACATCAACAAGCTCGAAAAGTTCATCAAGTCTCCAGGTGACCTCAAGTTTGACCTAGACACTGCCATCACCATGTGTCGCCAAGGTGGATACTATGAGCAGGCGGCATATCTTGCCAAGAAGCACGGCGAGATTGACTTGGTTGTCGATATTCTGATAGAAGACTCCAAGAACTACAGTGAAGCCTTGGACTTCATCTGGGGGCAGGACCCGGAAATTGTTCGTGTTCCGATTGCATGACGAGACACCAGCTAACAGTTCCAGGCTTATCCGTGCATGCAAAAATACGCCCGAGTCCTAATTGAGAACTGTCCTCAGGATGCGACGAGACTGTTTGTGGAATACTACACTGGAAAATACAGGCCCAGGCAGACGGTTGTTGTTTCGGACGAAGTGGAGACGCCTTCAGGTGGCGGGTTTTCGTTTGGGGCGGCAAACGCTGTTCAAAACCTGTCCAACCTGCTTCCCCTGCCATACATGAACACTGCGGCTGTGTCGTCACCAGCAGGCAATGGAAAGGCCACGGTGAGCGACGCAGCACTGGTCTTGAACGCAGAGGATGCTCCAGCGCCAACGTACACGCCTCCAACGCCCCGGACTGCATTTTCATCCTTCATCGACCACGCTGACGAGTTCATTGTCTTCCTCGAGGCCTGTCTTGAAGAAAAGAACGTCAAGGCGAGTGACCGGACGGATCTGTATACGACACTATTTGAAATGTACCTGTACAAAGCTGGCGAGAAGAAAGGACAGCATCACAAGAAACAGTGGGAGGCCAAGGCAAAGAAGCTCATCGAGGGCGAACACATTCCCATGGAGAGCTCCAATGTACTACTCTTGTCGCACCTGTCCGATTTCCAAGATGGCACAGTGTTGGTAAAGGAGCAGGCGGGTCTGCTGTCGGACATTTTCAGATCCTACACGTCTGCTAAGGACACTCGAGGAGCGATGAAGGCGTTGAGAAAGTACGGGCCCGAAGAACCGCAGCTCTACCCCGCGGCACTGGCGTATCTGACGTCGGACCCTCGAGTGCTGGAAGAGGCAGGGGCAGATGAGCTAGCCAATGTGCTGTCCAAGATTGACAAGGACGGACTCATGGCGCCGCTGCAGGTGATTCAGACGCTCGTTGGACAATCGTCGGGAGGAGGCGTGGCGACCATGGGAATGATCAAGCCCTACCTGCACGAAACCATCACGCGGGAACGCAAGGAAATCGCATCCAACCGTCACCGAATCAGCACGCTGCGGACCGACACGGAGAAGCGACGCGAGGAGCTGGCGGACCTGGGAACCAAGCCGGTCGTGTTCCAGGCGACGTGGTGCTCCGACTGCAGCCAGCGTCTGGACCTCCCAGCGGTGCACTTCCTGTGCAAGCACAGCTTCCACCAGCGATGCGTACGCAACCGCGACAAGGAGGGCGAGGCCGAGTGCCCCAAGTGCGCGGGCGAAAACGACGTGATCCGCAAGATGCGCGAGGGCCAGCGGGAGCGGTCTAGCAAGCACGAGCTGTTCAAGGCCGACCTGGACAACAGCGAGGATCGGTTCGCGACGGTGGCTGAGTGGTTCTCGAGAGGCGTCATGGATGCTGGGCATAGTGTAGAGTCGGGATGAACCGGCTGCGGCGAGATGACTAGAGGAGTTGAGGATTGAGGGTTGTCTTCTTACACTGTTGGACTTGTCGTATTTTTCTCCCGGGCTCCAGGTTATATATAGGTGTTGGGATCTTGTTAATGCGAGCGAGCATGTCCGAGTTGACTCTTGAGAATCCTGTGACGTTTTTGCCCAACAGCCCCACGTCTCCAACTCGGCTCTCAGTTCACTCAGCTTTGATCTACAACCTCACATCAACATCGCCATGGTCCCACCACCACCACCAGACACGATGCCCCGTCCAGACCCCAAATCTCTCGTCTCCTTCTTCTCCCGCGCCCTGTCCTCCTTTCAGTCCTCACCCGATGCCTTTCGCGTCCTCTGCACGCTGCCGCACGCAAGCGACCCCGCGCCTCGCCCGCCCGCGCATCCCGTCGGGCATCTCGTCGTGCTAGACTCGAGCTTCAACCCACCGACGCGCGCGCACGCGGGCATGGCGCGTGCAGCGTTAGACGACGGCGCGCGGCTGCTGCTGCTGCTGAGCGTTAACAATGCCGACAAGGCGCCCAAGCCGGCTGGTTTTCCCGTGCGTCTGGCTATGATGGACGCCATGGGGCGGCAGTTACTCGAGGAAGCGGGCAGCGGCTTGCAGGTCGACCTGGCCGTGACCACGATGCCGTTCTTCCACGACAAGGCGCGGGCGCTGGCACAGTCGGGCTTCTACGGCGCCCCGCCGACGACAACGTTCCTCGCCGGCTTCGACACGCTGGTGCGCGTCTTCGACGCAAAGTACTACGGCGGCGACGACGGCATGCGGCAAGCCCTGGGCCCGTTCTTTGCCGGCGGCGCGAAGCTCCGGGTTACGGCGAGGCCGGACGAGCGATGGGGCGGCGCCGAGGAGCAGCGGGCACTGGCGGAGAGGTTGGTTCAAGGTGAGGAGGGGGTAAGTGTGGTGGAGGGTATGATGGAGGATGAGGGTGTGAGTAGTTCGCAGGTGAGGGATGTTGTGGGCAAAGGGGGGATGTTAGTGAGTTGGTGGGGGAGGAGGTGATGGCGTGGATTGAGGGCGAGGGGCTGTATCGCGATCAAGGGCAGCGGTTGTGAGGTGTTGAAGGGCGTTATGGGGGTTAGACTAGTGAACGTAAGGTAGACAAGAGTATATGCTGTTGGGGTGACGTGAGAAGTTGATCTTGGGATGGTTGATGATAGAATATGATGATGAACCTTGTCTAGGTACTTCCACACCACAACCGGATACTGCCAATACAAGTAGAGCATGCCCGGGCTACAATACATCTTTATGTAGCCCGTTTTCCAGCTATAGCATGCATACGGAGCATTTACGAGGAAGCTAAGAGCACGGTAGCCGAATGGCCTCAGCCTTCACCCATGAACCGCTTGGGTTCACAACCATTGTAGTGGCAGAGTCGTCAGCGAATTCGGGCCTGCGCGCCATTTTCCATTACGATAAATCATGGAAACTTGACTGGTGGCATAAGTCCAGTCAATCCTGCAAGCAGAGCATGTGTGCAGCGCAGTCACGTTGAGGTGACGGTCTGCAGAGCACCCGCCTCCCCTTGACCAGCACCCCAACCCATCCTTCACATATATACTAGATAACCTAAGCCTCTGCATAGGCCGAACTCTATAGATGCTATAAATTAGTACTATGTGCCATAATTTAGAGCATACATCAGAAACCAGTACGCGCCTTACATATTAGTGACCGTAATTCCACTGTACTTCGGATGCCAGCTAGCAAAAGTGTACCACAGAGATGTTTCCCATCTACTACGTAGTAGGTCGGTCATTCCCATTAAGGCGCCTGCGAGTTGTGTCGCCGTCGGTCCTGCGACATCTGGACCTGGTAAGTTCCCCTCTGAGTTAGGTGGGAGTTTTTTCTGTGCAGAGCTGGACGATTGAAGGTCTGGGTAGTCACATGTGCTGCCACGTGGGGCATGAAGCAATACCACCACAAACTCGTACCGCAGCACGAGCTGGAATTGCCATCTTCAATCTCCCAACCTCTAGTCATGGCGACGTCCATTTGCCTTAACACGGGTCACTCCTACGCCAACCTTTCCCAACCGCTGTGCACAACAGGGTCGTTTCAGTAAGCACGGACAGTATGAAAAGCCCAAGTGCTCCATCTGCTCCAGCAGGAAGGCGAAGAGCAACCATTTGCTCCGGGGCTGCCCAACACTGACTTCCATTCACTTCCGGTGGTATTCTACGGCAAGCAATCACATGACGACTTCACCAGAGAGACCCTTGGTATCATGTCAAATTACAACCCGACAAAAGTGCGAACTTGGAACTTCACCAAGATTGAGAAACGCAACCACTCAGACCAAGTCAAACGCGACAATGGCGGCAAAAGGGGTCTTACCTCTGACCAGGCTATGCAGGCGATCTTATCGATGCATCCTGCTACTGGGTCGAAGAGTATGTTATGAATAGCTAAGTCGATGCTTGCGGGCATTTTCGAGGACAAATGCAATGTATGTAAGCAGAACGAATGACGAAGACGCGGTTGCTGATACTGATTTTACAAAGTCATCCGACAATCGTACCGACCTTGACACTGTCACTCCCGTCGGCACCGCCAATACCGACACCCCTGACGCTGGTAATGCTGTCCCGACCTGTCTGTGTCGGGTGATGAAGTCCCTGCGGCCACCACGTCTATTGAAAGTGACACTGTTCACGAGTCGGATTATAGGGGTACCTCGGCCACCGTGGCAGAGTGTTGAAGGGTAGGTCTGGGGGACGAAATTGATGAAAGCAAAGTTGAACGATCCAAGACGATTTTCCGAATCTCGAATTTCGAGGGCCAGGATTGCCAGCTGAGCATGTCTCATTACTATACTGAAGCAAAATTGTCTGTCACACGCACTCATGACATCTGCCTGCTCGTCTAGCCTCTACTCTCCCGAACTCAGTGAAGTCCACGGGGAATCAAAACATTACTCGAACCGCCATTTCATCGTGAGTTCTCAAACGCGGATGGGCTTTCATCCCAGCGCAGGTCATCCCCATCGTGCTTGGTCGAATTGTTCCTCTCATCCGCATCACCACTGCCTCCCTTGTCGCTTTCGCAGGCGGATCCGGAACGAACACTTGCGACAGAACACCAGCGTCGCTTCCACGGGCTCACACTGCCCGCTCTAATTCAAGTGTATGCTCATCCCCCACGGCGGAACCAATATCCTAAGCTAACATCATAAAAATCCAGTGTCCGGACACGACTGAATCATCTCCAGTGAGAAATATCGACCAACACATTATCAACATGAACACCAATTCGTCCCTCTTCGAGATGTATGGGGCACTAGAGCTCGATTCCCTCGTCCGTCTCGACACCCCCAAGGCGACGCTGCGAGACTAAGCCTAAAATGCATGGTGAAAGGGTAAACAAGAAGCCAAATCTGCTCAGCCCCTGTCTGACTTATCATCAATCAGTGCACCATCCACCTCAATATGCCACGTCCAATCCCCCGCAACGCCATCAGCTCCCTGGCCTTTTATCAAATGACTCAATCCGGCCTTGAATGTCTACATCTGACCCGTCTTCCCAGTCGCTTCGCGGTAGTCGTCGCGGTCGTCGTTACCCAGGTGCCGTACAACCTGGCAACCCGTCGTTCACATGTTGGCGCGCTTCCTACGACCTCGTGGGCGAGTCTAAAGACCACAGGGAAAGGTGTATGGCAGATCCACGATCCCTTGCTGAGACTTTAGGTGATAGGGACGCAATGCCTCTTCAAAACTGCGTGAAACCGTCTCATGCTATTCGCTGGCCGGAGGAAATGGCCCGCGGCAACCTGAACTTGGGTTGGCCGTCATGTCAGCTTGGCCCCGCTTTTCTCTGTAGTTGGACGTCGTTGAACATGACTGGTCGAAATGAGGAGCGGCCTCTGACCTCACAGGAGCAGTGATTCATGTTGACAAGATGGAAACGTTTGTGCCTGTTTGCCAGGGCAACAGGCAGTAAGAGCCTGAGGCGTTTCTCGGTCAGAAACGAAGCTGAAATCAACCCCACAAATATTATCCTTCTCACCTTCATGCACCTCACCTTTGCGCACCTCACTTTCACGCACTTCCAATCATCACGTCCTTCTCTCCTTCACGCACTTCTCGTTATCACACACTTCTCGTTATCATACACTTCTCACTTTGCCCTTGATCCGTCCGGAATCTGTCTGCGATGCCAGCATCCACGTCCGACAACATGGAGAACTCCAGCTCAGAAGATGAGATTCCAGCATCCGACATAATGCTAATCTCGACCCAACACGGGAACGATGTAGTCAACTCGGGCACTATCGCTCTCGACAAGTTGTTTGATGAGGAGCAGCATCCCACCGCCACCGAATCCAACACATGCTGCCCATTCCTCAGCGTTCCCAACGAAATCATCCTGCTGTTTGTGGAGAAGGGCTCGCTCGACCGGAACTCCTTGAGAGACCTTGCATTGACCTCTTCCCGACTATTCCAAGTTACACGGCCCATTTTTTACAAGGGTTACAACTATGAGGCTTTTCGCCGAGCCGTTAATCAGTTCGATGTTGCAGCTATGGAGCGGTGCGCCCTGTTTGATGCTGCGCCGGTTGACTTCGAATGGAACGTGCCCAGCCCATGTTGGGTATATTCTGACGACTCCGACGACATATTGGAAAGGGGCTGGACGAAGACGCCGTTAGCGACTCTGGTCAGTGGTTTCATCACTGTTTTCAGCGTCGAGGCGTTGCCTTCGTCTCTGTCAGCCGAAAGCAACAGGCACAACGCGGTTCGATGGCTTCTGGACCATGGCGCGGATCCAAACAAGTCTTCACCCCCTTTCTTCTGCTATTGCAGACAGAGGGGGGTTTCTCAGTGCGATCAATCCCGACCCGTTATATTCCACCTACTACCTTGGCTGCTCAAGGAAGGTATTCCCAGATTCAGAATCGACACCATGTCTCGCCTCGTTTCTCTCCTGTGTGCACGAGGGGCCGTCATGCCATTGAAGCTCGACCAGTTTCCGGTACTAAACGAAAACAGAACCCACTATCCCATCGACATGACGGAGGTTTCAACGGTTCTGGAACTTGGACTGCTCTTACACAGTCCTCCATCCATCTTAGAATGCCTCCTTATCAATCTCGAGCGTCGCGGTCTCAGTCTGACTACCCGAAACCCCGACCAAGTTCTGAGCTAGGAGAAAGATCTTGGTCACGAACATCGGCGCGTCATCAGTCATCCTGGCATCATTGCTGCAAACACATTTGCCGGTTTGTTACGGCCCGAAAGCTATCGTGAATGGGCTTACCCTGGGGAATTTGCCGATATGATGGAGGAAAAAGTCAACCTGCTCATCAAGTACAAGGCCGTCGACGATGTTGAGCAGGATGCCTTTGAGAAGCTGGCTGGTGCACTAAAGGAAATCTCACGTCTCCACCCAGGTCCAGGAAATCGGAACAGGGAACAGCATGCTTTGCTCTGCTGGCACAAGATTTGTATGTCGCTGAGGTTTCTTTCAGATCGACCACACATGGGCCGAGACGTGGGAGATCATGGGAGACTACATGTCTTTTCGGACTCCAGGCGGGAACCGTGGGATCCCCGTTCCATATGGCTCGATCATGTACTTGACCAGACGGGGTGGAATCCATGGTTCATAGGTGACAAGCTTAGCTGCAGTTTATGGAGCGCCATGGCACTCGATTCTCAAAGTCATGCATCCAATCCCATCAGATGGTACGACGAGGACGTGGGGCTATGGATGAATGGGCTCACACATACGATGGCCTGGATGAAGGAGCACACCAAGGACATATACGAGTATATTGGAGATTGGATTGGTTATGATGAGGATTATTAACGGTGACCACTCATTTGAAGTGAACGGTAAACGCCTCGGAGGATGGATGGTTGCTTGCGACCAGAGGTCGAGGAGAGGCCGTCGAAAGGATGTCCCCAAGTCGAAGGTCATTGGCAGTTTGACATCGGTCCAACGGCACTTGGGCTTCGGCAAGGAATGACGACCAAGCGTACTACGCAGGATGACGGCAGCCGGAAGGGAAAGGGAAAGGGAAAGGGAAAGAGAACTACTGACTCATTTGTCATGAAAGACCACGACTGTATGAATAATGAATCTGAAAAGCCCACACGAATACCTCGTGCCCAAGCAGGCAATCACCGAGGTTTAGCTCTAAGTACATTACAATGGCACAACGGCCTTGGAGCAAGATGGACACGCCAAGGATGAGACTGTTAGGTCATGTTTCTGAGCTGTGATATGCGTGATCGATGTTGCGCACCCTCGAGTCAACGACGCCAGCCGGATGTAGACCTGGGCCAAGCTAGACGAGGATCGCAGATCGCGGCGAGGCCAACGGGCCGCGGGTTCTTTGTTCAAGACGGCATCGGGTTGCTGGAGTCGAGGGTGTCGCCGTGATCAGCCACAAAGCATACCCTCCCCGGCGTTGCCACTGAGTTGTCGAGGAGTATCCTGAGCCAACATGCATGCATCAGCTCCCTCCCTGTTGGTGGGTAGCCTAACGGTCCCAAGCTCGCCATGGTTGGCAGCACGATCGAGTTGCCCATAGAGAATCTCGAAGGTGAGGCGTCAATCCTTTCCGCTCTCGGCTTGCGACAACGCCCTAATCATGGCCACAGGCTCCACCTTCCTCCTCTGGCACAAGGGTCTTAATTGCCCGAGTACGACTACCGAATATCCCTAGTTAAGGCATGGGCCAGTCTCCGCGCAACCGCAAGCTGTACGCGCAAAGCGGTATGCGCTGTGTCGACGACGGCAAGGTGGAGGCGACCTAAGCAGGCAGCGCTTGGTGATCAACACGGAAGGGGACAGGCAAAAACTGGGGCGCAGGCCATGACGGACATTTGGTAGCGACAATGTGACGGGTTCCATCTTCTCGCTCTCAGGCGACATGCAGTGTGCTGGTGATGGAGCGATGGGCTCCCATGCCGGTTCATTCTGTGCCTGGACGTGCGAGTGGCCGCGTAGGAGGGACGTCGTGCAACTTTCTGGTGGGAAGGACTTGTCGACTCATCGTTCACGGGGTGGTTGAACAGGATGGAAGAGTGATAGGCGCTCGGCTGCTGCATGTTTGTTCAGTCCCGGATCCCGATAGACGTCAAGATGATGACGGTTCATTCGCGCGACGTGTCTCGTCCCTGCATGACATGCACGTTACATCGCAGGACAGGTGATGCCTACGAGACGCGTGGACGAACGATGTGACTAAAACACCAAGAGAAGCTTCTTCCTCACGCCCAGGACAAGTCCCAGACCGCAATGAAAAAGAGAATTGTAGAAACACGCCTGTCAGACGTCCATCGACACCCACCCCAAATGCGCGCCCGAAGGCAGACCGCAGACGGGGTCGAGATCATCAAGTGAAGCCTCTCTATACAGCCAGCCGCGATAAAGCAAACCGACCGCCATCCTTGCGGACAGGGCGAGAGGACCGAGGGTATTCACTCTAGGGTGTCGAGGATATGCACTCATCAACCAGGGTGGGATCTGTGGCTCTTTTAGGGAACCAAGAGAAGGTCGAATACTATAGAAATGATTCTCCTGCGAGGGGGGTTAGCGGGCTGCTGGAGAGGGTGTAGTAGTAGGGGGGTGCATACTGAAGTATTGTCGACGTGAAGAAGAAAGAAAAAAAAGTCCAAACCGTGGCGGCCCAGCGACGACTTTATACAGAATGCGGGTGGGGCGCCAATCACTCGTCTCACCGCCTAAAAGTTTTTGAGCGGCAGAATCACTTTGCGCCTCAGGGTCTCGCACCCACAAATGCACCGACGCACGGGCCCCAGGCGGTCACTGCTTGTGGATTGCTGCCAGCCTCTTCGCAACAACAACCACTCGCAGGGAGGCATGATGAAGAAATCTTGCAAACGGTGCCACTGACAGAGTGGGTTTCCTTTCGGCCTCATTTCTTATTCTCCGTACTGCTTGCGGTGCTGGACGGGATTGGTTCGGGCTGTACTGGTTTGATGGGAGCATCCATTTACGGAGTCGGAGGAACTTACCGAGCGCCGTTCTCTACTGGATTAACCAAGGTTGCCTCCAGCTACCGACAGGCACGTGGCTGATTGATTGACGATACGTATGAAGAGGGACAGACCGACCCAGTGAGTCCAGGCGTTTTGCATCCCACTTTACTCTCGATGGTCTTGCGGGTGTGACATGAGAGAGACAACGCCAGCGTGAGCCAGCGACTGAAGACCGCTTCCCATTGTCTCGTTGTCATGTCGGTGTCGGATTGAATCCCACGTAGCACAAAGAGAACAGGAATGCACAACAGCGTCGAGTATGAAACATCCACTTCTTGTCTCGTAGAATTTGCGAGCTGTGATATAGAAATCGGCGCCATGGCAAAGCCTTGGACTTGATGGCTACCTCCCCTCAGTCAGGTCAATATTGCACTAGATCTCCCTCCACTCAAGCTTGTCAAAGAGCCAACGCTAGGATACTTTAAATGCACGTGGTAGTGGTGGAAAGGATAAGCTAGGTCTCGTAGTTAAGAGACTGGAGTAGGATGTGAGTGTTGTGGGAGCGACGTCTGGCTTTGGGCTACAGGGTAAGGTGACATCAAGTTGATACCCTGGGCACACGCAAAAGCAAGGTCAACCAGATCAAGTGTAAGGGGTATCAATTGGCACTCCGCGAATTGATCACGAAGGCCACGATAGAAATATTGGAATTGATCAAGGCGTGAGGAGGACTTGTGGCGAATGTGCGCAGGGATGAGCGACCCAACGATGTCTAGCTAAGAGTTGACTCAAGGGGCTGATTAAGAGCAACTCCTGGCATGCAAATATAGTGCTTCTTCAAACTGGACGAGTACGCGCTCTATAACAGCTTTACTCCCTGGGTTTCGCTAATTAAATAGAGAGAATGACTCTCATCAATAGAAGTTACAGTCAGGGCGATTTAAGAATGAGGGGGGAATGAGGACGCAATTCGAGTAAAGCTTACACCACGTATCAGGAGGAGAGTTCGCGAGGGTCACATTGACTATATTTAATATTGGCGGCGTGAAGAGGAAAAGTGATTGAGATTGAGTTACAAGTCAATGGTCAAGGGAGCGGCGAAGGGGATGCAATGATGTTGGTCGATCAAGGCCTGAAACAAAATCCAAGAGGAGGTATGCGATTGTGAAGTTGGGAGCTTTGTGGTAGAAGGTATTGGAACTGTTTGCATGCAGCCAGCCAGCAAGGCCAGAATGAATCATCATTACCTTGCCTAGGTACATCGGTGTTGAGTGAGTAATTCTCCCTGTTGATTGATAGACACGACCTTGTTTGCACCTGTTTGGCATGGCCAATCAACAATTCCTACCACGGACTTTTGTTTCCGGCTCTGTACTCACTCTCGGCACTCCACATCGACCACTTCTTATCCCCAGTCGTGGCTTGATGTGGGTTATAAGTAGTGACATGCTGGCTTGGTTGGAGGGTCCCGGGTGTCAACCTAGCGTAAGACACGCATGTCGAAGCAGGCTTGGATTTGGACGTGTAAAAAACGCATCAAACTCCATCACCAAGGCAGAGTCCAAGATGCTCACATATCGTAGTCTAGATGAGCGAGTTTCGTACTCGAGCCTGACCAAATCTTGCCGGGGCTATTTCAGCGCAGTGCTCGACCTGTTCGGAGACGGCAGGACAGGATGACAGAAAGACTGGAGACGACATCCAAGTCCGACTCCGCCTTGTCTTCCAGGTTGATAAGGAATTGTACTTTTGCTCCACCAGATGTCGCCTTATCCGAATGTCACCCAGACAAGGCCCCCGTTATCCCAACAGCGGACCCAAGGCTCCCGACCTCCCACCCCACGGGCATTTCGCCGCGCGGACCCGAGATTGGCAGCCGGTCCTGGGCAATGAGGCTTCGGGAATTGGCGTTTCTTTACTTCGTAACGCATAGTACCCCCCCTAGCTTTCGATATAATAGCCTTTTGGAAGGATTCAGTGAGTTGCCATCCACCGCTTGGCCAGCCGATAGGTGGATGATTGAACGGATGGATGGGGTGGGAGGTTGGGGGCTACCAGGCAATAGTCCTGCAATCTGCAGCGGTGAGCAGTTGCTCTGCTTCGTATCAGCATCGAGGAAATGACGCAAAAGGGCAAATCCGGATGTCATTAACTTTGGGGATCCATTGCCGCCGCGTACGGCACTCTCGTGCGTTTCCGCGTATACTCGCCCGCCTCGTCGATGGTGGCTTTTTCTCGCCTCGATCTGCCAAGCCTGGGGAATCACGTTGAGACCCGAGTGAGTAAAACGGGCTTGGTCGAATGGGGAAGGAAACACAGACCGGACGAAACAGTCGCCTGAGGGCTGAAACCGCATGCGTGCATACTGCAATCATTGCTCGCACTGCATGCGCGGGCCAAGACGGGGGGTGTACTTCGTACCCAGAATGTAAGCCTGGGCTGACGCAGAGTTCACGACGATGGCCTCACCGAAGGGCCGAAGAGGGTGGAAACGAGGCCTATGCCCATTCACGATAAAGCCCTTGTCGGTATTTTCCGTCCCGTCACTTTTCCCATCATGTGAGATCTCACCACTGCAGCCCAGGCCCTCGGTTTCAGGCACCCCTGGCACATCAGCTGAAGGGTGGACCCGCTTCACCCGTCGACGATCCGCATATCTCTAAATTCGTGCGGCCCAGAAATTAGACAGAGCAGGCCGCGTCGTCAATGCGAAACACCAAAAGCCCGTACCTCTTTTTCCCTCCTGTCAAAGAGCCAGTGCGCCGAGAACGTGGTCGCCGCGTGGTGGAGACAGCCCCGTCGTTGCGCCTGAACTTTTCCCACGAATCGCAGTCGAGATGCCTTCCCAAAGGGGAAACCTGGTCCGGGATTGTCCCAGCGCCGCGGACGGAGGGGGAGCAACACACTGCTCAGGGGAGAGCCGTGGCTTGAGGCTTGGGAGCTGCTCTTCGATAGCTCCTTCGATGGTCTTCGCGACCTTGTGGGGCTGCCGCCAATGCCGTGCCAAGAACAGGCGACCTGCCGAGATGAACCGGACGGCGCTGATGAAGGGGTCCGGTCATGGCATCTTTGGCAAGGCTTACACCGGGGCCCTGTTCCAGACGAGACGAGACAAGACGAGGAGGCGAGAGGGACGAGGTATATAGATGGGCAGGCCGACGGGATAGCAGCAACACGATTCCTTTGCTGAACCATCCTCTCTTCTGCTTCTTAATTCCCCCTTTCCGACTCGACAGCAACAGGCTCTGTCCATCCGGCCGTCTTCCATCTACCCTCGCAACGCAACATCGGGTTGATCCCACTCAGAAGCAACTCACCATGAAGACGAGCTTCGTCCTCACGTCGGTCCTGGCGGCTCTGCTCCGGACCGTCTCGGCGGCCGGCGTCACCGGCGCGGCCGAGGGCTTCGCCAAGGGCGTCACCGGCGGCGGCAGCGCCACGCCCGTGTACCCGTCGACCACGGCCGAGCTCATCTCGTACCTAGGCGACAGCTCAGCGCGCGTCATCATGCTCACCAAGACCTTCGACTTCAGCACCACCGAGGGCACCACCACCGCCACGGGCTGCGCGCCCTGGGGCACCGGATCGGCTTGCCAGCTCGCCATCAACCAGAACAGCTGGTGCGACAACTACCAGGCCACGGCCAAGAAGGTGACGGTCAAGTACAACAACGCCGCCACCCTCGGCATCCAGGTCAAGAGCAACAAGTCGCTCGTCGGCGTCGGCTCGGCCGGTGTCATCAAGGGCAAGGGCCTGCGCATCGTCAGCGGCGCCAGCAACATCATCATCCAGAACATCCACATCACCAACCTCAACCCCAGCCTGGTCTGGGGCGGTGACGGCATCACCATCAACAACGCCGACCTCATCTGGATCGACCACGTCACCACCTCGCTGATGGGCCGCCAGCACATCGTCCTCGGCACCTCGGCCAGCAACCGCGTCACCATCTCCAACTGCGACATCGACGGCACCACCTCGTGGTCGCCCAACTGCGACACCTACCACTACTGGGGCGTCTACTTCGCCGGATCCAGCGATCTCGTCACCTTCAAGAACAACTACATCCACCACACCTCGGGCCGCAGCCCCAAGTTGGCCGGAAACACCCTCCTCCACGCCGTCAACAACTACTGGGGTGACAACAACGGCCACGCCTTCGAGATTGACTCCGGTGCCATGGTCCTCGCCGAGGGCAACATCTTCCAGAACATCCCCGTCATCGTCGAGGCTGGCGCCGCTGGCAAGCTCTTCAGCAGCCCCAGCACCTCTGCCAACACCGCCTGCAAGTCCTACCTCGGTCACAACTGCGAGATCAACGGATTCGGCAGCTCTGGCACCCTGAGCGGCACCGACACCTCCTTCATCAAGAACTTCTCTGGCAAGAACGTCGCTTCCGCCACCACCTACACTGTCGCCAAGACCGTCAAGGACACTGCCGGATTCGGAAACCTGTAAACCACCTTTGTGGCTTCGACCGACTCAACCGGCATGGGGGGAACAGCCACTGGTCGGGACCAGTATTTATTCTACGTACATTATTAGCTCGCATGGCCGAGAATTTCATCAGGCCTATTTGTCAATAGAAAAAAGTATGCCTTACCTTGTTTGTCTCGTAGTTTTGTCAGTGATGCTTATCATGCTAGTTCTTGTATCAATCCTGCCGGCACCCTGTGTTGCAATGTTGCCTTGTTGTGTGAAACATGATGTGTTGAAATTACCAACTCCAAAGACAGACACCTAATTAAAGACCGAGCCCATGCCGCCAATCGCCTACCTATGACACGTAAAAGAACCGACAAAAGGTAACCTCTTCACAAACTCTCCACCTGACCCAATTATCGGAAATAGCAACCTAAATAAACCATGCAACCCCCTGTCAAGGAGAGAAATACGCAGTGTGGTAGCAGTATGTGTAGTGTGGCGCAAATTACAAACTCGACGACGCCTCATCCCTTCCCAATATCAATTTCCTCCGCTCGTAACTAAATCCGTCTTCCTCACGCTTGGAAAGCCGGTCCTCGAGTTGATCGGCCTATCGTCTTGAAGCTCTGATAGTTGCCGTCCTCCCCCATTATGTCGAATCGCTGCATTCCCATGGCGTCTGTCGTGTACCCGCTGTAAAAGTACCCAATCATCACCACCAGGTACGTGAGCATGAGGATACTACCCTTGAAGTAGTTGCTCTTTCCTTCGCCGTACATGTAGCTGAGTAGGAACACGCAAAGGATGACAGTAACCATGTCCCACTGGGGGAAGAGGAGCGAAAATGTGTAGTTTGATGGGTCGCCTCCAGATGGAACGCCAGGCCAGAACGCTGAGTAAAAGACCAGAGCGGGGATTTGTAGGAGGCAGACCTGCAAGGCGTACGCGGAACCGATTTCCATCGACAAAGCAATGTTTCCGTTCATGGCAAAGGAGATGGCGTTCTGCATGCTGGTTAGTTCGATTCACAAGATGGGTTTGGGCAGGTCTCTCACCAAAAACTCGGTCGTGTTGGGAACCAGGGCGAACAGAGTAACACCCAGGAACTTCTGGTCAATAGCAAAGTTTTCCAGGACAACGTCCACAGTGTCGACCAGAATCTCGGCAATAACGGCGTACAGAAGGGTGGCACCGAGTAAAATGACAGCACTCTTGACTCGGCTCCAGTTGGGCGCGTCATGACCACCGTGGTGGGCGTGAGCCTCGGTGGCGGGAGCATCAGTTGGCTCGGCCTCATGATGACGGACAGGAGGCTGAGGGCGAGGAGTGGCCGGAAGAGCAGACGGGCGGCGGGAAACGCGGTCACGAGAGGCAATAGCAGCAGCCGTTGCCGCAATCTCGGCCACCTCTCGAGCCAGCAGCTTGTTATCGGCATCGCTTAGTCCACCAAGATGAAGACCTGAGCGAGCAGGCTCGCCGCCACTCGATCTGGGAGGAACGACATGGGGAGTGGCTGGAGCACCATTCTGAGGCGCTGTAGACTGCGCGGCGCTGGAGCTCTGGCGGGAGTTCTCTTCATTCAGGCCGACCTGTTTCAAGGACTGCCCAAGAATGCGCTTGTAGAGGTGAGAATCACGGATTTCAGTTCCAGATGTCTCTGCCGTGACCACGGTGTGGGCTTGCGAAGGGCGAACACTGGAGGCATGCATGTGTTCTTCGTGTCGCTTCTCGTCAATCTCAGCGTTCCAGATCACAGCCGCATGAGTTCGAAGAGTGAACCAGAGACCAATAAGGTACGACAAGAATAGTAAAGTTGCAGCCATGTAGCAGTACGGGCGGACGGCTTCCAGATAGAACCGGTCAGAAAGACTGGGAGACTGTGAGAAATAGCATCGACGACAATCGCGACCATTCTGACCGAGGCCAAAGTCTTCGCAATCCAGGCAGTTGAGCTCGTGGGTGCCGTAGATTTGGTAGAACAAGGTCGGGCCAAAGGCACCAACAACGGCAAAGAGCAGCATGGTGGAAGTGACACCAGCCGACCTGGCATTGAAGCGCTGCGTCTTTCGCTTGAGGGCACCGAAGCACATGGAAATGCCAGGCAAGAACAGAATACCAGCGAAGATGCTTCCAACAATACTCCCCTCTACGAGCCGCCCCTTGCCTTGGGTCAAGGCAACGCAGTAGAGGAAGACCTCGACGACGGTGGCAAAGAATGCGTTGATTGCGGCACCAACACCCATCGAAGACTGCGCAGAGATGGAAGCGACGGCCTGACCGATGAAGTAGGCCAGGGGAATAATGGACAACAAACCACCCATAAAGAGGAACGACGGGGATGTGATGTAGCTATCCACATGTAGGATACCTTCAAGCACGATCCAGTCAAAGATGACAAACACGACCACGCTCATAAGGTTGATGAGGAAAATGTTGGTTCCATCCACAGTGTACTTCCAGTACTTGGAGCCCACGGCACGGTAGGTGCACACTAGGATGGTTGAGCTGGGCGCGTCTTCCATGCGAGCGTACCGAATGTCGGACTCAAAGGTCATGGCGAGAGGGTGTCGTCTGAGGTGATCAAACAGGAGGAAAGTGGTCTTGCCCATGGGAATCCAGAAGACGAGCATCCAGCAGATGCCAGAAACGAGAATGAGAGAGGGCGAAATCAGAAAGTAGAAGAAGACGAAGAAGATGATTCGACCAATATTCCACTGTCCGCGTCCAAACAAACGTCGCTTGAGCCTGGGAAGCTCGCCAGTATCTCCTCGTCTGCCGCGGCCAAGGAGACTCTCGGTCTCGCTGGGCTCTGAATCAATGCTCCTCCTTGAACGACCGATGATGGAGCGATTGCGGTCCGGGCCAAAGAAAAGCCTGCCATACTCGATGTCTCCGTTCTGCCACTGCTCGTACTCGGAGATGCTCCTGCCTTCGTGTTGATCCTCGTCCAGATAAGCCTCGTCCTTCTCGAGGCGCACAAACTTGCCAAAGGGGTAAAACAAGTAGCCGGCCAAGCCCCAGAGAACGGTGCCGTATTCTCTCCCGCTGGGGGCAGCAGAGAAGAGCAGACACGTAATTGCGCCAAGCGCCGGCAACGCCGCCATCCACCAGCCGAAGAGGATGGTCCAGAGAAGATTGAATACCACCAACCAGTTGCTCACTCTCCCGCCAGGGGCAGAGTGGATATCTTGTTGGGCAAATTTCTGAATAGAACGGTCCTTCTTGTACAGGGCAGGCTTCCATACACGGATACCAAAGGGATGCGTCTGGTTGATGGCCTGCTGTCGATCTTTGAGGGTGAAACTTTCTGCATCGCTAACCTCACCATCAGAGTCGCAGTCGACGTGATCCTCGAGGGAAGGGTCCTCCTCGTTTGCTTCTTCGGCCTCGGCAGCCCCAGCCTCTTCGGTGTCTTCAGTGTCCTCGTCGGTATCGTCATTTTCATCCTGGCGCGACTGCACGCGCGATAGCTGGGTAGTTAGAGGAGGACGGCGCCGAGTGCCGTACTGCTGTCGATCGGAGGCATCTTGCATCACCTCGTGCGGCTCGTCGTCTACAGAAAATACGCTGCCGCGGTAAGGGGTCTTGGAGGAGGGACGGCGGGCAAGATTTGGTCTTCGGAGTCGGGTCACGGATCGAACTCGTTCAGGGCCTTTGCGGGAAGCCTGTGAAGTTCGAGGCTGGGCACGATCGAGAGAAGATTCGGCTGGTGTGGTGCTGGACGTGGCAGGGCCGCCAATGGAGCCTGTAGATAACAATAATTAGCCTCTATGCGGTTCCAAGGTTAATGACTTGGGTTGACGTACCGTAGTTTCCCTCTGGCCTGCGCCGCACGGTATCAGTGGACTGGAAGCTCTCGGAGAGGCCATCATCCTCGTCATGTGTGGAAGGCTCTGTTCGGAGAGGGTTACGGGTATCTGCAGGCGAGGTTGCGCTGGATGAATCGCCCAGGTCACGCGCCGTCGCCGAACTTTCCGGCTTTGATGGACCCATGGTGGGCAGACTCGAGGGGGGTCGTTGAGAGCGCGAAGAAGAGGAGGGTCGTCGGATGCAGTCGATCAGTGACGAGAACCGACAGCAGACTGACGAGACGGGGGACCGTCGACGAAGGGCCCCAGACGTCGCTTATGTCGTCGGGGCTTTGTTAATGACGACGAATGGAAGAGGGAATGTCGAGCATGCCAGCGTCACGATGCAAGAGCGACGAGAGAATGGGTGCGGGAGGTGATGGAGCAAAGCTGGGGAACCGGGCCGTTGTTTTTGATTGAGATTTGAAGTGGGCTTGGTCTGGGACCTTGTCTGGGACCTGGTCTTGGGCGTTCAGGCTTTGTCTGGGGAACTTTGGCTTTCGGCTTTGGGCTTTGGTGTTTGCCCGACGTCGCCGGAGCTGATGAAGGTATTGAAAACAGCCAGGTGAGGACGGCGCGTGGGAGAAAATAAGTGGGAAGCTGGTCCTGAGCAAGTACAGGGTACAGATACAGGAGGTCGAGACTTCAGCTTGAGTGGAGGAGATGCGGCTCCTGCCAAGAAGCACCAGTGACAATGGATGAACAGGGGCGATGGCCACGATCCAGGGACCAGAAGATGAAAAAAAGACACAAAGCTGTATCAAAAAGGAGCTCAAGCGACAATAACAGACAAGGGGATTTCCCCAAAATTCTCGGTTAGGGTTCTGAACAGTGAGCGAGGCTTGATGTTGACTGCCCGCTGAGCTGCTCACTGCACAATCACAATCAGTGCTACAGTACACTGCACAGTGGCGATTTGGTGGCAAAACGTGGGATCATACGGTATGGTGGGACGGGAACGTCGTAACAGGCGACGCTTTATTAGCGGGCATCCTTGACATCCTGTCGATTTGGATCCACCACTGCACAAGCTCCCACAGCTCGTGATCCAGCGTTAAACCCTGCTCAGTTTAGTGCCGAGACGCTTCTGTGCCGCTCCTTGCGCGTGCCGAGTCGTTTGGTCGAGATAACGTCATTTGGTACCGAGTACAACAGTGCATGGGATGTTTGGAGCCCAGTCCGTAATCCTCCAGACACCCAATGCATGGTTACCATCTGCAGGCCCTCATGACCGTGAGCAATGCAACAGGATATCCTGCAAAATCCCAATACTTTTTATTCATGCTGGTCGAGTCTCAAAATGCAACACCACAGAGTAGTTTGTGCTTGTGCCGTGCTTTGTCCCGCCAACGGCGTCCAAAAAAGGAAGTTAGTGGCAAAGATTCGCCCAGAGCACACACATAAAGCAATACTTGTGACCATCGTTGTCTGTCATCAGCACTATCATGACTTCCGCGCTCTCCGAGATTTTTAGATAGGTACCTAGACAGTAAAATACCAACTGTACGTAGAAACAACCTAAGTCAACCCACGTGTCTCTTTTCCCTTGAACAAGCCTCAAACAAGGTTGTGGCTGATGTTCTGCTGAACAACATGTTCGGATGATGCAGTGCTGCATGCTGTAACGCTGTCGCCCCGCGCTTACCCTAGACCTGACATGCACAATCTGCAAGCCCTCCCCTTCGGAGCTCGGCGGAATAAATCCCCGCCACAGCATCCCAAATGCGTTTGCCCACGTTGAGCTGGTCTGTGCGCTTTGCCTGCGGCTGACGATACAAGCTGTAGCCTTGTCATCAAGCTCCAACCACATCGCAACCCATCCACCAAACAAATCGACCCTCCACCATCGCCAATTCCTCACCTCGACGTCCGACTCTACGCCTACCACCCCTATCCCGTGCCGAGTCGCACACCAACTTCGAATCGTCATCTCCCTCAATCTCCAATCATCACATCTCCCCTCTCCCTTCGACCCCAACGGGAGCTCCGCCCAAGATGGCGCTCGATGAGTACTACCACAACAAGATCGAGGCGATGAAGCTCGAGATCCTCAAGGGTCAAGCCGCTCTCCGCCGACTCGAAGCCCAGCGAAATGACTACAACTCCCGTGTTCGACTGTTGCGAGAAGAGCTCGGCCTGCTGCAACAGCCTGGCTCCTATGTCGGTGAGGTCGTCAAGGTCATGAGCACCAAGAAGATCCTCGTCAAGGTGCACCCAGAAGGCAAATATGGTGCGTCGACTATTGTTCCCGCAATTCCTGTGATATGCCTCTTCTAACAACACCCAGTCGTCGACATCTCCGATAGCGTTGACGTCGCCAAGCTCACCCCCGGAAAGCGAGTCACCCTCTTGTCCGACAGCTACAAGCTCGAGAAGATGCTCCCCTCATCCGTCGACCCCCTCGTCTCTCTCATGATGGTGGAGAAGGTTCCCGACAGCACATACGACATGATTGGTGGCCTGGACCAACAGATCAAGGAAATCAAGGAAGTCATCGAGCTCGGCCTCAAGCACCCCGAGCTTTTCGAGTCCCTAGGTATCGCACAACCCAAGGGTGTCCTGCTCTATGGCCCCCCCGGTACCGGAAAGACGCTTCTGGCGCGAGCCGTCGCTCACCACACTGCTTGTAAATTCATCCGAGTGTCTGGATCCGAGTTGGTGCAAAAGTACATTGGTGAGGGTAGCCGAATGGTGCGAGAGCTCTTCGTCATGGCCAGAGAGCATGCGCCTTCCATCATCTTCATGGATGAGATCGACAGTATTGGTTCCTCACGAGTCGAGGGTTCTTCTGGCGGCGACTCAGAAGTCCAGCGAACTATGCTTGAGCTACTGAACCAGCTCGATGGTTTCGAGCCCACCAAGAACATCAAGGTCATCATGGCCACAAATCGTCTCGACATTCTCGACCCCGCCCTGTTGCGACCTGGCCGTATCGATCGCAAGATTGAGTTCCCACCACCCAGCATCGAGGCCCGAGCCGACATTCTTCGCATCCATAGCCGCAAGATGAACCTCACCCGTGGTATCAACCTGACCAAGATCGCCGAGAAGATGAACGGTTGCTCCGGTGCCGAACTCAAGGGTGTGTGTACAGAGGCCGGCATGTACGCCCTTCGCGAGCGGAGAGTCCACGTCACCCAGGAGGACTTTGAGCTCGCCACGGCCAAAATTCTCAACAAGCACGATGACAAGGAGGTGGCGCTCGGCAAGCTGTGGAAGTAAATGGATAGACGCGATGCGAAACACGACCTTGTCTTTCTTGTTGCTGCGGCCCCCGGTGCTCACGAGCGGAGGGCTCGGGTTTTCATAGAAGGGCTGGGACAGCGGGAGAGGAGTTGTAAGGATAGTAAATTGTACCAATATTCGGGCAAGGCTGCTCGTATTGATGTGCATCTTTGGTTACCTTTGGACTACGAGTAATCTTTGCACATTCTTAGTGGCATTGACTTCGCAACTGGAGTTTCTCTCAAATTTATGAACAACTCGCCACAAAATCGCCTCTTTAGCCTCAAGGACAACCAATTTAAGACGGGACTGAAGCAGCCACACCGACACGCTCAGTCTTGGTCCCTCAGTTACAAATCTTGTAGGTGGTCTTATCGACACAAGGCTGATTCAAAGGAGGATATGCACGAGACTCGGACGTGAGAGTCTACGCGAGGATGAAGTGTAAGTGAATGTTCAATCCAGGTCCTCAAGGGTATAGGGTATATGCCATTCAATTGAACCCCCCCGTCTGGCGTTGGATAGACGACTCAACAGTAGTCTGTCTGTTTCATCACCACTTGTCTATTTTCCTATTTTCCTATTGGGAATGATTGTTGGCCTGGCGTGTTTCCTGTTGAGACTGAAGGGATTTCCCATTGCTGGTTGGATGCAAGAAACTGTACTTTAATGGCCATCTTGGTCAATTTCCGTTCCCCTACTATCGGGAACTCGACGTCGCTGAAGTTGCGACAATACTAAGTTATACTTGTTGAACCATAAGGGGTATCAATGCCTCTGCGATTACACCCGGTGTTGAGTACTCGTGTTGGATAGTTATGGGCTCCAGTCTCATGATGGATTCCTGACAAAACTACGGAGTACTACGCCCTCTATAACACAAGTTGAAGTAAAGATATTGCCAGCCCCCCAACCATGCAACGTCCAGAGAAGAGCCGAATTCGTCTTGAACTAGCAAAACACCGGTGACACTCCTGCAACTGGTCTCATGACTCAGAACGGCCTATTTCCAACGCTGGCCCGACCTGAACTAGCTCAAAACGCGGCGGCTTGACTAGCATCGGCCTCGACCACCTCCTGTGTCCGTGGCCATCCTGGGCTTTTTTTTTGACGAGGTACATGCCCAAAGTTGACACAGTCAGAATGTGCCGGGACGCTAGGCCGTCCCGCGTTCCTCCCGCCGGACCCGTCTCACGCACCGGGCTCTTGGGTGGAAAGATGGCACGGCGAAATATGCCGGATGGGCTGGTAGAGATTGGGACAATGAGGGTGGGTATACTGTCAGGAACAAACTGGTTCTAGGCTCCTGGAGATTGTCAAGGCGGTTTGCTGGGGTTGACCGGAGAGTTTCCATGATACCCTGGGGCCATGCCGTTGTGCCATTCCGTCAGCTCATGATTGGGTGAGGTGTTGTTGAGAAAGACATCCGCGTTGGTGTAATTAGATATCCAATGGCTGAGGGAATGTCTTGATGACAAGTCAAGAAGGTCTTGACAATTCCAGGCCAACTCTCTGCAGAGGAGAAATTATCACGACAAACCATGGATTTGGTCGTCTTCAAACCATTACGCGATTCATCGCAATCACAACAGACCTGTGCAAATCAGTCAGACTCCCGGAGAAAGACTCAAGCCAGTGGAAATCGCCTTGTCAAATTCTCGGCCCAGCCCGTGCAACCTAAACTCGGACGGGCGATTTGACGAGGCCAGGGCGGCGGAGGTTGGTTGTCCGTCCCCAAACTGTCTGGGCACAAGGTGAGTTATCGACATGTCTCGGCCAAATGCCTCTATACGGGCTGAACCCCAGGATACACTTTCCTTATGCCGAAGTTGGCGCGGAAGGATTGCCTCATTGTATCGGTGTAAAAAAAAGGCCCAGGTCGTACGACATGCCCATCAACCGCGGCGCTGGGGAAAAGTCTACGTCTGTGCCCCCCGGCAGTAAGGACATGACGAGAGACCCGACAGTTTGTCATTCCCCACATGGAAATCAAGGCTTGTTCACCGCCGAGGACGGGTTTGTCGAGATAATCTCACACCGAACAGGGGACCATCACACCCAGCGAGGGACGGGGAAAGCCGCTTTGGTTTCCGGAGGTGGGCCAACGGTACGCTGCTTCAACCCGAGGGATGACAGGGGAGGGTTTTTTTTTTTTTTTTTTGAATCCACTGGGAATCCCGAGGCCGATTTCCACGCCTTCTTCTGCCATCTTACTGAAAGGGGGATAATCGGATAAGCCCTTCTATGTGTAGGTGGGCGTGCCTTGGACCGCAAGGCCACGCTCATCGTCATGAGGGCGTCAACGTGGCTAGGCGCCAGCTAGCAAAATGTATGCATGGCTAGAACCGTTCGCGGGCGCATGCGGGAGAGAGAGAGCCTTGCGCCTTGTATTTTGCGCCTTGCGTCTAGACCTCGAGATTCCATCAAACCAATTTAGGTCAAAGAATTGATCTTGTCGTTGGAAGAAGTTGACGTCAAGAGAGGCGCAGGCAGTAGAGGAGGCGATTTACACGGACCAGACGGCTGATATGAATAGTACATAGTGCGCCGTACAGAGAGATGGCGATCGTCAGCATCTAGAACGGTCGATACACGTCAGTGAGGCTGGAGGCGACACATGAGATGCACAAAACGGAGTCGGTGGTGTTTTCTGCATCCCTGAGCCCTGAGCTGGAGGGGGGGCACCTTCTATGGGAACCATGTCATGGGCCTCACCCTTCGCCCGCGGGGATCTCGGAGATGAATAAGTTGATCTGGCCGGATGAAGTTGCGAGTTTGCTGTGGTGACTTATTAGATAATGGAGGCAAGATCTCATGTACCGTGCTTAGCGAAGCAAGGCTTGGTCTGGATTCGATCTCTCCCAGTGGCCCCGATTCTGGTATTCCCTCGTGCCTCATGCCTCATGCTTCTCAAATGCCTCCGGGATGCCGTGGTGGGTCATTCTTTGGCTGGCTGGGCTTGGGCTGGAGCACCGCTGTCTCGTGGCAGATGGGGTCCTTCATCTGATTAAAGGCTAGCCGGTAATCATGGGCTAGCTGGATTTGACGGACCATGTCGCGACTCGGCAGTGACGACTTGCTAGAAACTGGCGGTAAGGGATCAAGGGGACGCAAGCGCGAGGTTTAGCGGCAGCCCTTGGTGGTTTGCCTAGGATGGTTGGTCCCTCGCCATCTGATGCTAGTGCTCTACAAGGTCCCACGAGATTTTTAATATGTCGACTCTTGACGTGGATGTAGCACGGCGTTCTTGGTTAGGTTAGAGACGGTTGGTGGTCGTTGGATCGATTAGGTTTCCACCGAAAACCAGCTAGAGAAGGCTGACCATGTGCGTAGTGACAAGAGGCGTGACGGGTGGTTTGAGAAGTGACATAGAGGTGGCCTTGGGATGAGCCCCGGGAATGGGTTTGGATGGGCGGTGCTGCTACTTCGGGGAAACGGTTACGCGGGTGCAACCCCAGAACGGTGAGCTATGTCATGATCAGTTGAGCCATTGACGATCTCGGGGTCCAGGCCGTTCGATGGGTTGACGGATGGCCATGGTGACGGGGGCGTGTGTGTAGCCCGACGGAAGACGACAACCTATGATAACGTAGAACAGAGTCAGTAGTGAGCCGTGATTGAAGGGACGACGTACGGAGTACGGTACAGTACTGTACAGCGCATGGGATGTCTGCTTGTTGGTTCGGGGACCGTCGCTGGGACGGTGGCATGGTTGTACGGTGGCACGGTGGGACGGGAGAACGGAACGAACGAGGGTGGCATGGTACAAAGTCAAGTGACGAAACGGCTCAGAAGCGCATCATTTCCGTGTGTGATTGGAGTGGAAGGCTTTGGGTAACTGGTCATTAATAAGCAAGAAAAGTGCGAGATGGATGTGGGATGGATGGATGATGTGGAGGGGATGGGATGCTGCGGATGAGCTGGGCTGCGTGGGGTGGCACAAGTTGTCCCATTCAACTCCCAGTCGGGAAGGAACAATTTGCGAGCAGCAGATGCCGGATGCGGGAGTCAGGAGTACCGTAGCATGGATGAGTTGGGATAGGATGGATTGGACAGATTGGATGGAATGGATGGAATTGAAGCGTAGCACATCCAATTATCTGGTCCGCCAGGTATCAGCCACGAAGCCCAGGAGACTCTAGACTGCCGGTAGGAACCAGTAAAACCACTACCAAGTGTCAATAAGCAACGAGAATGCAACGACATGGTGCGGCTGGCTGCCTACATACCCGCCTCACCGTCTCGTCAACTTGACCTCTGGTTTGTCTTCTGACCTCGGGGTTGGACCATCCATGACTACGTCGGACTCGAAACCCGCCGGTTGCTGCCTCTCTTTCCGGTATCAGCAGATCAAGCGACCAACGCAGAGGTCCCCAACTTCTTCAACTAGCAGGGTTTTCCTAAGCGGATTCAACTCGAGTAATAGTTGCCAAGTTGGTACCTCTCCGATTCCGTAGCCGAGAACAGAGTTGCTACAGAAGGTAAACAGTTACCCGAACATCGACCTGCTGGGACCTGCTAACTCCTTGGCAAAATCCACTCGTCCCTAGCACTCTGGCGATTGAGTTTCATTCGGCATTGAGCACAGGGCCGGGGGCCGCAACTTGCTGCGGTTCAGTGGTTCAGCGGTTCAGCGGTTCAGTGTTCAGCACTCACAGCGCAAACAGTGGGTTTCCATGGGGGTTATGATGGGGGGTCGCTAGAGTTATTTGCAAGCGCCCAGCAATGGTTTCTTGTGCCTTGCAGTGCCTGGCGTGTTTTACATGAAGATCAAGGATCAGCAGCCTGCCATGCCCTCTTTGCCTTAGCAGAACGGCGAATATCAGCGCGGGGGGAACGCAGCTGAGGAGGATTCGAAAAAGCGTTTGAGGCAGCGAGTTGCAGCCGACGGAGTTCATGGGATTGGGAAGGGGGGGTGGGGGGGTCTACCGTCTTGCAGGGTTACAGCGAGTGAACACCTCCCGAGAATCAAAGCCAAGCTCGCCCGAGTCTCAGCTGCTACGTCATACCGCGCCTCGGTGGCCAGGCTTGCGCTGCCACCAAATCTCCCCAACCCGTTACACATTCTGCGTCAAAGGAGTTGGGCCCTTGCCAACGAGGAACCGTGATACGCGAGCTGGGCTTTCCGACGAAGAGAAACCGTCTGTTCTAGACTCTCCGGGATGCCGGGTCCGGGGGAGCACGCTGTGCTTCGGGGACCCGGACGCTGCACCGTGCAGATAGCAGATAGATGTGGCCGGGGGTAGTTGAGTGACGGAAGAGTGATACTTTCCTCGTACGCATATTACGGTACTGTACGGAGGTGGGGGTGGGGTGGAGAGAGGGGAAGAATGGGCAGATGGTAAGGATAGGCATTTGGGTTGATCTGTGTTGAGGGTGAGAAAGGGTGGGTGAGGAACGGTTTAGACCTCGGACTCTTCGCGTCTCTAAGCCTCCTCCGTATCGAGAACGGAGAGACGCACAGCGGCTCAGGACGGAGGCTTGGTGGGACAAAAAGACAAAGAGTGTCCCTTTGCAACCGCATCAATCACTCACTCAACTGCTACTCATGCAACCTGGTGGGTGGCATTTCAGTGTGGGTGGTTAAGGTGGGATGGTGGAGATGACAAGCTGCGGGCCGGTGACGTTGCTGAGGCCGCCACCCGCGGCTGTGGTTGGCTGCGGACCGGCAACAAGAGGGCCTCGCCCAGTCATAACAGCGAAAATTCCAAGGGGGGGGGGGGGGCGTGACAAGGGGATGAGTTGGAGGGCTGCTTCAGTTGCCTCGACGGTGGACCCTCAATGACGAAGGTGGAGGGGCTGGCCCAGCCCCCAAGTTCTGTGTCCGCGCGCGGTTGCAGGGGGTGTATGATGAGTCTCCCTGTCAAGACTTGTCTTTTGCTTGCCATGCAGAGCCCCGGGTTTTTGTTCGTGCGTTTGCTGGAAGATTGGCGGAGGGAGAGAGGGCGCTATTGAATGAAGCATGCCGGGTTCGGTGGCCTGGCGGGTTTCTCACTCGCATGGAGAGTTGACTCTCCGCGTGCGAAAAGCGCTGTGCCGCATCGACATGAACTCGGGAGGCTTGATAAGCTGAGACACGGCGCAAGCCACCAAACATTTGTCTGAGAGATGACATCCTCGACTTGGGAATAGTAAACTGCGTTGAACGACGGAGATGAAAGCATGAATAATAACACCAAACACAAAGGAGCGGGGTTGACAGGTAGATTTGAAAGAGAGGGGAACCGTTTGTCCATCCATCCCACTCATTCTGCCATTCGCTCATCCCACTGCGACCTTGCTGTGAACAAACACGTTGAGACTAAATCCGCCTTGCTACGCATCCATCCCTCCCCGGGTACTGTACCGTCCCTACTCCGTACACCAGTGCGGGTTACACAGCATCTCCTCCAACAGTTAGGTACGGGAACCAGGGGAAACAGGCAAAGAAAAGGAGCGAACATGTCCTTATTATTTTAGGCTCAGTGTCTTCCATGGTACGAATACACTGTCGTTAGCCCGTCTCCCCTTCTCAGACGCCCCCGGCTTGTACTGCTGCCCCCCCCGGCCCCGACAGTTGTGCGCAGGTCGACGACGATCCTTACTGCACACGACCAAGCACCAGCAGCCTCAATCACCCCATTTCTTTTGCCGCTGTTTTCCCAGCTCTCCCCAGCTTCCAAGGTCCGGGTCGCAGGCCCAAACTGTTTCCGACAGGCTACCGTTCTCACCGGGGGACCGTTTGGTTACGGGCCAGTCGAAACGGGAAGAGGATCTACAGGATATCTACAGGATGGGGGGTGCGGGTTGATGGGAGAGGCTCATTACGAAAAGCAGCGGATATGCTATGCAGGTGCCCGCCCTAGATATCGTAAGAGCACACGGCCCGTATGTGCTGCTTCGTAAGGAAGGCTGACGACGGCGCTTCGTACAGATACGTAGCACGTAGATGAGTAACGTTAGACGAGGGCCAGATGCGCGCGGAAGCGAAAGGGGGTGGAGGGGAGGGGGGATGCATAACAGAGCCTCCTTGAAGCTGCTGCGTCATCGGACGAGAAACAATCAATCCCACGCCAGATCAGATGGCGAGGCGTTCTCATTGTTTGATCCCTTCTCCTCTTCTGCCCCCCCGCGCCCCGCTCATCCACCCAGGGCCTCGATGCGTGCAATGCACAGCAACCCGTTATGTAGCAATGCTTTGACTGCCACTGTAAACTCATGCAGCAGCCAATTTCAAAAGGAGACGGGGTGGAAGAAAGGCGGGAAAGACATAGAACAGAGCATAAGAAGGTAGTATCTGTAATCAATCCCTGGTGCAAGGGTAAGCCGAAAGCCAATAGCCCCCAGAGCGACTCGTTCAGGAACCAGCATGAAATTTGTAAACCAACCTAAAAAAATGTCCAGTCCTCGTCGAGGCTGTTGCCCACACCCAGGCCCTTGGGTTTCCGCGGGACACTCGCACACCCCTTCGATCCGTTTTGCACGCCCTCACCGTTCTGGGCGTTCCGTTCGTCGTCGCTTTCCGCTTTCGTCTTGGCGTCTTTGCGGAGTTTCGAAGGGGAGCAAAAATCGAACAAAAGCACGCAGGGCTTGGTCAGAGTTTCCGTTGGGGCTTGGTTGATGAAGTATGGGGGGTAATTAGGTAGTCTATCTTGAACTAGGTTGAGTGATGGAACTATCTTGATTTTATCATTTGGCATATTTAAACTCGGACTGCTATATTCGTATTGATCATTGCCGTGCTATTTGGAAGCAGAGTCTCCCAGTTGATGGAGCGTGCTTGTGATTTCTCATCCCGAGTCCCCACCCGTGCGTGTCATCGGCGGTAGGCCACCAGACGCCACCATCGTTGTCTCTGCGTATCTCGATCCGTCATTTTGGGCCCATCGGATATCGGGGGGGCAAGTCAGGTCGGCGGCTGCATCTGACAGCGTCCTGCTGCTCCCGTAGGTGCCGCTGATTACATACGATGCTTTCGCTCCTGTTCCATCGCTCACAGCAACAAACCCCGTTCCAACCGCGTCGATAGTTCCAGATGCCGTTCGCCACCACCATCATCCTTTTTTCGCCATCGTCTCGGCCATCACATAAGCATTTCGGTGCTGGGCCTGTGCGGCTTCTAGACCCCTTGGGACTTTGCCCGTTCACGTTCAGCAAACCCCGTCACCAGCGTTTGCCCCGTCACGTCACTGATCCAATTCGGCACCGTCGCGCACTCCCTGATTCCACTAGGCCACTCCCCCCTGAGGTCATTCCCTCCTAATTATTCCCCAGAGTACACCCCCCTCCTTGATCCTGGGTACCTTAACGCCCTAACGCCTCCCCCCATTAATACCCCCCTTCCCACTGAAAAACCCCCCTTCGCTCGCCTGTTCCAAGGCTCTTCCAGGCATTCAAGCACGTCCAAGACATTCAAAGACCCCACCACCGGCTACTGCCTCTTCACCCACATCCCATCACTCCCCATCTTCCCGCCTCCATCTCCCTCCTCGACCCTTGGTTGACGGCTCTTCGTCCTCAAAGCTTCAAACTACGCATCTCCCTGGCCTCGTCGAACCCTTGGAATCGATCCATTATAATTCCTCCATTTTCCCATTTTCCCATTTCCTCCGCTTCACCTTTTTCGTCCCGTGGCCATGGCCCTTTGAGCCTGTCTCGCCGCTTCCACTCCTGTACCCAGTACTTTCAGATGACGTCGATTTTCACACGCACTCCGCCATCAACGCCATGCACGATTCTAGAACTGGCGACCGGACGCCTCTCCATTACACCATGAAGACCCCAGCGAGGCACTCGACTACTCCAGGCGCTCAATCTCTTTCTCAGCATACCCATTCGCATTCTCACTCGCATTCGCAATCCCTGCGAGCCCCCAAGCCGTCCAAATCGTTGACCCCCGTCGCCTCGGATCGCATGCCTTACTCGGTGGGCCAGTCACTTCCCCCAGCGCTCTCTCCCCGCATTGTTCCGGACGCCAGAGCACCGAGTCCCAACTATTTCGGCCTCATTGTCGAATCTAACAACGACCCTCAAGCCTCTACTGGCATTCCCAGGGATAACTGGAGCCCGTCGTCATCAGTAAAGTCTTTTGGGGGCGCTCTTCCCAGGCAGGTCTCGCTTGATGCGAACCCCGAGTTCGAGGCCTTTAAGAGGCAAGCCGATTTGAACAGGGGCAAGTCGTTTGCGCTCTCGACGAGTCATTATGCCTCGCCCTCAGCCGCCATATCTCCTCTTCGACCACGACCACCACCGAGATGGCATACCATGTCAAGTGACACGGGATCCGAGACTCCCTTTGGCCGCGCCCAAAACTCTGCAAAGGAACGACCCCTAAGCAGGATGGATATTGATCAAGATCACATGCACGATTCGGCCTATGTGTCTTGCGACTCGAAACGAAATTCCAAAACGTCAATTCCACCCCCGCCGATTGCCAACTTCCCGCTATTCGAGTCACCGGCAATGATGGAGCTCCCTCCTCAACGGACAAATTTGACCCGGTGTGAGGATCGAGACCCTCGATTGTCCCTCATGGAGCACAAGGTTAACCCCCCTTCGCCGCCAAGTTTCGGAGGCGTGAAACGCGCCGACACTGTGCCCCCAACGCTTGAGAATGAACAGCCCGGTATGATCACCGGACAGCAACTGCGAGACATGATTCGAAATGCCGGCAAGGATCGACTCCTTATCCTGGACATCCGATCATCGCAAAACTACGCCAATGCGAGAATCGAAGGGGCACTTAATTTGTGTATCCCCACAACCCTCCTCAAGCGGGCGACCTTTAACATCCAGAAGCTGCAGCAGACGTTCCAGAAGGGGGCCGATTCGGAGAGGTTTGCCAGGTGGCGGGAAATGGGTTCGATCGTCGTCTATGATGCGCACTCGTCTGACAAGCGTGACGCCGTGACTGCGCAGAACATGATCAAAAAGTTCACCAACGAGGGTTACACCGGCAGCACCTGCATTCTTCGTGGAGGATTCAACTCATTCCAACAGGAGTTCCCGGACCTTGTAGACTGCAAGTCGACAATCGACAACTCTGGCAGATCAAGCGGCAGCGGCGGATTTGCCCCGGTCATTGGCGGTGTGATGCTTCCTACGGCTAACAAGGATCCGAACCCCTTCTTTTCCAACATCCGACAGAACATGGACCTGGCAGACGGTGTTGGCCAATTGGACGTGTCGCGACCTTCAGCTCTCGAGTCCCCATCGCTGCCTAAGTGGCTCCGCGAAGCCGCGGCAGAGCCTGACCATGGAAAGAAGGTGTCTGACAAATTTTTGCACATCGAGGTCGACGAACAGTCTCGGATGAAGGCGGCCTACGCTGCCTTTAACCCCAACAACAGCGCCGGCAAGGCTAGCCGAGTCCAGCTCTGTGGCGTTGAAAAGGGTGTCAAGAACCGATACAAGGACATTTTACCTTTTGAGCACGCCCGAGTCAAGTTGCAGGAGAAGCCGTCGGGATCTTGCGATTATGTCAATGCCAGCCATCTCAAGGCATCCAGAAGTAACAAGCGGTACATTGCCACCCAGGGTCCCCTCCCTGCCACGTTCGAGGTATGTTTTGCATGAAATCATGACCAAGATGAGATACTAACATACCTGTAGGACTTTTGGTCAGTTATCTGGGAGCAGGATGTCCGTGTTATTGTCATGTTGACTGCCGAATCCGAGGGCGGGCAGCTCAAGTGCCACCCCTACTGGAAGGCTAGAGACTTTGGTGCCATCCGGCTTAAGCCGCTCTCCGAGAAGAAGGTCTCGTTGGACATCGACAAGCATCGGTCGGATTCGCACGCCACACCTTCGTCCTCGGCTTCAACTGGCGGCGAGTATGGCCGCAGACGCGCCAACACAACCACCACTCTCGAAGCGTCGATCCCCACCCCGAAGCCGATGCAGAGCCAAACCGATATCCCATACGTAATTGTCCGCAAGTTCGCGCTGTCACACGCGTCGCACCCCTTTGATCCTATTCGGGAGATCACGCACCTGCACTTCCCCTCGTGGCCCGACTTCGGAACTCCTGCCCAACCATCGCATCTTTTGGCGCTCGTGGAACTGGCCAACGTGATGCAGCGCTCTGCTCTTCCGATCGAGACGCCATCGGTGCTAGGATCTAAGCACTCACCCTTGGATATGCACAGCCAGATTACTTGGTACGACGAGCCTGAGCTGGATGCTCGCGCCCGGCCGATGCTTGTTCATTGTTCTGCTGGGTGTGGCCGCACAGGAGCATTCTGCACGGTGGACAGTGTGATTGACATGATGAAGCGCCAGCGACAGGCCAAGGCCGCGTCGTTTAGGAGCTACGACGTTGAAGGAGACGTCTCTATGGGAGGCGACGGAGGTGATGTCTCACCGCGGATGCACAAGCGGATGCACTTTGATACGACGCAACTGAGAGCCAGCAAGGAGAAACGAGTGTCACGGGGCTCGACGCCACTAGACACTAGTTGGGTGTACGATGAGAGCGTGGACCTCATCGAGAGGACGGTAGAAGATTTCCGAGAGCAGCGACTCAGCATGGTTCAAAGCCTGCGGCAGTTTGTGCTCTGCTATGAGACGATACTGGAATGGGTGACGAGGATGAGCGATCGCGGATTGAGTGGACAGAGCGTCCCCAGTGGCAGGATGAGAAGCGGGAGCCTCCAGCAACCTCGCTGTTGAGACGAGGTCAACGATGACGACGATGCATGAATTTGGAGCCAATGCATCAAGACACAGGGAGCGAAAACAAAACAAAGCATAAGAAGCATACTTGCATCGGACTGGTCAGGCTGCAACCTAGGCTTGGACAGGTCATGGAGTGATTCGGCGTTTTATAGGACTGCGGTTGCGTTATTGATTGCATTCCACCGCTATTGCTCTGGATGCTTTCCACAGGGGCAGCATGCGACACGACGAAAGGGGGACAAAAACAAACTCGGGGTTTGATTTGATGTTTGCAATCTACGGAACTATTGCTGCATTTGTACAGTAGAATACATGGCGGAAGGGAGGGGAACGCAAGGACAGAAGCTCACTGAAGGCGTGGGTGTACATGGTATACACATTTGTTTTAAGCGGCATGGTTAAGATGCATATATGAATCAAGAGAACATTTGCGGACAGTTTTTGCGGTGTGTTTACGATGAATGTGATGAGCTCATTCTGATGCCTGATGGAGGTGACTTGATGTCTGCTGGATCAGGCCGGGACGACAGGTTTGACGTACTTGTTCACCAAGAGGAGCATTTACACATGTGACTTACTATGTAGTGGAAGCAGCCTCCATGTTGTTTCACCATTTACCGGATCATCCGGCCCCGCATGCTGACCGTCGAAGAGCGGCCTTGGAGTTGGCCTGCGTCCTGGCATCGAGCAGAGCAGCGCCGCGGGAGAGCAATGGGGATGGCCCAGGGGTATGGGGGAACACGATGCAGCTGGACTATGATCATCTCGTCGATTTGGCGTTTTGCCGCTCGACGCCTCACCTTTCGTGTCATTGGCTGCCCACCTCTAGCGACTACTTCACCTGGTACGTTGATCCAAGTCGAGCGATTCACACACGGGGCGACAACGAGGACGTCTCTGGAATGCCACAGTCAGCGATGGCAACGATGGGTCCATACTCTCACTCAAGGAAATGGACATCATAGGGAGGAAGATGGGGAGAGCCATCTCATCAGAATTTCCAGCAAAGCAGCAGAGAATATGAAGAGCGTCGAGGATACTGCAAGGAATTGAGCAGCACGACGATGGAAATCCCCATGTCTAGATTGACATCCGTTGGGACAGCGTTTGCTAGGCGGGCTGGGCTACAGATCTACCTGTCCACCACCGGATTCTACCCGAAAGACAGGTTCAGGATTTACACAAGCCCCTGTACTCTTTATGAATTTGTTAAGTTGGGTTTATGTATTAAATTTGAGCATTGCCATGACCTTTATCATGTGAATACTTGGTCTAATTAATGGACTGGTTGATGGCCTAAATGTTGTAGATAATCAGTATTGGGCTGCTGATAGCTACCTTATACTCGAGGCGAATTTCATAAGATTTCACGGTATTAGCAAGCTGGAAAAGTGTACTGTAGCAACCTAACCTAAAAGGCAGACCTGGAACCATTCAAGGCCACGCTGCCAAGTGAGGAGGCCACACGAATTCAAGAATCGGAGCGGATGGTCCTGGATAGGATAATACGGATTTGGATGTTCTGAGGAGCTAATTTGGCTCCGAGGTTGTATACCTAATTGGCCAGTCGACGTGGGCAATCGTGCGCCATCTCAGGCGGCAAGGGCGTCATAGGCAAGGGAGGCGTCTTGCTCTGCGTCTGCCATGCCGCCATGGGATGAAGTGCTGCGACGGCTTGGCTTCTTAGCGGCCCCGGGCCAAGGAGAGTCGAGTATGATACGTGACTCGGTTTTACAGGAGAGATTGAAAAGGGCCAGCCAAGAATGGGAGCAGTGGACGGGATTCGCGGGGAGGGAGGCAGGTGGCTGCTTTTGGTGAGATGACTTTGAGGATGACTGCGCAACAGGACGAAATGCGGACGGGAGTAGACTAGACTCGCACCCAATGGAACGGGTAGACGGGCGGGATACGGCTTGGACGGGCGGGAGGCATGACATCGTGCTCTTTGTGTATGATTTTTTGCACTATTATTACACCTCTGCTATTACTACTGTACATAGTACCATTGCGAGTGGACCACGAGGGCCATCGTCAGGTGCATGGCGTTTGTGTTTGACGTGGCTCGTCCTCAGCTTCTCAAGATTCATGCGTGAAAGAGGTTGGATCGGAAGAGAGGCTGGGGGGATGGAAGACGCGGGACCGACGAGGTCTGCCTGTTTCCCGTTTGGCCTTCGTGTTGTTTTGGCACAGGTGAGCTTTCTCTCGCCTTGCTTTTACCCCAGCCAGCTTAGCTCCCAGCATTCAGGCTTACCAGGGGGGCTGACGCATGCCATGGCCCGGCCGGGTCTGAGGCAAAACAGGACCAACCGAAACCAGAAACAGGCCCCAGTTTGTTGATGCGCGATGTGATGTGATTTTGCGCTGATGAGCAAGCAAGCCCCGAGAGAAGACCTGGAACCTTCTGTCCGTCGCCCCCCCCCACTCTGCCGCCCGTTTTGTTTATTTTTTTCGATTTTCCCAGAGACTGGGCCGTTTCGGGGGGCATCGTGGGTGGTTTCGGCGGGTGTCTTGTTTATTCCTCGCAGTGCTCGTTGATAAACCCGTGTGCGAGCATCACGGCAGCATCTGTCAGAGCCATCACACTCGGACGAGTCCAGTCACGCCCCTCACCAAGGTAGCTGAGGTGCATCTGTAGTCTGCATCTAGCTCACTGCATCTAGCTCACTGCATCTGGCGCTCTGCATCTGGTACATGCTGGGCTCTACTCTCCCTTGCGATAAGGCCGTTGTGGAAGCTTGAATAGTCGGGGGCTTCCCTGCCACTTGATGCTTCTTGTCGCTTCTCTTGCATCATCTTTGCTTCTTCTTTCATCTTTATTTCCTCCGTGTCCATCCCGCATCGTCTCTGCTTTGTTCATCTCATCGCAGCCATCATCATCACCATCATCAAACGTCCTACATCACACATCTCTCTGCTATTCCTACCAGTGGAAATCGCCACTATAATTAATCCATCTGCACGTCGCTAGCGACCGGCCACCCCTCTGAGGGCGACCCTATTTTAAACGATTTCATTTTAGCTGGCGTTTTGGACCGTGTCAAAGTGTCTCGCTGCTGATTCATCCCCTGGTAGCGCCCCAAACCCGCTACTCGAACTCGGGCCTTTGGGGACTGATCAGTGACTCCTCTTCAGTGTCCCGCCCCCAGCCCCAACTGCCCTCTGTCTCCTCTATCCTGCATCTTCACTGCGTCTGGCTCGCAACCAAACCCAGACAGCGCGCGCATTCCACCAAGCTAGCCGGGCATCGACCTCGTGCTGATCACGAGAAGCCGTCGACTGCTTCATTCTTTCGTTTTTTCCCTTCTTTCTATACCATCGTCGCATCTCTGCCGCTCGCTCTACAGATGTCGCTGCCTACACCAGCCACCGAAGCCATGCGCCGCCCCTCGCTCGATCTGACAGAGCCCTCGCGCAACATGGAAGAGTCCAATGGCCCCCCCTCGGACGACTCCATGGATACCGACGTCGATCTCGCCATGCCACCGAACCAGGACGAAGACGACGAAGACGACGACGATGACGATCTCGAGCAGGACCCGAGAATCTACACGCCGCCTCCCCGCATAGCCGCTCGCTTCTACCGCCCCTCGGCCACCCGTCGCAGAGACTCGGCTGCCTCGTCGCGCCGCAACTCTATCTCTTCCGCACATTCCCGCTGCTCCTCAATCCAGCCCTCCAGCCATCGCGGCCCCGTCCAGAGCAAGCATGTCGCCCAGCACCTCCGACGAGCCTCCTTCCTCGAGGACCGCAAGGCCAGGCTTGCCGATCGAGCCGCCCATGCCGAAAAGGTCCGCCTCCGCGCCGCCAAAGCCAAGGCCTCCCACCGCGACACCTCTCTCTCCGAGGAGAGGGCTCTGGCCGCCCAGCAGGCCAGGGAGCGCAACCTGGCTGAGATTGTCGCCAGCTGCGCCGAGGAGGTCAAGAAGGCCAAGCAGGTCGCCGAGTTCATGAAGGAGAAGCGCGAGCAAGAGCTGATCAAGATGAGAGCCCAGATTGAGGATCGAATGGCCGAGGCCGAGAAGAGGAGGGAGGAGCTCAGGGCCAAGAACGCCACCAGGCGAAGCCGTGGCCAGAGCGTCATGGCAAGGAAGCCCATGGAGGTGATGCCCCAGGTCACCGAGCGCGAGATCCGTACCTTGACCGAAGACGAAGCTACCACACGCATCCAGGGCTGGTGGCGCGGGTGTCTGAGGAAGAAAACCATCCAGGAGTTTGCCAACTTGGGTTTGACTGTCGATGGCATCAGAGACACCAACTTTGACACCGTTGTCGAGCTCCTGGCCCAGGAAAAGGTCCTACTCATTACCGCACGGCTCCTCCGCACATGCGGCCTCCACGAAGGTGACTCCGGTTCTGTTGGCGAGATGGCCGCTGTCCGAACCTTCCTCAGCGCTTTTCTCATCTTGGGCCACCCGAACCAGGTCCTTATCAACAAGAATGACAACCAGGACGAGGAGGCGGCCGATGCGCTCTCTATTCACCGACTGCCTTCGACAAATCTTGCCAATCCTCAGTTGCAGGACCTCGTCGGCAAGGCCCGAGACCTTCTCATCTCATTCGAGAACATCCTCGCCCGTTTGACGTCGGCAAACCGATACACCATGCCGCCTGCGCTCAAGAAGACCCTCCCAGAGGCATACGCTACCTTCTACAATGCCTTTATTGCTTGGAAGTCGAGAGACTCCAACGCCCTGATTGAGGTCATGCTGATGCAGTTTGTGGAGCTGGACGCCATCTTCCACACTGTCAAGGACACAACTGACGACGCCGCCACTGCGCTCTACAAGAAGAGTATCCAGGACAACCAACTGATGATCATTGTGCGCATCAAGAAGCTGGCAGGCCCCGAAAAGGGCAAGAAGCTCATCTTCGATGCCGTCGCCGAGGCCAGGAAGTCCCGCTCCATCAAGAAGAAGACTGGCGACACCAAGCCTCGCGTGGCCGACAGTGCACCTAGCGAAGCGTCTGAGACGGCAAACAGCCTTGTCTCTCCCGATTCACAGACGCTTACCCCACCCGCTACACCAGCTAGCAAGAGTCAGTCCAAGCGCGCTGACACCAAGACGGGCCTAAACGGATTGCTGCCGGACAACCGGGTGGTGGTCCACGAGCTTGCCATCAACAAGGAGTACCAGCTCACCCCTGAAGAATACCAGGACCAACAGGCTGCGATCGCAAGACCCGTCTTCATGCAGATGAGGGACAATATGACCACCCCGAATCCGATACAGAACGAGGTCAACTTTCACTTCTTTATCGTCATGGCGGGCAACATCAAGGAGAAGCTGCAGCGGCTATTGAAGCCCGGCAACTCCATGTACAACCTCATTGGAGAGATTCTAGACCCCGAGATGGCCGAGCGACAGTTCAAAGTTGGCAATTTCTCTTACGAAAAGTTCTTTTCGGTCATGGCGTCTTTGCTTCCTAAGCTATGCGCACCGTTCCGTGACGAGGAAGTCAAGGACCTGGTGCAGAACAAGTTGGCAGACGGCGACCTCATTGACCGGGTCGAGTGTCTTTCCAGCTTCATCGACATCATGCTCTGCGACTACATCAATTACCTCATGAGGATTGCCGCCCCTCAGTTGATAGAGTCTGCCGCTCAGTACGAGGCCAAGATGTTTGCCCAGGACGTGGAGAAGACCAACATTGGCCTGGCGGGCGCTGAGTTAGCTTGGCGATCGGCTCGGTCCAAGATCATGACCGAAGTCCAGAAGCGAGACCCCGAGGGCATCAACCACCCCAGGTCCCGTCCGACGGCCGGACGCATCTACGCGCAGATGCTTGTCGACGTCTTTACCAGATTATCACCTGCTGGCGAGGACGAGATTCCTGAAATGCTGCACCTGGACCGAAATCGCATCAGCGATGTCTCGACCATGGTTCAGCGCATCATCACCGTCGGTGCTGTTTTACTCCAGTGCAAGAACCTCTTGAAGCGAGATGTCCGCTCCTCGTGGAAGACGGAAGCGTCCCGCATTATGACGGTCCTGGAATCCCAAAACACACTCAAGGCCTCAGTGGAGGGGACCATGTTGGCCCTGGAAGCGGGCCGATCGATGCCCACGGCGACCAAGTCCCACCTTCGGGCTCTTGTGACCAAAGTCTTGCTCGCCAGCCAGGATATGGCCACTCAGGGAACTGAGCCCCGGGAGCCGGTCTTACGTCTGCTGCTTACTCGTCTTCGAGGCAACATCCTTGCCCGCCTAGCCCCTGGATCGGCTAGCGAGAAGGTCAAGGCGGCCAACACTGCTGGCGAGAAGCTGGCAAGTCTTGGACTGTCCGAGTTTGTGGACAAGGTCCGGCAGATTTCTGACCTGCTCGACAGGGTTGGTTCTGTCGACCGAGCAGCACACGGCCCGTGGTGGGACGCAGTCTCTACCAAGGTGGAGCAGGAAGACATGTCGCCGTAGATGGACGGCGAGCCATCTCCGTGGCTGATACGGCGGTACAGAAGATTATGTGACGAGGATAATGGGATATGAAAGCCGGGAGGTCTGCATTTCATTCAAGATTTCCATCTCCGAGAAGCCGTTCGGGGTTTTCTCCACTTTGTTTGCATGGCGCACTGGATTTTGGGTTATGGGCCAATTTGGCCCAAGGCGGGTCTTTTCTCTTGGGATTTTTTCTTTGAAGATGGAGGGCGTCCGTCATTGAGCAATTTCGCTGGCGCTGGGACTGGTCCCCTCTGGCGTCTGGCGGCTCGTGGTGCATGACTTTCATGGGTAGACGGGAAACATATTACATGGAGGGTTTTGTTATTGCTAGGGAGTGCTTTTTATTGTTAGCGACGCTTTCTCTCTGAGGAGGGGATTTTGCATTAGAATGATGAGCGATGTGTTCATTGCGTTTTGAACCAAACTTGGGGGTTTCCTTATAAGTGAGGTATCATCATGGTGAAACCGTCTCTGTTTGTTCCACTCCATGTTAAATTAATCACGGCCACTGTGGTGTATTGTCTGACTGTCGCCTATACTTGCGCCACATGTTTTAGGAGAACTTGATGCAAGCCCACCACCCTTCCGCGAAGGTGCAATCCCATGACGGGCAACCTATTTTGGTTCTCAGTTCACTGCAGGCACACGATCAAAATAAGTTGTATTATGATGGATCTTTGAGATGAACCAGCAGCTTGACTATACCAGCACCTGTCACTCATGATGCTTGAAATAAGACACTCCTTAACTCCGTGTTCAATGTACAGGCTTGTTACCTCCTTCCACTCGACCAGTGTAGGCTACTCGGGCTGTGATGATAAACGCTCGGCGTCATGCTCTGATCGTTCGCTCTCTTGAAAGTTGACTGCGTTCTGTAGAGAGAGATCGCCTCCTTCGGTTGGTTGTTATCCAAGTATGCTCCTGTAAGTATCTTTTGGGATACCAGCCTATCAGAGTTGTCCTCTGGCAGTATCCGCTTTTCAACCTCGACCACATTCTCTAGGAGGGAAATGGCCTCCTTCGGTTGCTTGCTGAGAAGGTAGGTACGTGTATATTCACTTTCTGATCCCGCCGATCCACATGCTCCTCTGAGAGCCTTATTCTTTGAATGCTTGTCACATGTTATAGTAGTGAAATGGCTTTTCTGACGTGATTATTTCCAGATATGCTCGACCGAGTTCGTGCTGTGAACTTTGATAGTGCTCCTCTGGCAACGTTTTGGCCTGAGTCTTGACCACATGCGCCAGACTCGTCTGCAGGCCCTTCTTTCCCAGGGCCTAGAAGCCTTGGGGCATTTGAAAAATTCGGCATCTTGACTGAGTGGAAGTCCTCCGAATTACTCTAGATAGCCTGACACAGGTACCGATCCAACACTTAAAAGTGATACTGGGAGATGCCTAGTTGCCTTAAAACTGTGTTTCTCCCAGAAGCCCATAAGGTTAGGATATGAATCGAGATCCTATGATGGTTGCCATAATGTCTACTACACGCCCGTCAAGCTACTTGCCTATCAAATTGAAGCGCGTGTTGAGAAATCTGCCTATAATACGTAAATCCTCGCACACTCGTGACCAACTAGTTTCATAGGTCGTGAGTTGGCCACATTGCCTTAGGCATGAATCAGCGCGCCCTCGCCGTCCTCTGGCATGTCAAGGCTACTGGGCCCTGGAAGAGAAGGGCCTACAGACGAGTCTAGTACTGACGGGCGACGAATATCCAGTCTCTTGTCCAAGTCCCGGGCAGTTGTCTCCTCCAATTGCTTACTCAGGTCACGAATCAGCACCTTATGCCTGTTGTATACAGATGCATTTGTGCATAGTGCAGGGGCCCAAGAAGGGTATAGTTTCTGATGACAGGAGGAAACACTCATTGCTAGGGGATGCCGGGACAAAAATTGGTGGCAAAGGAAGCAACTCCTCTTACTGGTGCCGATAAAAAGAAGGCTCGGTGTCAGCTGTGGATTATGGTCGTAAAAGGCAAGCAGCTGCATCTCCGCGTGCACAGTCAAATTGAGCCGACAAGCCCTGCGGAACCGACTCTCAGGGTCTCCTGTGAGCCAGAACTGTCCTAACCGAGCGATGTGATGATCATGATCACCGCCAGTCAGCCTCCGGACAACGGTGGAAAGGGGACGTTGTTCTCCGTTCAGCGAGAACGGCTGTTGCGTAGGCGCCTGGATTACCTCGATATGGACCGAAAACAATACTTCGGGTTGCTTGATGGCCATCTGAAGCATGTTCTTGGCTGCGACGGCAAATTTCCCCAGCTTGTAGATGATGGTGATCCAGAGGGGCAGGTCGTCACCTTCGTTGCAAAAGACTTCCTCGAGATGCCGGGAATAGACCCATTTGGCTTCCGACGCCCATGTCAAGTGAAATATGAGGCTCTCGGGATTGATGTCAAGGTTCAATCTGGCCAGCACGGGAAGGTTCTCAATCCAGTGTACGAATTCCCTAGATCCGGCTGCATTTTTAGACAAGTCGCGGAGCTTAGCCTCCGTAGTCTTCTCCTCAATTGCGTCTTGAATCTCTGGGGTTTGCAGCCTCTTAAGAAGACCTTGAATCTTGTCTCGATTCAAGACAGTGATTTTTCGAAGTATTTCCGGTTCCTTGTTCGCAATCGAAGATTCTGCATCATGGTTGTGAGTATGATGTACTTGTCTGGTGTTTGATACTTACCTCTCGAAGCAACGGCAGCCAGGTCGTCGAGAATAGCTTGAAGGCTGCCGGTGAGACCTTCAGGCACGCCCAAGTTACGGGCTAGACGAATAACTGTGCCCGACAGATGAGAGGTTTCCAGACAGACTGCAGAAGCACTCTCTCCGCCTTGCCTGGATGTCGAGCAGATGAGAGCAAAAGAGTCGAGAAACTTTTTCTGGAGCCGCCCACGGGTCTGTTTGCCGTCGTGCGGGTGACGGTCCAAGCTGTGCGCTATGGGTTCGCCCCTCACAGGATCGATGAGGGACAGGAGAGTGGTGATTTGGACGAAACGCTTCTGCGCGTTTCCCGTTAATCCCAATTCCGGTGGCATTTTGCGTAGATGAATATGAATCTGTCAATTCGGAAAAGGCCAACAGTCACTGTTTCATTCTAGAGAAAATGAACCTGGCGGTGTTGACGGAAGTATGCCTACTGTAAACTTCACATAACATGTTCACTTTTCTGACCTCTTTCCATCAGAGTTGTCTGCACCCTCGCAGACGATGCGGGAGGCCTTCGAAAGTGCTTTGGGTGCTTTGTCTCGAGCCTGGCTTGAAAGCTCGATTATCATAGGGCGGGTGGGGAATCAAGATGGTGTGTAGGGGTCCCACCAACGATGCTTCATTGGTAGGCGCCTCCGCCATCGATGAATAGCTTGAAAATGGTGGGACTTCTTGGCTGCATATCACCGAGAGCGGTACTCCGTACTAGCTGATACATCTTATCCAAGGCCTCCCGCATGTTGTCCGCCAATGCTCCAGATGATGTTCTGGCAGTGCCCCAGGACCTGGGGTATTTGATCTATCAGGTATTTTAATCCTCCACGTATCTTTGCATCAAGCATTTTCTGTTCTGGTATTACGACCACCTGCCCATCGTTTCGGTTCTTGGACGGCCATCCTTGCCCGCTGGCAAGGTCTTGACCAACGAGGACTTTTCCAGCTTCGACTGCTTGCCTTGTTGGAAGTAACTCCAATGAGACTCCGGATTGGACCTCGAACGCATCAGACCTGACGCTGCCAACCTGACCAGCGTACCCACGATGTCTAACTCCGAATGGACAGGGGCAACCATCGCCGCATTTCGAGAAGGTGCTACAGATCCCTGCCTCGTGCCGGAGGATATGGTGGATGAGCAACTACCGTTGCAGAGCGAATGCAGTGTCGTTACACTAGAACCCACACAGCATCTTGCGGGCTTGGAAGCCAATCAGTGGGCGGAAGGCCATGATGGGGAAGGACCATATGACCTTTCACCATTCTGTCTTCCACCTCCTCCCGATTCTCCATCTATCGTGTCGTCTGAAACTCTGAGTCTATCCTCACGAGCATGAGCAAGTGACGGCTTGCAGCCGAATCTAAGTCAGGGATTCCAAAGCCTTGGCCCTATTTCGGCGCAAACAGACTTAGAAACGTCATTCGATACGATAGTTACGCTATCGGCTCAGCCTTCCGTGGTCACTTCAAGTTTCTCTCCAATCGGAGAACCGCAGTCTCGGGTTGAGACAATGGCCCCTAAGCCGGATGATTCTCCAGTCGAGACTTCAGTTGCACGACGCCCTCGACTTCGATGCAACTGGAAAGATTGCTCGTATAGCGCCCCGGACGTGGAGTCTTATCTGTAAGTGCATACCTTCTCTACACAGATCTTATGGGCCACGTTTACCGAGCTGGGATATCAGCACCATGCAGAATATTGCTAACGAGATTGATTGCTCATTAATGTAGGCAACATAGAAGAGATCATAGGGTTTGTCCTAGCCCAGACTGTACTTGGGATGCCGCATCAAGCAGCAAAGAAATAGTCCGTCATGTTTGGAGAAGTCATCGAACATGGGCAGAAATAAAGGGGTACCCACCGATGAGTGGCACTTGTGATCAATGTGGTGAGTTTTTTGAGAGATCAGACTACATACCTCGCCATAAGCGAGAAGTTCATGAAGGCATACCAAGAGAGCGTAAGGAGGGAGGTTAAGGAGAAGGAATGGTACAAAATACCCTATTTCAGGTAGTTTAATCGGGCTCTCAACATCGCAAATTGCAGTATACCATGAAAAGAAATTGAAAAGAATTACAGCCCAAAAACGCTCAAGGCAACTGAGAAACTCCAACAAACTGGGGATCGACATGCGGCGCCGCAAGCAGGGTGCCATTGTGGCAAATCTCAAACTTGAACGAAGCGGATCCGGTGATCATTCCAGGGTAAAGGCTGACTTATACACGGTATGAGAGTACCAATCATGAAAAAGTTCCTAACTTCGTTCTGCTTGAAAGTCGATGAGGGAAGAGAACCGAGATTGATAATGATGATGCGAGCTCGAAGAATTACTGTCCGGTCAGAGTCAGCCGAAACGAATTAGCCCCCGTACACTTGGTCAATACTTACTTAAATCCCGCCGACTTTTCTGGGGGCTCACCGTACCGGCACGTTCGAAGTGAAATTGACATTTTTGAGGATCTGTCTCTCGTTGAATGTACGAACGGTGCCTTGATTCGGTTCTCCGGATCGGACCTCTCACCCCTTGGAAGTCCGCTAGTAAGACCTGTGATTGAGTGGTGAGCGAGTCTCGCCAAGCAGCCACCATCTTAGTAAACCAGGTCATTGCGTCAGAGTTGAAGGTGGCGCCATCAAACTCCTAGATGAAAAGGCAGTGCTTGAACACCGCCACGCTTCTTCGTTCAACTTGGATCTCTCCTAAAAGTGACGACAAGCTAACCGTCGTCGGTGCGGCTGATGCACTCCTGATGACCGGGCCGTGTGCTGCCATTACCAACAAGACTTCCTCGTTGTTCGGCTTCGTGTTAATTAAGCTCTAGGAGCACATGATCCGATGTACTGTCAGACTTTTGCTTTGGCCAGATACTTCCTTCAGTCTGATCAGACAGAAGCTGGCAAGGCGACGGAGGGAGAGACGAAGGTAGGGCTTCTCTGAAAGGAATTTCTGAAGTCGAACCACGTCTTTGGGCGTGTCATCCAGCTTGCTATCAATGCATAATGAGTTTTCGAGAGCCGGTATTGGAATAGACCACGAGCCAAGAATTCCAATGTACTCGAAAAGGATCGCGCATTCGCTATCAAGCGAACTATGTCGACGATGGTAAGGATGACTCGGTTTTTGTCGTAGGGCCACGAATCATCAGATGGATTGACACTCATGAGACATCGATACTCGCTCCTGTATTGGTCGGGAAAGCCAGAGAAGGTGAATTCTCCCGCCCGGATCAACCTTGTAGCCTGCTTAATTGCGAAAGGAGACCCCTCACCCGCACCAGTTGACAGTTTGTTGGTTTTCACTAGTGCTAGACTCCGTGCTCAGCATTGTACTAATAGTTACTTGGGCTGCTACAAAAAACGAGTTATGTTCATCAATAGACTTATCGAAGTGCGAAAGAAACCGTGGTGATGTTTTCACATGCGGAGAGGTAGACGCAGGGTAGTTGCCCTGTGGAGGAACAGAAACACCACATACTTTGCCGCTTCCTCCAAATCCAACCAATTCGCTCCTCTATACAATAAGTAATAGCTAAACTATATAATAAAACTGAATTAAAAAGGGCAAGTATGTGTTAAAGTACTCGTCGTAAAAGGTAAATGTTAACATGTGCACATTCTACGATGCGCGTGAAGTTATATTGTTTCCCCTAGATCATGGCACGAACTGGTTAACTCGTCTATCAATCCAGAGACCTACCTTGTCACGAGTCACGTTATATATGTAATCCAGTCACCTCGCCAGAGCCATTTGGCTCACGGTGATACTACCAAGATGATCTTTGCCACTCCAGGTGCTTCAAGTTACTACTCTGAGGTAGATAGAGAGTGGCATTGCGGGTCAAGATAAGCCGTCATTCCGACCCCGGCCATTGCGACATGGGTTCTAAAATGGCGAGACTAGATTGTGATATACATACAGCCCTGCAGTCCGGGCAGTTATGCGTCTCTGATAAAGGAAACATAACCCGCTTTGCAATCATCATTCAGCCACTCTATTCCGAGAGAAAACTATCATGTCATTCATCCGCTCCGTTGTCCCCGAATTTGAGGCTGCCAATGCCAAGTATGCAGCTTCCTTTAACAAGGGCCACCTGCCTCTTCCCCCAGGACGGTATGATTCCCGACCTTTTACGGTCTCCATTTCTGAGTTTTTCAAATTGTAGAAAAGTTGCCATTGTTGCATGCATGGATGCTCGGCTTGACCCAGCCAAGGTCCTCGGACTCGAGGAAGGAGATGCACATGTCATTCGCAACGCCGGCGGTCGAACTATTGATGCACTGAGATCACTCGTGATTTCGCAGCAATTGCTAGGCACAAGGGAAATAGTCATCGTTCACCATGTAAGCAGTCAAATTGTACGCTCGGATGCCACACTAACTAACCACGCGGGACAGACCGACTGTGGCATGCTCACGTTTTCAGACGCGGAACTCAAGTCCAAGGTTCGAAGTGATTTGGGCGAGGATGCCGATCACATTGCATTCCTGTCCTTTACGGATTTGAGACAGAGCATTATTGATGACATCGCTATTCTCAAAAAAAGTCCTCTTGTGCTTGATGTGCCCACTACGGGTTACATTTACGACGTAAAGACCGGCAAGGCAGAAAAGGTCAAAGAATAGTTGTGAGATAAATTGAGTATGCTTGAGGTATCATGAGATAGTTAATCAGTAGCAATTTTTAAAACACAAGAGCCTCGTATATCTCAGCCGCCTGATGAACCTATACTCAGAGCATGTGAGCGCATCTGAATGGAGACTTACTTGTTCACGTCTTTCAGCCCGCCCTGGGACACGAATCTCACCATCTGGCCTCATTATGTGGATAGGATGACTGTAAGGGAGCACAAAATCACTAGTAAGCTAATGCAATTGCAAGGCCTCTGTGAGTCTCGGGCAAGGCCTTTCAAAATCCTGTCGTCACGATGTCCATTGCTTCACGTGGAGTATGAGTCAAGTAAGGCTGAGATTGCTACGGCTATTGACTCGCAACCATGTCTAGAACTAATATCAGTCCACGTTTCCCTCCCCACAGCGTCGTCCACGGACCTGTCAGAACCAGACATTATGACCCTATTCATTAGGTGTACCAACTAGGCTCTGGAATTTCCCGCAGCAGGGCCCAGCTACCAACCTCCCGGAACTTGTATGCGACAGGATCATGGAGAGAGTGGACTATTCGTCATTTTAGCGCCGTGCACGAAGCAAAAGCAAGGGTCTCACGTTTCCACTCACCACGTGTGTTGCGCCAGAATCGATCAAAGCCATACTTGCTGAGGCTAGATCGAGCCCCAACCAGCTCGAACAGCTTGGTGCTCACTGTCAGAGTCGTCTCAATGGCTGTGGCTTTGGATGCGGCGACCTCTGTGGACACTATTCAGTATGGGTTACGCTTGATCGAGTTGGTGGCCACTTACGGACTGCAATCTCACCACGAGCCTGTGGGGTCAGGTTCTCTCTGGGTGTGTGGATGAGGGCCGAAACGCGCTCCGCTGTACGGTCAACCAGAGCCTCGGTAGCCCAGAGGGCGGCTTGGAGGTGTCCATAGCCCTCGCGGATGTACCATTCGTCGGTTGCCTTGCTCTTGTCATCGCCGCCGTACGGCCAGGCTCGAGTCGTGGTGCGTGTGTACTCCGTTGCTGCCTCGAGCGCCCCAATGCCTACTCCTAGATGGACAGCTGCGAACTGAAGTTGGACGGGGGGCAAGATGAAGCCGTGATAGGCATCACGAGGTGTCAGGACCTTGTCTTGATAGCCGGCAATGTGCTCCCAAGGGACGTGGACGTTGTGGATCACACAACCGCCGGATTCCTGTCAGCTAATTGAGCAAAATGCCCGAAAAAACAGCTAGTTCAACAGCTAGGATTCAGCATGGAGACTCACCGTGAGTCGCTGGCCAATGACGTCCCAATCGCCCTTGAACGAGATGCCAGGGTCCTTGGTCGAAACAAAGGCAAAGACATGGGTGTTGTCGGCGTCCTCCAAGACGCCTTCCAGCACCGTCACGTCACTGATAACACCCCCTGTTTGTGGAGAAGAAGGAACTCGTTAGCCCTGGAAATAGTCCTCGGATACGGCTCAAGTTGGTAGGAAGACGCACCTGTGGAGAAGAACTTATCCCCGTTAAAGACAAGCTCGTCTCCCTCATCCCGCGCAACCATGTCTGCGTTGCGCGGGTTGACTGCCCCTCCGAGATAATAGTTGCCCTCTGTAAACTCGCGCAGCCAGCGTTTGGCCTGGACTGGTGTTCCCAGGATCTGCGAGCTCCAGAACCTATTTGGAGCCCCACCGACATTAGCATTACTGAGATAGAACAACTTTTGGGGTGCTCGTACCAGGAGAAGTGGTTGCCAATCAAGTGCCCGACGCTCCCATCCGCCTTTGAAATCTCCGTCGTCACTTTGTACGACGTCTGCCATGTCTCCCCGCCACCGCCAAACTCCCTTGGGCCCAGGAGGTTGACCAGGCCAGCGTCTTTGAGAAGCTGAACTTCGGCAAAGGGTGGCTTACCTTGGGCATCGCGCTCGACGGCGTCAATCTTGAGCACCTCGGCCACCTCACTGGCACGGCTGGCCCAGCCTGCCGGGGTGTCTGGCTTGAGCTGGGCCAGCCAGCGCTTGCTGGCGGCGGCGCGGGCTTGCTCGGCTTGAAAAGTCTGCATTACTGAGTTGGAGGTTCAAAACGCTTCCGTTCGATTGGGTTGCGGAGGGATGGTGCCATCCTGTTCGACATATGATGAGGTTTTATAGCCGCGATACACAGGCCGGTTAGTGGACTACGGTCCCATCGTGGGAACTATGGGCACGCGGAAATTATCCAGCGGCGTCTTGGAAAACAAACTGTAGTTTGAGCCTGGATCTGCTGTCGCCATCAACCCTAGCCATCACGTTTCATCACGTTCTCGGATATGCGGGCTGTCAAGCTTGACGCATCCCGAGACCCACAAACGCTGCAGCATCAGGATCCTGGGATGCGTAATCATCTCATCGTCTCAGTCCCGTTGACATATATATGCTGGAAGATATTGTGGCTGGTCATAAACCTGCCGCATCGATGCCTGTCCATTACACAACTAGTTATCTGCCGTCGTGATTCTGACATCCGCCTTCAACATGGCAGAAACTTCGATATTTCCCATCTTCCATAGCGGAGTAGGCTATGGAATTATTGTTGGTCTAGGTAATAGAAACCGCACTTTCTAGCCCCGAACCGTTCTAACATGAAGCCTGCTGGTACCAGGTGGCCTCTTTGCCATTCTCATGACCCTCACCACCTTTGCCCTGCGACGGTTCTTTTCCGAAGTCCAAGACTCCGAAATGTACTTGACCGCAAAGCGTTCCATTAAAGCTGGCCTCATCGCGTCGTCGGTCGTCTCGTCCTGGACTCTCAGCGCCACACTGCTCACATCGACTACCTTTGGCTATTCGTACGGCATCGCGGCGACGTTTTGGTACGGCTGTGCAATTTCTCATATCACATCAAATTTCAACTGACACCTAACCAAGGTTTGGTGCGGGTTGCTCGGTTCCAATTCTCACCTTTGCAGTGCTTGCCATTGAGCTCAAGAGAAAGGCGCCGAATGCGCACACGTTCCTCGAATTGGTCAAGCATCGATATGGAGCTCCAGGGCACATCGTGCTAGCCATATACTCACTCATTTATCAGATCTTCATTGCCGTCAATCTCCTGGTTGGTGGTGCGGATGTCTTCAACCTAGTAACCGGGATGAACAAGGTAGCCGTGTGCTTCTTGTTTCCGTTGGGTGTTTGCATTTACACCTTGTTCGGCGGTATCAAAGCAACTTTTCTTACTGAATGGGGTATGTACACTTGAATCATTTTACCATGCTAACACTGACACATTTGATAGTTCACACAGTTATCATCTTTGTTATCATGCTCTCATCCATGTTTGTCATGTACGCGACATCGGAACACGTCGGATCTCCTGGAAGGATGTGGGAGCTTCTTAAAGCTGCTGCCGAGATCCGTCCCGTGGAAGGAAACGCAGGCGGTGAACTACTCACGATGCGGAGCATTTCTGGTGGTCTCATTGGACTCATTTTTCTGGGCGGAGGATTTTCTGCAACCGTTGATTCTCAGTGAGTCCCGAAACTCCATAAATCAATACCTTGTGACTTATGCTTGGACAGACTATTCCAGAAAGCGATTGCGGCAGATCCCAAGTCTACTGTGGCAGGATATCTTCTAGGGTCCCTTTGTTGGGTTGGTGCCGGACATCATCCCCATATACTGACTATACTAACATGCTAACTACCTGCCAGTTCACGATTCCATTTTGCATCTCTACGACCTTTGGGCTTGGAGGGGCTGCTCTAGAACACACGCCATCATGGTAAGGCTCACCGACTTGACTAATGGGATTTCTTCTAAACCTTTAGGCCCACGTATCCAGTCCCTTTATCCGTCGCAGAGATCAACTCCGCATTGATCATGCCATACACGGCATATGCAATTATGGGAAAGGGTGGTGTTGTTGCTGTTCTGCTCATGATATTCCAAGCCATTACTAGCGCCATGAGTTCAGGTAAAGCTTAACCCTGCGTCTTTGTGTTATTTTTTTCTCACACATTATCCAGAGACGGTTGCTGTGACAAGCCTGGTGACCTATGACTTTTATCGTTCCTATATCAACCCCAACGCTACCGGCGAACGGCTCGTGTTCATCTCTCATATCGCAGTTGTCGGATTTGGCTTGTTGACAGCATCCATTGCTGTTGGCCTTTGCTATGCCGGGTTTTCTGTGACTTTTATCGTTACTGCTATCGGAATTCTCACCGACGGTACGTGAATCTGTGAGAGTAATATATCCTTGGCTGACTTAAAACCACAGGGGCCGTGATCCCGAGCGCATGTACCCTGCTCTGGAAGAAACAAAACAAATACGCTGTTGTCCTAGTCCCACTAATCAGCTCACTGGCGAGTATCGGAACCTGGATCGGCGTGGCTTATAAGCAACACGGCGCTGTGACAATCGCGACTCTGTCGGATTTCAAACCGACTGTGGCTGGAAACATGCTGGCGCTCACCGCCCCTATTGTCCTAACGCCCCTCATCACATATCTCAAGCCGGACAACTACGACTTTGAGAAGTTCAAAGAACTGCAGCAAGTAGACGACAGTGGCTTCGATGCGAAACTTCAAAATGCAGGCGGCGCTGTCAAGGATGCAAAGCAGAGAACGGAAAACGAGCTAGAGAACCTCAGACGTATTGAGAAGCCCTTGCTCCAGGCACGCAACTTTGGGCTGGCTCTAGCACTGTTCATCGCGATATCCATGACCATGTAAGTATTTGTTGCACTTCAGCAGTGGCGCTGCTAACAGTGTCCAGTCTCTGGCCGATCCCCATGTATGCCACGTCGTACGTCTTTAGCAAATCGTTTTTTACGGGGTGGATTGTCGTCACTTTCATTTGGGGATTCTTCGGCGCCATGGTTATTACCATTGTGCCAATAGTAGAAAGCAGACGGGAGATTCGAGAGTTTTTTGTAGCCCTGGTACGGGCGAGATGAAAATTTCAAAGGCGCTGGCACATTTACACAGTTTTCTCTTTTACGGATTTAGCATTTTCTACCCAATGCTTCCACAATTACAGTTTTAGGCCAAAAGTCTCCATATGCTCCTACTTCGCCCCAAATTGAACATCATTATATCAAGATCTCATGAACTATGTATACAAAGGGAATCTCAAGACTCGGTGTTCTATAGAACCTTAATTCAAGAATACTCCATGATTTATTAGATTTCACAGACCTAAATATGAGTTCTTGGTAGCAAATATAGTTCAGAGCTTAATGTAGGAGTGTATGGAAACTTTTGGCCTGACAAAGGTGAATCTTAAGGCGATAGTTCTACAACTTCTGGTCCAAACGTTGATTTCATAATAAACATGTGATCCGGACATGCAGGTTCTAATCACATGTGCTGAAGGCGGACTATCGGTGTGTTGCCTGGCTACAAAACCCTTCTCAAGGTCAACACTCAAATCTTTCCATCCCCCATGAAAAGATCATCACTATTCGCAGCCGAGATGAAGCCGTTCATCTTATACGCCACCCTCGGTCTGACCTCTCTCTGCGGCGCCTGGGTCTTCCCTCGGGATCTTCCAGACGGCGTCTACCACATCGAGATCCCCGACAAGGACGACACGAAGGCAAAGCCGCTTGTCAAACGCGCCAATCCCGAAGCAGACTTGACCTTCAAGCCCTCTTTTTACGGAGAAGACCAGTGGAAGTATAAATCGGCCCATGGGGTACCAGAGAATTTCCGGTACTGGTACGAAGACGTCCTCGAAGAACCCAAGCACATCAAATATGCCGAGAAGCCCAAACACTCCAAGAAACTTGAACATTTTATGAACATCAAAGATGGCAAGAAGCGCAAAAGACCCAAGAATATTGAAACCAATGTGAAGTTTGGGGAACTGAGGAGGGTTAAAGAAACTGCGCCTCTTACAGAACCCAATTGGCTTATAAACCGCAAGAAGCACAAAGACCCCAAGCACCTAGTTTACGCCCCTCAGAAAGATGCTCCATCGCTCCCTGTCCTCGATCCTCCTGGCGATCACGGCGAGGTGCCCGTGCATGCTCTTGACAAGCGCTGCATCTACAGCAAGCCAAGGTATGATCAACATGAAGCCGACTACGAGATAGCCCGCGCCAACCTCATCAACTACTGCAGCCGCTGGGGGCTGCCCTCGCGCTCGTCACACGTCTCTGCTGCGCGTAGCGGCGAGGTCATCGTCTACGCATGCAACTTGAAGTGGAAGGACAATATCTGCTCAGCCCGCGAGTACGTGTGGATCGAGAAGCAGTTTTTGGATTCCACCTGCGGCCACAATACACCTGGATGGGCGAAGGTAGATAGGAAGGGAAGAATGTACGGCCGCGGGTGGACCGGAGACGACATTTGCGTGGACACGGGCGTCGAAGAGTTCCCTGTTCAGAACATCATCTGGGCTGGCCGTCCGCCTGAGTGGGGAAACAAGAACAAGCCCTGGTTCCACAAGACCGTTGACAGGTACATCAACAATCTACCTTTAGCTAATGGATTTACGACGCCAGACCGGGGCTTTCGGGCCGAGTGGGATTTGCTACGTCTGGACGGAATGCCTGACGATGAAAAGTCCATCAAGGAGAAGTACAAACAGAGACCACGACCACCTGGAGGTCCCTACAAGCCAAAGACCAAGGAGGAGCAGGCGCCGAGGACAAGCAAGCTGAAGAGGAAAGGAGTAAAGCAGCGAAGCTCGACGTCCTGAAGAAAGCCAAGGAGAAGGCCGAGAAGGAAAAGCTCCGTCAGGAGCAGGCAGATATCGTGCGGGCCGATGCAATGAGAAAGGCCGAAGAGGCTCGGCTTGAGCAAGAACAGATTGATATCAAGAAAAAGGTCGAAGAGAAGCGGAAGAAGGAGGGTGAGGGGATGGAGAAGGAGGAGCGTCAGGAGATGAAGGGGAAGAATAATAGCGAGAAGGAGAAGAAAGGGAAGGTGACGAGGAGAACGAGATGAGGAAGAGCTCATATTTAGGCACGTTGAAACGATACTAAATCATGCACTTTTCTGTGGATCAAATACTATATTATGATCATTTTTAGGATCTTTTATGCTAAATTATTGATGCGATCTTAATATCCAGGCGCCAAGTCCTAGTAAAAGTGCACGGAGACCTTTGGCCTCACACTGTACTTGGGAAGACAGAATTGCCCGTTTGGGCATGTGAAGGCGGTAGCTGTGGAATGGGGAAATCTTCACACTCCCCCGGCAGTAGGTGTCTGGGGTAGTCATCAGCGACCCGTCTGATCGCTAAAGCCTCCTGACGTCGCTTCATATCCCTCCCCCGCGTCGGCCCATGCCCGATGAAGCTGCCGTTGGAGCTCTACGAGCCATGGTTCCCCGCGGGGAAGCATGGCCGAGACCAATCCGCAGACCGCCTGTTGGCAGGGAACAGACCTTCTCCACCGTGAAGCTGGGGTATCCTCAGGGTGGGGTCTCACTACCTCGTCCATGATTACCCGAAGAGGAAAATGTGAGGATTCGTCTTCCCCGTGGAGAAGAGGGAGGACCATAGGGATGACCATGGGGTTATTGGATGATGGAGTATCAAGAGAGAATGTGAGGTAGAGTCGATCATGGCCTTGTTAGACGGAAGACATTATAAATTGATCATGTTCGCACGTCTGAACGAATTCCATCTCTCAGACACATTCACCCGGCAACTACAGCTTCTTCTCTACTTCTTCAGCCATCCTATCGTCTTCAATCACATTCCAACATGTCGGAGAAGCCAAAGGGAGGATCCGATCCCTCTCTCTCCGAGCCAACGGCTGCAACCAAGTCGGAGCATCTCGAGATGCCGGCCGCGACTAAGGGCCAGAGCTACACCGAGGGGGACGTCGTCCTGCAGGACGTCTCCTACGGGCCCAACGGAATCCGGGGCATCTTCGCCTTGGGATACGTGACGGGTGCTGCCTTCCTCGCCTCGCTCGGCGGCTTCTCCTTTGGCTACGACCAGGGCGTCATCTCCATTATCAACGTCATGCCGCTGTTCCACGACGCCTACCCGCCGACCAAGACAGCGTTTGGCACGGGGTTCATGACGGGCATGCTCCTGCTCGGGGCCTTTTTCGGGTGCATCTTCATGCCGTATCTGTGCGACAGGGTCTCTCGGAAGTGGGCGTTAACTATTGTTGATGTCATATTCGATGTCGGTGCTATTATACAGACGGCTGCGACCAGTTATGGCATGCTGGTTGCTGGCAGAGCAATCGGTGGCATCGGAGTCGGCACACTTGCCATGGTGAGTGACCGAATGAACCGAAACCAAGACTGGTCAAGGCTAACTGTTTCCATCTTGTAGGGCGCACCACTGTACATCTCTGAAATATCCCCACCGAACCTTCGAGGAACCCTCCTCGTGCTCGAGTCGATATCCATCGTGTCTGGCGTTGTGATTGCCTTCTGGATCACCTTTGCCACACGTCACATTGACAGCGAACTCTCCTTTAGACTCCCGCTCGGTCTGCAGATGGTCTGCGCCACGTTCCTGGGAGCCGGCATCCATTTCTTCCCCTTTTCCCCTCGCTGGCTTGCCCTAGTCGAAAGGCAGCAGGAGGCTCTGTCCAGCCTCAGCCGACTTAGGGGGTTGCCATCCACGGATGAGCGGGTCCAGGCCGAGTACAGGTCCATCGTCACCGAGGTTGAGTTCCAGAAGCTGGTGCAGGAAGCAAAGTACCCTGGTGTGTCCGGCTTCAAGCTCGAGGCCCTGCTCTGGCTAGACCTATTTGACCGCAAGAAATGGCGCCGAGTGGCCGTCGGATGCGGCGTTTGCTTCTTCCAGCAGTTCAGCGGCATCAACGCCTTTATCTACTACGCGCCGACTCTGTTTCGATCCATCGGACAGTCTGACGAGATGTCGTTGATCTTGTCGGGCGTCTTCAACTGCTTGCAGCTCGTTGCGGTTGCCGTCTGCTTTGTGATCATCGATAGGGTGGGCCGCCGTCCGCTAGCCATTGTGGGAGGGTTTGGAACGTGCATCTGCTACGCCGTTATTGCCGTTCTCGATGGCCTCTATTCGAAAGACTGGAGTGCAACGCCTGCTGCCGGATGGGCATGCGTGGCCATGGCCTTTGCCTTTATCCTCGTCTTTGGCGTGTCCTACTCCCCGCTAGGCTGGGCGCTGCCCCCAGAGGTCTTTTCGACGTCGTCTCGCGCCAAGGGCGTGGCTCTGGCGACTTGCGTAAACTGGATCAGTAACTTCACCGTCGGGGTTGCGACGCCGCCGATGCTCGAGCAGATTGGATTCGGGACGTACGTCTTCTTCGCAGTGTTTTGTGGCCTCGCTGGAGTGTGGGCTGTGTTGCTTGTACCAGAAACAATGGGACGCACGCTGGAGCAGATGGACGAGGTTTTTGGAGATACGAGCGGACATGGGGAGATGGAAATGATGAGACAGGCTACGCACTCTGCGAATCGGATCGTGGCTCATGTCCCAACCGTTTAGGCAAGGACAAGCTATCGCATGTTGATTCACTGTATACCAAGTTACTGGGGCGGGTGAGAGAGCATTCTAATATCGTCACAGTGGCCTTGGAAAACGGCCATGACAAACTAAGCAATGGCGATTTCTTGGCTAAGAACATGCTACTATGGACACCACACATCTATTTCACATTACTCGTCTCTTGCGTTTCTATTTCTTGCCTCTTTTCCGTTACGGCTGGAAGGAATACAGTCCCTAGCCCCGGAATGTGGTGTTGGGCATCGCCGCATCAAGGAGAACACGGGCCTGGTTGCCGAAGTCGGAGCTAAAGAAGTCGATATCATGAGTCGTTGAACGGCGCCAAAAGAGCGTACGAGGAGGTCATGACCGGGCGGGCTGGATGCCAATTTTAGTGCTTTGGTCTAAGTTGATGACATGATTCTGCCTTCCAACTTGGGCAGGCAGAGTAACATCCTCGTTAACGCGGCGGTTGTTGGCGGGCCGAAGAATGCTCTTACGAATGATCCAATCGTAGTGTAATTATATGCAGCATTCTATCCTTGGCTCAAAACACAAGTTCAGCTCTCTTGAGGAGGGTTTTTTCTATTTTGGCATATCCATTTACTAATGTTAAATGCGACAGATGCGATGCGCCTAAAAATGCGAACCTCCAAGCAATCAAGGACTTGTTAAGAAAATTGCTCCCTGTATAGTATCAGATTCTTGCCGAACCCTGCATCGAAAACACAACCCATCACGTGATGGTTGGCATGGTCTGGTGGTCTAGCGGTATGATTCTCGCTTAGGGAAAACCCTACAGCATAGCTTGCGAGAGGTCCCGGGTTCAATCCCCGGCCAGACCCTTTCTTTTTGTCATTTTTTGCAATTGACAGACACATTTGATGACGGCTGCGCTGTCTAGCTTGGTGTATCGATCCAGCCAGTGAACATTGCTTCTAATCGTAAGCGATGGGGGTTGTCGATTGGTTCAATCAGCCTCGAGAGCGCTCATGATAAAAACCACGCAGAAACCATTGGCATGCAAGGAGCATGAATGTATGTAGGTGAAATGTGAGCTATGAAGAAAAAAACCCGTACTTGAGAGGGCCTCAAGCACATGCCAAAGATATGTCAAAGAAAAAGATTAGCCTGAGACTCACAGCGCTCATTCAGGGTATGTTAACAGTGAGCCAGAAACCGTCTTGCCTAGAACTTGGCCGTGCAAAGTCGAGGGCAATGCATCAAATTGAACCTGCAACCCCTAAGGTAGCTCATCCGCCTCCAACTTCAACGGCCCCAAGCACCACAAGAATATTGCCTGGGCTTTGGAGTGGATGGTTATCTCAGCTGTTCTTTGAACCCTTCCAACTGTCAAGTCCGGGACAATGACTGTGCCGTCGACTCGTCTGGGCGGTTCGGCCGTGCTTGCGGAATGGGGTGCTTTGGCGTTGTGAAAGGATCTTCCAGGGCAGTCGCCGACGTGAGGGTGAATCGTGGAGCGGTTCCATAGGTAGGTGATGCTCTGGCCGTGGTGCCCGCAGGAGTTCTTCAGAGGCCTCTTCCTCTAGGCGAACCTCGCTCTCACTTCATTGACCCCTTATTTTTAAGCGCAGATGGAACATCTCGGTATCTCCTTGCAGACTCGTTGTTATGGCTCAGTGCGTGCAAAACTTCTCCTATGATGATCAAGGTCAAAAAGGTGAGCAACCTTGAAGAACATGCCGACCATCTCCTCATCAATCTTATCTTCATCATACGTCTTAAATAAGATACGCATGATATCCTTTTCTCGATACCCGACAATTGGACCAATCATTAGCAGAACCCCAGAGCATTTAAGTTATGCTGATTCTACTCCGTAGTGAGGAAGGCCCTGGCAGATTCCGCCAGGGATTAGTCGGTGTTGAGTCTCGGGCGAAATATCCCCATCTAATGACGTCTCGGATCATTCCAGGCCAGCTAGGGGTAAATGGGTACATAGACTTATGAACCCGGGTAAGAGCGTTATATGACGTTCGCACCTGATGAACAAGATGTTTGGTGATACTGTGGATGAACCAGGAACCAAGACTGGTTTTGTTATAACGACCTCGCCTGAGTACACTGCATGGTTGTACAAGCCCGATATTTGGCCCCGAATCGATGCTTTATTTGATATCCCGGCCCTCACAGTAACCAGGCCAGAAGACGTCCTGTCAGTGTGATTCACACCCCTCTGAGTAATTATCTTATACTAAAGATGCCTACTGTAGCCATGTCGAGTTCACGTCTTTGAAGTAGCAATTCTCAGTCAACATTACACCTTACCCACCTCGGCAAGGCAGAAGTAAAAATAGCACTGCAGAAGCATTCTTCGCCAAGGATCCGGGACCTCTGCGGACATTTCTTTTGCCCTCTCATACACATATAACGATCGCAAGCACGAATCACAAAGGGACCTGCTTGGTTGTCGAGGCTACTTTCTATCTAGAAGACGCGAGGGCATTAGGTGACGATACTGTAGGCTTCAGGAATGTGAAAGGGGGGGTGTTGCTTGTGTAGAGCCTCAAGATCCGATGAAAGAAGCCTCCTGTCGGCTTTACCCTTGACCGTCAATGAAGAGAAGCCGATCATCAAAGCTGCATCCGGCTGTCATTCGCTTGCCTGCTCCGTCGAAGATGTCGATGCTGCGACAACAGGCGAACCTAGCTCTTGACAATGTTGAGGATAGACTGGAACAGTCTCTCACCCCTATCCTATTGAGGACTCACCTTCCCCTCAGGGTTGTGACTGAGTTTGGTGAATTTAGTTCGGGTGCTGACTAAAACTAACTAAGTTAGTTACCCAATAGACTAAAACTAACTCAGGCGCTTCGGGCTTAATAAATCTAGAATAATCATACAGCGGGAACGAGCGAAACGGAGTTCCATCATGTCGTCTCTAGAACACAGTTAAAGAAAGCGCGACTTGCACGTCCGACTAGAATCATCTGCAGCAAACTCATTATGGATCTTGCACTCTATGTTATCGACAAACAGCCTATGACACAGCCGGTTATCTGCCAGGTAGGCCACGCCGAGCTCTTTACACGCATCGATCAGGCCGTTCATTTCGTGAAATATCTCACAGGTAGACTAATTTACTAGCAGAGACGCTCATAAGCGTGCACACCCTCTCTACAGACTGAGGGAATGTTCAGGCCGCATCCGGAAACTGAGGCGCCGTCGGCATTTGGAAGATGATGATTTCTTTCTCAAAAGTACGTTCGCATCGCTTTTTCTTAGACTCGTCGTTTATCTCTCTCTCTCCAGTCAATCAACTAACTGATCGACGCTACAGACACCCTTCTTACGATGTATAAAAGGTCCCATACTTTGACTTTCCACGGACAACCTCGACAAACTCACTCGCAACCACCTCCACTAGCACCCCGGTATTGTCAGCTCTGACACACAATTTCTTCATGTTAAACTTGAAAGGGGGCTCAGGATTACTTACACGTTCGCTCAGACGGATGCACTGGGTCGTACCACATGAAACTGTTCAACGGCAGTGCTGACGGCGTGTCCACCCCTGTTACCGGGTCCCACACGTTATAGATACCTTCCACGTCCGCTGGCGCCTCGAAATACTTTTTCGGCTCCATAAAGATATCCCTCAGCAGGGTGTTCGTGTCGAAGATGGCCACTGTGGACCCTGGCCACCGCTCCCTCACGAGGAGCTGGAACGGCAAGCCGTAGTCAAACATGGTATTGACGCTGCTCGTGTACTGCCGCATCTTTTTCTCGACCTGTACTGGGTCGCTCGCCGTCTTAGTTGGGTTTATAAAGCTTGCCTTATATAGCGGTGCCAGCTCGAGGGGCGCCAGGTTAAAGAGCACAAAGTGCCGCCCTCCCGTCGCGTAAATACGGTCGAATACCGTCCAGACACCCTCGACAAAAGTCGTCAGCGTCGTGCCGGTAGCATTGCCATCCGTTAACATGCCATGCTCCCCTAGGTCGTTGGTCCCAACCCACAAGGTATAGAGGGTATTATTCGGGTTACGGTTATCGAACAACGTTCCAGAGGCAAGGTCCGCCTGATAGGCCGGGATTTGGTAATCTAAAACTGATGGAAATGGCTGCCGGATCAGGTCAAAGTAGCACTGGACGATGTCGTTGGAGACGGTCGCGCCGCTGCAGGCGTAGTTAAAGTACTTGGCTCCCGTTGATTTGGCCACGAACTGGCCCCAAGCCAGACCGCCGCTGGCAGTACGTTTGTTGTCGGGTACAAGAACACCTACTGCAGGAGGGATGCCCTTGGTCTTTATGAAGGAGTCTATACGGCCCGAGTCGGTCCAACTGTCGCCAAAAGAGATGAGGTTCTCCAGCTTCCGCAGTTCACCGCCTGTTCGAGAAGGCGCGGACATGGTGAAGATAAATACCGTCAGTTCGAGTATGAAAGATGCAAAATGCAGTCAAAACTTTGACTGATGAACGAACAAGATGAACCGGCGCGGCACTAAAGCCTGGGAAAGGAGTTCCTTTAGGGATTCATTCTAAGACTGAGGCTTTTTTAGCGAGGACCGGCCAAGCGGATAATAAACGGCAATTCGGGTTCATAGCCGCCGGATTGGATGTCATCACCTTAAAGGGCTTCGCTTCAACTAACGTATGTGGAAGAAAGGCGACAGTGGTGATTCACCCTGTACCCTATCCGAGAACAGCTCCGTCCTATCTTGCCCTTGACGTGCCCCTCTCTTCCGCATGTGTCTCTACTTGCTCGCATCGAACTCGCACTTTTGGCATAGAGAGATTGGATGTGGGCTCAGAGAATAAGTTTCCAGAACTTCAGGTATCAGCCTAAAAGCGTCGAACAAGATATTATTGGACACTATGAAGTGGACACCTTGGCGTGTGGGCGAGTGCCGGGGCGGAAGCGGTACCTAAAACAGCCGATTTGGGATTTAACCGGTATCCACGACAACATCCAGGCAGCTCCTTGGGAACTCGGGTAAGAGAGTCTCAGCCGTACGAACGACGTACGTTAGTGGAGTGGCCAACACTTCCAAAATGGGACGCAGGAAGAAGAAGGGATAAGGGGGAGGGAAATGGAGCTAGCTCCCAAGTCCCATCCACTCGTGGAATATTCGGACAAGCTGTGCGAAAAGTCATCCTAGCGCAGAGGTAGCCCATCCTGCCCAAAGGACATACTAGTTGTAAACTCCCTGGCTTGTCGACCACACACTCCCGATTACCACGGTCTCGTATCCGTAAAACCACATGATTTGACGACTGCGTGTTGCAGCCCATCTGCCCCACGGCTTCATGGCTCCCCACTTCCCCGCCATAACCATCCCGCATTCTTGCTGCCACCCACCGTGTCTTCGTCTCGGACAACGACAAACCCCGGGTCCAGGCCGTAGGATCCCTGAGTGGCTCGTTCTGGCCCGTGCAGGAATCTCGTGGGCTGTCAGGATTCTGTGCCGGTCGCGCTAGAGGCAATATGAGGTTTGCCTTCGGAGGTGGTCTAGTCCGTCGATCCCAGTGTTTGAGTCTCGACCAACCCCAGCGCAAGGTGAAGTGGTCAAGCTTTAGCCAACAATACTCGCAAATTCGGGTTGAAGGCGTCCCGAGAGCTGAGAATCATTCGGTCCCTCAAACACCCTTCACTTGTGGAGACACGCGGTCAAGTTTGCCTCTTCGTGCCATGTGTAAATGTCCTCGGCAGCGCCCAGCATCAATGCCATCATTCCAGCCAACTGGATCTCTGCCATCTATTCTGACCTCATCCTCTCCTGTTACAACTTTCTGTCCCCCTTTCCGCAATCATGTCTCATGTCAAGGAGGAGACAGTGTCCAACCCCGCCGAGGATGCCCCAGAAACAGAGCAGGTTAGGCTTCTTGACCTCGTGCCCAAGTATGATTATGGCTGGTGGCGGGTCCCTCACCTCCTGTGGCTCAACCTCAAGATGACCGTGCCCATGATGACCGGCTATCTCATCGGTTTCGACAGCTCCATGCTCAATGGCATCCAGGCTGTTCCGCACTGGGTGCAAGGCGAGTCAATACCCACCGGCTGAGGCGTGCTGAAGCCCCAGATGGCAAATAGCTAAAACGAGATTTCAGACTTTAACAACCCCACCGGATCTTACCTCGGCTTATTGGTTACTATGCAAACCATTGGTGCCATTGTCGCCCTCCCCTTCGCCCCGTTTCTCACCGACCGTCTTGGACGAAGACATCCTATCGCACTCGGATCCGCAATTTGCCTTCTGGGAACGGCCCTACAAGGCGGTGCCCCCAATGTTGCCACTTTTGTCGCGGGCCGTTTTTTTGTTGGGTTTGGAGGTGGTCTGGTTGACAATGCTTCGGGCCCTCTGATCGCCGAGATCTCATATCCCACTCACCGTCCGACCCTCAGTGCTCTTGCGGGAACTACCTGGGTATGTGCAACTTGAATCCATCGAACCCGGCCTCTGGAAAAGCATCGCTGACAAAGAAAATAGTACATCGGATCCATCGTAGCCGCCTGGTCAACCTTTGGCACCTTTAAAATTGCGAATAGCTGGAGCTGGAGGATTCCCTCCCTCCTACAGGCTATCCCGTTCATATATCAGCTTGGCCTCATCTACCTTATCCCCGAGTCTCCCAGATGGCTCATCAGCAATGGGAGGTACCAGAAGGCCAAGGAAGACTTGTATGCCAATCATGCAGGGTTTGCCGCAGACTCTGGCGAGATTTCCCCAATGGTTGAGCTTGAACTGGCCGAGATCGTGGCTGCCATTGAGGCGGAGAAACTGCAGAACACTCGGTCTTACCTGGATTTCTTTGCTACAAGTAAGTGGCACAACCCCCCGATCCGTTCTCGAGAATCTCGTTACCTTGATCAGAGCATGACTAACCAGCGGTGATCTATAGGGGGCAACGCTCATCGACTTGTTATCGTAATTCTTATGGGGATTATGGCCCAGTGGGCCGGCAATGGACTGCTGACATACCTCGTTGTCGTCCTCAGGGGCATCGGTATCACGGATCCCTTCGACCAGAACCTTATCAATGGTGGCCTTCAGATTTGAAACTACGTCACTGCTACTATCGGAGCCGTCCTCGTCAACCATCTCAGAAGGCGGCAGGCACTGCTCATCGGCGTTTCTGGCATGTTTACATCTTTCATTATGTGGACCGTGTTGTCCGCTGTAAATCAGGAGCGTGGCTACGAGAAGAGTCTCGGTATTGGCATCGTATTTGCCATTTTCTTCTTCTTCATCTGGTACAACATGAGCTTTGCTCCGGTATTCCCGGCATACACCTTCGAGGTCCTTACCTTCACACTACGTGCCAAAGGCTACATGATTCTCCAGATCTTCACATACGGCGCCGGTCTCTTCAACGGCTTCGCTAATCCGGTGGCTTTGGAGGCCATCGGTTGGAAATACTACATTGTCTTCGCTGCCCTGCTCGCCACCTGGTTCGTTGCCATCTGGTTCCTGTTCCCCGAGACCAGCGGCCGCACACTTGAGGAGGTGAGCGAGATCTTTGATGGTGTCGAGGTTGGCCGCACGGCTATGGATATGGTTCAAAATGAAGAGAAAGGTCTCGAGACCAACCAGATAGAGGAGGTTTAATGGAGCATCGTTGATCGGTGATTTCCTGCAGTTACGACAACGGACACTTCAAGGTGGCTGCATGGCCTAACTTGCACTGTCAGACCTTCAGAGAATGGGTCTCGAGAACATGGCTAGACTTGAAGTTATCACGGTTATCTTGAAACTCTGGCACAGCCTAACTTGGATGGAAACGATGCTGAGACCGAGTGTGATTGGGGCGGGGGGGCAGAGGAGGATCAGGTGGCAGAGACTTGAATCACAACCACCACCATCGATAGGCCAGTTGAATATCGAACGTTAAGTCGTCCTATTCTGATTCTTCTACTTCTGATGATCGTGTGATCGACACTGAGAGATAGACAAGCATTCACTAGCTCTAATCATATTCACTATCCTCCCTTCTTTACGCCAACATTTGAGGAATGGGTTGTTAACTTGTTCAAGACCTGTTGACCCCATCATGATGAAAGTAGGCATATATAGATCCTGAATTGAACATCAGTTTAAATGTGTTTGCATAGTGTATGAGACATAACCTATGATGCCAGAAACTACTACGCCAAGTCGGCCAAGAGACTGCCAGTCAGGTAGGCTGGCAGAACACCGTAGTAGTCTTGCCCTTTTCCGTGACGGAAAGAAACCAGAGTTCAGTTCATCAATGTGCCCTGGTTTGACTACAGCTGGTTTTCATGTGTTATTTACTGGTGAAAGAAGCTGATACTTTGTTAGATAGCTGCCCTTGGCATCGTATCGCTTTGCAAAGGACTACGCACCACGCAAACACTTTAGTTGTCAACAATGCCACGAAAGACCATATATCTAGTTGTATTTATCTAACTACCAGGGACCTGAGACCGGTCAAGAGAGTACAAAGTAGCTTCAGCGATCATTGTACGGCCAGGAAACAGGACGGGAATAGGAACATCCCCATAATCCGGATCTTCGTTTGCCATGTTTATCCAGATGCCGCTGGATGTCTCGTCCCCATCCAGTCTGCGTTCAGTCTCCAGCAATCCACTTTTTGCATCAACGACACGTTTTTCTTCGGCGTGCAAGACACCAGTGTAGACAGCGCTAGGCGAGGTTGAGGCAAACATGACATTGTAGCCCGCGCCAATGAAAAGGAAACGGCTAGGTTCCAATTCGATGATTAGCCCAAATCCAGGTTCAGGTTTACCGAAGATAAAGGCCCGCTGGATGGTCAGCTCGAACTTGCTGAAACGTTTGATGATGGGCTTGTCGGCTTCAGTTGACTCAAACTCGTCAAAGTAGAAGCCGAATATGGATCGGGGCCGCAGTCTCGCTTGGGTAACAATCACTGAGACAGATGCTAGGAGCTTATAGTGCTTCGTGTAAGGACAGTCGCTCGCCGAAAGGGAGTCGATGCCGAAAGGGCATGCGCCTATAGCGCCGTGACTTCCAATAGCCTGCCAGATCCGGCGAGCGCCGTAGTCATCCCGGCGCTGCTCAGGAATAAATAGAGCCTGGCCTTTGTGAGAATAGGCGCTGAGAATTTTGTCATAATCTCCAACGTAGATGTCTGGCGATAGGAAGTCCAGAGAAGGCGCGTACTGAAACCAGACGTCAAGGACGCTCGGCGTTGGTCCTCCTGAGGGATAACTGCCCGGCTGCCCACCTCCACTGGCAACGCCAGATGCTCCAGACGTATCTTCCGCAGGAGGCATGGGGATCCATGCGTTCGCGTAAAGAGGCAGCGGGTATACCTCTCGTCCGGCCGCTGCGACCTTTTCGAGGTAGTGGGCATAATGATATGCCATGAAAAGCTCATCGGCTTGCGCATTGTCACCAAAAGCCTTTGCCCAGGAACGGCCATCGTTTGCTTTGAGCTCCTCAAGAGTGTCCAGGTCGGTGAAATTCTCCTTGAGTTTTGGATGCAGACCATCACATTCAGAGCAGAGGAAGTTGAGTAGGTCCTCCGGGACAGCCGAGTTGAAAAGCGCATCGGCGGTGGCGCTTCGATCACGCGAATCGCCCAGCAAGCCAACCTCGTTCTCGACTTGAACCATGATGACTGTACGCTGGCCATCGACTTCGCTAAGGTGGCTCATCAGAGCTTTGAACGCTTTTGCGTCTGCGATAGCTCTATCACCAGCAACAATGGAGATGGCGTTGGCCACATCCACCTTGCCATCCTTGTTCCGCAGCATACGAGGGAACCGGACGGTGTCTTTTACCACCCAGGGAGGGGAATAACTGGACATACCTGCAACGAGTGTCAGCGTCATTGTTCAACCAACCGCCTTGTCAGCTCGTACCATTTTTGAACGACCCGAACCACAAAAGGACCAGGCGCATGCCATGAGCTCTAGCGCCGTCGAGGATTTTGTCGAGTTCGGAAAAGTCGAAAGAGCCCTCTTCGAACTCTACATCCCTCCAAGACACCGCCCCCAATACCGTGTTGATGCCCATGTTGACAAGGTTGGACCACACTGTGTTCATGTAGGACGCCGAGCTCATCGATGAGTTGTGCAGCTCGGCTCCCCGGATGATGAACGGCTTGTCATCGATCATGAGCTCCCAGGTCGAGCCTGTTTTACGTAGGAACGGGATTGAGGCGTTCATCATGCTGGCCGGGTTGTAGAAAGTCGCCGACAAGAAGATTTGTTGGCGTTCAGGTTGGAGTGTCTACTTGTAAATTGGTGTACCCGTATTTGAATATCAGTAGAGAACCCTGCTTATTAAATAGTAGTGGGCCATGGCTGGTGCCGTAGACCGTTTCCGTGTCGAACGACGAGAATCGGCTTAAGCTCGCCCGAGAGTCGCAGACAAACCCCCGCATGGTCAAGACGGGAGGGGGGTAGTTATACAGCAGATCTACAGGAATGCTGATGATCAACATTTTGGCGCCGGCTAGAAACCCCTGGTTGCATTCCTCACCTCGTACATCGTATAATAACGCGTGCGGGGTGTTTGTCGTATCCCTTTGAGTGCGGTAAGGCAACATTTCACTATTGATGCCCACAGTACTTCGGGAGATCAACGTTACGCAGGTTAACTTGGATGCCCTATTCAATTGCTAAGAGTGTTAAGTATGGTGATGTAGATCCCTATGTAGCTGTGACTTCTAGTATCATAGAAAATAGGTGGGTACTTAGGTACTTCAATTTCTTCACTCTCTGCTTGGTTTAAATCCCTACTATTAGCGCAAGCGTTGCCTTGCCGCACTCAAAGGGATACCGGGTGCGTATTTGTCCAGATAGTCCTCTCGGAAGTAAGACTGGGCATCCCGTTTGCCTGTGTTGAGTGTGCATCCTTCTTCATGAAGACCTCCCTGCCGCTGACATTTGCAAACTGAAGATTCCTCAAAGTACGCAGGCGCGCCGTCGTATATATGTATCAAGTGAAACTATTTAATTGGCCCTATGTAATCCAACATGTAACATCGTGTTTTACTGGCTACTAGGCAGGCTCACTCCGGTGAATTCGCACCACCTGAAGTTGGCCGAAGCTGCATTTGTTGGCTCTGCTCCTGTAGAAGCAAACAGGCCGATGCAAGGCCCCGTGAAATCATGGTCCGTCATGATAAGCGTATCAATCGTCCCAGCAGCTGTCCACGGGTGCTCCGACTCTTCCTCGTCAGTTTTACCAGACTGTAGCAGACGATAAGAGAAGTCGAGACGCTCCTCCGTGTGGACGAGGCGAAATTCGATGCCCTGTGCCCCTAGACTCTCCGTCTGCCCCACGATGCAAATCTTTTCGTGACGGAGTACTGGCTCACGCTTGCCCCTATTCAATACTTCAAATACGACGGCACACGCTGCGGAATCATATGCGATGATAGCGTGGCGGTGCTCATCCTTGTAATAAGCCAAGCCTGATACAGTACTGCTGCCACGTAAAGCAGGCAAAGATAACACTGCGCGGGCCTCTCCACACAGTTCCCGCTGCCGTTTGCCGACGAAGGTGATGGGGTGAGTTCCGTCGCCTCGCAGGCCAGCCGAGGACGACTTCAGGCTCAAATCATGCATTGGCTGATCAGCAGAGAACCTGTACGAGTCCATGTCGGGGTTGCGGATGAAGACCCATTCTGCCCGCAATGGAACCTTGAGATTGCCCGCCGGGAGCGGTGGTGGCAAAGATGATGGCATGGGCAGAGAGACCTTAAGTCCAATAGGCTGCTCAATGAGGGGCCAACAATCCCCGTGATCTCCATCCGCCCACTCAACCGGCGTTAGGAAAGTTTCCCGTCCCATAATTGACTGGCCGTGTTTGTTCTGGCGGACTCCCAAGCAGGTAAACCACCACTTGCCATGAAGGTCCTGGAAAAGATCGCCATGACCGGTATAGACCACATCAGTCCTCAGGTTGGCTGTGGGCTTGAGAATTGGGTTTCGTTCACAAGACCCATAAGGGCCAAGAGGACTTTTTGACCTGGCAATAGACATTTGGTGGTTTTTATGCGTTCCCCCTTCGGCGATGAGCAGAAGATACCATCCATTCTTCTTGTACAAGTGTGGTCCCTCGGGAATGTGTCTAATGACACCCTCCCAGACCACCACCTCCTGGCTCAGCTTGCTACCGGTATTAAGGTCAATTTCAAACCCGTTGATCGTGCCCGGGTTCGTATCCCAGGAGGATCCGGTGACATATGTGCGGTCATCATCGTCAAAAAACAGGTCCGGGTCGATCCCGTTGAACTCATAGAAAACGGGATCACTCCAGTTTCCTGACCAGACATCGGTAGTGTGTATGATGAAGTTCTCGAAATTGGGCCACTTGGGGCTGCCTTCATCGCCGTCGCCTTTGGGGTGGATGACGTTAGTGCATATGATGTATGTGATGCCCTCATGATGCCTAATAGTCGGAGCCCAAAGGCCGCCGGTGCCCACGAGGATCGTCTCTCCACCTCGGTGAATATGAGTGCGCGATTTGGCAAGGCTTAGCTGGGATGGCCTGTTGATTCCGTTACCTACATTTATCAAAAGGGTTAGTATTGTTATTGACCGATGGCAGTACACATCGACAGACGTACCAATATGTTTCCAGTTTGCCAAGTCAGTGGACGCATAGATAGGTATACCAGGGAACAGGTGGAACGAAGAGTTCACCAAGAAGAATGTATCTCCGATGCGAGTGATCGAAGGATCAGGGGCAAACCCAGAGATAATTGGGTTATTTACAAGCATAGCTGATGCTACAGAAGATAAGCCGAACTCCCACTAGTGGCATGAACTGAGTGGGAGACGATGAACACCACACCTTCAGCTACAGGAACAGCTGTTGAAATACGGGATGAGAGAGCGAGGGCGCTAAACTCGGCCATCTTTGGAGCGAAATCCCCAACTGGAAGCCAGCGGAGTTGGCGTCGCACATCCGAGATCGCCTGTAAGCAAATGCATTGAAGTATGCGGAAAAAAAGATGCGAAAATGATTCGATTGGATGACTGTAGAGACGAAAAAGTACTTAGCCCGAATGTGCGCTCCAGTGTGCTGATTTTGGAATCATGTCTGACACCCCCCTTTACGAGGTAGTACGTAGGGGTAAGTTCACACCTTTTTGAGCCAGGGCCCCTTACGATCTTGAGGTGGCCGGCGCTCATACCTCGTAGGCCAACATCCAAGACCCCTAGTTAGCCTGCCCCAACTTGAAAGGGGGCATAGCCTACAGGGGGGGTGCAAGGCGTTTGTGCAGAAGGACCTCTTCACGAGATCCATGGTACATCGCCCATACAACCGCTTTATCGTCTCACTCATCTATCATTGCCCCTGAAATTACCATGACTACCTCGATGGACAACTAAGTTCCCAACCCTGCGGATGGAAGACACGATCCGGGGTCACTCCCGACGTTCGCCTCAAGGCCCAGAGTATTCATTTTGACGGATATGCTCAACGAACCCGATGACTCTCAGTCATTTGTACGTTACCTTTTGTATGCCGGCGAGACCGACACGCGGGGTCTTGTCGCTTGTATGTCGGTCTGGCTTCGCGATAGGACGCATCCAGAAGAGGTTGTCAAGATCGCTCAAGCCTATGGAACCGCTCGGGACAACCTGAACCAACATGTCCATCCGGATTTAGTACGCGACTGTCGACTCTTTACTATCGTTGATCGCATCCGGCCCCAAGGCAAGTCCAGGATTGGTGTTTAGGTGACTTTTAAAAGACAGATTTGGTGATATTTTCGGCGTTGCCAGGTCTACGGTAAGGCGGCTTTCGAGGATCCTCTTGGTGATGGCAGCAGAATGCTGATCCAGCGACTCGCGTAGTCGTCTGATCCCCTCTGCGTCGCTGTTTGGGCCTTGTTTCGATACCGCATTCTCAGCCTGTTGCCAAAGTCCAGTCTCTAGAGAAGAACGACGCGGGCTTTGTAAACATTGTCCTAGGTCAACAGGTCAAAGTGGCAATCCCAGAAGACCGACGCTGGGGCGACCTACATCTCATTTTGCAGGTGCGCACCAAAGGAGGGAAGTACCCGCTGACTAGGTATAAGAGGATCATCTTCGCGAAATGAATTTGTGTCATGATTAGGGTAACGCACCGCCAGTCACTATCTCATAACAACTCGGCCATTGACAGACTTATTTAACATACAGTTGACTGGTCATGTTGGTACTATCATAAACTGCTCATCTGATGTTGTGACCAGATTATCTGAGCTGGATGTCTGGCTCTGGCTTAAGTGCGGACGTAACCCATGAGCTATTCACTGCGGACATCATCATATAGCCGAACTTGAGGATTCGAATGATTCTCCGCGTGGATAATTCGCGGTCAGTGACCAGGAGTCTTTCACTCATCTTGCGCAGGAGACGAAGGGAGTAAACCAGCAGCTTCCAAAGGCCATTGAATCCAGTACATGTATCCGGAGGGCAGCAAGGCTCGTGTGGCAAAAATCAACTGTTCTGTCCAGCCTTTCAAAAACCAGCTACCTTTGTGCTCCCTCAGCAGAGGAGCAAAGTGCGCAAGTATGATCAGACTGATGGGATCCTTGCTTTTTAAGGTCGTGATGTAATCATCGTCCATTATGTATAGTCAACCTAGTATGAAGTGGTATTTGGGCTTCATCTCGGCAGGCTGGTTGTAGGTATCCCCCGGGTACACAGTCTTGTAAATCTTTTCTAGTACGTCGAAGGCGTAGTGGCGGGTGGCGTTGGAGGCATCCTCCTGCGAAGAAACGAGCGACTTGAGATGGCCAATAGTCGCAACCCAGTCTAACCGAAGTCATGGCGCTTGGTGAGCTAAGAGGCTTAATTGGCATTTGCCTTAATCTTTCGTTGTTTACAGGCCACACAGCCCGTTCGAGTCTTGCGGTGCGGTTTGCGTACATGTGGGCTCATGTCTTTCTCTCCTCGACTGAGTACTTCCTCGGCAGCTTCGGCCTGAAACGCGGTGACACTGTCGTATTCTCGGTTTTCGGCGGGAACGTGGATGAGTCGGTGTGCACCTGAGGCAGTTTTCGTACCTTGGAACGGCAAAACAAAGGATTCTTGAGTTGCTTGTTCGTCGTTGAGGAGATGGGGGTCAGTCACCGATGCGGTAAGAAGTGGCCCGCACTTTTCATATGCCGCCAGTGCTACCCTGGTCTCAGTGTCACGCACCCCTTTTTCGCATCATATCCGAAAAACCTCTTTACACGGTCCGCCGGGGCTGAACATTCGGGAGTCATGACTAGCTTTACAAGGAAGGTTGACCCATCCATTCCTCCTCACCAGTATCCCTGCTTGCCCTACCACATAGGCTAAATGCTGGACGAAATCGCGGGGTATAGGTCTTGCGGAAAATATGCCCATGTCACGACTCACTGGTCCAGGGTCTGAAGCAGAAACATCACTTTCGGTATCAATCGGCCCGCAGACCGAAAATTGGCATGGGAATCTCCGGAACATGGCGTGGCTCATCACTCTGCCAAGGCCAGCGCCGCGGGCGCCACGACGACCGCAACTACATTGACCGAGACTCTCGGGTTAGGCCCTGACGCCTTTTGTTAACTATACCCGGAACCCTTGTCAAGAATTCAAAGGCGAGTCGTTTACTTGTAGCAAGCCAAGTGTTGTCCCAAAGTATCCCGCTTTCAGACTTACGCATATCGTGGCGAGTTATACGGCCTCATCTCTTCATCTTACACCGAGTCAGGCAGTCTTCACTCTACCAAATCACAATGACAACTGACGTGGTCGATATAAACAAGGCGCTCTCGCAGCTCAGCCTTGACGAGAAATGTCTTTTGCTCTCTGGAATGGGTAGATGTCGGTCGCGGGGCCTGGAGCATCATGGCATCCCTAGTCTGATGGTGAGCCAACCTTCAACCACGCAGGACATGCCAAAATTAGACAGCAAATCCCAGCTCACCAAAATTACAGATGTCCGATGGGCCGCATGGGATTCGAACCGAGAAATTCTTCAACAAGGTCAGTTCAAACATGAAAGCGAATGAGACGGTCTTTCTCATATCACCAGGATCCCGCCACTTGTCTCCCTTCCGGGACGGCAATGGGTGCGACCTTCGATGTCGAACTGATGCAACAAGTGGGCAACCTTCTAGCAGAGGAGGCAAAGTCACACCTCGTTCAGGTTCTCCTAGCCCCTGTTGTCTGCCTCCAGCGGTCTCCCTTGATCGGTCGTGGATTTGAGGCATTTGGAGAAGATCCCATCCAGAGCGGAACTGTTGGTGCTTTTTACATCAAAGGCCTTCAAGAGCGTGGCGTTGCATCTTGTATCAAGCACTATGCTGCCCACGATCAATCCGATAACTCGGTAGAGGACAACATCATTATGACCCAGAGGACATTGAGAGAGGTTCACACCCTGCCTTTCCAGGTGGCTGTTAAAAGAGCAAACCCGTGGGCATTGATGACGGCGTACCATAAGATCAATGGCGTTCACACCAGTGAGAGTACTGAGTTGATCCAACGTATTCTCCGCGATGACTGGAAATACGAGGGGTTGGTTTTGAGTGATTGGTGGGGTGTCTACAGCACCTCGGAAGCTCTCAACGCTGGCTTGGATCTTGAGATGCCTGGACCTCCTGATTGGAGAGGCGGGATCCTTTCCCTTGCCGTTCGATCGAAGAAGGTTTCTATGGAGACGCTAGACGCCTCTGTGCGCCGACTTCTGAAGCTCATCAACCAGGTCGGTCCGCTACTAGGGCACGGAGAAAAGAGGAACAATAACACGGAAACATCGCGGGCACTGGCGCGCAAGCTCACCGCGGACTCTGTGGTTCTCTTGAAGAACGAAAAGGGTGTGCTGCCCCTTGAGAAGAACTCGGGCTACAGGCTTGGCTTGATAGGTGATCACTGGCATAGGCCGGCCGTTGCGGGTGGTGGCAGTGCGGAACCCAACCCATACTACATTAGCAAGCCCTATGATGCTTTCGTAGATGCCTTTGGATCGGATAACCTCTCCTACGATGTCGGGTGTTACTGTGAGTCTTGACCCGCTGCTTGCTGCTTCCACAATCTGTTCGTTGCACTTGGCCCAAGCTCACCGGGACATAACTAGCACACAAATTCTCGCCTTTGATCACGCAAAATCTCACCCAGCCTCAGTCTCAGGAGCCTGGATTACTTATCGAGATCTTCGACAAAGACCCAGAGACATCAGATGATGCCAAGCTGCACTACACAACATCAACTACCCAACTGGAGCTCACTCTCGCCGACAGCTTACCTAGGGACGCTCTTCCGGAGCTCTTTTTTCTGAGGGCTCGCGGAACCTTCTCTGCCAGCCGAAAAATGAAGTATCGTTTTGGCCTATGCGTTGCTGGCAGGGCCAAACTCTTCGTCAATGGAGAAGAGCTAATTGACCAGTGGACGTCCAACCCCGAGAAGACAGACAACACTCCTTGCTTCAACGGTTTCACGATGGAACGCTTTGCAGAGGTCGATATGGAAGCACAAGCGCAGTATAGCATCACGCTTCACCTTATCAACACGGGTCTCGGTCACAGAGTCGGGGTAGCTCCCTCAGAAATGGCACCACAGGCGTCGGTCTCAAGTCCTTCCATAACCCCTGTCAACAGCCGGCACTTATCAAAAAGGAGTCTCTTTTTGACAAGGACCTGGATGGAGGGTGAAGAAAGCCATACTTAGAGACTTGAGGCGCATAACACAGAGCCAGAGTACGTACTGCCGTACTCCGCCTTACTGGCGGTCAAAAGCTTGTGCCGGAGAGGTCCCGTCTGCAAAGGGACCTAAAGAATGTCTCGCCCAGGTTCAAGATTTAGGTTCCAAGGGTACTTGGTGAGCGCAAAGATCAAGCTGTCCGAGCCGCTGCCACTGGGGTCACTACATGTTCTAAGCTTAAGTACATGGCACAGCCTCACGAGTCACTCTCAACCCATGTTGATCAAAAGTCATTTTCAGGGTCTGGTGACTCTGATGTGGTTGTGTTGATGGATGTTGAGAAGAATAAGCCGGGGAGATATCATCGGCAGTGAATACTGATTACGGAACCGATCCACCTTTGGCTTCCTGTTACAGCTCCAAGCTCTGGAGGTTTGTAGAGATGTGAACCTTTCTGTCAACAAGTTGCAAATTTTATCTGGATGACAGCCCGCGTGCTTCTGTACATAAAGGTCCAATACCGTGTAAAACATAATCCCCAAAGGGTTCTGCCACCAACGATCCCAGCTAAATTGTCATAATCTCACCGTTGGATGTTCCGCCATGATCCCTCCGAAGCAAAAACAAAAAACACAAGAGCCCCTCCTAGTCTTCTCCAATCAGATACCGAACGCGAGACGTGAATCGCGATGGAATTGATGTGAAAGCAGCCTTGAGGCAATCCACATCGTCCAGATATGCTTCGACGGCCCCGTAGTACTCAGGATCGTTCTCGAATTCTTCTCGTATTTTCTGCCTCAGTTCCCGGATTCTCCTTCTTGAATGTATCTTCGGTTGGTAAACACCTTGTTCTAGTAGATACTTCACAGTGGCCAGCCGCAGATCGCCGGAAATCTCTGGGCGGAACCCAATCTGGGATACATCTGAAGTCTGGTGATGTGGGCGGCCGAAAATGGCGCCCTCAAGAAGTCCCAATGAGCGGCTCGAAAATTGTTGAAACCGAGGGCTTTGGCCTGAGAGCGACTTGGCTTTGATGTATGCTAAAATAGCGAATTGGGCGGCTAGCTCTAGGAAGGTATGCTGATTGTTGGCTTGCGAAGATTGATGTGATGATTTGTCGTTACTCTTGTATGTGTTTGCCCACGCTTGCATGCTAAGGCCCTGCAGCTGTGTAACCTTGGCTTCCAAAGAGTCCATGAAGCGAATGAGCTCTTCCTTGTTTTCTGGGACGTCAGCCACTTGGCTGGCATGCCCAAAAGCTCTCACGACTGCATCCCACATCTGTTCCGGCGAGGGTGGTTTGGCTGGGTTTCTGTCAGACATAATAAGGGTTTCTGCGCCTAGGATACATAGGTGAGGGTCAAAGTGGCCCTTGAATGGTCGGCAGATGAAGCTCCAGATTTCAGGATCTGCCGCCCAGTCCCGTGCGGTGCGGTGAATGAAGTCAACGAAGCCAGTCCCTTGTGCGTTGACCTCTAGGATGCCTTTCGTGTTGCCAGCTAGCTTTCTTTTCAAGGATACCTTTGCGATATCCTTCAAGTGGTTGTTGTTTCCGAAGAGTGCGTTTATTTTAATTGGGCCCGATCTCAATTCTTCCACCAACCACATGGTGAACCATGGGAAGGGGCCGCCAGCTGCCTTCACTATTTGCATCGAAAAAGAACCGTTTGAAAGATTCTCTTCCCGAATTCTAGCCCATATTGCCTTGTAGAGGTTCCTAAGGTGAGTGGGGAGATCCTCTAGGGCTTTCCGAGCTTGAGCGATTGATTGGCCGTCAGTTAAGAGATCTAGCAAATGTGGAACAACAATTGACGTCCATAGGAAGACTCCATTTGCCCTCTGCACTATCTCGCGCACTAGTTGGGTCGTGGCTTCGGGGTTCAGTTGCTCTTGCTCCATGAGAGCCCTGCTACCCTTCAGCTTTTGCGTGACGAAGATCGTCATGTCTCCTTGAGTAAGGAGATGCATCTCGAGCATCGGACCGTCGTTGAATTCATCGTTGAATTCATTCCACGGCCGACTAGCTGCGCAAACCTTCAATCCGATGGGGCATCGGGTGACTATTTCGCGTAATTGTGTGATAACAGTCGTCGGTGGTATGTCGAATTCGTCCAGGCCGTCTATAAAAAGAGCGATCTTGAGTGTCTTTCCACATTCGGAAAGCAGCGCATCCCAAGCGTCCTCAACTTCCCATATCTTCCATGTGGGCAAACCTGAAGTGTTCCTTAATACCTGGCAGAGTGCCCAACGTCGTGGGGCCAGGATTGGCGTTAATTCAGGACGATCCTCCAAAACCTGAAATATCAAGGTTCTTTTGAGGCCCTCAAAGGACTTCTGTAGACCCTCGCCTGAATGCCATGCGTAGAATCTCAAGACAATGAGATGCAAAGATCCCAGCGTCTTGGAGAGGGCATCACGCAGAAGCTTTTGCTGCAACAGAAACTTCATCATGGTTGATTTCCCGGAGCCAGGTTTGCCGGTGATCCAGTAAACTTTGTTCGAGTTGTCTTCCAACCATCCTACAAAGCTCTCCCACATTGGTTTCCCGTCTTGCTCAGATGGGTCGTATTTGAGGATCCAGGTATACGTTGACGCAAAGCTCTTTGTAATGGCTTCTTCGCGCGTGCCGATAACATCGAATTGAATCCCAGCCCTTGACGCATATGCAACCATGGTAGTGTCGATGTTGGGTCGGGTACTAGTTGCTGAAGCGCCAGGGATGGACATGTCCAGCTTCCAATCTTTCCTCCAAAGAAACTCGACGAGCTCACTATGAATTCCGGCCATGGTTTTAGACTTGTCGCTCACAGATGTGACAATTTCCTGTCCCAAATTCTTCAGTGGAATGGAACGCCCGGTTTCAACCAGGGGAAGTAACGCTTCTTTCAGGTTCGCAGTCTCCATTCCCGTCGGGGAAAGAATCCCAATTTCGGAGCCATTCTTGAGTATCTCGAGGTTTTCCATTGAAATACTAACGGGCTCTCGCGGATGTATCGCTTTGCCGTCAGCCTGAGCTGGCTTTGTCATTTTCTCAACTCGCCCAAGCAAGTCGACCACTGCATCCAGTTGCTTGCTGAAGTGAAGCTCCCATTGCTTTGTCTGCTTTGAGTCATCCCTGAGACACATTATGTATTAATTAAAGATAATAAAAATGGATTAATGGGGGCAAGGGTGAAAATGCAAGTGAAGTCAATCAAGGATAGACGAACCAAAGGCAGAGAATCACCGAGTCAATTGCTTTGCGCCTCACGAGCTGAAGTTCATCCTCGATCCTCCTAATTTCGTCACTAGTGAAGGGAGCTGGGGCATCCAGCGCCCGGCTTTTCGAGTTGCGAAACGTCCGGCGATGCCGACGTTCGTCGGCATTACTCTTGGAGTCGGAATTGTCTTTTATCTGCTCAATAACTCGGCCTAAAACCTCATCAATGTGGACGGAAATTGATTGGCAATCGGTTATGGTCTGGAGCAGCTGCTTTTGTGCCAGAGTCGCAGGTTGTGAAGTTGTGATCACTGAAGGGCGCTGGATCTCGGAGACGAAGATCAACTCCTCTGCAAGGTGTTCCAATGCTTTTTCCCTCTCCTTCGCCTCCTCAGCAGTGTCTCTCTCCTTTTGCTGTTGATGCGTCGTGTACTTTTTACAACCTTTGGTGAGGGCCTTGCCTCCAAGATCAATGAATTGAAAAACGGCGGCTGCGATCGCCAACGCACTGAGAGGATCCATTCTCGCCAGGTAGGCCTCGTATCAAGGGCCTGGTCGAGCGATACCGTGGGGTCAGTGTTCTAAGATGGTTCGGAAATGTGGTATTCACTTGCGGTTGCGAAGCGCGGGTACATATAAAGGTCTTATGAGGGTTTGTGCAAGCCAATTTAAGTAGCAATGTCAAGAAAAGAATATTGAAAATGTCGCCGCAAGAGGGGCACCAGAATGGTTAAATCAGGCAGAGATCAGGCAGATGTGCAGGTTTCACAGTTAAGCGCCGTGGCGCTTTAACGCCGCCTGGATTCGAGAAAGCTGACCCCCTCCATGCATTCGCGGGCTTGGCCTGAATTATTATTGGCGAACCAAGTTCAGGAGGCTATCAACGAGGCGCCCCTACTCCATAAGCGTACAGCGGTGCCAAACCCAACTGTTTTCCATAAAAACGAACATAACATGCCGTCGCCGCTGGTGATGCCTTGCTTTAATTTCCCCGCCACTCTCTCAGATAGTGTGCTCCTAACGACAACGCCTACCATGATGGTTTTTACATATGCTTTCGCCATTTCGGCCGCTTTACCGGCGACAATGGTCGTCATTTCGGTCTTCTTTTTTGGTCTGCGGCTTTTCCATACAGCCATCGATAGCGCACCTCGAGCGACTAAGCCCGGAATTGGAAAGTGGTCAAGGTACACAACAGCTCGTTTCAACTGGGCCTCCGGCTTATATGATGTCGAATTCGAGACTCCTGCCATATTTCTGGCTCTCAAAGGTAACACGAAAGGTTTTATTAATAGCGGGACAGTTTCGTATATCGATGGCAGCAAGGAAAGCTGTGAAAAGACTGGGAGCCTTGAACCAGACCCTGATTGCCCAAACGACGAGGCACTCGCTAGAAGGACCTTGTCTGATGGCAAAGCTGAGTTTGCTACGTGGCTAATTCTTCTCGACGTTTTGCAAAGGATGGAAAAATATTCACTTGACTGGGAACAGATGGCATGGCGCCTAGAACACGGAACCGGTCGGCCAGAGGTCCAAAACACGTCAGTTCTTGCAGTTGGTGTCCAAAGATACAAGCAGCGCTTTTGTGGAAACAACTCGACGAGATATCCCTTTGCAATCACTTCAATGAGATATCTGGTGGAGCTGGCGGCGCTCCTTGGCCTTCACTGGGAAACGTTCGACGCCAGGTTGGGATACCGTGCTTTAGGCAACGGATGTAGCCTGGTTGGAACTATGCACGAGGGAGTTGGGACCGTCTTCGAATTTCATCAAACTAGCTCGGGCTCGTTTAGGGAAAACAGAATTATCCTAACACCTGAAATTAGGGAACTCTGTGTCGGAACCGTCCCCACATTCTATGCAACTGACGACGTCCTGGCGGGAGATCCCTCTGACATTTCGTCTTTCACGCCGGAGAACTTGGAGAGACTTTGTCTGGGGACCCGAGAGAAAGTTGCAGATACACTGAGCATGATTGGATGTAATCGACTATCTGTCTGCGCATATCTAAAGGAAGAACATAGCACGCCTCTCTTTCCAGGTAATATCTCCCACGAAGACAATATCAAACCCCCTGATCTAAGGCTAATAATTGATCGCAGTTGTTTTCGAAATTATAGGCATGCTTGCACGAACCCTGCATATCAAAGATCGATGCTTCACATACCTCCCTAATCCAACGTGCTATCTATGGAAAAGAAACAAGTTTTCACCGCGTCGCCTTTTAGACGCATTTAGCAACCTGGTCTCCGAGAAGAAGAATTTCATCCCTTATGAAAAACCAGAAATTCCCAAGGAACTTGAGAAAATTCGCACTATGGCATCTGTGCTGAACGACACCATCTCTCAAGGACAGGATCATAACTATTCGCCCAATCAACTGAACCAGTTGCATGAGACTCTAGATGAGCTAGATTTCATTCTAAAGAGCGTCCAGCAAAAGGCAATATCAGATGTGCTGCGTTGTCATCTTCAGGAAGTTCTGCTAGCAGCCGCTCGACACCGTGGAGATGCTACTTGGGATGAAGCTTCCTCCAATCTGTCGGAACTGTCTTTTCTCTCCTTCCTAGAGCTAAATGTCTCCACATCGATAAACTTAGACCTTTCCCAACTAGCCAAAGAGTTGGTGGAAGCAGAGCTCATGCGGAGGTATTTCTTTGCAATCCGCCCTCGGGTTCTCGCTCGTGGCTCAAGGAGTAACTCCTATTCGAGGGCAGAATCGAGTAAAGACGGGAAGAAGTCACAGTTGGCAAATACTACTCCAGAGTCCGAGTTATCACGGGACGTCATCTGGTGCTGTCTCGTATTTCGCATGATATGTTGGCTAATGTTGCATAACTTCAACGAAAAGGACGTCCAAATGGTTGACTATGAGGAAGGTCTGTCGACTCAAGTCTATATTGCGTAGTCTAGTTAGACTGGGTTTCTATGATGTTAAATTGCCCTGGGATTAAATATATATAACGTACATAATAAGCGAGTCCACCAACCAAGCGAATGCACTAAAAATTCACACTATTAAAATAGAATATAACTTAAAATTACTATAACGTATATGATAAGCGAGTCGGAAATACAAGCGAGTCGGAAATTACAAAATACACCTTAAAATGAAATTTTAGAAAAATTCTTAAAAAGTCAAACTAGGTCTAAAATAACTAAGATTTCAAACCTAGCTTATTTACAATATATATTATATTTAGGAATTTTTTTAAGCTATATATACTTATAGCGCTAGTAATATAAAATTCGCACTGTTTTTTTTACTATTTTTACTTATAGTAAGCTTAATAAATTTTTAAAATTCTTTAAAAAAATACTATTTTATAACTCTTTTTCTAATTTATTCTAAAAATATGTTTTTAGATCTTAATAAATTTTATATCTAGTTTTAAGAAATCTAAAATCACCTATTTTAGCTGCACAGTACGCTTTCCGACTCGCTTGTATTTCCGACTCGCTTATCATATACGTTATATCTTAAGCTCTTAATATTACTTAATGAAATTAAAAGCCTAGCGCTTACTAATAGATAATATATTGCAGTTAGTAAGCAGTTAGTTAGCTATTTCTTTAATATTACGTAGTTATAGAAGAAATCCTCATAAATCCAGATCGAGAATGAACTGAATAATAATCTATTCCTCTAGATTAAATAGTTGGCGTGATTTTGAAATGGTATTATATATAGAAAGAATGCCTTTCTGCCAGCACCATAGCATTATATAACTAACTTTATAAATCTCTATAGCGCATTAGAGCTTTAATTTTAGGTCATTTTGAAGGGCCTGAAGGGCAAGAGGGATTCTAACTTTAATATTTAAGTCTGATATAGTGTGTAATTAAGAATTAATTGATTAAATTGAAATGATATAGGTTGAGAGATTTTTATTACGCTCGCTTGTTTATTCTACTCGCTTATTATATACATTATATTTAGTAAAATTGCAAGCTCTTTAATAAAAATTATAAAAAAGGAAATAGACTTTTAATATAAAGTAAAAGCCTAGAAAGCTTTTAATAATATTAAAGAAGCTATCTTTAGTAAACTAGTTTTAATAACTTTTAACTTAAGGAAGTTAGTTAAATTAAAAGCTAATGCCTTTAACTTCACCTTAGGAGCTTAAATTAAATAAAGAGATATTAAAGGAAAGCTATATTTAAATGCATTTTACTTAAATACTCTAAGGACTAATGTACTTAATAAGCATGCCGGTTAAACAAGCTTGCTAGACACTCATACTATACAGCTAAAAGTTACAATATTAGATTTTTAAAAACGGGCTATATAACCGTTAAAAATATAAAAAAAGCATTTTTAGATATTTAAAGAAAAGGAAAATAGTGTAGGATTTTTCTTAAACTTTTAATTAGCTTATTATATATAAAAATATGAAGATATATAGTGCGAATAGGTTTTTTCTTAATAACTTTATAGAAAAAAATAAGTAAAGTTTATAAAATCTTCTTAGATATTGTATTATATAATTAACCTATATTTTAAGTTTTAGCTATTTTAGGCTTAGTTCTAACTTTTAAGAATTCTTTAAAAATTGCGATTTAAGGTATAAAACGCAAGTGACTGGTATACTTGTTTAACCGGCATGCTTATTAAGTACGTTAACTATATTTTATTAAAATGCCAGCTATAATATATATAGTAAAATAAGGAAGTTTTATTATTTAGAGAAATTTAAAAGTATAAAAATATATTACTTAAAGAAGAATAACATATATAATAAGCTTGTGTAATAAACAAGCTTGCATAACACTTATACTATACATCTAAAAGTGTAAACTTTAAAATTTCTAAAACAGACTATATAACTCTGAGATTTTTAGGAAATTAATTTTAGATATTTAACTAAAACCTTAATATACTAGTCTTTTCTTTATATTTTTAAATAAATTATTAAGCTAGTTATAAATAAATATAACGTACATAATAAGCGAGCGTCACAGATAAGCGAGCGTCGCACTTTTCCCAACCTTTAAAATTAAAACTTCAATAAAAACACAATAAAGCATCAAATCAATTAAACTAATTGCTACACTCTTCTTTAGGCGTCTTAATAACGACCTAACAGATCCTTATATTATAACCGGCCTTTCTATAAGTTCTATAGCGCCTTTCCTTTAGTATCGCTGACCTCCCTTGACTACTACTTCTTGATAATTTAGCTGCTACCTGCATATTAATATCCCTCTGATCTATCTCATCCCTCCCTTCATCTAAAGTTATCTTCCCTCCTTTATATAGGCGGGTTCTTTTTACTCTGCGCTGCTTATTAAGGGTTTCATTTGCCTATTAAAGGATCTAGACCTTAGCTTTTAATAGGGCATTTTAATGCATTATTGCCTTTATTCCTTTTGAAAGTAATTTAAGTGCCTTAAGAATTGATGCTAGAGAGCTGCTTTAATGCCTTTTTATTTATCTTTTGAGGTATTTAGACTAAGAGCTAGCCTTAAGTATAGTCTTTAGGGTCTTTAAGACCTAAGGGTCGGGGAGGCTGACCTCCTCTGCAGCCGGTGTTAGAGTCTGTAGCTATATATTAAGCTTTAATATAACATTTTCTGGGTTTAAGGGAATAAGTCCAGCCCCTTAAAAACCTCCTTTAATATTACTCCTTATTATAGTGGCTATATAGGTAATGTAGAAGGCTAGGAAGAACTCAGTCTTTAAAACGTAGGTTATAGAGTATTTAATTAATTACTTAATTACTTAACTATAGGCTATTTTAAGCGGCCTAAAGCACCTAATATTAAGAGGCTAGAGTAGATAAGATGAATGAGGCAGTATATAAAGCGTAATGATATAGTTCTCTTTATAATATTTCTTAAAGTTAACTAAGTAGTGACTTTCATATCTATTAAGGATTAGAAGATAATAGCGACTAATTAATCGATCCTTTATATATTAATTAAAGTACTTAAGCCACTTAAGACCTATCTTATTATTAGTCTAGCTATTTTAAGTCATTATAATAGCTCAATCGCCCGGGAGGTTGCTTTCTTAGTACTAGTTAGTAAGGTGATATTGGCCTATAACTACAATAAATAGCTAGATTGCCCAGCCTTCTGCATTGATCGCCTGAATGACTGTGACCCATTCCCGGTTTTTAAGCTACATTGATTTTAGGTTTCTATGCCTTTCTACGCCTATAATAACCATTCCGCTTATAATGAGGCCTATTATAAAGCCAGTCTCATTAAAGTTATAGATATCAGCGAGGTCAATATTATACTTCACAATTATATTCTCTATAAGCCTAAATCAGTCATAAATAATAGTTAGATCTTTATATTTAGCCCTCTAATAGTTATATTTATAAAAAAAATATATCTTAAGCTCTTAATATTACCTAATGAAGTTAGAAGCCCAGCGCTTGCTAATAGGTGATGCATTACAGTCAGCAAGCAGTCAGTTAGCTATTTCTTCAATACTACGCAGTTACAGAGGAAATCCTCATAAATCTAGATCGAAAATGAATTAAATAATGATCTATTCCTCTAGATCGGTTAGTCTTCGCAAGTTGGAGATAGTATTGCGTTAAGACTAAATGCCCTGCTAATGGCGACGCAGCCTATGCTCATTAACCTCATAGGTAGTTATAGTATGTCGGAGACTTAATTTTGGGTTGTTTTAAAGGGCTTAAAGGGTAAGAAGAATCCTTACCTCGGTATTTAATTGTAATATGCTTAGTAGTTGAGATTTATATAATAAAGTAGGAAGTTAAGTATTTAAGAGAAAAGTGCGACACTCGCTTATCTGCGACGCTCGCTTATTATGTACGTTAGTAAAAAGAAAACAGTGTGAATTTAATACTACTAGCGCTATATATATATATAATTTAAAAAAGTTCATAAAAATAATAATGTACTTAATAAGCGAGCGGCGCATCCAAGCGAGCGACGCACATATACTGTACACTGAAAACTCTAAACCTTAAATTTTCTAAAATAGCCTATATAGCCCTAAGATTTTTAGGGAATTAATTTTAATTACTTAACTAAAAGGTTAATAAACTAGTCTTTTTTTAGATTTTTAAAAAAATTATTAAGCTAGTTATAAGTAAAAATAGTAAAAAAGACAGTGTGAATTTTATACTACTAGCGCTATAAGTATATAAATCCTAAGAAAATTCATAAAAATAATATATATTATAGATAAACTAGGTTTAAAACCTCAGCTATTTTGGGCTTAGTTTGAATTTCTAAAGATTATTTTAAAATTGCGATTTAAGGTGAAAATCTTACTGCGCCGCTCGCTTGTCTGCGTCGCTCGCTTATCATATACGTTATATATTATAAATAAGTTAAAGTTAAAGTTTTAGCTATTTTAGGCTTAATTTAAACTTTTAAGAATTATTTTAAAACTGCAGTTTAAGGTGGAAATTAGAATGTCACGCTTACTTATTTGTTACATAAGCTTATTATATATATTATATAAATAAAAAGCAAATTTCTAAAGAACTATAATATTAACTTATATAAAAGATATATTAATGTATATAATAAGCGAGCGTTATAGATAAGCAAGCGTTGCACTTTTCCTAACCTTTAAAATTAAAACTTCAATAAAAATATAATAAAGCATTAAATCAATTAAACTAATTACTACACTCTTCCTCAGGCGTCTTAATAACGACCTGACAGGTCCTTGCATTATAACCGGCCTTTCTATAAGTTCTATAGCGCCTTTCCCTTAGCATCGCCGACCTCCCTCGACTACTACTTTTTAATAATTTAGCTACTACCTGCGCATTAATATCCCTCTGATCTATTTTATCCCTCCCCTTATCTAAAGTTATCTTCCCTCCTTTATGTAGGTGGGTTCTTTTCGCTCTATGCTGCTTATTAAGGGTTTCATTTGCCTATTGAAGGATCTGGACCTTAGCTTTTAATAGGGCATTCTGATGCATTATTGCCTTTATTCCTTTTGAAAGTAACTTAAGTGCCTTAAGAATTGATGCTAGAGAGCTGCTTTAATGCCTTCTCATTCATCTTTTAAGGTATTTAAACTGAGAGCTAGCCTTAAGTATAGTCTTTAGGGTCTTTGAGACCTAAGGGTTGGGGAGGCTGACCTCCTCTGCAGCCAGTGTTGGAGTCTATAGCTATATATTAAGCTTTGATATAACATTTTCTAGGTTTAAGGGAATAAGTCCAGCCCCTTGAAAACCTCCTTTAATATTACTCTTTATTATAGCGGCTGCATAAGTAGTATAGAAGGCTAGGAAGAACTCAGTCTTTGAAATATAGGTTATAGAGTATCTAATTAATTACTTAATTACTTAACTATAGGCTATTTTAAGTGGCTTAAAGCACCTAATATTAAGAGGCTGAAGTAGATGAGATGAATGAGGCAGTATATAAAGTGTAATGATATAGTTCTCTTTATAATATTTCTTAAAGTTAACTGAGTGGTAACTTTTATATCTATTGAGGATTAGAAGATAATAGCGATTAATTAATCAATCCTTTATATACTAATTAAAGTACTTAAGCTACTTAAGATCTATTTCATTATCGATCTAGCCATTTTAAGTCATTATAATAGCTCAATCGCCCGGGAGGTTGCTTTCTTAGTATTAGTTAGTGAGGTGATATTAGCCTGCAACTATGATAAATGGCTAGATCGCCTAGCCTTCTGCATTAATCGCCTAAATGACTGTAACCCATTTCCAGTTTCCAAGCTGCATTAATTTCAGGTTTCTACATCTTTCTACATCTATAATAACCATTCCGCTTATAATAAAGCCCATTATAAAGCCAGTTTTATTAAAGTTATAGATATCAGTAAGGTTAATACTATACTTTATAATTATATTCTCCATGAGCCTAAACTAGTTATAAATAATAGTTAGATCTTTATATTTAGCCCTTTAATAGTTATATTTATAAAAAAAATATATCTTAAGCTTTTAATATCACCTAATGAAGTTAGAAGCTTAGCGCTTATTAATAGGTGATGTATTGCAGTTAGCAAGCAGTTAGTTAGCTATTTCTTTAATACTATATAGTTATAGAGGAAATCCTCATAAATCTAGGTCGAGAATGAATTAAATAATGATTTATTCCTCTAGATCAGTTAATCTTCATAAGTTAGAGATAGTATTATATTAAAACCAAATGCCCTGCTAATAGCGATGTAGCCTATATTTATTAACCTCATAGGTAGTTATAGCACGTCAGAGACTTAATTTTAGGTTATTTTAAAGGGCTTGAAGGGTAAGAAGAATCCTTACCTCGGTATTTAATTGTGATATGCTTGGTAGTTGAGATTTATGTAATAAAGTAGGAAGTTAGGCGTTTGAGAGAAAAGTGCGACGCTCGCTTGTCTGTGACGCTCGCTTATTATATACGTTATAGACACCTTCTATAATAAATATTAAAGAGTTAATAAAACCCTTAAATAAGTTAAAATAATATATTAATAATATCTTAAACTAAAATAGATTATAATAAACGTTATAAATTAATATTGCCTCTATATAAAAACTAAGGCGTAATATTATAAACTATATGGAAAATTACAGCCTTTATTGTGGCTGTTGTCGTTATGCATCCCGAGGAGGTATGTCTAGAAGCAGTAGAAACCGTCAGAATGGCGGGTGATAGCGGAAGCGGGAGGCTGTGAGAAGATGCGGTTGAGAAAGTCGAGGTTTTTCGGCACGAGGTTTGTTGGGAAAAAGACACACGAAGAGAATTTAGAGTAGTCGAGGTTTAGACGGTGCTCATGTGAAATATCAGTGCAAACACCATGCAAAAGTTGCATTGGTGCTGCTGGTCGGATTAGTGGCGCAGGTTACAACTGCAACAGTTGACAACTGAGTGCATGCGTCGGATGTCTTTATCTATGATCCGCCTTCATTTTGAGCCGTATGGTTCGTGTCAAAGAACCCTCAGCTTTGTGGCGGGGGGGATCGTCAATGGCCCAGACTTCGAAGGTTGGCCGATGAGATTGTTTCTTGCATCTTGTCGCCAGTCGCGTAGTTCGGGCCACCAGTCCATGCGCTCCTTGGTTGCTCCGACATGCGCGTGACCTGTGTCGTTGAGCCCCGTGCACACAAATTAGACTCGCGGCGTTGGGATGTTGGCTTTTATATGGCGATGGCCTGCCGGACTCGACCGTCTTCCACCATACGCAAGAGTCTGATGTCGGAACTAAGAACTGTTCGCTTCCGAGATTTTCCGTAATACGAATATATATCTGTCGTCCGATGCTTGGTTGATGAAGTTGGCATCAGAAGTCTTAACTCCGCCGTTATCTTTACTTACATTACAAGCATCGTGGGCAGTGACAAAATCACAGAGTTCTCCGCAAGCATCAATCTGGCCACGAGATCATATGCATCGATATAACCGCATGGTGTCATTGAAAGAGTCAAGTTGGTCACCAGACTCTTGACAGAGTTTCGCCAAGAGTGTTGGGATGATTAGGGGGAAGAGGGATGTGAGTTGGACGATGGTTATCACTCTTTAGGTGTGGAGTGGCCTCCCCTCAGCCGCATGAGCGTAAAGAAGTTGGGTCCATTGTCTACAAGACGAGTCTTCCTCTTTTTGCGAAGTTAGGCGTAACCTTTCATTCGATTGGGAGCCATGACTGTGATAAAGAAGGTAAGAATGTGGCTTCACGATCGCGTTAATCGTAAGAAATCACTTAACCTTTTTTCTCGGTCGGCATTTAGCAGTCAGTAGAGATTCCAGGATGTGATATACGATGAAAACGGATGTATTGTAGAGTAGTGGCAAGGGTTGTGCTTGACGGACTCTGTTACAACGTCCACCAAGGGAAAGCCGGAGGCGCTTCTCTCGCCGGGGTACTGGTCTGGCTGGCGGTCCAACTCTCTCCCTTCAAAGAGATCGGCGAGATCGTGTTCGCGCACAAGTTCGTCGCACGCTTCTCAGCAATAAGTCACCAGGTAACCTGGTTTTCCAGGAGCCGAGTTGGGAAAGAACTGAAGAGCCGAGAGCCCAGACTCGAGGCTAGCCCTCCCGGCTGAGACCACGTTTCTGACTCCTTAAAGAGCATGGCGATGGCCAAAGCATGATGAAGTTATTTGTTCCGATGTAGTTTTCCATGGTGTGCAAGAATGCAGCCAGGTCTTCGTGGTACTACCGCCCAAATTTCACATCTACCAACGTTCTCGGCCTGTGTGAGTGTTTCGGTGTCGTTTTCCCAAATGCCCGACAAGGGCGCGCTTGTGGGCGCGTCGTGACCCGGTATTCTGAGGGTCGATCGTTTGCTCAGGCTTATATCTGACTGCTGACTAGCTAGGCGCATGAGATCCGGTAGCTGTTTGTTGCCTTGGATTCCATCTTGGACGGGTGGCATAGTTTCGAATCGCGGGCAGCAACGCTAACACGGTCAAATGTAAGTATATAGGGATATAGGGGGGGGGGATATCTCATTTGAGAAGATGATCCAACTTGGGCTGGAACAA